>JARWLC010000013.1:49720551-50983051 GCA_033318265.1 Phyllotis vaccarum
TGATGGCTATCAGGAAAGAGTAGTAACTTTCTTTGTGTAGGGGGTTTGGCATTGGTAAATTGTCCATACCTCACTAGATAATCTCACATACATGAGCATTTGTTCAGGTTATAATTAAAAGGAGAACTATGACTATAGAGGGTATACATATATACAGAAGATATTAAGGTAGGGTGTAGGGGGTTGGAAGGAAGGAGTAGGGGATGGATGTGGTGAAAATGCAATGTACAAATGTAAAAATATATTAAAATATAAAAATACACTTCAAAAGTAAATAAAATAATGAACCTGAAACGTAATTACAAAGTGAAACAGATAAATGAAAAATCCTCAGGCACAATTTTAACACTTCTTTTGATAAAAAAAAAAAAGAACCCAGATATACCGTCTGTGAATAATGCAAACAGCAAACATAGCTAATAAACAAACCTAGAATAATGTGCCCCCAAAAGCCACTTATGCTTTTCTTAAATATCATATAGAATTCTAAATATTAGCTTTATATTAGGCCATAAAGAAAGTATCAAGTTTTTAAAAATTAAAATCATTTACATCATGTTCTGTAACCACAATACTTTTAAGCTAGAAATCAATACTAAAAAGTTAAACAAAAGTCCATGTATTCCTGGAAATCAATAATCTCATCTATAAATAACTTGACATCAAGAAAAGAGCATTTAAAGAGCAGACAATTTGGGATGAATATGTAGCTTAATGGTGGAGTACTTGCCTAGTATGTTCAAGGTCCTAGGTTTGAACTCCATTACTCTCCACCCTCCCCTAAATGGAAACAGCATTTGAACTAAATAATAAAAATATAATACTGTATATATCACAAGTTAGTTTACACTTCAAGTATTAGTGACAGGGATGTTATGAGTCTTTAAGTATAAAAATATAGCTCATGTACAGAAAAGCTCATTATTTACGGTGTGGAGTTCCAAAGGTTTTTGACAAAATAGACCTTTATATCTAACATCAGAGTTGATATTGAATATTTCTCATTCTGAAATTTTATAATTGCAATCTAACCCTTTAAAACATTAATCTGACTTCTATCTTCCTGATTTTTATTTCCAAATGTCATCAAACAAAATCACGTATTTTATTGCTTTTTGAGTCTGACTTTTACTTAGTGAGGCAAATTTAAGGTCCCACTTGTGCATTTAGTATGCAAATATTTTATTAATTTTTACTGCTGAATAGAATTGTATTTAATGAATATTCCTAAGTATGGGGCATCTGGACTATTTTCAGGTTTTAGTAATTATGAATATGCTTCAACAACTATTTAATCACAGACTTTGGAGTAAACATAGTCTAAACATGCAAAAGTATGGTTGATTGATATGTACTAAGTATTTAATTCTATAAGAATCTGATTGTTTTTAAAAGTGGCTGTATCCCAGTTTGCATTTCTACCAGTAAATGATACTCATTTCCAGATGTTCTTCATCCTTGTTAATACTTCGTAATGTCAAGTTTTCACCATTATTTATGTCCATCCCAATAGGTATTTAATGGCATAGATTTATAGTTATATTGGAATTTCCCTGATCTCTCATCATGCTCAGCATTTTCAATATGCTTACTTGCCACACCCTTATCTATTGTGAATGGCCTATTGAAATACTTTGTCTTTTATAAAAAAATGAGATTGTTTGCTATATTGTTGATATTTGGGTTTTTAAGGTTTATTTTACTTTGATTTATGTGTATATGTGTCTGTGGTTTTTGAGTACATGAGGATGCACATATACATGCATGTTTCCATGGAAGCCAAAAGAGGGCATTAAATCCCCTGGAGTAAAAAGTAGTTGTAGTCACCTGATGTGAGTGCTAAGAATCCCACTCAGATTCTCTGAAAGAGTAGCAAGGTGCTCTTAACAGCTGAGCCATTTCTCTGGTCCCTAGAGAGTTTTTTAAAACTCTATTCTAGATACAAGGCTTTAATCAGATAATCAGATATACAATTTGAAAATAGTTCCCACAGTCTTTGGCTTAGATTTTTTTCTAGACTGCATAATTTGAAGAGGAAAATATTTGTAATATTGCTGAAATATATCTTATTATTTAAACAAACTTTGTTTTGTGTCCTATATAAAAAGTTTTTGTTTAACCAAGTGTTATAAAAGTTTATTCATATATGTCAATCCCTGAGTTATATACTTTATGTATAAAATTTAGGCTGATAATTCATTTTGGATTAATTTTTGTGTGGATGTTTTTGTTTACATTTCTCATTTGTTAGCTATGAAAACATATTTATTATTGTCCATGTGTTGAAAGGAGTTGCCATTCCCTATTAAACTGTACTTGTAACTACATCAGAAATAAAAACCAAAAAGGTTGACCTCATGGTGGGAGTATGTCTCACTGGTTGAGTGCTTATCAGATATATAAAATGTTCCTATGATACAATCTCTAGAACCTGAAAACTTGACCATATTTGTTTTAATGTTTATATGGCATTCTCTTGCAGCTACACTGATCTGTGTTCATATGGTTGATTTCACTATTAAATAACAGGTGTACCACAACTTTGAGGGGAAGATGCTGGATGTTTAGCCAAGGGGTTTGACCATACTAAACATTCATTCTGACCCTGAGCTATATCCTCAGGCTTCTTGTTTTCCACTCTTAAGCCTTTTAACTTTTATTTTTTCAAAGTTGGTAAGGTTATTTTGAATCCATTATCTTCCATGCAAATATCAGACTGCACTTTCAAAAATTCTTGTCTTGACTTATGCAGGAACTGGTTTATTTGATAATATTATAAATATTAATTTTTTATTTAGAAAATATAAGCCTTGAAGAAATTGGCACCTTAAGTATTCAGAATCTTCTAATTCACATATTATGTCTTTCTATTTAATATTTTTTGTTTCTGTTATCAATAGTTTATAGTTTTAGCATAAGTATTTACATATATTTTGTTGGTGTATATCTAAATATTTCACGAAAGGGGAATTATAAATGTTATTGTTAAATAATTTCTATTTCCAGTTGTTATTACAATTATTTCTTGTTTTTCATCAACTTTAACACTACAATCAACACAAGCAACTTTTGTGACATCAAAGGTTTAAAGATTTCACCCCACTAGCAATTGAGCAATCAATTTTGTAGTGGACACCAGCTGAGTGTTCTGTAATCCAATTTAATTCTGACACCACCTGGAGATGGTGTCTGATATTATTGGTTGAGGACTCAATCTCTAAGCCTGTTTCTTCCCACTTTTGATGCCAGTTACAAGCCTCAGGCTATTTTTATCTGTACTTGTGACAGACCTGATATACAAATGGGATTTCCATAATATACTCTTTGGGCTCAATTAATTTTCTAAAGCAGCTCATATAACAGTGAAACTCACATGTTAATTATAAAGAGTATTGTAAAGAACACTGGTAAAGATGTGAAATAGGACAAAGTCTGGAAGAAAGGTTACAGAGCTTCCATGTATTCTACATGTGCCATCCTTCAGGAACCTCCTTATGTTCCTCTAGCACATTTCTCAACCTGTGGGTCATGAGCCCTTTGAGAGTCCAAGGACCCTTTCACAGGGGTCACATAATAGATTTACTGCATATCAGATATTAACATTATAGTTCACAACAGAGGCAAATTACACTTATGAAGTAGCAACAAAAATAATTTTATGGTTAAGGGTCACCATGACATGAGGAACTGTATTAAAGGGCCTCAGAATTAAGAAGGCTGAGAATCACTGATCTAGCAGGAAGCTCACCAACTGGGCTTTTGGGTTTTATTGAGAGGACAGAGTATAGATATTGCTAAAAGACTGATTGAGGGAACACAGGAAAACCTCTCCTTTATGATCAGCTAAAATGGAGAAATGATTAGTTTCTGTGATCTCCCTTAGGAAAGATGTTACAAGCCAAGAATTTTGTTTGCTCAAAACATGTCTCATGTCACAATAATAATAGGTAGAATCAATATTAACATTTGTAACTTCATTTTATATTGAAATCTTAGAAATTAATTTAATATTTATAAGAAGGTTTTGTTGAATTCCTGAGATTTTGTACCTGCATAATAATTTTATGTGTAAATAAGAGTAGTTAAAAGCCCTTTATTTTATTTTCATTTGTTTTATCATTCTATAGAATTTCAAGTATGGGACTGAGTGGGAGTGGCAGTGCTGGAGAAACAGCCCTGGTAACTTCGGAGTCACAGGTGCTGGCTAAAATCGCAGTAGGCAAAGGCACAGCCACTGTACCATAGACAAAAAAACCCAATAATGTCTTATAAAGCATTCTCTCTTAATTTATAGGAAAAATTATGTTCAAATATAAGAACTGGGATGTGGCTTAGTAGTAGTAGAATGGTGAAACACAGTGCTTTCCTAGCAAATATAAAGCTCTTATTAGGACCAACTTTTGGAACACACTTTGAGTTTATGGCTGGATAAGAATAAGGGATAAGGCCTGAAATTTTGCATTAAAAATGTTCCAGGTGTTATTGATGTTTCTGGCTCCAAGACCCCTTTTTGAGTATAACACATATGTTGATACAGATGATCAAATTATCTTTGATATATCTTCATGATATGGTTAGAGTTAAAAACAAGATACGGATTCTCATCTACTTTGTGAATCTAGTCAAAATCATCCAGCAGATAAAGTCACAAGAAAAATATCAATACTATCCCATAAATAATATATTGTCTATATATTCTAAATAAACATATTTAATTGTCAACAAAAAATTGATAAACATTACACACAGGGAATTAGGGGATCCAGTTGGAAAATTATGGTCATAATGTATATCATGTTGTAAACGGCTATGGGAACAATAGTAATAAAACTATTCCACATATTTGGTTTAAATTATATTTTACCAACTGTATATTAAACTCACTGGGTCATAAAACACTTCTTTGTATAGCACTCTGTATAGCTAGTATGTTCTTTGCAGACTTTGAGAAATGTGCATCCCTAAAAGTCTTCCTGAGTCATAAAGCCTATTCCACTGCAATTGCACACACAAAGAGTTGAAGAATATGTCCAGAACCAGGTCTTATTTTCTTTAGCATGTCTTTAGAACACAAAAGCCAATTAGTTCCGAACACAAATATAGCACCAGAAAAATATTCTTTAGGAGGAGAAATAGATACTCTGGTGAAGTGATACTATAGGTTTTAGAAAAGATTACCTGTCCTCATTTCAGTTATATGTATTATTAGACAACTGGTATTTTGCTGGAGAATTTTCACTTGAATTCATTTCAGATTAAACTGACCTGCTTATAATGCTGTCTTTCATTTTTGTTCAAATTAAAATAAATATCTTTTTCATAGCTCATATCCTGAAACATTGCCCAGTCAAAATTTCCCAACAGCAGTTAAACAAGATTAGTGTTAAGTCTTGTCAGCAGGCTGGAATGGAGTTCTGCAGGATCAAATGAATTGGGCTCAGTTAATAACACACAGTTGCTTTCATATAATCATACAATGGTCCCACCTACCTTGGGGTTCACCTCCTTCAGACCAATACTTGGTGACATTTTATACCACGAACACTCTTCTCTCAATCACAGAAAAGGCAGAAGCAAAAAGGCTTAAGTAACTTTGTATTAACTCTGTTTGTTCTTGTATCATTAGCCTCAAGCTATAAGCCTGGGCTAGAGATAGAGCTAAGCATCATCCTCATAAAATAGAAGGTGGAGTAAAGGATTAGTAATACACATAAAAACTACCAATGCTTATGAAATATATTTGGTGACAAATTTATAATTATTTTTGCTGTTTGATGGTCTAATATAGTTCTATATGTCAATTTTGATAAATTAATTGGTGCTTTGGTTTATTGTAATGATTTCAGGCAGCTAAAGTTTCCAAAATCAGCACCATACTTCACTGGAACATTCAATTGATTTTCAAATAGACTAATTCATAAAAATTGCACTGAACTCTATGAACAATGTATTTTAAAGTTTGTATAGCTTGGTAGTATACTGCAGCTAAGAAGTATTTTTATACTTGAGTCTAAACAAGTTTGTGAGATGGATATGATAATATTTAACACCCACCCCCCCACACACACACGGTCTTCCACATTTCCTGAAATATAATTTCTAAAATAATTTGACTTTTTACATGCATAGTAACTAATCATTGGCAGCCCTTAAATAACTACAAGATGATCACAGGCTGCTAAAAGCACTAAAGTACAGAGTATAAAGGCTTTCAGACAATGTTGTAGGATTGAGTCCCCAATGCCAAAATTGTAGTCAATTAGGGGGCACTCAGATGGTCTCTGTGGAAGAAGCAACTACTTGCTTAGCATGCAGTAACTACCCCCTCCCCAGCAACACACACGTATAACTGTGTTTACATGAGTGTTTTAGGTGATTACTGTAAGAGTCTCTGAGTTTGTCAATCTGCTATCTTCTGTAGGACAAATCAGTACTTTTTAGACAATCCTCAAGACATCGCAGCCAAAATGCAAATTACTTTTTATTATCTTTAATGTATTTACCTGATGTTTCAATCCCTATGATTATCATTAACATGGGGATATCATGTTTTGTACTGTATTTGTGTAGGTGCTCACTTGAATTTTTAATGTTTTTTCCTTTTTACATTTAAATTTTTTCTGCCTGTATTCATGTATGTGTATCATATGCATGTCTGTTGTCTTCAGAGGTTAGAAGAAGGCATCTACCCTGGGCTTGGAGTCACAGGTGGTTGTGAGCCACCATGTGGGTGTTAGGAACTGAACTCACTCTACTGTAAGGACAGCAAGTACTCTTAACAACTGAACCATCAACCCAACACCTTCATTTGGATTCTGAAAGAACAAATTATTTTTATATCTAGGAAAAGTGAATAAAATTTTTAACTCTTTGTAAATTAAATTATCTTCTAGGAGAATATCTGTTCTATTCTGCCAAATCAAACATCTTGTATTAAGTTTGTTGGTACCAAATATAAAATATCTATATTACAGAGTGAAACAAAAGACTGCCAGAAAAATAATCAAGAATTCTTTGAGCAGGTCTAGTGCTAAATATAAGAAATGAACTCTTATAACCCCATATGCCAAAGGTCTAAGGAGAGTAGAATCATACAGTTTGTAAATCTTCAAAGTTAGTGTGAATCCACTGGCTTTTTAACTGTGAAATGTTGTAGATACATTATTACATAGATAAGAGCATTTATACATATTTATCAATAAAATAGTTGACCATGCAAATCATAAATTCACAAAGGAGTTCTCAGACAAAGAAAGAATATACCCATTTTTAAGAATGTTTGATTAAATTGTTGGAAATGAATGAGGGTGGCCAGCATCTACTTTGTAGTTAGATGTGATATTCCTGCCATGTAATGCTTAAGCTCCTTTCTTTATTCTTCAGCCTCAAGCTGTATGCTTTATACCTATGAATGGGAAACAGTGATATAAGATTCTTAAAATTGAGTGAGCATATCAGTTTCACACATTAATTACAGCTACATCAAAGCTGACTGCCTCTATCTCTAAGAAATGTAGAGGGCAGATATAGTCAGAGTTTTATGAGTACCATACTTTTACTCTTCACCTCCATTTCTTCTTTACATGCAAGGTTACCTATTGATTGGCAGTAGGTACCAGTACCACGTGTGTGTATATCTTAAATTCATATTTCAGTTGGCTTTAACTAGATGGTACCATTTATATCCAGTCCCTATTCACAGAAAAGTTTATACAAAGTGACATAGCGAATGTTAGAAATTAGGTACTGATTTGATATTACACCTGATTTCTTGGTAGGGCATGTATTTCTAGTTATTTTAATTAATTATTTTATTATTTTGGATTTTGAGATAAGGCTTCAGTCTGTTGCCCAGACTGGACTGGAGTTCATTATTCAACTGGGACTGACTTCAAACTCATGGCAATCCTTCTACCTCAGCCTCACAAGTACTGAGCTTATAGTCATGTACCACCATGCTCAGCTAATTTACATTAATTTTTGTAGAACAACATCTTAATGATCAAGACTTATGTCTGAAAATTCTGCAAATAACAATAAATGTGTAATAAAAAAGTTATTTAAAAGCAATCTAAAGGTTAATTTGGAGGTGTTTTTCCATAATAAATTATATTACTTTTAAGGTCTGTTTTAACTTGTCATTTCTAATATGTCTTTTTTCCTCGTCACCTAGGAGATTTCTTAGATGGTTATGTGCTGAACAATTAAAATTTTATTTAGCAGTATAATGTAGTCTGTAAAAGCTTAGACTCTGATGTGAATCCTCCTATTTTCAGATTCCAGATCCATCTTTAATACTTATTTAACTATGGGGTGATGTGGGAATGCCTTTCTGTATGCTGTGAATCTCAATCTTTAAATAAAGGAGCTGTTTTGGGCCATGACAGGCACCACAGAAGAAGTAGGAGGAGGAGTCAGAATAGGTAGGAGAAGCAGGGCGGGGTCAGGCAGACCGAGCTGAAGCCCAAAGGAGAAACATGTAAGGAACACAGGTGAGCCATGGGCCACGTGGCAGACAGATTAATAGAAATGGGTTGATTTAAGATGTAAAAGCTAGCTATCAATGTGCCTGAGTCATAGACCAAACAGCATAAAGTTAATATAAGCGTCTGAGTCATTTCTGGGGACCTGAGCAGTGGCGGTGGGCGGCTAAGGGGTCTGGCATGGCAGGTCTGTGGGTCTGGTCCTCTGGCCACCCGGGACCAAGAAACCCCAATGCAACAGATGGTGTCTATCGTAGATCAAATATCCACTTAATGCATGAGAAAGTTTAAAAAGGGTTTTAGCAGAAACTGAGCAAAATAAGCTTCTAAATTGTGTATCTGAAGTGGGTCATTGTACAAAGAAATCTTGGCATCCTGGTCAAATTCAAAATGGTACTGGTGGACTGGCTGCAGGCAGAGTAAGCTGCAACTAGGCCAGCTCCTGAAATCTTACAGAAGACTCAGTAGCATGTGATTGATTTTAGATTTCTTTTTATTTTAAACAAAAAAGAAACAAAGACGGTTTCTTGGCAGCATTTATTGAGTGTGCTCTGTTTGCTGGCCACGAACAGAGACGCGATCCCTTTAAGAGAACTTACTGATTCAGCCTTATCAACAAAAAACATACAGCTCTTTAAGAGAGTGTATTTTAAAAGCTCTTCTGGTTGAAGGATGATTAAGGATTCACAATAAAATAGATTCATATTTAAAAAAAACCTGTAAACGGGTTACAATGTGTGTAAAAGGTACATAGTCTTCAGAGAGAAAAGAAAGAAGGTAAAGAAAGTCTTTAAAAAGAAAAATAGAGTAATAAAAATATAATAAGCCATGTAAAAATGAAAAATAAACACAAAATCTGGATTTTGGTTGTTATTGTGTTTTCTTTTTAATTTTTTAACAGTTAATGATCTAACTACAGAAAGACAATGGATTACAAATGCTACTAAGTTAAACAAGAATAGATATATTAAAGGTATCTTGATTTTGAAATTTGTGTCTGAGGATTTATTGCTTTGGAAGTGTTCTGCTTTTGTTTCCACAGAAGATGAGAACCTGTGGATTGCTTCCAGGCAAATATGGTTTCATCAACCAAGATCCCCTGAAAAAACCTCTGATGGGAAGAGATGACCATATCAGCTTCAGGGTTGCAGATTATAATCCAGTCTCAAGAACTCGTGAGATTTTCAATGCCTCTTAATCAGCAGAAAGTAGTAATAGAAAACTATACACATTTCCAAAATATTCCTTATAAATGTTTGTTTCCATTATAAATGGTTAATGGTCATAGTTAATCTCTTTCTAAGAAGAAAAAGGGGATATGGTATATAAATGATTTTTAAAAAATTAGATTATTAAATTTACTTAGATCAGGAAATCAGCTGTTAATCTTGAAATGTTTTACATTGGTATGGATTTTGGTTTATTGATACAAACTTAAGGTCAATTCTCTTATGATATATGTATTTTTCTACTCTTGTTTAAGATATGATGTTTATGTAACTGATTTAAAATTGTAATGTATAATTAAGAAATATATGTTAGTTAGATTTTTAGGTATACAAAGATATATTTCAATTAGGTAGGTAATCTTCAAACACTTCTAAGACCTATAGAATATGGCATTTAAAATGTTTCAAGAACTTAGACTTTTCTGGACAGTGAGACAGGTCGGCTCCTGGCAGCACTAATTTACTTCAAGGGAGAAATGGGCATCGAAGAAACTCCATATGGAGTCTATTTGTGGCAATGGTTAGCCAATGGACACGAACATGTTCTTATATTAACTGCTTGACAGTATGCTGTTAGAAGTGGACATGCAGGTTCCATAGGAAGGTGACTTCTGAACTTTGGCAGATCAAGCCAAGATGGTCCTTCAGGTTCCTGCTTTGCAGAGAAAACTGTCAGACATTCTTCAAGACTCAAGACGAAGCGACTGATGAACTATACCAGAATGGACAGAAAAGATTTCTTGCTTTACTTAAATGAAAAGAGACTCTGGGCCTGTAGACTGAAGATTGATGCCCCAACTTTATAAAGAACTTTGGGTGACTGTCCAGGCAGATAGGTGTCATCTCTGTCAAATCTAGATTTTGGAAGTTGCTTGCACTTCCAGTTTACTTGGATAAATATATCCTTCTGTGGTCTTTGATGTAGTTGAAGATTAGATAGTTATAGGCATAGTTTTTCTTAGTCATTTGAAAGGTATATTGGATATGAAACTTTAGATTCATAAAGATAAGGTAGATGATAAGAGTATTTTCTTTAATTTTGCTAAATACAAATAGAGTAGATATTATAACTGTAATTCTTGCTTGATGGCTATTTTGTTATATGTAATTTTGCTATGTTAAAATTGAAGCCTTTCTTTTTGATTAGACAGAAAGGGGGAAGTAATGTGGGAATGCTTTTCTGGATGCGGTGAATCTCAATCTTTAAATAAAGGAGCTGTTTTGGGCCATGACAGGCACCATAGAAGAAGTAGGAGGAGAAATCAGAGCCTAGGTAACAGAAGAAGGGTGGAGTCAGTGGCAGATCGAGCAAGCCACCCAAGGAGCAACATGTAAGGAACACAGGTGAGCCACGGGCCACGTGGCAGACATATTAATATAAATGGGTTGATTTAAGATGTAAGAGCTAGCTAGCAATGTGCCTGAGCCATAGGCCAAACAGCATGAAGTTAATGTAAGTGTCTGAGTCATTTCTGGGGGCCTGAGCGGCAAGCGGCTGGGCGGCTAAGGGGTCTGGCATGGCAGGATCTGGGCCTCTGGCTGCCTGGGACCAAGAAACCACACTACAACAATGGGGATTCTTTTAATGTCTTTATGTCTGTGCCTCAGTTTCTCACTAGGAAAGTCTGATAATGTTGTGAGAGTGTATCAATATAAAGTTTATATAGAGTATCTTGAATGTAATCCAGTACACAGTAAGTGACTAGTAAATCATTAGCTTTGGTTTACTTATAAGAAAAAAAGGATGGCTACCCGGATGAAAGACATTATTTCCTTTCTTGCTGTAATAGTGGTTCCAAGGTCCATATATATATATATATATATATGGAAGATACCCTTTTTTGAAGGAGCCCTCAGGTAGTATTTTGCAGTTGAGTTGTGCTGGAATAACTTGCAAGGCATTACTTGGTTGGTAAATACCATTAAGATTTAATTTGCAAGTGGTTGCAAATAAGTGCTGAGCACATTTAAATCTCAGTTTGACTCAAAAGACACCTTAAAAGCTTAAAACTCCTCTAACAATTGAAGATTAAAGGAACAGTGGAACTCTGTGTTTCCTAAAGCACATACAAAATGTGCAAGATACATCTCAGTTAATGTTGTTCAAAACACTTACTATGACTGGAGCCAGATAAACAGGTTCACAAATTAGAGATTTTTTTCCCCTTAAGTCCCCATGGCAATCTGCTTTATCTGCATTATCACCAGGAGTTTGTGAAGAATGAAAATTTATCTCTGAAAATTAGTTTGCCCCTAGGCTAATACCCTTTAATTTGGCCTGAGATTCTAGAATGAGCACTTAGGCTTGAAACCACCTTTGCTGAGTTTACAAGCCATGGGAAAGTCGCTTTGTTTTCTCTAACAAGTTTGGACACTGGTGTCTTTGTTTTCAGATTTCCAGTCCTAGGAGCTCCTTCCCTGAACTTCTGTGTCTGCTCTTTTTTAGACTCCTTTACCTACTGGGAAGCCTTGTTGCTATCTCTGTGGCAAGGCAGGGCCTCTCCTGGCACGCAAACCTGCCAGGTGAATCCGCCCCTCAGGGGCGTGTCAGTACCATTTCCTGGAGCAATCTCCCAGGGCGGCTCTGCTTTTCATTTGTGTTCAAATACTTTGCTGTCTACTCCACAGCTGCCAGACCTGCTCCTGCTGCTGTCCAGGTAACTCATCTCTTACTGGCACCAGGAGGGATAAAAGGTGGGTTGATAAGGGCCCACTTGCCCTGTACCTGCTTGCCTGCCTTCTCTGCTACCGTCTTTCTCTGTTTATTCCTTAGGGAGAGCACCTGGGGAAACCCTTTCTGACCACTGAGAAAATGATGAACTCAAGCTATTGGAGTGAGACTACCAGCAGCAGCTGTGGGACCCAGCAGCCCACAGAGGTGCTGCAGTATCAGCCTCAGCATTACCACTGTTACCATCAGTCAAATCAAGTCCAGCAGCCTCCAGAAAAAAACGTAGTGTATGAGCGTGTGAGGACCTACAGTGGGCCTATGAACAAGGTGGTGCAGGCCTTGGATCCCCTCGGCTCACGGGAAGTGCTCTCCCCCCTCAAAACTGCTTCCTCCTACCAAAATTTGGTTTGGAGCGACCATTCCCAGGTAATATATATCTCTCTCTATATATATCTATATCTATTCCAGATTATTGGGAAAAACGAAACAAATTTTAAACCTCTTTTCTCTTCTCTCTCTCTTTTTTCTCCATTCGCTGTAATCTACAAAGTAGCCCTCAGTGGATTGCAGTTATGTCTGTGTTGGACGGTCTCCCAAATTCTGTCTCTTATCATTTCTTTTTCATTTACTAGTGCCCATGGTTGATTGGTTGCCATTCCAATGATTTACGTAATCTTACCAGAGCATAGAAAGGCACAATTTTAAAATTGAAGTTGATTGAATGATGTGTTCTAAGTGGCAAACCATTTTACAGTTAACGACAAAAGTAGTCATCAACTTAAATGCAGAAGTTTATTTTTAGAACAGTTTCCCACTGATTCGCTTCATATCAGGAGTGTTTTGTGACATGTAGAATGATATAGAGACAATGGCATATATGGAGTGATGTGTAGCAATTTGTGTTCGGTTAATAGTATGTTGATTCTGAATAGGTGACAGGTGTACATATCTTAAAATTTTCTTATATGTCAAAAATGACACATTGATTCTTATACATACTAGGTGAATAACTTATGGAATGTTGGTAAAAGAAAGGTTATAGAATTTGAAAAGAAAGAAAGAGGTAAAGTAAGTATTATATGAAAGCTACAAAAGATGGGTCTTTAAAACACTCTTGAAAGGGAAATAGTTTCTAAGATTTTTGTTTGGTTTGTTTTTACCATCAGTACCTATATAGGCAAGTCTTGCAAGTACATGAAAAATAATGTGGAAAGATGATATAAAATAACAACTCAATGTCTGTTTTGATTCTCTAACTCTCTTTATATAAAATGTGCATATCTTTAAGTTTACTTTGAGCTTCTATTCAAATGGAAATTGTATTTTCAAGATATTTATATTGTGAAGACCTCATAAAGCAATGACACGGGTCTTATCCTATCTTACATTATTATATCAATTGGAAAGAGTACAGGTTATTTTTCCAAAGGCATAATTTCAGTAGAATATGAAGCAACACCCTTAAAATGTACAGTGAAACTCAAAACAAGATTTTCTCAAATATACAAATGGTTTTCAAACTATAGGCACAACAGCTTTCCTATTGTTTTATTCAACACTTAGCCTAATTTAGGGAAAAACACAAAACAAATCAAGGACTTAGTACCAATAATTTTCTTTCTTCCTAATTTTTTCTTGTATTCAAAACAGATTTTTTGTAGAACATATTCTATTTAGTTGCTCACCCCTCCCCCAACTCCTTTAAAGCCTTCCTCTTTTCCTCTCTCATCCCAATCCACATCTCTTCTGTCTATAGTTAGGAAAATATGTCATTTGTATTGAGTTCAAGAGTTAGAAAACTATGAAGGCCAAAAAAAAAAAAAAAACAAACCAGGTTGTATAAGTGATCATAGTGATGCAAATTTACATTTCGACATCAACATTAGCATGTTAATGAGCAAGAAAGTTGATATCATCTTAGATTCTTAATACTTCCACAACAATGAGGGTTAAAAACAACAATTACTATTATCATAGGAATGCTAAAGTCATCCTATTTTCAGTTATTTTAACCCACAGCCTTTATTACGCTAGCAAGCAAAAGAATGATAGATACACACTTAAGAGCAAAAAATTACAAAAATTAAATATTGAGTATAGGACAATTTTGAGAATTTTATTGTTTGGTCCTTGTTTCAACTTTCCTTCTTAATGATAATGTCATACCAAACCAAGATGGTCAATCTCTTTATAAGACTTTCTTTCTTTTATATGTAATTTTCCAAATTGATCCTTCTAAGACTATTTCTATCCAGAAACTTTGTTCCCGGAAGGAAAAAAAAATACTCTAGACCTTTAGGTGCAGAAAATGTAACCTTAGCTGACAAAAGAGACTGGAATAGATTTCTTTGTGAAGTCTGGAGTTACTTATCACTAGAGAGAAATAAAAGTGTGGATGAGTAAAAAAGAAGGAGATGAGATTCAGGCTGTGAGGTAGATTCTTGGTAGAAAACAGACGTTTGATTATAAAATTTGAAATTGACTTGGATATGAAATCTACTAAAAGGGATTACAACAAACCAGCTTTTAAGACAGTTATCACAATGATAATGAATAGGAAGCTCTTCTCTACTTAGTTTTTCTTCGTGTTTGTTGGTAGGATGATACTGTGGCACAATGTAAAGTAGCCCTACATGTGATCCAAAATTACCTTCATGCTGACAAAATATCTACACTATAATAGTACCTTTAGTACATACTATCTAGGCACTGGGAAATAAATATTACTCAAAATGTCTTTTACAGTTTTTAATAAAATTTTTCTTTAAGATGCTGTGTTATCTAAAACACAGTTGATATATGCAATTATGCTGATGTCAGAGTTTATTATAGGGGGAGCCAAGATAAGGAGGATTAACATTCAATTTCTGGCCATGATGAATTTAATTAAACTTTTACTTTGTTTTGATGAATATATGATATTGAGAGACCTCAGATTTTAAAAGTCTTGCCAGTAATAAAACATGTTCCCTTTGAGGAAACAATTTGTGCCACACTGCTTTGTTTTAAAAACCTTAACCTTAATTTTAGACTTAACTAAATGCCATTTACAAATATTTTAGTATTTTCTATCTCTGTTGCTTTAGAAGATTTTTTTTATTACTGTACTTTTGTGTACTAAAATTACATTTATGGATATAAACATGTTTATATTTCTCTACTTGATTCATAATACTGCCTTAGTTTCTCATTTAGAAATTGCTGAGATATGGTTTTCTTGCTTATTATTTTGTCTGATTAATAGGGCATTAAATAAAATTAAGTGTAGATACCAGTTGCTACTCAGTTATCTAAGTTAATAGTAGAATTTAAATTATTAGGTTTACCATCAGGAACAAGTATAATCATAAAAATCCAGAAACACTTTTAAGCCCAATGTGGTGTTACAAATAAATGAATAATGTTTTAGAAGCTACCAAAGCCAAAGAAAACAATAACAATAAACCCTTTAGAATTCAATCCTTAACACTTAAATATTAAACCACCATAATTAACTCAAAGTGACATACTACCTTAAATGAACAACACTGATGGACTAATATTTTTTCCTTTGGCTAATTTAAGTACTCATGAAGGTCAAGATATTTTCCATGAATATTGAGAAATTGTTTTGAGAAAGAAAAATGGGTCAAAATTAAATATTTTAAATTCCAGTCATTCAGTCAACAGATGCTTCTTAAGTGTCTATTTTATATGAAATGTTGTGATCTGGGTAAATAGCATTTGCTTGTCAAAGGAAAGTCCACTTTCAGGATAAACACACAGAATCTGGCTGTAGGTGGCACATATGCTTATCTACATTTTAAAATATTAGTTTATATGTTGCCATGAGGATTTTTATTAAATAAAATGTTCAGTTTTAATGTGTGGGCTACACAATTTGCCATTCTTTCTAATTTAAAAACTTGTAACAGCCTAGAGTAAATGTGAATTTGTAAATGACCTTCGATGCCAATAATTATTTACCTGAGCAGAGGTGTGTTTACATTATTATTTTCCTTTGTCTTCAATTGCAGAGACTGTGAATGACTTCCCTGCTGTGCTAAGATTTCTATTTGCTACCAGAAAAATTTCCTGTTCTGGGTGGAGGTGTGCGTTGCTTTGAGAAATTGTTGTTCAAGGGTGTGGTTAGTAAAGGGAATGATTGTTCAGGGAAGTAGGTTGCCTGAATAAAGAATGAGGTCATGGGATAAAGGGGTTGGTGGTTTCAGAGTTGGTCATCCTTTTTGTGATCACCATTAAATAATGTTTTAGTATTTGTTAGTGCAAGTAATTGCTGGGTGAAAATGTTCGTGGCAATTGTCTTTTGTTAAAGCAGGTCTGACAAACTTCTGGGCCAGTTTTCAGACAGAGACATTCACAAGCTGTCCTGGTGGGACAGTAATGGACATGGAATAGAGCCAGTGGAAGAGGAGAAAACACATTTGAAAAACTGATCTTTCTTCACAATTTATTGTGAAACTGTTGGGAGATTTGTCATGCTCTCAATCTTCCTTGAAAAGTTAAAACATTTCAAAATAAATAGACTTAAATGGACTTTTTGCATCAGAAGCTATCCCCTAAACAGTCAGATTCTTTACATTTCTTGGAGGAAATATCCTAGTAATAGCTAAAGACAGAAAGCATGCACTGAAAAGAACTATATATTTTGTTACCTCTCCATTTAATGATTTCCTTTACAATGACAAAGAATAAGAATCAGGAATAAGTATCTTAAGTGAGAGATTTGAGCTTGAAAGAAGAAAAGAGTGGAGGTACTTTTTTGCTTTATATTACAACACAATCATAGACTTTATTCTAAGTGAATGGAGTGTTTGTCTCATGGGGGGAAGGTGCTTGTAATTTACATATCTTGTATAAAGCATTGAATAACATCTCAACAATAACCTAAGGCAGGTACTTGAGAATGTTAGTAACTTTGAAAGGCTCTAACAAAAGCAGTCTCCGCACTATTCATGAATGTTGTTCAAATGCTAGTGTGTTTTGGGAAATTTCATCTGCACAAATGTCAGGTAGATTTAAATATATTATAGTTTCAGATTTTGTGTCTGTATGGGTTGTGTGTTTGTGTGTGGATGCCTATTTGTAATGTTTTTTAATTTTTTCTTGTTTATTAATATTTTTAATTATTGCTTTGCCTGTTAGTTTTCTAAAAAGAAATAGAATATATATATATGAAAGAACCGGGCAGTGGTGGTACATGCCTTTAATCTCAGCACTCGGGAGGCAGAGACAGATGGATCTGTGTGAGTCTGAGGCCAGCCTTGTCTTGTCTACATAGTGAGTTTCAAGACAGCCAGTGCTACATAGTGAAGTCCTGTATAGAAAAGGAAAAGTTAAAAAAAAAAAAAGAAAATAAAAATCCTGCTCATTTGAAATTCCTGAGCCTAGAGCTAACTCAGTATTATTACTTTCAGTGAGTCTTATAAGAATTGGGACTAAAAGGTGGAAGGCATTCATACCTTGATAATTAAGTTTCTCTGCTGATGCGGTAAACCAGATCAAGAGAAAATAAAAGACCAGGTTTATTGGGCAAAGCACTCTAGGGTGGCTCTTTTTAGCCCCCAGAGGTGAGGCAGGGAAAGGGGGCAGGAGCACATGGCCAGTCTCACAGAGGGGGCTTAAATACTCTGTAGGAGAGCTCTTGAGCTGCTAGCAGCTTCGTAGGAGGAACCTGGACCATGTGACAGAAGGATCTTTGTTGGAAAACCTTATATATTAGTCTTTAAGTAAAGGCTTAAAGTTTAAATTAAAAATCATGGTGTTCCACATTCATTGCACTATACTTTCAAATATATGTTGTGTATATAATATTCACTACTACCTAATTAATGTGTTTATATTTTGTTACTTGAATATCTTCAGCACTTTGACCAGAGCCACCAAGAGATAAATGAAAGGCAGTAAGAGATGCTTGAAGACGTTCAGATTTTGCAGTCTGCAGAGCAGTTACAGAGAAAATTTCCACAAAATTTCTCTCTATGGAATGTCTTAGGGATTGCAGTAGGTACTAAATGTTCAGGATCTAAATGTTCAAATACTGAATGTTCAAGCGGACTCTGATAGAACAGAACTATACAACAATGTACTTTAAGTTTTAAGCTTGAGTTTAACTCAATATTTGAGATGAGGTTTTAAATTTTTCTTTTTCTTTTTTAAAGAGTAAGATTATTATTGTTGTATTCAGAGTCAAGACCCTCAAAAAGACTGTCAAGAGACCAGTGCGATTTAACAGCAAAGAGTCTCTTTACTGACAAGCTAGCTTGAGTGACTCCATCCATCTTGAGTTCCATGAGCAGTGGAGTAGGAACGACCCTGAGGCAAGGGTTTTTATTGGTGGGAGGGGTCTAAGGGTTTCAGAGCTTCAGTGGTATAGTCCTGGGATTGGTCCAAGCTCAGGCTGGGAGTACCTGTTATGAATTCATTGGATGCTTTGAATTCTAAGGAGGTTTATTTAGCAGTGATCATTAAGGTTTACCTATATCAGCAGATCAGCAGGTGTACCTGGAGACTATCTGTTCTATTGTTAAAGATCCTTTCCCAGGAAAGGAATGTTTGGAATTTCAGATATTTCCCCTGAGGTACTGGGTTCTCCTTGGATGGTGTCTGCTCTTGGGTCTTTCCTGACACAACCAGGTACTGCCAGCAACAGCATGTTATCTGGCTTTCATCAAGCATGTCATGGCTGTTGTGTGGTCAAGCTGCTCTGGGCCCACTGTTTCACCAAGCATTAAAACCTCCATTTTTTTAAAAAAAGAAATGTACATTTAAAAATTGTTATAGGGATGCTGAAGTACAACTCTTCACAGTTGATGGCTACTGGGAGGGGTGGAGAAGGACTCAAGTTTTCTTTAAGGAGCTGGCCACTGCAACTTTGACCATGCTCCAGTGAGTATATGGAAAACACAAATTGTACTTGGTATATATTTTTTTTTCTTTTTTGGAGGGTAGAGCACAATGGTGAGGGGGTGGACCTTGGAGAACTGAGAAGCAAATGTAATCAGCGTGCATTGTATGAAATTCCCAAATAATCAATACAAATATTATTTTGGAAAAAGCAAAGAAATATACTTTCAGTACAGAAGCCATAACCACATGCTGCTATTGACTTGCTAGTTCAATTAGTTAAAACCCAATTCAGTTCTTCAGTCAAACTACTGCCATTTTAAGCATTTAATACCTGAATGTGGCCAATGGTTTGTATACTAATCAGTATAGATATAGAACATCATTGCCATGAGTTCTGCCTGTGCATCTATAAACTCAAGCCATCTATTATCTAAATAGAGAAATACCTCTAAAGACCATTTAATTTAAAGGACTATTTGATGGTAAAAATATATGATCCATGTGCTAATAATATGTTAGCTCAGTGAAGATGGATACATGGGAATAAAAAAATAATGAAGTGACAGTCTTCCAGAGTGTGAGTTTACAGTAAATATTTCAGAACAACACAAAAACTTTAAGAGACATGAACAAAAAGCATATGTTTGTAAACATGTATTTTTGATATTTTTCTATTCAAAATCCCATCTTTCACCACAAACAAAACATGACTCCTATTAATCATAGTGTATTTTCTTATCTTTGTTTCAGTTGGAGGAGGTTGGAGGGTCTCACTATGATAAACAAGATGGCCCTGAAACTCACCATTTCCGCTGAGCCTCTTGCCTCAGCCTGCCGAGTATCTAAGCCTACAAATCCATACCCTGTGTGTAGGATTTCCTTTTTGTACACATCATTTACATTTCGTATCCTCTCTGGAATTCTCTTAGCTTTTACTCTCCTGAATTGTTTTACAAACATTGGTAAATAAAGTTCTATACCATTCTCATTTTTACAGACAAGGTACATAAAATACAGATATATAACCTTTGGAATTCCATTCAGCTAGTGTATACTAAAAGTGGGATTAAAACCTAGCAGTTAGTTGTAGGTCTATTCCTAGAACCATTATGTAATATTTTATATTCTTGGCATGTGTGTGTATGCCTTATTTACATTACAAAGTCCATTATATCTGATTCATCATCATTTCATCATTTTCTTTTATATCTACCCATTATACACCACCTAAGATAATGTAGATAAACATAAATAAATAACATAGGATGGACATGGTATGATATCATTCAGGAGGCTGAGGTAGTAGGACCATAATGAATTTTGAGACTAGCTTTAGCTATATAGTGAATTTGAGGTTATCAAAGACTTCCTAAGAAAATGTAGCATGAATAACATTCTGTCTGAAATATATTCTTTTTCAGAAGCAAAATTTTTGTTGTCATTCATAATGAATTTAAAATTATTTTTCCATCAATTTACTGGTTAATTTTATCAAGATATATGATGCAAGAAATATATTAATTTTTAGTTATTTCAAAGGTCCAAATGCCCTGGGAATACTTTGATGGAAATATTGAAGAAATAAGATCTACTTTTATCTTAATTTGAATATTATGATCTTATTATCACAAAATGTCTTTGATGGTGTGAAGACCATTTTGGAACCTCCAGTTCTACCTTTTAATCTCTCCCTCATTTGCTAGATCTTCCTATCTTCTGGTTCAGCTATCCATACTACTGTTTCCCAAACAACTTCGGTTTGCCATTCTTCCCACTTCCACCTTTGCAGTTTCATTCCAGGTTCTGTAAATAATCAGTACTGACTCAGATATCTGTTAATCGTTTTTATCTCTCAGAAATGCACCTATAAAGTCACCTCTAAGGTTTTTCTTACTCTACATCTTTTCATCAACAACTACTCTAGATGTGATCTATTTTACAACTAATAGTTTGCATTAACTGGAAGGTAACACATAAAATATTACTTTGGTCTGTCCTTCCACCCAGGCTTTACACCTCTTAAAGAATGACACATTATTTCTAAAATCAAGACTTAAAGGCAAATCAAAGTTTTTCTGCTCCTTTCCCCCTTCCTTTCTCATACCTCTGTTTTTCCCCTCCCTTTCCCATTCAAATTCCTGAATATGATTTTTGGAAACATATAATTCTTAACTGGAACTATTTTGGACTGTTACTCTTCCACAACTTTTCTTTAAAATGAAACTAGACAGGTACATATTGCTTCATTAAAAAAATGAACAGCACCTAAAATAAGCATAATAGGCATAAGGAAGTTGTTTGATGAGTCAATTACTTTGTTTTCCAGATCTTAGTTCTTATTAAGCATCTGAAATTGACTTGTTTGTATTTGGTCTGTAGTTTTAATGGCTAAATATTTGTCATAATTGTTACAGCATTTGATGTTGAAAGGCAGGTATTTTGATTGCTCCTCATATCAGTTCCTTGTGTAGCTATTAATTGGCTTGTTTTTGGACATGTCCCATATACTTCCCTGTTGGTGAAGTTCTGTCTAAGTGGAGATCTTTTGATTATTAAATTTTATTCTATAACCTTCTAATGATTTGACACAAAAGATTGGGTGCCCAAAAATTCTCTTGTAAAAACTATTATAACTCTTCTACACACCAAAATATATGTGCAATTTTCTAAGGAAAGATTTTTGCCTCAAACATAGCATTTACTTACCAATTTACACAAACTTTAGTATGGATGTTATTGTGGCTTGATAATAAAATGCCACTCACAAGCTTTTGTTTTAAACATATATTCCTGAGTTGATAGTGCTATTTTTGGAGAATCTAGAAATTTTAAGGGAAACGTGGCCTGCCTAGAAGAAAAGGGCACTTTGGGTAGTGTATATTGCCACTGGCCAGTTCCTGGATCACTCTCTGTTTCTTGATATGCCATGGTGGTGTGAGCAGATGTTCCCCACCACAAGCTCCTGCCACCTGTTCTTGATCACATGGCAACAAGCATTTCTGAGTTTTCTAAAACTGTAAGCCAAAATAATTGATTCTTCCCTTAGCCTGTTTTTATACCTGATCAAAACTACACAAAAGTCACTGGATTCCAACATAAAATTATTTTAAATTCCTCCAAAACTTAATTACAACTAAAATGTCTTTTCTAATAAACTTCCTAGAGTTCTCTGCAATCATTCCATCTCATTTTCAGTGACAGTCTGTAAATTTCTTTGTTTGACTTTCAGATCTATTCGTGATCTGCTTCCTATGGACCTTATTTTGTTGAGAGCCTATTCTACTGTCCTGTGCTTCAGATTAAATATAAACCATATAAACAACCACTCTCTAGAGAAGCCTCTAATGTTTAAACTGCTCACCAATCTATACACGACAGAACTGTAGCAAAATTATTGCCCTCCTCCAATGCTCTTTGAGATTCAATCTTTACTTATCTAAGAATAACTTTACCTCTTAACTCTTGAGTGCTAAACTCCCTATAGCTCTCACTTCACTTTTATTAGTAATTTTTTATCTGCCACATGATTATAACTTTGATAAGTTAAGAGATTATACTCTGTTAATTTGTCTACACCTCCATGCTTTTACATAAAAGTAATATCTATTATCTATATAAAGAGAGCTGGAGATACAGCTCCATTGGTAGAGCACTTTCTTAGCATGCATGAATCATTGTGTGTGATCCCCAATAAACTGCATGTGGTCATTCATGCCTGGGTTCTGAGCATTCAAGAATCAGACGTTCAAAGTTATTCTTCTCTTTCATAGCAATTCAGGACCAACTTGGGTTACACAAGACTCTTTTTTCCAGAAAAAAAAGACAAAAATACAAATTTAAAAAATCCAATGTTCCAAGAGCCTGGGATAACTTACCCGAGTTAACACAGCTATTTTAATGAATGATGCATTACTGAATTTAGATATTTCCATTATATCAACTGTCTACATTAGTTCATTTAATTAGATAATACAGTACCTCATTTTAAACATGTTTATATTTTATTATGATAAATCATTTGGTGATAATGCTATTTTTATCACCCTAGACTAGCATAAAATTTTATTAGAGGACAAAAATAGCATCCATTCTGATTTTTAATTCCATTCTTCAAACAATTCTTGAATTCAGAACATAGTGTATGTTTTGTAGGTTTTTTTTTTTATGTCTTGAGGAGAATAACAGCTTTCCGGCTTTTGATTTTCTTTCTTTTTGCACTGCCATTAGAGTAAATAACCAAGGAACTTGAGCCATTTACACTTCAACTGATTTAACTCTGAAAAAACATAGATATTTTAACAATTGAAAATGGATACATTTTTGTGAGTAGTGAATTCCCTACTGGAAACCAAAGTTTCTAGCTCTAATATAGTATGTGCCAAAATGCAGAAAATTATCTTGAGTGATGTGCTGAAATTCTCTCAGAAAGTCAACTGATTTCGACCACTCTGATTTTAAATTGCCAAGGACATGTTTACTTCATAAAAAGTAAATGAGGAAGAGAAGGAGAAACACTGTTACAACTATATCAAAGCTTAAAACCATTACCCGAGGCAGTACAGGACAAACAGACCTGGATTTTATACCAGATGTAGCATGTATAACTATGAACATTGATTTCACAAAACTTATGTATAAAGGAATTTGACAACGAGGTGATTTTTATCATTTCTGAGTCATAAGGATAGACGATTCAATAATATAGTGTATATTTTATGAGAAAAAGTAGAACTGTTTTGAAATATTAAAGGGATTAAACAACATAAGTGTAAATAAAAATTCACTGTTTTATTTAATTTGGAGCGCTGAGGCTACACTTTGCAAATATATCATGCAGTCTAGAGATACCCTTTATTGAATTTATAATAGCTTAAATTATTTAATCAGGGCTATCTCCTCACGCAATCACTTTTAGATAGGTGTAATATTTTCAAGAGTATAAAAGTTGTTTTTGAACTGGGTGTGATGATGCACACCTGTAATTCAAGGATGCTGGAAATAAAGGGAGGGAAATTATGATGGCAGCTGGAGGTACATATTAAAATTATGGCACAGAAAACAATAGCCAGGAAATATCTTAGCAGTAGAGCACCTTTTCTAGCATGCACAAAGATTTCAATTAATTATCCAATAGACAAAATATAAATGTTACTTTTTTACAAGAACTAATTTTAAAGAGGCAAATTAAAATATCTTTAGATTCCTAATGTAAGATCTAATCACAGTTTACCTTATAATTAGATTCTTCAAAAAGAAAAAATATAATCAAGTAAGTTATAAATATGGTAATACAGATTGATTAAGTGCGTGATTTCTGGAGTCATTGCTACTTTTGTTGAAATTCTAGTACCTAATATTACCTGTATGATTTTCATCTATTAAACTAGGCTATTTTTGTCTAACAATACTTGTGAATATAATAGGGTTTTACTGGTGCCTTCCTTATGAGGCTATTTTGAGTATTGACTTAGAAAATGCTATATAAGTTGTTTGAAATAGAAAACTCATACATCATTAGTAACATCATCATCCAATGGAAACAGATTGACAAGCTTAAATAATTTAAAATTGTTTTGTGAATATGGAACCAATATGGAAAAATAAGTTTAAAATAATCTCTCTTTGTTTATGGAATGTAAGAAATAGAGATTAAAGATTGCTTAATACGTTTACACACAATGTTACATCAGTTTCCACATGAGGAAATTGAAGCTCATGGAAGAGACATGAGTTATCCAATATAACAAACTGTCCAGTACTATAATGAGGTTCAAACCCAAGGAGCTTGACTCCAAGCTCAGGTACCTTTCTATTGTACCATGATAATTAAAACACCACATCCGTGTCTTTCATTATTTAATTATCAGGAATGAAAGGCTGTGGTGCAAAAGGCATGTGAACCAAAAATATAACTGCCCATTGAATTTAATGATTTCAGTATGAAGGATCTAAGTGTGTGTGTGTGTGTGTGTGTGTGTGTGTGTGTGTGTGTGTGTGTGTGTGTGTGTTTATGTGTGTGTGCGTGATTTATATAAAATTAAACACTTAGAATGTCTACTAAAAAGAAATTTTTATTCCTGGGGTAACTTAAATTATCACATGCTCTTCATTGATTCATTCACAAACAATTTCTCACTTCTTATGGAATAGGAAATGACTGTTTATAGGATCAATAAAGGGGATAATTATAATCTAAGAACATTATATTCATGTGACTGTTATGATAAAACATCTTACTTTGTATAATTAATGTTAATAAAATCTCACTAATCTTTTTTTAAAAGAAAGAAGAATTATGTTCATATAGAACAACCCCTCACCTTTTTCTCTGTGATTTTGGCCAGAACCATTAGCACATGGTTGATTTTGAATTATTTTTCTGAAGTGAAGAATGTGTAGTTATTTGCTTTACAGTCTATATACAACCTTCTGCATTTACCAGAACAATTTTTAGCTTCTAGCAGGAAATCCAGCAGCTTATTCAGAAGCACCCTGAAAATACTGAATCCGTATTACTGAAGTTGATATAAAAAAAGACGAAAATGTACCAAATTGAAGACAAAATGATTTTTAAAAGTGCCAAAGTGTCTAGAACATTCTCCAGTTTGAACAAATGTTTTAAAAACACTTATACTTACATTATAGCTTGCCTTCTGATAAACCGGTCAGTATTTACCATGTATACCTGTAATTCTGATTTTAATTACCCCTTTCTTAGAAAAACATTTTTCTGTTTGTGGGAAAATACCCTGGAGCCATGTCAATCCACTGTAAATTATAGGAAGGTTGAGTAATGCTATCAACTGTGCAATCTGGAGATGGGGAAGTAGCCCAGTGGTAAGCACTTGAGTAACATGTGAGGTCTCAGGTTTGATCCCCAGTGCCTGTGCATACTAATGAGGCAATGTATATTAACTAAGTAGGGGAAAAAGGTAAGCAATAATAGTATAGTCAAAAGAGTAATTATTTTCTAATCATTACAAATACACATTCCTTCACTTCTGTGAATGATTTTGAAGCAACACTGCTGACTCCAGAATTAAGCTAGTTAATGAAGCCAACCTAAAGAAATCTAAGAGTAACACTCAAGTTTTCAAAGGTAGCTTCATCTATTAGTTTGATGAATTTTTGTTTTTCTCACCAAATGTTTTCTTGTTCACAGCCAACAAATAATACCACTATGATATATGTTAATACAGTTGTCAAAAAGCAAAAATAAAACCCAATAATACAAGACGATGTTACTATAAAATGCTCTAGAAATTATTTTATTATTAGGTTACATTAAAAATTGGCCAAGTAACTCAATAAATATGTCCTTTGGAAAGGTAGGCATCATCAAAGAAAGGTTCTCATTTTCGACTAATACAATTATTATAAAAACATAAAAGACACCTCATCCTTTCAATTCTAAGAGTTAATAATCCCAGTAACTAAAGATTTTCAAAGTACAATGCTCAGAAACAATTTCTAAATGTTTTGTTTTTCTCAACAGGAACTCCATTCTCCAACTCTGAAAATATCTACTTGTGCACCAAGTACGCTCCATATAACACAAAATACTGAGCAGGTAAACAAAGTTGTATGTACATTACATTTGTTTTTCTTCTTTTTATGTAAGTCTTGTTCATATTAGTGAACAATCCTTAGATCTTTATAGAACTACATATGCACAAAATGTCATTGCTTACAAACAGAGGGGGATGTTCTCATATATGAACATAAGCTCTGTGCAGGAACAAAATGTAGAGTAAGTGCCATGAATTACATTTTTACTTCCATTACTTTCTCATTTGAACTGTTTTTAGCTTTAAGTGTAGTTTAATTTTAGTTGAGAATCTTCTAGTCCGTATGGACATTTTAAGGGTAAAATATCTAGAATTTGGGTTTACTAAGGAACTGCCTTTGTAAGTGGTAGTACTTTAAAATTAATATTCAGAGGCAGACTCTTACAGAGCAAGAAATTATCCTTATTATGAGTGTATCCTTATTATGATATCAGTGACACACAGACAGACTCTTATTTCTTTACACCCTTATGATCTAATATTTCTATTTATTGTATTAGGTTTTGTAAGAATTGTGTATCCAAATGAGAACTGTAATGATAATTAATACTGTAATAAAATGTTTAACTAATTGATATGTGCAAAAAGTAAAGTCTAGGTAAATAAAAAGTAAAGTATATTAAATTTGTAGTTATATGGGAGAGAAGCATACAATTTGGGGTGTAAACAGGAGAGAAGGTGCTATTTTAAGTTCCTGGCAAACACACAGTGTTTTATTTTTATTAAACCTTGATTCTTAATTATGTTGAATGGCTTGAGGTTTATTAACACCTTCTTTTCCCCTCATATTTTTAGTGAGAATTTCACATGTGTATTTAGTTTGTTTTGATCCAATCTGTTCCCTATCTCTTCCCCCTAAATTCCTATCCTTTCTTCACAATACCTTTCCCCCCAAACTTTCTGTTCTTTTATTATTTTTGCAGAGTTCTCTGGGTCCTTTCTATATGGGCATAGCTGTTGGAACCTCTGCTAAAGCATGAGTAGCTTTTACAGGGGACACATCCCTGACAAAATCTTACTCTCCATCCCCTAGCAGCCAACAATTCCCAGAAACTCCTTACATAGAGGAGGGACTTCATGATCTCCTCCACAAACCATGTTGATATTTTGGCTAGTTTGATCTTGGACAGATCTTAGACATGCAGTCACAGCCACTGTGAATTCATGTGTGAAAAAGTCTGTCATCCCCAGCAAATAAAGTTTCACTGGAGATGTCCATGATTCTGGCTCTTACAATCTTCCTACCTTCCCAGAACTTCTTTTATAATCCCTAAACATTATTTTATTAAATTGTATATATACTTCATCACTTCACCATGACTATATTGACTTTTTTCTCATTGATATGTAAAAAGCCTCTCATATTAAAAATACTGACGTTTCCATAGTTTTTCAAGTATCTTTATTCTAGTGTTGTCTTTATTTCTTTCTTTTGGTTGAATTTCTGAGACAAGTCCAGGTATGTACACCAGGCTAATCTGGAAATCCAGATCCTCTTGTTTCAGCCTTCTAAAGTCTATAATTACAGGCCTGCAGCACCACATACAGGTTTCCTGTCTCTTTTAATGGAATCTGTGAATCTCTACTTCCAAGGCAATGTTTAAAGGTGTATGCTACCACGCTCAGATAAAGCCAAAATTTTAATTGAGAGTATTTTGTTCTAATTCTCTGGGGATGCACTCAACCAAACAAAATTTTAAAAAAATCTTACCAAGTGTAATTTTAAAAAATATTAAAAAAGCACCTTGTCACCAAGCTGGTGTTGCTTCTCGAGTTGCTATTGGTCATAACTGCATAGCACATTTCTGTGATGTCTCCAATGTGATTCATGTGGCCACACCAGTCATCTTTTGCTGGAGAATAACCTTAACTTGGAAAATGACTCCACATTAGAAATGGCTTTCACTCTCCCCAAAGAAGTACCAGAGAACTGTTTGACCATTGAGCAGGCACCATCAACCCTTCTTCAGAAAGCAAATCAGACAAGAGACTGGGCTCTCTTAATTATAAAACATTAGGTCTAGATCTTTTCTCCTTGAGCTATGCAACTTTCTATATTGTCTCACAGCTGATATTAATGTGCAGAATTCAAATACCCAAATCATTGTAGAGGTTGCCCAAAGACCTTACTCTAAAGCCTTTAAATATTCCTAAATGAAGCCTAGGCTATCCACTCTCATTCCCTAACTTGTTGCTGGTGTATCTGCAAACACTACAGCCAGTAGGATCTCTCTGTGAGCAAAAAACATCTGGTTAAACATGACTCAGTAGGCAGTGTTGATTCATACTTCCAGAATCTGCCACTGCACAGTTTATTTTAGGCATAGAAAAGCAAACACAATTTGGAAAAATATTTTCTCATGATAATTAGCCCAATCCCATGTGTACATAATTACATTGAAACTCTTGTAAAATACAGGTGACATCTTCTATAAAAATAGGTTATATATATACTAACTAAGGAAGCAGGTTCAAGGTAAGCAATGCCCATGATAAGGGTCTCTGGAAGGATAGCACTATGGATTGACTGAGATAAATGTAAGGCTGGTGGAGCTGATATTGCCTAGCCATACAGATAGTACAGGTGTCACCAGGTTATTAACCATATCTCTTCTCAGCCTTCTGGACAAAAACAAAACAAAACAAAAACCAAGTTATGTACCTCTCCTTTTAAAAAAGAAAACTGTGTATTTAACACTCCTGGTTCCTCAGGTGTTTATCTGTGAGCACAAGGACCTAAGTGCTTTTTACAGTTTGCAATCCTGATGGCAGAAGCCTTTGTCTTTGATGAGGAAAAATAGTGGGAACCAGGACTATATGTTGGAATGATAATTATTTACATGCTACATATTAGTTACTTTTCTATTGCTTGATATAACACTTTGATGAAAAGTGATTAGGACAGTGTCTTAATGAGAGTTATTTTACTATGATAAAGCATCATGATCAAAATTAACTTGGAGAGAAAAGGGTTTATTTGCTTATGCTTCCAAATTGCTGTTCATCATTGAAGGAAGTCAGGACAGGAATTCAAACAGGGACGGAACCTGGAGGCAAGAGATGATGGATGCAGAAGCCATTAAGAGTGCTACTCCTCACATGACTTGCTCAGCCAGCTTTCTTATAGAACCCAGGACCCAGCCCAAGGGTGGTCCCACCTACAATGGGCTGACCAATGACTAATTAGAAAGCATCATACAGGCTTGCTTATAGCCTAATCTTATGTAGGCAATTTCTCAACTGAGGCTCCCTTCTCTAATGATACTAATTTGTACCAAGTTGACATAAAACTAGTCAGCACAACTGAAACACAAATAGCTCAGTGTTAAGCCACAACCTTCCTTGTCTATCCTCAAGATCACACATTAATATTGACAGTACAATATAAAACATTTTATAAACTTTAAAAGTCCCACAGCGTTTAAAAGAATAAACACTTAAAATTTCATCTCTTTAAAATATCCAGTCTCTTTAAAATCCAAAGTCTCTTAAAATTCAATATTTCTCAACTGTGGGCTTCTGTAAAATAAAAATACATTAAATACTTTCTTATTTCAAAAGGGAAAAGCCAAGGCATAGTTACAATTTGAAAAAATGCAAAACCAAATTTCAACTGTAAATAATTCAGTATCCAATGTCTGCAATTCACTCACAATCTTCTGGGCTCCTCCAAAGGGCTTGGATCACTTCTCTAGCTCCACCCTCTTCAGCTTACACAGCTTGTCTTCTAGGATTCATCTGGGTCCCTTTCACTGCTTCTGGGGTTCTCGATGGTCATCCCACAGTACTGGCATCTCAAAATGCTAGGGTCTCTTGCTAAATCTAGACTGAACTTTCACCAATAACCTCTCCTGGGTTCTTTTCATGGTGCTAAGCTTCAACTTCTTTTCAGGACCCATTCAGTCCTAGACCTTCAACTACCACTGAAGCTGCCCCTTCACCAGTTGTCTCTCCTGGCCTCACAGTAACGAATCTCAGCTGCTCTTTGTGACCTCGTCATGCTTTCAAAACCAGTACCACCTGCGTGACTCTTACACATTACTAAGTTTGGCTACCAACCTAGGCCACATCTATAACACAGCTTCTGTGTCATCTCAGGAACTTATTCCTCAATGGAAAACTTTACCTCAGTGATGGTCTCTTCTTATCACTACTGATTCTTCATCCTAGCTGACCAGCGTCAATTGTCACAGCAAGGAAAATGTTTTACTAGTGGTTCTGGTCTCTTGTTAATCACAGCTAATTATTCAGCTCCAGCTGATCAGACACCACAAATAACCTGATAGAGGCTTTACTTTCCTATGAAATGTCACAAGCCACACCTCCAACATCTGCACTACTCTATCTTCCAGAAGTGCTCACGGAGCTCTAAACATTCAATGACGTTTTTAGTCCAAAATTCCAAAATCTTTCCACAACCCCCCTAAGACAACATAGTCAGATCTGTCAGAGCAATACCCCACTCTCTTGGTACAAACTTCTGTCTTAAAGTTATGATTGCTGTGATAAAACACCGTAACCAAAAACAACTTGAAGAGAACTGGATTTATTTGACTTATTCTTCCACATCACTGTTGATCATTGAAGGCAGACAGGAACTCAAACAGGGCAGTATCTTGGAGGCAGGGGATGATGCAGAAGCCATGGAAGATTGATGTTTACTGGGTTGCTCCTCAATGTTCAGCCCACTCTCTTATAAAACTCAGGACCCACCTGACCAGGGATGGTCCCACTTACAATAGACTGGCCCCATCCACATCAATCACTAATTAAGAAAGTGTCCTAAAACCTTCATGAAATTGTGGAAGTATTTTCTCAATTAAGACTCCCTTCTCTCTAATGATTCTAGCTTGTGTCAAGTTGACAGAAGACTAGGCAGAACAGGACAAAAGATTTTATTTGGCTTACAGTTCCAGTAGGTGAGTCTATACTAGTAGGGGAGCCATAACAACATATAGCAGGAGCAGGAAGCTGAGAGATCATATATTAACTACAAGCATGTGACAAAGTATACTGGAAGTAGAGTTGGTCTATAAAAACACAAATCCCATCCCCAGTGAAGTACTTCCTCCAGCAAGATTCTTTCACCTATCCATAACCTACTACCTGAACAGTACCACCAAACTGGGCATGAAATGTTCAACTACCTGAATCCATAGGGGAAATTCATCATTCAAATCACCATTCCCCCAAGATGTTATAAAGACACAAACAGACTTTTGAAAGCAAAAGAGAGCCAGAATATAATCCCAGAGACAACAAATGTAGCTGCAAATTTCTGGTCTGTCTGTAATATCACCTACTATAATGGCAACCCAAATGGCCAAGTCTAGTGACAATGCAGTCATTGCAACGGAATCTAAAACTATGATGATCCAATCCATCCATAAAGTTAAGGCATTTTCAGATGAGCTGGAGTCCAAGTGTGTTAGATTTGGGAAGCTATTAACCTTCTGGTAAGGGAAACAGCTGTGGGTGATGGGTGTGTTTGAAAAAAGTTAAATTCTTAAAGAAGTAAAGAGACAAGGTAATCAATGAGTTCCTAACTACTCCTATTACTTTCTGTGCAAGCAACCTGCAGCATGAATCTATTAATATTTTTGATCATATAAAGGCTGAAGTATGCTGGGGGAGGGGGCAAAAAGGCAATGGAGATCTTCATGATCATAGTCCAAGATTGCATCTGCTTCATGCTGTTCATAGAGAGCAACAGAATGGCTACCTAGTGCTGTTTCTGTGGTGACAAATCATCACCTGTAGCAAGTAGCTGGAAATTCCCAACCCTCTCAGCACTGAATTCTTCATTGAACTCTCCTACACAGTTCTGATGTGGATTATCTTCAGGGTAAACTGAAGCATGTACAAGCAGGTCCAGCTTCTATCTGGAAGAATATCTGAAAGAAGCATATAGAATTCTTTAGGCGATGAGTACATCAAACAGTTCCAAGGAATAAAGAGACTGAGAGGAGAAGGAAATATCCTGTCTTATTTTTAGATACAAACACACTGTGCTTTTCTACTAATTGTTCCTATTTTTATGTATATTTGCTTATGTTGCATGAGTGTTTTCTTATTTATTACATTAGAGGTGTATATCAGGCCATACAGTTTGTCATATGGTGCTATCTTTGGGATGTATGTCTACTGCCCATATCTTTGGAAATACTCCTAGGCAGGTAGATTGGGACAACAGAAAAACAAAACAAAATAAAACAAATCCAAAATCCTGGAAGCCATACTGCATTTGATTCACACTCAGATCCCATGTCTCCAAGAGAAAAGAAAATGAAGTCAAACTTATGAGTAAAATGTAGGAAAAAAGAATCGTGCAATGAATTCCTTAAAAAATAAATACCTCAGTGGAGACACCCACTTTAAACCAATTGTTATTTAGATTCAAGTCACTGTGCTAGATTTTCAATTTTCCAAATTCTCTTGCCTCAGACTAGGTAGAAGGTAATGTGAAGTTTTAGGGCAATTCTGAAGCCCTTATTTTAAAGTTTTAGGGCAATTCTGAAGCCCTTATTTTAAACAGGCTTTAAAATAAAACAGAAAACATAATGCTACAATTCTATTCAATGACCACGAATGGTACCATTTCTGTCTGTGTCATAAATGGTTCAGAAAACTACAGGAAACTTAGACATAAAAACAAGAAGCAGGATTGTTCCTAAGTGGGAGGAGAAGCACAATAAAAGGGAAAATAGTGTACCTGATTTAATATATCTTAGCACAATATGTGTAGTTTTACTGTACTTCAATATATATCCAGTATTAAAGTATAAAAATGAGTTGGGAAGTGGAATCTTGGAAACATTAATTTTTAATATTTTGTGACATTAAAACTCCTCCACTATTTTTCTAGAGAATTTATTGAAACATTGGGTCTCGTGAATTAATCAATCTTAAGATGTAGGGTAGAATGTAAGGGTAAACTATTAGTTCATATAGAACTTTTTACTTGATAAAAATCCAGTAGAAAATAATATGTAATAAAACCATAATATAATATGAAAATGTATGGCAAAATTAGAAATTAATATAATGCAAGTACTTTGCAAAATTATTTCCAACACTAAAGTTAATTAAATCATAAAGTCACATATCATTGTTCATGAAAATGACTATGTGATGTTCACTATGAAAATTGCTCGTTATTATTGATGGCTCCAAGTTACCAAATAATGATCATTTTATGTAGTTATATGGATTTTAATTTTTCTTCACAGGAACTCCATTCTCCAACAGTGAAAGTTACTACATATCCACAAACTACCATTAGGAGATACATAGTACAAAACCCTGAACAGGTAAGTTGTCATGTGATCTTTTTCCAATGAATAATTCAGTTACCAGATCCTTAAATACAGATCGCTGGCCTATCTTCCAGTTAGAAAGTGCACTTCTAATCATTAATATATAAATATATTTTTAATTTCAGGTAGCCATGCACTGATACATTCTTATATATTGAAACAAAAGTTCCAAGCAGCTTGGCTGTTCTAATACATTTGTTTCTACAGCCCCACCCTTGCACTGCAATGAACTTCTGTGCACTTTGAACCAGAGACAAAAGGGACAAAGGTCTTCATAGGCTTCCCATAAAATCTACCAACCATAATACCAGGAATGCAAGGGTTTAGTGCATTTGTATTTGCCTTTTATATGTGGACGAGGAACAAGAAAATTCAGTCAGATGCATGTAGCCTGTGATGTATGAATTACTTAGTTAGTAATGAACTATTTGGAAACTTACATTATTATATTTCTAACTCAGATATATAACCTCATATTTTACAAAGTAAATATTATTATCTATCTAATTTGAGAAGAAAGTTAAGAAAATATTTTTCTATCGCACAGACATTTATAATGCCAACAGAATATTTTTCATTTTGAGGCATCAATCTCCTAATAGGAAACACTGTGGTATGGATAGAGATATGACATTCTTTTCTTTACTGTTAATGTCTCCATTATAACAAGAAACAATCTTTCCCTGTCCTGAAAGAGAAAGTATTTATTCCAGCTGCAGAAAGGAAGGGTAAAGTCTCATGCTTGCTAGTAATCTGGATGGTATAGAATTTATTCCTACTGTCTATTCCACCTATTAGAATTGTGCTCTTATGTCTCTTTAGTTAAAGTAGCTGCTAGTTGTGTATGCATGTCTGTGTGAATTTGTGTACACACGAGATCTGAGTAAGGGGAAGATTGCTTTGGATATTTACTTGAGTTTTCATAAATTTGTGTAAACATAGAGGATGTGATTATAGTTAAAGCAGTTGCTTGTTCCTTCTTTTGCATAATCAAATATTTAAGTAACAAGTCTGGAATCAGGGGCAAGGTGGCTGGACAAGGGGCAGTGAGGAGAACGTTAGTGGGGAGAGTATGTTTCCCTAACTTTGTTCCTTTACTGCTCCCCTTCTCAATCCTGTGATGACAGTTGAATGCATACTAGCTGAATACAGACACATTGGCTTCTTACAAAGACAAAATTTCTAGTATGTTCTGGATTTACATAAATCTAATCTGCTGTTTTACCCACATAGTTCGTGTCCTTATACCTATATTCATATGTATCCTTGTATCTGGTAATATGGTGTGTATATATGTTTACATGTACCCATGTGTAAGTACATGTGGAGATCAAAAATTAACATCATGTGTCTTCGTCAATCACTCTTTACCTTTCTTTTCGAGACCAAGTCTCTAATGGAACCTGAAGCTCATAGGTAAGGCTAGCCTGCCTGGTCAATAAGATCCAAGTATGTATTTACTTGTTTCTCCTTCTTCAAGGTTAAGATGGCAGATATGATAACAGGGGCATAATGCTGGGTTTCCAAACTCTGACTTCCATGCTTATACAACAAGTACTTTATCAATCAAGCCATCGCCCCAGCCTGAAACTCACATTCTTTAAAATGTGTTTTCCTTATTCTTGAGGGAACTTAAATTCTTAAGTGCCACGGGAACACTGAGTTACAAAATCACAATGTTTGAAATGGATTTGAATAATGCAGCAGAAAAAAATAAGAAATGAAGGACATCTCATAATGGATGTTAAATGATTACAAGATAAATTATGTAATTACATATTTACTTATACACTGTTGCTTACAAGGCAGCAGTATTAGACATATGTATATAGGTAAGGGCATGGTAAGAACTCTAGGCCTGATCCTCTGAGAACTCATTATCTTATGCCATGAGCTATAAACATTTCCTCAGAAAAATCTAACAGAAGAGTAAAGAATAATGGTCATTTTAAAGATTTTGAACTCTGTCCTTGATTGAACAATAAAACAAGTTTCAAACCACATGCTTTGTGAACAAATACCTGACTGTTTTTGCAAAATAGCTTTAACGCCACACACACACACACACACACACACACACACACACACACACACACACACACACACACTTTTATTTGTGGTTGTTTCTGATTTTCCCTATTCTCAATTTGCCATTGTAATCATAGGATCTATATGTACTGATTTTTTAAAATCCAAAATGAAGAAAATGCACTTATTTTTTTAGTAGATGAAATCTAATTATATTTATCAGTTTCATTAAGTTTCTCATTGTGATGCTCCTGATATGGTGTCCTATAGTTCTCAACCTTCCTAATGCTACTTACCTTTAATACAGTTCCATACTGGTGTATAGGTGTATCTACATGTGGGCAGACCAGCCTGGACACAATAGAGGAACAGTTTCAATTCCTAACTAAGATCACCAGAAATATGTGTTTTTATGATGGGTTTAGGTGACCCTGTAGGGGTTGTGTCCCACTGGTTGAAAACTTCTGTTCTATAGCCTTCCAATAGGAATAAAGAAATAAGGCATGTTTCTTTTAGAGTGGGAATTTCACAACTAGCTATGTAAAAAAATACATGGTGCCATTAGTGACATACCAGTGGAGAAATACAAATTGTACTTTTCTGTTGACAAGACAAAATACTGTGACCTAGGCAAGCTATAAAAGAATGCATCTAATGTGAGGCTTGCTTACAGTGTTAGAGGATGACCATCATTGTGGGGAGCATGGCAACAGGAAGGCAGATATGGTGCTAGAGCAGCACCTAAGATCTTACAACTGGGTGGGGTCTTGCCCTTAGTGTATCACTACCTTTGTTACATCTTTCATCACAAACTAAGGTTTCAACATTACATTTCTTTTTCCCTCAAACTTTACATTTTGTATTTCTTTTTTGTGTGCTTGTTTTTTTCATTGTAGATCTGCATAATAGTGATCACTCACAATCACATGACATAGTCAATACTTGGCTATACCTAAATATTCTCTAACAGCAAAACTAGCCTGAAACTCCTGAGTTCACCCTTGGGTAGAATCTTAGAAGGCCAAAAAGCAGCTACATTCTTTGCTAAAATATATCAAGAATGATTGTTATCCCAGTTGCTAATACTATTCACCTCTGAAACCAGTTGATCTAGCAGCCATAATCCACATTTGCTCTAAGCCCTGTTGTCTTACAATATCCTACTAGGATAGAGCATAAATCCCCACTTGTGACATTCAACCACTCTTCTAGTCCACAATGTCCCAATGTTTTCAGTTTTCCTCTGAAACCAAACAAACAGGAAAGAAAGAAACACCATGGTTAGACATGTCACAACAATAGCCTACTCACTAGTACCAACTCCTATTTTAGTTATTTATTGCCATGATAAAACACTATGACCGAGGCAATATTGAAAGAAAGAGTTTAATTTGGTAGTTTATGGTTCCAAAGGGTGAATGAGTCCATAGCTATAGTGTTAGGGAGTATGACAACAACAACACGAAGATAGCAATGGCCCAGGAGGAGTAACTGAGAACTGGGAATTCATCCACAAGCGAGACGGGGGGGGGGGGGGGGCACTATTAACTGGGAATAGTGTGGGCCTCAAAGCCCATCCGTAGTGACACGCTTTTTCCAACTAGGTCACATGTTGAATCCTTCTCAAAGATTTCCACTAACGTGACCAAGTATTAAAACAGATGGTCCTATGAGAGCTATGCTGATTCAAACTACTGCACTGCAGTTTGACTTCAGATAACACATTTGCTATTTGTGGAAAACCAAAGAAAGATTTGTTGACATGTAATATACTGATTCAATTCACATAATGTTAGAATCATTATACCCAGAAGGAAATAAATTTAAATAAATGTGCTTTGTTTGGGTCTTCACAAATTATTCCCTTTTGTGACAGCTAATCTGGGCTAGGGAGACTGAAAGAGAAAAAGTTAAATGTGGGCCTAAAGACACGATCAGTGGAGACACTGGATTATGGTGGCCCAATAGAAAAGATTAAGAGATGGGAGAAGTCAGTTTATTAAAGAGGAATTCCATGAGATCTTCTTGAGCCAAAGGGATATGACCTGCATAATAGAGAGAGTACCTAGTAAATATTTCAAATGACACAGCTAAATGTCACATTTGAGATATAAGTAAGAGAATTGGTATCTAAAGTGGTTTTTTTTGTTTTTTTTTGTTTTTTTTTTTTGCCAAAGATAGTCATGAGTGTGACTGCTATAGGGTAATGAAGAGGGTTAAGGTCAGAACTTTGAGAAATATCTATTTCAAGGGAACAGAAATAAGGATCCACTGTCGTAGAAGATGTCTTCTCAGAGAAGGTTGTTAAAACAGCATCTGAAGCACATAAAGTATTGACTAACCATATTGAATTAACATAAAGCTGAAGACAATAGATATGAGAATGACCTTTGACAGCTAAGAAATAACAGCGGTATTTAAAACAACAGTTTCAATATACTTATGGGAACAAAATCTAGATGCAGGAAGTTAAGTGGAGGATGTCTTTCTGAAAAGCATTGGTCAAAGGCAAAAGAAAAGGTATCACTAGAAGAGAAAGCTGAATATTGGAGGATGTTAGGGTACTGGAGAAGTCACACAAAAGACCATCTTTGTTCGTGCCTTCCTCAGTTTCAAGAGGCAGGAACTGAGTTATTAGGCACTTGCCATGGCACTTTCCTGGCTTTCTCGGAGACCCTGGGAGATTTCTAGAGAGAATGAATCAGTGATGGATACAGATAGTGATGCAACAGGTAAAGAAACAAATGAGCTAAAATTCTGAAGGAGAAGAGAGGGGGTAAAATTTCAGGTACACATAGAGATTAATCTTTAGGAAAACAAAGGTATGAATTCCTCTTTGAAAGGCTGAAAGTAACAGAATGTAAAGGGTAGTTTTTGCAGTGTCGAGAAACATGGTGAGATCACATTAACTACATTAATTTGATTTTCTCCAAAAGGAAAGGGGTGAGGGATCATCTCCAAAAGGAAAGGAGTAAGGGATCATGGGTTGTGGAAAATAAAAAGCTTTGGAACCACAGTTATAGAATTTGATTAACCCAAGTGTGGTCATAAAGCTTGTAGGCAATGCTTGAAACTGAATAACTTGAACTTGTAATGAACAAATTTTTATTTTGGTTTAAAAAAAATGTTTCTCTATTATAGCTTTGTGGCCTGGGAACGGTGCAATAGATGTTGGAAATTACATACTTTGTTAAATGTGAGAACCACTGCCAGAAGTTTTGAAAGTAACAATTAAAGTTATAACATCAACCATTTTGGAGACACCTGCTAATTTTTAGGGTGGATTTGGCATCAAATCAAATGTAGAGACTGAAGAAGATATGAAAGCAGCAAAACAGTTGAACTCCTTGACGATTAAGAACTCTAAAATTTCTGATTAAAGTTTTTAGACGATTTATTTTTCTACAGTATTCATATGAATATTTTATTTTTACATTCTTATAAATTTGGGAGAGTAATACTCTAAATTGGATGAGTTTTTATTGTCATTTCCACAGGAAAACCAAAATATACTCTAAAGAGAATCAGTAGTTCATAAATCTTAGCTTCTTTCTTGAAAAACACTAATAGACAAAGATTTAAAATAAACTACATTTTATATGGAGAAAAGCTTCATATTTGTTTTACTCGTTTATAAAATTCTAAATCATCAAGATGAGAGTTATTACCATCCCTCTTTATTAAATCATCTGTTTAATAGTATTAAATATTCAGAGTCAATACTTTTTTATTTTAAAAATGGTCTATTTTATATAATTTAAATTATTGTCCTAGAAATATTAGGACAAAATGCTCAAAACCATTTGAACATATTAAAATATTATACTACATATTAAAAACCACTGTACAAAAAGTTAAGATTGACAGTACCTCAAAATACATCATTTCATTTGATCCAGAATACCCTGTATATTTTATCTTTTTGATAAGCACACTGAGCTTCAGAGAAGGTTAATGCCTTACTTACCCAAATATCCACTGCATATAGATGAGGAAAGAACTGTTCACTCTTGTTTTATGACATCATACATTTCTTTTCCATTAAGCTTGCTTCTACTGATTTTTTTTAAGTCAGTGTCAATGGATTCACAGCAGTTAAAATCCAATCAACTTTGTGGTTCTCACCCATTGATGTGTCTGGAGCACTTTTGTATTAAATTTCTTTCTAATTTGCTGAAAAAGTCTCCCTCTGATTTCACTGATGTTTTTCTGTATTGATTCTAAGTTTCTCCGACTTTCCTATTTCTTTGTTTTTTTTTTTGTTTTTTTTTGTTTTTTTTTTTTGAGCAATTGTGTGATTATAACCATTGCTTTTAATCTGTCCATTGAGAAATCTGGATCTGTGGACTTGAGCTGCAGACTTTCTTTTCTTCTTAACAATCAGTCTTTTAGGTTGGTTAGTCTAAGATCTGAGATTACAGTGCTTCCAATCAACAATATTTGCTGTATAGTAGCAAGTTTCTCTACTGTAAGTACATTAAAAACAAATGAATACACTTTTGTTTTGTGAGAATTTAAAGAATAAAACAACCTCAAGACTCAAAATTAGAAGAAGGGAAAAACTGAGTGTGGTGGCACTCACTTTTAATTCCCTGCGACTTGGAGGCAGAGGTAAGCAGATACTTGAGTTTGAGATCAACTTGATCTGCATAGAGTTCCAGGCCAGCCAGGGCTATCATTAGACCCTTTCTCAAAAAGAAAAAAACTGGGGGAAAAAGAATATGGTGACCATTACATTTATTTTGGATTCCTTGTCTTTGGATTCTTTATTGGTCTTTAATCTAAGCCATATCACAGGCCTTTATTTTGTTGACTGACATCTTCTAAGCACTTGCCTAATTCTATAGCAATTTAGTTGATTATACGGAGGTACAGTGGCTCTTAAAAACTTCTCCTGTCAGTTCTCAAAACATATGTTGTACTGAGAATTTTAGCCTTGATTATCATTACAAATAGAAATTGTACACTTCAATGACATGCAAATTGAGTCTTAAGAAAATAACTTTAGTGCAGTTGTACCTACTTTATGGTTTAGTAGGACTGATTTATATTTACTCTAGATTTCTCTAGTAATTCCTTTGTATAGAAAGAAACCTGCCTATGACCCCAGTTTAAATGATACTGACCTCATGCTAGACTACCTTAAAAGAAACTTTTATTGTGCCCTGCCTTAGAGCCAATAGATCCACAGAAGCTCAAACCCAATCTTCTTTGTACTTCTCACCCTGAAAAACAAATGATATCCTTCTTCCTTCCTTCAAATCTTCCCAAAAGAAATAGGAAAAATAAGAGAAATTAAAGTTGTTCTCATTGATAATGGACTGTTTTTTAAATTATTTCTTTCTCCTGGAAGAAATTTACTGATGAATCGCTCCATTATCTTCATAAAAATCTGTCGCTATCTCAGAGTCAATTAGATACTGGATCTTTGTTTGAGTTCCTATGAAAATTAAACCTTTCAAATTCAAACATGTTATTTGATTTCTTATTAGGAACCATTGTCTCCTTTCCTAAGAGGTGGTCACTTCTTCCCAGGAAACAATGTAATTTATGAAAAAACAATAAGAAAAGTGGAGAAGCTAAATACAGATCAGGTAAGTAATAACTGTTTTAAAACTTGTTTTACAAGTGTAAATTTTTGAATTATGAATATTTTAATAAAGCTGAAATAATTATTATCAAGTACCATGCAAGACCACTGTAAGTTGTACTCTATAATAATGTCTACAGTTCTTTGTGCTGTCCTTAATATTTTTATACTTATTTTATTGTGAAGGACATTTTTACTGAAAGTGAACCTGACATAAAATGTTAATGGTAGAAATTGAACTTAACATATATTATATGTTTTCTTTTAAACTAGTTTACAAAAATAATTTTAAAGACTATAATATCATCTCTCCTATTTTAACATGTTCAGACTTAAGTGAACAGTATGTATTAGCAGATAAGTAAAGTGTTCTGAAAGATATAGAAATCTGAAGCTTTAAGTAACATTTCAGTTGAGTGCTTTAAAGAGAAAGAATTGTATTGTCTCACAATTCTATGATGCAGAAATCAGAAACTGCTGGGGAGGACAGAACTATCATCCTTCTGGAACTCTCAGGGAAGAAACCCTTTTTGTTGTTGGCTTAGACAGTGGAAGCCTTAGTCATTCTTCTGATTGTATAATAACATTCCAAGCCCCATATTATCACACGTGCATCATCACATCAGCATCCCTTTCTGCATGGCTGTCTCTGTGACAAATTTCTTATTTCTATAAAGACATTGCTTATATTTGATTGGATTCCACCCTAGTAAATTGATTCTACTCTAAATTGTTTCTATATGAAAAGACTATATTTTAAAGAAAAGCAGATAAGACTTAGAACATCACCATAAATGTGGAGTGTGGGTAACAATTCAGTACATAATAGGCAGTTAAATGTTATAAAATCAGTTTGGTAACAAAATAAATTTTTTCATTTATAAATGAAACACACTGAAAATGTATTGGATTTTGTTTTAAAACTTCTTGGCATGAGAACATGCTCTATTTTTATAAGCACTTATTGGCAGTTGTTACTAGACTTTTAGGGAATAACATGCTATTCCTTATTTTATGCCCAGTAAAGATAAAATGACATAAATGTTCAGATTGAAAACCATCAAAATGTCTACTTTTTGGTTTGCTTGTTAAGCTGAATAGTGTCTAAAGATCTGGGAGTCAAACACACAGTGTTCCAGAAGAGGAGCCCAACATTATATGGAGTAGAAAAAATTCACTGGTTGTTTCAGATATTCCAAGTGATATTTTCTAAAGCTATTTGCTTACAGCTATATTTATGCAATTTGACTATCAAAAATGATGCTTCACACATTTCAGATAGTAAGGAATATTTGGGGCACACTATTTAATGCTGCTTTCAGGTTACTATTTTAATGAGAATGGATAGGTTCTTTTTTCTATTTTGCAGTCCCTAGAATACAATGCTGACTATTCTGTATGTTATCTCACCACTCATGCAGCTGGAACAATTAAGAAAGAGATTTTTTTTAAGAGCACTACTTTTGCTTATTGTAGATATTAATATTTATTTGCCTGTGCTCACCTTTTCTCAATAATAATTTCAATGAAAGCTGTTCAAATTATAATTACCTTTGCAAGTGGAACAAAGCATAATTTTTTGTTTTGTTGTTTCCTCGGTGATGGGACTATAACATGGCATGCTGGATAAAGCTAAGGTCCAAATAAAACAACTTGCTGTCACTTGTAATTGAATCAAATACAATTAGCTACTGAAATTAGACTTGTCTGAGAAAAGAGAGGGCTTTGTAGTAAAAAGTTGGCAAAGTAGTGCTAGTTGCAAGATAATTATCCTTTTAAAATACTTGCATTTTATATCATTCTTTCTACCTTTATTTAAAGATAAAATCTATGATAGATAATTGTTTGATATTTTGTGCTTTGAAGTTTATATTATGATATACTTCAAGTTTGATCTCTATATGATTTTTTTAAAACAATAACTTGGGGAGTTGAATATATGAAGTGGGGCTGGAAGGCCATTGAGTCTATGAAGCGGCTTCCATCTTAACACCGAGACTGAAAATAGTAAACACAGTTTTGTTTTTTATGTCCCCATATGGTGACATTTTATAACATAAAGGAACAGATAATATATTTATCTGTCAAAAATTATAGCAAAAGTTGATTAAAGCATATGATTAGTTTTCAAACTGTAAATATCTCAGTGCTATCATGCTTGTAAAATAAGTCACATTTGAAACAATCTAGAAAAGGGAATGCGAAGAACTGATTCTACGACCTTTATATACCCACTCAGGCAGTTTCTATTCATAATATATGCTTCCTCGAATGTTTTTCTTTACTCCAAAATAATCTATGTACCTAAAAAGCAGTTCATATAGGGAAAGAAGTAACAGAGTATAAAAAGAATATTGAAAACAATGCAAATAATAATAATAATGGTACTTACATTCTTTATCTGGGCCTTCATGTGTCTACATTTTTGTTTTTATTGTTTTCAGATAGTCATTTTGGAAGCTTACCATTCTACACAAATAAATAAATATATCTGTTTATATAGAGTATTTTACAGATTAAGCCAGAGTAAAAAAGACTCTATTTGTTCTCGTGCACCTTGGTATTGTTTTGATTTGACATAGTTTGAAAATTGTTTCATATAGGAGTCTAAACTGTTGAATTACATTACTTTGCAATAAAAAGTCAACTTTTTATACTCAACGAGAGAATCTACAGTGAATTTATACTTTCAAACTTGACTATATGTGAGTGACTATAGCAGTATGACTAAAACCTGAGTGTTTTTTTTTTTTCTTTGAAAGCAGGCTTTTAGCAGGATCTTTTCAAAGCAGCATAATAGCAATATACTATAGAACTGTTCAATCTGAGTTGCACACAGTGGATATATGTAAATGTTAGTTTCTGTGCCATAATTTCTCAGAAAAACATGGCATAAACAAACAGATTGAAATGGATGTGTTTAAAAGCAAATTCCAGAAATTCTTGTAGTTAGTATAAATGAAGCCTTACCTATAAAGTGTCTGAGGTACAAATAATTAATTCCAGTCACAATTTTATCACTAATTAGTTTTTTTCACTAGACATACATCATCTGGCTTTTGTCATTATTAGGGAAGTACTATTTCTATTTTTCAAATTTAGTGAGATAGATGATCAAAGAATTGTATTATGGTGCCAACACTGATATAATATTTGTAATACACATTTATCCCTCACTTTGTACTACAAAATTTTCAGACAATTCATTTACTTTCCACAGAAATGCAAGGAAAGCAATATTTGAATAAGAGTATATTGCATAATTAGACTAAGGTCTTACGTTTTATGGATTTAAAGCACCAGTGCTTATTGAATCATCAAATAAAGTTAATTAATATTTACAATAGTTAGGATTAAGTGCAACAGAAATATTAATTAGGCATATAACTTTATGATATATTTAGGTAGGTAGTTTGATGATAATAGCTAATGATTAAATAGAAGCAAAATTGAATAAAATTTACTCAATGTATAAATTAAATATGTCACTAATTAAAATGACAAATGTTACATCTTTTTCTATGAACAGTAAACTGTGATTTCCAAGTTTATTTCAAAATTTGTCTTTATTTATAGTTCTGATTTCAGGTGGCTTTTCTGACATATATGTCTATTTTAGGAATGTTGTCCTCAAATTCAATGCCATCATCATGTCATCCAGCAACCTCAGATCATCCATTCTCCACATTGTCAACAATCCCACTCTAGCCATCAAGTCCAATGCATAACAGAAAATGACTCAAGTATTGGCCATGAACTCTGTCATGGTGGGCCAAGCCAGATACATGAACAGGTAAGACAAGTAAGCCTAATGATTAGCAAAGTTCTTATGCCAGTGTTCTAACACTCATATTAAATTTTCATCCAAACATTGAGGAATTACATATAAATACCAGTGGTATTTGTGGATTTTCTTTTTTTACTTTCTTTTTATATATTCTATGTGTCTTTCACATCATGCATCTTGATTCCATTCTACCCCTGTTCTGCCCCTGCAATCTTCACCTGTGCAACTCCCCTTCCCAAATAAAACAAAATTTAAGAGAAAAACAAAACAAAATAAAAATCTTGTCAAGAAGCTGCAGTATAACACAGTGAGTCATGCAATAAGCCCCTTTGTTCACGTATCTTTTTACTTGCAAGTGTTCATTGCAAAGAGACAATGGTCTGGTTTGAGGCCTCAGGTTTCTACCATACTATCAAGCTAGGCCCTCACTGGGACTCACTCTTCTTGGATATCCTGTTATTGCCATGTCTTGTGGGGATCCTGCAGCATTAGTTCTATGGGTCAAGTCCCTTCATGGGCTCCAGCAGATTATAAATGAGGTGGATGTTGGGACGGACAATTCATATCCCTTATTCTGGGCCTGGGCACCTGCAGGGTTGGTGAACCATCTGTTGTCATGTCAGGATGAACTCTCCAGCATTGCCTCAGCTAATTTACCACTAGCATTTGTGTTTTTACAACATTTTAAAAACAACTATCCAGACTCCTATCAAAAGACAAAATCATTCAGGTTCATTAATTAAATGTATGAAGTTATAATTTGACTCATGAATATTTAATTGTAAATGATAACTGATCCTTAGAAATGAGGGCAACAGTTGTTCAGTGTTACACATTTTCATGATATATAATATTCAAATGAACAACGAGTTACAAATGCTATTATCTGAGATGATTGTTAATGATATCATTTCACAAGCTTGTAATTAGTTGCTGTATATATTCTATGAGAATACATTATTCTAATTCAAGTCAAAATATACTTTATTGTGCACTATAACAAAATAGAAACCAACTTTAGTTGCTAAGGAGAAACCTCCCTGGATACAATCTTGAGTGACTAATTTATGTTGTGAAGACTTTGGAGTCTTGTAAACATCTGCTGCACAAGTGATAATGGGAAACAAAGATTTTCTTCGATCTAGTAAAAACTAATGATAATGACTGAAATAATGAAGAGTCAGACATTCTTCATACTTACTTCAATTTCAAATTAACCTCTCTCATGGACAGCTCTTAGGAGAAGATAAAGGTATAAGAAAGAAAATTATTAGAAGAAAATAAAACTGGCTTCCAATTCAGAAATCAGAATTGTTTTATAATAAATATACGTGGGATTATTTTTTATGCTTAGAAATATACTCTTTAGCCATATTGGTAAATAAAACTGGAAATAATTTAAAGTTTATGGTTTTCCAATATAAAATAGCCTAAAATTACCTTTCCTCTGACTGTCTGAATAGAAACCTTAGTCACCAGTGTGTAAATAGTTTTTTTTTTTTAATGACGTGGATTGGCAATGACAAAATAGCCATGTTATTAAAGTAAATCATTTGAAATTGTTTCTTTATAGGTCTTAGTTGTCCAAACAGAAATACCTCCACACAACTCAATTTAATCTTTAATTTTTAATTTTGGTTTCCTTGCACAGAGGAAAGTGGAAGCACTTAAAATTTAATGCAAAGCAAAATGTTGGCATCTTCCTTAAGAAGGAACAAGCAACATGTTTGGGGAGGAAAGAGAAGAAGAAATTAATTTCAACTCTTTAGGATGTTTCCAGGAGGTGGAATTTGACTTAAAATTTGAAAAATGAATAGTGTTTCCACATCTGATTCTGTGGTTTTACATGGAAACAATGTCCAAGGAACAAAAAAAAATCATATGGATAACATTATAGGTTTAGAGACATATATTCTGGGTTTCCAAATTAAGTTAGTCATGGGCTGTGGAGATTCCTCAGGTTTGTAAAACATTTGACATGAAAACATGAGCACCTAAATTCAGATCCTCAGATCTGGGAAGCCAAGCAATAGCATGCATATGTGTAATCTTCGTTCTCCTAGGGCAAAAATGGGAGGCAGGTAGGAGAATCCTGGTAAGGATGTAGGCCAGATAGACTGGTATATGCAATGATGAACACTTAAATGATACTGTCTAAACGTGGTGGAATGAAAAGCTTGCACTTAGATTGTTGTCTAATGCATACATCCATGCAGTGACACATATGGGCCACGTGTATATCATACACATGCAGACACGTGCAGAGGAAAGGAAGGAAACAGGCAAGAACAAAAAATAGTGAGTGTTTGATCTGGATACAATGGACAGTGTACGACAGGGATGGACTAGGGTGAAGTGTTAACACAGTTCATTAAGACTAGATCATAAAGTTTTTAAATGTTAAGGCCAAAACAACTTTGGACTATATAATGGACTAATGTTATTAAATAAGAATATACCAATAAACAAAAATACTACCTTAGAAGGTAAACTATGGCAGCTTTGTGTCAAGTAGACTAACATTGTTTAATTTTCTTCTAATAATGATCAGATTATGAAGGTATTGTCTTTTTGTTAACATAAGGAAACTAAAAATTGAAGAGGTTAATTTAATTGTGTTACATCCAAATTTTAACAAAAGGTGAGACCATTTTGACACCAGAGATGGATTGGGGATGTAATAGTCTGATTAGCTTCAGATCTAATATCTATTTTTTATCTCCAACACTTTATATTTTAAGCTACTTATTTTAATAATATCAAATATCTATACAACATTCTCCTTCATTAAATTTTGAGTTATATCTACCTTACAAAATTGACAGAAAGAATAGAAGAAATACATGAGGAAAGATTTTTATAAACTATGTAGACATGTGAAAATGTCATGGAAAATTTTTTTTTGAAAAGAATAAAACCTAAGTTAGATTAATGAAGATAGGACTGGTATAAGAGACCATTTTTGAAGGTGGAAGCAGTATTACATGATTCAAAATTTTGACTAGGAGCAACAGTATTGCAATGATATTCATTTACTCACAGTTTAACTGATAAATATTACGACCAGCTGGACCAGCTGATACTATTTGTAGGCATGCAGCCTGGTTTGGGGTCAGGAATCAGAGTTGCCCATATGCTCAGGGTCCTGCTATTGCCCCTTAGGGGACAGGGTAAAGATGTCATAGAAAGCAATGACACAGCCTCCAGGGACAGGTTGAAGCAAACAAGTCCAATTTTATTATGAAGGTGGAAAACCTTAAATAATTTCTTCCCAGATCCTCCTCCCAGCCTTGAGAAAGGGATTTGCTGGTATTTGTGGCTGCAGGCATGGTTTCTTGCTGGTCTAGAAATGTTATATCTGGTCCCCGCCCTCATCAAGGACCCAGGCACAGACCCCATGTTGGCTTATGTGGAAGTGATTGGCACTAGTTATCACCAATTTGCACTGACTGAGACCGAGCTTGTCTCTAGGACTCTTAGAATTAACTACTTAGAAAATAATCATAATATTTAGGTAACTAATGTATCTCCTTCTAGTTCATTATTTACACTACAGTTTGCGGTTTTAACATACCTACATTAAAAATATGAGTACTTCCTCTTACATGCAGCTCTTCTAAGTGGAACTTTATGAGGATAACAATGAGCTCGCTGTACAAAGTACATCGGCAAAGAAAGGCCTTGGTATTTACATGGTCCCTATAAGTGTGACATATGGGTGGAAGAATCTCCTGAAAGAATTGCAGACCAGACGTAAATTGAACTATTTTAAACTTATAGTCTCACCTATTTTTTGCAACAGTTTTTATTATTCAAAACAATTTTGGTTTTTAAATATATATTTGATGGTAATTTTCCTACCCCAAATCCTCTTCTCCTCACCCATCTAATTTTAAGTTCTTTCTCAACACCCCCCACACAAAATACCACCCCCCAAAAACAAGAAAACAAAATAAAACAACACCCAGAAAAAAAAAGAAAAAAAGCACCCAACACTAAATTGTAACAAAATAAAAGCACACAAAACAACTGTGGAGCTCATTATCTGTTGGAATTTTGGCCTATTTTTAAAATTGGTGTTTGAGATTGTAATTTGGATATAGCCTGGAAAAGAAAAATCGCAGGAGCTTTCAATTCAGTTGCTTCAATTTATAAAACATGATGTTGAATGTCTTTCAGCAGTACACTTGGTTAAGCTTTAATTTCTTCCTACATAGCAAGAAGTCATACTTTCCTGTATGATATACCCTACAAGAAGAAGACTGACATAAAATGTGTGAAGCACTCAGCTTACTGTCAACCCTGCAGTAGATTCTCAATTCAGTATTTGAACTTTTTGCTGCCTCAGTCTCAGACCTCAGATGTTTCAAGCATGACAGTTAAAAACTGGTTACATTGTAAAGCAATTTTTCGTGGTTTTGGTCAAACTCAAAACCCTTGTACACTCTAAATATGCTCCTCCACTGCACCATTCCCTCAGTCCGTATAATACTACTTAAAGATATGTTTTGCTTTAAAAATACTTTGTATTAGTATTAGTTTGTATGGTAACTTAAATAATGAAATAAAAATTGCTTCTTACAAAGCAAAAAATATTGATTAAAAGCAAAACAAACAGAAATCCGGGTGAACCCAAATCTTGTTTAACTGTATTTTTCACAAAATTATTGTGTGAATGTGCTATAAGGTCGTCTCTAGCCACGTCATTTTAGCTTCAAATTCCAAAATATCTCTTGTCATGTATCCTTTCTTGAGAGAAATTAAAAAATAGCACGATGTGATCATTTTATGCTATAAGCAAGGCACAGATAATTTCATACAGTAAGTGATAGACTAAAGCTCAGTTGAACTCATTTTAAAAGTTATTGTATGGTTGGAGGATGGCTAAGGAGATGGCTTAGTCAACAAAGTTCTTACTACAGAAGCATAAAGAGCTGCATTCAAATCCCCAGAGCATCACAAAAAGTAGATACAGTTTCTTGTGTCTAGAATTCCAACTCTGGAAAAGTGAAGATATTTCTGTGTGACTTTCTGAGCAGGTGCTCTAGCCAAATTGGTGAGCTCCAGATTCATTGACTCTGTCTCAATAAATGAGGAGGAGAGTAATTGAGAAAAATGCCTAATATTAGCTTCTGGCATCTGTGCACATGTGCCCACCCTCCCACATGAAGATGCACTAGAATGTAAACATGCACACATACATAAATATAAATTGTCCTACAGATGGAATACATAATGAAAGCAAATAATTATTTATGACATCTATACACACTCTTCTTTTTACCTTGAGTCTTCTGCTAAGCCTTTCTGGAATCATGGCAGGTAGTAAAAGGAACAGGTCTGGTTCACTTTTGTTATGGAGATGCAGTGTCTTTAAAACTTCTATTTTGTCATCATCAATATAGTAGATCTCTTAGTGTCAAGTCCTTTGTCTGAAATGTCCTCAGGAAGATTACTACAATAGTTTCTTTATACATAAATTCATTTCCTGGAAGGGAGCAGTTGAGAAAGCAAGACATACATTGTGAAAAAGAGTATGAAAAAAACTCAAGATGATGTGTAAGAATTCAATTGGCTTTTTTAACTGACAAGTGTTAGTTTTTGTGGAGATAGAAAATTTTGAGACATATTTGAAGTTACAGAACAATAAATCCTACTATTGGCAAAGCAAAGAACATTTTGAGAAACAGAGGTACTCTGTTTATATAAATGTTTAAAGGTTTTATATAGAATATTATCTATATAAATCTTTGTGTACAACATTTAAGTTCTATGACATATAAACATACAGAGTGATATTAACATTACACATTAAGTCATCTTCTTCATGACTTCATATAGGAGAATTTACATTGTTTAACAGGCAACTTTTACCTCTTTATGGAAGCAACTATGTAATGTGTAGTCAAGATAACTGATATTGTGGACTATTCACCCAGACATTCCTTCTTTTTTAACATATATGTATTTATGTATTTTCTTATTGTGTGCAGAGAAAAGGCATACACATGCCATGGGAGCACACATGGAGGTCAGAGGACAATTTTTAAGAATCTATTCTCCTTCCATAATTCAATGGAATGACTGAAGACCATTGGGTTTGGGGACAAACACCTTTACCCACTGAACAATCTCACTGGCACTCATTTCTTTCTTTTTTTTTCTTTAAAAGAGTATTGCTGGTTTTGAATTTGAGATATTTGGGTCAACTTTCCAGTCCTCTCATCTAGACTTTTCAAAATATGAATCTACATTTCTTTTAAGGCAATAAGTTAGATTTATTAAGGAAAAACAGAGTTTACATAAAGTAGGAGGGGCTCCAAAAAGGATTAAGGCCCATAAATATATATATATACATTTTTATAAAACTATGATTAAAATATACTGTGATTTTTATTTAGCATTTATTTTTGCTGGTCTGTGTTTTATAAACTAATTATAGATGTGTTATGAATGGCCATTCTTTTTTACTTTCTGGTCCTTCTGTTTGTCTCAGTATGCATGAACTTTTAGGCTATTCATTCAGTAGAAAGATTGAAAAGGGAGTATCAGTAGTCAAACTATCTTTTCATTCAATGTTCAAAATTAAGACAGTATAAGAATATGACCTAAGCTATTGCTCTCAGGCAGTGAGTCTTTGGATGATAGACAAGATAAGCAAAAGTATTAGAGAGATTAATAGCAAAGGAATGAGGCCAATAAAATATGTCAGAGTTAGGACAGTAGTCATAATAATTTGTGTCAAGAGTTTAAACGTCTCTTATGTCTGTAATTTTTCACTTGGCCCCGAGCTACCTTTTTCCATGTCTGATTGACAAGATATTCAATCCAAATAAAAAGCAAAGAATTAGATAATATATATATATATATATATATATAAGATTGAATAGTTCCTTTTAGTTTAACTTTAATACATACTAATGAAACAAATGTACTTTCATCAAAGTGATAGGAATTCTTCTATAGCCAGCATAATTGAAATGATGTAAATCATATTTATCCACAGTAAGCAGATAGGAAAGAAATGTGGGCTGGAGGAACATGTACTGCTCATGTACAGGATCTGAGTTTGATTCCTACAACCCATATTAGGTAGCTGACAACTGCCTGTAACTCTAGCTGGAGAGATTTGACAATGTCTTCTGTCCTCCAATGGCACACACACAACCCCATCTATAGACGCAAACACACACACACACACACACACACACACACACACACACACACACACGAATTACAAAATTAAGAAAATTAAATGAAATTTGGTGATAATTAAAAACTGATATAGTTGTTTATTTATCTTACTGTTTCATTTAAGCAATTATATTCAAGAATTTAATGTTATTTAAGAGGGGATGTAGGACACTAACCACAGCAGTACTAAAACACATATGAACTCACAAAGAATGTGGCATCATGCACATGGCCTGCATAGGTTTGTGCCAGATGGGGTCTCAGTGCTAAGAGAAGACATAGACATACACACCCATCTTTAACCCAGAAGCTATGTCCAATTAATAACCACTTGCAACTGAAAAAATCAGTTTTCCCAAAGTAAGTCTCAATGGGGATATAAACCACTCTTCAGTCCAAGCCCCATCCATGCCCAGCAGTAGATGGGCAACACAAATCAAACTCAACAACATCTTTGGAGGTTCTTTGGCTCAGAAGGCTTTTGACAGGGCATTTCCCTTTATTTCTTCTTTTTTAACCTTGAATATTCTTTGTGCATATAGTATGGCTTCTGGGGTTTTTTAGGGGATTTCTATGTGTACAACTGAGTATTTCTCTGCATCTATGTGTATATCTTGTGCTCTTTCTTTAGCTTTTTTTTCTTCTGTTTTGTCCTAGTCAAGTCTGTTAGGCTTTTTGTCTTATTTATTTTATTATTATTCTTTAGATACCCGTTTGTTTTCTAAGGAGAGACATAAAGGGTGTGGATTCTGTTGGGATGAAAAAGGATGTAGATTCTGGTGTGGGGGTGAAACATGAAGGGAATCTCAGAGAGTTGTAGAAGGAACACTCGTGATCATTTTTTCAGTAAAAGAAATAAAAAATTATGTGAATGCTAAATCCCTTAGAATTGAGTGAAATTAAATTGAAAATACTGTTTCAATGTTGATTTTCCTTGAAATTCATTCCTTACTGAAAATATATAAATCTGATGCACAGAAAATTCAGTGGCTTGAATCATAATGATTTAAATAGATTACTATTCTTTAAATTTTCATTGCCAATGTATCTGTGAACTTAGAAAAATTATATTTCTTATAATAGTAATTGATATTTGCTTTAGGTTATAATTGAGGATGATGGTCCTCAAAAATTGGATCCGAAATATTTTGGAGAGTTGCTTGCTGACCTAAGCCGCAAGAATACAGACCTATACCACTGCTTATTAGAACATTTGGAGAGAATTGGAGGAAGGTACTATAAATGCATTTTATGTCTTGATGTTTCAGTTGTTAAATATTTTAGTACATTCTTATAATTCTAAAAATAGACATTTAAAGTTTTTTGGGTGCCTGCATGTGTGCCTCAATAAATTAATGTGTACCAAATGTGTTTGGATGCCCACATAGTCCAGAGGGAGTTGGAGAGCCTGGAATTTGAGTTGCATGCAATTGTGAGATGCCCATCATTACTCTAGAAATGAAACCCCAGAAACTATGTGGTCCTAAACACTGAGCATCAGTCTAGCCCTTAAAATAGCGCTTTTGAAAGAACAAATTCAGATTACAGCAGAACACCAGTACTCTTAATGAGGAAATAGATTAATTTATGAAAAAACTGCGCAAACATTTTATTTTAAAAGTTAATCAAGGGGACTAGAGAAATGACTCAGAGGTTAAGAGCACTGAATGCTCTTCCAGAGGTTCTGAGTTAGATCTCCAGCAACCTCATGGTAGCTCATAACCATCTAGAAGGAGATCTGGTGTCCTCTTATGGTGTGCAAGAATACATGCAGGCAGATCACTGTATACAAAATTTAAAAAAAAAAAAAAAAGTTAATCAAGCTGATTGTGGTGGCTTCACACCTCTGATCTCTGGCCTTCAGAAAGCTGAGGTTGGAGGTCCTCCTTCTTTTTTAGGCTATACAAGGATACACATCTTTGTAGCTGGTGCTATTTAGCAAGACTGTGTCTCACAAAATAATGTACCCTTGTTATGGGAAAGAATATGGAGGATTTTCAGAGTGAAAACCAGAGGATCAAATATTTGACTATTGGGTATATAATCAAATAAAATTTAAAAAGTATGTAAAAGACACACCTTCACTGCCATGTTCATGATATCAGGGAATGGAAGCAACCGGACAATCTACCAGCATAAAGAGAATGAAATTCTGTCATTTTCAACAACATAAACGGAATTGGAGATGACTCGATTCAGTAAACTAGCATAGGCACATAAAGCAAGTATCACATGGGTTAGTTTGTAATCTTAAAGAATAACTTCATAGAAAATGAGAGTGGAATGGTCATTGTCAAAAGCTCAATGCTGTAGAAGGTTCAAAGTGTACTCACTGTGCACTAAATTCCAGTTGGATAAGGTAATTTCTAGTGTGCTATTGCAGAATATTGGCTAAATTAATGATAAAGAACTTTAAGTTTCAAGCCTACAAAAATGAATTTTGAGTTTTTCTTATGAAGAAAATATGTTTGATATAATAGAAATATTTAAACTGATGTGAAAATTACACATGTATAGAAATATCACTTGGTACCTCATAAATACTTGTAATTATATGTGTTGACTAAATATGTGGGATTATTATGACTTGTTTTTGACATGTTACATTTATAGTAGAATATATATGTTTACAATTAATGCACCACTATGTGTATGTCATTGATGTGTTCTCAATTTGTAAATATTTTATCTGTAAATATTTTATTTTATACCTATAACTCACATACATTATTGATTTATATGTTATATTGTATGTAACACATTAATTCTGGAGGGTTGTGTATTTTTAAATGGGAAACTGCATAATATAATAGTTGACATGCAACTGTATATCTTTAAATACATTTATCATTTTATATGAAATGTGTGTTCTTGCATCAGTTTATGTGCCACATGATGATAGTTGCCTGCACAGACTAGTAAAATTTGGATTCCCTGAAATTAGAGGAAATCATTCATTTGTAGATAAAAGCACACGGTTCTTAAGTGAGTTACCTAATGCTATTTAGTCAAAGCATGAATATGACAACAAATTGAGAGTAATCGGAGGTAAAGGAATATCAATAGATTTTTTAATTTAACATTTTCATTGACTGCATTCTTTTGCTTCTATAATTTTATAATATAGAATTTATGTAGCATATAAATATAGAGGGTATGATATAATATATATTTTATATACCTTTTAAATTATAGAAGGCGTATTTTTTCCAATCACTATGTATGTTTAGTGTCTTTAATAAATTCTTTTAATTACTTACCCTATCCCCCTTCTATCAATTTTATTAAATTTTTACCACTATTTTCCTCAACCTCTTTTTGTTCTTATTTACTTGACCTCCCACTTAGCAAAATGCTAATTCTTGGTAAGTATTTGCTCTCCTTCCCACATCTCTTTCTACTGCCATGTTTACTATTCACCTTTTACTGTAAGTAGTCTTTAGAAACCTACACAAGGGCTGTTCTATGTAGTTTGGAATTCATGAAACTTAGTGCAGAACTCAGTGTCTGTTGACTAAGCATATGCTTTCATTATTCTTAGTTCATTTAAGATGCATTGGAGTAATCTAATTATTAAATTTGTTCCTTTATAAATATACGAGTTTTTTCCTTTGTGAAATTTTGATTAGTACATCTAATCAATATCGTACCTGAACTACTCTCTTCTCTCCCATGACCTAAAGGACTACCTTATTCATTCAATTCTTTTTTGCATAAGTTTGCTATGTTAATATATTTCTCTTCCCCTCAACAGCCTGTTTGTTGAGTGACCATCATTTGCCAGATACTGTACTGCTTATATATTATAAAACTTCCAAACTAACCTCATAAAACTTCAGATGAAGATCTAGGGGATATGTTATGAATTAAGATCACTTAGCTACTGAGGTCTGAAAATGTATTCAAATCTTTTTGAGTATTGTGTTCTCTTACCTATGACTCAGCTTTTCTCCAAAACACTCCCTAGATCTTGATTAGGTCTAAATAGTCCTCTTGGGCTTTACTTATGTTTTGTGGATATTTCATTTTTTTTTCTAGGTCTGACCCAATATATCTATTTGGCACAACACAACAAATACCACATACATACTTACAAACAATTGTAAATATATTAGGCATGCCATGGGAATGGAAATGTACAGCTCTCTTTTGCTATAGTAGCATGTCTATTTTTATAAATGTATACAAGAGACTTTCAACAGTGACCCACTTATGTCTATAAACAACATTTTGCTTATAAGCCATTACATAAGGGATAATGGTAGAAACAAATGAACTAAAACGCTCTTACCTTTAAATATTACTTCTGCCTTGCTGGCAAAACATAACTGTTTTCTGTTTGACATGTTTGCATATGTGTCCATACCTCATTCTTCTACTATGTGCAGGGGAAGCAATTAGACAAAAAAAAAAAAAAAAGAGTTGGTCTGTTGCCCTTGACAACACTGGAACTATCTTCTCCCTGGTCTTCCCAAGTTCTACAGGAGCATATAGCAGACTGGTATAACTGCTGACAACCCTCTATGATTTGCCTTCCTCATTTGACTCCACCAACACTCTTTCAACCTCTCTGTCCAAATACTCACTTTGTTGCTCAACATTTTATTATCAAACTAGAATATTGATCATTTTGCTTTGTTTGGTGTGGATTCAAATACTGTTCTAACCTCGTCTTCCTAGTATGCATAGATTAAATGAATTGACCTTATCTTGACAGTTTTTTTTTAAAATAAAATTAAATGAATAACATGAAAACAGTAATAGAGAAAATAAACTCACAATTGAAAGTGAGAACCAGAGGGAGAAGAGAGGGGTAGAACTAGGGAACATCTGCAATTGCTTAAGTCACCCAAGAACCATGATGCTCCCAGATAGACTGCTGAAAATGGATGGTGGATGAACTAATTCTGCATGTTTTATTATTTTTTTTAATTTAGATGTTATTTATTCTTAGTAGATCAGCTAGTTCTGGAAAAATTATTTTAGTCAAACTAAGTGAAAGTTTTGTAAAATATTTATTTGTGATTCTAACTTTAACTAGTACTATTAGGATATACAACATAGAAAACAAGTAGAAGAGGCCTATTTATATAACAGGCCTATTTATATATGACTACTGAATCCATTTTTCTAAAGTGTTCTTTTATTATCCTTGCAGCAAACAAGACTTTGAGTCTGCAGATGCAGTAAGTTCAAAAATCATTAAAATTAAATAGATAACAAAGTACATTGTGATTGTGATACCAATAATGTTTTTTGATTTAATACATTTTGGAAACACAGGTTAGTAAAATAAATAATGTTTGTGTTTTTGTAGTGAGTAAAAATATAATAATCACAAAGAATGGATTTAAGTTGTCATTGTTAAATGTACATTTAAAATTTACCTGATTACAAAACTGCCTTTAGAAGACAGAAGTCTATACAATAAAAATTAATTTTCTCTAATAGGCTTCAAATATATTGTGGCACATCAACTTGAAGTGAAAAAACTTTAAGTATCAATTTTATTTCATTTGTAATTTTGTAAAATAATTTATTTTAATTTAATAAGCAATTAAATAGGGTATCAATTTTATTACATTTGTAATTTTGTAAAACTATCTTAATTTAATAAGCAATTTAGTGGGGTTTATTTTAGTACAGTTAAAACAATCACCTCTTGTGCATTAATTTTTATCATTATTTCTAGTGTATCACTATTCTACATTCACTGAAGTAATTTTTTAAGTCTTAAATTGCTTTTGAAAGTACTTTTTTAGCTTCTCTCTTAAACTTAGTTGAATCTTACATATGTTGCTGTGGCAACATTATAACCTCTCAAAATTCACCATAGCCTCAAGCAAATATTTTATTCATATAATACCTATAATTTTATTTCAAAGTTTTAATAATTTTAAATTAAGCTTCTCAAACATGTCTCCTATCTAAGAAAACTAGTTTTGGAGGAAGCAGTGATGCTATTTTCAGTGGAATTTGAATGTTTATATTATTGTTATTATCTCTATCATCATTATTATTTGTTTTAATGAGAAAGGATATGGCTATATATCATGGCTTGGCCTTGAGCTTATTATATGGCACAAGATAGACTTTCTCCTCTTGCCTCAGACACTTGAATCCTGGGAATATTGGCATGTACCACCACACCCAGATAAGTAACCACTTGTTTTAAATTACATTTTCCTTACCTCTCTGGTTTTGAGGTTCAAAGCCAGGGCCCCATAAAGCTATGTGAGCATGGTACCACTGAGCGCTAGCCCTGAATTGATCTTTTAAAACAGAAATGGAATGTTTGGCTAGTTGCCCAAATATTTTCTCTAATAATCTCTGGCATTTAGTACTATTTCAAAGTCTGTGTACTATAACTAAGTTTTTAAAAGAGAGAATAGGTAAAATTGTAAATAGTATTCATAGAAACTATTCTTTGAAAGGAACCTAATCTTCTGTTATCCTCATAAATATGCTTTGTTTTTACACAAAAGCCTATGAACTTCAGCCCATAAAATTAAAATATTGATGCTTTCAATGGATAAATTCCATTTTCTTACAGTCAGAAGACATTGAGTCATTGATTCCTAAAGGACTGTCAGAGTTTACAAAGCAGCAAATTCGTTATATTCTGCAGGTAAGGTGGAATCAGTGTCCAACATTGATATGATAGTTTTTGTTTAATCTTATGCTTTATTTTATCATGTCTTGCGAATCGCGTTCTTTTATAGTGTGAGATAGAAAGGGAAGATTCCAGAAGGGAGCAGATGTCTGGGAGAACAGGGAGAAATAGATGGAAGATAAAGTATAATCAGGATACATTGTGTGAGAAAAATTTATTTGCCATTATAAAAAATTTAGTAGTAACACTAAACTTCAAATCAGCTTGTATCTTATATTACTTTTTAAAAATTTTCCTAATAACCTTAAAGTCTCTCTCTCCTCCCTCCCCCCTCAAGCAAACCCTAGAAAATTGCTACTCAGCATGAGCTCATAAAAATCTTCTCAAATCAAAGCTGTGTTCCACAAGAGTTGACTATTTTTTAATTAGATACGATCAATAGCTTAGTGTGAACACCAAGACTAGGATGTCTAGCATTCATGCAATCAATTTAGAAATACGGTTGCCTTCTGTGAAATGTTCTTATTCACTTTCTCATGCCTTAGTGCAACTAATTCTAAACTGTAGTCTTTTCCTTCTCTTCCTTGTACCCATGCCATACCATTCCAAGTACTGCAAGTGAAAGATGGAAAGGCAGGCATTGCCTTACTTTCCCTGTGCTGTGTAAGGGTTGAATCCATAGGAGTAGCAAATGCTCCTATAATGAAGGGAATCCACAAATTAAGATAGAAGCTAAGAAAATATGACTGAGATTATTAATAAAATAAAAACAAATGCTAGACAGGATAGAGAGGAAAAGGAGCCCTTGCATATGTCTTATGGGACAGCAAATTAATCCAGACACTATGGAAATCACTATGAAGGGTACTCACGAAAAATACTGAAAATAAAACTACTGTCATAGTTAAGGGTTCTATTCCTGTAATAAGGGTTTATTTTGTCTGAAATTTCCAAGTAACAGTCCATGGATGTGGGAAGTCAGGGCAGGACGCCAAGCAGAAGTCATGGAGGAATGCTGCTATTGGCTTACTCTCCTGTCTTGCTCAGTCTACTTTCATAAGGTCAGGATTTCCTTCTCACGGGTGGTAGTGCCCTCGGAGACCTGAACCCTCTCACACCAATCATCAGTGGAGACAATATCCCACAGACATTCTTCTTCTTCATTCTGCTTCTTTATGAAATACATGGCATTTTAGAATTCCAGTTTGATTTGGTGTTATTGTCTTGGGGTACATCTTTTTCAGTGGTTTCTCTCAATATCAAATTATATATTCATAACTTAATCCAGTGTGTAGATTTGAGCATTTTTCCAGTTTTAGACAGCCTTGAGGTTTTTACAACTCTTTATCTTATATTTATAATTTAATTATGAAATATTTCTTCTCCTTCATAAACAACATATTAGTATTGTAATCTTTATTTCAGCTACCAAACGTAAATAAGAAGGCTCAGCATGATTATAGCCTGTCATGTTTACCCATATGATTTTTCCTTTGTAATGTCCAACATTTCTTGATTTAGATTTTTATTCTATTTAGAGAAATTCCTTTAGCTAGTTTTTAAAAGTAGGCCTCATAGCAACTTATTATTTCCATGTTCCTAGGCCTGAAAAATATCATGACTTATTTTCTTCATTTGAAAAGGAGCTCAATTTCAATGGATATGGTTGACATTTATGTTCTTTGAGCAATCAAAAAATAATTTATCAGTTTTTCCTCTCTCCCTGATTTCTAGGAGATATTGTTTTATTTGGTTTTCCCAGTAACTAAAATTATTCTGGTGCATTTCAAATTCATTCTCTCTCTCTCTCTCTCTCTCTCTCTCTCTCTCTCTCTCTCTCTCTCTCTCTCTCTCTCTCTCTCTCTCTCTCCATTCCTGGCTTAATTTATGGAAGCATTTTTTTCTCATTTCCCAATTCTAACAGTTCTTTTTATCTTGATATTGGCATCTATGGATTGATTTTCCTTATCAACTTAAGACTTTTTTTGTTTTTCAATGGTTAGTGAGTCTAGACTACTATCTACACTAAGCATTTTGTTACTGTGTTATGAAACTCTCTTATTCAGATATTTTGTTTTAGAATGCCAACTCATACAGTAAATGATCAGAGGAAGTAAGACAGTTTTTCTTACTGCCAGTTGGAAGTCAACATTCTCCTAATTGGCCTGTCTATATAAATGATAGGATGGAAGCCTTTATGGTATTAAAAATGAAAGAGAGCCTGGGATATCATTTTTGTGCTGTTAAGATTAAATTTTCTTCTCTCTACTGTCCTCTTCCTGACATAAGCCTAGTAAATAGTGTATTGCTTTAAATCCTGATCACTGCAGAAGTCTGAGCTTATTTCTCAGTCTCTTATTCTTAGGTGAGATAACAGTCACAGTTTCCCCAACCCAGCCCAGTGTGGTATTTGGTTGGAGTCAAATTACTATTGTCTAAATTTTTTGTTTGTTTGTTAGTTAGTTTTTCACATTGTTAATCTGTTCCTTTCATGGTCATAGCTAGAGACAAAATTTATTATCATTTGAGTCTTTCAATATTTTTTATGTATAATTGTCTGTGATTTTCAGTCATACTGAGTAAGTACATCAGGAGAAAAAGTCTTTTCTTCCCTCTTTGCAGGAGCTGAAGTTTCCCTTAATAATGTTCCCATTAAACAATTAAACAATTGAGAACAATTTATTTTAAGGATTGGATTTTCTCTCCTTTGAAATGAGTCGGTTTTATCTATATTTCAGCACTAAAATTTATAAAATTTGTGGATGTGTTATGCTACAAACACTGACTAATGCATAGAACACTGCATGCATTTCCACAATTTTGGAATTTTTTAATAATAATAAATTCATAAGCTATGTCTATATGTTGGGCATACATCAAATTTACCAACATTTATTTGATATTATGGCCATTGGAAATGACACATTCTTTTATTCAAATCTGAGATACTAATATTACCACTAATGCTATGCATTTCATGTTACACAATGACATATGAAGTACACGGTTGCTAAGAAAACATTAAGGAGACTAGGGGATTCAAAGAAATTTCCCTATAGGCCTCATCAGCACACTCATCCAACTGCAATGAGAGCCACTGGAGATAGTTAGGTAAGATATTAAGAAACCCTGTCCTGAAGAAGTTTTGCAAGACAAAAATCTCTTCAAAATAAATACCGTTCAAGGGTAGTCCACATGAGGTCATGCCATATAATGTCTGTACCAGTGAACCATGTGAGGAAGATAGGGCCATCATGAACAGTAATTTTGGAGACAGATCTGAAATTTAATCACTTTTTGGTCCCATGATGCATGTACCACAAGATCTGATGATATTTAGATAAGTCTCCACACATGTAAGATTTATCTCCTTTTATATGAGCATTGCATCATTTGTCTAGTGCGTATGATAGACTTTTGGACCTGGTTTTTGTTTTATATGGTTTTGATTCACCTTTATTCCAATGTGTTCTTTATTTAATTTATTTGCAGAAGTTCATAGGTGGTAATATTTAATTTGTCTAAACAGATAATTTATTTTTCATTCTGTGCTTCATGGTTCTTACTGGGTTATTCTCTTGCAACAAACAAAACATGGAGTCATTCTGCTTCAAAACTTGTATTCAAAATGCAGCATTCAGTTCCCTAGTCTGTCTCAACAGCCCTGTGTGATTTTTGAGGGGCTGGACAGATGAAACTATTTCTGCCATAGCAGAGAACCAGGCTGCAGTTCCAGCACCCACATAAGGTTAACAGCATTTAGTAACTCCACTTTTATGATACTTGATGCCTTCTCACTTCCCTAGACATCAGGCACTCATGTGATACACATGCAGGCAAAACTTGTACAGTTCTGCTTTACGTCTAATATCCACTTATAAGTGAGTGTATACTGTGTTTATCTTTCTAGGTCTGGATTACTTCACTCAGGATTTTTTTTTCCTAATTCTATTTATTTGTCTGCAATCTTCAAGATGTCATTTTTTTGACTACTAAGTAATACTCTATTGTGTAAATTTACCACATTTTTTAAATTCATTCTTCAGTTGAGGGACAACTAGGTCATTTCTAGGCGCTGGGTATTACAAATAATGCTGTATGAGCATAAATCTTGGTGGTATTAGTGTGTATCATTAGGATATAAGCCTAAGAGCAGTATTGCCAGATCTTGAGGTAGACTGATTCCGAGTTTTCTGAGAAACCACTATACTAGTTTCCAAAGTGGCTGTATTACACTGCTACCAGCAAGGGAGGAGCGTTCCCCTTGCTTCACATCCCCTTCAACACAGGCTGACATCTGTGGGGTTTTTTTTTTTTTAATCTTTGCCGTTTTGAAAGGTGTCAGAGGGTGTCTCAGAGGTTATAATCCACAACCCCAGAGAAGTTAGGTAACAAGGAAGACCCTAGGAGAAACATCCATGGATCCCACTGGGAAGGGGAAATAGATAAGATCTCCTGAGTAAATTGGGAGCATGGGGGTATAAGGGGAGGAAGGAAGAGAATAGGAGGGAATGGGGAATAGAATGGTTGAGTTAGAGGAAGGCCTAAGAAAAAGTGCAAAAAAAAGATATCTTGGTAGAGGGAGACGTTTGGGAGTTAGGAGGAAACATGGTGCTAGGGAAATCCCTAAGAATCCACAAGGATGACCCCAGCTAAGACTCCTAGCAATAGTGGAAATGGTGCCTTAATTGGCCTTCCCCTGTAATCAGATTGATGACCATACTAACCTGCATCCAGGAACTGATGAAAGCAGATGCAGAGATCCATAGCTAAGCACTGGGCCAAACTCCCAGTCCAATCAAAGAGAGGCAGGAGGGATTATACGATTAGGGTGGGAGCCAAGATCATGATGGGGAAACCCATGGAGACAGCACACTCAGAGCTATTGGGAGCTCACTAATTCTGTACTGACAGCTGGGAAACCTGCATGGGATCAAACTAGGCCCTCTGAATGTGGATAACAGTTGTGTGGCTTGAGTAGTTTGTGGGGCCTCTGGCAGTGGAACCAGGATTTATCTCTAGTATATAAACTAGCTTTTTGGTGACCATTCCCTATGGAGGGATACCTTGCTCAGCCTCCATACTGGAGGGAAGGTCTTACTCATGCCTCAACTTAATATGCCAAACTTTGTTGACTTCCTATGGGATGCCTAACTCTTTCCAGTGAGTGGAGAGGGGAGAAGGAGTAAGAACTGGGGTTGGTATGTAAAATTTTAAAAAAAAAAACACTTAAGTAAAAAATACCTATACCTATGATATAAAATGCACACTTCTTTTAAAGAAACGTTTTGTTAGGAATCTTGCATTCTAAAATATAGCAAACAGCCTTTGGGGAGAACATAAAATCACTCAAGGCAGGGCACTACCTGAAAACACCAAGTGCAGTGGCTTAGAGCAGAGCATATTGTACCCTATGTAAAACTTTATTCTTCCCACCTCAGACAGAATCCATGCACTTCACCACACATGTAGGCAAGTTCAGTTTATGGCTTAAAAATTAAGTGCCTCATCTCTTCTTGAATCTTTTAAACAAAATAAAAAATAAAATCAAAATTATGCTGTGTGAAGGAAGACAATGATCCTTTTTTTTTTATACAAAAGAAAAAAAAAAAGTCTTCCAAAGGCATAATTGAAACCTTTTGAGGAATGTTGCTTGACCTGCTTAAGAGCATTATTCAGAAAGGGTTTTTATGTCTCTAATGAAATAAACTGCTAAGAGTGAGGGGGAACTGGAGAGATTATAATGAGAGTACGTCACAGGAGGCTGGAGGGAGGAAAAAGGAGAAATGATGTAATTGTATTTTAATTAAAAATATGTATAAGATTCTGGATATGGTGGCAAAGACCTTTAATACCAGAATTTTGGAAGTATAACCTGGTAGATCTCTGTGAGTCCAAGGCCAGACTGCTCTATCTAGAAAGCAAGGTTCAAGATAGGGCTACATAGTGAGCAACTATCACATAAAAATATATTAAACACAAATTTTTAATTTTTTTGTAGAAAAAGAAAAATATGCTTGCTTGTGTTGCCTATTTTGAAACATTAGTAAAAATAAATGCCCAACTACTTTCTTTCCCCTAGATGAGAGGTATGTCTGATAAGTCACTAAGACTAGTGCTGTCGACGTTTAGCAACATACGGGAAGAACTTGGACATCTTCAAAATGACTTGACAGTAAGATTTATTTTGATATTAGTTTCCAAACTGTTTCTGATTGTTAGCTTCTTAGCAGAAATGAAAATATTAAATATACTTTTAAAATGTATTATAACAATATTACACCTACATAGACATAAATTATTTTGTGAAACCATTCATTAGCATTGAAAAATGACATAAAAAATTGCCCCATGAGTACATGAATGTATGTTGATATGCACTAATCACTTAATTTACTATAAGAAAATTTAATATTAAAACCAGAGTCACCTACAAAATTAAAACAACTATAGTCATTTAATACAAGTTTCAGTCTATACTGTAATAGTAAAGCATACTTGATTTTCTCTTTAAACAAAACAACTTGAAAAACCTTTTCTCGCAGTACTTAACTTTTCTTTCCTATTTTTTTTTATTGATATTCTTGGTGCCTCCAATAGATACATTCTGAATGCTCTCTTCATGGTAACAAACACCTTGAGGACTTTGGAGTGCCCCCCCCCCTACTTTTCTGGTTTGTTTCTGCATTCTCAGAACTGTAGTTGGACTTTAATTTGAAAATTCTCCACCTGGTGGGATTAGGAAGGCTTCATAGATTAAAGAAAAACATAAAAATGATCGAGAGCTTTCTGCTTCATTGCACTTAGCAGTAGCCGATCCATCAAAATATCCCCTTTAATACAGGTTTTCAATGTTTGTGCTTTTCTGTCTTATAATTTGCTTGACTTTGAAGATTTCTACTTTGTTGAGCAAGTACAGATGAAAGAAGTTTTGTTTAAATTTTACAACATAAACAAGACATTGCCTGTTAACTCTGAGTCCTAATAAGTGATTTATGCCTTTAGTCACTGGAAAATGACAAGATAAGACTTGAAAAGGACTTGGCGTTCAAAGAAAATCAAATAAAAGAGTATGAAGAACTCTTGGCATCGGTGAGAGCAAATAATCGCCAACAGCAAGTAAGTTGATGTCTTTTGTAGGTGATGCTCCTAGATTGATAGCTTTCCGTATGCACAATGACTAGTATATTGAAGTTCTGAGATAGAGTCCAGACAGTGTTAAAGTCTGATGGAACAATTTGTTCATCTGAGAGTTGAACAGCTTTGCATATTTTCAACAACTGAATGTCCTTTCAGAAAAATGGGCAACCTTTTGTGTTATATAGTTAGTCTACAAAGCACACAGTTTTCTTATTTTGAAGCAGCAAGAACTGTCATTGAAAGTCTAGGTTGACTCATTCATTTCATTTAATGATATGTTATTTGGGAAAGGGAAGCTTTTGTAGATCTTATGTTTGTATACTGAATAGAAAGAGAATGAACTCTACGCATGCCCTACAGTTGTTTGAGCAGAGATAATCCTAACTAAACTTTAATGATCACCTAGAGTTTATTTTCTCCTTTTGTCTCATGGATTTCCCAAAGGATTTACAAAGTTGATATTGTTATGACAGTCGAGGGCGTTTTAATGACGGTTACGATGTGATAAGACTATCAAGAAACTAATACTAAGTTTAGACACTGGAAATTTTATGTAAATGCTAATTTTTTTGCTCAAATTAGGCAAATGAGATTAGGGACAAGCTTAATACATAGTATGATATTTAAAATATCATCTAAAGGCAAGAATCTAAAAAATAGATTCAGTTTGAAAACATTCGCTTCATTTTTCTCAATGAATTATTAAAAGGACATTTCCTCTGTATAAATCAAAATGCATTTTTCTTATGGATTTGTATCTTCTTTTCAGCAAGGACTTCAAGACTCAAGCTCAAAATGTCAAACATTGGAAGAAAATAACCTTTCTCTTCGACATACACTATCAGACATGGAATACAGACTAAAAGAACTGGAATATTGTAAACGTAATTTAGAGCAAGAGAATAAAAACCTTAGAATACAGGTACTGATTTTTAGTATTGTCCTAGCTATATAATTATAAAGCTATCATTGTTAATAGACTACATGAACTTCACCTTGTGAAGTACTTGGACTCCTATCTGTTAAACTTTAATGGAAGTTTTATCATGCTGACACTTGAACATTATCAAATAGCCTCTCAGGGACATTTTTATTATTTTTATTATTTTAGCATGGATTCATGTAATACTAAATATTGAAACCTAATATGTATTTTCTTTGTAACAATCCAATTACAGATAGGTATTTTGGTTTCTTATAGGTGTCTGAGACTTGCACAGGCCCGATACTACAGGCTAAAATGGATGAGATTGGCACCCATTATATGGAGATGGTAAAAAATTTGAGACTTGAGAAAGACAGAGAAATCAGTAAGCTAAGGGTATGTTGATCCTACATTGCATAAAAATATATGTGTACAGAAACTTTTCAAAACAATAGTGATGGTTGGATATTGAGAGGTAACTAAGAGGTTAAAAACATTTGCTATTCAATCATGAGGAGCAGAGTTTGGGTCCCATCACCAATTTAACAAGCCAGGGATCTTTCAAATGCCTATAACTACGTCTCTGCAAGATTTCTCTCCTTGGGTCTCTTTATATGCATACAAGCATGCATACACATGCATGAACAGATAAATTAGCAATATAAATTTTTGTTAAAGATAATTTTTATTGCAATCATCACCATTTCCCCACCCTGACACTATTAAAAAGATGAATATAATGATTGTTATATTTTTAAAGCTACAAAGAAAAGTAAGTGAAATATTTTTAAAATATTTTTAAACCTTTTCTTATAAATATACTTCTAAATATTTGAAAGCAGTAAAATTTTTGTTACTTCCAGTTAAATTGTTTTATACTACAGGCTAATTTTTCTTCTCTGATGGCAAAAAAGATTGGACTCATTATCTTGATTTTTATTACTTTTTAACAATCTATGTTCAGGATATAAGTGAGTGACCCTTCATAATATTGATTAATGCATGTTTATTCAGAAAAAAAGTAATAGTTAAAATTATACAACTAAGCCATAATCTACCTTAATTAAAAAATAATTACATCATTTTCTTCCTTTTCTTTCCTCCCTCCAATCCCTTCTGTATACCCATCCTTTGCTACCTCTCAAGATCCTGGTATCTTTTTCTTTAAATATTATTATTATCTATTTTTACAAATACATAAATACAACCTGCTGAACCCATTTAGGGTTACTTATCTGTATATAATTTTGAAGCTAAGCAATTGGTATTGAATAACCAATTAATGGATTCATCCTCACAGAACCCTATTTCTCCATTCTCTATATTCCTTAGTTGCCTGCGCTTGTCTCTGGGTACTGCTTGGTGAGATTTTTTTCCCCTTCTGTGTTTTGTATCTATTGGCATTATACTTCTTTAGGTCTTGTTTAGACAGCCATATTGTTCAGATATCATTTTCCAGTAATTTCTAGAACAGTCAGTCTCAGCAGATTTACTGGTTCTCTGACTTTTACAATTTTTCTGCTCCTCTTTTATGATGTTCCCTGAACCTTAGGTTCAGGAATTTTAGATGTATCAATTTGGGCCAGACACCTCATGATCATTTGCTCTCTGTTTTTATCAAATTGTACATATTAAAAACTTTGTCATTCATGACAAGTTATGCTGGATTCTATCAATATGAAATTGACATCAAAATCAGGATATTTGCAAGGATATAGTATGTTGCCTTATAATTCTATGTTGAATTGATTTAGCTAACTGTTAATTTACTGAGTTCTAAATGTAGACAGATCCATTTAAATATCTTAAAGGACAAAATGGCCAATATTTTTTTCATCTTATTTCACTGATTTTTTTCTAAAACAAATTAAACAAAACTTAGTTTGTTAATAGGTTTATTGATCATTATACCAAATATCTTCCATTGGTTTCCTCTTTTCTAACCTAACCTTATTGGTAGCACTTTAAACCAAGCAACTTTTATGTCCACATATGTGAAAGTGAGATTTGTAACAGGTATCTTTTTTTTTTTTAGTTGCAGCCATTATCATGTTATTCTTGATTGGTTCTGGGATTCATTTTACTCTCTTGAAAATAATGATTATCTTCTGGGATTCTATGAAAATTGATTTAAGACATGCATGAGGAGTAATTTTGTAAACTGAAAGTTACAGCACAACTTAAACTTGGAGCTGCCTTATTAATCAGTGTTTGAAGAAACCTAGAATGCCTATTTTCTTTGCTTTATTTTATTGCTAAGTTGTAAAGCAGTTACTTGTACTTAATCATAAATAGCAAACATATATTTTAAAATGAGAAATTTCTAACTGATATTTCAAATTATATGTTATATCAATAAACTTCTATAGACATTTGTGGAAATTGATATGTTAATTTTAGTTTAATGACTAGCTATGTGACTTGACATAAATATACTTCACTGGAATTCAGTTATATGTTTTTTAAAGCATTATAATTATTATTTCTAAATTCTTAGTCCCAATTAAACCAGTACCAAAAAGATGTTTCAAAAAGAGAAGGAAGTTGTAGTGACTTCCAATTCAAGCTTCATGAACTGACAAGTTTGCTGGAAGAGAAGGATTCTCTTATAAAGCGTCAATCAGAGGTAAGGAAAAGAAGAGGAAAATGCAGAAAGAGAAGAATGGTACAATTAGGTTCTGTAGAATAAATTCCTCCCATGGATTAAGAAAGGACACATTGAACCACAGAAATGGTTTAGTTGTTAGAGACTATAGTCTTAAAACATCAAGGAGAGGACCAAAGCCTGCTTTACTACACATGAGAGTATGTGTGTGAATAGCAAAATTTGCACTTGAGAAATAATTCAACTGAAAGCAGAAAATGAAGTTTAAAAAAGGCTAGTGTTGTACCTTTACTATTTCTAAGACATTTAATTTGTATTTTATTAGCAGTGAAATTTCCTAAAGTCTATGAGCTTATTCTTAGATCATGAACACTTTTTTCATTTAAGGAACTGTATTATATCAGCAGCATGTAGTTCAAAATCTGTCACACAATAAATACTAAAGGAGCTTTTAAAAACAATGAGCTAATGTTTTATTGCCATTATTTTTTAAATGGCATTTGCAGTAACATACATGATAATTTTCTGTTTGGACTCTGCATTTACTTCCTTATTGAAATTTCACCATCATCATTATTATTAATTAGCCTTACTTTCCAACTGTAAAAACAAAATAATTCACATTTTCATACTGAGAGAACCATGTCCAATCAATTGTTGATATTTTTCCTGTGTTAGTATGGTTCTTTAAAGGCACAGATAGCATTTTGGCTACTGTGGATCTACATTAGTAGAATTGGAACACTTTACATAAAAATGAAACAGGAGAAGTGGTAGGGATTGTACTTCGTAATCTTATGATCTTATGTTTATATTTTTATTTAACTAATCATTGTGTTTTACTTGTAAGGAACTCTCCAAGTTGAGACAAGAAATATATTCATCCCATAACCAGCCCTCCAGTGGTGGAAGGACCACAATCACCACAAAAAAGTAATGTACTTTAAACTGACATTTTAAGTTGTGATGTTATTATAAAATGTAAGTTATTATTCTCTTAGTTGATGTGCATATCACTAAAAAGAATTTTTTTAACTTGTAAGCAATTCTACTGAAGAATGAATATTCAAGAGATATTACTACCATGGTTAGGACAATTGTGTGGTATATTTGTAGTATACTAAATACTATAAAAGTAAAACACAAATGATTGATAGTTTATTATGTATGACATAGTATGTACTTATCAACTGAAGGATATTTAGGCTGTGCTCAATTTTGGACTACTAAAATAATGCTGCAATAAACATCTCTGTATAGGTGTTGAATATGTTCTTCAGTTCATTTGAGTATAAGCCTAGGAGTAAAGTTACTAGGTAAGATACGAGCAGTTTCACTGGTTTTCAAAACATTTGTGTCATTGTACACCATAGGTGGTATATGGAGATTTCAAGGTTTTTCTACGTTTGCCCATATTTGTTAGTGTCCGTCTCTTGGACAACCTAGTTACTGAGATAATACTATCCATTTGTAGCTTTGATTTGTATTTCACTTACTAGTAATGATACTTTTGCATTATGTTATATAGTTCATATATATATGATATAACAAACACATATACATATATACCATGATGCACATACACACACACACACACATATATATATGTATATATTTATATATACACAGATATATGAAATTTTGGGGTAGATTTCTGTTTAAATTCTTTTTACACTTTCAATTGGCTAATTTCTATTGTAGAATCTTAGTTTTATTCCATTGATCTCTTTATGTCACTGTCACACTACTATTATTCCTATAGATTCTAGTAAATTTAAAGTAGGCGTGCTAGTCTTCAATTCATCCTTCCCTACATTGTTTTTCATACTACTGGACTGTTGATTTGCTATATGAATCTTAGGATAAGTTTGTAAAATGCAGTGTATTCAAACCTTGTTAAGTTCTCATTGCACACCCACACACACATATATACACACACACACACACTTATATTAGTTTTTATCAACATCTTAAAAATTGTAATATTAATTCTAATATACATGTATGGGAACTTTTAGAGTTAAAGCCTACCTTTAATTCATTTATTCCTCACTAAATATTTTATTCCTTTAGCTGGGGTAGGTGAAGGTTTTGTGCATATTGTCACTATTACTGTGAGAACATATGTGTATCTGCTCTGTTGTTTCTTGAAAACACTGTTTCCTTGATGTTGTTGACAACCTCTGATTCCAGAGTCAATTATTTTTTCTAAATATATATTGTACTTATTTTACAATTCAATCAATGTTTCCCCTCCTTCCTCTCCTCCTACTCCCTCCCCTCATCTTCCTTCTGCCCCTATCCACTTATCCTCTGTCTCTTTAAAAAGAATGCAGGCCTCCCATGGATATCAATCAAACATGGAATACCAAATTGAAGGCTGGATGAGGCAATTCAGTATGAAGCTAAAAGTCCCAAAGGCTGACAAAAGACTCAGTGATATCCCCTGCTCCCACTGTTAGGAGCCCCACATGAAAACCAAGTTACACAACTGTAATATATATGTAGAGAATCTAGTTCAGACCCATGCAGATTGTCTGGTTGTTGGTTCAGTCTTTGTGATCCCTGTAAGCCCAAGTTAGTTGATTCTTTAGGGTTTCTTGTGATGTCCTTGACCCCTCTGGCTCCTAAAATTCTTCCTTTATCTTTAGCAGGATTCCCTGAGCTCTGCTCAATATTTGGCTGTAGTTCTCTGCATCTGTTTCCATCAGTTTCTAGATGAAGCATCTCTGATAACGTTTGCACTAGGCACCAATCTGTTAGTATAGCAGAATACCATTAGGATCATTTCATTGATTTTTCCCCCAGTCATGTTTGGTTCTATCCTAGATCTTTGGGCTATCCAACCTCTGGTTCATGGCCCTCCAGGCGATATCAGTGGTGGAATCCCTGTGTTTCATTAATGGGTCTCAAGCTGGACCAGTCATTAGTTGGCCACTCTCATAATTTTTGCACCACCTGTACCCATGCACATCTTGCAGGCAGGACAAAGTGTAGGTTGAAAGTCATGTGACTACATTGGCGTCCCAATTTCTCCACTTGAAGTCTTGCTTGATCACAGTAGATGGACAATTCAGGCTTCATATTTCTCACTGCTAAGAGTCTAGAAGACACCAGAAGATTAAATGATCTCCTATGCTAATGGATCACTAGGATTAACATAGCACAAATGTCTAACTTACCAAAAGCAAGACTGAACCAATAAATCCCCATCAAAATTCTAATGTAAATATTTATAGACATTTAAAGAATAATACTCACTTCATATGTAAAAACAAAAAAAAACCCTCAGAATATATAAAATAGTCCTGTTCAATAAAAGAACTTCTGGAGTTATCACCATTCCCAATTTCAAAGCTCCACTATGGAGTTATAGTAATAAAAACAGACAAGTGGACAAATGGAATCAGATCAAAGACCCAGATGTAAATCCACACACCTGAACATTCAATTTTATATGAAGCCAAAATTAAATAATGTAGAAAAGAAAACATATTCCATAAATTGTGCTGGTTTAACTGAATGTCTGCATGTAAAGAATGCAAATACATTCACATCTATCATCCTGCACAAAACTCAAGTCCAAGTGGATCAAAGGCAACAACATAAAATCAAATACACCGCATGTGATAGAAGAGAAAGTGGAAAATAGCCTTGAAAACATTGGCACAAGAGACAACTTTCCGAACAGAACATCAGTAGCACAGACACTAAGATTGATAATTAATAAATGGGACCTCCTGAAACTGAAAAACTTCTGTATGACAAAGGGCACTATCAATAGGACAAAATTGCAGCCTTAAATAGAAAAAAGATTTTCAGCAACACTGAATCAGATAGAGAGCTGAATTCCAAAACATATAAAGAGCTCATGAAACTAGGTATCAACAAACCAAATAACCCAATTAAAAAAGGGGTACAGCTCTAAGCATCGAATTCTGAAGAGTATTCTCAAATGGCCAAGATACAACTTAAAGAACTACTCAACATCCTTAGCATTTCAGGGAAATACAAATCAAAACAACGCTGAGATTCCATCACACATATGTCAGAATGGCTAAGATTAAAAATATTAAAAAAAAATCTCATGCTGATGAGGATATGGATCAAGGGAAACACTCCCCTCCATTTCTGGTGGGAGTGCAAACTAGTACAGTCACTTTGGATATCAACATGGTCAAAGAAAACTCGGACTGGATTTATCTCAACACCCAGTTATATCACTCTTGAGCATATACCTAAAGGATGCTCCATCATACCACAAGGAGATTTGCTCAATTATGTACATAGTAGCTTTATTCATAATAGCCCCAAACTGGAAACAATTTAGATTTCTCTCAACTAAAGCATAGATAACTTGAAATATCTGAGCATTACTCAGATATTAAAAACAATGTCATCATAAAGTTTGAAGGCAAACCGATGGAATGAGTTAAAAATCATCCTGAGTGAGGTAACCCAGACCCATAAAGACAAACATGGTATGTACTCGATTATAAGTGAATATTAGCTTTAAAGGATAATCGCACTACAATTCACAGATCCAGAGAGGCTAACAAGGAGGACTCAAGGGGGAAACAAATGACTCCCTGGGAAGGGAAAAATAAAAGAGATCTCATGAGTGGTTTGGGGGCTGATGTGTCTGGGAACTTGAGGTATCAGGTTTGGGAGGATTGAAAAGAGAGTACTGAGAAAGACGACAAGAATAAGGGGGACACCTTGGGGACAAGGCAGAAACCTAGCACAATGGAAATTCCCAGAAATCTATGAAGTTGACCCTAGCAATTCTTTTCTTTTTAAAAGATGGTCTCACTCTGTAGCACTGGTGTGGTAGTTAGTTTTCTATTGCTGTGAAGAGACACTGTGACTAAAGCAACTTATCCAGAATGTTTAATTGGGGTTTGCTTATAGTTTCAGAGGGTGGGGCCTTAAGTATCATAGTGGGAACCATGGTAGGTAGGCAAGATGTTGTGACATTGAAGCAGTAGCTGAGAGTTACATTTGATCCACAAATCAAGGAAGAGAAAGATGGAGAGAGAAAAAGAGGTGGAGGAGGAGAGAGAGAGACTGAATGAGAGACTGAGTGAGAGGAAGATAGGACCTAGGATTTTGAAGCCCAGCTCCAGTCATACCTCCTAATCCTTCCCAAGACAGTTTACCATTTAGGGCCAAACATTCACATGCATGAACCTGTGGCGGCCATGCCCATTCATACCCTTATACCTGGCTATCCTAGAATTCTTTGTTGACCAGGCTGGCCTCCAAATCACAGAAATCCACCTGCCTCTGTCTCCCAGGTGTTTGGATCAAAGGTGTATGCCACCATGCTCAGTTCTCTTTTAGTTAATGAGACATTAATTTGTACTTTTCTTTAAGGAATATTACACTGTATAAATCTTACACTTTTTGCTATGTTTATTCCTAAGTATTTCTTTTTTTCATGCATTGTTAGTACAATTATTTTCTTATTTACTTAAGGCAAAAAACTTAATGTGTATGGAAGTTTTGCCTGCATGCATGTCTGTGCTGTGCACTGTGTACTTCTCTGCGTGTTTGGGAAGGCCAGAAGAGGGTATTGGATCTCCCACAACCAGGTTACAGATGGATTTAGGTTACAATGTGGGCTTTAGGAATTGAACCAGAGTCCTCTGAAAGAACAGCCAGTGTTCTAAACCTCTGATCCATGACTTCAACTCCTAGAATTGTATTAATTATTTTATTTTCAGATGATTCATTATAGGGATATAGGATTACAGTTGGTAGTCTGTATATTCATTTTATATTCCTCAAGGTTAAAGATGTTGTAATAGGTTTTTTTTTGTTTTGTTTTTTTGTTTGTTTTTTTTTTTACTGAACCCATAAAATTTATATGAGTTAATTTCATTTGCAAATAACGTCTTCATTTTCAGCCTAGGTACAATTTATTTCCCTTTTCTTACCTAATTTCCCTGATACCTCCAATACAATGTTAAATGGAAGTAGGAAAGGGAACTTTTTTTCACTTTTTCTGATCTTGGTGGGTATGTAGATGAAATTTACTCTTTATTTTTCAAATATAATGTTAGCTGTGAGTTTTTATCTAGTTGAAGATGTTCACTTCTATTCTTCATAGTGTTCTTTTTCAAGTAATGACAGTGCTAGAAATTTTATATTATTTTTCCTTTTCCTTATATGATTTTAGTAATTTGAGTTCTTTCTTTTTTTCTTGGTCAATCTGTGTTGTCTTTTCTTTGTTAGTTTATATTTTTATTTTTATTGATTAATTTTTTTCTTTAACAACTTCACACAGGTACACGATGCACTCTGTCCTCACTTCCCATTTTCTCTTATCTCTCTCTCACTTGTCACCTATCCCTCTTCCCTACAAAACTCATTTCCAGATCCATGTCTTTTTTATTTCTTCAGAGTTAGTGATCTTTTCTTTTAGCTATGCAATTTTAGCAATTTAAGACTTTTCTTTTTTCTTGGTTAATCAATGTTAATTATTTAGAAATAATTTTTATTTCAGTAACCTCTATCTCCCATCTAATCTTTAAATTTTTATTTATACCATTTCTCTCCCCCCCTTTCTGTGTGTGTGTTTACTTTATCTTTTTTTTAATACTTTCAAAAATACTTTCCTAAGTGATTGGGGATGCTCTTTCCTTATAAAAGAGGCAATAGAGATGTACTGTTTTGTCTTGAGCCTTGATTTCACTGTGTTGCAGAAGTTTCAGTATGCCTTGTTTTTGAAGTTTTTCTAGGATATTTCCTTTTTTTAATTTTTTCCAGTGCTGTGAATGGAACATAGGGCTCAACACATAATAGAGAAGCACTCTGTAAAATATTTTGTGATTTTTTTTTGGCAGGTAGAGAAGGGGTATATTCATCAATTGTTTAGAAATATCACTTTAAATATTTGTGAATTTTTAAGGTATTCACTTTTATTTCTGATTTCTCTCTATTTTAACAAGAACATACTCTGGTCTTCTTAAAGTTATTGAGTCTTGTTTCATAGTCTATCATTTAGGCTATCTCCCACAAAATTCCATATATATTCATAAATATATATTTTAATTTTATTTCAGTAGATAATAATATTGATGTCTTCTAAGCATGGATGTAAATTATTACTCAAGTCTTTTTTCATATTCACATACTGTCAAGTCTATCATGTATAGAAAGTGGTTACTGAAGCCTACAAAATATTATTTATTTATTTCCATGTTCAGTTCTGCCTATCTGCCTAGCATGGGTTTGTAATGCTCATATTAGGTTTATATATGTTTCTAATTTTTAATACCTGTTGAAATTTCCTCCATAATTTCTTTTTTGCACACAATGTAAAATTGTTTATTTTGGATGTGCATGCCATGGTGCATATACTGTATCACAGAACCACTTGTGTTACTTGATTTCTTTATTACCAAGTGAACTTTGAGGATTGAACTCAGATCATCAGGCCTGGAAAAAAGGTCTTCACCTGGTTGGATAATATCCTGGATTTCAGTTTCTTATAGTGCAGTCTTGCATAAAAGTCTTTAAACTCTCAGAGCTTATTTCCAATGGCATACTTCTTCTGACAAGGCCAAACCTCCTAAATGTCTCCAGACAACTCCCCCATCCAGGGACAAAGCATTCAAATTCCTGAGATGATGACAGACATCCCATTCAAATCACCATACAGAAGTGTCAGCCTTGGTAAGCCAGAATGTCTTAGCAATGATCACATGACAGAAAAAGCTGCTTATCTTATGACAGTCAAGAAGCAAAGAAGATGAGAGGACAGGCTATGATCTTAACATCATCCAGGGTACACTTCCAATGACCTAAGTGCCTTTGCTCGATTTCATCTCCTAAAGGTCATGCCACTTCCTAATAGTGCACATTCACTTTTCATAAACTTACCTAAATTATTGCAGGACTTTCTGCTATATGGTATATAGGTTATAATCATTTTGTTCTAAGGCTATTTTTTATATTTAGGAAATTTTGTTTGCTTTTTTAAAATATCACAAATAGCTGGTTCTTTATCCAATCAAAAACCATAATGTTAGAAAGCATATTAAAAACCATTATACTTATGGCAATTTTCTGCAATATGTGTCGAAATCTACCTACCATCTTGTTAGATATTTGCGATTTGTTCAAAATTCTCCTTGTTCCTACTTTTTCCCATTTTTTATTTTAGATTTTCTTTCATGATTATAAACCATCTATGCTATTTTTTATCATGTGTATTTTTTCTTTTTTGAAAAAGAAGTAGGTTTTATTAGAAGGGAGAGTTAGACAACAACTGTGGCTTGTTCAGGATTCAGAGCTGTTCAAAGCCTGCCACTGTTCTTGGGATGCCCAGAATAGATGTGCTTCTCATGTTTTCCTGTTGCAGAAGCACTTCTGGACACAGCTCTTGAAAATTGGCTCTTCAGAGCACCTCTGGTGGCTCCCAGCAGTTGCAGAACGTTTTATGAGGCAGTACTTGGGAAGCAGAGGCAGGTGGGTCTCTGAGTTTGAGATCAGCCTGGTCTACATAGAGAGTTCTAGGCCATCCAGAGATACATAGTGAGACCTTTGTCTGAAAAAAAATCCCAGTTGAAGCTAGGCATGGTGAAACATGCTCATAACTTTTAGCATCTCAGAGGTGGAAGCAGAAAGGTCACCATTAATTTAAGGCCAGCCTGTGCTATAGTGAGTATCAGACTGCCAAAGAGTATATTTCAAGACTTCATCCTAAAAATCAAAATCAGGCAACCCCCCCCACAAAAACCCTAAAAACAATATCCAGTAGGATATATAGTTATTTTGAATTTTCAAGCACTAAAATATATATCCAATTGAAACCTTAATATTCAAAGCCAATATGCATTAATATATGTGTAGTCTCTCAAAAGAGCACATGTGACTATGGAGAAATTTTAAATCACAGGATAAAATTAATCCCTATTTTACATCCATTAGTTAAAAATGTAGGGAAGTACGATGGTCTTAAAAACATGGTACATTAATCCTTTGACATTGCTGTCATTTAGTGTTTGGAAATCACCTCTCTTGATTCTGTGTCCTGTGACTGCATTACCAATAGAGTACATGGAAATTGTACTGCTATATACAAGGTTTATGATATAGGGAAGGATAAGACAAGAAAGAGAAGAATTGAGTAGCTTTATAGGTGGTTGTCTTCCAGATTTCTCTATGCTGTATTTATTAGGACACTGCAGAATTATATTTATAGTAAGACGGACCTTAACACCTGAAGGCATTGAATAATCCTAACATCACCTACGGAGGAAGAGAGAAAGTACATTTCCCATTTACTAATAAGGTAGGCTTTGTCTCTTTGGCAATACAAGTGACTATTGAAGGCTTTAACCTAATATGAGTTTATATGGAATTGAAATATAATACTAGTGTTAAAAGACACTGCAGGGTTGCATGCAGCTCAGCTTTCAACTTAAGGAATGAGACAGGAAAGTGCTCAAGTCCTTGGCAAAAAAAAAGAAGATACAGAATTACAGAGTAGAAGAATCTTAAAAATATAAAAACTTATCTTAAGTTAAAGAAAACTAGTCTTTATAATGATATTTATGAGGTAGTCGGAAATTGTTAATACTGACTGACTAATAATTAAACATTGACAGGCTGTTAAAGAGTTCTGATGTTATAAAAATTAGTTTCAGGCATAAAAAATGGAAGATTTTTCTGACTAAGCAGTTCCTAGCTTGAAATTTACTTAAACAAACAACCTCAATTCCCCAGACAAACAAAAACCAGTAGGAAGATTTTTCTGATAGGAAAGTAGGCAAACCAAGAGTGGTTCTTTATAAATGATTATATACAAAAGAAAGGTGCATGCAAGTTCAGCTTCTCACCCCATCACCCCATCATAAATATTGTACAGTTTGTGCATCAGATTTTTTCTCCCTCTCTTAAGTTCCTTCTTGTCTAAGCTATTCAGGGGTTGTAGTTTGCAGTTTGGGTATTCTTTGCTTTTTGATTAAAGTCCACTTATGAGTAAGTACTTCCCATACCTATCTTTCTGGGCCTGTGAGATCTCACTCAGGAGAATATTCTCCAAATATATCCATTTGCCTGAAAATTTTACGATGTCATATTTTTTAACTGCTAAGTAGTATTCTACTGTGTAGATGTACCACAGTTTGTTAATCCATTCTTCACTTGAGGGACATCTTGGTTGTCTCCAGGTTCTTGCTATTATGAATAATGTTGTTATGGACATAGCTGAGCTAATGTCTTAGGGGTACAAATGTGCATCCTTTGGGTATATGCCCAATAGTGGTATAGCTGGGTCCTTGGGGAGATTGATCTCCAGTTTTCTGAGGAACCACCATAATGCATGCCAGAGTGGCTGTACAAGATTACACTCCCACCAGCAATGGAGGAGTGTTCCTCTTGCTTTGAATTCTTTCCAGCACAGGTTGTCGTCTGTGTTTTTGATCTTAGCCATTCTGACAGGTGTAAGGTGGTATCTCAAAGTTGGTTTGATTTGCATTCTCTGAAGGCTGAAGATGTTGAACAATTTTTTAAGTGCCTTTCAGCCATTTTTAATTCTTCTTTTGAGAATTCCCTTTTTAGCTCTGAACGCTTTTACAAACTGGGTTATTTACGTTTTTGAGGTCTAGTTTCTTGAGCTCTATATTTTAGAGATCAGTCCTCTGTAAGTTGTAGCATCGGTGAAGATCTTTTCCCATTCTGTAGGCTGTCATTTTGTCTTATTGACTGTGTCCTTTGCCTTACAGAAGCTTCTCAGTTTCAGGAGGTCCCACTTATTGATTGCTGTTCTTAGTGTCTGTGCTACTGGTGATATATTTAGGAAGTGGTCACCTGTGCCAATGCGTTGGAGGGTATTTCCCACTTTTTTTTTTCTATCCCGTTCAGTGTAGCTGCTGGGTTTTTGTTGAGGTCTCTGATCCACTAGGATTTGAGAGTTTTGTGCAGGGGGACAGGTTTGGATTTATTTGCATTCCTCTGCATACTACCGTCCAGTTATGCTAAGAGCATTTGTTAAAGATACTATCATTTTTTGATTGAATATATTTGGCCTCTTAGTCAAAAATCAGGTGCTCATAGGTGTGTGGGTTAGTTTCCGCATCTTCGGTTTGATTCGTTTGATCCACAAGTCTGTTTTTATGCCAGGACCAGGCTGTTTTCATTACTGTATGTCTACAGTATAGCTTGAAGTCGGGGATGATGATTCCTCCTGAAGTTCTTTTATTGAGCAGGATTGTTTTGGCAATCCTGGGTTTCCTGTTATTCCATATGAAGTTGAGTATTGGGTTTTTTTCTTTTTTTGAGGTCTATACAAATTGTGTTGGGATTTTGATGGGAATTGCATTGAATCTGTAGATTGCTTTTGGTAAAATTGCCATTTTTACTTTGTTCATCCTACCAACCCAGGAGCATGGAAGATCTTTCCATTTTCTGATCCTCTTCAATTTCTTTCTTCAGTGACTTAAAGGTTTTGTAAAACAGGTCTGCTACTTCCTTCATTAGAGTTATGGCAAGATATTTAATGGTATTTGCAAAAAAAAATGCTATTAGCTGTAGCTATTATAAAGAGTGATGTTTCCCTTATTTCTTTTTCAGCTCTCTTATCCTTATTGTGTAGGAGAGATTTTTTTTTTAGTTAACCTTGTACCCTGCTACCTTGCTGAAGGTGTTTATCAGCTGTAGGAGTTCCCTAGTAGAATTTTTGGGGTCACTTATATATATGATCATATCCTCTGAAAATAGAGATAGTTTGACTTCTTCCTTTTCAATTAGTATTCCCCTTAATCTCCTTTTGTTTTCTTATTTCTTTAGCTAATACTTTGAGAACTATGTTGAATAGATAAGGAGAGAGAGGATAGCCTTGTCTTATTCCTGATTTTAGTGGAATTGCTTTATGTGTTTCTCCATTTAGTTTGATGTTGGCTGTCAGCTTGCTGTATATAACCTTTATTATATTTAGGTATTTTCCATGTATTCCTGATCTCTCCAGGACTTTTATCGTGAAGGACTGTTGGATATTGTCAAAGGCTTTTTCCGCATCTAATGATATGATCATGTGCTTATTTTTTCTTTCAGTTTGTTTACATGATGAATGACATTCACAGATTTTCGTATGTTGAACCATCCCTGCACCTCTGGGATAAAGTCTGCCTGATCATTGTGGATGATTTTTTTGATAAGTTGTTGGAATCAGTTTGAGTATTTTTGCATCAATGTTCATGAGGGAGATTGGTCTGTAATTCTCTGTCTTTGTTGCATCTTTGAGTGTCTTTGGAATCATGGTGAATGTGGCCTCATAAAAAGAGTTCAGCAACATTCCTTCAGTTTCTATGGTATGAAACAGTTTGCGGAGTATTGCTATTAGTTCCTCTTTGAATGTTTGGTAGAATTCTGCACTGAAACCATCTGGTCCCAGGCTTTTTTACTTGGGAAATTCTAATAACAGCTTCAATTGGGGGGGGGTAGGTCTTTAATCTAATCTTGATTTAATTTTGATAAGTCATACCTGTCCATAAAGCCATCCATTTCTTATAGGTTTTCCATTTTAGTGGAGTATAAATTTTCAAAGTATGACCTGATAATTCTCTGGATTTCCTGGGTGTCTGTTGTTATGTCCCCCTTTTCATTTCTGGTTCTGTTAATTTGGATACCCTTTCTCTGCTTCTTGGTTAGTTTGGATAAGGGTTTATCTATCTTGTTAACTTTCTCAAAGAACCAACTCTTTGATTTGTTGATTCTTTGTATTGTTCTCTTTTTATTTCTATTATATTGGGTTTCTAGGTGAGTTTGCTTCTCATTGTTCTAAATCCTTCAGCTGTGCTGTTAGGTCTCTTGTGTGAGATTTCTCTAGGTTTTTCATATAGGCATCTAGTGCTATGAGTTTTCCTCTTAGCACTGCTTTTATTGTGTCCCATAAATTTGGGTATGTTGTGGATTCATTTTCATTAAATTCTAGGATGTCTTTGATTTCTTTCTTAATTTCTTCCTTGACGCAGAGGTAGTTCATTTGAAAGATGTTCAGTTTCCAGGAGTTTGTAGGCTTTCTGTGATTTTTGTTGTTGTTGAAATCTAACTTTAGACCATGGTGGTCTGATATGATACAAGAAGTTATTCCCATTTTTTGTATCTATTGATATTTGCCTTATAACTGAGTATGTGGTAAATTTTAGAGAAATTTCTATGGGGTGCTGAGAAATATCTATATTCCTTTGTGTTTGGGTGGAAGGTTCTGTATATATCTATTAAGTCCATTTGGGTCATAACATCTGTTAGAACCCTTATTTCTCTGTTGAGTTTCTGTCTGGTTGACCTATCCAAGGGCAAAAGTGGGATCTTAAAGTCTCCCACTATTAGTGTGTGTGGTTTGATGTGAGGTTTAAGCTTTAGTAGTGTTTCTTTTACAAATGTAGGTGCCCTTGTGTTGGGGGCATAAATATGCAGGATTGAGACTTCATTTTGGTGGATTTCTCCTGAGCTGAATAAGTAATGTCCATCCTGGTCTCTTTTGACTGATTTTAGTTTAAAGTCTATTTTGTTAAACATTAGGATGGCTACACCAGCTTATTTCTTAGGACCATTTCACTGGAAAGTCTTTTCCCAACCCTTTAGTCTGAGGCTGTGTCTGTCTTTGAAGTTGAGGTGTGTTTCTTGTATGCAGCAGAAGGATTGATCCTGTTTTTGTATATATCATGTTAGAGAATATGTCTTTTTTATAGGTGAATTGAGTCCATTGATATTAAGGGATATTAATGACCAATGATTGTTATTTCCTGTTATTTTGGGTGGTAGCTTGTGTTTATTTCCCTTCTTTGGGTTTTTCTTCTGTGGGATTATCAATTGTTTGTGGTTTCATGGGTGTATCTGGTTTCCTTAGGTTGGAATTTTCTCTCTAGTGCTTTCTGTAGGGCTGGATTTGTGGATAGGTATTCTTTAAAATTGGTTTTGTTGTGAAATATCTTGTTTACTCCATCTGTGGTGATTCATAGTTTTGCTGGGTATAGTAGTCTGGGTTGGCAGTCATGTTCTTTTAGTGTCTGTATAACATCTGACCAGGACCTTTTTGCTTTCATTGTTTCCATGGAATAGTCTGATGTTATTCTGGATGGGTCTGCCTTTATAGGTAATTTGGCCTTTTTCCTTTGCAAATCTTAGTAGTTTTTCTTTGTTCTGTAGGTTTAGTGGCTTGATTATTATGTGGCAAGCAGACTTTTTTTTTTGGGGGGGGGGATCTAGTCTATTTGGTGTTCTGTAAGCTTCTAGTATCTTTATAGGCATTTCATCCTATAGGTTGGGAAAGTTTTTTCTATGATTTTTATTTTCTGTGCCTTTGAGCTTGTATCTTCCACTTCAGAGATTCTCTCTTCCATCTCTTGCATTGTGTTGGTTATTCTTGCATCTGCAGTTTGAGTTTGTTTCTTAAGGTTTTCTATTTTCAGCTCTGCCTCAGTTTGTGCCTTCTTTATTGCTTCTATTTCAATGTTTAATTACCAGAATGTTTCTTTTTACCCATTTGTTTTCTTTTTCTTTGTTTTCTATATTTTCTTTCAGGGATTTATTAATCTATTCCTATTTTTGATTGCATTGTCTTCTACTTATTTAAGTGAGTTTTTTTATATCTTCATAAGGTTGTTTTTAAGGTTTTTGTTTCCTTCTGTTCCCTCTTCAAGGGTATGCTCAGGTCCTGATGTTGTAGAACCACAAGCTTCTTCCGGTGGTGTCTTGTTGTTCTTTATATTGCTATATATATTCCTGCACTGGTGTCTGCTCATTGCTTCCTCTGTTCATTCTATATTTTTTATTAATCACATGCTATTTGGCCTATAGCTCATGCAAACTAACCCATGATTTGCAAAGTGGCTTGTTACCTTTTCTCAGAGTATTTTGTCTTCTTTCCTCTGTATCTTTTTGGATCTCTGCTCTGTTTTTCCTGTTCCCAGAGTTTTCTTAGTCTGGGAGTCCTGACCACACTTCCTGTCTGCCTTCTGGCCAATCAGTGTTTTATTAAACCAGTAGGAGGGACAATTATTTTTAATGTACAAGAGCATAATCCTACAGCATTCTGCAGCCCCCATTAAAACAAGAACCCCAAATCTAATTTCCTTTGTATAGGTTTTTTCTCACTATTGTCCCAATTTGTTACTAACACTATAAACAAAGGCAAACAACTATAATCCATTTTTGGGGAATGTGGGTGTAGTTCTCTAGATTACTTCCTGCTGATTGGGAGTATAAGTAATCCTATGGGGACCCAAAGAAAATTTAGGATTATGAACAAGTTCTTAGTGGGTCTTTGAGGCTGGGTCATCCTAGCCAGTCTCATTGAAGCTGTTCTGGATGCAGAGTTCAGAAGAAACTGCAACAGAAGTACTCTGAAATGCTGGATTATGTGGGCTGTCCTTTTCCATTGAGATTTTTCGTGGCTCTTCCTCAGTCAAACCTGGTTTTTCTTAACCCAGAATGAATCTACAACCTCTAATTTTTGGTGGACATAAAAAGAAAAAATCTTTTCCAAAGTAATATATCTTTGACTTCAATTTTGAACTCACGGTATTTACAAAATATATATGTTGAATTAATGCAGCAGCATTTATAATCAAGTGTCTCTTAGCAGCTCTTGCTCCTTCCTTAGCAGTCAGACAATTCAAAGACAACATAACGTAGAGTATCCAGACCCTCTGTGTATTTTCCACTTTTACATGGTACACACACACACACACACACACACACACACACACACACACACACACACACACACACTTTATTTCTTTTTTAAGGACTTTATCCTTTTTGCTTTTCTCTCTCAAGCCTATAAGCCTATGTATATTTGTAAATACACTGCAAACTGTTTAAAGGGTTTTTTCTAGTCTGAATCTGTCCTTACTTTATATCTTTATTCCTTTTCTGTTTCTGATCACACCTTTAATCTGCTAAAGTGTGGTTAAGATTCAAGGCTTGGCTATGATGCTGACTCCACCCAGCTCCTTAGTATGTGAGAGCTTACCACAGACAACTCCGGTGAATTTTAGAGTCCACACTGTCACCAAGTATACCACCTCTACCCTCTGCTCATTAAATATCATTTAAGTGTTTGGAAGCAGAACCTCTTAAAATAATCACACTTTTTTTTTGTTAATACTGAGTCAGGAAGCATTTCTTAGAGGAGCTGTGCCTCTGCTTGCTGCCAGTAGAGTCCTCCGAAGAAAATGCTGCTACTAAGAAGCTGTCTTTGACTCTGTTCCATTTGGTCTGTAAGAACAGAATCCTTAAATCCATTATAAGCAGCTTGTGCTTGAATCAAGGCTTCTGTGAGACTGTTGGATTGTACTATGTTGCAGCTCAGACTGCGGGGAGCAAACTCACCATTTTGTAGCCCAAGCCAGAATGCCACTCTGTAGCATGGCCTACTTGAGAGACACAACTAGGAAACTATTTTTGGCTTCCTTTTAGAATCTGTTTTAAGCTTTCTTAGGTCTATGTAGATAATGCCTCACATTGAAATGCCATTTGTAGTCAGAAGTTTCTGGCCCAGCCTATCCCTAAGATTCAGATCAGCAGTCCCGAATAATCACACAAAGGCATGAGCCTTTCATTACAAGCTGTTTTAGCCTATGCCTCAGGCATATTTCTTGTTAACTCTTATTCTTAAATTAACTCATGATTAGCCATATGGCTTAGTACATTTTGTCCAAGCAGCATTTTCATCTTCTTTTCTCTGTGTCTGTCTGAAATCTCTGCTGTGCTCTTCCTCCAACCAGAGTTTTCTTAGTTTGATAGCCCTACCCATACTTCCTGTGTGCCTTCTGACCAATAAGTGTTTTATTAAATCAGTAGGAAGGACAAATGTTTACAAAGTACAAGAGCATAATCCCACAGTGTGTGTGTGTGTGTGTGTGTGTGTGTGTGTGTGTGTGTGTGTGTGTGTGTGTGTGTGTGTGTATGTGTGTGTGATAGAAATGGGGGGAGAGAAAGAAATCACAATATGTTTCTAAGGGGCATTTTCTTTTCAGATAAATGAGAACATATGATCATTACAGGTGTAAATTCCAAGATTACAGCTGATGTGGTAAAAATTAGTGGAAAGTGTTGCAAAGAAAGTTAAGACATTTCTAAACAAAAATTTATAACCTTAATCATTGAGCTCCCTAAAAAATTATAGGTTTACAGCTAAGAATGAAATAAATCCATACTCAAAAGTTATGTGTTAAACTGTATAGTCATCTGTTTATTGCTAAGTTAACATCCTTTGATATTTTCTATAATAAAGAACATGGCTTCTATATAGACAGTTTTCACAACAAGTGATAACATTACTGGAATTTCTGATTGTCAGCTGCTAAGAGGCTTCCATTAGCCTTAGGAGGAGAATTCTTTCTCTTTTTATATCTCCTTGATTTTTTTTCTATCTTATTCCACATCATTTACAGGACTCAAACCAATGCCTGTTATATTATAGACCCTAGTAAACATATATAGTGCTTTGATTTGTATGTCACTCCTGACAGTGGTCTGGAGCCCATGGTTCACAGTGGAATCAGGTCATCAGTATCAGCCTTCCTGGGAGCTTCTTAGGGATCTATAATCTCAGAATATATAAGTTTCAAATGTTCCAAATCTACTCTCAATGTATTACTGTTTACATTACAGACATATAGCGAGTCCGTAAAATATACGTGGTGTTATATATAAGTATATCTTTCCTTCTTTGTTTCTTTCTACCTGTCATCTATGTCTGTCTGTCTGTCTGTCTGTCTGTCTGTCTGTCTGTCTATCTATCTATCTATCTATCTATCTATCTATCTATCTATCTGAGACAGGGTGTCCTAGGCTGACTCTAAACTTGCTATTTGGTGAGGCTGACTTTCCATTTCCAATCTTTCAGCATCTGCCTCCCAAGTACTGGGATTGTAGGCATAAGCCACCATGCCTGCTGAAGTATACAGTTGAATGTGTTAGTTCATCTATCAAGGGTCAAACATTTCTAGTTCACAAGATAGTTTATTCTTCCTCTTCTAGTCAATAATCTCCCAGAGGTTTCTACCAGCCTTATTTTCTTTTTTTTTTCTTTATAAAAATAATCTTTTCTTCTGTGTATCCCCATTTTCCCTCCTTTCCTTCCTCCAAATCTCCCCCAGTCAGCCTTCAGCCTCCCCCTCCCATCCTCAGATCTCCTACCCCAGAAGGGCAAGAAGTCCCAATGTGTGCCTCGGTTCACTCTTAGTCAGTCCTTGGTCGACTCTTAGTCAATTGTGGGGCCCAGAGGTTGTGTATCTTCAGTAATTGCAGGGGCTGCACTTAGTTGGCTCTTAGTTGCCTGTAGGCCAAGGAGCTGTGTGTCTTCAGTTGTCACAAGGGTCATTTTTAGTCGGCTCTTAATCAGCTGTGGACCAGGAGGCTTCATAGTCTCCAGTTTTCTGTGTATGATGATTCAGATTGCAGTTTGGGCAGGATTTGACCTGTTGGGTGTCCCTCCAACTGTGTTTTGCTTCAAACTGGGCTTGGGGAGCAGGCTCTGCCAAGTTTTTTTTGGTTTAGGGCAGAGCTTGATGTGGTTGGGGTGCCAGAGGCATTGTCCCCAAACAGAGGTTTGGAGACCGCCGTCTCAGCTTTGCCTGAGGGTCAGAATGCCACTCACCTCTTAGTCAGCTGCAGACCAGGAGGCTTCAGGGTCTCCAGTTGTTGGAGTATTATCAGTTATGTGTGTTTTTCATTGTTGCTTTATCATTTATAGTATATAGTGTTCTTTAGTTATCAGTCTACCTTCAAACACTATTATAATCTATCATATGTAGCATGTTTCTATTTCCTCTTTATGATCTTTTTGTTATTTTTACCATATAGACTTTCTCATATGTACCACGAAAAAAACTTAGTTTAAAAAGTCAACTACCTTTAAAAACATATTAAGACTAACAAAAACAATATTTTATCTTTTCTGTGTATCGTTCTGTGCTCCCAATGATCCATCATATACAGAGGCAAAAGTTTCTCCCTTTATTAAACATAAAAATAGTGATAGCTGCTCTTTTATATTTGGGAAGGCACTTCATTTGAAATTGATATCATTCAGCAATAAATTGATTTAAACAGGATAGTAGAATTGGAAACAAATGCAAGTTTTCCCATAACACTTGTAACTCTGTTTTTGGTGTATAGGTACAGGACACAATATCCAATCCTAGGTCTTCTGTATGATGACTATGAATATATACCACCAGGAAGTGATACACAGACTATTGTAATTGAGAAAACTGAAGACAAGTGGACTTCTGTAAGTTTATTTGTGCATTTATAGCCTGTTTTAAAATTAGGTAAAATACCAAATGCCATACACAATTTGAAGGGGAGTGGAGCATGAATGTGCATGCATAAATAGCATTTGCCTTGTAATCTGAATGTGGATACTTACTCCCTTTTATTTTTAAAAAAAAATTAAAAGAAAGTTGTGTCTATTTTCTCTCTAGACTGTAAAATTCTCCAGCTTTATATTCTGAAGTTGAATGTAAAGCTGAATAACCATGCTGTTGACATGTACTCTAACTTTCTACAACTTCCTTCAATATAACCAGATAATATAGATATCGACACCATTATAAATAATTCAACCCATTACAAAGAGACTGATTATTTTAAAATCTCTTTCTTATAAATGGATGGCAGCTACTTTAAGACTTTTACTGCTTTCTTTGTTTACCTTTATAGTAGTGATCTTCAAAGAGTAAATATATATTTCCTACCACAGTGGTTCTACCCAATGGCAACCACTTCTCAACTCCAGAACATTAGACATTTTCAGTTTTCATTAGAGGCTAACCATTTTGGCATTTACTGGATACAGACCTCAGGTGTTACTATGCATCTTATATTGTGCAGAACACTCCCTTACAAAAGAATTATCTGTCCCCAAATCTTGAAAGTGCTAAGCTTGTAAAAATTTGCTAATATTAATAAAAGAGCTTGAGTTTTTATTAATTATATAGTTCTATAGATTTACATATTTAATAGTAATTCACTGATCATGAACACAAAATGTGTAACATTTTTCAGGTTCAATGGACAGAAAAAGTTTCAGAATCTCACCTTTCAAACTATACATGACCTTATTCAAAACAGTGTGGAATGTAACTTCAGTGTTATGTTAACATTTACCTGTCAAATGGCTTATATGCTAAAAACAGGTAGTAAACTCAAGAAGTAATCAATCAGAGAAAGTAGAGGCTGATTGCTAGGGAGAATAAAGACGGCATTCAGCTTACTAATAACATTTTGTTTTCTGAGATGTGTTTTTCTGAGTTTATATATGCAGTTTGGAAACTAAGCTTTATAATACATATTTAACATTTTTATTGTACTTTGGTAAGTATATGGTGACAAGCAATAAGTCTTAAAACTTAAAATTACACTTCAGTTATGCTTTATTAAACTTAAAAGTTGTTAAATAATGCATAAAATGTATATCTTGTGGCCAAATAAGCGCAAATACTTCAGTAGTAATAAAAATCATGAATATTTTAGTTTTAATAATCTTTTATAGTACATAGGCACCAATCTTTTCAGTAATCAGTGGAAGTAAGCAATATTTAGTAGATCTCTAGCAAAAAATGACAATACACACAAAGTTTAATCTTACAAAGTCATTTTTCTTAGGTCATTAACTAGTTGAGAGTTATTACTAATTATTAAGTGATAAAGAGAATTTTTTAGCTAAAGAACCAGATTAGTAACAAAAAGAGGTCTGCACAAGGCACAAAATTTTCATTTGAGGATAATTTGAAACTGAAAGTTAAGAGACAGAAGCAATTGCTAGTCTGATTACACGTGCCTCAAAAGTGACAATAGAGTGAGAACCTGTGGAATAAAGGGTCTAGTAGTCTGGTATAGCAGCCATTTCTTCTGTCTCTAATGAAATAGTTAAGGCCTGAAAGAGTTGTAGATAGAGGAATGTATTTCTATAAACTCACAGATGATAGATCTGTATTAATTATCTGAGAAATTTCAGCATACACATAACCTGTAACTATGATAATATGAAGAAAATGCACCCGATTTCACTCCTTCTGGCTTACAGTCATTTAAAACACACGCCTTAAGTCAGAGAAAGCATTTTATTGAGCACTAAATATATAACGGTATGATTCATTTCTGTTAGCAGTATACATACCCAAGTGAATATTTTTAGGAACTATGTACATGTAATAATAGCAGTATTTTAAAATAATTGTGAACCAGTTTTAAAATATTTTTTTTCTTTTCTAGCCATGAACGGATTCACTTTGCAGTACTACAACTCAAAAGAGATTTTGTCTGCATCAGTATCTTAATAGTTTTCCATTGATAAAGCACAATCAAATTGTGAACCATGGTTCTACCCCAGTCAATCTAATTGGATAATTTAATTGTGAAGATGAGTTCCCCCAGCCACCCAGGAAACTTGAATCCTTTTGTATAGATTGATATATTTGATACAACACCATACAAATGGAATGAAAAAAACACTTTGAACTCTGGTTGCAGACACTGTAGAACCTAAACTATTTTTATATAGGTTGCTTCATATGTGTTGAACTTATTCATAGGATAGAGTCTTTACAAGTTATTCTATTATGTTAAATGTGCAATTTAGCTACAAAACTTAATGCTGTATTTCAGAAAAACAGAGACAAAGGACATTTAAATTTAAAAAAAAAATAGTTTAATTATAGCATAGGATATCAGCCTAAGTGTACTTTTCTCACACTGAGTTTGTGACTGAGACTGTGGCAATGCTAACATGCCTCAAAGTAGCTAAGTCAAAGGTGGAGGTTAATGTTGTTAATCAAGGAAATGGGCTAATGTCTTTTTAAATAGCGACATTAATTTTGGGCTAATGTCTTTTTAAATAATGACATTAATTAAATTATATACACTGTGCAACTTGGTTGTAAGTACATGTTGGTACCTGGGAAAAATCTTTTCTTTCAAAACGTGTTTTCTGCAAGTGATCCTATTCACTTTCTTAAAAACATATAATACCGTAATTGTAGTAATGGGGCAATAAGAATGTAGAAGTTTTCATAGGGGTATACAGATATAACATTGAAATATTGAGTAGTCATAAAAGCTTAAGGAAAAAAGTAGCAATAAGATATGTCATAACTGTATCTTACTTGGAGAATATTTTATAGTAGAATTTGTAGAAGTTTCTTAGTTGAAATGTAATGACTTTACAAAGTGGATACAAGTATTTGTTAAATGTATTACAGTAATGAAATTTCATAATGTAACCTAATTTAATGGTACAAAATTTTTTCCATCAAATGTAACATATTCAGGTTACAAGTTTAGTGCATAGTTCTGTACTAAAATATCTACAGAAACCTTTATAAAATTTTGCAATGCTATGTAAGCATATTTTAATTACTCATTATGCTAAGAAGCAGTTAAAACCAGCATGGGTGTGACATTATACTAACTGAAATTATGGATGAGAAATAGTTAAAAGGTCTTGATATGAAATTGAGTCTTATATTTTCATAACACTTGACCTACACATTAAGTTCTACAGCATGAATAAAATTTGTTTTATCAATATTTTATGATATAAAATGCTAATGCTTCATATTATTACAATGCCACTCTATTTTATGAATAAATCAGTTTCTCCTCTGCTAGCTATTCATATACATAACTATGGTAAAGTCATTCTGATATTCATCAATTATAAAAGTTATAAGAAAATGTTCTAATTACCTAGACAGAAAACTGCCACAATTACAGTTTGAAAATGAGAATAAGTAAGACTTTTTCAAAACTACTAAAAACTAACAATATCCAAAATTATAGGACAATTAAGAAGATAGCCTATTTGATTGGAGATAGTGAATTACTCATATAAAAGTTTCTCATTATATTCATCAACTTTAAAAAATATTCTCAAACAAAATTTAATGGCAGATTTTCCTGTATTTAAAAATAAGTTCAGTAGAAATAAGAAAAATAAAAGTGATGCATTTTCCTCTCACCAATTCATGAAGTTTCTCAACGAAAACTCCAGTGATGTCAGGTGAGAATGCGTGTTTATCTAATTTCTATTTCTGTATGTTTTCACTTCAGATTTGTCAAATGAAATGAAGACTAAAGTCTGGCATACGAATATGTTTATACACCTAAATAAAAATGTTTAGCATCTATATGGTCTTCGTGGAAGTTCAAATAGGAAATTTATAGGAAAGACTTTTAGCTTATCTTCCTATCTTGCCAAGAAAACTTTATCATTTGAATGTTTATGCAGGAGGTAAGAAGCAATAATGTGAAAAAAAAAAAAAAACACAAAACAAAGCCTTCTTGATGTAGCCTACTAAAGGTGGAACTTTAACAAGTTTAACATGCAGTTGATTCAAAGTATAATACTTTGCTTAAAACATTAGGTTTCTAAGCCCAAACATGATTTGTTAAGATATTTTCTTCCCATCTTTGTACTGGTGCTTTACACTACCTTGGGATTTCTTGCCCTTTTGGGGGAGGGGATGGGGTAGGGGTAAGGGGATGCTGAAGGCAGACAGGGAAAGATTGGGAGGAGGGAAGGGTAGGGGAGCAAGGGGATACATGGAAAAAAAAGACATAAAAAATAAAATAAACATACAAAAATAAATGAATGAAATTAAATTAAGTTTAAAAAAATAACTTAACCATCAAATTTACATCAATTTAACAAAAAATCTATTTTTGCATTTTGTTGTGATATATTGTAGATTTAATAAAAAAAAAAATTGTCTCTAATCAGAGGACAGAGCTATACATAGAACTAAGCCCTGTATGTCAGGAAGTGGTGACCCTCATCTTTACTTGAGAGGCAGAGATCCACCTGGATCTCTAAAGTTCCAGGCCTAACAGAACCAAGCAGTGATAGCACACACCTTTAATCCTAGCACTAGGAATGTTGAAAGAGGAAGTAAGATAGCTGAGTGGAAAAGGGAGACGTTCAGCTTCCCCTGCCCCTTTCCTGGTTGGCAAGGAGGGAGGTTTGGAGTCTGAGGCTTCCTAGAGACAGGCTGGAGGAGTTGGCTAGGTGAAAAGTGGCTGTGGTTTCTTTCTCTCTCTGGTATTTCAGCTTTTCCCCATATCTGGCTCCAGTTTTTATTATAATACCAAATAAAATTCATTTGTTCAATAACATTTCCTTATTATTGCAATTTATAAAGATTATACTTCTTTTGAAAATAGAAGTTCTTTTAAAAGTGTATGTTTTTTAAATGATGTCCTCAAATGGCCCATCTTCACTATGACAAACCATTACAAAGTTTCCTTGAATTTGTAGTATTTTTTAACTGAAAAATAATTTTCCATGCTTATTCTAGGATAAATAGTAAACAAGGTATTTCAGTAAAGCACATCTTTCATTTATAAAAATACCTAATATTTACTCCAGAATACATGCTCCTTTTTATTATACATAAGAATAATGGAATTATTATGTGACACAATTACAGGGTAGTATCCATTAAGATATTCTTAGCAGTTTTCTTGAATTCATCTTATAAAGAATGTGTTTATTAAAAGCTGGGTGTGGTGCACACACCTTTAATCCCAGCACTCACTCACCAATGTAGGGCACTTGGATCTTTGAGGCCAGCCTGGTATAAAAAGTAAGTTCTAAGACAGCCAGGGATACACAGAGAAACCCTGTCTCAAAAAAAATCATGTTTGTAAACTTTGGCTTCCCATCCAAGCAAATATTATGAAATACATGCTACAGAAATCCTTTAAGGGACAGACTTTAATAATGCTTTAATTATATACTTTGCTAATACTTTCAGTGTTGAATACTCTGTATGAATCAAGACCAAACATAGCAAATCAATTTGATTAAATGAGCAAATATGAACATATTTTATGTAGTTTCCTAAAGGAGTCTAGTGAGACAATCATACTATCGAAAATATCTGTTCCTAGAATAAGGGAGTTTGTAAATCAAATGGGAGGTGACTTAAGACATTAAAGGATGTATGAAGCAGTATCAATCTTGTCAACTGGTTCAGATTTTTAAATGCAACAAAATTCTCTTTGGAGTAGTTACTTGAAAATGTACAAATATAAAGGAATAATAATTGGAAGAGGCAGGCACCTAGGATCAGTTTGTATGCAACCTCTCAACAGGTTTCAAGTGTACAAGGGTAGCTATCTACACAAAGCTGGGAAATAAGGATGATTCCTTAGTAATATTCTAGTTATAATATAGCCCTATACATGCACAATTTTACATGAAGATTAATAATATAGCCCTATACAGGCACACTTTCTACATGATTAATTAAAAAAAAAACAACTTAATTCAATAGAGTCCCAGGGTTAGCCAGTTGATTCTTTTGTCCCTCTTTCTTCATAAATGAACAGTTCTATCACCTACAAAAATTCTAAACACTATCTGGGATTCCCTTCAAATTAAACCATTGGGAGGAGGCAATAAATAACCAATTATTGGTAAGTGAATGAAGAATATAAATGAAACAAGCTTTATAATGTAACATTAATCATTGAAAATTTGTAATGAGTACATACAAGCTAACTTTATTCTTGAATTTGTGTGCATATAAAAAATCTTTACAAGCAATGCAAGGTTAATATTGATGGTTATCCAGCTTGAGATATGAGTTGAATTTGAGGACTCTATCTGGGAAATAATTCCTAATACACTGTGTCATGCCATAGATCAATTAAAAGTGGGAATCGAACAAAACCATCTTCACATAATGGCTATGATCTATTCTGTCAAAAAAAAAAACTTTTCAACAATTGCTATATAGGCAAACAAGGCAGTTCTGTGTCAGAAAAGAAAGAAAACTGTCCTTTAAAGGATTATCTTTAACTTGCAATTTGAGCTGAATTTTTATGGACTGGACTGAAGAATTTTAGGTACAATATATAAGAAATAGATTTTTTTTTTGTCTCAGTGCTACTGTAGCGATGAACAATCTCTTTATATGGCACCTTGCTTCCTTATAGTCTCAGGAAGGAAGGAAAGGATGGAGGGAGGGAGGGAGGGAGGGAGGGAGGGAGGGAGGGAGGGAGGGAGGGAGGGAAGGAAGGAAGGAAGGAAGGAAGGAAGGAAGGAAGGAAGGAAGGAAGGAAGGAAGGAAGGAAGGAAGGAAGGAAGAAAAAAAAACTGGTCCATCCTTTCAAACCCATAGTATAGTGGTTTCCTACCAAAGACTTCTCATGGGTCCCATCTCTTTATCAATCCTACTTGCTCAACATTGTCTGGCAACAGCTTATTTCATCTCAAGATTATTTGTATTTACAGGTTTCTTTTTCTTGCTCTTAATGGCATGTCCTCAATATGGATTTTTTTTTTATCCACTTACCCAGTTATTTAAGCAAGAGAAGTTCTAGAATTACACTGGATGCATTTTGTGTAACACTTGTCACAAGGTGACAACACAAGTGAACTTGCTAGAAATGTAAACTGTAGTCACTACAATTGAATTTGAATTTGAATATTCATTTCAATAAAGATCCCTGGTGAACCTTATAATTATTAAATTTGTAGAACACAGGTTTTATACATGAAGCTAATAGATTTCTTCTGCTACTAATGGGCTTTAAAGAATAATCACTCAGTTGAAGTGCTATGTGTGTGTACATACATATACGTGACAATAGAAATTCTGTTAAATAATATCTATTGAAGAATAGCAAATTAGTGTATGCTTATTTTCAAAAACATTTCCCAAATGACTGAATCAACACTTTATCTTTTGAATGTATACTGGGAAAATTACTAGATATACTCATTTCTCAAAACTAGATCATGTAAACAGTTTAGGAACTTTAGTTTCATAATAGTCAATTCAGGTCTTAAAATGAGTACTTTTACTTAAAGCATTTCATCATGGTTTTATCAAATAATATCTACTTTTGAGAAATAAACATGCTATTATCATTGTTAACTGTTTTAACCCCTAACTCATGTTAATGCACAAAATTGAACAAGGTAGTTTTAAAAGATCAAAATACCTAAGAGAAAGGTTAAGTGAGAAGTCTTTAATAAGAAATGTACATTATAACACAACTTTAAATAAACTTATAAAACTTTGAAGTGCAATAAATGCATTTTATTGTATGCTCATTTCAATGAGTAACATTTAGAAATAATAAGTCCACATAACAGTAACAATCTTATTTTACAGCGTGTACATCATTTACAGCCACATAACACACAAGTTTAGTAGATTTTCCAAATTTAGTATTCTGAATTTAAGAAAGATAAAAAAATTATTTTCAAGTAACTGATTCTTATCTGGTGCAAAAACAGAAGGTGAATATTACTTAAAACACAAAGCCACAATATAGCATGAAGAAAAATTACATTTTAATTATGCTCAACAGCTGAATATAAACTAAATTAAGCTAACTAAAACTTAAAAGTACACATCATATGCATTACATTTATGAACAGGATTTTCATTAAAATTCCCTACACCAGCTTTTAATATTAAGCGCCATTTTGATTTGCAGCATGCTAAAATAAAGCATTGTTAAAGGGATGCATATTTTAAATTCATACACTGTAAACTGAATATCCACCTCCAAACTCTATTGGCAGCATATTGTTCTGTTAAATACTGCATAAATACCGCCTCATTGAAAATTTATGTTAAGAATATGGTATATAGATTTTAAAAATCAAACTTTTCAATAATGGCATAAAATTGCACCTTTAACATTAAAGCAAGTAAGACTTCAACAGTCATACTTACTAAAACTGCCCTAAAAATTCTAAATATTGTAATATTTAAGAAAACTGTTCTCTCAATTTAATATTTAATTATAAGAAACGTAGTACTGACTTTTTAACATCATAGTTGCATCCATTTTAGAAAGCCACATTTGACTCAAATATACTTTTATCATATATGCCATACTGAATCTACTTGAACATCAATACTGGAACTTTATTTCTTATATTTCACTTCAGATTTCAGCACTGAATGCTATGTCTTAAACATTCTATGCTGTGATAAAGTATCAGCAACTCTGAAGTTCTGTTTTTTAATAGTACTGAATTAACATAACTTTTTCTCAGTGAGATTCCTTGTAACAAATACATAAAATATTTGCCATTTCTGGAATCCAATGTCCAGGTACAATATAAAAGGTTCAATGACTAAATGACTGATGGATGACTGTATTTTCTTTCTCCACTCCATTTCTAAAATTGCATAAAAGTGAGACTGCTTGCTACAGCAAAGCATTTCTAGATCAATTACGTATTCTCCTTTCAGAAACACTTATCTCTAGTGACCAATCAAATAAAGTATCTTAACTTTCCCCCTCTATAGTTTAGTTACGCATATAATACTGTTAATACACAGTTAAGTTCCTCTGCAACCATCCTATGGTGCTTCTTAAATTCTGAGTAATTTTCAAAGGGCTATGAGATTCCCCTTCTAATCCAAATATTTTAAGATCTTTAATACAAAGAATGTAAAGGTATGACTTAGTATCAAGCTTTGAAATCAGATAAAACAATGAGATTCTCCTCCCAAATAGCATATCTTATTTTGTAAGTAACTCCTTTCCTTATATACTGATCTTACTACATAAGAGTCTCCTTGTGGTGTCTCATTATATGCTGATTTTTTTCTGATGGTCTGCGGAATCCCTTCTTGCAGAATTCACATCTGTGTGGATAGTCTTTTGTGTGTATTGAAATCACATGTCGTTTAAAGCCAGATGCATCAGTGGTGCTGTATTCACAATATTCACATTGGTAAATCTTCCTTCCGGTATGTGTCTTCATGTGCTTTTTGAGCTCATTCTGTTGTCTGAACCCTCTCTTGCACCGTTTACACTTCAACGACTGATCCTTAGTATGAACTGAAAGGATATGACCACTAAGAATAAATGGATCTGATGTTTTAAAGTCACAATGCCTACACTGATGAATCTTCCTACCCTTATGGATATCACTATGTTTTTTAAGCTCTGAAGGACGATGGAAACCTTTATCACAGACTTCACATTTGTGAGGAAAGTCCTTGGTATGGACAGATATGATGTGCCGCTTAAGGTCACTTGAGTTGGTGCTCTTATGATCACAATGAGGACATTGGTGTGTTTTATGTCCTTGAAACAAATCCAGATGGCGTTGAAGCTCTCTTTCATCACCAAATGCTTGAGGACAATGCTCACATTTATACGGCAAGTTGCTACCATGCTTAGACTTAATGTGAGTTTTCAGATTTGATTGATCTGCACACCTGAAGACACAATACTGACACTGATATGGCTTCTCACCAGTATGGGTTCTCATATGTTTCTTGAGTTCAGAAGGATGACGAAAACCTTTTCCACACTCAACACAAACATGAGGAAAATTCTTGCTGTGAACAGCCAACAAATGTCTGTTTAACAGTCCTTGTTCAGCAGTTTCATAATCACAGTATTTGCACTTGTGCATCTTCGGCTCCTTGTCTCTTAAGATGAGTTTATTTGAACTCAGTGGACTAGCTTCTCTGTATCTTCGAGTGTATTCTGTAAATTCATGGGTTTTATCAACTTTGTTGATGAGCTTATGGCTTTCTAAGTGGTTATGGAAACTCACTTTCTTGTTAGTTGTAAAGTCACAATCAGTACACTGATACTTCTTTCTCATCAAATGATCAGGATGATTCTTCATGTGTCTTTTTAAGAATCCTCTGGATTTAAACTTTTTTGTGCAAATATGGCAAGGGTATACTGTCAAGGGCTGTCCATCTGGGCCTATTATAACAGCTAGATGGGAAAAAAAGGAAATGTGACATTCAATCACACTGCTTTAAAATATTTTCTAAAAATAGGTTCCAAAAACTAGCTTAAATCCACTATGTAAAAATACTAGTTGAATAAAAAAGCCTTATAAGATAAAATGCGTATTATAAAATTTTTGTAGCTTACTAAGTATTGTAGAGTACTCATCAATGCCATGAACTATAAAAAAGTATGAATAAAGCAACTTTATAACTAAAACCTATGAAATCTTGTCTTTAAAATATCTTTTGATAAGCATTTTTAAAGCACCAATCATACACTGCTAAAATTTAATATGAGAGCTGGAGAAATAGCTTAGCAGTTGAGAGCACTTGCTGCTCTTGCAGAGTATCTTAGTTTGGTTTTCAGCACCCATGTCAGGCAGCTCACAACTACCTCTAACTCCAGTTTCAGTAAACACAACACTCTCTTCTGCCCTCCATAAACACCTGCACACATGTGTTTTATAAACACACACACCAAATCAAAATAAATATTAATATATATGTAGTTATCTATACAACATACAGAAATATATGGGGAAATAACTACCTTGCAAACATTGATTTTTTTCTTCTTGTATTACATAAAATTGTACATTTCAAATAACTATACTATTCACAAGAGAAATATTTTACCTGTTTGCCACTGCCTTGCTTCTCCCCTTCTCCTCTTCTTGATTTTTTGTTTAAGTACTTTATTTGTGTTAATGCTATCACAAATTTGAAGGTACTGTGCTGCTGTAGTGCTTCTGTTTTCTAATGCTGAGTCAAAAGTGTTTCCTAAAAACAAAAATGTAATTTGTTCAACTGCATAAATTGATAGTTTCAGGGTCCTGTTAGGTAAATTCCTTAATATGAAATAGTGCCAAATTATGGTATTAAATTTCAGAAAGTATACATTTTCTCATTCTCCTTAGTTTAATTCATATCCTCTTATGTACAAGCATATTAAGTAAGATAGGGCATAAAATTAAGTTATTTCAACATGACCATCCTAAAGGAATAAACTGGTAAGATTAATGAGAAACTTTAAAACTTTAAAAACTATACAAAATTATGACATCGGACTAACTTTTTATGAATAGAACCTGATAAAGGGATTCAGCAAAGAACATATGTAAGTAAGTGAACCAATATAGTCATGGTAGTTATATGTAAAATAGATGATACATGTATATTTTATTATATGAAAGTTACTATTTAGACTGATTTCAGAGATTAAAGAAGATATGGTAGGTAATTTGCTAAAATTTCAATGTATTCAATTCATACAAAATAAAGTCTTTAATAAAACTAGCTCACACAAATATATCTTACCATACAATACACTGTGATGGTTTGAATAAGCATAGTCCCTATAGGCTCTTATGTTTGAATATTTGGTTCTGATCTAGTGGAACTGTTTGAGAAGGATTAGAAACTGTGGCCTTGTTAGAGGCAGTGAGGTCTTGTAGGAGAGGGTGGGGGGGCTTTGGATTTCAAAACCCCACCCTAAAAGCACAGTTTATTTCTTTGATAGCCTGCCTGCCTGTGTATCACGATATAAGTTCTCATCCCCAAGCCTGCATGCCTGTTTGCCTTCTGCCATGCTTCCTGACATGATGATAATAGATTAATCCTCTGAAACTGCAAGGAAGCTGCCAAATGCTTTCTTTAATAAAAGCTGCCTTGGTCACAGCTCTTCACAGCAACAGAGCTATACACTAACTTTTAAGTACACAAAACTGTCAGACTAGCATACATGCTGACATGTATGTCTTTGTTGATTTCTATTAAACTTACATTAAAATTTAGAGTCAAGCACTGCCCAATAGAAGAACCAAAACAACTATGTACTTTCTCATGAGAAAAAGTCTCCTTAAGAAAAAGAAACTGAATCATCATGGAATAACACTAAATAGAGGATATTAAACTAGAGAAGTTAGTAAGCTGGAATATAAATTTATGATACATTCATATAGATGTTTGCCATAGAAATTAAAAAGGTAGTCTTACTCCAAGAATGACATTAACAAGTGATTGATATGAACAATTGTTCCTTTTCTCTTCTACTAATTTGTATAATAACAACCTTTTATGACCCATGTGATAAATTGTCTAATATTTATACTATCTGAGAAATGGATTTCATTCACAAATTAATACACACTGTATTTGTATATGTTGGTTGTTAAAAAGAGGCAAACTACTATATAACTTTATAATAGGTGAAGTCCAACAAATATGTCTACAGACATAAGCTAACTTTTTATCCTCTCAAATAGTATATAAAATAAAATATTTAATTTATATCTCCTTTACAATGCTCTCTCACCTGTTGCTTGACAATCATCATATCTTCGGGAAACTCTTCTTTCATCTATAAAAAAAGACTAGTTATAAACTCAAATATAGGTATATAAATTATCTAGAGAAACTACTACCAGATCATATTTTAACCTATAAAATTTTACTTGTGCCCTAATTACTCAGAGAAATAAACTTGTTATTGAAAATGTACATAAGTTAGATAATATTCTTCATTGAAAATAAGGACTACTGTCTGTTCATTAGAATTGATAACATCTCAGTTTTACATTGTAAGTGAAAACTGAGTGGCTATCTGCAGAGTACCCTTAGCAATGAAGATAAATGCATGACTGTTGAATGAACAAAACTTTGAGATAAACAACTTTGGATAAATCAATGCACTGTAAATCAGAGGTTTATCATGTACACATTACAGAAAAATGAGATTAGCAAAAGACAGAATAGGATAAAAAAAAAACTTGATAAGTAAACATTTATTCTAGAGAATTTGTTTTTTCCCAGACCTCAGTTTTATTATCTGTGTGTCAACAACTGAAACACATTTTTTTTGTAAAAGGGGAAGGATTAATTTTAAAAGAATATTCTTACTTTAGGAAAATAAAATATTTTCTGGTGTTTACTTATACAGGTAAGACAAATGCATTAAGCAAGATTTAGTAGTATAAAATATGTGATAGAAAAATCATGTAAAATAACTGGAGATGAATCAATTCATAGCAGAACATTTTATCCTATTAGCCAATACATAGTGGCATTATAACACAGAATATTTATTTGCTCAAAGACATAACAAACGTATTTTGGTAAAAATACAGGTGTCCTACCACATGACAGACAACAGGGAAACTTGTTTTATTAACATAAGAGATGTCAAGCAGAATCTCAAGGAGTATTCCTGATTTCCAAGTACATTTCATGTGAGGTTTCAGTATAACGCAAATTTTAGAAATAATTCCTTGTTTAAATATCAAGTATTTAATGAATGGATAAAATATTCTAAATATATTTTCAAGATTTTATCTTAGTTCATTTCAAAATCTATAAATTTAAGTTTATATTAGGTATTTTTGAAAAAAGACAATTATTGCCCTCACATTATTATCTTCCTGTATTTGAAACAAGTGTTATGAAAATGGCTTCTTTATTTTTTATTCTGAGACAAGGTCTTGCTTTGCAGTCAAGGCTAGTTTAAAACTTGTAATCTTAGTGCTTCAGCCTTCCATGTACTGGGATTACAGCCATGCATCATTATGCCTGGCTCTAAAAATAAATTTTACATTAAGAAACATGTGTGCTTTAATAGGGTATTACAAGTCTACAAGACATTGGAAATTTATAAAAGGGGTGTTATTTCATAAATATTTCTGAGACTTTTTTGGGAACTCAGAAAACACTTTCCATAAAAATAATGCTACAGAGTAATTTATGATTTCCTGCACTATTTTGATAGAACTGTATGTAAAATAAATAATAATCAATATACTACCCATTGAATATACTTCAAAATAATTAAAATTCTACAAGTACACCACTGAGGGGAAAAGTACACATATTTAATGATAATATTGTTGGGGTTAAAATTTAAACCTAAAGAGACAATTTACATATTTTCTGTGGAAAATTACTATTTAATATCATAAATGTATCAGTTTAATTTATGCTTTTCCTATGATTCAACAACTTGAACCTTCTATTTACTATAAAAGAAATGTTTAAGTACAGCGGGGTGAAAGGTATCCTCTACTTTAATAACCATAAGTTACTGTTCTAAGTTTTCCACATTCCTACCAAATTCTGGCATTAGCTAAACCTATGCCTCAATTTTCTATCTCCTAACACACCTCTTAATCAGTGAGTTAAAAATAAGATTTAGAGATGAAACGAACATTATTCCAATGAACATTTTTGGTCCCTATTCAAATACTCTCCACCGAGTGTTTTGATAGTTTAAGCTATGATATGGAGGTAGAGTTCAGTTCTCTTTGGTTGTTAAAGAAAGACTTGAAAAGTAGCTATTAGAGTGCAACATAAGTAGAACATAGCACTATCATGGTATTTCTGTAAAAAGGAGGCTCTTACCCTTCTGAAATAAAACAAAATAATGTTTTGTCAGCACAACAAGGAGACATATGTAGCCTTAGAGAAAGACTGAATAATGAGATGAAAACCATGTAGGAAAAGAATAAAATATCTTAATGAAAAATAAACAACAAAAGTGTGAAACATGACAAAAGAAAGCAAATCTAAATAGGGCTTTTACCCTGTGGTCCTTAGTCTCAACAAATCTTACTAACAATTACCCATGAATAGCATGAAAATTGAGATCCTGGCAGAATGGCTTATATAAATACTTATCCACCTAACTTCTCAGTGACAGGAGATCAACCAGTTAGCCCTTACACTGCTAAATCCATATAGGCCAAAATTGCTTACTGCCATGTGGAGAAAACACTGGCAATAGAGTTAGACACGAATGCAAATTCTAATAATGTAAACATCTTGGGCAACTTATTTTCTCTGACCCTTTATTTGTCTTATAAAACAGCAATATTTTCTACCTCAGATAAGTTAGTAAGAGAAATGAAATTATACAAACCTAAAGATTTTCATTTTAAATTTATGCGTGTGTATTTCAACGTAAGCTTATATGAATATGTGTACATAAATGTACCCATATAAGCCAGAAAAGGGTGTTCGAGCCCCTGGGAATTGAAGTTACAGGGAATTATAACCTGCCTGGCATAGGAACTGAAACTGAACCTAGGTCCTTTGCAAGAACATTAAGTGCTTTTAACTACTGAGCCATCTCTCAAGCCACAATTATTTGGATTATAGATGTAATTATATAGACATACTGTGAAATATATGACTCAATTTATATATATTGTGAACTTCATTACATCAAAAACAATAAACTCTTATCTAATTGTAGCGTTCACATATCCTTATCTGATTAATACAATGGCTAGAAGGACCCTCTAAGTATTTGCAAATAAGGGGCTTATTTTTTAAGCTTTGTTCTTATGTACTATATCTATTGTTGTTATCAATTGCTTTTAAAGTTGTATCATTGCTTCTTATAAATCATTGCAGTGCCCTTTTATCTTACTGATATCATCCTCTTCTTGGGAAGAATCTTTAACTGCCATGTAAACCATTTTCTCTCGCTGCATTCGGCTCTGGTCAAGCACTCCAGCTACAGAATGTCCACTGGTATATTCACTCTCTGTGACAATTTCTGTCCCACCTTAAAATAAAACATATGTAAACTACAAATATAACATGGAATAAATTACTGAATTAATGAGAGTATAGAGGGTATATAAAAATTCTAACAAAGTTCAAAGTACATTAAAATAGTTATGTAAAATTATTCCTTAAACATTCTTCTCTCATTTCAGATATTAACATTTATGTAACATTTAAATGCCAAGCACTAATTTTTTTTATGTATTTACCCATTTTTTCTTATAAAAACCCTATTAGGTAATCACAATTACTATGGCTTTCATAGGAAACAAGGCAGATCATATAAGCCATTAAAGGTTTCTCAGTTAAGCATTAGAAGTTGTATTACAATCCAAAATACTTTCCTTTGTAATCAATACTCTTAAATACTCATCATAATTCTTATTCTAATCTCAATTATTTCCACTTGTTTGAAAATTTTTTGCCATAATAGTTTCATATTGGAAGGAATCTGAGAATGACATCGCCCCCATTACCACTTTATATATAGATATTCACATACAGTTTTAGATATATACTATAAAGCCTATGAACATTTCTTTGTTTTTTGAGAATTTTAGAATAATCCCCATGAAAGATAAAAATTCTAATGTCTCTTATAACATGGAATTAAAATAACTTTGTACCTATTTCAACATCATCTTCCGCCTCTGCTTTAAATATATACACTTTTATCACTTCTGAACCAAAACCATCTTCTTTAACATCTTCTTGTGAGCCATCAGTACCAATTTTTAAGGGTGTGTTCCCAATATGCTCTAACTTCTCTCCCACATCATCCACTGCAAAATATAAAGAAAGCTATTTCAGTTAAAAAGTACCCCTGACATTTAATGAGTGCTAAGCATAATTGCAAAATAAAATGTTTTAACCACCTACCCACTATATTCCCTGAGTAACCTATTATGCAGTCAATAAAAAAAATGCTGTTTCGTGAATCCAAATTACGTAAAAATATTTTAAATTACATTATATCACCCCAAAACATGTTTCTTTATAACAGGCATTGGAAATTTAAAATAGCAAACATGCATTTAGGTAGGCCATATTTCTTGAATATGACTTATGATTTTGGCAGTTTATGAATATCTATTCACTGAAGTTCCTGTGATATTAATGTTATCCTTAAAACTATAGAGAATATAATTTTAAGATAAATGTAAGTAGTGAGTTCAAATATGCCTTTTCATGTGTGATGTTTTGCTATTCACTGGAATCATCAGGCTTTAGATGAGAAAAGTGGGGGTAGTATCTACTTAGATATTCAATTTATATGTAATTATGAAATAAAGCACAGATGCATTTTAAGTAAAATCTTATCACCAAAATCAGTAACTAAAAATATGAGTCATAAAATAAGTTCACATAAACAAATCCTAAATTAAAAAGTTGTTTTTAAAGCAATTAATTTATTAAATCTATTATTTTAAATTATGAAATAAAATATATCCAAATGATTTAGTAATGGAGACTTTTCAAAAATCACCATGAAAATACTAAGAGTTCAAATTTCTGTTAAGGAATTTAAAAAGAATTTCAAAACATAAATTTGTGTGTCTGTGAGTATATTCGTTTTAATTTCAGAAACAAAGACAAAACCTAACTCTATGGTATTTTTTCTTATTAAAAATCTGATGATTCAGAGCATATGCCTAATGTACCCATTATTTCCTGCCTAGATTAAGCATCTCAGAACGAACATTTCTGAAATGTATGAAACAACTTATTTGCTTTGTATTTTTAGTTCATAAATGATAGTTATTTTTTAAACTGGTGTGAGCTTTGAAGAGTTTAGCCATCAGCTTTACTAACATTTTATTCTACATTCTTATTTACAGAAAATACATTGACAGTTTTACAAAATTCTATTAGCATTAAAGATAAGAATAAAAGTAGAGTACATTGTTAGCTCTGAGAATGCTGAAAGTATTCAATATCCTTTTGTAGATAAATCACTGGCACAATTTGTTTAAACTTTTGTTTTCACACAATATAAAGTATAATATTAATTTTAAAATATTAATTAAAATATAATTACATCATTTCCCTCACCTCTCTTTTGTCTTCCAAGCCTACTCACTCCTCCCCAAATTGATGGCCTCCTTTTGAAAGCCCATAAAGGCTTTTGAGTTTGACCCTCTTAGCGTATATCAATAAAACTATGTTGTGGTTATTATGTAACATTACAATATACTAATATACCATTGTGATTAAACAATGAACAAAAGATCTCTTTTATAATGCAGAAAAAACAGAAAAACAAAAAGTCACAGTTAAATTTCAGTAGTATTCCCTGCTCAAGTACATATCAAAAGCAAATAAGAATATTTATCCCCACAAAAACCTGTACACATTTTTTCTATCATCCTTTTTCAAAATAGTTAAGAAGTAGAAACCATGAAAGTATTCATCAGTGATGGGTGGGAAAATGAACTTAGTATATATCTATAATAAAATACAATTTGCTAATAAAAAAGGAATGCCACAATAATATGGATGAATTTGAGAAACACTAAGACAGAAAGGAATGATCACATATTATACATGAATATGTAAATAAAATAAGCAGATTTTATAAACCAAATTTACTGTTGCCTGGGAGTGACTAGAGTGGAGAGTAACTTCAAGAGCTTATCATGTTTAATTTTGACATAATAAAAACTTAAAACCTGGCTGAAGTGATGGTAATTCTGTTAATATATGAGCAAACAATAGTTTAAGTACTTTTTGAAGTTTGTACTATGAATTGTATCTTGCTAAACTAGCTATATTTTTAACATTGCAAAGCTGTAAACATTTTTCTTTTACTCTTAGAATTTTAAAGTTTAAATGGTATTTTCCTGTATGAATTCAATTTCATAAGTAAAAAGTCTTAATTATACTACAGTGGATGATTCCTCATTCCAGTGAACCTCTTTTTCACAAAGGAAATAATCATTCATAAATGTCTTAAGTAGGTTAGTTTTTTTTTAAAAAAGTTTATCCCTGAACATTAGACAAACAGACTTATATTGCACAAATTCTATTTAGTATTATAATAAAAACCTGGAGCCAGATATTAGGGGAAAGCTGTAATATCAGAGAGAAGAAACAAAACCACAGCAAATTCTCACCCAGCCAACTTTCTCAGATGAACAGAGGTAAGTCCTATCTTCACAGGTCCTCAGCCTCACTGGTCACTCAGACAGAATGACTGAACTTCTGTCTTCTCCTGCCTTATATGTCTTTCCCCACCCAGCTATTATACCCCCCGGTTAAACTCTCCTAGAGCTACAATTAACGAGTTTTTAAAGGCAATTTATTCTATTATTCTTAAAAATTCAATAGCCACCAGACATAAAGGTAATGAAATGAAGATTAAAAAGATGAAGAGAAAATAAATAAAATATTGAGTAAACACTTCAAATAAAATAACTACTAAAAACAGTAAAAATGTGGGAAAATTCCAAGTAGTCACAGCTCACATATTTTCTATGATTCATCTGTAAAAGAATTTATGAAAAATTTTTTAAATTAGACTAGGTAGCACATACCTAGAATGTCTGTACTTGAAAGTATTGGTAGGAAAATCAGGGTTTGTACATAATATAAGAAAACAATTAGTTTTTGTGCATATGTACATACAATTTTTATAATTTAATTAGAATATATGATTTGTGCAAACATTTCATCATGACATTTTCATGTATGTATATAGTGTACTTCGATCATATTTACACCTTCTATCACTTTATTCCTCCTGCTCTCTTCTCACTTTTTCCTTCTGCTTTCAGATCCCTAATACTCTCCCTTTTATTTTCATTTCCTCCATCCCACTCACATCTGTATATTTCATATTAAAGAAAAAAAATGCACTGCTTGTCTTTGTGAGACTGGATTATTCACTGTACATAATTAAATTCTAAAGGAATTTTTAAATCTGTTACTTCTTCTTCAATCATGAATAATTAAGAAGTAATCAATCCTTAGCTTAAATTCACCCTAAAACTAAGTCACCATTGTTTCAATAACATAACAATACAATCTTCTCTTTAATATTAAGTTAAATTTTATTAGCCTAAAAGGGCAGAAATCTCTTCACTTGGAATTATGGGATCCTTGGGTATACAAACAAGTGAATTTCTGATTCATGTGCCTTCTTTGGGGCTCTTTTCCTTATGCTTATTTGTCTTATACAACTTTTATGTGTTAGTTTATCTAAAAAAGAAAATAATAAATATTCTAACTTAAAATAATCTAAAAAATTACTCTTTTTGATGATCCTCCTGACACTACTTCCAGATTACAGGTACAGACCATGGTATCAGACTTAGAAATGTCATTTCCTTAAAATTTTTAAACAATTTTAAAAAATGATTGATTATAACTTATGATTATCAATAAAACATGATGTCTAAACATGATGTTCATACTAGTTTAACTTAATGAGTAACTTTTGGATGCATACTGCACTTATTTTAATGTAGACACTAATAAATTTTGGTATACTATCTTATATGATAGTCATAGCTTTTAGTATCAAGTTAGTATTTAAATATGGAGCTTCCCCAGTGAGCCACATACAGGTATAAAAAGATGTAAAACATTCCCGCAATCTTTTAGTCGTGCACATCATTCTCTTAGAGAAAAATGTAAATTATTTCCAGGTTGGGCATGATGGCACGTGCCTGCAATCTTAGTGCTCCAGACATAGAAGCAAAATTTCATAGGACCAGAAGTTCAAGTCTAGTCTTGGGTACATGACAAATTTGAGGCCAGTTTTTACTATGAGGTAGCTTTTCTTCTAACTCAAAAAGAAAAAAAAATGTGCTTACAAAAGAAAGGTTAACATAACAGACTTTAGAATTATATATAAAAATTAAACAATGTAGTTTATGGTCTTAGTTTTAAAATCACTAACATATATTTAACATAGAATAATCTTGTAAACACACAGGCACATACACATAGGCTTTTAAAAGGAAAAAAAAATCTCCTGGATAAGTTAAAGCCTTTATCTAATTTTTGCTATTTATAGCATGATATCTTCAAAGTTTATAAAGAACATACCCACTCTATGTTTTCCATATTTGATGGTTGATCTGGCAAACCTATCACCCAAAATTAAAATAGTTCTATTTCTTCCTTTAGACAAAGTGCTTTAAGTAGTCTGAAATATATGCATTAAATAGCTTTGCATAAATCACATACGTACTTATTATCAGTTAATCAAAATAGAACATCAATCTATAAAATGTCAAAACACAAACTAACTATATGTTTTGATAGAAAAAATATAAATTCATATAGCCTACTTAATAAGCACATTACGCTTAATTTCCTACGTAAAAGTTTATTGACAATGCCACTGCCTGTTTTGGTTTTAAAAAGCAGTAATAACATAATTTACTCATTTTGAAATGTACATACTTATCATTAAAATTTTGTATCAGTTAATGTTTCTATTGAGCCTTTCAAATACATATTTTTATTCTAAGACATTATATGGCCTTTTCATTTTACTTTGGTGTGCTACTTCAGAGTATATTAAAAAATAGGTAAACTCAAAAAGCATCAACACCATAGCTTTGAAATTTTTTTCAAAAGGATTCTTTCTATTGCTTTTATAATATATCCTCAATCCCAGAATACCCTTCCAAATCACAGAAATTAATCTCCCAAGAAATTGACTTTATGTTTCACTTACAAGATATCATTAAGTAGTCTTCAGAAGTGCTCTTGACGTCATCATCATCATCATCTTCAGTTTTTATTGTAACAGTAGAGCCAGGAACACCACCAGCTGCTTGAATTACAGTTTCTGTATCTGAATTAGTTACAAGAACTTCTTCTGACACCATTGTGGGAGAGTCAACACCTGAAACACAATCTTGAACCACATGTTCCAAATGTCCATCAGGACCAGAAACAAGATCAGCCACAAAAACCTGCTCTGGTACCCTAACAGTTTCTGTAATTAGTTCGGAAGTCAAGATATGATCTCCATCATCTTCCTCTAAATCTTCTTCAATGGCAACATCAGCTTCAAGTACAGCTTCAGGGACAATCACACCTTCTGTTACTACATCAGTCTCTGTAATAATATCTGGCCCATGGACAACTTCAGCTGCAAGGCCATGATCAAGTGTTATCCCATCATCTGTGACAACATCAGAAACTAATACAGCTTCAGGAACTGATACAACAATATGGTCTCCATCGATATGTGCAGTACCAGCCATTCCAGCCACTACAATCCAAACAATTATTCAAAAAAGGGTAAAGTTATTTTATTAATAAAATATTAATTTAATAAATATCTATTTCTATAAACGTTTAAATATGTACTAGATGTCTTGATAAATATACCTATATACATTTTATAATTTAAAAAGCATTGTTAATTTAACTGTAATAAAAAATTATCACTAATTAAAAATTTAGTTAGAGATCAGTGTAAAAAAGCCAAAAATATATGACCTAAAAAGTAACTTATTGTCATTTAAAAGCAAAAAAGTTATAAGACTTCAACACACTATAATTAAAATAATTCAAATAAAAAACAAAGATGATGAAGAAAGAGAAAATGCATCTTTTATATGTTTGGGGGCATGTACAATGTAATTCGGAGAAAAAAATGGCAGTTTCTAACAAGACTAAACATTTATTTTCTACACAACGCAACAATTGCACTCTAAGACATTTCTCCCCGGAAAAGATAAAACATGTTTATACAGAAACTATGTCTAATGTTCATGATCATTCACAGCAACTTTTACTCATAATAATATAAAATAAACACTCTCCAAATATCAAGCCATCAGCAGATAAATATTTGGTTAAATCAACCCTGGCACATCTTTACCATAGAATAATACTTAGTCATAAAGAGTAATAAGGTACTGATACAACAAGCAAACAGAATAAAACTCCAGAAATTTATCCTGACTTGGACCTGCCACACAAAATAAAAGAAATGATAGATATGGGTTCATCCTTAAACAATTAACTTAAATCACCCATGCAAAGGCTAAGAGAGAACATTAAAAAGATGGCGGGAGAGAGAAAGATGTATGTAAGAACTAAAGATAAGATGAGACACGAACATTAGAAATAAATTTGTTGGGGGGAAGAGTGAACAGGAATGGTAGGAAGTAGGTGATAGTAGTTAGAATGCAAGGAATACATATGTGAAATTATTTTAAAGGTACAAATAAAAATTAAAATTCACAAATAAATGTATGTCCAAAAGATAGAAAAAGAACAAGGCATATGGATTTCAATAACAGGAATTACATAAATTTTCTGGATTTGGTATAGTACTATTGTGCATAAAAAAAGGTATATAAGACCTTACTATACTAATTTTCCCTTCTTCCTATGACTATATATTTTGTCATAGGAAGTAAGAAAGCAAACTGAGAAGCACAAAGGGATACTGTTATTAGTTGATTCAACATTATATCACAAAACATATAACCATAGAAATCCCAAGATATTCTTTAAGTTAAAAGAATTACTATATTCAAATCCTTAGAATCTTTTAACACCTGATTTAGGAGAAAAGAATTGTAACTCATATAAGATTTAGCTTAATAATATGAAAAAGTTTGCAACAAGAAGATAACTTTAATTTTTCTCCTGAAAAGCATAGTAAACACCAACTCTCACTTCCATTATAAATACTGTATGAGAATAAACTCTCTTTATGGGGAATTTTAAGTTCAGCCACCCTGAGGTGGTATAGTAAAATTGGGAGTTTGTGGGTCTACTTATAATGCATTATCTGAAATGCATTATGTTAAATGACCCAGTACATAGCCTTCTTAACATAATGATAACTTTCATTCTTATAAAGTACTATCAAAAGAATTTAAAATGAGATAGTACTAGAGATATACAAAGCTCAATTTTTATAATCAAGATATTAGTTAGGGCTGGAAAACAGTTTCTACCATCAATGATAAAAAGCTAAGGATGAAAAGAAAGCTGGTTTTTCAACAGAGGTCTTGGTCATTTTTATTATTGCACTGATTTTTGAGGCAGGGCCTCGTGAAGTTCAACCTGACCTCAGTGACTATGTAGTCAAGGGTGACCTGGACCTCATGATTGACCTGACTATGCCTCAGGAGTTCTGAAACTACAGGCACATGACAACACACCCATCATTCCTTTAAGCTATTTTAAATCTTTCTCAGCATTCTTTAATTTTCACCTAAATCCTAAATTCCATCAAAAAAAAAAAAAAACCCTAACAACAGACATGCCAAAATAGACACAAGGCCTCCACCCTATACAATGAGCTACCTGCAACTAAGGAATGTTCAGAATGGGAGAAATAGTCTCCCTCAGGAAAGAGTATATCAATTGGTTATCCAATAGCAAACAGTCAGCCCTAAAAATATAGATACAAGTAACATACAGACTGAGCAAGTTACATTTAGGAATATATTTAAGATTATAAAAAATATTTGTGAATATAATCGGTAAAAAGAGACGCATGAATATGAAAGAAAGCAAGGAGGGATGTAGGAGAGGGTTTGAAGAGAGGAAAGAAAAAGGATAAATGACACAATTACATTATAATCTCAAAAATAAAAGAACATAACCACAAACATAAAATTGGTACATAAAGAGAATATGTGTTCAAAAAAACCTTTTTGTTATTTACTACTCCACAAAATTAAAAGATGAAGACAGAGTAGGGTTTCAAATATTGCATTTATCCAGACTGGAAATGATAGCTTTAGCAAAGAAAACTAAATACTAAGTCTATTAAATTCATAATAATGAGATTCTTTGTATATAGAAGCTAAGACTACTATCTCATAGAAATGTTTTTTACAAATAAATAATATTAAGAAAATCCTAATTATTTCAGAGTATTATTGGAGATTAGTTTATGATTAGACAGTAGGGAAAGATGGAATAGAATAATGCTAGTGCTGTCGCATGCTCAGATTAACCAGACTCAGCTGATTCTAAGAAATAATTCCAAGTTCATCTAGCCTACATTAGGTCAAAAATCAATCAAACTAAACCAAAATGAATTTAAAATACTTGTTTACCTTGAATATATTTCTTCCACCTGAACTAAATGACCCTAAAGAATCTAGACCAAAAATTAATGAGTACAACAGAATATCAAATTACTCAAACGAAAAAGATCCACAGTTTTGCTTTATCACTTCATCCATTATATTTCATCAAATTCCAAAACGAATTCATTTATTCAGCTATACATGAGCTGTACTTCCGTAAAATTGTCATCTATTCAGATATTCATAGGTAATGTTTATTATGCACTAAATAACACATCAAGAAACTTTATATGTGTGAGACAGAGCATATACACACATATATATTTTCTCATTTAATCCACAAAATAAATGTGTTATGTCTATTTCTGAAGGAAATATATTTTTCCTTAAAAATTGTATTTATCATTGTTGTACATGGAGCTCATTCTCTCCTTTAACCAGGAATTGAAGTCACTTTTTAGGTTTTCATGGCAAGTACTTCACCTGACAAACCATCTAGCCAGCCCCCTAAAACACTATTTTAGAGAGGTTAGCAGTATTCATTCTTTGACTCAGGGTTTTAGTATTTTTATCTTCTTCTACTCTCCTAGGAGGAAAAGTTTTGCTTCTTATCCTAGGTAAATTTTAAAAGAGAGACTTATAAAATTAAGCAAATAAGACATTACTACAGTAATATTTTGAGAAGAAATAAAAGTTATCACATAGAATATTATATTTTAAAATATTGTATTTAAAAAATTTACTAAGCAGCATCTAAATGGCATAAAGAATTTATCTGAACAGCTAAAACTTTTACAAATGACAATCACCTTTCAAAAGTGAACCATGTAACAATAATAAATTCTGACAAAGCATTTTACATTTTATGAGAATTTGTTCAAAGGTTATCATCTGGCATCCCAGTAAGAGTGACAGCAAAAAAAAAAAAAATCTTTCTTAACAGTCTGTCTTGAACTACAATCTAAGGACATTTTGCTATTTAAATTTCAAAGCAATACTTACCTTTGCAACACTAAAATCTTAACTATTAAACTCAATGTCTTTGACTGTAAGGACAATCACGTACACAAACATTAGCAAAAATATGACCTAACATTATAACATTTTAAATCTTAACCATCTTTCAAAAGAAATTGATATAATAACTTCTAAATTAGTTCTTTCATTTTTTTATACCACATTCATCCCATAGTCTGATGGGAGAAACTTACAGAATTTGGAGACCTTGTGACACATAGTTTATTTACATGGCTGTATAACTTCAAAAAATTCCAAATATATTTACTAAGGACAAATGGAAACCTAACATATCTTAGAACAGCACTATCACAAATCATAAATCCATAAATGAATAAACATACTCATATTAGCAATTTTTGATTTCACTATAACTAAGAATAACAATATTACCTCAATGTAAAAATTCAGTTGCCATGGACTTACCCAATTCAATATAATAGGCCATAAAAATAGAATTGAAAATAACTTACTTCAAAAATACAACTACACAGCTCATTCATGATTAGGTATATAACAAAAAAACCCAGTAACTCTCTACTTTTTTTATGACATAAAAACATTTACTTCATTAGTTCCCTTTAGAGAACCTTTCAAATAACTATGAAAATGCTGACTAAAGGTTAGAAGTAGTTCTCAAACTTTCCCATCTTCTTACTCCTTAAACAACACAGAATATATCAAATAAAAACTTTTCTTTCAGCCATAATGTAATCACCTATCATCTATCATTTTGTAATAAAAGAGGAGTTATGTGTTGATATGTGCAATAATGTACATAGCACATGAAAATGTGTTAAAGTAAAAGAAGCCATGCATAAAAGGCCATATATTACATGATTGTATTTATAGGAATTTTTCAGAATAGGTGAATTTATAAATTGAATTATTGGTTGGTTGTTAAGAACTAGTGGAGAAATAAAGGCTAGACAATGACTGTTAATAACTATGAGGGATTTTATTTCATTGTAATAGATATATATATTTTAAACATTTGAGATAATAATTTTAGGATAACAAATGTCCAAAAATTAGACTGGTGATCACTGTGTAATTCTCTAATTGTACTAAACTACAAATTTTTAAAATAGGGTCTGAAGAGATGGCTCAGCAGTTAATAATGCCTGCTGCTCTTCTTTAGGGCATGAGTTTAGTCCTAGCACCCACTTAAACAGTCAATGAAATCTTAACATATTTAAAGTGATTACTGTTTTAAGGCTACCAAAAAAATTGGACATAGAAGGAATCTTATATAATGGAAAAAGTAGAGGTTTATAAAAAGTACTCAGTGGTTAAGAATGCTTGCTGCCCTCTTAGAGGAGCTGATTTGATTTCCAAGTACCCATGTCAGATAGATCACAGGCACCCATAATTCTGGCAGCAGGAGATCTAATACCTAGTTTTTGAGTCTACCAGCACCTAAATACATGTGGCACACCCATGCATACACATACAAGCATGCACACGTGCATGCGTGCACACACACACACACAAATTGTTTTTAAAAAGAAGTGTATTTTATTGGTAGTAACCTTGAGAAAATAATTTCTGGGCATAACTAACAAATATGATTTACTTTTATCTCTTTGTAATTATCTTAATCCTCTGTATTGATAGAAGCACTCACCCATCTAGCTTTCCAAACAATGAAACTTAAAATGTACTTTAAACACTGATCTAACATTTTTTACATCTGAAAACTAATATATACTATCAAAACATGATGCAATTAAGCACTTATGCGTAGTAAGGTTTTCATTTCTAGTAAAATATCTTTTTTTTAGTCAAATTTGTTTCTTAACTTGTCACAAATTGTATGATCTTAAATATACTGCTTATATATGTCTTTAAGAAAACAAGCTCTTCAATTTGATTTTCCCAGTAAAAGAATATTTCAGTGTAATTCTACTTCCTTGTTAATTTTAATATAACCTTACTTTATGGTCATAAAGTACAACAAAGAAAATGCTTTACCAAAATCCTGCATAATCATGGTATGGGCCATTCTAGCATCTGAAGTGTGCAATCCAAGACTTCCACCACCTGAATCCATATTTAGCAAAGGTCATTCACAAATATCTGTAAAATAAATGTTTTGAAAAAGAGTTTAAATATACTTATCTCCAAGTCAGTTGTTTTGAGAAAAAATACAATAGAAAATATGCCTTACAAAGCTAATTACAAAAGAAAAGAAAAACCCCAAACTGTTCAGATGCTTTATGTGAGAACCATACATAAAAGAGGCAGGTGGAAGTAAAGCTAAGATAACGAAAAATGAGGCACAGTTATGGTGATGAGCCATAGGAACGTGATAAAAAACAAGCAAAAGAACAAAACTGCAAGACTGAGGTCCAGTTAAAATATACATAATAAATAAAAATAAGATGATGACAGATTAATAGTTGGGATGTTTATACATTACTAGAGGACTCAGATGTCTAGTATTAGTGAATTTCATCCAGTAGCTCTCATCCATTTCTTCCAGACCCAGATGAGCCCTGCAGCGGAGCTCTGCAGATATTGTATTCACCTCTGGCTCCTGGGGCTCTACTTATAATGCAAAATGGTCTATCACAAGTTTCCCCGGAGTTCTTTGACCAGTAAGGACTTCTGGCCTCACTCTACTACATTCTCTTGTCTCACAGTTTTGAGGAATCATGAAACATGACTGCTTCCTAAATATGGTAAAGATAAGATCAATCACATAAAGCATTTATCACTATTTCTTTCAGCATATTATTTGCTTGCAATTGTACAGCTGATATTTTCAGTAATAACTAATAAATTCATGCTATTCTATGACAGTTTTTAAATAAGAGCTCAATCTGTTTACTTTCCTATATTAAGACAATCAGACAATACAGAACAGAAAGCCAGATGTTGTCACTCAATATAATACCTATTTATATGTGTGCAATGACCCAGTAACAAGATTCTAACCAAACAACCAAAATTGTGTGAATTTTATACAGCATTTATGTTATTTTCATTCAAAAGCATTTGTCAAATTGAGCCATATCACATAAGAGTTAAGTCCTTAACAAAAATTTTAGAACAATGCCACAAAAACAAAATAAGTACTAGGATATAGCCAAGGTTTTTTTTTTTAGTAAAGTTCTATAGCTACCCAACAGGCAGAAGAATCTTGAAGACATTTGAGTTGTATACTTCATACAAAAAATATTCTATATCAGTAATTATTTCTATGTACCAAAATAATTAGGTAAATTATGTGGGAACAAAATTAGATATTTGGGAGAACTTCTTAGGTATATTTTGCCTTTCATTCAAATTAGTATGTTTTATCTTGCTGTTATCCTAGCTAGATAAGACAAAAGACCAATGAAGTTCACCTGTATATCCATACATTTAAATAAAAATACCATAAAAATAAGGACTTATTTTTAACACTTAAAAGTATATGATGTGGACTTCAATTTTATCATTTGCTTTATTTATCAGATAACTAATACAATTATGAATAGTCTGTGATTTCAAATTTTTGTATTACTAAAGAAATAATTTGTTAATCACCTTTACACAAGTGGGTTGAAGAATCTGTAGATTTCCTTACAGACTGTAACGTGAATTTTTTTAAAATTTCTTACTTTTTTCCTTCAAAACTGTGTTTCTCTTTAGGAAAATGTTCATTACCTATTATGAAAACACAAATTAGTTACTTCAAGACATTTTTAAGCAAATCTCTTACACAACTTAAGAACTCTTACACAACTCTTTAACTTTTAAGGTGAGGTTGTAAAAGCTCACGTGCTCAAATCTGTGTTCATCTAAAAAGCAGCCAGACAGATGGCACCTGAACTCCCCCCCAAAAAAAATCCTCAATATAAAAATATTACACTTAGAATTCTACTGCTTAGTCAAAATCTTCTTGAAATTGGATTTTAAAAACACCTTAATTTGGAAAGTAAAGAACAACCAAGGGTAAGGTGTATTTTTGCCAAATCCATATAGAAAAATCTATTCTAGGACTCAATGAAGTATGAAAATTACAACATACAGGGCAAATATTATGGGAATACCATACTGTATGAATAGCAAAGAAATAAAGTGCAATACTTTTTCACATATAGGAAGTTTCAATAAGATCAATAATAAATAATGTAAGGGAACAGCAGTATGGTATTTAATAACCAATAGGTAGCTAAGCTTCCAATCTTCTCAGGAGTGTACCACACACATTTATCGAACCAAGATAAACCAAGAAACTATGCTTCAAGTAAACATCCTTCTATCAATTCACGGGAAGCAGAAAAGAGAAAAATCAAATTTTCTTCTCATCTGTCTCTTCTAACCAGCTCATTCAGGGGCAAGCTTCTCCGTGATGTCAACAGGGCGAGGGATAGAAGAGAAATGGTAAGGCGGCTGAGCAAGAGAATGGGAAAGTAGTATTTGCAGAGATAGACAAAGGAGCCCTGGCAAGTAGCAATAATGCAGCTTTGGACGCAGCACCCTTCCCGCAGAAGTCTCCCTTTCCCACGACCGTGCCAAGTTTCAATCATTTCCAGCAGAACGCACACACGTGCCCTCTCCGATGTCGCCCATCCGACTGATGTTCAAGCGAACAAGAACAAGAGAGCCTTCGCAGCGGAGAGGCGAGAGCCAGCTGAGGAGGAGTCCCCCGCGTCTCCCTCCCCGCTCTCCCGCGGCGCAGCGGTCACGGGCGCTGCCCCCACCCCGCGTCGCCCAGCCGCTCGCCACCCCTCGCTCCCGAGGCCCCGCTGTACGTTGGGAGCCCGCCGCCAAGCAAAATGGTGGTGTTCAAGCCAAAGGGACGGCTGCGGCACACGGCACCCCCCACCCAGCCTGGCTCCGATGGCTCTGGATCCCTGCTCCCTCCCATGCCCGGCCCCGGACCACTTCCCCAGCCGAGCCCGCTAGCCCTCGGGCGTGCCGAAGGCTCCCGTCAGCCGCCACCGCGAGCAAGCACAGCACCGCCGGGGCGAGAGGATCATGGAGGGGGGGTCGCTGAGAGAAAATGCCAAGGGGACGCCGCACTCTCCACCGTTTTGTTTTCCGCCATTTTCCTGTCACCCTAAACCACCGACGACCAAAACGACGGCTCTAGCACCCCGGAGGGGGCGGGGGGCTCCGGCCTACGAGAGGAGGGGGCTGGCTGAGGGGGACCCTCACTTCCCAACGTTTCTCAGGCCACAGATGGCGGCGGCGGAGGAAGCCGGGACTCCGGCGGCTGAGGTAAAGGGCTCGGGACTAGACGCCACTTCCATTGTTCCCTGCGCCCTCCCCGAGACGCTGGGTGGGAGCCTCTCCCCTCGCGGAGACACGCTGAGCGCGGCAGAGCCGACGCTCCCGAGTTTCTCCTGAGGAGTCTCCTTACCTGTCACCGCCGCCTCCGCGGGGCCGCAGCCGCCACCGCCTTCGCCGCCGCCAGTCAGACTGAGGCCGCGCTCTCAACTGCCGCGGGGGGCGGCAGCTGGGAACCTGGAAGGTCCTAGCTTTCGGGTTTCCGAGGTTCCGCAGCCCGAGCCAATCACAAGCTACTCTGCGTCTGGGAGGCGCGCCGTCTCGTCCTGCCTTATATCGCTCCTACATGCTGAGGTTGCATTACGTCACGCAACCCTTGCTGCAGGGTAGGGGGCCAAAGGGGGAACGCGCGCAGGCGCGCGCGACGCCGACCGTGGAGCCCGCGCTGGGTTTGTGCTCAGAGACCCCGCGGACTCACAGTGAAGGCTGGAGTCCAGTGCGCAAGCTCAGATCTGGGACGTCCCTGAGGAGTTTCCGTGGGAAGATTTTGTTTTCTAGGTTTCTCAAATGAAATGAAGAGGAGGGAAAAGCAAGAGTGACCACTCGCTGAACATCCAATAAATGTTGCTTGCTATTTATTTGAAAGTGTGTGTGTGTGTGTGTGTGTGTGTGTGTGTGTGTGTGTGTGTGTGTGTGTGTGTGTGTGTGTGTACACACACGTACGTGTGTACCTTCTACCCTGGGAGAACTGACAAATTAGGCTGACCATAGAGATATTGCCTCTCCACAAATAAAGCCTATGTTTGTTTTGCAGGTCACCCCATCCCTTTCATGATAGAGATGGTTTGAGAAAGAAAGTAAAATTAAATTTACAAAAACATTTTTTTAAAAGATGGAAGAAAAAGGTAGACACAGAACTAAATCGAATGAACTCTAATTTCTGAATGTGACACTTAGCTTCTTGCAGAAAGGTGAAAATGCAATGGGTATGCAGAAAAAAAATGATGAAATGTGACAAATAGAGATATGAGCCAGGTTGTAATTTTAACATGCCTTATGTTCTGAGAACTAAGCCTTAATTATGTGTTCATTTAGAATCAATAGTACTATTTAAACAAGAAGAAAACATATTCCTTTGTGGAGGAAGAAAGTGTAACTCATTATTATGAAGTAAATAATCTGAATATTTAAAAACAGAATGCTATTGTTACAGATCACTTTGATTATATATATCCAGGTATCTAAGTAGAGATTTTTTAGATGTCTTAGAGTGTTATATTTTTCTAGGCAATAGTCTTTCCCTTGAAGGTACCAGTCAGTATTAGAAATTTTAGTTTTGAAAATAAATAGTAATAAATATTTTTTCCATGGTGATGGAGATTGAACCCAGTAATTCACACAATCTAAGCAAGCACTCTACTGCTAAACTACATAGCTAAACCAAGGAAATATTTCAGAGGGCTGTAAAGTCTATATCACAACTATTCAACTCTCTTACTGTAGCTCAAAAGCAGCATAATTTGTACAAAATGAGAAAAGTTATTTTCTATTAGAAATTTATATAATTTAACATTTGAATTAGGTTTTATTTAGTGTATTTTGAAATAAATTTTTGGAGACTTCTTTCAACAATTTACAATACAAATCTGCTTTCAATTGAATATATATATGGTATTTGCCTAGATTTGGCCTCTTGGCCATGGTTTGTTCATCCTTTTAGCTGTCATTTTTTTTAACTTCTATTTTCTTTCCTAGATGAAGAAAGGTGATTTTACTCTTGTGTATGGTGGGACATTTCTATACTTAATATTTTGTCAAATACTGCTTATTGGTCTTTTCCTGCAACAATTCCAACTGAACACTTAGAAGAAACTTGAAAAAGAAGTGTTTTGTAGGTTTTGTTTGGTTTTGTGTGTGTGTGTGTGTGTGTGTGTGTGTGTGTGTGTGTGTGTGTGTGTGTGTGTGTGTGTGTGTAGAGAAGGGAGGGAAAGAGTCAATTTTGTGAATGGCAGCACTATAGAACACAATATTGAAAATCCCAAAATTCATTCTTGCTGTTCTTTCTTTAAAGATCTAGCCAACCAAAATGTCATGAGAATTCTACCTCATTAACATCTGTAGATGTTACCAAACTTCAACCATTTCTAATATCATCCTTTGTTCAGATTTGCATTCCTTCTTACATTACTACAAAACTATGCTAAGCAATAATTTTGTGTCTTTTTAGTCATGAAATCCCAAAATAGCAAGTTTCCAAGACAAAAAAATATCCAGTATTGAGTCTCCATACTTTGCTCTTACTTCACTTGAAGCTTTCAGAAACTGAAACCATTGTAATGCTCTTCTGACTCATTTCTCTTCCATATAATTTAATGAAATAGAAAAAAATTAAATCTAATCAAATCAAAACATAAAAGATACTCATTTAAAGAAGGAAATTGGCTACCATGTGGAAGAAAATACATGAAAAAAGGGAGTTTTGAAGTTTTAATTAATAATAATAAATGTTTATATGTCAATATTTTTCATGCTTCTTCAGCTTCATACTAGCTGCAAGACCAATAATATATTAATCATGTTCTATGAATTCTGTAATTTATAGCGTGCTTTGTTTTGTAGATTGTCCAGTTCACACCCTCGGATTTCCTCGGTAACCTTAGCTAACTAATAGTGAATTGTTGAGGAACATTTAGTAACCAAATATTGCTGTCTCTTTTTTCTGAAATGATTCTGCAGTCACAGTTTGTCATCAGCTATATTCTCTTTAAACCGAATCTCATGTATGAACTGTATTCCTCTTCTTGCTTTCACTGTAACCTAGGCAACTCCCACAGAATAATACAAAATGAACGAACATAAGCATATTCTGGGTCACCTAAAAGAACACTTTACCAATATATACTGTCATGCACTGTCAACATTCATATTTATATTTCTATTTACAAACATGTTGACACTCAATAATACTGATTTAATTGTTCTGGGATGGTTTGAAACAAGAGTCAGATTTCATTTGTAAGTTATACGGTACTCCCTAGTGTGCTGTGCATAATAAAATATCTTGGTAGTTAGAGTGATGGGTGGAGTGAGTCATCTCATAGCACACAATAGGACAAGCCACATTCAATATGCCAAAACAGTCATATTCACGTGTGAGCTACAATTTAGTCTCATCAAAAATATAATGTGAGTTATTAGATTAATGCTGTTAGTTGAGTGGGATTTTTTGCTTGTTTTCTAAATTGCATACACACACACACACAAAGAAAATAAAGAATGGATTTGTATGCTGCTCTGGCTTTGTTCATGTTTAACTGACATTATAATAAAACTAAATTAACATTGAATAATACCATTTTTCCTTCAGAATAATCTAGAATAAAAATTACAAATTATACAAAAAGTCTGAATACTATCCTCCACAAACAAGACCAAGAAGCCTTGGAGGAAATGGCTAACTCCAGGTTTCGGATAGGAAATGAATAAGATGAGATTTTTTAATTTTGTTCTAACAAAGAGGAAACTTTCAAAGACTAATGTGTTCATGCCAAAAATACACAAAAGCTTCCAAAGATAATAGCATCTGTGAATGATGGAAACATATTAAATACAAAATTTCTAAGTCGAGTCTTAAAAGAGAATCTTAAAAGAGATCTCCCAAACAAAAGCTTCAGTGGAAGCTATTTTTCTTGCATCCATAGAATACCAATTTACATACTCGGAAAATTAACAATAAAGAGAAAAATACATGAACAGTTTATTTTACTTTTTCCATAGAAACTATTTCAGCACAACAAAATATCATTAGTAGAAAATCAACATTTTTAAAGTCTCAACAATGTCACCAATGGACAAAACATGAGATGAAATATTGAAAAGTTTTTCAGGCTATTATCACCCAAATATTTTAATGGTTTCCCTATTAGTATCTTCACTAAAATTTGATGTAACTTCTATTCTTTAGTTTACATTATCTAGCAGCTATAAAATGATAACTTACTGGATTTTAAGCTAGCACTTATCTGGTACATAATGATGGCAAATGCCTTTTTAAGAGTGCTCTCAACACCCAGCTATAGCACTCCTGGGCATATACCCAAAGGATGCTACACCTTACCACAAAGACATTTGTATAATTGTGTTCATAGCAACTTTATTTGCAATAGCAAGATACTGGAAACAACTTAGATGTCCCTCAACTCAAGAATGGATTTTTTAAAATGTGGTACATTAATACAATGGAGTATTATTCAAGTGCTAAGAAAATAACATAATGAAATTTGCAGGCGAATGGATAGAACTAGAAAAAACATCATCCTGAGTGAAGTAACCCATAATCCTTTTTAATTAGACAGTACTATTTCAGCCCTTCTTATATTTTACTAAAACTTGTTTTGTGACATAATATATGGTCTATTCTGTAAACATTTTCTATGCTCTTGAATCAAATTTAGTCTGTCACTCATAGGTAGGATGAGTCACTATTTTGTCTTGATGGTTTACATGCTACTGAAAGTGGGGTAATAAGTCTTCTATTATTATATTACTAATTTTTTTTGTTGCCACTATTACTCAGTATATTTAGGTCTTTTAGTGTAAATATATCTAGTATATTTTCCTTTGTTATAGAATGATCTTCTTTGTCTCCTATAACAGGTATTTTATTAAACTGAAATTTTTATGAAGTTTAGCTACCCCTTTTTGTTGCTTCTGTAAAGCATATACTTTTGTATTTGTTCACTTTCAGCATATGTGGATCTTTACATGTAAAGCTAGTCTCTTGTAGACAGCATGATTTGAATATTTATTACGGTTTTTATCTTAAGTTTTGTTTTAACTCACTAAATCATTTTGATTTTTAGGTTGGATGTTTAAAAATAATCATTGATATAAATGGACTTGCTATTATCATTTGAATTATTTCTTGGCTTTTAGTTCTTTTGTTCCACAGCTCCCTCTAGCTCTCTTGTTTTCTGATTCATTGATTTCTTTTTCAACAATGTGCTTTGATTCCTTTCTCAACCACAATAAAATTAAATTTTGTGTAATACTCCATTTTACATTATTATGTTTAATAACTTTAAAATTTTAAGTTATTAAAAGTTTGACTTCAACTGTATATAGTTTTTAAGCTATAAAGAATGTACTAGTATTATTTGCAGTTAGATAGATTGAACTGGAGATCATTGTGCTAAGTGAAACAAACCAATCTCTCCAAGTAATTATAGTTTTTTTTTTTCCCCCATAGGTAGAATTTAGGGATGAAAGATGTTGGGATACATTGCTGACTGGTAACATCCTCCGCCCGCCCCCCAAAGGAAATCCAAAAAGGCTATCTCTTTGCCTTCTTCTTCCTCCCTATAATAGCTGCCATTAGGCAATGCCTATGAACCCCAAATCCTTAGGATGACTCATTGGAGAAAAATTTGCTAGGTTTATGGCAGACTGCAACTTCTACTAGTCAGCAATCTATCCCAACAATAAAATATAATGTAGTACATAATGGGTGAATGTGATAAATGATGAGAGTACGTTGCATGTATTTATGAAAATGCCATAAGATTTGCCTTCTTTACAACTGAATTTTTAAAGTTTCTTTATATTTTGGGCATCAGTTCATTGTTACTTAAATGTTTTGTAAATATTTTCTCTTTTTTGTAAGTGACCTTTTCAATCCATTTATCATTTTCATTACTGTTCAGTTTTTCAGTTTAAAAATTTCTTGCCTATTCCAGTGTCATAATGGGTTGCCCTAATATTTTCAGTATTTAATATGCTTTCAGTTTAGTAGAATAATTACTGAAATGTTTGGATGCACTATTTTTATTTATGAATATCATATTTTCAAAGAGTCAATTATTAAAAACATTATCAGTAGCCAAATGTGTTATAAACACCTTTGTTGAAACTAGATTGGCTATCTATGTGTAAATTTACCTCTTGATTCTTAATGTTCTTGTTTCATTGTTTGTGTATGTGCCAAGATAATGCTGTTTGCATTCTTGCCATTTCCACTACTATTAGGAATCAAGTGCTGTCATGCCCCTTGCTCGACTATTTTTGTTCAATGTGGCCTTGGATAATTAAAATAATTGTGTTTCTATTTAAAGAATAAAATTATTCTTTTCTAGTGAAGAATGTCATTGGTATTTTGACAAGGCTTTCATTAAGTCTGTGTAATGTTTGGGAACTATATAATCACAATATTATTGATTCTTCTAACCCATAAATACATGATACATTTCTATTTTATTTTCCACAAATGTCCTCAGATTCCTTCATCAATGATTTATGAGATTCATTATAAATATCTTATTTTGAGATAAAAATATTTCTTAGATATATTGTGTATATGTCATAAATTGGATTCATTCATTAGTTTAAGTGAACGGTAACCTGCTACTCATATATAATAATGCTATTGATTTCTGAAAATTGACCTTCTATTATGTAATAACTGGTTAATTCATGTTTAAATTTCTATCATTTGGGGGGAGCATTTAGAATTTTCTACATATAAAGTCATGTCACCTTGCTCTTAGAAACTTTCTTTCCCCTCTTCTACATGGATTCCTGAATCTTTGGAAATGGAGGTGTGGTATATATATCCCATTTAGGGCTAAATATTCTGCAGTCTTTTAAAATCTGCACCTTGGACAGTTGTAGTTCTCTGTTGATCATCATCTGCAAATAAAAGCTTGGATTGGGGGTTGAGAGATGCTTTATTTTACAAGTATGATGATAAATCATTTAGAATTATTTTAATACTGTGCTGTCCAGATTTATGTCAACTTGACACAAACTGTAATCATTAGAGGAGGGAACCTCAGTTAAGAAAATGCCTCCAAAAGATTGGGCTGTGAGCTACCCTGTAGAGCATTTTTCTAATTAGTGATTGATGGGGGAGTTCCCAGCCCATTGTGGATGATGCCACCCTTGGGCTGGCAGTCCTAGGTTCTGTAAGAAAGTAGGCTAAGGAAGTCATATGGAGTGAACCAATAAGCTGCACCACACATAACCTCTGCATCAGCTCCTGCTTCTGTGTTCCTGCTCTGTTTGAGTTCCTGTCCTGACTCTGTTCAATGATGAATAACAGAATGGAAGTGTAAGTCAAATAAACCCTTTCTTCCTCAGCTGGCTATTTAGTTATGGTGTTTTGTCAAAGCAGTAGGAACCTTAACTAAGGCAAATACTATGCCCATTTATCAGCATAATAGTAATAGATTCTCTCCTAGCATCTACTGTGTGCATAACTGTAGCTTCTTTAGCTGATAATGGTTACAGATATGTTTTCTATCTTGTGAAGTGATATTTAAACCCAACCAGAAAAAAAAATTACTACCATTTTTGTGCTACTATTGCACAGACATGTCAGGTTGCTTGTTATTATAGCTTACAAGGTTCGTGTCTGAGTGAAACTGGTGATTACTTTTCTCTTCTGGTAGCATGCATAATGCTTTCAGCAATATAAAAGCTGTCTTGTAGGAAAGAAACTTGTATGACTGAATTCGCTTGATTTCTCCATGTTGTATGACTCAGATATGTTATACCTTCAGCAATAAGGTCTTACCATCAAATTCTAGAGACTAACAACAACATTAGCAGTATCCTGTAATGTTTAGGGGTGTCTACAACACTTCACTGGCCAAGAATTACAAAAGAAGTAACCTACTTTTGGAACTAGGGTTTTTATTGGTTAGCCTCTGTTGTCTAATAAAGGCATTGTTGCTCTGTTGTATGATAACTACATTTTACTTTTTAAAATGTTTATGTATAGATATATGTTAGGAAGCTTCTATAGTAGTTTGTTTCCAAAGTCTTCTATTTCTTTCTTTAATTTTCTTATTTTTGAGATTATATATAATTAGAGTATTTCTCACTTCCTTTCCCTCCCTTCAAACCCTCCCACAAAGGCCACTCTTCTTCATATTCATGACCTCTTTTATCAAGCATTATTGCATTTGAGTGTGTGTGTGTGTGTGTGTGTGTGTGTGTGTGTGTGTGTGTGTATGCTATGTTTAAGATATCACACACATAAATATTTACATATTTATGCAATATATCCTAAGTATAATGTTACATGTCTGAATATTTTCAAGGCTGACAATTTGGTACTAGAAATCCAACTGGTATGCTCTGGTGAAGACTACCTTTTCCATTCCCAGGATTTCTTCAGTTGCCTATAGTGTGTAGAGTTGAGGGCTCATAGCCTTTTCCCCATCCATTTTGGCATGTACGTTGGTGTTTTCTTTGTTCAGCTCACAACTGAGCAGTCATGTTGGAGAGACTTCGTGGATGTTTCTGCCATTACTAGGAGTCACAGTCTCACAGAAAGCTTTGACCCTCTGTCTCTTGCAATTTTTTTGTCCCCTTTTGTACACCCTGAGCCTTAGGATTTGGAGTATTTTGTAAGCTCCTGACCCTACATTTTTATCAGTTTTAGTTTTCTATAGTGATCTCCATCTGTTGCAAAGAAGTTTTCTTGATAAGAGATGAAGGCTACACTTATACCTGTGGATGTGAAAACAAATATTTATAGATTGTTGCTAGGCATAATGCTGGTAAATTAGTAATTGTAGATTCCCTTCCAATAACCATGACCAATAGTACTAAATAGATAGTAGATTTCCAATCCAGAATGGCTCCCCACTTGTTGAGAGGGTCTTAAGTACAGAGACCTGTTGATTACCACCAAGGTGTTCATGTAATACTTTCCCCTTAGGATTATTGTACAATGGAACTTTTGGTTCATAGGTGTCATAGCAGGGTAGGACTATTAATTGCCTCTTTCCTTTGGAAGTTTGTATGGTGTCTTTTGGTATCACTAGACTTCAGGGAGGGGAGACTCAGGTCAGATCAAGCTCAGGGATATGGCTCCTTTTTTTCTGACATGCATTGTGTCTTTAGCAATAGGGACCCACCTTTTACTTCTGAGAAGTAACCAAGGGCAATAGCGATAGGCTGTATGATTTGAGAGCCTTGGACAGACCTTCCCAGCACCTCACAAAAGGGCTTCTCATTTTTTTCAGAGTATCACATATTTATTATTGCATTTTGTCGACTGGAACTCTAGACATAGTTTTTAATTCTAACCATTTTGTCTTGTCTCAAGATGCTCCCAGTGAAGGGTGAAATTCTAGATAATATGACCAATGGAATTCAGCACCTGGGAGGCTGCACGACTAAGTCTTCTTTATCTTATGGGTTACTGATAATGTTTCCTCTCAGTTTTTTGTCAAATGAGTTTCAAGATAAGACATACAATACAATACAGCCATCCATAAAATATGGCAAGAATGTGCATACCTTTAAAAAGGAAATTACAATATAATGGAACTTTACCATACAATTTGTACCTGTAGCCATGTTTTTTTTAAAAAAAAAAAAACTATTTATATGTTTGTGGTGGGATTCAGGTGTCAATAAGGTCCAAAGACGCTTATCCAGGGTCCAGGGCTCCTGAAGGGGGAGTGGCCAACCCCATTCAGAAAAGGCTGCTGTGATCTTGGGGTGGATGGCTCGGTCTAGTGGTTAAGATTCTGCGCTCTCACCATCTGGGCCCAGGTTTGATTACCGGTCAGGAAACAAAGAAATAAAAGAGAGAGAGAACAAACCCCTTCAGGAGCCCAGGACCCTGGCTAAGCATCTTCGGACCTTAGAAGCTGACACCTGAATCCCACCACATATGTTGTTTTATTTTAAAAGTTTTTTTCCCCATACCTACCACTGTTCATTCCTTTCCCTCCCTTCCTCCCATTCCTCCCTCAGCCTCCACCCCCTCCCCACACCATTCCCCAAGAAGGGCACTGAATCTCAAGGTGAGTTAGTTCCCTCTGGCATATCAAGTTGAGGTAGGTCTCAGTCCTTCCCTCCAGTATCAAGGCTGACATTAAGCTGTACCTCTGTAGGTAATGGGCTCCAATAAAGCCAGTTAATGTTCCTGAAATAAACACTGGTCCTACTGCAAGAGGCTCCACAAACTGCCTACCCCGTTGGACTGTCATCTACATTTGGAGGTTTTAGTTCCTTTCCATGAAGGTTCCTCAGCAGTTATTTCAGAGTCAGTGAGCTCCCAATAGAACAGTCAGCTGTCTCTGTGGGTCTCCTTCTCATGGTCCTGATCCATTTGCTCATATACTCTTTCCTCCCTCTCTTAAGCTGGACCAGGAGCTAGACACAGTGCTTAGCTATGAATTTCTGCTTCTGCCTTTATCAGTTGCTAGATGAAGGCTCTATAATGGCAATTAGGATGGTCATCCATTTGATTATAGGGCAAGTCCTGTTTAGGCACCCTCTCCACTATTGCTTGGAATCCTAGCTGAGACACCTTGTGGTTTCTTGGATCTTCTCCTACCACCAGATTCCTCTCTAACCCCACAATGGCTCTCTTATCAAGATATCCATTACTTTGTTCTCCATCTCTGTTTCTCCTCCCACCCACTCAACCATCTCCTTCTCTCATGATTTGTTCCTATGTCTCCTTGCTCCCTTTCCTATGCAATCCCAATTGACTCAGGAGATCTTCCCCATTTTCCCTTCTCATGGGAATTCATGGATGTCTCTCTTATGTTCCTCCTGTTACCCAGCTGCTCTGGGTTTGTGGATTGTAGCCTGGTTATCCTTTGCTTTATATATAAAATCCATTTATGAGTGAGTACATACCATGTCTTTTTTTTCTGGGTCTGAGTTACCTTGCTCAGGATGATACTCTTCAGATCCATCTATTTGCCTGCAAATTTCAGGATTTTTTTTTAACTGCTGAGTAGTATTCATTGTGTAAATTTACCACATTTTTTTAAATATATTTTTCAGTTGAGGAGCATCTAGGTTGTTTCCAGGTTCTGGCGTTTATGAATAATTCTATAAGTATAGTTGAGCTGATTCCCATAGAGTATGAATGTGCTTCCTTTGGGTATTGCAGGATCCTTGGGAAGATTGATTCCCAGTTTTCCAAGGAATAGCCATTCTGTATTTCAGAGTGGTTGTACAAGTTTACACTCCCACCAACAATGGAGGTGTGTTCCTCTTGCTCCACATGCCCTCCAACATAGGCTGTCATCTGTGCTTTTTATATTAGCAATTGTGAGAGGTGTAAGATGGTATCTCAGAACTGTTTTGATTTGCATTTCCCTGGTGGCTAAGGATGTTGAACAATTCTATAAGTGTCTTTAAGCCATTTGAAATTCTTCTGTTGAGAATTCTCTTTTTAACTATGAATGCCATTTTAAAATTAGACTATTTGGGTTTTGGGGGGCCTCTAGGTTCTTGAGTTCTCTATATATTTTAGAGATCTGTCCTCTGTCTGATGTAGGGTTGGTGAAGATCTTCTCCTGTAGGTTGCTGTTTTGTCTTATTGACTGTGTCCTTTGCCTTACAGAAGCTTCTCAGTTTATGGAGGTCCCACTTATTGATTGTTGTTCTTAGTGTCTATGCTACTGGTGTTATATTTAGTAAGTGGTCTCTTGTGCCAATGCGTTCAAAGGTATTTCCAAATTTCTTTTCTATTATGGTCAGGGTAGCTGGGTTTATGTTGAGGTTTTTAATCCACTTGGACTTGAGTTTTGGGCTTCTCATTTTGATATTGAGGTTTTTGTTAGTTTATCTTCTGCTCTTAGAGGGGGTGCCTTAAGCCCAGATGAGAAAAGTTGATTAAAATTCTATACTCATTTCTGTACAGAATTGCACATATTATAGACAAATAGCTAATAGAATGATTTCTTGTAACCTTTTCAGCCACCCATATCATTATTTTACCCATCACCCTCCTTATATATGCAAGTCCAGCTTCCTTCACTAAGGAGTCCCCATTTCTTATTTCCTCTATTAGATCACTTGTATTTAGCTATTACCCTTTATCTTTCCCACCTTTTTGTGCTTATCTCCATACTCCCTAAAAGAATCTATGCTTCTACATTTCCCTGATCAGACAGCTTGTACTCTGCTATTCCCCTCTCTGTTTCTATCCAATATCTCTGTGCTGGCAATGGTCCAATATTTTTTCCTCATTTCTGTAGTTATTATAGACAATGTATTCACATCTGAAGGTTTGGAGCTAGAAGCCTCCAATGAAAGAAATTATGATGTATTTATCTTTCTGCATCTGTATTACCTGGCTCAATATGATCTTCTCTAGTTCCATCCACTTTCCTGCAAAGCTCATGATTTCATTCTTTGTTACAACTAAATGTATCATTATGTAGGTGACACATTTACATTATCCATTTGTCAATTGTAAAACAATGGGATGTTTCAAATTTCTGGCCGTTCTGAACACGACTGAGAAAATGTAGTCATGGAGTAGAATGTCAAGTGGTGGGCATATGCCAAGGAGTGGTTTAGTTGTATTATATGGTAGATTCATTTTTTGGCTCGCTCTTCAGAATGATCCACAATTATTTCTAGTGGCTGCACCAGTTTCAATACCACTAACCAGGGATGAAGACTCCCTTCCCTCCCCCCTCATTCCCACCAGCAGTTGTTGTCAATTGTTCCATTAATCACTGCCACTCTGGCTGAGGTAAGATGAAATTTCAAAGTTGTGTTGATTTTGATTTGTTACTAGGGACAGAATACATTTAAAGATATCTCTTAGCCTGTTTTCTTTTTCTTCTTTTGAGAACTTTCTATTCAAGTTCTTGGCATATTTTTGAATGGACCCTTTTTTAAAATTCTTCTCTCATATAATATATCTATACTACATAATTCCCTTCCTCACCCCTCCTTCTTCCCTCAGAACCACTGCTTCTCTGTTTACTTTCAGGAAACATCAGGCCTTCCAGGGATATCAACCAAACACAGGATAACAATAACAATGCAATATGAGTAGGCACAAACTCTTTTATCAAGGCTGGAAGAGGCAACCCAGGAGGAGGAAAGGGCTCCCAGGAGCAGGCAGAAGAGTCAGAGACTCCCCCACTTTCACTGTTAGGAGATCCACAAAACCCTAGGAGATAAACAACCACAATATGTTTGCAAAGGACCTACTGTAAGCCCATGAGTCTCTATAATTGCCACTTCAGTCTCCGTGAGCCCCTGTGAGCACTGATTATTTGATTCTGTAGGCCATGTTCTTCTGGTGTCCCAGAACCCTCTGGCTCCTACAGTCTTTTTTCCCCTCTTTTGAGGGATTCTATGATCTCCACCAAATGTTTGACTATGAGTCTTGGCATCTGCTCCCCTCATCTGCCAGAGGAATCCTCTCTCGTGACAAGTGGGCTAGGCACCGATCTATGAGTATAGTAGGATATCATTAGGAATTATTTCATTGATTTGTTTTATATTCTGGTCATGTTTACTTCTACCCTAGGTCTCGGGCCATCTAATTGTCAGTTGTTCTTGGCTATCCAGGTAGTGTTCAGCTTGGGCACTCTCTTTTGGCTTTGGCCTCAAGTTAGACCAATCATTGGTTGGTCACTTCCACAAGTTCTGCACCATTATGCCATCATATCTTTACAATATGACAGGTGTGGGTTGAAGTTTTTGTGGTTGGCTTGGTGTCCAAGTCTCACCCCTGGGAGCTTTGCCTGGTTACAGAAGATGGCCAGTTCAGATACATATTCCCTGTTACTAGCAGTCCTCACTATGGTCACCCTCATAGATTCTAGGAAATTTTCATGGCATTAGGTTTCCACATTGATCACCAAATACCATCTAATTCCAAGCTTCCCTTCTTTCCTGTATTCTTTCCCTCCACCCTGTACCTGATTGTTACCTCACTTAGGATGATTTTTTTTCTATTATATCCATTTGCCTAAAAATTTCATGATGTCTGTGCTTATAACAGCTGATTGATACTCCATTGTGTAAATGTACCACATTTTGTTTGGCCACTCTTAAGTTGACGTCTAGGTTGTTTCCAGATTCTAACTATTATGAACCATTTCTAGCCACTATGAACATCATAGGTGAGCAAGTGCCTTTGTCTTAGAACAGAGCAGCTTTTGGGTATATGTCTAAGAATGGTAAAGCTGGGTCTTGATTCTCAATTTTCTGAGAAACCACCGTATTGATTTTCATAGTGTCTGTACAAATTTGCACTCCCACCAGTCATGGAGGAGTGTTCCCCTTGCTTCACAGCCACACCAGCATGAACTGTCACTTGTGTTATTAATCTTAACCATTCTGACAGCTATAACATAGAATCTTAGAGTTATTTTGTTTTACGCAGCTAAGAATGTCAAAAAATTGGTTTCTTAGCCATTTGGAATTCCTCTATTAATATTTTCTGTTTATATTTGTACCTCATTTTTAATTGAATTATTTTATTTGTTGATGTATATGTCTTGATTTTTTTATATATTTTGGATAATAGCCCTCTGTCAGATGTGGAGCTGATGAAAATATTTTCCCATTCTGTAGGCTGCTGTTTTATTCTATTGATGATCCTTTGCCTTATAGAAGCTTTCCATGCAATCCTATTAATTAATCTTGATTTTAGTGCCTGTAATATATAGATATGTTCTGTACTGCAAGTTGTCTTGTGCCAGCATGTTTAAGTCTGTTTCCTACTTTCTATTTTGGGTGGTTTGAATAGGTAAAGCCACTATCAACTTGGGTTTGAATCCTTGGCTCATAGGGAATGACACTATTAGAAGGTAAGGCCTTGTTTTAGGAAGTGTGTCTCTGTAAGAGCAGACTCTGAGGTCTCATATACTCAAGTTATGCCCAGTGTGGTACACACAATTGTTTCTGCTACCTATGGATCAAAATGTAGAACTCTTAGCTCCTTCTCTAGCATCATGTCTGCCCTTACACCACCATGTTCTGCCATGAAGATAATGAACTAAACCTCTGAAACTGTAAGCCAGCTCCAATTAAATGCATTCCTTTATAAGAGTTCTCATGGTCATTTAGTATTTTCACAGCAATAGAAACCCTAATTAAGATATTTTTCTGTCAGGTTCAGTGTACCTGATTTTATGTTGAGATATTTGATCCACTTGAATTTGAGTTCCATGCAGAGTGATAAATGTGGATCTACTTGCATTATTCTATATACAGACATCCAATTAGACCAGCATAATTTGTTGAAGGTGTTTTCTATTTTCCATTGTGTCTTTCTAGCTTCCTTATTAAAAATCGGGTGTCTGCAGGTATGTGGATTTATATCTGGCTCTTCAATATTTTTGACTCTTTATTTTTCTGGTTCTTTGCATATACTTGATATTAAGCCTCTGTCATATATAAGGCTGGCCAAGATTTTCTACCATCCTGTAGGCTTCCTCTCTACCATGTTGATTGCTTCATTAGCTATGCAGAAGCTTTTGAGTTTTATGAGTCATTTGTTGGCCTTAATTCTTGAGCAAATGGAATCCTATTCATGAAGTTCTTGCCTACATCTATATCATGCTGGATGCTACCTATGTTTACTCCTATAATTTTAGTGTTTCATGTTTTACATTTAGTTATTTGAAACATTTGGAGTTAGTATTTGTGCGAGGTGATAGATAGGAGCCTAATTTCATTCTTTTGCACATGGACATTCAATTTTCTTACCACCATTTGTTGATGACAGCTTTCTTTTCTCCAGTATATTTTTGAGGTTATTTGTTTGTTTTTTAAATGTTAAATGGCTGAAGTTATGTAAGGTCATGTTTGGATCTTCAGTTTTGTTCCATTGGTCTATATGTCTGTTTTTGTGATTGTACTGTATTGTTTTAATTTCTATGTAATATATCTTAACATCTTGTATTTTAATTTCTCCTGCACTGTTCTTTGTCATCATGATTGTTTTGTGATGTGGGAATGCCTTTTTGTATGCTGTGAATCTCAATCTTTAAATAAAGGAGCTGTTTTGGGCCATGACAGGCACCATAGATGAAGTAGGAGGAGGAATCAGAATAGGTAGGAAAGGAAGGGCGGAGTCAGAGGCAGATCGAGCAAGCTGCCCAAGAAGGAACATGTAAGGAACACAGGTGAGCCACGGGCCACGTGGCAGACAGATTAATAGAAATGGGTTGATTTAAGATGTAAGAGCTAGCTAGCAATGTGCCTGAGCCATAGGCCAAACAGCATGAAGTTAATATAAGCATCTGAGTCATTTCTGGGGGTCTGAGCGGTGGGCAGCTGGGCGGCTAAGGGGTCTGGCCCAGCAAGTCTGTGGGTCTGGCCACCTGGGACCAAAGAAACCCTACTGCTACAGTTTTGGTTATCACAGGTCTTTTGTGGTTCCATATTAATTTTAATATTTTTTATATTGCTGTGAAGAAATGGATGGAGATTTACATTTTTATTGCATTGAATCTGAAAAACTTTTAGTAAATTGGTAATTTTAAGTTTAGTTTTACCAATTCATGAGCATGAGGTGTCTTTCCATTTTTACTGTTTATTTTCTATCTCTTTCTAAGTTTTCCATTATATCCATTCTAAGTTTTTTCATGGCTCAAATGGCTGAAAGAAAAAGTGGGTGTGGGTGGCAGTTAGCTAGTCCTCCCTTCAACTTCATTAGAGTTAACAAATGTTTTAAGTTTGTTTTGAAACAGTCTATTATGTAGCTTAAGCTTAAACTGTGTAGAGTTATGTTCAATACAGGAGGTGGCAGGTGAGAGGGGAAAAGTCAGTCATATATCTGAGACCACTTCAGTTATTTCTGTCTCTAATTCTTTGAACTCTGAATATCCTAAGAGTCCCTTTTCCATCCCAGAAGAGCCAACAGATGATAATTTCTTTTAGCCAACCAATATTCAATATTTTTATATTATCTTTGCAAAATAAATGTCTAAATTGGAATTTAGACAAGGTCTATATTTCACAATTGTTTGATGTGTCCTTTGAGTTACTTTTTTAAATAATTTTTTATTTAAAGAGTTTTTTTTTCTTACTCTCTACTGCTCCCTATCCCTCCTCTCCTCCTATTCATCCCTCAGCCTCCTCCCACCTTATCTCCCCATCCATTCCACAGGAAGGGCAAGGAATCTCAAGTTTAGTCAGTTCAGTCTTCATTTCCTGTGGAGGTAGGTCTGTGTTCCTCCCCCTAGTATCAGGGCTTAGTTAGGTGTTTCTCTGTAGGGACTGGGATCTGAGAAGACACCAGGAATAAACTCTGGTCCTACTGCAAGAGGCTCCACAAACTGCCCTTCCTGTACAACTGTCATCTGTAATTGGGGGTTTAGTTCCTTTCTATAAAAGTTCCTCAGCTGTCATTTCAGAGTCAGTGAGCTCCCAATAGCATGGGTCAGCAGTCTCTGTGGATCTCCTCCTCAGCCAGAGCCTGAAAACAACGTAGATGCCCCTCAACTGAAGAATGGATTAACAACGTGTGGTATGTCTACACAATGGAGTACTACTCAGCAGTAAAAAAATGACATCTTGAAATTTGCAGGCAAATGGATGGATCTGAAGAGTATCATCCTGAGTGAGGTAACACAGACCTAGAAAAATAGACATGGTATGTATTCACTCATAAGTGGATTATAGACATAAAACAAAGGATAACCAGGATACAACAGTCCACAAACTCTGAGCAGCTAGGTAACAGGAGGAACATAAGAGAGACATCCATAGATCCCCCTGGGAAGGGGAAGTAGGGAAGATCTCCTGATAGGGATCATATGGGGGAGAGAGCAAGGTGAGGTGGGAAGAGATCATGAGAATGAGATGGTTGAGTGAGAGGAGCAACAGAGAGGGAGAACAAAAAAAATTAGGTATCTTGATAGAGGGAGCCACTGTGGGATTAGAGAGAAACCTAGTGCTAAGGAAACCTCCAAGAACCCCGAAAGGTTTCCCCCGGCTAGAACTCCAATCAATAGTGGAAAGGGTGCCTAAACAGGACTTCCTCTACAACCAAATAAATATCACCCCAACTGTCATTATAGTACCTTCATTCAGCAACTGATGAATCCATAAATAGAGATCCATAGCTAAGCAACTTATTGAGCTCTAACTCGAGCTGAAGAGAGGAAGTAGACAGCTTGAGTTACATTTTTATGTTTTTTGTTGTTGTTTTGGAGACAGGGTCTTACTATATAACTCTAGCTGGGCTGGAACATGCTATGCTGCCCAGACTGACCTGGAATTTGTTGTGATACAGATGCCACTACCTTCCAAGTCTTGGGATTACAGACATGCACCACCTAACCTGACTTGGGTCACTTTTGATTCTCTTACTAATGAAATTTACTTATTATATTTACGTTATACAACCTATTGTTAAAAAGAAATTAATTTTTCCTCTACAGTTGTTAGCATTCAGACCTGTCCTTGGCCTGCCCAGCATCCTGACAATGTTATCCTATGTAAAACCCCCTTTAAGAGACCCTCCTGCCCTCTCTCTATACACACAAGGTGTGTACTTCTGCTCTCTCTCCCTCTCTCCCTCCGTCCTTCCCTCCCTCCCTCTCTCCTCCCTTCCTCTTTTAATAATAAAACTTTTTCTTGAGTGATGTGTCTTTCCTGCCACTCCCACCTGCTGTAACAAAATATCTGCATGGCATGTCTCTTTCTCACCCACTGTGGTCCACCAAGATCATTTTTGTGCCATTTCAAAAGTACAATATTTGGTGTTGTGCTTGGCAGAGGCCCTCCTGCTGCTTTCTCCTGCCTGCTGGCAGTCTGATACACTGGGAACTCTGGAACATTCAACAGTTGCTCCATCCAACATCAGCATAATGGGTAAGGCCTTACCACCTTTCTGGCCATTTCTTATGAGTGAGGATTCCTCTCATCTAGACCATGGTTTCTTGTCTCTTATCCCCACCCCATCTCGGGCCAGCCTCTAAGTCTTGGTACTAGGCAACCATGTGTGACAGCCACCAGAATCATCAGCCACAGTAAAATGGAGCAGCCTGAGATATAGAAGGCAGGGTATGTATATGCTGCCAAGGATGAGACCAAAGAAGTGATCCAAGAGGATTATGAATAAACCCCAGATATTGAATTTTGGATTGTTTGCACTATTGGAGATTGTTTTTTTTTTTCCTCATAGAGATTATGGTTATACCATGTTTTCTCCCTCTTAAAATAAGAGAGGTTACTTTATTTTTTGATACTGAGTTGAGACATTTGAGACCTATTGAAGCTTTTTAAAGAACAGTTTTTAGGAAATTTAAATTTATAAGGCTATGGCAAACTTGTCAGCTCATTTTATATGTAATAATCAATACTTTTTTGTAGTTACTTGATCTCTTGAAAAGACAATATTCAAATATATAAAAGTCCATGCTAGCTTTGAAGGTCTCAAAAATAATTTAAGATATAAATAGCAGTCATAAAGGTATCAATAGATGATTAAATGCTTCAGATTACTTTCTCCTTCTATTGTTATATTAAGATTTCAAAAGATCAGAGTTTAATATTAATAGAATTCTGATACTGTCTGGGTCACAAGCTCAAGATTTTAGATTTATTTTTGTTGTCTTCTTAAGTACAGGCTTTAAGATGCTTTTCATCGGGTTAAAAACATTTCAATGAAGTCCATTTTTGGCCACCCAGTCAGGAGAAAATCTTCATGCTTTTTAACCACTAGCTTTGTCTAGGACCCAAAGATATGAGTATACATCATCTGTTTTACAAACACTGGTTACCTGTTGTTTTTTTTTTCCTATGGGACTTCTCTCTTTCTCCTGGTCTTGGAACTCCTTACCTTCCCCAATTACTAGGACCATGAGGTTGAAAGTTCCAAATGTAATATTTTCCTTCAAGTTCATAAATTTTAATTTTTGTCTCTAGTCTATATCTGTTTCAGCAGGTTTTTACTTTGCTGACTGACACATCCAGGCACTGGTTACAGACTTCAGTCTGTGAGCTTCACTGAAAGCTGATGTGGACCAACCCAGCCCATATGAATGTTCCTTGTTTCCTGCTGGGTCAAATCTGATCCTTTTGATAAATACCCTATTCCCTAAATTCCACCCTTACCTTTGAGTAGACTTTTAGCCTTCTTGGGCCATGACAATCTACATCTCATTTCATCTTGGAGAGGCTATAGAAGAGAGTAAATTGTCCCTACCCCAAAACAGGCTAAAAAAGCCAAATCAAAAAACAAAAACAAAAAACAAAAAACAAACAAACAAACAAACAAAAAAAAACCAACTCCGCTGGCATAGGGAACAAAATGGCTACGTATAACTCCAATTGACATACAAAGAAACTGGGCCAAGAGATGTCAACTGATAGATTTAGTAACTAAAGTGGTTATGCAATAAGACAAGGTAAGGCACTTGATCTTAATAAATTACTATTTCTATATAAATCATTCAGGATTATAATCTGGCCGTACTCAAAGATCAGAACTACAGAGTTTTAGAAACCAAAAAAGAATTGGGAACAAATCTTGAAAGAAGGAGATGGCTGAGTGAGAGGAACAAAGAGGAAGATAGAAAGAGATGTGTGTCTTGATAGAGGAAGCCACTGTGGGGTTGGAAAGAGACTGGGTGCTAGGGAAACCTCCAAGAACTCACAGGATGTCCTGGGCCAAGTCTCCAAACAATAGTGGAGGTGGTGCCTAAACAGGACTTCCTCTATAATCAAATGAATAAACACCCTAAGTGTCATCACAGAACCTACATCCAACAAAGAATAGAGGAGGAGGCAGAGAAACATGGCTGAGCATTGTGCAAAACTCCTGGTCTAGCTGAGAGCAGGGGAGGAAAGTCTGTATGAGCAAGGGGATAGGGATTAGGAGGAAAATTCCCACAGTGATGGCTAGCAGGAACTCTGGGGAGCTCAGTGAATCAAGAATAGCTACTGTTGATCCATCTGGGAAAGGAGCTAGGCCCTCCAAGGGTAGGCATCTTTCGACCGGTGTGTGGAGACAGGAAAGGTGGGATCAGACTGTGTTCCTGTGCATGGGCTGGCACCTTGGAGCCCATTCCCCTGAAGAGGAACACCTAACCCAGTCTTGACTTTGGGATGAGGAAATCTGACTTGCCTGGAGTGGATGTGCCATGCTGAGCTGACCCACCTTGGGACTTCTTGTCCTTTTGGGGGAGGGGATGGGTGGATGGGGAGGGGCGAGGCTGAAACCTGACTGGGAGGGATTGGGAGGAGGAAGGGAGGGGTAGAAGGGGGATACATTGGTAAAAATGACATTTTTTAAAAAATAACAATAAATAAAAAGAAATGGCAGTAGATGCATATACCACTGCCCTAGAAAAATTTGTTACTCATTTAGAGGAATCACTTCCCTCTCTAGTTGAAATAGTTCTCCAAGATAGAAGGGCCTTGACCTAAATTTTGTTCTAGTGATCCTTCTGGTTTTCATTCCTTCACTGAAGGGGCTTAGGGAAGGCCTTGGGAGAAGAATGCTGTTTATATGTTAATTGCTCAGGTAGTATTAGAAATTCCATGGCCCAGTTGAAAAAGTGGCTCCATGATAAAGAAAGGCAGCAGCATCAAGGAAACCACCCTGTTGTCTCCCTTAGCTAGTCCCTAATTGATCTTGCTTCATTTATTTATTTCTTGTGATGCAGCAATACAATGGTGCCAGTGGTCTGACAAAGGGCTTGGGGCAGCTTTGGAGGCCATGAGTTTGAAAAAAAACCAAAACTTTTTATGGAGGTAGCCTAGGACCACCTGCATATCAAAAGTTTCCTTTGAGATTCCCAACAATGACAAAACTGCAGTTGTAAAATAGCAATGGAAAAATTTTGTACTGGAGTGGGAGGATATCCCAAAGTTCCATTCAGGCTTAAGAATGTATGTCTAGCCTCTTGGTTTTTGTTAATTGTTAAGCTTAAGCTATTTGGACAAACTGAGTCATATGAAAGCTTTATTTTGATACTAAAAGAGCTTTAATTCAAAATCATGATTTTTAGGGCTAACAGAAATAAATGTAAAGTCCTAGTCTTGTGAAAGCTGCTAGCATATTAAAGAATATTAGGCAACACAAGTTAAATGCTGGCATGATTAATTACAGGGTTAGGCTTTACTTAGTCCTCTTGTATATGACTTCAGGGTTGAGATTAAAACAAGTAACTAGAAACAAAGTTGTCTTTGCAGATATACTTAGTCAGCCCTCAAATTCTGCAGATCTCTGCAGACTATGGCACTGAAAACATTGAACAAAAAGATTATTGTATCAGAGACTCCAAGACCCTAGCAGTAACTGAAGGTCTTTGAAGATTATGAGGCACCAGGATGTCTCCGCCTGGATTGTGGCAGTATTGACCACTGGGCAAGATGCCTCAATGTAATGCCTGCTGCCAGGACCTAGCATAGACTATGGACAAGCAGCATAACATCAGAGAATTGATTGCACCCTTTTGCCCAGATAAGTAAGGTCAGTCTTCCCCATGTCCCTCTTCCATGAGAAAAACTCTCACCTTACGAGCCTGGTGGCAAAAGATTGATGCTGTTCTGATGTGTTTGCCTTCAATGATATCGAGACCTGGGTATAACTAACTGGATATGAACTGGTCCTCATCATTTTTAATAGATTAAGAAGCTGCTTAGTTTATACCTTCTCAGATCTCTGGTAGTATTGACAGCTGGGCTAGCTATAACTTTGTCAGATTGGCAGCATCAGACAACCAGATCTTTCAGCAAGCCTATAGCCAGATTGCTATTTCCTTTGGCTATAGACCAAAAGGTATATTTCATCAGGCTGAAACCAGACCCTAGGAAAAATGCTTCTACCTTTTAACCCAAAGCCATTGCCTTTTGGTCTGACACCAAGATATATATATATATATATATATATATATATATATATATATATATATATATGTTCTAATTGTTTTACATACACTTGCAGGTTCTTGCACAGATCCACCCCTCCTGCCAGACTCATGTCAAGACCAAACTTTCAGGGGTCCTCTAGATATGCTAGCTGCTGTACCAGCTCTAAGGATGCCAACTGAGATGGATGTACTCCCAATCTCTGGGGAAATATCAGATGTGATGGCTTCTGTACTCCTAGAATACATCATCCCACAATTAGGCATGCCATCTCACCAAGCTCCTGGGACTTAACTGCTGGCACTACCTCTCTAGACTCAAGCTGTACCCACCCAGCAACTGGATCCTGGTTTTCCAAGATGTGCCAGTGAAAGGTACATCTGCTCTCATGTCTCACTCATTCACTCTCGCCACTTCTGTACAACCAGGGCACTTCTCTTCCATTCTTTCTGACAGTTTTCACTTTTCCCATGGCTAGCTCCACTCCTGGGACTGATAATAACAATCTATTTTTCATCTCCTAGTAACCTGCCTTCTCAGATCTCTCAAACAGTCTCCAGGATGACAGCTTCTTCACTCACACCTTCTGCTATGTGTGACCCTGACTCCCAATTCACCACTTTGTTCCAAATCAATAGGAACCAGTTTCTAGAAATGCAGCACCTTCATTCTCCACAACTTGCTATTCATAATTCCCTTTTTATAATAATCAAAAGGGAAGAATATCAGCATTAAGAGCCACCTCTGGACTGCCCAGCACCTTGGTATCATCCTATGTAAAGTCCGGTTTTAAAAGACCCCCCCCCCATTCCCTTGAGGTGTGTACATCCACTCTATATTTCTCTCTCCCCCTCTCCCTTTCCCCTTTAATAATAAAACTTTTCATATGAGTTCCACCTGCATGGTGTCTTTCTCAAGGCCCCCACCTGCTGTGACTGCCAACTGCTCTGTCTGCATGGCATGTCTTTTTCTCACCTGCAATCCATGGGCTCAACCCCACTAATATCTCTCTTATGCTATTTGAAAATACAACAGTCTCTCTTTTTTTACATTTTGTTTTTTTCTGATTCTCTCCCTCTCTCCTTCTCTCCCTCTCTCTCTTTCTCTCTCTCTCTCTCCCTGTGTGTGTGTGTGTGTGTGTGTGTGTGTGTGTGTGTGTGTGTGTGTGTGTATTGAGGCTTGAAAACTACAGCCATACCTGACACAGCTTAGATGACAAAGAACCAGAGACTAGATAGCCTAGGAACCTACAGCAAAACCAAATACAACTGATCAAAACAAAACAAACAAAAATGTGATAAAATGACTCCAAACATTATTTTACTTTACTCATAGATCAGTACCTTGCTCAGCCCTTATCAGAGAAGCTTCCTCTTCCAGCAGATAAGAACAAATACAAAGATCCACCGACATCCACAGACCTTGGAACACTCAGCTCTAAATGTGATGTATCAACAAATCCCTGCCCTCGGGGCTCAGGGAACTCAAATAATGAGGAAGGCAAAGAGTGCAAGAGACATGGGAAATGGAGGCTACCAAGGAAACAAAGACCTTTAAATCAACATGATCAAAGCTTATATGAATTCACAGAGACTGAAGCAGCATGCACAGAGCTTGCAGGGGTCTGCTCCAGGTCCTGAGGGAACTTTATGGCTTTCAGTTTAGTGTTTTTATGAAATTTCTGAGTGTGCATATGAGTGAGTCTCTGATTCTTCTGCCATCTCCTTGGCTCTTTTCTTTCTGTTGGCTTGCTTCATTCATCTCTGACACAATATTCTTTGTTTTATCATATTACATTTTATTTTGTTATATTTTATTATTATCTTTTAAAAGTCTGGGTTTTTTCTCTAATTAAAGACATAAAGTGAGTAGATCCAGATGGGAGGGGAGGTGGACAGGAATGTCTTAGAATAAAGAAAGAGGGAACCATAATCAGGACATATTATGTGGGGAAAAAAGAAATTTTCAATAAAAGGAGAAGAGTAGACTTTATTTTTATTTTAGATGTGAAAACAATGGGCAATATACACCCAGCTATGACTTGTGCTGACTTATATTGAACATTTAGCACCATAGTTATAATAAGTACAAAATGGCTTCTTCATTTCTATATTTAAGGATATATTCTTTCCCTCTAGGTCTGAGTACACGGTATTTTTCAATATCTATAGAGAAAATATAATGTTAATGCAGTGACAAATCTAATTATATCTTCTGTTAATATAACACTTTGGGCATTGAAATAGCAGCTCGCTATAGTTATCAAGGGAATTCCTCAATATCAATAATGAGTTCACCAGTGAGTAGTAGTGTTCCTACAAGCAGCCCCAGGAAACAATAGTAATTTAAAACATAGTAAAATATATTGTAATAATGCAGTTTTACAATGAAAATATGCCTTAGTTACAGCTTATTATACACACACACACACACACACACACACACACACACGCACACACACACACACACACACACACACACACACACAGAGAGAGAGAGAGAGAGAGAGAGAGAGAGAGAGAAACTATTAAAGTGCAGAATTCCAATGAGAAATCTTAATGCATTTACCAGTTCTGTATTTGAAAGTTTATATTTTATTGCCAACTATGACCTTTCTGAAATAGAAAACAATTTTGTGGAATGCAGGCTTCTGGCATAGAGTCCCTGTCTTTCATTTTGGAGATAAATGAACCCTTTTCTGTTTAGCCTATAAAATTATCAGGACTAAAGATATTCACTAACTTTTTGAAAGGATAAAACAGTTTGATTTCATTACAAATGCTAAAAGCTCTACATTTTTCTCAATGGCTTTCTGATTGGATTTGAAGTGTACTTGCTCAATGGGATAGAGCACATGCCTGGTACTCTAAATCTGTTCAAAAGCAAGTGGGTGGGTAGGTCATAGACACAGGTTGGAGGAAGCATATACTACTGCTATATAGCTAAGTGGACATGTGATCAAAATGGCTTCTAGATATGCATGTTTATAAATACAAATTTGTACTGATCTCAGAATTGGTCAGAAAAACTTATTTTCAGAGGATCGTGGTTAATGTAGAGACCTATAAGGTATCTAACTTCTGGCCATAAGGGATTGATGAATGTTTAACCATATTAGAAGAAGAAAAGGAGAGAGTTCTGTTGAGAGGGAGCAGAAAGAATATAAAAGCCATGGAATGAAGAGTGCTATAAAATGCTTATCTTTTGGATATGATATGAGCATTATAGTCATGAACACAAAGTCGCTGTGGTTGCCTAAATAAGTCTTAAATAAAATTTGGTCCCTCAACATCCCCTCATGGATAGACTCTTGAGGATTAAGAAGCCTCATTTTACCTGAATATGTTTGGAGCAAATGGCTGTTGGGGAGGGGGAAGTCATTTTGCTTTATTTCGTTGTATAGCCTGGTAAGTTGTTCAAGATTCAGTGAACAAGCTACCATCCATCCTCATGAAAGCAACTCTAATTAAACTCACTGAGTTGCACACAAAAAGAAGACATGAAACTAGGATGGGAATTAGAGCAAAGGAGTCAGTAGAAATAGGAAGAAGATTAAGAGAGAGTAATGGGGACCAGATATGATCACAAGAATAATGTAAACATGTATGAAGTTGACAAAAATTGAAATTAAAAATAAGGGGAAAATCTATACAACTGGAATAGGAGGGTATTGTGGTGTGATGTAGAAACACTGGAAAATTTTAGGGATCTATGAGGGTGACCCTTGCAAGGACTCCTAGTAATGGAGAATACAAAGACTGAACTGGCCATCTTCTGTAACCAGGCAAGGCTCCCAGGGGTGGGACTTGGACACCAAGCCAACCACAAAAACTTCAACCCACACCTGTCATATTGTAAAGATATGATGGCATAATGGTGCAGAACTTGTGGAAGTGACCAACCAATGATTGGTCTAACTTGAGGCCAAAGCCAAAAGAGAGTGCCCAAGCTGAACACTACCTGGATAGCCAGGAACAACTGACAATTAGATGGCCCGAGACCTAGGGTAGAAGTAAACATGACCAGAATATAAAACAAATCAATGAAATAATTCCTAATGATATCCTACTATACTCATAGATCGGTGCCTAGCCCACTTGTCACGAGAGAGGATTCCTCTGGCAGATGAGGGGAGCAGATGCCAAGACTCATAGTCAAACATTTGGTGGAGATCATAGAATCCCTCAAAAGAGGGGAAAAAAGACTGTAGGAGCCGGAGGGTGATGTGGGAATGTCTTTCTGTGCTCTGTGAATGTCAATCATGAAATAAAGAGCTGTTTTGGCCCATGACAGGCACTATAGAAAAAGTAGGAGAGGAAATCACAACATAGGTAGGAGAAGCAGGGTGGAGTCAGAGAGACAGAGCCAGCTGCCCAAGAAGAAACATGTGAGGAACACAGGTAAGCCACAGGCCACATGGCAGACAAAATAATGAGAATGGGCTGAGTTAAGATGAAAGAACAAGCTAGCAATGTGCCTGAGCCATAGACCAAACAGCATGAACTTAACATAGGTGTTGAATCATTTCTGGGGGCCTGATCAGCAGCGGGCGGCTAAGGGGTCTGGGGCTGCAGGTCTGTGGGTCTGGACCTCTAGCCGCCTGGGACCAAGACACCTTATTGTAACAAGAGGGTTCTGAGACACCAGAAGAACATGGTCTACAGAATCAAATAATCAGGGCTCACAGGGGCTCACAGAGACTGAAGTGGCAATCATAGAGATTCATGGGCTTACAGTAGGTCCTCTGCAAACATGTTGTGGTTGTTTATCTCCTGGGGTTTTGTGGAACTCCTAACAGTAAAAGTGGGGGAGTCTCTGACTCTTTTGCCTGCTCCTGGGAGCCCTTTCCTCCTCTTGTGTTGACTCTTCCAGTGTTTATATGAGGGTTTGTGTAGTAGGAGGTTTCTGGCCCGGAATTTTGGGCCTAACCTCAAGGTTTTGGACCCACAGACCCACAGTCCCACAGTCCCACAGTCCCACAGTCCCACAGTCCCACAGTCGCACAGTCCCATAGAGACACGTAGAAGCTTACTATAGTTTTAGGCTGTTCGGCCTAAGGCCCAGGCATATCACTTGCTAACTCTGTACCCTTCATCTAACCCATGACTCTTCCTGTTCAGCCATGCGGCTGGGTACCTTTCTTTAGAGCAGCATAGTTGTCCTTTCTTCTTTTGGCTTCTCTCTGGCATTCTGCTCTGTGCTTCCTGTTCTCAGAGTTTTTCTTAGTCTGGTAGCCCCGCCCACACTTCCTGCCTGCCTTTGGCCAATCAGCGCTTTTTATTAAACCAGTGGGTGGGACAATTATTTACCATGAAACAACACAATCCCCTACAGTTTTGTCTCTAGTCGTATTGAATCTTGTTATGAGCATTCCATTGATATCACCACAGGCCTTCTCTTTTCTGATGGGATATTGAGGAGCAGTGGGAAGATTTGAGTGTAGAGGGGACTGGAAGGAGTTGAGGGTGGGGATGCTGTGTTTAGGATATATTGTATGAGAGAATAATAAATTTTAAAAAGGAAAAAAGTCAAGGAAAATTCTTTATAGTTCTCTGTGAATTCCATACAATGTATTTTGATTGTATTCACCCTTGCTCACATTTCTCCATGGTATGCTTCCATTTCCTACTCATTCAAATTTGTTTCCTTTTTCACTGTTAAGTTCAATTTGTGCAGTCCATATATGCTTTGATTTGTGACCTTGTGCTGGAGCATGGTAGAATTACTAGGGACAATAGTTTTAAAGAAAATTAACCCTCCCTTTCTCAGTAGTTATTAAGTGCCAATAGCTCCTTGGCTATGGGTAGGGCATCATGTCCACCTTCCCTCTCCATGCTGGAATTTGGTTTGGCTTGAGTTTTCACAAGCCTTGTGCATGCTGTCATGATCTCAGTCACTTTATATGTGCCTTATTTTGTTTCCATCTTCTGGCCCTGTAGCCTTTCGACCTCTCTTCCAAAATTATATGTGAGCCTTGAAAGGGAAGAAATACAAGATATGTTTCCTTTAGAAATGAACATTCCAACCTTTTAGTCTGTGAACCTTGACAACCTGTGGATCTCTCCATTAATCAACATCTATTGCCAAAATAAATTTCTCTGATGAGTACTGAGAGATGCATTAATCTAAATATATAATGATATGCCAAATATTCAATTAACCGAATAGTAGTAGCTGTTGTTTCTCAGAGCCCATGACCTATCTAATCTCAGGATCTTGGTCTCATTAATAGTTTCTGATGTGTTCCAACTCATTAATCAGCCTGTAAGCTGATTATTTACTTCCATTAGCATGTGTGACATTATTGTCTAAGCAAATACATCTTGCATGTAGGTAACTATTGTAGTTTGTGGAGTTTGTAGCTTGGTGAAATTGATTATTTTTTCATGATATTGTATAGTGTATAGTATAGTATAGTATAATATAGTATAGTATAGTATAGTATAGTATAGTATAGTATAGTATAGTATAGTATAGTATAGTACAGAATCCAACTATACTATTCTTTGGCATATACCTAAAGGACTTTACTTATTACTACAGGGATACTTGCTCATTCATGCTCTTCACTGACTATACATAATTGCCAGTCATAGCTAGATGTTCATCTTTTAATGAATGGAGAATGAAACATTGGTACACTTACACATCGTAATATTACTCAGCTACTAAGAAAAATGAAATTATAAAAAATTCAGGTAAATGAATGGAACAGGAATCAACAATCTTGGATAAAGTAACCCAGACAAAAAGACAAACACCTTATATTTTTTCTCATATACAAATGTTAGCTTTAAGATTTAGGTATATGTATTTTATTTGCAATATTCACAGAGATTAGGTAACTGGTGAAATGCAGTGAAGAGGAGCAGATTTTTTGAAGAGGGGGAAATAGAATGTAGTGTTATAAAAATAAAAAGCAGAGATAGGAATAGAAGAATTACATGGTGATGGGAATGGGAAGGCAGTGCAGAGAGGAGAGTAAGAAAAGGAGTAACTAACGTGAAAGGTCTTTGAAAGACTACTTTAGTAGAAGATTTGTGGGGTGTGTGTGTGTGTGTATGTCTGTGAAAAGAATTTAATTAAAATTAATTGGAATTACCATCTAATAGAGGAGACCATGCCCTAGACACCACATGCTATGAAGGAAAACTTCTAGTACCAAGAATGGGTTATATCTTTTTGAGCTGTAGACCCAAACATTACAATATACTGTGAATATGACTGGTTACCCTCCACACCTGGTAACTTCCTATTGCTAAAGATACCACATATTTATGTCAGTGAATATGGAGAAACCAAGCTGTCATTCAAATAGAAGCTGCATTCCTACTGACTGTTTCTACATTAGTAAGCTTCCATATGCCTTTTTCCCAAAAGGTCTTTAGTATCATTTATTCCTCCCCATTCCCTCATCTACTTTTCCCGCCGATTCCTGACTCCAGCTTAATACTTCCTGTTTTTAATTTTTAGACATTTATATTATTTCTTTTGAGAACTTTCTTTTAGTTCCATGCCCCATTTTTATTGGGTTGCTTGTTTCCTTGATGTTAAGTTTTTTTAGTTCTTTGTATATACTAACCCTCTATGAGGTGCACTTATGATAAAAAACATTTTCCCCATTTTCTAGAATGCTTCTTCACTTGAATGATGTCCTTTGATGTGAAAATGTTTTTATGCTGTGAATATCAATCTTTAAATAAAAGACTGTTTTGGCCCATGACAGGCACCATAGGAAAAGTACGTGGGGAAATCAGAATAGGTAGTAGGAGGGCAGAGACAGACACAAATAGAGCCAAACACCCAAAGAAGAAACATGTAAAGAACATAGGCGAGTTACAGGCCATATGACAAAGCAGATTAATGAAAATGGGTTGAGTTAAGATGAAAGAGCTAGCTAGCAAAATGAGCCATAGGCCAAACAACATGAAGTTTATATAAGGGTCTGAGTCATTTGGGGGGGGGGTCTAAGCTTCAATGGACAACTAAGTAAGCTGGGACTGCAAGTCTGTGGGTCTGTACCTCTGGCAAAATGGGGCAGAAAGTCTCATTGTAACAGTCCTTTGCTGTACAAACTATTTTAGTTTCATGAGGTGTCCAGATTGATTTTGGTAGTAGTGTTTTATCACACCAATAGGAATCTTCACTAAGATACCAAACAAACCACCATACTTTGACCAACACAGCAGAGTCAGCTCCTCATCCCAAACCACATATTACCCTTCCATTTCATTGAGAGATCCCTCTAGACAAACTGCCCCATATAGACCATAATGGACTAAAAAGGCAAGCCCACATCCAGCTTTCAGTAATTTCTTCCTTTCCATGGATGCCTCCTACAGCCAAACTTCATCTTTATATGAAATCAGGCCTACTGTGTACCCAGAGAAGTGGTCTACACTGGACCTCCTTGGATCCCTTCTTTGCTTCAGTGTCTTTTCCAGTCAAACTACCAAACTTAGACCTGGAATGGATCTGTAAGGCAGCCTCCTTCCCAGTTTGGAGGCCTCTAACTCATACGCCACAAGCAGTCCATCAAAACAGCCCTTTGATCCATGCCTACCCTGTGTTCTCTCCAATTTTCCCAAGCCTCCTAGTCTTCTGTTTACTCCCAGATACTAGTGGAGTAGAATGAAAAAGCCAAACAAAACAACAGATACCCAGGTGTCATTGGAAACATACAAACAGTAAGAAAACCCAAGACAAAGTCTTTAAACAAAACAATAATAATAAAAAAAAAAAAAACCAAACAACTCCATAGCAATGATCTCTAAGGAGAATGACTTAGGGGAATTCAAGACATAGAATTCCAAACAATTTTAAGCATATGCAAAGGTGCAAAGGTTTAAAAGAATTTAAAGTAGGAATTGATGTGGGAATGCGTTTATGTATGCTGTGAATATCAATCTTTAAATAAAGGAGCTGTTTTGGGCCATGACAGGCACCATAGAAGAAGTAGGAGGAGTAATCAGAACATAGGTAGGAGAAGGAGGGCAGAGTCATAGGCAGATGGAGCAAGCTGCCAAAGGAGCAACATGTAAGGAACACAGGTGAGCCACGGGCCACGTGGCAGACAGATTAATGGAAATGGGTTGATTTAAGATGTAAGAGCTAGCTAGCAATGTGCCTGAGCCATAGGCCAAACAGCATAAAGTTAATATAAGCATCTGAGTCATTTCTGGGGCCTGAGCGGCGGCTGGGCGGCTAAGCAGTCTCGGGTGGCAGGTCTGTGGGTCTTGGACCTCTGGCTGCCTGGGACCGAGAAACCCCACTACTACAAGGAATTATTATGTAGCAGTTTTCTCTGAGATTAATTAAATTAGTCCAACTTGGAGGTATGCTCTTTAACAAACAAGATGTGTATACAGAGGTGTAATACTCAGACGGTCTAAGAGCAGGTAAAACAGTCCATCATGTAAGGAAGCTCCTTAAAAAGGGAAGTAAAAATTTTAATGTAGCTTCTGGAAATCCCTGAAACTTATGAGATTTACCATCCTTCTTACCCTAAGAGTATATATAAGGAGTGAAGACTTCTGAGAGTCACTCTCAGACAAGTTGAGTTTCATAGATGATGCAGGGATTAGCCAAACAATCTGGAAGATGCAAAGTCCAGCTGTATACCCTGAAAGAAGTAGAGACCAACTATGTAGCCTGTAAGAAACAGAGACTAAACAGCCTAGAACAAAAAAACCCAAGCCAAGCTGCCTAGAATAAGCTCATATCAACTGAGATACCTATAAATGATTCTCTCCAAGCTCCATTCCAATTTTTCAGTGTGTTCCAGATTTCCAGTTTTCATGAGCTGTCATCATTGCTAGGATGTGCTTTGGTGATACAGCTGTCTTGGTGTCATTTCTACTCCTATAAGTAACCAATCATTCATATTCTTATAAATAACTCCAATTATAATTCATTGGTTCACTAAGTTGGGCTTTGGTAGTATCCATACACCAATCTGCCATCAGTTCTATATCTGGAATGAGTATATGTTTGCTCATATCTCTCCAAGAATAATTCCACACAATAGCCACTAATAAACATCTGGAAGAGGTGACAAAAGTCAAGAATAAACTATTAGAAGCTCCCCAAAACATAATGAAATAAGATGATCTAGGATATAAAAATTGAATTCAATAAAATGAAACAACAGCAGACATCCAGGTGTCATTGGAAAGATACAAGTAGTAAGAAAACCCAAGACAACATGTCTCTAAACAAAACAAAAACTTCAAACTTCAAAGAAGCTAGAAATAAATCAATCCCAAACATGATAGTCAGTGAAAAGCCTTACCAACAGAACTGACCAAGTATAAAACAGAACATAAGGGATTGAAGACAATGTAGAGGACTTGTATTATTCACTTAATTGTAACTATATTTTAAAAGTTACATGAATCGAGTATGTAAGATCATTGGGACAGCCTAAAGAGATCTAACCTATAAATTATGAGCATAGAATAAGAATTCCAAATCAAAAGTATAGACAATATTATACCAAACTATGAGCACTTCAAGCTTCAACAATGACTGCTCAGATATGACATGTCCAGTGATGTGGGAATGCCTTTCTGTATGCTGTGAATGGCAATCTTTACATAAAGGAGCTGTTTTGGCCCATGACAGGCACCATATAAAAAGTAGGAGGAAGAATCAGAATAGGTAGGAGGAGCAGGGCGGAGTCAGACAGACCAAGCCAGCTGCCCAAGAGGAAACATGTAAGGAACACAGTTGAGCGACAGGCCACGTGACAGATTAATGAGAATGGGTTGAGTTAAGATATAAGAGCAAGCTAGCAATGTGCCTGAGCCATAGGCCAAACAGCATGAAGTTAATAAAAATGTTTGAGTCATTTCTGGGGCCTGGGCAGCGGCAGGCAGCTAAGGGGTCTGGCGGGTCAGGTCTGTGGGTCTGGGGCTCTGGCCGTCCAGGACCAAGAAACCTCTTTGTAACAGATGGCGTCCCTGGGTGGGCCGAATATCCACTTAAAGCCTTAGAAAGCTTAAAAAGGGTTCTAGTTCACAGAAACTGAGCCAAAGTAGCTTTCAAATTGTGTATCTGAAGCGGGTCATTATACAAAGAAAGCATGGCATCCGGGTCACATTCAAAATGGTGCCGGTGGACTGGTGGCAGGCAGTGTAAGCTGCAATCAGGCCAGTTCCTGAAGTCTTACAGAAGACTCAGCAGCATGTGACTCATTAAGGTTTCTGTTTATTTTGAACAAAAAGGAAACAAAGACGGTTACTTAGTAGCAGCATTTTCTTGTGTCTGCTCTGTTTACTGGCCACAAACAGAGATGCGGTCCCTTAAAGAGAATTTACTGATTCAGCTTTTCTGCAAAAACTATGTGGCTCTTTAAAAGAGTATGAGTATTTTTAAAGCTCTTCTGGTTGGAAAATGAGTAAGGATTCACAATAAAACAGATTCAGATGAAAAGAAAAACCTGTAAACGGGTTACAATGTATGTAAAAGGTACATAGGCTTCAGAGAGAAAAGAAAGAGGATAGAGAAAGTCTTTAAAAAGATAAATAGAATAATAAAAATATAATAAGCCCTGTAAAGATGGAAAATAGACACAAAATCTGGATTTTGGTTGTTATTGTGTTTTCTTTTAATTTTTTAACTGTTAATGAGCTAACTGCAGAAAGACAATGGACTGCAAATGCAAAGGCTACTAAGTTAAACAAGAAAATATATTTTAAAAGTATTTTGATTTTAAAATTTGTGTCTAAGGATTTATTGCTTTGGAAGAATTCTGCTTTTGTTTCCACAGAAGATGAGAACCTATGGATTGCTTACAGGCAAATGTGGTTTCATCAACCAAGACCCCCTGAAAAAAAGTCACTGATGGGAAGAGATGGCTTTATCACCTTCAGGGCTGTAGACTATGATCTAGTCTCAACAACCCATGAGATTTTCAACGCCCATTAATCAGCAGGAAGTAGTAATGGAAAACTATACGCAAATTCCAAAACCTTTTGTGATTTTATTTTTGCTCCTGGGATTTTGCTCTCTAGTTCAGAAGCATTACTTCTTCTAGATATAAGCTACTTTCTAGACCATTGTCCAAAATACTTCATACACGTTAACCTCATTTTCATAATAGACTGTTTCACATGTTTCACTGGTACTTTTTCTGGGTTGTTTTCAATTAATTTGCATACGTTTTATCATTAGGCTTGACTATCCTATGAAATACGTCAGCCTTCAGGGTTGGATGATGCAAGCATCATATTCACTGTGATGAAACAAGAAGTTTAACATTCATTTTACAGAGAAGGAAATTAAAAACATAAAGTCTCCTTCACTGGCCTTATGATATATTTTTCTGAGTCTCTTGGTCTTTTCTGACATTTCTTATATTTTCTTTACTGCCTTACTTGTAGTACCCTTCTAGTCAAAAACATTTCCAACTAGGTATTTACCAAGTCCTTCAAATTTTCTAGGTCATAAATAACACAAATTTTGTGAATAATATGGATAAGGCATCTCAAACAAATGATAAAAAAAAGAAAATACGTAAACATTCAAAATACCCACCTAAAAGCATAACAGTAGAAAAGTGGAGGAACACCTAGAAAATTATTAAAAATTCCACACGGATAAAGAACCCCTCAAAGATCAGCATGAACAATTTTGTGTATAAAGCCAATGCTGTTTTAATGATACTCCTAAACAAACTATTGTATGAAAACTTTAAGTAATCGTAGCTATAGAATTCTAATTATAAATGTAATGTAGATAATTCCATTCTTTAAGGATTCAGTAAGAACTGTAATTGTGGCTTATTGGTAAAGAGCTTACCTGGCATGTGTGGATCCGTTGTACTGAAAAACAACTTTAGTACAACTTCTCTTCAGGTTTATTTTTTTACAGTACTTTCTCTCATAGCATATGGTTTTCTTTGATATATTTTGACTCTCTCATATTGTCAGGGGGAAATAAGTTCATAAAGACTTTAATTGTGCTTGATAGTGTCAAAAAAGCAAACTAAACTCACTGTTGTACCTGACAGCCAGCAGTTAGTAATTAAACATTCTCACTATAACATAGATGTAAGAGTCAACAAGCAAGTCTAATGTCATAATTACAAAATCAAATTAGGCAGTCCAAAGGGCATATGTCAAAAGAATAATCATATTTGGAAAGAAGAGAGAGATAAGTGGGTGGAAGACTTGGAAAAGTCAGTTGAGGTACATATATTCAAACATGGGATTTGTGCCTTAGAATACAAAGAAAATTTGAAGAAACAAACCAATTGTTTTTATTACCCCAAGTGCCATAATTGGCAGAGCAGAGAATAGCTATGATAAACTGGCAATTTAGTATTTCCTGAATATTCTGCTGTTTTGTATGCTTTATCTAATTTTATACAAAAACCCTGTGAAATAAAAAAATTAATGCAATTGTTGTAATGGCATAAAATAATAGCAAAATATTTGTCACTTGCCCAATATTCCATTAGCTGAGTAAGTATAGAAGGTAGGATTTTTAATGCAATAGAACACCACAGATTTGTACAGTCTATGAATCATTATGCATTGTTATTTTATGTTTCTAGACTATGGCTTTGATTATTCTGGGTTTATTACCACATTGATGTGGATACTCACAGTAGAAGACTCAGACAGTTGAGAACTCATCTGAGTATAGGAGACACAACTTCTCAGATTCTATTCTTAGGCCAGCCTTAGCATTGGGACCTATACACTAAAAATCCCAAGTATATTACTGCTTAGGCCTAAAGGAGGAAGTTAGAGCCTGATTTTGTATTAAATACCTATAGATGTCCTATTACCCATGTCTGGCCCTATATGTCTCTCAGAATGAATCTCAGAAACTTTTAACAACCTGAAGTCTGTTATTCTGGACCTTGGGACTTTTACTAGAAGCATTTGACCCACCCAGTAGCCATTTCAGGGCAGTCCCCAGTTCAGGTACTTTCCTAAGATTGCCACATCTTCCACAGAAGCAATATCTGAATGTAAAATATATTTATTAATTTCTTAAAAGTTATAATATGTATTATGACTCTGTCCCCCAAGCCCCCCAAATTTAAATACAGTGGGACTGGAGCATGAGGCATGAACAAGAGTAGTTTGGAAAGAAAAGAGAAAATACTGCAGTAGTCGAATATGTTGGAGTCAGAACAATAATTCTAGCTTTTATACTTTATAGGTCTTGTGCAACTTAATAAATAAATTTAAAATGTCAATTTCTCATTGATACCTGGAGAAAATACTAGCAATCATGTCACAGAGTTGCTATAAGAATGTCATAAGTGAATTGGTGTAAAGCACTTTGCATTTTCTTGTGGAAAATATTCGATAAATGTTATTCCCTAACATGTACAAATACACGTGGCATATGTCAGTGTAAACAGAGATGAAAACAAAGAAAAATACAGATAGAGACTCATATTTTGGAGTCTAACATTTAAAGGAAAGTTTTAAGGCTTTACTATAGAGTAAGTTGGAGATATTAGAGGATTTAAGGATGGAAGTAATGAAATTAGATTTGTATACTAAAATATGCTAAATGTAACATGGCAATAAAAATAAGTAGAAGTAAGTGTGGCTATGGGGGAAACAATTGGCATTCCATTAAAACAGCCTAGGCAATAGATGGCAGTGTCTTGGATAAAATTAGTGACAGAATGGATAGTGATAAATACATTAAAGGAGGCATATTTGAGACATATTTGGGGAGTAGAAAGAGCCAATTATATCATAGTTGACCTGGCAGCTATTGTTTTAAAATTTCCTTTATTTCTCTCCCAAGAGAATTAAGGAAAGATTAAAGAATAACATCATCAGTTAATTTATGTATTGGTATGTGATACTTTCTAGTGCATCTTAGATCCTGGAGAAAGGTCTAGTTCTTTTCTTAGAATCTGGTTAATATGCCAGTATACCAGTCTTGTTGAAGAAATTTATTTTACACCCTCTACGGGGGGAAAAATTCCTAGTTTACAGTATACTAATAGAAAACTTCTGTAATTCTTCATTCTCTCTTGTTACCCAGTTTATCTGAGAAATCTACATTCAAACACTGAAGGTCATGAAATTTGAAAAACTTAACAGAGTCAATATTTTATCACTACTATATAGATGCTCTTCTTGAGATAGAATGATGCAGGAAGTTGGCTATGAGTAGGGAGAGTAAAAAGAGAAAAGATGTTTGAGAGACAAGATAGATAAAGAAATTGGAGATGAAGCAACAGAGGCACATAAAGAGAGGAGTCGATTAGGGAGTAAGGGAGGTCTATTGGGTCCACCTTACACAAACATAAGAAATAAATGTCATGTAGGACAGTAAAATAGGTCGAGAAATATTGTAATGTTCATTCTACTTTAACTCTGAAAATAATATATGTGTTCTTTTAATAAAGAATTGCTAAGACCAGGTATGGCAGTATATATCTATAATAATAATAGTACTGGGGCAGATGAGACAAGATGACCTTAAGTTCAAAGCTAGCCTGTTTCAATAAATGTAGGAAGGGAGAAAGGCAACCCCTTGTTGTAGACTTTGAAAATGGAAGGAAGGACCGAGAGTCAAAGAATATAGGCATCCACTAATATCTGGAGAAACCTGGAAAAAGATTTCTTCACAGAAATGCCTATACTTTGTTTTTAGTTCAGTGAGACACATTATCAGATTTCTGATATATAGGATATATAGAATCATAAGAGAATAAATCTGGAATGTAAACCGAATAAGTTTATGATAGTGTGTTACCGTATCATTGGACACAGACACAGTCATCTAGTTAATTAAAAGATCTCATTTTTAGAAATACTGAATTTTAATACGTTTGAGGTATACCACATATGGAAAAGAGATAAATAAAATGAAGATTTAAAACAGGGAGTGAGTAGTGATGAAAAATTGGAGAACTGGGGCTGGAGGAATGATTCAGTTCTTAAGAGTGTGAATTGCTCTTGCAAAAGACTGGAATTCAGATCTCAACACTCACGTCAGGTGTTTCAAAGCTGCCTGTAATTCCAGGTCCAGGGGTGGCTAACACCTATGACCTTCTAAGACACCTGCTCAGGTATACATACCTCCCAGCACACTCCTACATAATTAAAAGCAACAAAAATAAGCCTAAAAAATGAAAACAAATGTGATCTCTAGGCAAACAGATATGGATTTCTGAGCTCAAAAGATGTGAGCAATAATTAGAGGTCTGAGAGTCACATTCTCATAGTTTCCATATGAAAGGTTTTCTCATTTAACTTTGATTTAAAAGTTCAGTATATTCTACCTTGTGGGATAGAGTGGATAAATAGGAGAGATTTAAGATACTGTAGAAAAAGGAATAATTAATGGAGCAAGATCTGGGCACATGTACCACAGAACTAAATTTACAAAAAGCTCTGCATTTTTGAGAGGATGTGAAACACATTTAAACAAGATGGTCGACTGTTTTTAGTTTTGTTGGTTTCTTTTTGAAGGGATCCACTTATTTCAATTATCAAAAAAGAAGTAGCCACAACAGGTTGATTAGTGGGTAGGTAATTTGCACTTCCTGTCCTCCATTAGTATTTATCTAGTGTCACTGAAGGCTACTGTCAGGATCCAGGTGTCTCTTCTCTCATATTTCCTCCATTCTCTTGGGATTCCACAGAACCTAGGCACAGACTCAATCAGCCTCCTTCCCACTAACCTCAGCTCTCTGTTCTAGACCATTTCTATTCCTTTGTATTCATTAGTCAATGAATAGCCAGAAATCCTGTCTATCTGGGACCTCCAGACATGAAGCCAGGCAGGGACACAAGTAGGCAATGTTTGCTCTGCTTTATTTCCCCAAGTGTGAGCTCTCCACTCTCACCCTAGCCCAATATCAGTCTGTCTGCACATGCCTCTCCTCCCACCTCAATTCCATTTACTGGAGATGCCAACACTTGGTACAGACCCAGGATCACCCTAGCACTTTTATATCCATCTCACCAAATTACTTGTCTTACTGCAACCCACTTTTAGGAGACCTTCCACCACCATACCTCTAAGTCCCTAGGGGTCCTGCCTCTTAGTGTAGGCAGAGTCCCCTTAGCTCTTTCCAAAAGTCCTTCTCAGCCTTTGCTCTGAGACCATCTCTAGTATTGTCTGCCACCCTCCAACCTGCAGAAGCACTCTCTGCTAGGCAACACACAGCCACTGCACTCTCCTAAGATCCAGAGAGGACAAAAGGAACCAAGAACACCCACCCAACAAAGACAATACCACATATCAACACATAGAGTCACCTCAATCATTCTGATTCCAGATGCCTAGATAGCAGCATACAAACACAAATATTAACAATTCAAGTCATATGTCACAAAGAACTCAGTAACCCTACTACAATAGGTCCTGAGAAATGTAATATAACTGAAGCACAGGACATGAACTTCAAAATAGCAATTATAAGTATCTTCAAGAGGAGTAAAGAGGATATAAATATATTCCTTAGTGAAGTCTCTAAAAACACAACCAGTAGAAGAAAAATTGAAAACAGTTTAAGACATGAAAGGAGAAATGGAATCACTATTAAAACCTAGAGATAATAAAAAAAAATTACTAGCTTAAATGTGAACCTCCAAGGCAATCCTCACAAACAGAATGCAATAGATGGAAGAGAGAATTTCCAGCATTAAATATAAGAAAGAAGAAATCAATGCCTTGGACTAAAAGAAAATCTAAAATTCTACAAATACTAGTAATAGAGGATGAAGAAGAAACCTAGGTCAAAGGCACAGAAAATATTTTCGACAGAAAGAAGAAAAATTTCCTAACCCGAAAAGGAGGTACCTAGCAAGGTACATGAAACAAATATATAGGATCAGAGAAGAACTCCTCCATGACACATAATAAAGGACTCAATAAACAGAACAATGAGAGAATATTAAAAGCTTCAAGGAAAAAAGATTAAGAAACACATAAAGTCAGACCCACTAGAATAAAACCTAACTTCCCATCAGAGACTCTAAAATCCAGAAGAGTCTGGATGGATGTTATGTGAGTTTTAAGAGACCACAGATGCTAGCCCACACTACTATACTCAGAAAAACTTTCAATCACAATATGTGGAGAAAATAGAACATTACTTGATAAGGCCAAATGTAATAAGTATCTACAAATGTAGAAGCACTAGAAGGAAAACTTCAATCTAAAGAGGTTAGCCACACCCAAGATAACTCAAAAAATAAATGATCCCAGACCAGAAAATCAAATGAAGGGGGAAAATGCACATCATAACTATAAAGTAACAGGAATAAACACTGCCCATTGATTTTGTTCAATACTAATGGTTTTAATTTTTCCATATAAAGCCATAGAATAACAGATTGGAATAGAAACAAATACATCTTTCTATGGCATTCAAAAGATAGGTGTTACCATCAAGGCTAGATCAAAGAATGGAAAAAGTTATTCCAAGCAACTAGACCCAAGAAGCATTTAATTTCTGAAAAAAATGGAATTCAAACAGAAATTCAAATAAAAATCAAAGGGTAGAGCACTACATACATTTAAAAGGAAAAAAATGTGCCAAGCAGATATTGTAATTCTAAGCATTTTATGTGTCAAACACAGAGAACCTCAAGTATATATAAGAAATGCTACTATAGCTTAAATCACAAATACTATCATCATCAATATTGTTTTATAGAGAAAGATTGGAGTTAAATGGTGTCATGAAAGAAATGGATGTAGTAGATATTTACAGAACAATTTTCCAAAAATTTAAAGGAATATACCTTCTTTTCAGCATCTCAGGGAGCTTTCTCCATAAGTGATCACATAGACACAAAGCAAGTTTTAACAGACAAAAGAAAATTTGAATAACACCTTGCCTCCAATGAATACCATGGTTTAAAACTGGATAACACAAAAGGTAATTACAGAAGTATACAAATTCATGGAAACTGAATAACTCCCTTTTGAATGAAAAATGGGACAAGACAAATTATAAGGGAATTTAAAAATTTTAGAATTGAATGAAAAGATGACACAAAATACCCAGTTATAGGACATAAGGAAGTTGGTTCGAGAGAGAAGTTTATAGCATTAAGGGCCTACATAAAAATACTGGAGAGATCTTATATTAGTAACTTAATGAGACACTAAAATCTCTAGAATAAAAAGAAGAAATAACACCTAAAAGAAATAGGTGGGAAGATAATGGAACTCAATGCTGAACTCAATAAAGTAGGAACAACAACAACAAAATAATGCATATAATCAATGTGGTTCTTCGAGGAAAGTCAATAATATTGACAAGCCCTTAGCCGAGCTAACTGAAAGGCTGAGGGGGAAGATCCAAACTAACAAAATTAGAAATAAAAATGAGAACCTAACAACAGACAACAAAGAAACGACATACTTTAAAAATCTGTACTCCACCAAACTGAAAAACATTAAAGAAATGGAGAACTTTCGTGGTATATATAGGACATACCACAGTTAAAACGAGATAATGTAAGTAATTTTAAAAGACACAAAGCCTCTTATGAAAAAAGTAGTAGTAATTAAAACTTTTCCAAACACAAAATGTCCAGAACCAGAATAGTTTAGATCTACAAGACCTTCAGAGAAGAATTTATGCCAATACTCCTTAAATTATTTTGCAAAACAGAAACTGAAGGAAGATTGTCTAATTCTTTTTATAGCCACAATTACCCTGATATCTTAACCATACAAAGACACAACAAAGAAAATTGCAGACCAGTTTCCTTATATCATAGATGCTTCTTAATATAGTACTTGCAAACCACTCCCTAGAGCTATTCGTAAAGAGATTATCTACCACAAATAGGCTTTATCCCAGAAATGTAGGGATGGTTCAACAATTACATAAATGAACAAATACAAACCACCAAATAAACAAACTGAAAGAAAAAATTCATATGACTGTCTTATTAGGTGTAGAAAAGGCCTTTTAGACAAAATCCAACATCCTTTCATTATAAAAGTCCTAGAGAGAATAGGGATGCAAGAGACACACCTTAACATAATAAGGGTAATTTACAGTAAGTCCACAGCCAACATCAATCTTAATGGAGACAGACTCAAAACATTTCCACTAAAATCAGGAACAAGACAAGGGGATGCTCACTTTCTTCATATCTATACAGCACATCACTCAAAATCTTATCTAAGCTAGAGAAGTAAGGTAACCAAAGGAGATCAAGAGGGTTCAAATAGGAAAGGAAGAAGTTGAAGTATTTTTTTTTTTTTTTTTTGCAGATGATATAATCTTACATATAAAAGATCCTAAAACCTCCACTAGGATACCTCTATGGTTGATAAACACTTCCAGCCAAAAGAATGATACAGAATTAATACATAAAAATCAGAAGCCTGTCTATATACAAATGACACAGAGAGATAGAAATCAGGAAAACAACACCTTTCACAATGACTCAAAAATATCTTGGGCTATTTCCAATCAAGCAAATGAAAGTTTTGTGTAAAGAAACTTGTATAAGGCACCAAAGAAAACATTGAAGAAGACATCAAAACAAATTGTTGCCTAAGTTGATTTTTTTCAGGGTATTTTTCCAAGCAAGATATAAATACTAACACAGAAAATTAGTATGAAGAGTGTAGCCATCTTTGCTATAAACCTAGCCGCGTGGTTCTCAGGGCTTTAAGCCTTGAGGGAGAAATACAGAAGTGTTTAGAATGTTGGACTACAAAAAGCCTCGAGTGGTACAACCAGAACTTAATGTGGCATTCTAGTGAGAGCTTAAAAAAGAATACCAAGAGAAATTCAGGCAATAGGATCCAGGTCATGAGGTTTCAGAAGGAAACAAGAATTTCCCTATCAGGATATCGGCTGAGGGCCAATTATGTAATAGTCTGTCAAATAATCTAGCTATTCTATCCATGATTCAAGGTCTTCAGTGAGGTTGAATTTAAAGGTAATGGACACATTGAGTAAGTAGATAAAATTTTAAGACAGGATACCTTTAAAGAATGGCATGGCTAGTGTTTCCCAATGTCACTCAGGTTAAGTGTGAAAGTGAGAAAAGCACAAGGCTGAAAGATATTAAAAATGTAAATTTTGATGAAGAGAAGAGCGTGAACAAATTCAATCTTACAGACAAAATAGGTTTGAAAGTTGCTGTGATTGATAGATTACTTAAAAAGAAAATCACCAAAGTGAAACTTGATGTTTTGTCCTAAGCAGAAAAGTGTCCTGAAGGCAAGGCATCATCTGTTAAAGGCTACGTTCTTTAAAAATGTATGTTCCTTTGAAAGAAAAGTGCTTAAGTTGAAATATAAAATTTTACTGTAGGAAAACCCTTCTGGAAAATTTCCTAACAAATCAAGTGTTTCTCCATGGTCAGCTCACAGAAGCTGATACAACTCTGGACTAAAGGAAACAAAATCCATCATAAGATGGCTGTAAAAAATGGCAGCATCATCCATGTGGTATTGTAGGAATAAAAGAAGCAAAATTGATGACATAAAAAAAGTCACAGGACAGTTACAGAAAAACTAAGGTCAGGCAACACGTAGCAAGATTGGATTCTCTACAAGGAAGACCTTGGGAGGTAAGTGCACGAGCTGTGAAGGTGATCTAAGTTGTAACAGAGTTCTCATGATGTTTGAGATGCCACCAGCATGGGAGGTAACCTGAGAAATGCTGATGATGTAGAATAAAGCTGGTTCAAGAGAGAGTCTTTGTGTGTTTCAGCACGCAAAGATGGTGGGATTGACATACCTAATGCCTTTGGAGCCCAAAACATTCCATCACAAGCTTAAGATGACAAAGACGTGGAGTTATAGAATTCCTTTCTTGTTTTCAGTCTTGTTTGGTCTGGTTTGATTTTTTTCTTTTGGGATAGCAATGATTAATTTGTAAAACTATGTGTTAGAAGTACATAACTTCATTTTTTAGGTGTTGACAATTAAATAATTTTGAGTGTCAAATACATGGATTTTTAAAAATTATTTTTTAATTGTTTGAAATTATAGTATAATCATATTATTTGCTCATTTCCTTTCTTCCATCCAGATGCTCCCATATAGCCTCCTTGTTCTCTTTCAAATTAATGGCCTCTTTTTTATTATTTGTTTTTATAGATGTATCATATACATATGTATATTATATTTTAATTAGTATATAATATAAGTATATCATGTCATATAATTATATAATTAATTTAATCTATATTATATAGTATATAATACAATATGGTATTTTATGTAATATAGTATTACATAGCATATGAGATACAATATATAATTTATTATATATGCTATATATCATATCATATCATATATGCTATATATCATATCATATTATACATCAGTCTGTATAATGTTACTTCTATGAGTCTTTTTTAAAAAAAATTAAACAAAAATGAAATTGTTAAAGACTAGAGGGACAAGGGCTGGAAGAGCATGACTTTTAAAAAAGTGATATGTTTAGTTGTCAAGTTGACAAGAGGTAGAATTGTGGTCTTTAATCTTCATTGTCAACATGATTGTTCTTAATTTAAGAAGGTTTGTTCCTTTTATATACCTTCCACTGTTCCCCCTTCCCTCCTTCCTCCCACTCCTCCAGCCTCATGCAATCCCAACCCTCATCCACTCCTCAAAGAGGGCAAGGCCTCCCTTAGGCAGTCATTACAGGATAACATACCTAGTTGAGGTAGAACCCACCCCTTCCTCCTTGTATTAAGCCTGAGCATGGTATCCCACCATAGGGAGTGGGATCTAAAAAGCCAGTTCATGTACCCAGGATATTTGTGGTCCCATTGCCAGGACACCCACTCTCAGATTGACCTATACAGCTGTATCCACATTCAGAGGGCTTAGTTCTGCCCCATGCAGACTCTCCAACTATTAGTCCAGAGTCCATGAACTCCTATTAACTTGAATCAGCCATCTTTGTGGTTCTCTCCATCATGCTTTTAGCCCTCCTTCTTCACTCCTCTAGTCCCTCCTCCCTCTCTTCAACTGAACTCCAGATGTTCAGCCAAGTGCCTGGCTGTGGGTGTTTGCATTTGCTTCCATCAGTCATTGGATGTAGGCTATATGATGACAATTAGGGTAGTCACCAATCTGACTATGGGGAAGGCTAGTTCAGGCACCCTCTCCAGCATTGCTGGGAGTCTTATCTGGGATCTCCCTGTGGGTTCCTGTGGATTTTTCCAGCACCAAGTTTCTCCCTAAACCCATGATGGCACTGATTTTTAAATCACCTAGGTGACATACTTGTGATTTTATTGGGAGTGTATTTCTGAGAGAGTTAGCTGCAGGGAAGGGGGATCAGGAAAGGGGAATCCAGATTTGAGGATTCTTCTTTTGTACCACTCAGTTTACAGAGATCATATGGCAATTCAGAGTTTATTTTTAGAAATTAATTTATGCTAAAATTTTATGCTTCAAATAGTTTTTCAATTTAATATGGTATTTCACTGCAACTTTTAATCATATATTACTCATTTTAAAAAAATTCATGTGACTTTGATTAAATTTGTTCTAATGACAAAATCATGTATGTATGTAATGTATTATTACTGTTGCACCTAAGTCTCTCTGAATATTTCAGTAACATTTACCATACCTCACTTCTTGCAAGTCCTTTTATCCCATTCATATATTTTATTACATATATTTTTATTTATTGTTTGTGGAAGTGGGGTCTTATACATGCACACGCATGTGGAGGCCTGAGGACAACTGGTAGGATTTAATTATCTCCTTCCATCATGTTGGTCCTAGGAATTGAACTCAGGTCATCAGTCATTGGCAGTAAACACATTAGTAAGCCATTTTAGGGTCTCCTCATGTATTTGTCTGCTATTATTTGCTGAGCGTAATCAGGGTCATCATTGTGACCTTGGGTTAAGAGCTAGCCATTTGGTCCTGGTGAGCTCATCCACTGGGTATGTCATTGAAGACATTGTCGCTCCCTGCAAATCATTCAGTAGCCGGTAACTGAGCAGGGAGGGGTAAGTCTATATGAGTCTGTACCTAACCTATTATTTCTTGTTGACAGGCATAGTCTTGTTCAAGACCATTGCAGCTGACCATAACTATAATGATAATGATCACATTGTCTATACCGTGCCCACAAGATAGCATTTCACTTTCTTTGTCCTTTCATCTAGTTTTTTTTTTCTGCCCCGTTTTCCACAATAGTCCCTAAGCCTTAGAAGAGACTATATAAGTGTTTGTTTATGGCTGAATATTTAACAATCATTTATTCTTGCACCTTGAGCACCCAGGTAACTCTCTATTCACCCTCTTTTATTGCAAAGAGAAGCTTCTCTGGTTAAGGCTAAGAGTAATATTTGTCTATGAATATAAGCATATAAGCATAGATTTTTGGAAGACAGCTTTGAGCCGTGACAATTTAGTTATATGATGATAGTAAGTTAAACCCTAGGACCCCTCATAATGGGAATTCTTCTCTCCTCATGCATGGGAATTCTTAGTGGGTTTAAAGTACCCAGGGGGGATTATTTATTGGGTATCAAACCTCATATAAAACCCAGAGGTTTGTTGGTTAGTTCCACAACAGTTGTTCCACTAGTGTATCAATTGACACAGCTTTCCTGACAGATTGGTTTTTGTAGCTTGTAGTATTCATAAATGGGCAATATCATTGATGCTTTCACTATCCTAGTAGTCATCATACCACTTTTTTGCACTGTGGTAAATGGTAGCAGGAAAAAAATCTCCTAACTCATTTCCAACTTGATTTCTCTGTATCATGAAATGAGGGTGTGTGCTGTCTTCTGCAAAAGGTTCTTATCTATTAGTTTCTGGCTGCCAACTAAGAGGAATGTCAAGAGCCTGTATGATGTTTATGGGGAAGCCTCTGAAGCCTCCCTGACAAACATTTCATAAGGTGGTATTATACAGCAAACACTGGGATTTTGCTTAAAAACCCATGGGTTTTAGGAGCCATATTATCCAGCTCTGCAGGATTCCCTTTCTCTTACTCTCCTAACAAAGTAGTACTTTTCATGTGACATTTTTATATAGTTTTTGTATAGGTTAACTCTTCCTCTCTTCCCACCTCATCTACACTTTATTCTCTACTCCATGAATCTTGAGGTTTGAACTCAGGTTATCAGGATTGACAACAGATGCTTTTACACATCACTATTGTTTATAATCAATTTGCAAACCTTCTTCTATGCATTTCACTGAACATACCAAAGAAAGACCCCCTTTAAAGCAATGCCCAAATATTGTGTCAAATTTCGGAGATAAAGTCTACAATCTTCTGAATTAATGAAATTAAATATAAGAAATGAAAACTTGGCACTATGGTCATCAGGAGGGGGCAGCAAAAAAAATTTTAAAGGTATAAAAAGAAGCATTAGCAGAATTATAGGGAAAAGTATTTAGAGAATATAAATTATATTTGTGGCATTTTCTTGTAATATAACAAGAATACTACCAAAATTATTATGAAGTCATACATACATGGATTGATGCAAGTGCATTTATTTTTTCCATGGGAAATTAATAGTTGGTTTTCATGTGTGCACGGCCTATTTTGTAAGGGAGTTCTAGTTCTTCATAAACTGAGTATTTCTTTTCTTTAGGAGTATAGGATGTTCTTGGGGGCCCAGATGTGGAAAAATCCTGTAAGGAAATTGAAAACATCAAAGAAATTGCATGACATTTCATAAAATAACTAAGTTTGCTTAAATATGCCAACATATTAGAAAATTAATCATATAATAGATGTTATTTTAGAAAACTAGTTACTATTACAAGCTCATAATTATTTAAAACAATAAAATATTTATTTTAGTTAATTAATGTTATTGGTTTTTAAATAGCCACTAAATACATGTCCTCTAATTTTTCTGAACTGGCTCAGACAATCCCAAATCTCTTCACTACAATAAGAAACAAACATTGCTGGATGGTATGTATGTGAGAAAAACAATTTGTGATCTTATAGTCCCATGTTACTATACAAGATTAATGTTAGTATATCTCTGAGTAAGTTTCCTAGCATTTAATCAGCTCTCATTGGTTTCAAATCTCCTTTCTAATGATTTCAAGTTTAAATATTTTATGTGAAATGATACACAAATTAATAAAATACATGTTACATTTACTTATAAATACATAAATACCTACTACATATTATGTATGTGTTATATATCTTGACTCTCCTTTTTTCTGATCTCATTATACAAACTGAAATAGTAGGTATACTGATTCATGTAAAGTCAACTTTCTAAACCTATATCTGAACTAACTTTGTTACATCATCTTATAATAATGAATGCCAGTGTTCACTATGTCATCTGCACTGGATTTATGATAATGATGATGACCATAAATAAAAAGATTTTGTACATACAAAGATTGGCTTTGTGTGCATTGTTGACAAGTAGTTGTTCCCATAGTTTACTGTAGGCTTAGTTGGTCCTGGAGAGGCATCCCAGTTATGAGCTGCATAGTTGTAATGAGTGTCTTCTTTGGGTTCTTGAGCAATATAGCTATTATAAGAATAAAACGTAGAATACTTTAAAATACACAATACACATATATTGTTAAAGTATACATGCAATAGAGTACTATGACTATTTTCTATATAAAATGAAAGAAGTCATTAGATTGAAATAAGAGGCATAATGAAATAATAGTGTATTCATAATATAGAAAGTACCAAACCATTTTTCTTTTAATTATATTACAAAAACTAGAGGCTTGATAGAAAATAGTCCCTAGGTTCTTGGTCAGAATAACTAAAAAATTGTGATAAGCAGGTAAATGGGAAGCACAATATTAAAAGCACAACAGTTTAATTTTTATCACTTCTGAGTTGTTTCTCAGGAAATATGCTAAAGTGCTATCTTTTACTCTGAAAATACCATTATATACATATTCACAGATGGAAACAGTGTTATCTCTGTGACTGTTTGTCTCTGCAACTTTGACTCCTACAAAAAAAAATTATATAAGTTGTCCAAAGCAATTATTTCCAAATGACTCTTTTTTTCCAGTATTTGTACTTTTCACTCCCGTTTTATAGGATAAATAGCTTACTTGGAATTTGTTCTGGATAACTGTGATGATGGAGAAAAAGAACTTCTAGAAAAGGCTTCTTGGTGGGATACACCCCAAGGATTCTACACAGAGATTTTTGTGAAAGGAAAAAAATGGTTAGTCATAATTTTAAGAAAATGTAAAATACAGTGTATAATTGCTCACATTTCTTCTGCATGCTAATATGTAAGTATTATTATAGTTCTAGGCCACTTCCTACAATATAAGTAAACAAAAGTAAGTAAAGATACCAGGAACTTTGCAAGCATCTATTCATCTAGCTATCTGTTAACTAGCATCTGCCTGTCACCCATCCATTGACAGAGAATAATATTTTGAAGATGTGTAAGTGGAATCCACACTACAGACACAATCTACGCATTAAGTAATGCTTTTAACCAGAGATTAAACTTAAGCCCATCTTTCAACTGTCATAATGTGAAAAACTTCATAAAGCACAGCTGACAATATCTTTAGAAGAAAAAATTTAGCATCAACACAACTACAGTATACTATAATGCATTTTTAAGAAAAATCAGTCCATGTAAATCAATCAATACAGACCAAAGTGCTCCACATGCATGCACAAGGACTGAATTGCTACATTAGCGTTTTTGATGCAAGATATTCACATTTTAGTAAAAATATGAGGCATATAAAGTGGATCAAAGTCTACAGAGAACTTGTTCTTTTAGGCCCATAAACTATATATACAGGTATATTGTGTTGTGGTTATTTAGACAGCTTTTTCAAAATAAAAAATAATTTCATGTAACCACTTATATATAATTAGTTTGTTGATGGGAAACCAGGTAGTCTATATAGCTACATATGTACTTTGACACTGAAATGGCTAAATGAGGTGAAATATACACAATACTCTTTACTATTTTTCAGGTGTTATCCACAACCATCTTATAAAGGTAAAGAATCTTAGAGAGCAATATTAATTTTCATCTGGAAAGTTGCACTGACAAAGAAGAATGAGATGGATCCTACATTTTTTTTCTTCATTGTTTAATTTTTTCTCTTCTGTCTTCGGGCCTTTTTTTTCTGCTTTGATTTAAAAAACCTTCTCAGAAGGAAATAAAATGCAATGATGAAACACAAAAGAAAAGCCATAACGCTTGAGGAGACTGATGAAACTTGGTCAGAAGGACTGGCTTGTATCTATAATCTTTCTTGATCACTCTACGATGTCATAATGGGCAGAACCATGTTAGAGTATCCCATGTCTCATGTCTTAAAGGGGCCTTCTTTCTTTTCATAGTGGTCTTAAATTCTTTGGTTCATGCGATTTCCTCTATCAGACATGAGGTAAAAGTTTGGACTCAAGGCCATAAATGAAGATTCTTTAGTAATGTGGATGCTTTGGGGAAAAGGATATCAAAACAAACTGTTAGGATGCCTAAGATGTAGAATTATTGTACTCTTGTACACTTCGAACATGTCTGTTTGGGGCCTATTTTAAAAAGGTTTTAATATTTATGTGCAGTAATGATTTTTGCCTGTATGTATTTCTCTGCACCACATGTGTAGATTCCATGATGGACAGAGAGATTATCAGATGCCCTGAAACTGGAGGTACAAATGGTGGTGAGCTGTCATATAATTACTGAGAATCAGACTCAGATCCTCTGGAAGATCAGCCAGTGCTCTTAACCACTGAATCATCACTCCAGCCATTGGCTTAAATAAAACTTATTTAAATTTTAGGCTTATTCCAAGTAAGCAGATACTGCAAAGGACTTTATACAAATCTTGAAAGTAAAGGTATACAGAATAATTAAAGCCAGAGAGAAACTGAAATAGTAAGATTACATTCTTTTAAACTCAGGTCTCTGCGGTGGTAGTACTGGTATCACTGATAAGACTGTGGAGGCTCCACTATCATATAAAGTTGCCACTATTGTATAAATTTGGGAGTCAAGAAAGATCATCAGCTAGTTAGTAAAAACATTTTTTTTCAGAATTAATAACTATCAGTCAGTACCATCTATTTCTAACCAGAAATTAGGTATTAGTTCCAGGAAAATAAGTAGCAGATATAAGCAATGTAGTGACTCTACTTTGAAGTCTAACAGTAGTTGAACCCAGGCTTAACCTCTTCACATACTCGAGAAGCATACAAAATGTGGGTTTTAATTTCTCCATGAAAAACATTTCTTTTAGGTCACATCTCAGAAAAATTTGAAACACCATATTCAGCATTAGGGAATGATGGTTTTATATTCATGATGATGCAGAGAGAGTAGGGGGTAGATTTGTCCAATATACTATGAAACAATTCATGGCCTCCCTCATCAATTTTCAATAACAAAGAGAAAGCCACATGGAGGAATTCTTTAGGTTCCAAGAGTACAGGAACCACCAGAAACAATTAAGTAAATAATCAAAGACTATAAGCACTATGTGTGTGTCATAAAAGAAAAGAGAATTTTAAAAAGTGAAACTCCTGATAGTATTGTGAAGAACTAAACAATCATGTGCTTGAAGATATGGAGATACATCTAATCTAAGAGAAGCAGCATGACTAAGAGCCTATCTATTGAAAGTCACAGATGAAGAAGCTGTCCTGTTTTTATTGTCTCCTCAATGCCAATGATGTTCTGCAAAATTTTAAATAATACAGGCCATCTCTATGATAGTAACACTTGGAATCAGAACGCTGCATCATGAAGTGGAAAAGCTCCAAGTTTCTCAAAAGAAGTTAATCTTCTAAAATGTATGATTAAAAGAAATCTTCAGAGATCCCAAAACAATATTTAGCCTGTACTACAATTGCCTTAATTTTTATACTTTTCTCAAGTTTCCAAATTCTTCTCCATGATCTTTATTCTCAACTGGTAGCCTCACTTCTTTAAGAGTACTGCTGAAGGTTCAGTAATCAACAATTGCTTATTTGAACTTAAGGCCCACTCAACAGGAGGAAAATTTTGTCTCTTATTAGACACCTAACCTGGGGCTAATGAAGTCCTGCTTCTAAAAGAGACCTGCCGCCTTTCTAGACCAACGTACATTCCTGTCTACAATCTGAATCTTGTCCTTCTACCCACAGATAGTGTGGAGATCACCTCTGCTAAAAGAAGCTTCTCGTTCCAACAAATGGAGACTATCACAGAAAACCACAGCTGGAAACAAAACAGAAACCAACTGGGCACAGGAACCCAGTGCCAGTGGATACATCTACATCCCTGCTCCTGCATCTATGGCTCAGGAAACTTCTCGGAAAAGGGATAGAAATGGCTGCATAAAGAAGATCTGAACAATTGCAACATCAATAGACATGCCAATGTGGAAGGGAGAAAATCTAGACAAAAAAGCTATAGAAAACTGAGGACTAGCTGAGTTAGTCAGTTCCAGGAATGTTTACCCTAATTGTCTAATACAAAGTGGTGAGCCCTGAAACCATATACAAACAGACAATAAAAATGAACTCACCAGGTGGTATTTGCATATTTATGTATAGTGTGTGTGTGTCTATGTGTGTGTGCGCGCGTGTGCATGTGCGTGTGTGTGCATGTGCGTGTGTGTGTGTGTGTGTGTGTGTGTGTAACGATAGTAATTGGAAGAGGATATTAATTTTGTAGTAAGGGGAACATGGAAGAAGTTGGAGGGACTGGACTTGGGAGGGGCATCAGGGAGGAAACGCACAGGGGAAAGTGATTTATTTTAATGTCTAAAACATAAAGAAAAAGGAAAGCATGCTCTACTTACTAAATTATAAAAGAGAGAAAGCGAGAACTGTTTATTATCTATCAAATCTGTCAAAATATCTGTATCAATGTCCATAATATTTTGCTATGACTAAAATATGCATGTTGATATCAAGATTGCATCCTTCCAAATCATCTCAAGATCAGACCTCTTCTTTCCTCCTTAAGAATTTACCCAGGTATTAACATTCTTGCAGCAACAATTTCCTATCCATTGTATCATACTTGTTAATATAAAGACACATATTAGACAGAAACTCCCAACTCCATCTACATTACTGCCCTATGTCTCTGCTTCCTGTTACTGTAAAAATAACCTTAAAAGTTTTCTATATGAACTAGGGGATAGGGATTATGGAGAAGTTTCCCACAGTGATGGCTGGCTGGAGCTCTGGGGAGCTCACTGAGTCAAGAACAGCCACTGGAGATCCATCAGGAAAAGGAGCTAGGATCTCCAACGGTAGGCAACTGTCGACTGGCATGGGCAGTATGTGGAGCCTCTACTGGGATCAGACTGTGTTCCTGTGCATTGGCTGGCACCTTGGAGCCCATTCTCTGCAGAGGAACACCTACCTAACCCAGTCTTGACTTTGGGATGAGGAAATCGGACTTGCTTGGAGTGGATGTGCCGCGCTGAGCTGACCCACCTTGGGACTTCTTGCTCTTTTCAGGGAGGGAATGGGTGAATGGGGACAGGCAAGGCTGAAGGCTGACTGGGAGGGATTGAGAGGGGGATGGTAGGGGGAGCAGGGAGATACATGGATAAAAAAGACTTTTATAAGTAAAAAAAAAATAATAAAAAAAAGGAAAAAAGTTTTCTATCATCGTCACAATAGTAAATTCTCTGACATCTGTCCACATGTTTTTTCAATACTATTTTCAATAATACTATGATTGATTTCAATTTCCTTTGATAATACAGCCTCTTCTTTATTAAAAGGCCTCTAAATGTTGGAGAACCTAAAACAACAAGTACTTGCTTCCTCTGTAACTGTACTCCAAGTTTAGGTTCAGTAGTGTGGTATTCAATAACACCCATATCATCATAACTAACAAACTAGTATTTTCAAACTAGTATTTTAGCCTATATGTGTCCCTTGAGAATAAAATTTACCTGCCCAACAACAGATTCAACACTTCTGCTTGTAAGTCAACTGGCATCTGTAACAAATTATTTCAAACCCCCAAATTTTGTTCCCTTCTAGCAACCACTCCCAAATATATTCCTTCTCCAGAGATCTCCATCTCTTTAGATGCTGGAAATTATTCCTTAGTGTCAGATTTTATTTCTTTCTTCCCTTCAAACCTCATTTTCAATCTATTGGCAAGTTTTGTCGATCAATTTGTCCACTTCTTTTGATCCCAATAGACATCAAACTAGTTTAAGACAACATTATCTCTCTCTTGAACTCTGTCACATTCCACTCTCTCTCATTCCTGCTTCCACCTTGTTTCCCTACAAACCAGTATCTGTGCAATATTCTGCCTCACCCATGGAAAGCATCTTCAGTGTACCTTTACAACTGAACTGACAATACAGCTGAATTAATAACTATATCCTACAAATTTAACATGCTTTCCCTAGTTTACCAACCTTTCAGCCATGGTAAATTTCTTTCTTTGAACATGACAATCCATTTTCATTCATTTTTATAGCTACTTTTCTTTTCATTTAAAAATTGCTTTCCCTTGATATTTCTGATGTATAAAGTTTTTTCCCAAAATTATTAGTTCAGATAACAGTATTTATTGAATTTTCACTAACCTTTGGAAACAATATTACCCATTTCCAAGTCATCATTCAGCATTCTGTTTTTGTTCCAGATTTTGTCACAATCTGAAATTGTCTTGTTTACATATTTGTTTCATGTCTGTTCCTTTTCCTTCTAGATTTACTATCCCATGAGGATAAAATTTAAACTTGGATACTTTCAAACTCAGTATAGGAATAGTTCTATAGTCATACACATTAGAATTCAGTTAATCTTGTTGAATTAATCAGACAGTAACTAACATCATTTAGTATATATTCTGTGCTAAGGACAGAACATAATGACATTGACAAACATAATGATATTGATTCCTTCCCTCACCAAGTGTTAAATCTTTATGTTATGATCAAATACTTTAATGGCCTAGCTAAATATCTGAGAGTATACCAAACACAAAGAAGTAATATCTCACTGCCGGGGGCCCCTCTAACAGAACAAGTTACACAACTTTCTATAGTATTCTGAAAATTGAAGAGGGGTTATATGAGTAAGGGGGCTCAAGATCATGATGGGGAAATCTACAGAGACAATTGAACCAAGCTTGTGGGAACTCATAAACTTTAGACTGACAACTGTGGAACCTGCATGGTACTGACCTAGGCCCTCTGCATGTGGGTGACAGTTGTGTAGCTTGGTCTGTTTGAGGGGCTCCTGCCAGTGGGATCAGGATCTATCCATGGTGCATGAACTGGCTTTTTGGAGCCCATTACCTAGGGTGGGATGCCTTTCTCAGACTTAATGAAGTGGGGAGGGGCTTGATCCTTTCTCAACTGAATGTACCAGGCTTTGCTGACTCTCCATGGGAAGGTCTTACCTTTTTGGAAGAAGAGATAGGGGTGGGTTGGGGAGGAAGGCTGGGGGGAGCATGAGGAGAAGTCGAGATGGGGGAATCTGTGGTTGGTACACAAAATGAATTTTAAAATTCTTAAATAAAAATCCATAAAAATAAACAAAATTCCTTCCCCGATATTCCCTTTTTTTTTTCTTCCTGTCAACTATGCTGTGCTGTCCCTGCTTTCTTAAGAATTTTCTTCTCCTTTATCCACAATGACTCTTTTCTAGTTTCCTGACATCCACAGTTATGCAAAGTTAAATACACGAATCCAAAGAGTGCTAGGCCCCTTGTATGAATAAGAACATGTGAGATTTGTCTTATGCAGTCTGTTTCACCTCACTCAGTATAATGTTTTCCAGTTCCATCTATTTACCTGCAAACATTCTATTTACAGGTTTAGAAAAATGCCATTGTGTCTAGATATTACATTTCCATAAAGAGAATATTAATCAAAAACAAAAATTTTTAATCGAATGTCTCAGTTTCTATTGCCAGCTTTAGTAAAAAAGAAGAAATCAATAAAAAGAAAGCATTCTAATGAAATTTGATTGCTTTTGTTTGAAGATTTAGTGTATCCTCATTTCTTTTACTCTTCTTCAGAAAGTTATTAAGCACTGAGTACTTAAAATCTAATGAATATTGCTTAGGTACCCAGAGAATAAATGAGTCAAGAAAATGGAAGAGAAGGAGAGGGAAGTTTTAAAGCATCTAAGATAGGATTAAAGCCAGAAAGGAATTGTTTCTTGCTTCTACTTCATAGCATTAGCCACCAAAGTCAATAACACCAAGTCTCCTTTGATGCATTTTGGATCAATTGGGAAATCAATTTTAACCTTGCCAATATTTTTAAGTATATGCCAATTGGCTTGTGAAATTTAGAGAAAAATTTCACATTCATAACTGAAAAAAATCCATGAAGTACAAATAAATGTGGCTAAAATTAACATGTTGGAGGAAAAAAAAATCAGGCATGCATTGACACACAATAAAATAATAGAGATGGGCCTTGTAAAATCACCAAAAATAGTGACAGAATATTCTAAAAACATTCTTGTTAATTTACACTCTCCTTTGCTATGTTGTAAGTCTGTTTAACCACAAGCCCAGAAATATAATAAAATTAAGTATTTTAGACCATTGGCCAAAACCTTTTCCTATTCCTCTGATCTAAATTACATTCACATGTGTGCATTCATGCATGCACCTGCCCACATACGTATTGTAAGGTCCATTAAGATGTAGTCATCTGTTTGCTTTCTATGCTACCATTAACAAAACCCTTAGGGCATTGGAGAGAAGAAACAGTGAATGAATGCGTCAAAGGTGCACACTTTATAACTGTTGCATTCTCTCATCTTACTCATGCTACAATTTCCTTCATTGGCATAACACCTAATAAAGAGACTATGTACTTTGCGTTTTTTTGTTTTTTTTTTTAAAAGAGGGCACTAATTTTATGTAACTGTTTTCAATAATGGAAACTTCTTAAATATTTACCTAAAGTAATCTTATTTCTATGCAAAGGTCAGAGTGTAAACATAAAGTTGTTTAGAACAATTAAAATAAATTATACATTTTTCTATCAGAAAATATAATTTCTTTACAAATATTACCTATTACTTTAAAATAGTTGTCTCATGAATCCATGGTGAGGAACAAAACACAAAATTTGCTAGAATGAGGCTTTTTTTATCATTACATTAATTTCTTAAACTTTCGGTAATCGCATGCCCTCAAGTTTGAGTGCAAGTTCTGTATTATTTAATCTTTTGAATCTCGGGTATTTTATTTCAAAATACAGATAATAGTATCAGCTACTGAAGTTTCTGTTGTGAGAATTGAGTAGAATGTTCTTTCTCACTGAACTTCTTTTATTTTTCAGTTTATCTATCCTGGAGTGTATGACATAGTATCTTACTATGATTCCATTTCTCATTCTTCTGATGACTACTGATGTTGAGCATCTTTTTGTGCATCTATTGCTCATTTGTATGTATTTCTTAGTGAAAATTTTACTCAGAGACATTGCCAATTATTTTTTTCAGTGTGAGTTGTAATTAATTCTATGTACAAGTTCATTACCAAACAAATGATGTTCCTCAGTCATCTGCCACTGTCCTAGTGTTCGTTCAAGCACAATAAATTATGTTTTGTTTATTTCTAGTTTATCCATTTTTTGAAGCTTTATTTTTGGTTTCTCATGTAAGAAATGAGAAGTTTAAACACAAGCCATAAAAATGTATAGCTGTAATCTCCTAAAAATTTCATTTTAATTTTTATATTTAGATTGTTTGTCAATTCTAACTTAATTTGCATATATTATTGATTATACATGTAAAGGTTTGCTTTAGAACTACCAATTTTATTATAGTTATCCATATGCCTATCAGTAAATTAATTCTTCATCGTCCAAATCACAGTAGTTGTGCTTAGAATTATTAATCTTCCAACTTTTTAAAGTTATCATTTTCATTATACACACTTATCAGATATAGTGTAAAATGAACAATGCCAATATGAAATATATAGTAATCAAATCAAGGTTTGATCAGTAAGGCTACTGATATTTAATTCTCTTTAATATTAATTTTTGTCTGGAATCTTGAGCACTTATTTTATAGATGTTAAAAAAGCATGAAATGGGTAAAAAATATCATGAAATATTTATCACTTTGCACTTTGAAACCTATGACTTAATTTTTTTATCTGTGTCTTGTTACCTCTTATCTGACCTCCTTATTTAATGCCTACAATTCCAACTTTACAACATCTCATAATTCACTATTCTACTTGAGATAGACATTTCAGACCATCCACATATAAGACATGGTACTCCAGTTTTCTACAACTGATATATATTCATTCATCCATTGATGAACATCTATGCCAATTATGTATCTTAGCTATTATGGCTAGGTACACAATAACTATTATTTCACAAGTGTCTCCTAAGTATACTGATATTCTCTCTTTTAGATAGATACCCATACATATATAATATATATATGTATATATATATATATGATAGACACTATTATAGTTGCATCATACAGTAGATATAATTTTTAGTTTTTCTTAGAAGCCTCCCAAAAGCACTCCATAAAGGCTGTATGAATGCATAAAATTAGAGAGCTCAAAAAACATCATATGAAAATAAGAAGCATCCTTATATATGAGTAACATTTGTTGGAAATAAATCATGAAATCAATTCTAGTCATAGAAGGTACAAAAATTACCTTAAAAATAATTTAACTAAAGAAGTATGATATCTTTATAGTGAATAATAAAAATACAGCAATTAATAACTCAGTGAGGATACAGAAAAGAAAGGCCTTCCATGTATAACCCACAAATTCAGCATACTTTGTTTTACAAAGACCAGTCAGTATTCCTCATGTTTTTTTAATCCTTTAATTGTGTACTTCTGACAAGAATACACACACACACACACACACACACACACACACACACACACAACTGTCAAGTGACTTACACAATCTTAAGCAAGAGTAAAACTGGAAGCACAACACTACCTGATTTTTAAATATAAGACAAAGCAGCTAGTGTGAGATAATGCTCTTTTACACTGTAAAGGCTTGTTACTCATATTGGTTTAATAAAATGCTAATTGACCAGTATGTAGACAGGAAGTAGAGTTGGGGCAACAAGACTAGGAGAATTCTGAGAAGAGGAAAGGCAGAGAGATGCAGTCACCAGTCAGATACAGATGGGAATGTTATACTGGGAAAAGGCACCAAGCCATGTGGATAAACATAGATAAGAATTATGGGTTAATTTAGGTTTAAGAGCTAGTTAGTAATATGCTTGAATTACAGACCTGGGATTTACTATAATATTAAGTCTCCAAGTCAATTGTTTGGGAAGTGGCTGCTGGGTATTTTTGAGTTGTCAGTGGGACAGAGAAATGTATGACTACAAGCTAGTGAGATGATGGTTCAGATAAAATCTCTTGCTGCCTAAGCCTGATGACCAGAGTTTGATCCCCAGAACCCAGATGGTAGAAAAAGAGACTGACTCCCTCAGGTTGCCCTCTGATCACTACATACTTGCTGTGGAATTTGTGTACTCAAGCATGCACACGCACACACACAATAAATAAAGTTTAAAATATATTACAGAGCTACAGTCATAATATCATTGGAACTTGTACAAAAGCAGACATGCTGAAGTATGAATCAGAGATGATCATCTATAATCAACTGATTTTTAAAATTGTACTAGTGTGAATTTTATTGTATGAAGAAATGGGATTTATAATGACATTTAGGATGAAGTATATATTGTACTTTGAACATATTCATTCCCAGTAACCATCTTATATACTCATTTTCTTCTTTTGCTCATCTATTCTCAAATTGACTTCTTTTTATTTTCATGCCATATGTATCTCAATATGTATGTATGTATGTATGTATGTATGTATGTATGTATGTATGTATGTTTTTGATGTATCTGTATCACATAGGTTCTACATATGATAAAATAATACAACATTTCTATTCCTGGGTGCAACATATTTAGCTTAATATGATGATTTCCACTTCCTATCATTCTTATGAAAATGACATAATTTTCTTTTTCTTTATGGTTAAATAAATACCACTACATATGTATATATATCACATTTTTATCTATTTATTTATCCTTATACCTATAGTTAAATGTAGACTTTATCCCTAATAAAGACAATTTCTCTTTCCTAGATATAGAGACCACCATGGAAAACTACACCAATCAAATTGCAGAGTTATGGATCCTGGTCTCGGCTGATATGTCTACAAGACTATTTCTGATCCTAAGGTAAGGAACATTATGGAAGTGGGGGTGGAAAAATGTTAAGAGTCAGAGGATGGGGAAGTTTAATATGAGGCTGTGTCTCATAGGAATTCCAGAACTTAGACCTATAAAGTCTCACCAAACATGATGACATAAACATGAGTTAAACAAGGACAATAACAATAAACATGCCAAAGTAGACAGAGGAAAGCCCATGAGGCCTCAACTCTAAACACACACACATACACAAACGTAGGCAACTAAAGGAATGCCAGAATGCCCAGAATGGGACAAATAGTCTTCTTCCAGAGAAGAGTATACCTATAGGTTATTCAGTATCATAAGGTTGGTCCCAAAATCATACACACAAATAATATTATACAAACTGAGCATTTATTTTATGAAAGTATATGTATATGCGTATATATATATGCATGTAACAACAATTAATGCAAATGAATTTGAAAGGGAGTAAGAAAGAATGTATGGGAGGCTTTTAAGGAGGAGCAGGGAAGGCAAAAATGATGTGATTACATTATATTCTATAAAATGAAAACCAATTAATTAAGAAATATATAACTCAATTTAGAACAGGTAAGTTATATGTAAATGTATTTTCCAAAAGAAGAAATTTAAATTCCCAACAAACTTAAATGTGATCAAAATCATTAGCAAGTCAAAATTGCAAGGAGGTATACCATCTCACCTCACTAGAATGTCTTATATATAAACATTGCCTGGACATGGAGAAAAGGAGCTACTAATGTTAATGTACTACACTGTTGATGTACTCTGTAACTTCCTCTTCTATGAAATTGTTTTGGCAATTCTGGTTCTCTTGAAATGCACACTTTATGGTCTAAGTATAGCTTTGTGTGTGTGTATTTGAAGGCTGTTGCAATTTTAACATCATTGAGGTTTCTAACCTATGAATACATGATGTATTTTATTTATTAAAGTCTTGTTAATTTTTGATTCTTTTTATGTGTGTGGAATTTATTCCTGAGTGTTATTATGCATCCCGGTAAAGTTGTAACTAGAATTATTAATTTGAGGATGGATCCAGATAAAAGTTGTTTATTTGAGTAGAACTTTTCTAGTGAAACAATAAATTCATGAGCATTTTTATTTTTCATGTATCTAACTTATAGCCGCATAACCTTTGATATACAATTTTTCCTGCTTACAAAATATGCAGGGATAAAAGTGGTGCCGAAATTATGGGCGTGGTCAATCAATGACTGGTCTAGCTTGAAATCCATACCATGATAGGGAGTGTACCCTTGACACTCCCTTCGGGGCCAGGACTCACAGGATGCCCAACCCAAAGACCTAGGACAGAACCAAACATGACTGGCAAAAAAAATTGTCAGTGGTGATGCCTAATGATATTCTTCTGTAGGTAGATTGGTGACTACCCCAGTTGTCATCAGGAATCCTTCATTCATTAACTAATGGAAACAAATGCAGAGATCTATATCAAAATATTAAGTGAACCTCCTAGAATCTTGTGGAAGAAGGGGAGGAAGTATTATAGGAGCCAGAGGGGCCAAGGGCATCACAAGGAAAACCACAGAATCAACCAGCCTGGGCTCACAGTAGTTCATAGACACTGGACCAACAACCAGGGAGCCTGCATGCATCTGACATAGGCCCTCTGAAAATGTGTTACCATTCTGTAGCTTGATCTCTGAAAATGTGTTACCATTCTGTAGCTTGATCTCTTAACAGTGGTAGCAGAGGCTGTCTCTGACTCTGTTACCTGCTTTTGAGAACTTTTTTTTTTCCTATTGGGTTGTCTTGTTCAACCTTAATAGGAGAGGAGGTGCCTAGTCTTAATGCAATTTGATATGGCATGACAGGTTGATATCCAGGAAGACCTACCATTTTCTGAAGAGAAAGGAGGAGGAGTGGATTGGTGGATGAAAAGGAAAAATTGGGTGTAGGGTCTAGGAGGAGATGAAGAAAGGAAGGGAAACTGAATGGACTGAGGGGAATTAATTAATAATTAAAAATTGTAATCCTAATAGAAAAGTAATGAAAGTAGATAATGAAACATAAAATATTTGCAGTTTTCCATGAACAAACAGGTTTGAGAATTCCTTCTCTGCATAGCTTATAATTAATATATATAAACATTAATTATAATTTTCTTTCATACTTTACCATAACACCATAAAATACAGTTATACATATCTCTTCCTAATTGCTTTAGGTCATTATATTTCCCCATGTTTCATTTCACATTTATAAAGATCATTAAGCCTACAGTAGGTAGAAAACATAACAGTTAATCATTTTTATAGAAAATACAAAAATCAAGAAAGCTATTTAACTATACCTTTGACTTTTTTGTATGCTGTGGCTCAATATTCTTTTATATTTGATATATTTTCCATACAAGGAGGGCAAAATTTTACTTCCAAAGAGCTGAATGGTAGAGTATGCTAAAAATGTTTCAGCAAACTTTCATTGGATCATATTGTTATTTTGTAAGATAAACAATTAATTGTTGGAATTTGGGGCTAAATTGTTTGATGTTACAATCAGAGAGTTGAAAGATTATTGGCTTCCAAAAATATTTTTTTAAGATTTAGATTTTTTAAATGTCTCATTATCTCTTAAAAGATAATGTTTTTATTCTACTTTCAATATTTCAAGCAATTTTCAAATTCGAATATCTTTTGAAAATATTATTCCCCTTCCCCTAGTCTATCCAGATCCTCTTCCATCCCTACCATCCCAACATTAAGTTCTTTCTCAAGAAATAAAACCAAAACTGATTAAAACAACAAAGCCTCCCCAAAGTAAACAAAATAAAACCACACCTCAAAACAAAAAAATAAACAAAGCACCAAAATGTAAAAATAAACCAAAAGCACACACAAACAAACAGAAACAGAAAAATAATGACAAAAAAACCTGTAGTTTCCTTTATATGTTGTTTAATCATTACGGAACAGGAGGCCTGTCCTGAAGTGGTTGATATACCCAGTATCACTCCATGGAAGAAAAGTGATGCTCCCTGTCTAGGAAGGTATAAGTGACAGTTTGGTTGTTAACCCTTACCATGGTAGCAAGGTTTTAATTAGTTACTCCATTTTTAATATATCAAAATAAAACATAAAACAAAACAAAAAAACTATCACATCAAAGATAGGAAAGACAAATCAACACACCAGTTCAGTGTTTTTAGGGGATTTTTTGAGTAAAATTAAAAAGATAGTTTTTAATGTAAAAATAATCCAGAAATATGTGTTCCATTCAACTGTTTGATAATAAAAAAGCAAATTTATTTTCTACCATAACATAATAGTTTATATAATAATTTTGATGATTGAAATATTTTACCTTTTCTTTCGCATTGAATAATCAAAGCACCCTTATGAAATAAAGACATGTTTCATGTTACACATCATATAAATGATATAGCAATAAATTATGTGTCATTATATATCAACAAATATCTACATGTACATAGATATGTCAACAGAGACAAATACATATTTGTCATAAACTTTTTAAATAATTTAAGAGATTGAGTTTGCAGATGCATAGTTATTTTCTCAATATCTGGTTTTAGAAGAATGCACACACAGTACACACTCATAGCCTCTTCATGCTACACTGAACTATTCTTTCAAAATCAATTTATAAGTTTTCAATATTTAGTTTTTCAAGTTAAGTTATCAAATAAATCTTTTTCTCCTTTAAGTATTTTTTATGGTCTTTTCTAAAATAAGATTTATCCTTTCTATTTATAATTACCTCCTAGAATAAATATGAGAAACTAAATAGAATAGAGAAGCTGTTTGGTACTCCAAATATTATCTACAATTATATTTTTAATATTACGTTAAAAGTTTAAAATCTGAAAGGGAATATTTTCATAGATGTGACAAGGTCAAAAACACAGATATGAAAACAGATCAGGGACTTATAAATAAAAAGAAGCCTCTGGTTATGGTAATTTTGAATTGAATAACCTAAATCAATATATATCTTCTACTTTGGCCCTACCTACTCCAGTATTATTAGATTACAAAATATAAGTTGGTATGAAATGAAAATTAAGTTTACTCACTTGGCTTTCAAGTTAAATATCGTTTAATAAATTCTCTGAATATGTGCAAGGAAGGTACATGATAACAGATAAACAGAAGAGTAAAAAAAAAAATGTAAGCCAAGTGTAATGGGTTGTCCTGTCATCTATGCACTCAGGAAGCAGAGACAGGTGGATTGGGAGTTGTTACCAGAACTATGAAACAGATTTTATGAAAAACAAACAAAACAAAGGAAATCAAATACATTTGGTGACAAGAACTTCATTGCATATGTCTTTGAGGTTTACCTACTCTCTCTCAGCATAATATGGTGCCTGTTCACGATAGACACCCAAGATAGAGTTTGAAAAGTCATTTTTAATAAATTCAGTAAGTGAAAAGATAAAGGACAAAAACACTTTTTAAAATTCAGATAACATGCTTCCAAACACAGTAGCCCAATTAGGAAAATCAGGAAGATGGTAACTACACTAAATCACTCTTTGAATATTACAAAACAAACTATATAAATTATTTTCATTGATTTTATTGAAAGAAATATTAAGACTAGCATTTGTCTCAAAACATTGACCAAAGTTATTGAGAAAATTGTTTTAAATATGCAGAATATTCTTACCTCCACACATGTGCTGTGACATGAACACATGAATGCATACACACATTACACACAATAACAATAAATATATTTTTGAAGATTTATTTATGATTATTTTCTTTATATGAGTGTTTTGTTTGCATTTACGTATATCTACTGTGTGCAAGACTCATGCCCACAATGGTCAGAAGAATATGCATAATGCCCTAATTGTAGTTACAGATGGTTGAGAGCTATCATGTGGGTACAAGGAATTAAACTCAGGTCCTCTGAAAGAGTAGCCCTAATAAATATTTTTAAATGAAAGAAAAACATCCCTTAGTCATACTGTCCATCTTTTAAGTCCAAATAGTTAATACTGATTCCAGAAAGATGGCTTTGTGATTAAAAGTACATTTTCATATACTGACTACTAAAATCTGTCAATGTGTAGAATAATAATTCATATTTGTCCATAGTATATAGAATAACATCAAATAAAATATGACCAAAAGGCACAAAAGCAATCATGATTTCTATATCTAAAAATTATTTTAATAGCTGTACATAATTAAATCAACTAAGGCCTTTGGAGCATTTTTAGTAAGGGTGTTTCAAAATTTTAAATTCATACTGTGATAGTGGTATTATGTATGAGTCTTTGATTCATTTTACGTTGAGACTTGTATAAGGTAAAAGTGGGCCCTAGTTTCATTCTTTTGTACATTGGTATCAGGTTTCCCAGCATCATTTGTAGAAGATGCTGTCCTTTATACAATACATATTTTTGCCATCTTAGTCAAAAATCAAGTAGCTCTAGATATGTGCACTAATATGTGAGACCTCGATTAGACTGATTTATGTTCCTGTTTTGTGCCGATATCATTCTGCAATATTGAGCATACAAGTATAGTTAGTAATTTTCTGAGTAGGACTCTAGTAACACAGGAAATAAAATGGCAATTGACAAATGGGATTTTATAAAATAAAAGAAAAATTATATAGCAAAAGAAACTGACAATCACATTAAAAGGCATCACACAGAATGGGTGAAATTTTTTGTTAGCTACATCCAAAAGAGATTTAGGGCCTAGCACACACAAAGAGAAAACCTCCAAGAGCAGACAAACCAATTATAAATAAAGTACAGAATTAAGTAGGCCACAAAAGAAGAAATACACAGACCAGTGTTAAAGTGCTCTGATCTCTAAACACCCAGAGAACACAAATTAAAACCCCTTTAAGATTTTACGTCACTGCAGTCAGAATGGGTCTCATTAAGAATACCAAGAACAACAAACAACTGGTGTGAATACGGGGAAAGGAGAATCCTCATACATTTTGGTAGGAATGTTACTAGTGAATCTACTTTAGAAATTAGTCTGAAGTTTCTCAATCGCTAAAACCAAAACTGCCTTCTAACTCAGCTATACTACTTCCGGGCATCTACACAAAAGACTCTCTATTTTATTACAGGGATGCCTGCACATTCGTGTTCATGGCTGCTCTATTTACAATATGTTAAAACCAGATACATCCTAGAGGTCCATCAGCTGATGGCAGACAATGAAAATATGATACATATTATGTAATGGAATTTTATTCAGCTGTAAAGAAAAAAAATTCTGACATTTTCTGGGAGATGGATGTACCTGGAAAATATTATACTGAATGAGGTCATTGAGGCCACGAAGAACAAACACCACATACTTGCTCATATTTGGATTCTAGCTCCGACTCTTTTGTTCTGTTTGTTTAGCATGGAGTACCTGTAGAGGCCAATAAAGTAGGAAGAGGACATGGGAAAAAGTAATTACTTTAGGAGGGAAGGATTAAGCAGAGAGGACTGCAGTGATGGGGAGGTAAAAGTACGAATTGTGTGGGGGAGTAACCAGTATAGAGATTAAAAAATCTGTATCGAAATCTATGATCTCGTATCTTAAATAAAAATATATGATAGCCTTCCTTTCATGGCTGAATGGCACTGCTCATTGAAACAGTGATTTACTGAATATTTTTTCCCAGACCCAAAGGTGAGAAACTGGAGGCCCTAGAAGCCCTCAAAAATAATTCAGGCTCTTGTCAATCAATTCTCTTTCCTGCATGCCAGAGGTAGGGTATAAGATCCTACTGTTGAAAATATCTGTTCTGTTTTTGTTTTTGTTTTGTTAACTTGACATAATCCATTGTTATCTTGGAAGAGGGAAGCTCAACTGAGAAAATACTTCCACGAGATCAACATATTGGTAAATCTATAGAGCATTTTTTGACTGGTGTGGGAAGGCCCAGCCCACTGTATGTGGTGCTACCTCTTGGCTCTGAGCTGTTTGAGAAAACTGACTGAATGTAAGTTTGGGAAATAAGCCAATAAACAGCATCACTCCATGTTCTCTGCTTCATTTGTTACTCCTGGTTCCTACACTGCTTGAGTTCCTGCCTTGGCTTCCTTCAGTGATGGACTGCGGTCCACATGTATAATTCAAATAAACTCTTTTGGTTATGGTTATTAGAAACATAACTAGAATAATATCTCACACCTTAAACATAAGGAATATCCATCACAGGCCAACTAGAAATGAAAGACTGATCTGCCAAGCATTATAAGCCCACCTGTTAAATAGCACCTTCATTCTTGTGGAGGTAACTATTAGCTCTCTGGTTGGTTTTAAGGCCCTCTCAAGTTAGGGGCACCATGTCTTATACTGTAAGTATAAATCTGGTAAGATCGCAGGCCCTAGTGAAAACATGTTACTACAGTGTAACTAAATTAACATGGCATCAAACTGCCTTCTGAGAATCTACATTTATGCTCAAAAACAAATGCTATTCCCAGCTTTGGTTTTAAAAAAAAAACTTTCCTTATAATGAATGGTGGAGATATAGGGATTCATGTCAGACTGAGATGCTGAAAACAAGAAAAAGTTCAGTTCATTGACTAAGTTCTAAATAAGATATTTATAATACCTTCTATAAGTTTAATGGAATACTGCAAAGGGAAGAGCAGAAAGTACTTAAGAACTTCAATATAAAGCTAAAGGGCCACAAAATGCAGTCCTCTACACTTGACACAACCAATGCAATCATTAACCTGTGATTACCTACTTGCGCTGGCCTTTTATAATATTTGGCTATCAACAATTCGTCAAGGAAAGAGTAGGAGTTTGTGGGACCTTACCATTTACTTCTGAACTACTGGCTATTGGTTGATTCTAGGGTTAGATGACACTGTCTTAATTGTGTACTCCAAAGTATAGTGCTAAATCCATAATCATACAAATGGCTCTTGTTTAAGTCAATTTGTAATAGAACAAAGTGAAAATATATGAATCAGAGAAAGAAAGAGAGAGATTTATGAAGTGGAAGGTGGACAGGGTTGATATGAAGAGTTGGGAGAGGGTAGAATGACATTGGTCAGTATGCATTGCACACTTGTGCGAAATTGCCTAAGAACAATTTAACAGTTAAAAAAATTAGTTAGGCCTTCAAAACTACATATGAAGTTTTCATAACAAAAACTATTTAAATTTAGATCACCATAGGGTTAGGGGCAGCATCTGCCAAAGAAATATCTGATTTCTTCCAGGCTACCTACCATTTGATGTTGTTTCTGGGAATGAACTTCTAAGTCAAAGATACTCTTCATAGTGATCAGTGAAGGCTACTTGAATGGGTAGGGCGCAGCAGATAATCTTAAATAACTAAATGTTACTCATTAAAAAATAAGCTTCAAAGAGTAGCCTTGGCATTGAACACGCTGACAACACAGAGTTTAAAAAAAAAAGAGAGTGTTTTGAAATCTACAGGTGTAGTAAGTCAACCACTTTCCGTCGGAAGGTCACATAGCCAATAATATGTGGGCAGTACGAATTGGACTCTATGGGTTTTCTGAAAAAAAGGAAACAAAATGGGGAATCCATCTGGGAACAATTGAGGGAGTGAATACAATCAAGACATGTTGTACAAAGTTCCTTAAAAATTAATTTTTAAACAGCACACATGCAGGCACACATACACAAAACTCTGTTGACCCTTCACATGTGATATTAAATCAAATTTGAATTATGGCATGGAGAAAAAGTATACAGATTCTTAGCTGACAGTCAGGGAATCTTCACTATCATTAATGTGCTCCTTCACCTGAATGTTTACTTTGTATCAATTTTAGTCTCATTGAAATATTACAGGCACTGCACTGCACCCCCCCCCCAACTGGAACAACCTCTTAGTGATTGTTCCAGTTGTTAGAAACTTAATGAATTACATTGGAGGTGACGTTTGTCTTCGCTTTACTAGTTCTGATTCAGCATTTTGGATCTATGTAAAAGTAATATAGGCCTAAGAACAATATTAATTTTAATATTTTTCCACATAAAATATCCTATGTATGCTTTCAATCATCTGTCGTGTATACTATGTACAAAATGTTTCCTCTGATGCTGTTAAATGCAGAGGCTAGAGGAAAAGTAGATAGTAAAGGGATCATTTATATACTGAATACCAAAAATTACTGAAATAAAGGTGGGAGTGCATGTAATTCTTTACCGTAGCAATTTCAATTATTTTTGAATAATTACAAGGAGATGACAGTTTAAAAAAATTGAGTCCCTATATAGTGTTTTACATAGTTGCAGCACTAATCTATGCTTCCCTCCAAATTCTGCCTTTTCTACAAATTCAAATGTTTATTGTTTTTATATTATATATAAAATGATATTATACAATTTTAATAATAAGATTCTTTTAATTGAACAACATAGACAAAACTGTGGAAACTTATACTAAGTGAAATAAGCTAAAAAAACATTGTTTAATTTTAAATATTGAATAACATTGAAAAGGTAAAGTAACACATTAAAAAAGCATTTATAGTCTTGGTTCTAAATAATAATGTGGCTAATTTGTTGGTCAGATTATGCCTATAATTTATGTCTACTTTTATAAAAGGTTGTAATCTTTTACCATCTGATTGTCTTGATTGAGTCTTATTTTAGAATACCTCTGTTTGATGCAAATCTACAAACTTTTTATTATAAAAAATAACAATATATGGGTGGTATATCTTTCAAATAATTTGGCTCAGAGATGTTAACCATATATTTTTATTTTTTGAAAGTGAAATAATTTAAATTTAAAACAGTTTGTGAATGAATAACTAAATTTTTAAAACCAATGTTTGGTTAATTTGAAAGAATTGGGCCAACAGAAATTTTTGTTGAGGGTAAGACTCAAATTTCAGTTCATGAGTTTTTAAAAAATAGATTCCTCAGAGCTGAGGAGATGGGTCAGTGGTTAAGAGTACTTGCTACCTTTGCAGAGGACCCAGGTTTAGTTCCTAGCACCCACATTGTGGCTCATAACCACCCCTCACCCCAGATCAAGAGAATTCAACATTCTTTTCTGACATCTGTAGTGAAATAACGTTTCTGTGCATTGTGAAGCAATGTCTTTGCTAAGGGGCGCCTTCTGATTGGTTTAATAAAGAGCTGAATGAACAATTGCTAGATAGGAAAGAATAGGCTGGACTTCCTGGGAGAGAAAGGAACTCAGGAACAATCTATGTATGAGAGAGACACCAGAGAGACACAGATGAAGTCAGACATACAGAATGAAAGAGAAGTAAAAAACACATGGCAAAATGTAGATTAATAGAAAACAAATTAAGTTATAGAGTCTAGTTGGGAATAGCCTAAGCTAAAGGCTAAGATTTTATAATAATAATAATAATAATAATAATAATAATAATAATAATAATAATAATAATAACAATAATAATAATAAAATAATATAACAATAATAATAAAATCTCTATGTCATTACTTGAGAGTTGATGGCCACAAACAGAAGTCCGACAAGAAAATCCAGTTACAGACATCCACAGTTACCAGGCACATATGATACAGATACACATATGCAGGCAAAACACTTATCCACCTAAATTAAAGCAGTTAAAAATTACATTCCTGATTTCAGGAGATGTTCTGTCTGTAAAGTTCTTGGCTGATGCAGAAAAAAAAAAAACCTGAATGTTGTCCGAAAGCCACATATGAAGCAAAGCCTGACACAATACACATACGCCATCTTAGTTTGGGGAAGCAGAAGCAGGACGGTCCCTGGAGCTTGCTGGCAAATGAAATAACCTATCTTTAAAAAAACAAAACATGGTATATTGCATGGGACTGGACAAAGCCCTCTGAATGTGAATAGCAGTTGGATGGTGTGGGCAGTTTATGGGACCTCTGGGAGTGGAACCAGAAATTATTCCTGGTGCATGAACTGGCTTCTTGGAGCCGATTCCCTACAGAGAAACACCTTGCTCAGTCTTGCTACAGGGTGGAGGGACTTGGTCCTGTCTCAACTGGATATGCCAGACTGTATTGACTCATCCTGGGAGTCTTTATCCTCTTTGATAATGGATGAGGAAATGGGATGGGGGAATTCTCAGGGTGGGGAGGGGCTAGGAAGAGGGCAGTGAGTGGAAACAGTGGTGGGTATGTTTAAAAAACTTTTAAGTAAAAGATTAAAAACCACAAGGTATATGGTGGATAAAGAATAATAGCCACATATTGTCTTCTGGTCTCTGCGCACACACACACACACACACACACACACACACACACACACACACACACACACACACACACACGTGCGTGCATGCTCATGAACACTTCCAAATACCTGTACCAGCACAAGTGACAATCACATAAACATTTCTTCTATTGCAACCTTTAATATTTTAAAAAAGTTTAAGCCACATGTTAGGTATGCTGTTTCCAGTATGCAAACATCGGAAATGGAGACTTAACCTTCTCAAGGTCCCCTCTCCACCATCCCAGCCTCTGATTCAATATGAAGATATTAATTTTGTTAAGAGAAATGGGCTATATATTATTGCACTTTCCTACACAAATTCCCACAGCAGGCTTTTGAACCTTCTACAGCATGCTTCTTTTTAGCCTGATTTCCTCCCATTAAGCCAACAGTTTATTATCTGTTGAATTATTATTTAGTAATAGTTTTAGTTTTATGAACTTTAAAAATTGTGATTATGAAAATATTTACTAATGAGAAAGATTTTTATGTATTAAAACCACTTTATTTACTTATTTTGTGTGTATGTGCATACGTTTGTGTGTGTGCACATTTGTGCGAGTATGTATCTGTGGAAGGGGTTATGAGGGGTGTGTATGCCATGGCACACAAGTGGAGGTCAGAGAGAATATCACAGAAGTCAGTTCTCTCCTTCAGTGTGGGCTCCAGCATTCAAACTCAAGTAGTCAGGCTTGGCGTCAAGTGCTTTTAACCAGAGGGCCATCCCACTTTGCCCTTGCTGAAACTATTTTAGAAGATTATTTACACAATTTAAGTTTCAAGTTATCACAAACACTATCTATATTTCCTTTCATTGGCAAGTGAAAACAAGTTCTCACATAGGCTTTTCCTCAAACCGGAGAGAAAGTAGCTATGTGAAGGTTAATTGCTGCCATCTACTGGTCACAGTAGAAAATGTCATCTAGTGAATTTATGATGTGTGTATTTTTGCATAACAAAACACACTTTATGGTTGCACTTTTCTGACGAGGAAACAGAGGAGGAATGAATTCGGGGAAGAAGGGAGCTGGAGGAAGCTTAGAGGAGCGAAGGGAGGAGAAGGTCAGCATGTATTATATGAGAGAATAATTTATCTTTAAATATTTTTAATCTAAAAAAATAAAAGAACATAAAACTGTTTATAATGTAAAAATTTCATTATTTTTCTTTTAACTATTGAGACTATAACTTAATTGCAGCACTTTCATCTTCCCTTTCCTCCTTCCAAGTCATCCCATGTGTCCCTCCCAGCTCTTAAATACTTATGATCCCGCTTCTCACTAATTGTTACTGTATGCATATGTACCGATACATAATAACAATTGGTGAAATGGAAAGATTGGCAAATACACCCTGATACCCTTGAAGAGTAGGTTCTTGGGATACTACTTCTGTTTATCTGCTCCAAAGTGTGTAGGTGACTTTAAAATTACCTGACTGAGGAGACATGGTCCTCCCCAGTGGTTTTAGTATGAATACACCATGTAAGACAAGTCAGACTTAGCTAGGCATGGTGGCACACACCATTAATCCCAGCACTTGGAAGGCAGATGCAGGCAGATCTCTGTGAGTTCAAGGCCAACCTAATCTACAGTTCAAGTTCCTGGATAGCCAAGACTATGCAGAGAAATCCTGTTTCAAAACAAAATAAAACAAACAAATGAACAACAACAACAAAAAACAATAAAAAAGACTAGCCAGACTTAGAGTATTCTAGCTAGTGCCCCAACTCGGCACCACTCAGAATTTAGATGACCCTTGCTCTTAAAGGTTCTGACTCCAGTATGGACAACTAGTTTTCTGTCTAACACTCTGGGATATCCTTGAATGATATTAGAGTTTAATGCCCAAACACTCAGATACACTGCTCAAAGATTCCTCAAAGCTGAACAGTATTTGGCCACCTGAGGGAAACATTTTGGGGGTCAGACACAATGATAAGGTCAATAGATTAATCAGGTAGATAAAAACATCGACTTGTCTAAAAAGTTAATTAATATCAACAATCACTGAGAAACACTATTCATATCTCACAGGGTATAGAACAGTACAGCAAATTCAAATTAAGAAATATTTGGAAGGCTCTTTTACATGTGTTCCTATTATTCTTGATATCCTAAATTTCCGGCCTTATTAATATATATGATCAAAATGTATGTCATGATTCAGTTATAGATTATCATTGAGCAAATGCCAAAGACAAAGAAGATAATGGGTTTACTAGATTAGCTATATGGATCCTATATATAGTTCCATCCTGTTTTCCCAAACGTAGTTACCAATAAGCAATTCATTTTAGTCAAGCTTGGGTCATAGAAGATACAGGAGTTCCCAAGGCAATTGATCCTTGACAATGCTGCCTTCTATTACCAGGTCCATTGTAATTCATATATAGAGGGAAATATCTGCAAATTTCATTCCATGGAGAAATGATATAGAGCATTAGTCCCTTGCCCTTTCATCTGAGAGAGACTAGATTGAAGTCCAGTTGGTCATAAATTGTACTCCATCAACATCTGGAAGGTAATTATATTTCAAAAGAGAGTATAACATGTCATGGGCTAGGCACCAACTTTGCTATCATGCGGGGAGTTGTGGTTGTTTTTGTTATAGTTTTATGGCATCATTGACGGTTCCAATAAAAATAGGTGCAGAGATTTTGTTTTATATGTTCATGCTTATATCAGAGAGATAGGTGAATTTGCTGAGGCAAAAAGTTCTAGTAATTAAACTATCTTGGAATACAGAAGCAAGTTCTGACAAGAATACTATCAGTGTACTCTATTTCATCATATTCTTTCTGCAATTAGGTCCACACCTTGTGCTTATTCTGGAATAATTTTCAAGACAGAGGCCGAAATTTTTGACAGATAATTTATTATCTCATTCTTTCAATTATTCCTTTTCCTGTGCATTACATTTTAGTGCAAGGACATATCGGCAGCACAAAGCTGTTCCTTAGAGCTCTTCCATTATTCTGTGTGTACTCACAGCCTTCTGGAACACAAAAGAGGGTGCAGCATACTACTTTCTCCTGATGGACAAGTGCTACATAATAGTTTTACTTGCTAACTATAATAGGTGTCATTTGTAGATTAATAACTATATTCCAGGTACCATTTCATTGTTTTCTTCATTACCTTATATCCAAAATATATTTAATATTAATTTATAAACTGAACAGTCTGAGTGCCAGAAAAATTTAAAATTATTATTCTACTCCTTTGCTTCAATAGCTCATATTATTTTACATTACAATTTTATTCCACAAAATACAAACTCTAGGTTTAACTGTAAAACTGCACCCTAACTTAACGCCACACACACAGCCTACATCTAACAGAGAATGAAGGTGGAGGCAGAGATCCATGGCTGAGCACTGGGCAGAGCTCCTGATCCAGCTGGGAGCAGGGGAGGGGTGTCTGTGTGAGCAAGGGGATGGGGATTTTGAGGAGAGTTCCCGCGGGGATGACTGGCTGGAGCTCTGGGGAGCTCAGTGAATCAGGGGTGGCCACTGGAGATCCATCAGGAAAGGGAGCAGGGTCCTCCAAGGGAAGGCAATTGTCGAATGGCATGAGCAGTGTGTGGAGCCTCGAGGGGAGGGATCAGACTGTGTTCCTGTGTGTGGGCTGACACCTTGGAGTCCATTCCCTGCAGAGGAACACCTAGCCTAGCCTTGACTTTGGGATGAGTGGATCGGATTTGCTTGGAGTGGATGTGCAGCTCTGAGCTGACCCACCTTGGGACATCTTGCCCATTTCGGGGAGGGAATGGGTGGTTGGGAAGGGGCGAGGCTGAAGTCTGACTGGGAGGGATTGGGAGGAGGCAAGGGAAGTAGAGCAGGGGGATACATGGATAAAAGTGACATTTTAAAAATAAATAAATAGATAGATAGATAGATAGATAGATAGATAGATAGATGATAGATAGATAGATAGATAGATAGATAGATAGATAGATAGATAGATAGAGTAATGGAGGGGGGGTTCATAAATGCAGTGCCACATGCTCTAACCTCACCCTGAAGCTGCGACAAGCATTGTTGTTATGACTGAGGCAAGCTCATTATTTAGCACAATTGTTTCTTGAAGACTGATAATCACATTAAGAACATAAACCAGATTGACAAAGGGACAGAGATATAGGGAAATGAAAGCTTTAAGAGAAATGCTGGAGAGAGTTCTAAAGCATGTTCACAACATCGCTATATGAAATAGGACAACATTGGGGTTGTAGAGAAAATTTAAAAATAACGAAAATGTGCCTTTTAAGATCAATTTTAATATTTCCAATAAATGGTGTGCTCCCAAATAAAGAGGGGTTTTTCTTTTATTAAACAGAAAAAGAAACATTTGTTAAATACTAGAAAGGAGATGATATAAGCTTTGTTATTAAGAAAATATAATCTCTGGGTAAGATGAAAACCTCACATACCAGTTGAGACAGGTAAATGATTCAGTCAAGGGACCATCCCTAGGAAGATGGGTTTGTAGCCGTTATTTACTGTTACTAGAGACATTAAACAGTCAACATGTGCTGGTTAAATTTCAAGGAAAATGTATAATATGAAGGGCATTATAAGAAGTATTTTTATTTTCTATCAAAAGCAAAGAAACCCACAAAGAACTATATTTACTAAACTTCACACTTCCACCAATGAGACCTAAGGTTGCAATAAAAACCAGGGGCCATCTAGACAAGCATGTTCACTAGATCAGTTAGGATTCTGGAACATTTTTAATATCATTTTGCAAAAAAAAAAAATTACCTTGCTAGGGTGACGGGGAGGAGCTGCTACTTGATTTAGTGAAAGCGTTTCAAAGAATTGTCTTAAGGCATAAATTCTCATTGGGAAGCTCAGATGTTTAAATAGCAACTGGGAAATAACTGAGGTTATTTTAAAGACAGATTGACTATGGAAAAAATTATCATGTGTAGTCTTAATATATCATTTTTATTTTTAAAGATTTATTATCAATTCATTTAAAACAAATTTTATTGTGATCCAAGATGAATAGTAATATCTTTTTTAATAACTCCTTTGCTTCAAGAATCTCTAACCATGGTAAAAAGTTCCTGAAGGAGACACTATTTCTTTCCAGTAAAGCTTAGGGTGCTTACACTCTTATATGTAGAGTGAACCCCCGGATGCCCCCAAAGCCTGATATTTTCTTGTTCTTTGAATAGAATCACTAAAATGGGAAGACTTTGTAGACATGAAAATATTTGAATGATGTTGTAGATCACAATTTTATACTTATTGACTATATTTCAATAATGTTATTGAAAGTATAGGACTTAAATAATGTGTTGCTGCTATGTTATGTTAACATGTTCACAATCAAGCTTTAATATTCTCCATGGATTTAATCTTATGAGATGACAAATGTAAGCAACAAGAAAATATTTATTTCTAACTAGACCACTAACATGAGTAAGTAATATTTTGTCTTTTCTCTTGTGATTACAACATGGTAACAGATAAGTGTGGACCCTAATTTGCTCTAAGTCTCGTTTTTAAACCTCTTGATACTAGTGACCTGAGTATATTAATCAAAACAATGAGTGATTTTTATTTATTAGTATGTCTTAGTTCCAAATCCTCAGTGAAATGATAGCTTCTCTCTTTGGTGACCAAATCAGCCACATAAAATGAAAACATATAATCCTATATGTATCAATATAAAGTACATGATGGATAACCATTCATTTATTCATTATGAGTACATTAATTTATGTACTCATGAATTTGCTTGGATTTGGTGGTTATACTAGGTAAGGCTAACGGAATTTAAAACACTGATATTATGAATAATCTTCTGCCTTGACTCAAACTCTTCTGTTCTCTGGCTGGATAAAGACATTGGTAATAAAATCTGTATTTAATGCAATGGAAACAGTTTGAGATTAAGCATCTGAAAAGCCAGTGTTTATCAAAGGCAATATTTTAAATGCATGTTTAGAGTACAGTGCATCTAGAAATCTTTCTAAACATCATAAATACGTGAAATTCTCCCAGTTCTTTATTAAGTAATTAAATTATATAGTCAATTTATATTTTGTAAACTCTCCAAACTGGAAAACAATTTCAAAGAGAATAATGTGCTAAATTGGAACATCTTGGATAATTTGTGGCTTCCTGAGTCAAGGAAATATTCACAGCACTTAAGAAATATTTAGATGGATATAATAACAGCAATATACACAGAAAGATTCAGAAGAGAAAAGAAATATAATGAATATCACCTAGCTAATAAGTATTTCATGTGCCCTTTCTCATGAGTTTTATTTACACTCAGAGTGTACATGGCATCTTCTAAAAGATGTGAGTGGAATCAAGAAAATGAAGTCAACTGAGAGATTTGGAAACCAGATAGGTGCCAGATAGAGCTCTTGGGGCTAAGAAAAAGTGAATTGATAAAAATAGGAAAATGCATTCTATATGCTGATTTCTAACTCATAGTTTCTTCCTACAAAGCAAATTCTCATGTTAAAATAAAAACAGCCAGCCAAAAATCATTTGATAGTTTTAGAGAATACCATTTTGGAGATATGAACAGTATTTACATTACAATATTCATCCAGAGTAGTTTAATCTCTTTTGAAAGATGCTTTGAAACAGATCTTTAATGCTGCTATTTAAAGTTCAAATAAATTTATTTGATTTTAGGTAGAAATGATTTTCCACAGATCTTTCATTCAATAAACATTTATGTTAACCTTTTAGTGCTCTAATGTTTAACTAACCTTGATATTAAGATGGTACCAGTTTAGACACATATATAGATGTATAATAAGTTTGGGGTTATTTAATTTCAGTATAGTTCTTACTTCTATAGAATACAGAGATCACTATTGATATATTTATAGATAAATATTAGATAAAAAGATTTTGTGAGTTTTTTTAGTTAGGGCTTTTTATTTTTGTGATGACACCATGACCATGGCAACTCTTATAAAGAAAACATATAAGATTCATCTTTCCCCTAAATCCAGGCCAGCAGAGAAAACCCCTGCAGGACAGAACCCTCCAGTAAAATCCAGTTTACTGGATACCCCAATTACAAATCCTGCTCCAACTCCCAACCCATCACATCACCTGGTAACCTCAGTTGCTACCTGAGACCCACAGATATTCAGCATCTATTAGACCAAGAGGTGAGTGAACCTTCACTCAGCCTAAACAGAGAGATACAACCCTTTAAACCCCACCCCCACTCATGTTTCCCCTAAATCCAGGCCAGCAGGGAAGATTCCCTGCAGACAGAACCCCCCAGTAATAGCCAGTTCACTGGACACCCCCAACTAAAAGTCCTTCCCCAACTCACAATCCACCCAAACACCAGGCAACCTCAGGGGATACCTGAGACCCACAGTTGTCAGCACCTACTGGATCAAGATGGGTACCTTAGACCCACAACTCACCAAGACCTCTTGAATCAAGAGTCCCTATAGGATCAAGAGCTTCTTCTAGATCAAGAGCTTATTCAACCAAGATTGGATCCCTGAGGCACAGAATCAGCCAGCTCTTACTACACTAAGAACAGCTCACTGTGACACAGAAAACACTACCTGTAAGTCCAAGAGCCCAGATTAGACTAAGAGAGGCTTCCTGAAACACCAACACAGCCAGAACAGATTGCACCAAAATCAGCTCTCTGAGACACAGGCACATCCTGCATGGATTCGAAGAAGCAATGGCCAGATGAAAGTGCAAGAATACATATAAGAACATAAAGAACAATAATATGGCACCACCAGAATCTGGTGGTGGACCTGATCATGACAATGAAGAAGAAGCAGAAAGAAACTACCTTAAATACAACTTTATGAAGATAATAGAGACCTTAAAAGAGGAAATAAACTCCCTTAAACAAATAGAGGAAAACACAAATAACAAATTGGAAGAGATCAACACATCCCTTAAAGAAAATAAAGAAAGACAAGAAAAAATCAAACAGATAAAGAAAACATTTCAAGATTTAAAAATTGAAATAGAAGTAATAAAACAACAAGCCAAGGCAACGCTGGAAATAGAAAACATGAAGAAACAAATTAGAATTACAGATGCAAGCATAACCAACAGAATGCAAGAGATGGAAGAGAGAATCTCTAGAGTGGAAGATTCAATAGTGGAAATATATATGCCAGTCAAAGAAAACACTAAAATAAAAAAAAGGCATAACACAAAATGTCCAGGAAATATGGGACATCATGAAAAGACCAAACTTAAGAATAATAAGAATAGAAGAATACCAGCTCAAAGGCACAAAAAATATTCAGCAAAATCATAGAAGATTTTCCTAATCTAAAGAAGGAAATGCCTATAAGGATACAAGAAGCTTACAGAACATCTAATAAACTAGACTCCCCCCAAAAATCTACTCACCACATAATAATCAAGCTACTAAACCTCCAAAATAAAGAAAGAATATTATGAGCTGCAAAGGAAAACAAGCCAAGTAACTTATAAAGGCAGATCCATCAGAATAACACCAGACTATTCAATGGAAACAATGAAAGCCAGAAGGTCTTGGTCAGATGTTATACAGACACTAAGAGACCATTTCCAGACCAGACTACTATATCCAGCAAAACTATCAATCACCATGGATGGTGTAAACAAGATATTATAAGACAAAATCAGATTTAAAGACTACCTATCCATAAATCCATCCCTACAGAAAGCACTAGAAGGAAAACTTCAACCTAAGGAGGTTACATACACCCATGAAACTACAAGCAATAGATAACCCCACAGAAGAAAAACATAAAGAAGGAAATACACACAAACTATCACCAAAATAACAGGAAATAACAATAACTGGTCATTAATATCCCTTAATATCAATGGACTCAATTCACCTAAAAAAAGACACACTCTAACATGATGGATTAAAAACCAGAATCTATTCTTCTGCTGCATACAAGAGACACAACTCAACTTCAAAGACAGACACAGGCTCAGAATAAATGTTTGGGAAAAGACTTTGCAATCAAATGGTCCTAGGAAGCAAGCTGGTGTAGCCATCTTTTAGCCATATCTAAAAATCAGACTTCAAACTAAAATCAAAGGAGATCAAAATGGACATTACTTATTCATCTCAGGAGAAATCCATCAAGATAAAGTCTCAATTATGAAAATTTATGCCCCTAACACAGGGTACCCACATATGTAAAAGAAACATTACTAAAGCTGAAGTCTCACATAAAACCCACACATTATTAATCATTATTAATGGGAGACTTCAATATCCAACTCTCATCAATGCCTAGGTCTACCAGACAGAAACTTAACAGAGAAATAAGGAATCTAACAGATGTTTATTCAAATGGACTTAATAGATATATACAGAACATTATACCAAACACAAAGGAATATATAACTCAAATGGACTTAATAGATATATACAGAACATTATACCCAAACACAAAAGAATATATATTTTTGCAGCACTCCATGGAACATTCTCTAAAACTGACCACATACACAGTCATAAATAAAATATGAATACATATAAAAATGACAATAGCTATTTGTATCCTATCAAACCACTGTGGACTAAAGTTAGAGTTCAACAACAACACAAACCACAGAAAGCCTACAAACTCAAGGAAACTAAACATTTCTCAATTAAACTACCCCTCAATCACAGAAGAAATAAAGAAAGAAATCAAAGACTTCCTAGACTGCAATGAAAATGAATCCACAACATACCCAATTTTATGGGACACAATGAAGTCAGTACTAATAGGAAAATTTATAGGACTAGATGCCTACATAAAAACTTGGAGCAATCTCAAATAAGAGACTTAACAGCACAGCTGAAAGCTCTAGAACAATTAGAAGCAAACTCACCTAGAAGGAGTAGAAGGCAGGAAATAATCAAACTTAGGGCTGAAATCAATACAATAGAAACAAAGAACAATACAAAGAATCAATGAATCGAAGAGTTTGTTCTTTGAAAAGTAAACAAGATAGATAAATAAACTTTTATTCAAACTAACAAAAGGCAGTGGGAGAGAGAATCCAAATTAACAAAATCAGAAATGAAAAGGGGACATAAAACAGACACCCAGGAAATCCATAAAATTATCAGGTCATACTTCAAAAACCTGTACTGCATTAAATCAGAAAACCTAAAAGAAATGAACAACTTTGTAGACAGTTACCACTTACCAAACTTAAATCAAGGTCAGATAAATGACCTAAATAGACCTATAATCCCCAAGAAAATTTAAGGTGTTATTAAAAGTCTCCCAAACAAACAAACAAACAAACAAAAAAACAACAATCCAGCACCAGATGGTTTTAGCATAGAATTCTACCAGATTTTCAAAGAAAATTTTCAAAAAAGAACTAATACTCCTCAAACTGTTCCATACAATAGACACTGAAGGAACATTGCCGAACTCTTTTTCTGAGGCCACAATCACCCTGATTCCCAAGCCACTAAAAGATGCAACAAAGAAAGAGAATTATAGACAAATTTCCCTTGTGAACATTGATGCAAAAATACTCAATAAAATTCTGGCAAACCGAATCCAACAACATATCAAAAAAGTCATCCACCATAATCAAGTAAGCTTCATCTCAGAGATGCAGGGATGGTTCAACATACAAAAGAAAAACTGTCAAAGTCAATCCATCATATAAACAACCTGAAAGAAAAACCTCACATGATCATCTCCTTAGATACTGAAAAAGCCTTTGACAAAATCAAACACTCCTTCATGATAAACATCCTGGAGAGATCAGGAATACAGGGAAAATCCCTAAATATAATAAAGGCAATATACAGCAAGCCAACAGCCAACTTCAAACTAAATGGAGAGAAATTGAAAGCAATTCCACTAAAATCAGGAACAAGACAAAGCTGTCTTCTCTCCCCATATCTATTTAATATGGTTTTTGAAGTCTTAGCTAAGGCAATAAGACAACTTAAGGAGATTAAGGGGATACAAATTGAAAAGAAAGAAGCAAACTATCACTGCCTGCAGATAATATGATAGCATACATAAGTGACCCCAAAATTCTACTGAGTGCCACACTGAGTGAAGCCTGAGAAAAGAGACCTCAAAGTCTGTCCCCAAAGTGACACACTTTCTCCAAAAGGCCATACCTCCTAATAGTGCCACTTCCTTTGGAGGCATTTTATTTCAAAGCACAACAGTAACACTTTAAAACTTGTTTGAACGAAATATTTCTGAGGCCCCTTATACTTGTAGTGCAGCATGACTACAAGGTTCCTCTTATTTTCTTATTCAGAGTAACTCCTAAATTACATTAAGTCTCCAAGATCTTCACATGACTTCTTTTAAGAAAATCTGTGCAATTGGAAATATATTGCTAGATGTAAGATTTTAATATCTAGACCAAATTCCTTTTACTTATATTTTCCTTGTCCTCTTCTGACAAATTTGTTACCTTTTTCTTATGTATTTTCGTTTTCTCCAAGCCTGTCTTTGATATCTGTTTTAACTTCTACCTTCCAGTGTCACTGCTGTAGGCCTGACCTATACTTTATTGATATTTGATATATAATCTGGTACAAAATATCCCATTTTTTGCAATTTTATCTTTTGATAACATTTACTTTTAATATTTGTGTGCTCTCTTTCATTCTTTATGGCATTTCTATCTTTGATGTCTTCTGTAAACTTTGTTTATTTGACAAATGAGTTTTAGTGTTTACCTTGCCTTGTTTAGGTTGAGGAAGATCGTAATTAGTATCAAAACCATATGCAGAATTATGGTGAGGTTGAGGTTCTGGCATGTTCCTTTCTTCGCTGTCACATTTAAAAAAAACACACAATTAAGTTACAATAAACTATTTGCATAACTGGTTATATCAGTGTTTTAATACATATTTTTATATAATACACAACAAATGTTCCAATTTTAAGACTGCACTAAAAAAAGAATTGATAAAAGCTACAATCTTTCAAATCTATTTCATGATCTGACTTCATGCAATATTTTCTTGTAAAAACTTTCAAGCATATATCAAAGTCAAAATGAATTTCAGCAAATATCCATGTATCTCCCAAACTTATTCAACAATTACCATTCTGTTGCATACATTAAATATACATATTTGTATATCCATTTTCCTATCCAACTATTAATCTATGTCATTTACTATACAATTGAAAGCAAATTTTAGAAAGCAGGCTATTACACAAAGAATTGCACTGTCTCATTTGAGTATTATAAAACGCCTGCCAATTAGGTCTTTTAAATTCAATTTACAGATAAGAAACTTGAGGTTAAGATAATTTAAGGAAATTTTCCTAAGCTACCTATGGAGTGATTTATGGGGAAGAGGTGTGAACCATATTTAAGCACAATAATTTTGTATTCTCTGCTAAGCTAAAGAATTTCAGAGTAGATTGAGTTATCAATTCACAATACATATAATAAAAGAACTATAAAAGGGAACTCAAGGTAAAAAAAATCACATTAAGTGAAAGAAAATAGATTCGTTTAAATTTACAGAAGGCCAAAAACTGTGTTTAAGTCCTGAAGGCTACTACTATCTTTATTTCTAATACAATTTCAGTTTTACCTATCATTCTCAATATCATTTATTTAATTTAAATCTCAGACTAATACAGAAGTAAGATACATACTCCTCTTTCTACAAATGAAAAAACAGTGAACTTTGGTCACAGAGTCAAAAAGAGAAAGAGAATTTGAATATACGACCGTTAATTAAGAACTTTGGAATAGAAGACTGGAGTTAAGTGCTCAATGGTTAAAAGCTGTTTGTGTGTGTGCTATTCTTCCAATGTTTGGTAGTTCACAACTGTCCATAACTTTAGCTCTTCTAGTGTCTATGGGCATCCATCCTCACATTGCATACACAGACACACATGCACATAAATAAAGATGATAAATAAAACAAAGAACTTTGGAATAGAAAAGTTACAGAAACTATTTTTAAATGACCTATGTAAATGTTATTTAAAATGATTTTTTAGTGTCTCAAGGGGTTTACAGATTATATCAACTGATAATACAAAATTCTTCATATTAATTTGAATGTATAACATTAGTGTTAACAATTATATATACATACATATGTACATGAATACATATATGTATACACATAAACCACATGGCACTTAAAAATATGAAATAATGACACAAAGATTTAAAATTTTAAATGATAAAATGATTGGTGAGTTTAATCTTATTCTTTCAACAAATATCTATGGGAGTTCAAATTGCTGATTTTATTGCAAATTGAAAGCCAGTTCTTATCAATATGAGGTGAACAGTACCAGTTAGTTCCCTTTTTAAAAATAATATTTCAAAGCATCCCCATGATGCTTGGAAGATACCATTATCTTGTCACAGAAGAGTGATAAAGTAGATGATAATTTTAATTGCTAGAAAATTGATGAGATTATACATTGGCATTTAAACCTTATATTTCTAAAGTTCGGAAGCATTGAAAACAATAAAGTTTGTTTTACATAGAGAAATAAAGGTGATGCAGAAAGGCATACCAGCTTTAACACTATTTTACTTAATCAGGTTCCATTAGCACAGCATGGAACTTATACCTAGTAACTAGACTCAGCACCACGACCTTGATCAAGTTATTTGATCTTTCTATGCCTCAGTAGTCTCATCTGTATTTTAGAGGCTTGTTGAGAGGATTAAATGAATTAAAGGTGTGAAACATTTGTAACTAACCTTCCCATGTATAATACACAGCTGATACCTGCTTGCTCCTTTTAGTATCATCCCTACCACCTTTGAAGTGAGTAGGTCTGATAATAAACATCTCTATTGTGTAGATGAGGAAATGAAAGCAGAAGGAGGTGAAATTAGTTAAATAAACCAGAGTCTCATTGAATTCAAGGTCATTAGATTCATCTGTTGGTGTCTTAGATATTGCTGCTGCTGTAAGGAGTTGAATGGACTAACGCAGCAGTGTCTCACCATTTGTTCTCACACCATGAGGGCAGAATACATGGTGCATACAAGCCCTCCCTCAGTGGAAAGAAACACTGAAATGGGACATTTGGTCAAATGCATTTGTTTTTTATCTAGAGAAGTGCATTTTAGTTTTTTCTCTACCAAAATCCTAAACTAAATACATATACTTTATCAATGTTAATTTGACTTTAAATTATATTATTGATGAATAGGAAAGAGAACATACACATTGTATGAATAACAAAGGACATTCATTGTATCTTGATTAATTTGCTGGTCACAGGAGAGACTATCTATTTTATCTGAAGTACTTATAAATCTTTTACCTGTGATGATCTCCATTCTTCTTTGACTTCCCTTTACAGTAGTGAATAATCTGGATTGCCACACCAACGATTAAAACCAGTGCTATTCCAGGCAATGTTGCTACTAAAATGAGGTCCACAGTGTTCCAGAGTTGTTTGCATTTGTCCCCCATGTACCAGTAGTCTCCCCACTGGCCTCTAAAATTTGGACATCTAGATAGAGATAAAAATAAATAGCTCACACAATAGGGGAATACAAATTATCTCATATGAATGAATCAAAACTCAACCATGAAATTTCCCCTTAAGTTCCATAAGAGATTTATGTCATCCCATTTTTTTTTCCATTTGAGCAAGTGTTCTAAACCTACATGTTCGGACACATTAAGTGATCACACCAAAGCTGTAGGATTACAGGATTTCCTAACCACAAGCTAATGAAGATTTGGCAGGTAGCACTTGTGAACAGGGAGAGAAGAAAGCTATCTTAAGAATGCTTTCTATCCACATTTTGCTCACTGCCCCTACCTGTGCTCTGCTTTGGCTACTCTAGCTCCCTGGCTTCTGCAAGAGTTATGAACAGTCTAAGCTGCCAGTTATTTAAAGCCAGGCTGTTTTCTTCCCTCCTCCACCCACTTCCTTAATACAAGTTAAAAGATTAATTCTACCACACCACAATAAATGCAAGAAGGAACATGAGAAGAGAATAGGCTGCCAGAAAAATAAGCCTTCCCCCATCTTTCCCAGGACTCCATAGTTTCTCTTTCTATTTTTTTAAGAAAGAAGTGAGTCATTTATGAACTACATGCATTTGTAGCCAAATAATATGAATATGGTTCTATGCTGCATGAACTAAAAACTGGCATGGCACACACCCACATCAAAATGTCTACACATTTGTGAAGACAGGAGAATGTCTTTTGGGAGTGACTAAAGGAGGAGTTTGCTGACATAGTGTCTTTAGAGATTTACTTACTGTCTCCTAAAGGATTGGTATGAAATTATCCTGTTGTCCATGAAATCAGTTAGTAAGCAAGATACTTGTGGTCTTTTTCTGTTGTTCTAGCACATTAAATATTATTGCATATCTGACATGATGGAATTTATTTTTTATTTGTTTATTTTATTACATTTTTATCTATGTTTCCCCCTGCTTCCCTTCCCTTCCCTCCTCCCAATCCCTCCCAGTCAGCCTTCAGCCTCGCTCCCTCCCCACCCAACCATCCCCTCCCACAAAAGGGCAAGAACTTATTAAATAGTTCTTATAACCTTTGATAGCACTGATGGTCTATGATTTGTTAAGAAAATGTATTTGCCAGTATCAAATTACTAGCCATCTACTTATTGGATGTGCCTTTTAATATGTAATACATTTTCATCTATTTAAGGAAATAAAAGAAGAGTTTTCATATATCATATCCATCTATTTTTCTTCCTCAAAAAAGACTTCTGTGAGAGTATATTTATCCTTTAACTTAACAATAAATAACAAATGATTTATTTATTTTATAGTAATATTTCCCTCATTTAACAAATATCAACTACGTTCTAAATATTATTCCAGGTATTTGAGATATACACGGAATAAAACAAAATGTTCAATTAACTTAAAATATAGCAAAGAGAATTATAAAAAGTAAGCAAATTAGTAATTTATCTACCATACTTAAATTTGGGAAACGTTACAGGGTTAAGTAAAGTGGGATGGGCCAAGGGAGATTGATACCATTAATGTAATCTCTGACTAACACTGACATTTCTTATACAGCTTCTGGTGAGTGAGATTAAAAATGTGGATTAAATAGAGAAGTTGTTGGTCAAAATACAGAATTATAATTAAATAAGAATCATTGATTATACATGATGAATATATTAATTATATATCATTGTCTTGAAAAATATTAGGAGAGTGGCAATTATGCTTTCACCAAAAAAGTGAGGTCATGAATATGAAAATTAGCTAAATTTAACTGTACAGTAGTGGATATATATTTGAAAATGGCACATTTTACGTGATAAATACACAAATTCATATGTCAAGTAAATAAATATTTATATGAATATTTTATTCCATAATGACATGAAACAAATAATTTTATATGCTACTCAAGACTAATGTGAGAATTATATACAAAGAAATATTTCAAATTTTTAGAATAGTGACTGTTTTTGGATCTACTCTGAAATAACATTTTATTTCTTATTCCTAGCTACACAAAGATAAATCTAATTTAAGTCTTTATCTTACTTAACCTATCAGCAACATTTAACATATCTGATCACAGTCCCTTCCTTGATTTTCATTTGGCTTCCAGAACATTCTTTTAGTTATTAATTTTTATTGTTCATTGATTATCTCTAAATACCTTTCTTAGTTTCTTGTCTTCATCTCACCTGCTTAATGTTGGAGTGTTTCATGGATTATCATCAATTTTTTAGATTTGTATGCCTACTTTGGACTACTTGTAGAATCTAGGAAACTAGAATACATAGGGAGGGGAAAAGAAATATCTTTAGAGACTGGAACAGTAGAACACTAGTTATGTGAAGGGGGTTAAGGGTAATGGTTTTTAGATGAAGAAATGGATAGAAGAGTAGGGTAGAGGTGAGGATATGAGATAATAAAACTAATATTAAGAATTTTGAAGAACCAGATATGGTGGCACATGACTTTAATTCAGCACTTGAGAGACAGAGGCAGGATGCTCTCTATGAATCTGTGGCCAACCTTGTTTGCTGTGAGATTATGCTCTTGTACATTGTATAGATTAGTGGCTCAGATTGCTTTAATAAAACATTGATTTTCAGTAGCCATGCAGGAAGTAGAGGCAGGGCAACCAGACTAGGAGAATTCTGGGAACTGAAAAGGCAGAAAGATAGTCACCATCCAGACATAGAGGAAGCAAGATGAGAATGTTGGACTGCGGAAAGGTACCAATCCACATGACTAAACATAGTCAAAAATTATGGAATAATTTAAGTGTAAGAGCTAGTTAGTTGTAAGCTTGAGCTACTGGCTGAGCATTTATAAGTAATGTTAAGCCTCTAAGTTGATTATTTGGGAAGCTACTGCTAAGTATTTGGGAGCTGTTGGCAAGACACATACTTCCAACTACATTTGTCTACATAATGAGTTTGATACCAGTCAGACCTACATAATGAGACCTTGAATAAAAAATAGAATGTTTGAAAAAGCAACATAAAAATCTTTTCATGCATACAAAGAGAGAGAGGAGGAGGAAGGAGAAAGAGGGAGGTAAAGAGAAAATATTTATATAAAAGTTTGGAGTCACCCTCTACAGGGGATTATGTTCTTTCTAAAAGCCAAAGGTTGCCAAATTAAAAGCCCAGTGCCAAATGTTGAATACCACCCCTCAGGTTGTTGGTTAGAGGTGACACAGAAATCCCCAAAACAATACAGGCTATCAATATTGCAATTTGTTGACAGCCACAACTTGATAGTAGGACTTTATTATTGAAGAAACCACACACTTTTATCACAGGGCATAAAAAAATCAAGTTGATGATGATTGGAAGCTTTTTCCTTAAATGTCCAGGTTTCATGCTACCAGAAAATACTATGTAAGCTACTGTGTGGGAGAGGAAATAATGACCAGTTTTACCTAGTTGTAAACTACAAAAATGACAAGTTTGACAAGATATGCCTGTGGGTGTGATAGTTGGCACAGATGTTACAAGTTAATGCACTACTTTTGATTGTGTTTAAGGCCAACCCCATAGTTGGAGACACCTACTTAATACTATAAATCCAGCCAAGAACCCATGGTTTGGGAGCTCACAGACCCCATGGTAAATCTACTATTACCATTTTGCTAAATGTATATAGCATCAACGTATCTATTAAATTCTTATCTCTCTACCCAGAGAATGGTCTCATCAATCATACATCTGACAATGAGTTATTACCTACAGCATATAAAGTAATTAAAAACTAAACAATAAAGAAAACTGTTGTATGAGGTTTCTGGACTGGACCTTCCGGGCTAGCCTCATAGCTTGGACCCACAGACCCACAGTCCCATAGTCCCAATGAAACATACAGATGGTTATATTAATTGTACGCTGATTGACCTGGGGCCTGGGCATATAACTTGCTAGCTCTTTACCCTTAAGCTAACCCATGATTCTTATCTTGTTCAGCCATGCAGCGCGGTACTTTTTCTCAGAGCAGCATAGTTGTCCTCTGCTTCTTCTGCCTTCTCTGTGGCATCTCTGCTGTTCTTCCTGTTCCCAGAGTTTTATTAGTCTGGTAGCCCCGCCCACACTTCCTGTCTGTCTCTGGCCAATCAGCGCTTTTTATTAAACTTGTAGGTGGGACAATTATTTACAATGTAACATCATAAATCCACTACAGAAACAAATAGTTTAAAATGGGATGCATAACTATACAAAGAGCTCTCAAAAGGTGAAACACAATTGGCTCAGGAACACTTGAAGAAATATTCAGCACCCGTAGCCATCAATGAAATGCCAATTAAAATTACGTTGAGATTCTATCTTATCCCAGTCAGAATGGACAAGATCAATGAAACAAAGGTCAGCATATGCTGGCAAGGATGCAAGAAAAGGAGAAAAATTGTTATTTTCTAGTGGAAATGTAAACTTGTACATTCACTTCCTAAATCAGAGTGGTGGTTTCTTAGGATAGTGGGAATCAATCCTTCCCAAGATTCACTAATGCACATATACTCAAAAGAGTCTACAGTCTATTATATAGATAGTTGTTCATTCATGTTTGTTGCTACTCTACTCATAATAGCCAGAGATTGGAAATAGCCTATATGCCCATAACAGCTGAATGAATAATGAAAATGTTTTACATTTACACAGTGGAATGTTATTTCGTTGTTAAGAAAATAATTATAAAATTTGTCGGTAAATGGATGGAGCTAGAAAAAAATCATCCTGAGTGAGGTAACCCAGAACCCCAAAGACCAATATTTTTTTTAAAAAAAACTATTTCTTAGCTATTTTGATTTCATCTGAGAACTCTGCTTAGTTCCATAGTCTCCTTTTAATTGCGTTGGTTTCTTTTGAAGGTTTATTTATTTTTATTTTCATGTATATTGTAGACACTAATCTAAAAAAATATGTATGTGGCAAAGTTTTTTGTTTGCTTGGGAAGTGTATTCGGCTGTGATTACATACCTGGCTACAGATGAAAGAACCAGGAAATTTAAAAATGAATTATAATTTGAAGGAGATAGGCACTGAGCATGGTGTAACATGATTGTAGTTCCAGAACTCTGTAGGCAGAGACAGAGGAATCACAAGCTCAAGGTTATTCTGAATTATATAGCTAGATTCCTTTCCCCACACAAATAAATAATGGATCCTCCTCTCAGTTTCTTAAGTAGCTAAGAGGGTGGTAAATTAAACTAAACAAAATTTAAATTTTAGATCACATATTTGAGAAAAAATAATGAGAGGAGAAAAAAATTGGTGCCAACTTCCTTTTTATGATCAGAATACCAGCAAAAGATTCTGATGTCTGGTAAGAGAAGAACGAGGAGGAACTAGAGAATAAAACACAAACACACACACACACAAGCTTTCTTTTCTGCCTGACAACTAACACAAGACAAAGAAAAAGAACACATGCAAATGTGGAAAAAGGCCTTCATGTAAAAAAAAAAAACCCACTATAACTGTTCACTTTTATACTCTCCAGAAATGTTAGATACTCCAAGAGCTTAAATGTTTTGCACTACAAAAATTTGATTTCCTGGATGGTGGGTTTCTGGGACAAGAAAGAAAATGGAACTTCTTTAAGAAAGTGAAGCTGAGAAAATAGTTATATTATTGTTCATTCATCACTACATCTCATGTTCATAATGAATGTCAAATCTAAGAAAAAAAATATATATCCTTACTTAATGGATCATTTTGGGCAGGAAAGAGGTATGATCAGTTGAACAGGTTCTTCCAGGGCAAGAATAATCACCATGGGAAAACATAGAAGAAGTGAGAATATTATGCACGAATTGAGTATTTAGAAGCCATTTGTTGTTCAAGTCTTTCAAGAGCATGATAAAGCCATTTTTATAGCAGCAATAAAAAGAGTTGTTACAAAATGCTCCTTGATAATGTGTAATCCTTTTATTCCCTCCCTGTCTTTATCCTGGTAGTCAGTTAAAATATTTATTGTGTGGGTGAGGCTACTGTGGGCCTGGGAAAGATCAAATATGCTCAGGACAAAGTGTAACTTGCCACAGACTTGATAGGAAAAAGAAGCAAAGAATAGAAGGGGGAAAAAAGAAATAAGGGCCAGTTAAGATGACAAGAAGCAGATATGATTTACTTTCTGCTGATAGCTCCAAATACAATCTTTGTACTTTTATGGAAGAAACTTAGGCCTAAAAAGTAGTTCCAAGTTTTTGCTCTGCTTCCTACAGAGGAAGCACTGATCGATGCTCAGTCTGAATTTCTCTGAATTGACTTGTTTAAGAATGGGGCCATGGTTGCTTGACATTGATGGCTGTCAGGGACAACCAAAGGTTTTACATGATCATGATGAAACATTTCCAGTCCTTGAGAACTAGAATGGATATTCTGTAGAGGAGAACATTACAAACTGATGGGGAATTTAGACACAAAGATCAAATAGCCAGTTCTGGCATAGAAAGGGAAAGCAAAGCATCTCCTGGTTCTAAGCGTCACAAGCTTTCAGGTAGACAGCTCATATGGGAGACACTACAAAAAAAAAGGGGGGTATTCTGCGGTGTTATAAATTGCTCACTACATCTTCTATAGTCCTGTATTCCCAGTGAAAATTATGACTGCAGTTTTGGAACTAATTGTTGACTATTGGAAATGAAATGTTTATTTCCATTACAGTATCTAACATTTTTCAGGTAATGAGAGAAAAATCCTCTCCTTTGGTTTTTCCAGCACTCTTTGAATCAAACTCTTAACACTGAGAAAGGATGCAGATCTGTAACTAATACTAAATACTATCTCATTCTTTTATACACACGTATGTATGTATGCATGTATGTATGTATGTACGTATGTATTCATGTATATATGTATGTATGTATGTATGTATATATATCCAAACTTGTAAATACTACACTCTGTCAGAAAACATTTAAGCTATTCTTTCAGAGATTATTTATATAATTTGTTGTTAATACATTGTGAATGAATATTCACTTACACAGAAAGTTATGGGTTGCCTACTTCAGGATTCAAGGTTTTGAGCCATATACAAAACTCCTAGGTGTGAGGGCTTCATCAGATAAGACCAGCTTAATTTTAGACAACATGCAACATTACACACAAACCTTCCAGTTAACAGGATACTCTGAGTTTTATAGGCTTTTGTTTGGCTCCTAGGCTATCTATGGCCTTCAAAATTCCTCACCTAGCTGACTACCCAATATCAGGCTTCGAGAACTGCCAGGTATATCATTGCAGCTAAAGGCCATCTGTTTAGCAGCTGGCATGAATTAGACTTTGTGGTAAGGGTAAGAACAAGAGGTACACATCTTGCTTTTTAATAGCAGCTGCAAAATTTAACTGAAGCTAGATCTACATTCTAATAGTATACAATGCCTTCAAGAGACTGAGACTCCATTATCCTGAACTATCCTACTTATCAAAAGGTGAGTAAATGCCTTATTTCATCAGCTCCAATATGTTATAAGAAAGACCTCTAAATAAGTTTTAGTTTTATCCATAACAGGAAAGTGTCCTTTTCAACAGTTCTTGACTTCCAAGATGTTACCCATGAAACTATCTCATCAGCCCCAACTGGTTACCCTAAGAACCTATGGTCTAAAAAGTTTAATTAGAGTTGACACCTAAACCAGGAAGTGTTTGATATACAGAAGTCCAGAAGTCATGCATCTGGATTTGACACTAATAGTACTCCTGACTATCGATGCTACCATTTTAAGAGTATAATAAAAAAAAGAAAGCTAAAGGTAAGAGTTGTGTTGTGTGTCTTCTGGTAGGTAGTATCAGAAGGCCTGACTTGGAGCACTGCACTGGTTATTTGTAATAGCAGTTGGGCAGTGTATTCAGTTGTCACAACTTGGATGGCACAATGACACATGAGACAGTGTAACTACACTTTCAGGTTCAGTGGTCTTTCAATATTAAGTGTGTCATATTTGTACCTGTGCCATATCAACAATGGCCTGGGCATTAATTCTATCGGGCATAGTGACTAATATAGTGACAAGGCATTTCTATCCTATATATCTCTCGGGAAGCAGAGCTACAACAGAGAATAAAACAAAACAGATTTATTAAGACTTTCCAAGTACAATATCTTGAGGAGGAGCATCCACAAATTGTAAGTAACCCCTCACCTATATGCTCTGTAAATTATTCTAATAAACTCATTGTTTCCCTAGAGTGAGCTTTTGTGCATTCTACTTTGGTTTGTCAATGGGACCTTGGGAGTAGGAGTATTGTTTCTCTCTCTTGGAGGAATTTATCAACAAATGTTTCTCTTAACAGAAACTGATAAGACAATAATTTGGTTCCTGTTGATTTGATGGGTAAATGATTATTTTTTATTATCAGAACTGCTCTATTTTCTTTCTGTGTATACACCTCTAACATTGCTATAAATTTTACATGAAGCTTGAGAAATGGATACACTATACTATTTATGAAGCAAGGCACATCGCGAAAGGATTGGCATGTGAGAATATAAAAGCTGATAATGAAGAGTGGAAAGTATGGATCTAGCTTAACATTATTATGATCACCTTGATTCTTAACAGCCACAATTATTTCAGAGTATCCTCCATCACTTTTGTCTGCATAGCTTCTAAACAAACTATAAATAGAAAAAAAACTACATTCTAGAGATATAATGACCTATTGACTGGAACACAGGTGAGATGTCTCAGGAACGTGAGCATGAGAGACATAACCCAATCCCTCATCTGCCATAAGGTAGAATGGGTTGGGGAGAAATGTCTTGCACCACCCTATCATCAATATCTGACATAGATGAGAGAGTTGTCCTTGAGGTAAAAAGGATGTTAGTGTTACCCCTGACCTGCATCTGCTACAACATTTGGGAGAGCGGGCCCTGTATCTTATAATGGCAGCACAATAGAGCCAACCAGATTGGTAGGGGTGTTAGTTATGAGCATGGAGGAGCTGTCTCCATTACTCATCTGTCATGTAGCAGCATGGATAAGGAAGAGATGCCCCACTATCAACACCTGAGGCCAGTGAGAGATCTGCTATTGCCCACCACCAGCTGCAACACTCAGGAGAGCAGGTTTCAAAAACTGTGTGGGCAAAGCAATAGAGCCAACCCATTGGCAGAGGTTTAGGTGAGCCAGCCCCAAAGTTGTAAGCATGGGAGAGCTGTTCCCATTAAACATCTGTCGTGTGGCAGCATAAGCAGGGGAGAACTGGCCCTGAGGTCACAAAAGTGGGATAGAAGCCTTTGTTCCCCATTAGCTGCAACACTCAGGAGAGCAATCCCTTCATCTTCTGGCAGCACAATAGAGCCAACTCCATTAGAGGAGATGTGGGTGAACCAGCCCTGATGTGAGCAAAGAAGGGCTGTCCTCATTACTCACCTGCCATATGATGGCATGAGAGAGATGCCCTCTTCCCTTGCCCATCAATGCCTGAGGCAAGTGGAAGAACTGCCTGCCCCTAGGTCATAAGAACAGGAGAGTGTTGTGAAATATTACTGTAAGATGTGTTACATTTGTTTATGCTGTGGAATGTTTATTTAAGTATGCAATGATGTGTTGTATTATTTCTTATATTTGTTTAATTCTATGAAGCTGTGCTACCTTGCTTGTCTAAAACAACTGACTGGTCTAATAAAAAGAGATAAATGACCAATAGGAAGGCAGGAGAAAAGACAATTGGGGATGGCATTCAGAGAGAATAAATAGAAGGAAAGACTGGGGAAGAGGGAGCAGAGGAGAAGCAAGAAAAGAAAGGGTAGCCACCCAGTCACACGACCAGACACAGAATAAAAAGTAAAGAAAAGATATACAAAAATAGAGAGGTAAAAACCCAGAGGCAAAAGGTAGATGAGATAATTTAAGTTAGACAAAGCTGGATAGAAATAACAAAACTAAGGATAAAGAATAAATCCCTGTATTTTTTTTTTGGTAGCTGGGTTGTGCCCCCCCCAAAAGGGTCAAAGAGTAAAAAACAACTACAGAAGAGCTGACCCTGATCCATATTAGCTTCATCACTCAGAAGAGTGGTCCCTACACCTTGCCTGAGCACAGCAGTAGAGCAGGCCCTGGAGTTATTGGTGTGGGAGATCTGACCCTAGGGACATGAAAGCATTGCTGAGGGTTGAACTCACCAGGACAGTGCAGGAGAGCTCATCCTGATGGTGAGGGCAAGACAGAGCTGTTGTGCTGACCAACCCTGCAACTTACCCAGGCCCAGAATCAGGGTTATGTGTTGGCCCACCCCAATATCCACCTCATCTGTGATCTGATGGAGCATATGAAGGGACCAGTCCTGAAGACCCAACCTACAGGATTTCTAAAACACAAGGCAACAGCAGGAAGGGTAAACAAGAGGAATCCCAGTGAGGGCCCAGTATCAATAGTATAAAAGAAAGCATAGGCCTTGAACCAGACCAAAATGACTCTTTGTAATGAACACTTTCAAATAAAAATATGATTAATTGATTACTTGTTCCTTCTCATTTTTCTTTCTTCTCTTAAATTTTAATTTATTTTACATTGGGAGGGAGGTATCAAGGGCAGAGGGTGGATATGAAGAGACAGTAAAATGAATTAGGATGAAGATTTAACATGTGAAAGTCACAAAGAATATAGAAAAGGAGAAAAATAAATATACATGATAGAATTAGAAAAAGTTTATCATTAAAAGTTTTGGTTTTCATGCATATGAACACCCAATTTTAATTAAGAAAACAAATACACAAAAGGTGTCATTTTCAAAAATGACACTAGACATTTGTGCATAGAAGAATACAAATAAATCTACACTTATCACCTTGCACAAAACTCAAGTCCAAGTGGATTAAAGACCACAACATAAACCACACACATTGAACCACATAGAAGAGTAAATGGAAAATAACCTTGAATGAATTCATATAGGAGATGATTTCCTGGATATAACTCCTTAGCACAGATACTAAGAGTGACAATTAATAAATGGGACCTCATGAAACTGTAAGCTTTTGTAAGGCAAAGGACACTGTCAATTGGAAAAAACTGCAGCCTATAGAATTGGAAAGGTTTTTACCAACTCCACATCTGACAAAGGGCTAATATCCAAGCTACCTGAAGAACTCAAGACATTACATATCAAAAACCAAATTAAAAATAGAGTTTAGAAAATTTTATTTAAAATGACATTTTAATCCGTGTATCCCCCTCCCCCCATCTCTTCCTTCCTCCCAATCCCTCCCAGTCTGTCTTCAGCCTCGCCCCTCCTCATCCACCCATCCCCTCCCCGAGAAGGACATGAAGTCCCAAGTGGGTCAGCTCAGCATGGTACATCCACTCCAGGAAAGTCTAATCTATTCATCCCAAAGTCAAGGCTGGGCTAGAAGTTCCGCCACAGGGAATGGGCTCCAAGATTCCAGCCCATGCACAGAAACACAGTCTGATCCCACCCCTTGAGGCTCCACACACTGCTCATTCCATGGTTGCCTACCCTTGGAGGGCCTAGCTCCTGTGAACAAGGAGATGGGGATTGTGAGGAGAGTTCCTGTAGTTATGGATGGCTGGAGTTCTGGGGGACTCACTGAATCAGGAGTGGCCACTGGAGATCCATTGGGAAAAGGAACTAGGGTTTAGATATAAACAGATAATTTTCAATAGAAGGAACTCAAATGGCTAAGAAACACTTAAAGAACTGTTTAGCATCCTTAGCCACCAGGGAAATACAAATCAAAACTACTTTGATAGTTTACCTAGTACCTGTCAGAATGGCTAAGATCAATAACACATGTGGTAGCTCATGCTGACTAAGCTGTGGATCAAGCACAACACTCCTCCATTGTTAGTGGTAGTGCAAATTTGTAAGCCACTATGAAAATTAGCACGTGATTCCTCAGAAAGCTGGGAATTCTGCTACCTTAAGATTCAGATATACCATGGATGTTTCTTCCTACCATAAGGAATACTTGCTCAACCATGTTCATTTCAATTTTATTCATAATAACCAGAAACTGGAAACAAAATAGATATCCCTCAAAATAAAAATAAATAAAATGCAGTACATTTACACAATGGAGTATCACTCAACTGTTAAAAAGATGACATCATGAACTTTGCAAGCAAATGGATGGAACTAGAAAAAAAATCATCCCAAGTGAGATAACCAAGACCCAGAGGGATAAATATTGTATATATTCACTTATAAGTGGCGATTATCCATTAAGTAAATGATAACCAAGCTGCAATTCATAAACTCAGACAGGAAAAGAGGGGCTCTGGGAGGAGAGGGGACAAATGTATCTAAATGGAAGGGGTGGGTAGTGGGATGAAAGCTGAGGATCATGTTCTGAAGAGATGGATGGAGAGAGAGAATGTTGGGACTGGGGGACATTTGGGAGTGTGCAAAAAATAGTATGAAAACTTCCTGGAATGTATGAAGTGATTCTAATGTGGACTCCTAGTCACAAGAATACAAAGCGTCAAGTGGTTATCTTTTGTAGCCAGGGACTCCCAGTGCCAGAAGACTGGGTTGGATTCAGTTGAGTTGTTGGCAAATACAGTTCTATAGAAATCCACAAACAATCCAGGCTGTTGTTAAGATAAAGGTTTGCTCTCTGCAAACCAACATCAGGGCCACATCACTGATGACTGCACACTTATAAAACTCATTGAACATGGAGAAATCAAGTTGATCCCTTCACCCCTATGTTCTAATCTTTTTGGTGTGGGAAGGTATTCTGCAGGATGCTGAACTAGGAATGTAAACACTAATCCAGCCACAAAACTTTTGAACTGCAATCTGTCCTGCCTGCAAATTATGCTAGGGCAATGCTGGCACAAAACTTGTGGGACTATACAACCAATGTCTGATTTTACTTGAAATCTAATTAATAAGAAGGAACCCATACCTGACATTGCTTAGGTAGCCAAGAACCAAAGACTCCATAATCCAGAGACTTAAGGTAAAACCAAACCCTATTAGTCTAAAAAAAATTCAGTAAAATGACTCCTGATGATATTCTGCTATATTCATAGACCATTGCCTTATCTTATTATCAGAGAGGCTTCCTCCTGCAGCAGAAAGGAACAAATACAAAAAATCATAGCCAGAAAGTACAAAGAGAGATCTTGTAACACACAGCTCTAAATTGGATATCTCTATCAAATCCCTCTCCTTAAAATTCAGGGAATCCCTAGGGAAAGGAAATGAAAAGAGTTTAAGAGCCAGAAGGAATTGAAGACAACAGAACAAAGCCCTCTGAATCTAAGCAGACTCACATCTACTCATAGAGACATAGAGCAAGCACAGGACCTTCATGGGTCTACACCAGATTCTCTGTATATATTGTATATATTATTATTTTTACCTTAGGATTTTTATGGGATTCCTGTGAGAATGATCTAACTCTTGTGCTTGCCCTTGGGACTCGTTTCCTCCTGTTGGGTTGCCATGTCCAACTTCAGTATGGTAGTTTCTGCTTTATCCTATCACATTTTATTTTGTCATGATTTGTTGTTACCTCTAGGAAGCTTTTTCTTTTCTAGTGAGAGACAGAAAAGTGATAGATCCAGAGGTGGTAGAGAGTGGGAAGAGTAGAGGGAGGAGAAATTGTAACCAGGATATATTGTATGACAAAGGGGTCTATGTTCAATAAAAGAGGGGGAAAGTAAATGTTTTGGTTTTGTTGTTACTGTTTTTGAGATATGGTTCTTCCAATTTTGTGGCAAGTGTACCCTGAACTTCCCCAACCTGTGGAATAGATGAGAATACATGTACATACCACCAGGGCCAACTTCAGTGCCTTACTGCTCAAAATCATTTTTCATTGTTTTCAGTGATTTTACTATTTGTAGTACTAGGCAAACACTAGTACCGATAAAGAAGTGAGATAAAATAGTACACATATGGAAATGAAAGTAAATCATTTGAAGTGTCTATAGCATAGTATATCTGCACTTTTCTAACTGTAAAATTTTTCAAACTTCAGAGCCCTTGCCGATGTTTTTCATTTTTATTATTGGGTGTCCTCTGGCTATCCTCTTTCAGTCAATAAGGCGAACTTTATTATTCATATACTATCATTTCTTCCATTCTTATTTTTCTTATTTTAAAAAATAGAATATGTTTGAATTTTAAAATAAAAATCTATGACTCAACATACTTTTATGCTTAAAAAACTAGAAAAAGGAAAGGCTGTTACATGTCATAGTATGTCTAAATCATATGTTGATTTGCAAAGAGAAGGCCTTTATTCATTCCTGAACAAAATGCTACACTCCTAATTTTCCTTGTTTGTTAGAGTTATAAAATAGTTTAGTGGGAGTATATAATCTAGCTGCAAAAAAAGACTATCTGCAGAAAGCTAATCTGAATGGTCTTAATCTCATAATGTCAAAAGCAAGCATCTAAGAAGACCACAACCATTGTTCCATGCACATAGGAACTGTTTCTGATTACTTTTTTATTTACAAGTGTTACATCAGTGCATATAGCAAGTAAATAAAAACAAAATTTTGGTGACATGTTTCATATTTAATAAAAACCAATCAGAAATATCAGAGAGATCTACCCATAGTCAATCCAGGAGGATCAGAGAGTGATAATTTACACCTTTAATCCCAGCACAGGGAATATCCAGGAAGGAGTGGTGACCTACACCCAACTGGGAGTGCTGACCTATGCCCTTAATACCAAGAGATCTGAGTTTGAGGCCATCTTGGTTTACAAAGGGAGTTCTAGGCTCCGAGGCAGACAATGGTGGTGCCAGACCTTTAATTACATAACTCCAGAGACAGAGGAGATCTTTCTGTGTCTGTGAGTTCAAAGCTAATTACCAAGTAATAGTAGCCCACACCTTTAATCTTAACCTGGATGGGAAACAACTGGGCAAAGAAGGTATTTGAGGCAGGCATAGAAAGACAGATTAAGGCAATAGAAGCCCCAAAGAGCAAGGCTGAGGAAGCTGGAAGATAGCTGGGTGAGATTTGACTGTGGTGTTTCCTGTCTTTGATATTTCAGCCTTTCTCTGAGATCTGGCTCTGTGTTTCCTTTATTCATGCAACACAGAATTACTTAAAATTTAAAATGTTTACATTTTCTAAAGGATAAATACTACTTACTTGCAGAAAGGCTTTCCATCTTTGCATGCACAGACAATATCCTTTGGGCAGAAATCTTTTGTGTTTCCTAGACAATCATCAAAGTCTCTCACAGATGTACAGTTGGCTGTAAACAGTAAAATTTAAAAACCATCTCAACAACAGAAAAAAATGTTTCAAATGAACATAACATACTACATATGTTCTGAATGTTAAAAAAAATTTTCATGTAACAGGGAGCAGGAGGAAACAGACATGGAAAGAAAAAATAATAAAATTATATTTTTATTAAAGAAAAAGAAATTTAAAATACAAAAATAAAAATAAGTTTGCGCTACTTTAATGTCTGCAAACATCATACTCAAAATTCAAGATGAATATCCAAATGTTTTTTATTTGCAAAAATTTTATACTGGTTATTTTTAAAATATGACTTTATAAAGTTGATTGTAGCATTATGGGCAAAAGGTTAACTACTGTTTTTTCATACTGAATTTGAGTATAGTTTTCTGAGTAAGAAACAAAAACATCCTGTCCAAAGATAGAGTCAATATACAACTGGCATTTTTAACCTCAATTTATTCCTATTATCCTGGAAAAATAATTGCATCCCCTCCCCTGCAAAATGACACTGATTTACACAGGTAGATTAAAGAAGCCATTGAATGTATTGTGGGAGGTTGTGTTGTTTCATTTTAAATAATTGTCCCAACCACTGGTTTAATAAAAAGAGCTGATTGGCCAAAAGCAGGCAGGAAGTGTAGGCGGGGCTACCAGACTAAGAAAATCTCTGAGAACAGAACACCAGAGAGAATGCCAGAGAGAAGCCGAAAGAAGTAGAGGACAACTATGCTGCTCTAAAGAAAGGTACCGAGCCGCATGGCTGAACAAGAGACATGGGTTAGATGAAGGGTACAGAGTTAGCAAGTGATATGCCTGGGCCTGAGGCCGATCAGCCTAAAACTATAGTAAGCATCTGTGTGTCTCTGTGGGACTGTGGGACTGTAGGTCTGCGGGTCTGCAGGTCTGTGGGCCTAGATCTTGAGGCTGGGCCGGAAAGTCAGGGCCAGAAACCTCGTACTACAATGTATCTCTCACTCTTTTGCCTGCTCCTGGGACTCTTTTCTTCTTGCTGGTGCCTTGCCCAGCCTCAGAGTGAGAGCTTTTGCCTTGTCTCATTGGATCTTGTTTTGTCATGTTTGGCTATTGTCTCTAGGAGATCTGTTCTTCTCTGAAGGGAAACAGAAGGAGAGTGGATGGCGGCAGAGGAGAAGAAAAGAGGGGCTTGAAGGAGTGGAAGAAGGGGAAACTGTGGCCGGGATGTATTGTATGAGAGAAAAATCTATTTTCAATAATATTTAAAAATTTATCCTGACTACTGGGCCACTGAGAGTAACAAGCATTTCAGCCCCAATACATAATGATATTTTCCAAGGTCTCCAAAGAGACTTATTCTGCCAAAGATATGGTTTCAGTAGCTTATTCCCAGTGAGGATTGTGAAAAAGGTTAGATTCTGAAAACAAGTGAAGAAAGTCTGTTATAAATCATAGGACCCATAAAGCATAAAAATCTTAATCCACCACCAAATGATGAATTATTTTGATCCTCAACCAGTACACACACAAAAACAAAGTGTTCATAAAGTGAGATTTCTGTTTGACATAGGAGATGGCAGTGGCAGATATTGAAAATCAGACCTAGAGAACCCAGGAAAAAAAAAAAAACTTCCTGGTTTTACTATTCAAATATTTTACTCAAAGGAACACTAGAGAAACAACACAAAACAAGGGAATTTTTAAGCAAAACCAAAACTATCATAGTGCTTTGAAACTTTGATTCTTACATTTTAAATATGAAAGCAACTTTAGTGGACCAAAATGTTCACTCTCATTGTACATTACAGAAATTCCCACCACAATTACTCAGTCAAATATTGCTGCTTAGGGAAATTGAAGCCCTATACGTTTTTACCAGCAATGATCAGAAAGAGAAATACAATTCTTGGTTTGGCAACAATTTTAGACTTTATTTTATAGACACACATGATTACAACATCCATTTCTTTAACCATCACTTTATATCAATCCATGTAATTTTATTATAACAAAAAGTATATAACTTAATATAGTTCAGTTTTCTTAAAAACAAATTATAATGTTCACACATTCTGAGAAACAAATTGTTAAATATAAGTAACCTAAACCAATTTCTATCATCCACTCAATAATTTTTTTACTTATTTTACCACCTAAAGGATCACAAACAAACATGTTTCCAATGATTTTATTAAATATAAACTATATAACCACACCTGTTAGCTTCAGAAGAAAAAAATCCTTTCATAAAGTAAACATCTCTACTAAAGGAGATATATTCATAAATTACAATTTTTAATAGCAAAATTTTGTTTAGAATATGAGTTAAATCTTTAGTCTTATATTTTGAAACTGAATTAATTCATTATGTCTCCCACCTACAGAAATAAAGCAAGTAAAAATTTCTTACGTTGTGTGCAGTGTATCATCAAAAAACAGCAGATGAGCAGAATTTGAGTCAGCATAAATGTGCAATTTGCCATTGCGAAAGAAATGAGTCTTTACAACTGACCTTAGGCCTTCTGCAGTTATGTTATCCAGCTGCTGAGCAGAGATTGTGAGTAGCTTATATAGGAGGTGCGTCAAGATGGATTTTGAACTTTTTCCTTCCAGCCAGTGTAAATTGCTAATTAACTTTTCGTTGTAGACTTATTGGCTCTTTGTACCTGCTTCTTATTGCTTCTAAGAATACGAGTGATTTTTCTATGAATTGTAGAGTGCTTATGTTTATCCTCAAATCTGTGCTATTTCCTAAAATTATTTATCCTTATACTAAGTTTTATAATGTTTTAGTATTGCCAATGAAGAATCTTTACTTGGAACGTATTTCTATGAATGCGATCTTCAACACTTCTTAGAATCAGAGATCTCTGACCTCATGGCTACTGAGATTGATAAGCAATAATCAGAAGACACGATTGTGTAGCATTGCCAATAAGAAAAAGAAAATAAAAAAAATGAAATAAAACAGAAACAGGTAAGGAGAGCTTCTAGGAAGAGAAAATAAAAAGATGAAGAGGGAAGTATTAGTCAGGACAGAAAATACAAACGTAATTCAGTTAGGAAAATGAACTTTCACTTTAATAGGCAATGTTTAGAAAAATGAATATATTTTATGGCTTGACAAAATTTTAGGATTTATTTTATAAACAAATGTTACAGTGTTTTTCAACCATCACATTATAGAAATCCATGTGATTTTATTATATCAAGTAAATATATAATTAATGGTATTGATTCTTTAGGCTTGGACATAACCACAGTATTTCTGTCTTTCTTACTAAAACCTGTATCTCCATATTTCTCTCTGTCTCTCTCTAGTTTTGTAGAGTAAGCACACAATTGTCACTACATATATAACAACAAATTTCTCCTTAGCAATATAATAAGTACATTTCATTCTACATAGAATCTTGAATTTTCAGTTATTTATGTGTTATAGCCCATTTTGTAGCTAAGAGTGGTCATGTGGCAAATATCAACCAATAACACATTAAGAGCAAGTTTGGTAGGGACTCTCAGAAAGGTTTTCTCCTCATAAAGAAAGGTTTGCCTTCTCTTGTGGCCCCTTCTCTTCCTCATTTCCTAAAGCTTGTCCAAGCTGTAATGATGGAATATTATTGGGTCATCTTGAGATCATGAACATAACTACCTTAATATTCTGGAGTTTTGCAGAGTAGAAACATGAACAAAATAAGTGTTGGAGTGACTAGATTGACCCTAACATTACCTAGCTTCAGATTTATTCTTATGTGAAATTTGTGAATTAACCTGTATTGTTTAAACTACTTTACAAAATTGAGACAGGGTCTTACTGTGTAACCCTACCCATCCTGGAATTCACTATACATATGAGGCTTATTTTGAGCTCACAGAGACCTGTTTGTCTCTACCTCCCAAGTGCTGGGATAACAGGCATGTGCCATAAAAGCTAAACTACTTTTAGATGGGTGTTCAGTTACTTGTAACAAAAGTAATCTAGTTAATCAATATAATGATTAAAAGTGGAAAATAACATGGACTAACAAAAATTTCTTTTTAAAAACTTCTAATAATATTAGTAAATATCCTATATTCTAATAAAATTTTAAACATTTCTGTACTTATTTATGTGAGTGTATACATGTGCATTCATACTCTGGCACATGATATGTTATTTGTGGTGGCCAGAAGATAACTTGCAGAAGTCAATTCTATCCTCCCATGTGATCCCAGGGATCAAACTCAGTCATCAGGCTGAAGATCAAGTACCTTTACCCATTGAAGCATTTCACCAAATTCTTATATATGAGAATACACCAGAGATATTTGTTGCTAACCTATTGATGAACATAAGCACAATTAAATCCAAGAAGGTTAAAGATGTGTCTAAAATTTTTAAATAATTTCGTAATAAAGAACTCAGTATGAACTATAAAGGAAAATCCAATTTGAATAGACAAATATACTTAAATAATTCATTAATCATTTTGTTTTTATAACAAGCATTTTCTCTGAATCAAGATATAACAGCCTTATCTCAATATGACCAAACATGGTATTTCAAAGAAGCTATCCCACTTCAGATATTCATCAACTGTAGACGGAGTTTTACTTTCAAGGCGCCAGTCCAAAATTAATATTTATTAGAATATAAATTAACACTCACGATATTAGTAACAGCTTATAGTGGCACCTGAACAAGGACTGGCATATCCAAGCAATGGACGAGCGATGGAAGGACGATGGATTCCGAAACTGTCTCTCCAACAACCAGCAGCCAGGAACCAGGAAGAGAGAGTCCTCCTGTCCCAGCAACCACTTATCAATGGGGTTGGCCACACCCCCTCCAGGGTCCCGGAAACATCTTCTGACCTTATCGGCTGACACCTTAATCCCACCACAATCAACTATGGGACTTTGGGTATGTTTTGTAACCTTTGTTTCAGGTTTAAAAGTAGGGCTTCTTGGTTGTACCTTATAACTATGTGCTAATACTCTATTACAGAAGATACCGCTGACTTGGATGCAGGAAATAAAAAATTAAACTATATATTTCTGCTATCTAACTTAAATAGTTCCAAAAGGTTCTGTGAAGGCTTCTAGGAGAGAAAAATCATGGACAGTATAAGCACGATATATATTGAATTGTATATGTAAACACGTATATATTGCATGTTACAATAATAACCTGCCAGGCAAGATGTGCTTACTGGTGCATTGTGGCAAGACTATTTACTAGCATAACCAACTTTGTTCTTGACAGAATATGAGCATGCTATATAGAAAGGATTTCATACTTGGAACTATATCACAGAGGTAATTGAGCCTAGGCTAGGAACTTGTCATTCTTTTGCTAAATGATCATGCTGTGGAACTTAATTCTAAAAGTTCATGTTTATAGCCATTGACTTTTTCTGTTCTTAACTTTTGTCAGGAAAATTTTTTGTAGTGGGTAGTGGTTAATTTAATGACTCATAACTGGCCAAAGTGCCAGGTATTTAAAATGTTGTTAAGCTGAATGTGGGCCATTGGTATCAACCTCCCACTATCCAAGATTCAGGGACTATTATGAAAGGGAATGAAAAGAATGTAAGAGATAGCGAATGGATAGGAGAGCTATGAAATACAGACTTCTGTACATGATATGGTTATTTCATACACCAACTAAAAGAAGCTGTTGTTACCTACGGAAGACCTGTACAATATCATGACAACTGAAAATCGAGCCTGGATGGGGAATGTTTCCCTAATCATTGAACCTCACCCCTACGTGAAGAACTATTGCCAGATTATGGCTACTGAGAAAGGGAACAGAACTTTTGGGGAGTAGATAGCTCATGTCACAGTGGATCGCCACACATCATTGTGTATAGTTACAGTATTAATTGGACCCAGGGAGTTATTTACAACAAATAAAATGAGAACCAGAAACTGGTAGGGTAATGGGGTAGGGAAGTTAGGGGGAGTGGCAAATTGTAGATATGATAAAGATACACTGTATAAATGTATGAAAATTTCAAAGAATAAAATGATTAATTAAGAAGTAAAATAAATTGCAATGTATATAACTATTTTCATAGGTTGTTAGGATGTTTAAACAAGTGATGCTGCACTTATTATGATCATAATAAGTACTCATTGAGTGTGGCTACTACTGTTTTTTTTTATTTCATGGAATGAATATAATAAAATTCAGAAAAATGTTATCATTGGAATAAATATACATTTTGTCTTGATCCTTAAATGAACTAAAAACATCAAAATCAGTCAAAAATATCTAAATTGAGGATAAAAAAAGAGAAAATTTAAAGTGGGACAAATATAAGCTCAAAATTATATGCATCTAATGCTGATAACCTTTAGATAGGAAGTCACTAAGAACTGGCAAAGAACAAGGAAGGACTAATAATGCTTTTTGTTTGGGCTTCCACCTTGTAAATATATCTAAGTGTGAATTTATAATTTGTTGATGTAAAACTTAAATTGAAATTATGTTTTAAAATGGTCTTGGAGTTCCTCATAGAAATAGTATCAATTTAATGTAGACTGAAATCAAACATTTTACTTTGAAAAAATGTATTATGACTTTAATTTTTTTAACCAGCTCTTTGAGACTTTGTGCAACCTGTTTTGATCATATTCTCCCTTCTTCCAAAACTTCACCCTCCCTCTCCTTATCCACACAACTTTGTATCATTGTATTTAAATCCTTCAGGACCAATTTGTGCTTCTCAAACATTTTGGGTGGATGCTCATCTACTGGATCATGGCCAAATTTAGAGAAAATTGCCTTTTCCTTTCCCTACAGATAACAATTGGAAATGTCTCCAGGGAAGGGGTATGGCTGTTCTCCCTGCTCCTCCTCTACACTGAGTTTATCAGGCTTGGTTTTGCACAGGTTTTTGGCATATGGTTACAACCACTTGGAATTAATATGTACAGCTGTCCTGCCATGTCCAAAAGATATTTCCTTGTAGTCATCTACCTCTTCTACTTCTTATATTCTTTCTTCCTCCTTCCCCCAAATGAACTACAAGGCATTGAATGGGAGGGTTAGTATATATATTTCATATAAAGATGGATATTCTGTAATCTCTTATTCTCTGAACTTTGGCCAGCTATGGTTCACCTTGTTAATTTTTGTCTGCTACAAATAGAAGCTTTTCAGAGGGGCATTTAGAGATGCAATGATCTATGGATCTAACAATAAATCATAAGGAGTTGGTTTAATACTATGTCTATTTAGCAGAATAACAATGGTAGTCCTGTCTAGCCACAAGCACTTGACCCCAAACTGATGGCAGATACGTGTTTCATGTTGCAGAACTTAAATCCAACCAGAAAGCAATAGTTTGCTCTCTTGATGTTTGTTCTACTATTGTACCAGTGAACATGTCTTAGCAGGCCAGTCATTATTATAGCTCAGATGGTTCATAGCTGAATGTCTGAAAATTGCTTTTTCCCCTCTCAAAGCTTTAATAACACTTTCCAACACTATGAAAGCACCAGTAAGAATGAAACTATCAGGTGTGTGCTAGTTTGATTTTGCCATGTTCTATGAATCAAGTTTATAGTTTCTTTAGCAACAGGGTTTTATCATCAAGTTCTGGAAGGTAACCAAAGAGAAGTGACAATAAGCAGTAATGCTTAGTATATTATGGGTCATCACTGGATAACTCCAAAGAAATAAGCAATTCCGGCAATGTGCTTTTTGTTTGTTAGACTGTTTTCTAGTAGAGCATTACATTACTGAGCATTCTAGAATAGCTCTAAGTTGACTCTTTACACACACACATACACACACACACACACACACACACACACACACTTGCTTTGCAGTAGGAGGTTTCTATATTCCTTTTTTGAAAGGTCGTTAGTGTTGCTTACTCTTCCCTATGCTCTGCTTCCCAGCCCAGTTTAACCCTTTCTGTTCCCGTGTTCTGTTTTTATCTTTTATACCAGTGTATTCTATTTCCCTTTCCACCAAAAGCCTCTTTCCATGGCCACTTAGTAATTTCCTGAGTCTATGAGTATTCCAAATGAAACACCCATAACTGATGATTCAAAGATGAGGGCAAAGTCATGTTATGTTTGTCTTTCTGGGTCTAGTTTATCTCACTCAGAAAGATTGTTTCTAGATCTATCCATTTACATGTGAATTTTATTTTTCTGAGCTATACAATATTTCAGTAGGTATTCATTAAGTTAATGAACTATTAACTTAATGAATTAATAGTTAATTAATTAAGGCTATTTCAATTCCTGAATATTGTGAGTAGAAGAGAAATAAACAGATATAAGCTTATCTAGAGTATAACATGGAGTCTTTTAAATCTATGCCCAAAGATGGTATAACTGGACCATATAGGATCTATTTTCAGTATTTTAAGAAACCTCCACTCAATTTACATCATTGATGCACCAATTTATCCTCCCACCATCCAGGAATAAGTGATCCTTTTCCCACTCATCCATATTTGCATTTTGTCATTTTTTTGTAACAAATATTTTTAATAGGGTAAGATGAAATCTCAAACTTTCAATTTGCATTTCCCTAAAACCTAAGGACATTGAAAATACTTTTAAATGTGTAATCTAAAATTTCTGATCCGCTAGAAATTCTCAAATATTCACTAGCCACTTCTCAAATAATTGACTCAGAGCCTTAATATTATAGTAACTGCTGGGCCAGTAGCTCTAGCATATTGCTATCTAGTTCTTAGGCTTAAATTAACCAATATTTTTAATCTATGTTTATCCATATGACATAGTACCTTTTCTCAGTCCAGAATTTTCACTTTGCTTCCTCCACATCTGGCTGGTGACTGTATCCCTTCTTTTACTCTTCCCAGAATTCTCCTAGTCTGGTTGCTTGTTCCACTTGTATTTCCTGCCTAGCTACTGCCCAATCAGTGTTTTATTAAACCAATACAAATAACACATCTTTACAGTGTACAAGACCAATATCTCACAGCATAAAAATTTCTCAGCTATTTGCATTTCATCTCTAGAGAACTCTCTGTTATTTTGGAGACCCATTTTTTGATGATTTGATATTTTATTCCTACGTTGATTTAGGAGCTGTAATTAAAGGGGATTATTTTTAAGTCCACACATGAGCTCAGGTGCTGACCTTGACCTTAACTTGTAGCCTCTTGGGAAGTCACTTAACATTGTTGTTTCTTTTTTGTAATACTTAAATAATATGACTCCTTACTCTTTTTAGCAAACAAATATGTAGCTAGAATAAAATAAGTGTATTTAACTTATCATGTATATTGTCCTGCAAATATAAGTTAGTGAGTTGGTATAATAAGGAAAATAAAAGCATCATCAACCATGTTGGCGTTTTCTTCAGTAAAAAATAACACTTTCATTGAAAAAGAGAGCTCATGTCTATTTCTGTAATCACTGAATACTTTTATCCCATTACTCTCATTACTCAAGCTTTGTACAGTTTCTTTCTTTTTACATGTTACTACAGCATCATGGTGCTTTGGAATTTGATTTGTATTTATCTTTGTCCTTATAAAGAAGATGTTATAGAAATTATCTACAAAACACCAATCGGAATGTAGTCAGGAATGCTGAACAATAAAGTGGGAAACTTAAATTTTATTTTTTGTGGTTGTTATCTGGGAAGAGCATGTGGCCCCTAAGAAAACAAAGAAAACCAAGACGCAGTACAAGAGAACATCAAGACTCTCCAGGTATTCTTAGAGAGGATTCCCCTTCAGGTTAGTCAACCTTTGGTCTGTTTGGTTTTGTTTCAAAATGAATACAATAGTTAAGAAGAGTGGTTCAGTATTTTTACAGAGCTGTTAAAAATGTAAGATGTACCAGAAAAAAAAATCTTTTTTCTAGAACAGCTACCATTTCTCCATCATTATGCAAGGAGAAGTCTTGATGTATCACTCTTTGGACTAAACCCTAATGGTACTTAGTAGCCAGTGACAGTAGAGATTAAAGAATGATGATCAAATATGAAAAACAACATCTAAAAAAAAAATAGTAGACCATGGAAAGTTTCCAAATAATAATGAAAAAGACAATATGAAGAATATAGTGAAATCTGAAAGACTGTAAAGAAAAATGAAAAGACTCTTGTATTTTTATAATAGAAAGATCAAAATCAAATCCAAAGAAAATAACTCCAAATAATCATCTCAGAATGAATATAACAAACAGTAATCCTTAGTGCTCTAATGATTATTTTAAGGAAAAGATGTTTTATAAGCATTTTACTTGAACCCATTATACCATTGGTACTCCAATCATCTGTTTTTGTACTCCTAGTTTTCTTTTATTATAAATCCTAAATGAAATGACTCTTGTTAAATGACACAATATTCTATACAGTACAGTATATTCTAAGTACTCTCACTCCATTCAAAGTTTTGGATTCCATTTGTAAAATTAACTTTTCAGGACTTTGATAATGTAAGTATTTCATTAAGACAATATAAATTATATTTTTATTTTTATTGACTACAGTTTCTCCTCCCTCCTCTCCCATAGTACCTCCTACTTCCTCTGTCTCCAAGATCCACCTCTCTTCTACTACTGCTCAGAAACGAGCAGGCCTTCAAGGGACATCAACCAAACATGGCATAAAGAAGCTACAATGAGACCAGGCACAAGCCATGACTTCAAGCTCAATTAAGCAACCCAATAGAAGGAAAAGTGTCCCACGAGCTGGCAAAGAATCAGAGACAGCCTCTGCTTTCATTGCTAGGAATTCCACAAGAACACCAAGCTACTCAGCTGAAACATACATGCAGAGGACTCAAGTCAGACCACTACAGGCTCTCTAATCTTTTTGAACTCCATGAGTCCTTGTCAGTTGGTTCTGGTACACATTTTCGTTATCCATTTTTCAGCTGAGGGGTGTCTAGATTTGTTAGAACACATTGCTGGCTCCTAGAGGTTGCTGTCTCACCAGGGCCTGGCAACTTATCTCAATAGCTCTGCAACATGGAGCTCCCTCCTCCAGCAGAATTTCCTGTTTATACCTGCCCTTATCTGGAGAATGTCCCTGGGCCAGGAAGACTGGCCTTATCTGAAAGCTATCTCTGAACCAGAAGCCTGACTTATCTTTAGCTTGAAAGCATCAGAACTGGCTAGAAGAAGCCCTTGCGGCACAGATAACTAAGACTTTGAGCTAGGAGGCTTGTGATAGGATTGTGCCAATTAGTGAAAATTAAAGTTTGTCCCTAGGCCCCTCAATCTTATATCTTTCTTATACTCAGGAGTAAAGTTTAGCTGATTCACTGCAGTCTCTCTCAGAGTGCTGTCTCCTTTTGTGCTCATTGGCCACTACAAAGCTTTCTGTCACCACTATTGCCTCTTTCCCTCCTGGTGGCTTACAAGCCAAGAGGGAAAGAGGACCCCCTCATAGATTGTTACCAGTTCCTGTCTATTATGAATAAAGCTAAAATGAACATAGTTAAGCCAGTGTCCTTGTGGAGTGTCCTTTGCATATTTTTCCAAGAGTGGTATTGTTGAGGTAGAACAATTTGCAGTTTTCTGAAGAACCACTATATTGATTTCCACAGTGGCTGTAAAAATTCACACTCTCACCAGCAATGGAAGAATGTTCTTTTTCCTCCACATTTTTGTCAGCATGAGCTGTCACATGTATTATTAATCCCAGCCATTCTGACAGGCCTTAGATGAACTATCAAAGTAGTTTTGATTTGCATTTCCCTGGTAGTTAAGAATGATGAGTGTTTCTTTAATTGCTTCTCAGCCATTTGAGTTCTCTCTATGTATCTGTTTAGAGCTCTACCCTACTTTTTAATTAGGTTGCTTTTTTTTTACATGTAGTTTCCTAAGTCCTTTATATAGTTTGCATATTATTCCTCTATTTGATGTAGAGGTAGTAAAAAATCATCCCTATTTCTGACTTTCTCTTCTATCATGTTCATTGTAACTGAGTTTCTGTTGAGGTCTTTGATCCACTGGGACTTGAGTTTTGTGCAGGGTGATAGATAGGGATCTATTTGTTCTTTCTACATGCAGCAATCCAATTATGACAGCACCATTTGTTGAAGATGCTTTCTTTTTTGTACCTCTTTGTTAAAAATCAGTGTTCAAGGATGTGGAACCTAATTCAAGTCCTCTAGTTAGCATCTAGTCATCTCATTGGAAATCAAATTCATTTCCTCTTTTATTAAAAATAGATTATTTTCTCATACAGTATATCCTGATTACAGTTTCCCCCCTTCTACTCCTTTAGTTCCTCTCCACCTCCCCTCCTATCCAGATTTTCTCTCTTTCTGTCTCTCATTAGAAAAGAACAGGTAACAACCAAACATAACAGAATATGATAAGACAAAGCAAAAAAACATTACATTGAAGTTGGACAAGGCAAACCAAGAGAAAAGAGCCCCAGGAGAAGTCATTAGAGTCAGGGATCCACTTATTCACATACTCAGAGGGTCACATAAAAATACTAAACTGAAAGGTATACATAATACATACACAGAGGACCTGGTAGTGGGCTGTGTGCTTATTGCTTCAGTCTCTGTGAGTTCATATGAGCTTTGCCCTCTTGATTTAGGTATACTTCTCCTGGTGTCCTTCATCCCTTCTGTCTCTTACACTCTTTTCTGCATCCTCTTCCACGGGATTTCCTAAGCTTGGAGAGGAGGAATTTGCTAAGACATCCCACTTAGAACTCTGAGTTCCAAGGGCCTCCCTCCCTCCCTCTCCCCCTCCCCCTCTGCCTAATCTCTGCCTAATGCCTGGCTGATGAGCCATTTTAATTTATTTTTTATAGAACATATTTTGATTCTGATTTTCTACTCTCATACCTCTTCTTTGATCCAGGCTACCTCTCTACCAACCTGTTGTTTTCTGTTTAATTTTTGTGTTGTTTTTCTCTTTTTAGATAATAACATTCTCCCAAGTGCATAACTGGTAAAAAAAAAAAATCATATTTTTGTAGGCTGCCTCTTTATTGGAGTAGTGCTATTTTGCTGTATGTGCTTTAGTTTCATGGGGTACTGTTTCTTAATTATTAGTCTTAATTCTGCATTATTGGAGCCATTTTCAGAAATCCCTTTCCTCTTCCAATGATTTAAAGTGTATTATCTACTTTCTTCTCAATTTAGAGTCAGAGTACCAAGTCTTATATTAGATCCATTTAGACTTTAGTTTTTCCAGGGTGAGAGAAAAGAACTGAGTTCATTATTCTGTATTCAATGATACAGTTTGATGAGCAGCATTTGTCAAATACACTACCTCTTCCCCAATGTGTATTTTTTTTATATAAAAATCAGGTTGATGTAAAATTATTAGCTTTTTATGTGGGCAATCAATTCTATTTTATTCACTAATGGGTTTAATTTTCATTAAACCAGCACCATGTTGTCTTCATTACTAAATCTGTGTGGTATAATTTTCTATGTGGAATGGTGATTTTTCCTAGATGTTCTTGTATCATGCAGGATTGTTTTATTTAACCTTTTGTTTGCTTGTTGTGTGAGTTTTCATAGGAAGCTGAAAATTGCCTCTTTAATTTCTCTGAAATATTATGTTAGAATGTTAATGGAGATTGCATTGAAATCTATAGATAGCTTTGATAGGCTGGTGGTTTGAATGAAAATGACCCCCAAAAGCTCATAGCAGGTGGCACTATTAGGAGATATGGCCTTGTTGGAAGAGGTGTGGCCTTGTTGGAAGAAGTGTGTCACTAGTGGACTTTGGGGTTTCAAAAGCCCAAGTAAGGCCCTTGGTCTCTCTTCCTGCTGCCTGCCAAGATGTAACACTCTCATCCAGCACCATGTGTGCCTGCATGTTTTTATGTTTCCCATTGTGGTGATAATGAACTAAATCTCTGATATACGCCAGCCCCTGTGGTGATATTTTGTATGCTTAATAAAATAGTCTGAAATATCAAAGTTGTCTCTCAAGCCTTTTTTTTTCCTCTCTCTCTCTTTTTGACAGGGATTGTGTGTGTTCAATTTTGATTCTGACTACCAGGTGGCAGCTGTCTTCATTGTCCTTAATTAAAGGACATCAGAGTGTGTGTGTGTGTGTGTGTGTGTGTGTGTGTGTGTGTGTGTGTGTGTGTGTTAGTCTTGGCTATCCTGGAACTTGCTTTGTAGACCAGGCTGCCCTGGGACTTATAAAAATCCTCCTGCCTCTGCCTCCCATGTATCATCACAAGCCCCAATTATATGCTTTCCTTTATAAGACTTGCCATGGTCATAATTTCCCATCACAGCAATAGAAACCCTAAGATTGGTAAGAAGATCATTTTCACAATATCATACTGGTCTATTAATATGGGAGATTTTTCCAACTTCTGGTATCTTCTTCAATTTTTTCTTCGATGTCTTTAAGTTTTTATTATATAACTCCTTCATTTCGTTGGTTGGGGGTATCTCAAGATATTTTATTTGGGGCTTTTATGAAAGGCATTGTTTCACTGACTTCTTTCTCAATTCATTTGTCATTTGTACATAGAAAAGCTCTTGATTTTCCATGTTAATTTTTATCATCTTACTTCATTGAAAGTGGTTATCGGCTGTAGAAATTTATTGGTAGATTTTTAGGGTCTTTTATGTATATTATCATAACATCCTGCAAATAGTGATACATTGACTTCTTCCTTTTCAATTTGTATCCCCTTGATCCCCTTGATTTTATCAGTTGTCCTACTGCTCTAGTCAAAACTTCAAGTACTATATTAAACATGAATAAAGAGAGTGGACAACATTTTCTTGTTCCTGAATTTAGTAGAAATGCTTTGAGATTTTTCTGTGTTTAGTCATATGTTGGATGTGGGCTTGATGTAGTTTGCCTTTTTCATGTTGACATATGCCCTGTTTATGCTCAGTCTTTCCAGGATTTTATTACATGAGGAGGCTGTATTTTTTCAAAGAGCTTTTTTCCTTCTAGTGAGATGATCATTTTTTTGTTGTCATTCAGACTATTTATGTGTTGTACTACCTTTGCTGATTTATGTATGTTTAACCATCCCCATGTCTCTAGTATGAAGCCAATCTATCCATGACAGATAATATATTTTTCATTAGGCTTGCCAGTATTTTACTGAGACTCTTTTTCTTTTATACTTATATAAAATACTAGACTGCAATTTTATTGGGTCTTTGTGAGGTTTGTGTATCAGGGTAATCATGACTTCATAAAAATAATTAGGCAATATTCCTTCAGTGTTTATTTTACAGAATAATTTGAGGAGTACTCGCATTAATTCTTTTTGAAGTTCTGGTAGAATTTTGCTCTGAATCCATCTGGCTCTTGGGTTTATTTGGTTAGGTGATTTTTTTAATTAACATTTGTACTTAACTATGCATTATGAGTATATTTAAAATGCTTATTTTATCTTGATTTGACTTTGATAAGACATATATATATTTATAAAATTTTACATTCCTTTTATGTTTTCCAGCATTTAATTACATACCTTTATGATTTCCTGAATTTCTTTGGTGTCTGTTGTAATGTTGTCATTTTCATCTCCAATTTTATTAATCTGGATCTTTTTTTCTCCATTTTGGAGGTTAATCTGGCTAAACTTTGCCAATCTTGTTCATTTTCTCAAATAATTATTTTATCATTCTTTATATTACTTTGTTGTTGCGGGCTTTGTTTTATTTATTCATCCCTGTGTATGATTATTTATTGCTATCTACTTTGGGGATATTATTTTATTTTTTTCCTTAGAACTTTCTGGGGTACTAAGTTACTAATATGAGATCTCTTCAACTTTTTTTCTAATGTAGTCAGCCAGTGCTATGAACTTGCCTTCTCACACTGTCCTTACTGTGTCCTATAGTTTTTGATATGCTGTGTTTTCATTTTCCTTCAGTTCTAAAAGGTTTTAATTTCTTTCTGGATTCTCTCTTGACCTAATTTTTATTCAGTAATGAGGCTTTCATTTTTCTCACTCAATTGTTATCCAGTAGTGAGTTGCTCAGTTTCTATGGGTTAGTATAACTTTCAGATGTTTTTACTGATGTTGATAGCCAGCTTTAATCCATGCTGGTCTGATGGGATGCACTGAGTCATTTCAATTTTCTTTTAAAACTTGGTTTGTGTCCTTGGTTATGTGGTCAAACTCAGATAAATTTGCAAGAAATTCAGAGAAGAAAGTATATTCTTCAGTGTTTGGGTAGAATGATTTGTAAATATTTACTATGCCCATTTGATTAATGGCCTTATTTTAACTGCAGGATCTCTCTGTTTTGTTTTTGTCTAGATGAACTATCTATTGGCTGTGGTGTTATATTGTGTATCAAATAAAGATTGCCCAGAGAACATAGGACAGAGTCAGCTACAGAGTTAGACATAGACGTCAGGCAGTGGTTGTCATACCTTTAATCTTAGCACTTATGAGTCATAGATTTGACTGGATCTCTGAGAATTCACCACCAGCCTGGACTATATGAGATTAATCTAGAAACAGAACTAGGCAGTGGTGGCACACAGCTTTAATCCCAACACTTGGGATCATATACCTCTGCTGTTAGTACTTGGGAAGCACATGCACACACCCTTATCCCTAGCAAGCACTAAGGAAGGTTAAGGCAGGAAGTGTTATGGCTGGGCAGAGAAAGGAATATAAGGCAGGAGGAAACAAGAGCTCTCCCCTTACAGTTCTCTTTGCTTCTCCTATTTAGTCAGAGGATTCCTAGACAGGATCTACTCTTTTTTGGCTGAGGAATTGGCTAAGCGAAAAGTGGCTATGACTTGTTCCTCTGTCTCTATGATCTTCCAGTTTCTGTCTAATATCTGGTTCTGGGCTTTTAATAAAAAAACAATTATGATTCATGCAATAATTGGTAAGTCAGGTATTGGAGTTACACATTATCACTATGATATATTTGATATTAGCTGTACCAATATATGATATTAATGATAGTAATGTTTCTTTTATAAACTTTGGTGCCCTTGTATTTGGTACACAGATGTTTAAAATTGCAATATACTGTTGGTGGATTTTTTCTTTAAGATTTATATAGTGTCCTTTCCTGTCTCTTTGAGCTAGTTTTCTTTAGAAATCAGTTTTCTCATATTTTGAAGTAACTTTACCTGCTTGCTTCTTGAGTGTATTTGATTATAATACATTTTCCCACCCATTTACCCTAAGATAATGTCTATTTTTGAGGGTAAGGTATGTTTCATAAATGCATCAGAAAGACAAATTGTGTTTTCTAATCCAATCTGTTGGTCTGTGACTTTTTATTGAAGAATTGATACCATTAATATTCTGAGTTATATAATAATGGGTAGTGTTTATTGACTCATTATTTTGTTGTTATGGTGTGTGCATTTTTTCTCTCTTTTGATAATGTTGTTCTAAAATTCTTTATTCTTTGTGTCTTCTTGGGTGAAATTAATATCTTCAGACTGAGGGTTTCTTTCTAGATCCTTCTGTAGAAATGGATTGGGTAAGTAGAGATTGATTAAATTTGGTTTTATTATGGGATGTTTTCCTTTGTCTGTTAAATGTGATAGGCAGGATTTTTTAAAGATTTATTTATTTATCATGTATACAGGATAAGGTATCATATCTTATTATGAATGGATGGCTATGAATGGTTGTGAGCTATCATGTGGTGGTTGGAAATTGAACTCAGGACCTTTGAAAGAGCAACCAGTGCTCCCAGTGATAAGTAATTTTGATGGGTATAGAAGTCTTGTTTGAACTCTGTGGTCTCTCAGAGTTTCTAGAATATCAATCCTGGCCCTTTTTGACTTTCAGAGTCTCCATTGAAAAGTCATATATTATTCTATGGGCTAGCTTTAAAAGCAACTTATTATTTTTCTTGTGTAGCTTTTAGTATTTTGTATTCTGGCTAGTAAAGCTTATCTCTGAGAATTTTACTTAACATGCTGAATTTTTTATTTTCACTTGGGCTTTTTTTAGTGATTTTATTTCCTTGTTAAATTCATATCTTGAATTGTTTTTACTGTTTCATTAACAATTTGTGTTTTCATGATCTTCATTACGGCATTTATTAATATCCCCTTTAAGTTCTTGAACATATTTATACTCTCTTGTTTAAGTCTTGGACTTAAGCAAAATTGTTTTTTCTCAGGGCTTACTACAGTAACATTTTTGGATTCTGGAAGTGGTATATTGCCTTGAATGTTCATGTTCATGTTGTGTTCTTTGATCCAGACATCTGGAGTTATGATGCTTGAGATGTTTCTTGGTATAAGTATGTGATCTTGTCTTTGTACGGTGAATTGGTTCACTTTCTGTTGCCTGTACATCAAGATGTAGAACTCTCACCTTTTTCTCCAATACATATAGGTCTGCTTGTATGCCACCATGTCCCATCATAATAATGGAATAAACCTTTCAAGCTGTAAGCCACTACAATTAAAAGTTTTCTTTTATAAGAGTTGCTGTGGTTATAGTGTCTCTTCACAGAAATAGAAGCCCTAAAACAAGCAGTAAATGCCAATTTACCTTTCTGTAAAATGGGACTAATTATATATACCATTTACCTCATTGAATCATTGTAATAATAAAATTTCAATACCTGTATCTGTGTAAATATATATATATTATATCTATAACTATACATATATTATTTAGAACAATATCTGGCAAATAGTATTTTCAATGCAGCATTATAATGTTTTCTAGATTCCTCACCATTTAAACTTCATCTTAAATACTAGTAGATTTATATTTCAGAATTCAGACTCCATTTTTTAATCTAAGCTCTGTTTTCCAAAAGCAGAAAACTGATAATAAACCACACAAAATTTTTCTCATTAAAATCGTTTTAATGGTTCTCAAAATTTTGTGACAGATTTTGTGTTGTTTTCATTAAAAAGCAATAATTTTGGAAACTTAGAACTTAGAAACTTAGAACTTGCACACAAAAATGGCCCACGGAATATTTTCTTTTCTTCTGCTTCTTTTGATGGCTTTTGCTGTCAGAAGCAATGCCATTTTTATGATGCATTGTTATCATTAACTAGTTTTTTACTGTTAAAATTTAATACCCAATTGGACCAAATAGTTCTGAGACCTTATCACCACCAATTAAGACTTGGATGGCCGATGTTATAGCTAGTATTCATGTAGCATTCTGAGCATTCTGGAGAAATTTAATGCGTTTACCAGCTCCAGCAGCTTTCTTGTCCACAGCTTTGATGACACCCACAGCAACTGTCTGCCTCATGTGATGAAAAGCAACATGACCTACAGGAGGCTAGTCAGAGAAATTTTAAACATATATCAGTTTGCCAAATTTGCTGCATCACCTGATTTCAAGAGTTTTGGCCATCTTCTACCATTAGCTAAGTTAATCTTTTCTGTAAGCTCATCAAATGTGTCAAATGACAATCCAATACAGGAGCATAGCCAGTACTAATTTGGCCTGAATGGCTGTTTGAAAACCTGTTATAGGCCTCAGATTCTATTTGATGACACTTTGCTTTTAGGTTGGTATAAGTTAGTAAACTGCTAATTATCACATTTGAAACAGTCTCATCTGATTCTTGCAAGAATGTTAGGCCAGACATAGAAGAGGGGAAAGAATGACAAAGAAGAGTGCTGAAAATATCCCAAGATTGCAATTAGGTTCTGGACCTGCAACATTTCAACCTCTCCATAAGCTTTGATGTTCTAATCAGTTAAGCAGCTTTTTAGAAGGTTGAGTTACAAGTGAAGCTTCTTTCTGTGATCTTCCATTGACAATATAAGCAATAGCTTGTTTGGAAAAAAGATTTGAAAAGTGCAGATAACAAAATAAAAAATCAGATTTGCCTTTAGTGGATGTGCCAAGCTGAACTGACCCACCTTGGGACTTCTTGCCCTTTTGGGGGAGGGGATGGGAGATGGGGAAGGGGGAGGCTGAAGGCTGACTGGGAGGGATTGGGAGGGGGAGGGGAGGGGGAGCAAGGAGATACATGAATGAAGATGACGTTTTTAAAGAAGTGAAAGAAAATACACAATCTTAAAAGTTTCTACTCAATAAAGGACCAAACAAATAGTGAAGTGATAGTCAAGATAATGGAAAATTTGCAAAATATTCATCTGGTAAGGGACTAATATCTATACTATAACTAGAAGTCAGGGCCTTTGAGATTTCTGGATAAAGGTCATTTCAGGGCCTACATGCTGGAAGGAAGGGGACCAAACCCCACAATTGTCCTTTGACTTCCACCTGAGTGTTGTGCCACTTGACCACACACGTACATACACATGCACACATAAAGTGAATATATAAATGTAACAAATTTTGAACGGAGGTTATACATCTCAACAACAAAAATCTGACTGAAAATTAATCTGAATAGATATCTCACAAATGATGCAACACAAACGACCAATAAATGTAATATGTATTGGTCAACAGGGAAATTGATAAAAACATATTGAAATGTCATCCCATCTTACTTGCAAAGACTATTATCAAAAAGACAAGCAGATGTTAGTGATAACGTACAAAGGGGGTTTATCTTAAACACTAGCAATTATAAAACAGAATATGGTGATTCCCAAAGATAGAACTAATATATCATATAAAAATTCTATTGTTAGGAAAATTTACAAAAAGAAAATCAGAATGTTTAAGAAATATGTGTACACCCTTTTTATTCCTGACAGCTAAATATCTAAACAAATATAGTTATTTATTGACAAATTGATAAATTGTGATCTGTATAAACAAAATACTCTTTGTCCAGAAAAAGAAAATGGAATCTTGCTATTTGCATTCAGAAAAATACATAATGTTAAGTGAAAAAACAGGGACTTATCCTCCCTTTTTGACTCTACTCCTTAGAGGCTCCCTCAAACCTCATGGTAGAAAAAAAAGCAAAAGGAATACAGACTATCAAATAGACTGGAGCGGAAAAATATTCTCTATGAAACATAATAATACAGTAAATGTACAGATATAGGTAGACACCTTAGAAAAATTCCTGACTTTTTAATGGAAAATCTTAAACCCATAAGATCATGGATGGATGTTATGCAAACCCTAAAAGACCATAAATATTAGCTCAAACTACTATACCCAGAAAAAATGTATCACCAAAATGTTCAATCATAACAAATGAAAAAAATACATTTCATGATAAAACAAAATTTAAGTAGCATCTATTTACAAATCCAGCTTTCTATAAGATGATAGAAGGAATACCTCAATCTGAAGAGGCAATCACACTTCACAAAACACAAGGAATGCATAATCATGGATGATATGAGCAAATCAAAAGAGGAGGAAAATTTCACCATAAAAACAAAGTAACAGTAATCAAAAGACATTGCTCATAGATAGTTCCCAGCATCAATGGTCTGAATTCCCCAAGACAAAGATACAGAATAACAGATTGTACTAAAATATAAGGCCCATCTTTTTTCTGCATCCAAGAAACACACCTTAACATCGAAGATAGGTTTCATCTCAGGGTAAAAGTATGAAAAAAGATATTCTAAGCAAATGGACCTAAGATGCGAGCCAATTTAGCTATTTTAATATCTAAAAAAAATAAACATCAAATGAAAAATCAGATGAGACAGGGAAAGACTCATCAAAGGAAAAATTTACCCAGAACATTTCAAACCTAAACACTTGTGCATCAAACACAAAAGCACCCACTTTTGTAGAAGAAACACTACTTCAGGATAAATAACATAATGGCCCTCACACCCTGATAGTGGGAGACTTCAATACCCAACTCTTATCAATAGTCATGACAGTCAAAAATTAAGCAGAAATAATGGAGCTAACAAAAACAAAATAAACAACAACAACAAAAAAAAACAAATAACAGAAAAGAGACTATTTAAAGTAAGCATAGTGGGTAGGAGTAAGAAGGGAAACATAGCAGTGTAGAAACATTTTACCAAATTCAAAAGGATATATCTTCTTCTTAGCACCTCATGGAACTTTGTCCAAACTAACAACATATTCAAAACCAAAGCAAGTCTCAACAGATACAAGAAAAATGAAACAACCTTCTGTATTCCAACTGACCACCACAGATTAAAGCTGTATATCAACAACAGAACACACAAATTTATGGAAACTGAAAAACTCATTACTGAATAAAAAATGGAGCAAGATGAAAATTAGAAAAGAAATTTAAAACTTTTTAGAATTGAATGAAAATAAATACATAACATACTCAAATCAAACCTATGAGACACAATGAAGACAGTTCTAAGAAGCAAGTTCATAACATTAAGTGCCTATATAAAACTAGGGAAAACTCCTATTAGCAAGAAATTAAAGCCGCCATGATAAAACTCCCAACATAAAAAGAAAACAGCATTTAAAAATAGGTAGGTAATTTGAGCATAGAGATCAGCACCCTAAGGAAAGATAAAAATTAAATTCTACATATAAAATATAGTAAAATGAATTACAGATAGCTTTGATAGGCTTATTAGACCAGAGATTGGCCCAGAAAAGAATAATATGAAAATATGTTGATAGAAACCTTCCAAATGGAAATACAAATAAGAGAAAATGAATAAAAAGAAACAATAGAATACCTATTACTTATAGAGCAATTATCAAAAACACGTGGCATTAGTAAAAGAGGGCAAACTGAAATAATACAATGATATATCTGGAATAACAAGGGCTGAGGATTGTCTGTAGTTATTGACACAGAGACAAAAGAAATTTGAACAAAACACTAAGGAGGATCAGAGACAACTAAAAATGATAAATATTTCTACCTTTATATGTAGGTTTATATTCACATTGTAGAAAACCAAAAGAAAAGAAACTATTCAAAGTAGGCATAGTGTAAGGATAAGAGTAAGAAGAGAAACATAGTGATGTAGAAATTCTGATGACTCAGACTAGGCTAGTATTAGTAGAGTTGGGGGAAAGTGGTTGAATTAGGGTAAAATTTTGAAGATAAAATTTACTCAGTAGACAAGAAACATGCTATAAGAATAGAGAAGTAATAAATAGAATGATCTCTGGCCTCAGACTTTGCATGAATTCATAACCATAATCCTCTCCTCCAATCATTTTCTTCTTCTATTATCTCAGACTTCCACTACTCAAAGCAGAATTTTAAAGTGAAATCGATGTGAAGCAACACTCCTGGTCCTTACCATTCATCCCTCACCTATTAACTTTGAGTCTTCAATTTGCATCCTTATCTCCTTCAGTCTTATCTCATTAAAAAGCATGTTTCTCAATCTTACTACATCTCACCTTTCCATCTGTGCTCCGTATTCAATCCTTATCTGTTTCCTTATATTTTCGGTTCCATTGACTAGCTCTTCTCTGTTGTATTTAAATGGGTTTGGGTCTTTTCAGAGAAGAGGGCACAAGGAGAAGGAAGAACAAAGCATACACACCCAATATTGTGTCAGGAGTTCTGCATCATTTGTCATTCAAGTTATCACTATTTCTCTCCTTTATCTTAGAGGTAGTTGGAAGAATAATATTGTCTGTACTTCCTTATTTTTTCCTGAATTTTTAATAACTCCTACCATTATAGTTATACATCATAAGGATATAATTATTCAATGAAATTTGTTGTGGTCTCCTAATATATTTTAGGTGGGGATGGGGGTGCTTCTGAGCTATCTCACCTTCTGTTTACTGCTTGGCCCACTGCAGTTTGAGGCCATTCTCTTCATTAAACTGAAAGTGTACTCCCTGAGTTTATGTATAACTTATGAGTTATTATGTCCCTTGGGTAATCACCCATCTTTATCTTCATTGACTGTTTATAGCTTTTGGCAAAAGTTACTGTTCCCGTTTGTAAACTCAGCTCATTTGTCTTTTATGAAAATGGCAATCTTTGTTCATAACTCTGTAAGTAATCTTCCAGTTTTTATTGGGAGCTCTTATCCTTCCATTTAGTTCATAAACAATGGTACTTAGTCATTCTGATGCCACTTATGGCATCTTGTTGAGTTACCTCATTGTGATTGTTGTCATCTACCACTTCTCTAAAGCCATGTCTCTCCTCAGCGTGAGTGTCTGCTATTGAAAATTTCAAAACTACCTCAAATTTGATATGACAGTTTTAATCCTTAATTTTGCATCCATATCTGATCCTCCTATATGACAGTTTATATCAAATTACTCTGTCAAAAACATGCTTCCTATGTCCTACTACTTGCATTGTCATCACATATAGTCACCAAGTCTCTTCACTTACATGTCCTTCATAAATCATTCTTGAATGTATCATTTTTCTTACACCACTTTATTTCAAAATATAATTCTTCCTTGTCCTAAGAGTATTGCTATGTTTCCCAAAAGGGTCTTGAATTTTGGGGCTCAATTAATCTCCTGCCTTAGCCCCCAAGGAGCTGGTATTGCATACATTTACACTGTGCCCTGCTATTTCTTTTCCTTTTTATTTAAAATATCTTTTTAATTTTATATACCATCCACTGCTCTTATTCCCCTTCTTCTATCCTCCCATTCACTCCCAGCTTCCCTCCTCACCTGCCTGTCCATCCACTTCTCAGAATAAAGGATGTCATGGGGAGTCAACTAAGTCTGGCATATTAAGATGAGTCCAGTATCAAGGCTAAGCAAGGTATCCTTCCATAGGGAATGAGTTCCCAAATGCCAGTTCATGCACTAGAAACAAATCCTGGTCCCACTGCCAGAGGCCCCAACAACTGCCCAAGCCACACAACTGTTATCTATATTCAAAGGACCTGGTTCAATCCCATGAAGGTTCCCCAGCTGTCAGTCCAGAGTCAGTGAGTTCCAAATAGCTCAGGTAAGCTGTCTTTGTTTGTTTCCCTATTATGATCTTGACTCATTTGTTTATATAATTGTTCCTTCTTTTTTTGACTGGACTGGGAGCTCAACCCAGTGCTTAGCTGTGGATCTCTGCATCTGTTACCATTAGTTGCTGGATGAATGCTCTATGATGACAATTGGGGTGGTCATTAATTTAATTACAGGGAAAGGCCAGTTCATTACAGGGAAAGGCCTGGCTATTTCTTAATTATATAGGTTCTCCTTTGCATTTACCTATATACAACTTACAAATTATCATGGAATTGTTTTGCTTAAATTCATTTAATGGCTCTCAGTCCCTTAGAGTCAAACTTTTTGCAAAGCTTGCCAAGTCTTTTCAAACTCTACTCCTTGCATATATCTTCAGGTTTATTTATTGCTGTTCCTTCCCTAACATTCTAGGCATTGGATATACTTAACCAACCACCAAAATCCTCTTTGCTTTCATAACAAACTTTTATTACATATAATATATCCTATTCTCTAAAATGAATAACTGCTGTTTCCGACTTTACATTCAGCTCAGGGCTTTCTCTCTATGAGCACTGAAACCATTGAGAACAGAGATTTATCTGTTTGTCTATCTCCAAAGAACCTGACATAATACCTACATGGCACACAATGGGAAACTGATTCATTTTCTTTAGAGAAAACCTGAATCAATATTTTTTTTTATTTCCTTAGGCTTAATCTCCAAATTTCTATATTATCCTATTATCACTTTTTCTTTTTCATGAATCAGATAAATCTCATTTTTTTGTTTAAATGTGCTTTAAGGATTACCATCTTGAGCTTTTCTTGGACAAAAAGAAATGTCTATGTACCTGATATATGTTTGTAGAGTACTATGTTATTACTATTATAATTAAATATTTATTTATTTAAAAGTACTACTAAGTTATTAATTCTTAATAGAGAAGCAATATTCTAGTTCCTGTGTGAAATTTTTGTTTACTTCTCACATTCCCTAAAGCATGTGTTTCTTTTAGTTAGCTTTTGAGCAAATTTCTTTGAAAGTAATTATTCTTTTCATGTGTGAAAACTTACATACAACATTTGGTATGTCATCATTTATAATTATCAATAAAACAGGGCAATCCAGGGTATCATGGCCATAGAGATTTATAATTAAAGGAAATAGAATAAAAATAATTTATTCATATAATGGATTTATATAAGAACTATGTAGTATAAAGTACTATGTAGTATATAAGGCAAAGTATAAAACAATTGTCTACACTAAAATAGATTTTATGAGATATTTGCTGTTTTGTGTCAGTATACAGAAGAAATTAAAATCGTTAGATCATAAAATTTTAAAAGTACAAGGTGTTACACTTTAGAAATAGAATAGCATTTAAAGAAACCTGCATCTAGATCACACAACTTGGTTTAGAAAAAATCTTAAACTTAATAGTTCTTGGCTTTCACATGTCATATTATAAGATGTAAAACCTAGGTTTTTGTGGCTATTTGAAATAGATATTTTATTTAATTATGAAAAATACCATTGCAGTAATGCAAATACTGTCCCCAACTTTACAGATAGAACAAAACTAAAGTAGAGGGGATAATGGCAAGAAAGACTCAGAGGGATTAGATAATTAATGTTGTATGAAAAAGGTTGGCTTTTAACTCTTAAATTGTATACTAAATAATAATATATTGCCTAGAAATCTAAGTCATCAGGTATGAACAGAAACCTAATTTTGTATTTTATTTTTAACCTCTTTTTTTGCTAACATTATGTAATGGAAAACTTTGAGTGACTTGAGTAGATAAATTAAAATATTCCCTGAGTCAGTTATCTAATGCTTCAAAGTAATGTTGACCTCTGATTAATGAGTCATTTCAATTGCAGCTTGTAATGAGGTTCTTACAATGCCTGACCAAAATAGGAAGGTGAACTTGTGATCAAAGAGCAAAAGTCACAGTTGGGGTATTTCCTCCTCTGGAAATTGGTTCCTATGTTTGGCAAGTTACTAAGTATCTAATCTTGTGTTAGGAGTTGTAAGGGCTAGAGAAATCACTGGAGAAGTCATTCCTTACATCTCAAGTTTACTAAGTATTTCAAAAGTAGTTCTCAGTAAAAAAAAATAGATATTGAAATATAAAATATTGCTTAGCAAGGATCTCAAATTTAGTGAGATCCTTAAAGAAATAATTCAAGAATGAAATTAATGGATGCTGGAAGGAAGGACTATTTTTATAATTTTAAGTTTTATAACAATTGTGCATTCAAAAGAAAATATAATTTGGTAATAAAAAGAGTTTAAAGAGACTTGAATATGTATCTGCATATATAAGCATTCTTAGACATCTAAAGTCTGTATGAAATTTTATGATAATGTACCTACTTAGTAAGCAAATTCCCATGGCGTTATTGTAGATGGACTTTGAGATAAGTTATGTGTTCAGAGTTCAAAAGTGATAGTAATATTTAAACATAGCATTGGAAATTATTCTATCACTTTTCTCTCTTCTCTCTCTCTCTCTCTCTCTCTCTCTCTCTCTCTCTCTCTCTCTCCCCACATCCAACAAATTTACTGTGTTTTTAATTGTTTTCAATTGGAAGAAAATAGTACAGGTGCTTAATCTTGAAGATGTATGGTGTTATTTTTGCTTTCACTTTATATTTTGTCAAATGCTATTCCTTAGGGAAAGTATTGACTTTAACCATTAAAGCACAAGCAGAAACAGATACAATCGTTCTCTAATACTTTCTTCTCATACTTCATTGTCCTCACTGCACCTATCAGGCCTCTCTATTAGGTAGACAGCTAGGTGTGATAAGGACAAACTGTCCCAAACAGCTTAGGACTTGTTCTTGCTTCTTCCAGGGGAATTACAGGTAACTCTCCAGGATAGAACTGATTATGTCTTCCCCGCATCCCCCCCCCCCCCGGAAACAGAACATCTGTTAAAGGTTTGCTCAATGAATTATATTAACCCCAAGGTGTTTCGACTTTTGGGTTTATTGGGCTATGGTACAAATGGTAGACTTGCACTGAAAATACCATTTACCACAGGATGCCCATGAGCTTTGGAAGACAGTCCCAAAATGCATCTTAGATTCCTTTTGTAATTTGCTGTAAATATGTGAGCAATAAGTCTCCTTCATATAACTATCTACCTGAGAGTATGTTCTGTCTCAGTGGACTCATGTAGTTGATAAAATTATAGTCCAAACTGGGTCTGGAGGCACATATCTTTAATCTCAGCACTTGAGAGGCAGAGGCAGACAGATCCCTGTGAGTTCGAGGCCAACCTGGTCTACGAAGTGAGTTCCAGGACAGCCAGGGCTGTTACACAGAGAAACTCTGTCTTCAATCTCCACAAAAATTGTATTCCAAATACAGTAAGCTGTTGTGGGATTCAGGTGTCAGCTGACAAGGTCAAGGGACATTTATACAGAGCACCGGGTCCCCCGACCTGAAAGGGGCGGGGGAAAATCCCCATTGAAAAGGGTCTGCGAGATACGAGACGCTCGCTTCCTGGTTCCGGGCTGCGAGAGGGGATTCCATCGTCCGTCCGTCTGCAGACTCCAGTTCCTGTTCAGGTGCTATTGTAATCTGTTGCTGGTACCGTGAGTTCTAGATTATATTTTAATAAATATTTTTCTAGTATTGGTGTTCTTGTGGGTAAACTCCGCCTACATCTGGCGCCCCATAGGCCTATAGCCAATCCGATAGATGCTCTAACGGTGCACAAATCCAGAGGTGATTGTCCAGGTAGCTGTGTTGCTGTCCTCTCCCAAATTTTGGAAATAGCTGCTTCCATGTACTTCTGTCTTTCAGACAAATTCACCTTCCTTCTCAGGTCTTGAAGAGGTTGAAGAATAGATGTTTAAGGTTTTCACCATAGTATCCCTTAGATAAGAACACTCGAGTGTTAGATTCTCACTTTCCCAGATTAACCCTTTAAAAATAATCTATACACCCTACTATCTACCAATATTCTAAAACTATTAGATGTACCTTATATAAGTTAGGCTTTGATTAACAATTGTACTTTGACCTCTCCTAGATACTACCTCATAGTAATTCTTACTGTACATAATCTTAGTTTAGAACCTTCTTAGTTAGACAAAGGGGGGAGATGTTGTGGGATTCAGGTGTCAGCTGACAAGGTCAAGGGACATTTATACAGAGCACCGGGTCCCCCGACCTGAAAGGGGCGGGGGGAAAATCCCCATTGAAAAGGGTCTGCGAGATACGAGACGCTCGCTTCCTGGTTCCGGGCTGCGAGAGGGGATTCCATCGTCCGTCCGTCTGCAGACTCCAGTTCCTGTTCAGGTGCTATTGTAATCTGTTGCTGGTACCGTGAGTTCTAGATTATATTTTAATAAATATTTTTCTAGTATTGGTGTTCTTGTGGGTAAACTCCGCCTACAGTAAGCAGAATTTTTGTCTTCATCTTGATGATAGTTGGTGTAGGTATATTTACTATTCTCCAGCCTTTCTTTAGGGTGGCTATTCTTAAATCTGCTTGTAGGTGTTTAGTATATTTTTACTTAAGTAACAATGTGAAGGAAACTGGCATTCATTCAACATTTACCCCATGCTAGAAATTTAACACATAAATCCATAGTTCCTTCTTTACAACAGTTCCAGGAAGGACTTAGCCACTTTTGAAACAGGGAAACTCAACTATTAAATGATTGTACCTGAATTGTACATAAGGGCTGTTAGACTTCAAGGCTACTTTGTATTCTTTACTCATCTGTTGTTTCACTATATATTCAATGTGATTTTGTTGTGATTGAAAGAAATAAAACATAGCAAAACATCTCAGATAAAATTAGATATAAACAAATGATTTCTGTATTATATACAGTTTTCTTCCATTGTTTCTGAGAAATGCCAAACTATTAAAACTGTTGCAAACTCATAGTTATCAGTTATTGCCACAGTTAATTTAAAAACAGAAACATGTTTTTATATTTAGTCTGTGTGGTCTTAGAACATATCTGCTTACATGTAGAATTCACAGAGCTCTACAGAATATGTTTGCACTGCTCACTTTAGAGATATTTGTGTCTCTCCTTCTTTGCTATCCTTGCCTTCATTTTTCATCTCTTCCTAACACTTGTGGCTGCCATAGCCCCTCCTACTTCATTTCCTCCCATCATCTTCTTTCACCTTCCTTCCTTTGTTCAGTTTTCCTTCCAACATAAACTGAGTGCTTACTATTTGTCAGGTACTGAGAATACCACGATCAACAGGACAAACACAGATAAAAGGGAAAATATAAGGAAACAAGATCTAAATCAGGGTGCGAATTTGGAAAGAAGAATGCAGTTCTAGTTTTAATGTATCTATCACACTAATGTAGTGTCTCTTGTAGATTCTTAAGTTACTTTCCATTTATTAAACCATACATATCAAATCATCCATCTCCCTCTTCTCCCTTCTACCCTCCAATGTAAGCCCTCTCCCCTTCTCTTTCTCAAATTCAAAATCTCTTTTTTTGTAAACATTATTGTGACAAGATCCCCTTGTATGTATGTGGGTAAGGAGAGGGTGATTAGAATAGGAACCTAGGGCTCTGTACAAGCTAGGCAAATGCTTTACTATTAAGCAAACCCCCAGCCCACATTTTATCCTTCTAAGATGAAAAATTACATTTCCATAAAATGAAAAATGAAACAAAAAAGTTTAAAAAAAACCCTCAGGAAATAATTTTCCTAACCTGTTGTAATAGTGGGGTTTCTTTAGTCCCAGGCGGCCAGACCTCTTAGTCGCCCGCTGCTCAGGTCCCCAGAAATGACTCAGATGCTTATATTAACTTCATGCTGTTTGGCCTATGGCTCAGGCACATTGCTAGCTTGCTCTTACATCTTAAATCAACCCATTTCTATTAATCTGTCTGCCACATGGCCCGTGGCTCACCTGTGTTCTTTACATGTTGCTCTTTTGGACTTCAGCTTGGTCTCCTGACTCTGCCCTGCTTCTTCTACCTATGTTCTGATTTTTCCTCCTACTTCTTCTATGGTGCCTGTCATGGCTCAAAACAGCTCCTTTATTTAAATATTAATATTCACAGCATACAGAAAGGCATTCCCACATCAACCTGTTCTTTTAAAAATAATTGAACTATTATTCTCTGTATTAAAAAATGAACTTTTATGTAAATAAATTAAAATACATTTAGCAAATCTTCCCCTCCATCTTTTCCCACTTAAACTGCTATATCCACCCTTTCCCCTGCTTTTTCTCAAATTCACTGCCTTTTCTTCTCTAAAGATTGTTGTTGCATACCACAATTGGATAAATATGCAAATACAAACTACTGACTCCATTCAGTATGTATGTGCATATTCCTACACCTGATTATTTGCTACTGGGTAACAATCAGAGTTCATTTCTGGGGAAGCCTAATCCTCCTTTTATCATCAATTGTTAATTGCTTATAGCTCTTTATCTAGATGAGAGTTCCCTCACCTACCTGCTGTGATGTACACTGGTGTTGAAATTTCAGGTCTTGTATAGGTGGAGCCATGTTATTGAGATTTACTGAGTGTAGTAGCAAATCATCTTCTAGTTCTCCAAAAGGTAAAACTCAGGAGAGATTTTGGATCAGATCCAGCACGGGTCTCCCTGAAGCAGGATGAGACTTGGGGTAGGGAGTCAGGGGTCGTCTTTAGCAATGAAGGACAGCAGCAATAGCCTATAATGTTTTTGGAAAACAAAATCTCTGGCCAATTACTTGAAAAAGCAGTTTCTTATGCCTGGGTTTTGTTAGTGTACTCTTCAAAGAAATATTGTTATCCACAAGTGATGTAACTTAAACTGTGTGTGTTGCGTGTAATTTTAAGTTACATAAATATGATATAATAATTTGATATGTCTTTTTCTTTTAATTTTTAAAATTTTACATACCAACCATTTTCCCCCTCCCTTCTCTCCTTCCATTCTCCCCACCTCATCCCCGTCCAGGTCCAGTCCTCTAACAACTCAGAAAGGGTAAGGCCTCCCATAGGGAGTTAAATAAGTCTGACACATTAAGTTGAGGCTGGACCAAGCCCTTCCCTGCTGTATCAAGGCTGAGCAAGATATCCCTCTACAAGGAATGGGCTCCTGTAGTAGTGGGGTTTCTTGGGTCCCGGGCAGGCAGGGGCCTGGACCCACAGACCTGCCGCCAGAGACCCCTTAGCAGCCCACCACTCAGGCCCCCAGAAATGACTCAGACGCTTATATTAGGTCCATGTTGTTTGGCCTATGGCTCAGGCACTTTGCTAGCTAGCTCTTACATCTTAAATCAACCCATTTCTATTAATCTGTCTGCCACGTGGCCCGTGGCTCACCTGTGCTCCTACATGTTGCTCCTTTGGGCTTCAGCTTGATCTCCCTCTGACTCTGCCCTACTTCTCCTACCTATTCTGATTCCTCCTCCTACTTCTTCTATGGTGCCTGTCATGGCCCAAAACAGCTCCTTTATTTAAAGATTGATATTCACAGCATACAGAAAGGCATTCCCACATCAGGCTCCATTCTAATTGGGGTAAGATAAAATTTTATAGGTGCATGTTCTTGATTACTAGGGATGATGAAGTTTCTTGAGATGTTTCTTAGCCTTTTTATCTTCTTTTGAGAATTCTTTATTGGTTCTAGGCCAATTTTTAAATGAGGCATTTGTTTTTGCCTTCTTCAGGGACTTTTTGAGTTCTTTATATATTCTGTATTTTAATATTCTATTAGATGTATAGATGGCAACAACTCTCTCCCATTCTCCAAGATTCATCTTCATTGGGAGTATTGTTTAAGTTGTGCATAAGCTCCTTAGTTATATGAAATCCCACATGTCAATTGTTGGCCTCAATTCTTAAGCAAATGGAATTCTAATGATAAAGTTCTTTTCTATACCTATATCATGTAGTGTACTGTCTTTGTTTTATTCTAGCAGTTTCAGTGTTCAGTGTTTAAGGTTTCACATTTAGGACTTAGTCTATGAGTGTTTTTATGCAAGGTGATAAATACAGAACTAATTTAATTTTTTTGCATGTAAATATTTGGTTTTCCAAGCACCTTTTGCTGAAGCTGCTTTATTTTTTACAACTTATCTTTTTTTGGAATTTTGTCAAATAAAAGTAGATGAAGTTATGTTTACTCATATTTGGGTCTTTGATTTTGTTCCATTGCTCTATATGCTTTAATGACTATGGCTCTGTAATATATCTTAAAATGTAGTATAGCAACCTCCCCAACAGTGTTCTTTTTGTTCAGGATTGTTTTGGATAACTTGGGTCTTTTGCTGTTCCATATGAATTTTTGAAAATTTTTCCTGTTTCTTTGGGTGAGTGGGGAAGGGCAAGGCTGAGGGCTGGCTGGGAGGGATTAGGAGGTGGGAGAGGAGGGGGAGCACAGGGATACATTGGTGGAGATGACACCTTTTAATGAAAATAAAATAAAAATGAAATGCAGATTTTGAATGGGATTGCATTGAATCTGTAAATAAGTTTTGGCACAATGGTCATCTACACAATATTAATTCTATTAGTCCATGAGAACAGAATGTCTTTACATTTCCTAGTGTTTTTCTGTCTCTTTCTTCAGAGGTTTAATATTTTAATTGTAGAGGTTCTTTATTTTCTTGATTCAGTTTATTCCTAAATATTTTATATTTTTGTGGCTACTGTGAATGGGAGTGTGTCTATGTACTCCATTTCTGTATGTTTTTGTTGGTGTATAGAAAAGCTATTGATTTGTGCAAGTTAATTCTGTATTATGCCTTTACCATTTCAAGTATATTTTTTACTAAATTTTGAAGGCTCTCTAATGTATAATATTACATCATCTGCAAAAAAGAATTTGACTTCTTCATTTGCTATTTGTATTCCCTTAATTTCCATCTCTTGCCCTATTGTTCCAGATAGCTCTTCAGTTACAATATTGATAGAATAAGAATATTGGGCATCCTCTTGTTCTTGATTTTGTGAGATTCCTTTTAAGCTTTTCTCCATTTAAGATAACAGTGGCTGTGGATTTCTTATATGTATCTTTTATTAGGAAAAGTTATGTTCGCTCTAGCCATGAATTCTCTAGAACATTTATCATGAAACAATGTTGGATTTTGTCAAATACTTTTTCTATATCTACTTGAAGTTATCACATTTTCTTTAAGTTAATTTATGTGGTTTATGGCATTTGAGTTACGCATTTTAACCCACTCCTGCCTTTCATGGATAAAGCCAACTTGATCATGTCGGATATTTGTTTTGATGTATTCTATTTGCATGTAATTTTGGGGTATTATTGAGAACACATCATCAGGGATTTTGACCTATAGATTTTGTTGTTGTATGTCTTTGCATAGCTTTTGTATTAGAATGATACTGGCTTAATAGAAAACTTTTGGAAATGTACTTTGTGATTCCATTGTTTTAAATATTTTAAAAAACATTGTAGATCTTTGAAAGTCTGGTAGAATTTTGCTGTGTGAGTTCAAATTGCATTTTGTTTTTCTTTTTTAATTAATTGTTTTTTATTTATAAATTTTTCCACACCCACCACTGCTCCCCCTCTCTCCTTGTCTCCAAGTACTTTAACAGCCTCCCCCCACACCATTCCTTCATCCACTCCTTAGAGAGGGCAAGGACACCTAAGATGAGTTAATTCAATCTGGGATATGCAGTTGAGGTTGGTCCAAGTCTCTTCTTCCAGTATTAAGGCTGAGTAAGATGTTCCTATGTAGATAAGTGGCTCTGAGAAGCCAGTTCATGTACCAGGAATAAACTCTGGTCTGACTGCAAAAGGCTTCACAAACTGTCCACACCATTCGACGGCTATCTACATTCTGAGGTGTTACTTCCATTCCATGAAGGTTCCTCAGCGGTTATTTCAGAGTTAGTGAGCTCCCAATAGCTCTGGTCAGCTGTCTCTGTGGGTCTCCTCACCATAATCCTGATTCCTTTTCTTATATAATCTCTCCTCCCTCTCTTCAGCTTGACTGAGAGCTAAACCCAGTGCTTAGCCGTGCATTTACATCAGTCAGTTGGTGGATGAAGGTTCTATAATGTCAATTAGGGTGGTTTTTTATTTGATTATAGAGGAAGACCAGTTTAGGTACCCTCTCTACTATTGGTTGGATTCCTATTCAGGAACATCTTGTGGGTTCTTGAGTATTTTCCTATCACCAGGTTTCTCACTAACCCCACAGTGGCTTCCTCTATCAAGATATCTATTTCTTTGTTCTCTCTCTCTGTTCCTCCTCTACCTCAACCATGTCACTCTCTCATGATCTCTTCCCATCTTCTCTTGTTTGCTCTCCTATATGATTCAAATTTACTCAGGAGATTTCCCCTTCTCAGGGAGATTGATGGAAGTCTCCCTTAAGTTCCTCCAGTTTCCTAGTTGTTTGCGGGTTGTGGATTATAGCCTGGTTATCCTTTGCTTTATGTCTAAAATCTTCTTATAAGTGAGTACATACCATGTCGATATGTCTGGGTCTGTGTTACCTCACTCAGGATGATACTCTCCAAATTCATCAATTTGCATGCAAATTTCAGGATGTCATTTTTTTACTGCTGAGTAGTATTCCATTTTGTAAATGTACCACAATTTTTAATCCATTCTTCATTTGAGGGTCATCTAGGTGGTTTCCAGGTTCTGGCTATTATAAATAATGTTGCTATGAACATAGTTGCATTAATGCCCTTGGGGTAAGAATGTGCATCCTTTGGGTATATGCCCAACAGTGAGTGGTATTACTGGATTATTGGGTCGAATGATTCCCAGTTTTCTGAAGAACCACCATTTTGATACTTTATATTTATTTATAAAAAGTATTTTTCATGCATCCCCCTACTTCCCCTTCCTTCCCTTCTCCCAATCCCTCCAAGTCAGTCTTCAGTCTCCCCTCTCCCCACCCCCACCCCCTCCCTCAAAAGGACAAGAAGCCTCAAGGTGCATTAGCTCAGCATGTCACATCCACTCCAGGAAAGTCCAATTTCCTTATCCCAATATCAAGACTGAGATAGGCACTTCCCTGCAGGGAATGGGTTCCAAGGAATGGGCCCACACACAAGAACACAGTCTGATCCCACCCCTCAAGGCTCTATACACTGCCCATGACAGTCAACAGTTGGCTACCCTTGGAGGGCCTCGCTCTTTTTCCTAATAGTTACCCAGTGGCTGTTCTTGATTCAGTGAGCTCTCCAGAGCTCCAGCTAGTCATCACTGTGGGAATTTTCCTCATAATCCATATCCTCTTGCTCATACAGACTCTCCTCCCCTACTCTCCAGCTGGACCTGGAGTTTGGCCCAGTGCTCAGCCATGGATCTCTGTTTCTATCTCTATTCACTGTTGGATGTAGGTTCTGTGTTGATACTTATGGTTGTTATTCATTTGATTCTAAGGGAAGTCCTGTTTAGGAACCCCATTCAAAATTGGTTGGAGACCTAGCCAGGGACATCCTGTGAGTTCTTGGATGTTTCCCTAGCACCCGGTCTCTTTTCAACCCCACATTGACTTCCCCTATCAAAATAATTCTATCAAGATATCCCTCTCTATTTTCTCCCTCTTTGTTGCTCCTCTCACTCAACCATCTCCTTCTCTCATTATTTGCTCCCACCTCTTCTGGGATGCAACCCATTATGATCACCATTTGCTAAGGTGATCTCTATTTTCTCTTTCTAGATGTCTCTATTAAGTTCCTTCTGTTCCTAAGCTGTTCAGTGGTTGTGGTTTGCAGCTCGGGTATTCGCTTTTTGTCTAAAGTTCACTTATGAGTGAGTACATCCCATACCTATCTTTCTGGGCTTGTGATACCTTGCTTAGGAGGATGTTCACCAGATCCATCCATTTGACTACAAATTTTAGAATGCCATTGTTTTTTTTAACTGCTGAGTAGAACTTCACTGTGTAAATGTACTAACATTTGTTAATACATTCTTCAGCTGAAGGGCATCTAGTCTGTTTCCAGGTTCTTGCTATGATGAATAATGCTGCTATGTACATAGTTGTGCTAATTCCTTGGGGGTGCTAATGTGCATCCTTTGGGCATATGCCCAAAAGTAGTATTGCTGAATCCCTGGGGATATTGATTCCCAGTTTTCTGAGGAACCATCATATTGCATTCCAGAGTGGCTGTACAAGTTTACACTCTCAACAGCAATGGAGGAGTGTTCCCCTTGCTCCACATCCTCTCCAGCAAAGGCAGTTATTTGTGTTTTCGACCTTAGCCATTCTGAGACATGTAAGATGGTATCTCAAAGTTGTTTTCATTTGCATTTCTCTGGTGGCTTAGGATGTTGAGCAATTTTTAAAGTTACTTTCAGTTATTTGTAATTCTGTTGAGAATTCTCTTTCTAGCTCTGAACCCTATGTATAAATTGGATTATTTGGGGTTTTGGCCTCTGTTTTCTTGAGTTCTCTCTATATTTTAGAAATTAGTCCTCTGTCAGATGTAGAGTTGGTAAAGATCTTTTCCTATTCTGTGGGCTGTCATTTTGACTTATTGACTGTGTCCTGCTGCATGAATAAAGAAAACTCAGAGTCAGATCTCAGAGAAAGGCTGAGGTATCAAAGAGAGGAAACACCCCAGTCAAATCTCACCCAGCTGTCTTCCAGCTTCCTCAGCCTCACTCATCATGGTTTCTACTGCCTGCTCTGTCTTTCTATGACTGCCATAAATACACTCTTCAACCAGTTGTTTCACGTCCAGGTTAAAATTAAAGGCATGGCACCATCACTACCTACCTGGGAGCCTGGAACTCCCTCTGTAAGATAAACTGGCCTCAAACTCAGATTTGCTGAGATTAAGGGCATAGGTCACCACTCCCAGATATTCCCTGTGCTGGGATTAAAGGTGTGAGTTACACTCTCTGATCCTCCTAGACTGACTGTGGTTAGATACCTCTGATATTTCAGATTGGTTTTTATTAAATTTGAAACATATCCCCACAGTGTCCTTTGCCTTACAGAAGCTTCTCAGTTTCAGGAGGTCCCACTTATTGATTGTTGTTCTTAGTGTCTGTGCTACTGGTATTAGGAAGTGGTCACCTGTGCTAATGCATTTAAGGGTATTTCTCACTTTATTTTCTATCAAGTTCATTGTAACTGGGTTTATATTCAGAGTTGGTGAAGATCTTTCCCTATTCTGAAGGCTGTCATTTGTCTTATAGATCATGCCTTTTGCCTTATATAAAGCTTCTTGGTTTTAGGAGGTTCCCATCCCGTTATGCTAGCACTATTTCTTAGAGGTGCTATCATTTTTTTCATTGTATATTTTTGGCCTCTTAGCCAAAAATCAGATGTTCATAGGTGTGTGGGTTAATGTCAGGATCTTTGGTTTGATTTAATTGATCCTTCAATACATTTTTATGCCAGTACCAAACTGTCTTTATTACTGTAGCTGTATTGTAATTGTAGAGCTCAAAATCAGTGATGTAATCCACTTGGAATTGGATGTTGTACATGGCAATAGATATTGATCTATTTGCAGTCTTCTACATGTTGACATCCAGTTATGCCAGAGCCATTTGGAGCTTTTTTTTATACATACCACCCACAATTCCCTCTCACTCCACTTCTTTGAATCACCCACAGCTTCCCTCCATCCCACCTTCATTCCCCTCTGAGAAGGTAAGACTTTCCATGAGGAGTCAACAAAGTCTGGTATTGCACGAATAAAGGAAACTCAGGGACAGATCTCTGAGAAAGTTGGCAATATTAGAGAGAGTAAACACCACAGTCAGATCTTAGCCTGCTGTCTTCCAGCTTCCTCAGCCTGGCTTCTCCTAGCTTCTTCTGACCTTCTGTCTTTCTATGCCTGCCTTAAATAGTCTCTTTGCTCAGTTAAGGCATGGCTCCACCACTGCCTACTTGGGAGCCTGGTATTCCTTCTGTAAACTAAGATGACCTCAAACTCAGTTTGGATTAAGAGCATAGGTCACCACTCCTGGGATACTCCCTGTGCTGGATTTAAAGGTGTGAGTTACCACTGTGTGATCCTCTAGACTCCTATGGGTAGATCTCTCTGATATCTCCAAAATATTTTAATTGTATTACAAAATATCCTAACATGTCCCCTTTGTGTCATTTTTGTTAAAAAAGAAGGTGATAGCTAACATAAGACAAACCATATACAATAGGTGCAATAATTATATACAATATATACAAACAATAAATGAGTTATGTCTAGTCCATTAACAATTCAAAGAAAATATTTCATTAATTATCCTATTTTGATGAGTCCAAAGGATTAGACCTAATTCACTTTCTTTCTAACTTGTATTACTAACTAAAAACCATTATTTTGATGTCTCTTAAACTTATACACTTTAACTTCGAAGTTTCTTTTCTAAAATTGTCACTAGAAAACTATAACTATCTCATCTCCAACTACCTCAGAGACCCAAGAAGGAAATAAAATTTACCCAAGTAAACAGGAAGTGCAAGCAACTTCCAAAATCTAGAAATGACAGAGATGACATCTATCTGCCTGGACAGTCACCCAAAGTTCTTTTATAAAGTTGGGGCATCCATCTTCAGCCTACGGGCCCAGAGGCTCTTTTCATCTCAGTAAAGCAGGAAATCTGCTCTGCCCATTCTTTTATAATTCCTCAGTCGCTTCTCCTTATGCCTGAAGAATATCTGACAGTTTTCTCTGAAAATCAGGAACCTGAAGGACCATCTCAGCTTGTTCTGTCAAACTTCAGAGGTCACTTTCCTATGGGACCAGTATGTCCAGTTCAAACAGCATACTGTCAAGCAGTCAATTCAAGGACAAGTTCTTGTCAAATGGCTAACTATAGCCACAGAGAAAGTAGATTCCATATGGAGTTTATTTGATGCTCAGTTTTTTCTCTTGAAATAGATTGGTGCTGCCAGGAGCAGACCTGTCTCGCTGTCCAGAAAAATCTAAGTTCTTAAAAAAAATATTTTAAATGCCATATTCTATGGATCTCTGAAGTGTTTGAAGAAGACCTGTTCATCTACAATATATTTGTTTGATCTTGAAAATATATCTAATATGACTATGTTTGAATGTAATGTCTAACTACTAACTTGTATTACTTTATATTCTAATTAGTTGGTAATAAAAATTTTGATGGACTAGCAACTTGTATTACATTCTTAGATGAACTGAATAAGTATACTACCTTGAACAAGCATAGAGATATTTGTACAGTAACACAATTAATCTTAATATACACAATTTGTATACAATATACAAAAATCTAATCCAATGTAAAATATTTAAAGCTAGTAAAGCCTTTTAAAAGAAGATTCAATAATCTATCCTTATATCCTATGTATCTGTATCCCCTTTTCTTTCTATTTTTTGACACAAATCTTGAATCTAATCATTCTTGTTTAACTTTTTTCTAACCATAACTATTAACAGTTTTTAACCAATTAACCTAAATAATGACAATCACCCATAACCCATTGAGCAACTAAAAACAACCCATCCCTGTGGTGGGATTCAGGTGTCAGCTGATAAGACCCAAGGATGCTTACCCAGGGTCCCGGGCCCCTGAAGGGGGCATGGCCAACCCCATTGATAAGGGGCTGCTTGGACCCCAGAAAGCCTATTTGCTGGAGAGACCAGTTTGGAATTCATCGTCCATTGTTACAGACTACAGTCCCGGTTCAGGCTCCACTATAAGCTGTTACCTGTATCTTGAGTATTGGTTTATATTTTAATAAATATTAATCTTGGACTGGTGCCTTTTAAGTAAAACGCTGCCTACATCTGGTGCCCAACATCCCCGGGCCTGTGCCCACGGGCATAGGGGGTCCCAGCCCAACAGCCAGACTTAGAATGTGCGGGTCAAGTTTAGAGCGCAGGTCAAGTTTGGACCACGCAGGACCAGCCTGCTCTCCTTGGTGCTTCAGTGACTCTGCCCAGGGGTTCTCCACAGTTACTGATCTCAAGTTTAAAGCGTGAGCCCCCACCCCCACCCCGGTGCCTGCCTGTGTGGCAGCTCCACCCATCTAGCCCCAGTAGCCAAGCACGCCCTCCCCACCCCCCAGCCAGCCCACGTGGTCGCTGATTGTGACCCCGGCAACTGTAAATTACTTGCACAAGCAAACAAAGGAAACAAAAACCCTTCTATTGTGTGATTGACATCCTGTCTTAATTTGTGAGAATTTGCTTTTTCCAAGGATTGTTTTCTGCCTGCTAGGGACCTTCAAAACCATGTAGGGTCTGTGGGTAGCCTCCTGGTGCTGAAAGTCTCTGCATCTTCCATATAGTGGGCAGGGCATTGAACGCTACTGTGACATCTGTGGACTAAACGTCATCACACCTGAATTGAGGTAATGTCTGACAATTATTCTATTGATGACTTGAAGTCATATTTTTCCATGGTGATTGACAAATTTTTAAATGAATATCTTGAAGGCTTCAATACCCCAGTCCTACTATTTTTTGGCTTGTTTCTCTATTTAGTGTTTCAAAATAAGAGAATGATAACAGAGGTGACAAATGGAAATCAACAATTACTGTCCAGATTATGTGTTATGGAACTATCAAACGCTACAGTGGCAGATGAGGTTAAAGAGGTGAAGAATGGAAACCAACAATTTCTGTCCAAAATATATGACATGGAAATACCAAACACAAAAATAGTAGATGAGGTTAAACAGGTAAAAAATGTAAATCAACACTTTCTGTCTAAGATATATGACTTGGAAATTTCAAACACTAAAATGGCAGATAAGATGGATACTCTGGAAATTGGTTACAACAAGCTTTCAGATAAGGCTTACTCTTGTGATATGGATAACACTGTACAAGAAAAATATAGGCTCTATGTAAATGATGAAAACAAGAAACTTGTTGACTACATTAATGACGAGGACAAGACAATCATTAATTATGTTAATGATGGGGATCGAAAAATTGCTGACTCGGTGAGGTCTTTGGAAGGACTGCTTCATCAGGACACTCAAGCTCTAGAAAAATCGATAGTATCTAAACTTCAAGAATGGAAACTGGTAGTATCCAAAATCCAGGAATGGGAACCAGTAGTATCCAAAAATCCAAGAATGGGAGGACCGTAGTGCAATACTGGAAAAGGGTAGTGATGCATCTTATGCTCAGAACAGTTCAGGTCAACCCCCAATGGGATATTATTGTATTGGAGATACTCTGCCTAAGGTGGTAAACATGACAGGGCTACCCCTTTCCCCACCACTATTGTTCCCGGCTACTATTCAGACAAAGAAAGCACCTGGGGGATCCTCAGAATATGTAGATTATAGTTATGAGCCAGTACATATGAGAGACATCAAGGATTTCAAAGAGGCAATATCGATGTATGGTATTCACTCTACTTTTGTAAAGCAGTATTTAAATTCATGGTCAGCAAAAAACCGAATCACATCATTGATTGGATGCAGCTAATGGCTGCTGTCTTGGACCAAAGTCAGAATGTGCAGTGGAAAAGCTGGTTTAGAGAGGAGGCCAGGATCTTTGAACAACAAGGAAAAGGTAGGGGTTTCTTTGCTTCTCCGGACCAAATCCTTGGTGAAGGCATGTTTGCTGATGTGAAGGCTCAAACTACATATGACAAGCATACTTTATTGCTATGCCGTACTGTGGCACTGAATGCTTGAGAAAAGATTTTGGACCCAGGTCAAAAAATTGAACCTTATATTAAGGTCAAACAAGGCTTAAAAGAGCCTTATAACAACTTTCTACAGAGGCTTACCATGGCTGTACATAGAGAAATATCAGATCCAGAAGTTAGGAAGCAAGTAATACTTTCTCTGGCCTTTGATCATGCTAATCTGGAATGTAGAAGAATGCTTATGCCTTTAAAGGTCAGAGCTGCACCTATAGAAGAATGGACTCAATATGCAATCAATGCTGAATCTCTCCATTGCAATGAGGAGATTTGGGTAGGACAAGCCATTGCTAATGTTAGGTGAGGAACCAAGGCATCACTGTTTCAACAAGGCCATATAAGACAGAATTGTACACAAGGTACTCTTGGAAATAATGCCCGATCTAGGTTTAATTCAAACAGAAGGCCATTGCCTTCTGGATTATGCAGAAGGTGTGGCAAGGGACAGCATTGGACCAATGAATGTAGATCCACCAGGGATAAAGAAGGCAACCCTTTACCATCAGGAAACACCTTTCCAGGCTTCCCCCGGGAAGCCCCAAAAATCAGAATCCAAATTCAAGGACAGTAATATCATATCCAGTCATAGTAGAAGATCAGCATTCTCAGGATGAATAGGGCATCCAATACCTAATCTAGAAGATCATACAGTATTAGATAATAACATAAATTCAAAAGAAAAATCAAGAGTTCCAAAAAGAATCACAAAATGAATATTTTGGCAGACTTTAATAAATGAACAGAGACCAAAATTGAAAATACCAATAGATAATATTTATATCCAGGGTTTAGTCGACACAGAGGCTGATGTTTTGATCATAACCCCACAATCATGGCATCCAAGATGGCCTTTATGGGCAGTAGATATCCAATTTCTGGATATTGGAACAATATCTCAGGTGAAACAAAGTGTGAGATGGCTCAGATGTATAGGACCAGAAGGTCAGAAAGGACAGTTGAAGCCATATATGGCTGACATAGCAGTGAATCTGAGGGGTAGTAACCTTCTAATGCAATGGAATACCCAGATTAAAATATCCCCCCCCCGGTTCTGATATCAACCAGAGACTCAATTATGTTTCCAAAAGTGATGCTTTAAGGTGCTATGAAGAAAATTCACCAGCCATTTAGGTTATACAAAAGAATTTCTCAATAACCACAGAACCTAAAAGGACACTCACAGCACTGCCTTTGAAATGGTTAACAAAAAAGCCTATTTGGGTTCAACAATGGCCTTTGATGAGAGAAAAACTTCAGGCTTTGGAACAGTTGGTACAGGAGCAGTTACAGGCTCAGCATATCAAAGAATCAACCAGTTCATGGAATTCTCCTGTTTTTGTTGTCAAGAAAAAATCTTGAAAATGGAGGGTGGTGATGGATCTAAGAGCAATTAATAAAGTGATTCAACCTATTGGCTATTTACAATCTGGTATTCCCCTGCCTCCTCTGCTACCTAAGGGATGGCCTATTGCAGTTATTGATTTGAAGGATTTTTTTTACCATATGTTTGCAGGAACAGGACAAAGAGAAATTTGCTTTTATAGTGCCTACTCTTAATAATTCAGGATCAGTTAAGAGGTACCAATGGAGAGTCCTTTCCCAAGGAATGTTGAATAGTCCCACCTTATGCCAATATTTTATACAACAACCACTATAAATACTGCACAAGCGTTTCCCACAATCTATCATTTACCATTATATGGATGAGATTTTGTTGGAAGACCCAAACCCAAAAACATTTGAAACACTGTTTGAAGAACTAAGGAAAATATTGCCTGACTGGGAACTACAAATTGCTCCAGAAAAAGTACAGAGGGGAGATTCTATCAATCATTTGGATATAAAATAGGTTTACAAAAACTTAGGCCACAAAAAGTAAAATTAAATAGAGATAAATTGAAGACTCTTAATGATTTTCAAAAGTTACTAGGAGATATTGCTCATATAAGGCCCATGATTGGCATAAAAAAACTATGAGCTAGTTAATTTGTTCAAGACTTTGGATGGTGAAAAGGATTAAATAGTCCAAGAGAATTATCTGATGAGGCCAAGAAAGAATTAGAGTTGGTGGAAAAGAAACTTCAAGAAGCACATGTAGATTATGTGGATTCAGACCTAGATTGCATACTTGTTATTTTACCCTCTAGACAATCTCCAACAGGAATCTTAATGCAAAGAGAAAGCATTATATTAGAATGGATATTTCTGCCACATAAGCCAAGCAAGAAGATGAAAACATATATCGAAAAAATTTCTGATCTGATTTTTAAAGGTAAATTAAGACTTTGCCAATTGACTGGAAAGGACCCTGCAGAAATTGTTGTGCTTTTGACTAATGAAGAAATTGATCAATTATGGGCAGACAGTGAACCTTGGCAAAAGGCTTGTAGTGGCTTTTTTGGAGAGATGAATAATAAATATCCTCAAAACAAGAGAATTCAATTCATAAAGGAAACTAATTGGATCTTTCCTCGTGTGGTACAATATAAACCCATTTCTGGAGCCCCTACATTTTATACTGATGCAAACAATTTAAGAAAGGCTGGCTACAAGTCTGAAAACTTAATTAAGGTGGCTCAAAGCCGTTATAACTCTGTCCAGAAGTCAGAACTATATGCAATTATTATGGTGTTGTTGGGTTTCACAGAGCCTCTCAATGTAATTACTGACTCTCAGTATGCAGAAAGAGTTGTTTTACATATTGAAACTGCTGACTACATTCCTAATGATATAGACTTGACCTTACTGTTTATACAACTACAGGATATCATCAGAGATAAGATACATCCTATGTACATAACACATATCACATATCAGTGCACACATGGGTCCCCAGGCCCTCTAGTGCAGGGTAATGGTAAAAATTGATTGGTTGCTAATAGGAAATGTGCTAGCGGCCACAGAATTTCATGAGAAATATCATGTTAATAGCAAAGGACTAAATAAGAGTTTTTCCATCACTTGGCGTCAAGCAAAAGAAATACTAAAGAATTGTAACACTTGCTCTTTCTATAACCAACCATCTTTACCTGCAGGAAGTAATCCTAAGGGTACACAGAGAAATGAGATCTGGCAAATGGATGTGTTTCACTTCCCAGAATTCGGAAAGATGAAATATGTACATCACACTATGGATACTTACTCTGGAATGCAATGGGCGACTGCCCTGAGTTCCGAAAATGCTGATGCTGTACTAACTCACCTTTTGTAAGCCATGGCCATAATGGGAATTCCCACTCAGATTAAGACTGACAATGCTCCAGCTTACGTTTCCAGAAAAATGAAGCTGATTTTTGGATACTATAATATAAAGCATATTATGGGGATACCACACAATCCTACAGGACAAGCAGTTGTAGAGAGATCTCACCGCATATTGAAAGAGATACTTTATAAACAGAAAAAAGAAATGAGAAAACCCAGGGAGAAGTTGCACAGTGCCTTATTGACTTTAAATTTTCTTAACGCTGATGAAAAGGGAACATCAGCTGCTAAGAGACATTGGGTAATAGAGAAATCTTTCATGATAAATCAACCCATCTACTTCAAAGATGTGTTGACTTCAGAGTGGAAGCCGGGATATGTGCTTTGATGGGGTAGGCTTTCTGCTTTTGTTTCAACAGAGAAAGAAAAGATATGGATACTGACAAAACTAATAAAAGTCTGCTTCGAAAAGGAGTCCCTTTCTGAGGAGGAGAAGTAATTGCTCATCCCTGATATGACAAATAGATACATGGTAAGGAAAACACATTTAACAAACCTAGGGCAGGGTCTAATTTTTGTCTTTACAGGAAAATGGATACAACTGTTTTTAAAACATTGACTAGACACTGAATAATTACTCACCTGGGATCAAGGAGAGATTGATGATGAAGGAATGTAAATGAAGGATTATGAGACCAACTGATACACAAATTCACTACCAGGTAATCTCTCAATTCTTACTGCTTTGCATCTTGAATCTACACCTCAATAAATAAAAACAAACAAACAAACAAACAAAAACAAACCTGTGGTCCTGATTTGGATTGGGAGCAAGTGGTTTTCTCCCTCTCTAAACCCAAGCATATTGGTAAAGAAAATGTGAAGAATTCTGTCTCGCATTAGAAAAGCCAACTGGTGTGAGACAGAAGACAGAATATTTAGGGACCAATATTATTGAGACTTCATCTTAAACCTCGTTTCTTTCTGTTTCTGTAACTTTCAAACATCCTGTCTGCATACAATCTCCTAAAGTCATAGAAGATATGAATATCTTCTTTGAGTATCAACAATGCTTGAGTTTTACATTGTAAATAACATTTCCTCCTATCAGCTATCTACAAAGAATCTGGAACCAAGATGGGGCCCCCACCGCAATAACTCCTACTAGTGAAACAAGAATAAAAGGGAGAGTATAAGAGAGAGAGAGAGAGAGCAAGAGACGGGTAGAAAAACAGACAGAGGCAAAAATAGAAAAATCAAGAACCTGGTGTGCACCAGTGATGGTTTTCAGAAAATAGATTATTCAAAAATGGCTGCAAGATAGCTCTCTATGGTTATCCTTCAGATCACACTTCTAATTAGAATTCCAGATGGAGTTAACCACTATTATAGGATCCCAAAGAGATGCCATTGCCCTTAAGTCAGCAGGAAGCAACCTTATGAAAGATTACACCCCCTTTCCCAATAAGTTTTGTGATCTGAGGGTTGTAGGTAATTATTATTCTAATATAATAGTTATAAGTTAAAATTGGGTGAAGGACAGAACTATAATATAGTATCAAAGATCTCTTTTGAAGAAGAGAAAGGGGATAGATAGAATAGATAAAGGTAGATTGTTCTACCTACCTATACACAATTCTAGCTGAATATATGGGCTATGCTAAAGACAATTTGCATTGGCATAGGTATTTGTATATTGATACAAATGTGAAATCATTTTATATGTTTAATTGTGATAATTTTTACATTGGTACAAAGTTTAATCTGAAATTGCTTTATATAACCAAAGCAACTCGTACTTCAATATAAATCTGAATCTGTAACTATTATGTAAAATTGAATCTGTAATTGCTATATTTTATATATGCTTCGACCTCTGTTTAAAATATTTACACATTATTGTCATGTACATTATGCAATTACTACCTTCATTTAAGTATACTAAATATAATGTATGATTGCACTAGTTATGATATATGCACAAGATGTTTTATATACCTCTGTTTAGATGATATATATGTATATACATGTCTAAAATGCTGTGGCCACTTTACATGGTAATATACCCCTGGCTAATATTTGATAGTCCTACTAAAAGTCATTGTTCAGAGGTTATACACCCCTTATATAGGTATTCTAATTTTTAGTACAGGGTTTATTCCTTAAGATGATAAAAACTGCAGTCAACATTACTTAAGGTACCATATCCCAGTCATATCAGATACAGGTTAGAATATCATAGATAGACAGGAATCTTCAACCATTTCATAGAACCAGAGAATATGGCATTTAACATTTTAAATTCGGCCACGAGAGACATGACAACTCCTGGTGTTACTGCTCCTTTCCCAAGAAGGTGTTGAGCATCGAGGATACTCTTTTGGAGTTTGTCCTTTTGGCAGAGAATGGCCAGTTGGGTAAGGAACTGCCCTTACCTTGATTGCTGACAGTACACACATGATGTCCAAGCTGGATGAACAAGCTGATGGATGGAGACTGACGAAACCTTCCTGGACAGGATAAGACAATCCCTCCAAAATTGTCCTGCTTGTGAAAAGATCTGTTGGATACCATAGGTCTGTAGCCAATATGATAGATCCTCCAATGGCACACAAATCCAGAGGTGATTGTCCAGGTAGCTGTGTTGCTGTCCTCTCCCAAACTTTGGAAGTCACTACTTCCATGTGTAGGGGTATTGTGTTGTTTCATGGTAAATAATTGTCCCACCCACTGGTTTAATAAAAAGAGCTGATTGGCCAAAGGCAGGCAGGAAGTGTAGGCGGGGCTACCAGACTAAGAAAATCTCTGAGAGCAGAGTGCCAGAAGAGCAGCAGAGAGAAGCCAGAGGAAGCCAAGGACAACTATGCTGCTCTAAAGAAAGGTACAGAGCCGCATGCCTGAACAAGAGACATGGGTTAGATGAAGGGTAGAGAGCTAGCAAGTGATATGCCTGGGCCTGAGGCTGATCAGCCAAAAACTAATGAAAGCATCTGTGTGTCTCTGTAGGACTGTGGGACTGCGGGACTGCGGGTCTGCAGACCGAAACTTTGAGGTTAGGCCCAAAAGTCTGGACCAGAAACTTCATACTACATCCATGTACTTCTGACTTTCAGGTGATACATCTTCCTTCCCAGGTCTTGAAGGGTTTGAAGAATAGTTATTTAAGGTTATTACCCTGTTTTCTCTTAGAAAAGAACATTCAGGTGTTGAATTTTCACTTTCCCAGATGAACCTTTTGAAGTAATTTATACACCCTACCAGCTACCAATATTCTAGAAATATATGATGTACTTTATATATGTTAGGTTTTGGTTATAATTTGTACTTCATCCTCTCCTAGATACTACCTCATAATAATTCCTATTGTACATAGTCTTGGTTTAGAACCTTCTTAGTTAGACAAAAGGGGGAGATGTGGTGGGATTCAGGTGTCAGCTGATAAGATCCGAGGATGCTTATCCAGGGTCCCGGGCCCCTGAAGGGGGCATGGTCAACCCCATTGATAAGGGGCTGCTGGGACCCTGGAAAGCTTGTTTTGCCTGGTCCCTGGCTGTTGGAGAGACCAGTTTGGAATCCATCATCCATCATTCCAGACTCCAGTCCCTGTTCAGGCTCCACTATAAGCTGTTACCTGTATCGTGAGTGTTGGTTTATATTTTAATAAATATTAATCTTGGACAGGTGTTTTTTAAGTAAAACTCTGCCTACACATCCCACCTTTGGGAATGTGGGCACTGTGTTCTTAAATTTACTTCCTGCTGTTCTGGGGTGATGGCATCTTTTGGTGATCCTGAAAAGAAAAGTTTTGTTAATCTTTTGCTATTGACATTTGATAAGTAGCTGTGTCATTTGTTGTGCAGTCTTTGCATAACAGGAAAGCACACAGCTTGTCTCAATTCCTGGCTATAGTAGTCTGTGAAGCTGGTTCATCTTAGCAAGCTGCATCACAAAACCTGAGAAGTTTGTAGTCTAAATCTGATCTTTGGTTGGTGTTTGTCAGCCTAGTGACTTTGTCAGAGTCCATGTGAAATCATTCTTGTGGGTCCCCATCTTCCTTTTGGATACTTCAAGTTTACAATTAGGCATTGTCCTGGATCACTGCAGAAAACTGATAAGAGACTAAAACCTAACACAATGTACAGGAAACTAAATATATAACTATTTATTCTGTATAGGATTAGTAACAATAGAATAGTCCCTTTTATTTTGTTATTCTTCTGTCCCATATCAGGTGGCTCTTCTGAAATGATATGGAGATTTTGTATTTTCCTTTAACAAGTATGCTTGAGTGTAGAGAAGGAGAACGCCACACTCCAACTCTAAAGCCAGCTTTAAATTATAATTAAACTGGGACTTCAACTTACCAAAAAAATTGTAAAGGTTAAGCAATGAGATTTTACCCTATGAAGTATACTGGTACCAATGGTTACAATATTCTTTGCTTGAAAATTTTTCTGGATAGCTGCCCTTATGCTTTGGCCATCTAGATGTCCAAGGTCTTTTAACTTCTTGAAGATGGGTGTTTCCAGTTTTCTGTAAAGACAAAAAGTGAAACCTGACCTGACCCTTTGGGTTTTTTTTCTTATAACTTAAAGAATTGTAATAAGGGTGGATGAGCTATCAATTCTTAGTTTCATGAAGTTTCTCTGGTTCAAATTTAATCTTTATTAATTTTGATGGTATCTATAACTTTTACTCACCTGTGAAACAAAAGCAAAACCCCTTCCCCAATGTAGCACATACCCTGGCAGCCATTCAGAGGTTAGTACATCTTTGAAGTAAAGAGGATGATTTAGTTCAGCTGCTTTTTCTATAGTCCAATGCCTTTCAGCAGCTGTTGTTCCTTTCTCATTAGCATTTAGAAAATTTAAAGTTAATAAAGCATTATGTAGTCTATCTCTGGGGGTCTTTGTTATTCCTTTCTGTTTATTTAGCATATCTTTTAGAGTTTGATTTGATCTCTCTATGACTGCTTGCCCTGTAGGATTGTGTGGTATTCCTGTAATATGCTTTATATTATAATAAACAAAAATTGTTTCATTTTAGTAGAGACATATGCCTGAGCATTGTCAGTCTTTATTTGCACAGGTATACCCATGACGGCTATAACTTCTACCAAATGTGTGATTACAGAATCAGCCTTTTCTGAACTCAAAGCAGTTGACCATTGAAATTCTGAAAACATATCTATTGTATGATGGACATATCTTAATTTCCCAAATTCTGTAAGATTAAATACATCAATCTGCCAGATTTCACTTCTACGTATACCTTTAGGATTAGTTCCTGCTGGCAATGGAGTTTGGTTATAGAAAGAACAATTGGGACACCTTTTTACAATTTCTTTGGCTTGTTGCCAAGTTATAGAGAAATCTTTTTTTAATCCTTTGCTATTGACATGATGCTTTTTATGAAATTCTGAGGCCTCTAGTACATTTCCTGTTAATAGTTTATCATTTTACCATCATCTTGTGCTGAAGGACCTGGCAGACCTGTATAGGATCAAATGTGTGTTACATAGAATTATAAGGGCTCTGAACCACTTTATTTATATAATCTGATTTGTAACCTGCCTTTCCTCTGATTTGTTTGCATTGGTATAAAATGTAGGGGCTCCAGAAATTGGTTTATCTCATACAATATGAGAGAAAATCCAATTAGTTTTCTTTAGAAATTCAATTCTTTTGCTTTGAGGATATTTGATATTAATATCTCCAAAAAATTACTTCAAGTTCTTTGCCAAGGTTCACTTTCTACCTGTAATTGGTCAATTTCTTCATTAGTTAAATGTACAACAATTTCTTCTGGGTCCATACCCATCAATTGACAGTCTTAATTTTCCTTTAAAAATACATTCAGAAAACTTTTCCACATATGTCTTTAATTTCTTACTCGGTTTATATGGAAGAAATATCCATTGTGGAAGAAATATTCATTCCAATATAAAATTTTCCTTTTGCATTAAAATTCCTATAGGAGACTGCTTAGAGGGCAAGATAACTAGAATACAATTAAGGTCTGGATCCACATGATCCACATGTGCCTCCTGTAATTTCTTTTCTCCACATGTGCTTCCTGTAATTTCTTTTCCACAAAAGCCAATTCTTTCTCAGCTTCAGGTGACAATTCTTTCAGACTATTTAAGTTCTTGTCACCATTTAAGGTTTTGAACAAATTATCTAGTTCATCATTTTTAATTTCAATAGTGGGTCGTAAGTTGGCAATGTCTCCTTGTAGTCTTTGAAAATCATTAAGTGTCTTCAATCTATCTCTCCTGATTTGTACCCTTTGGCATCTAAATTTTTGTTGACCTATTTTATAGCCTAAATAATTAATGGAATACCCTCTTTGTATTTTTTTTTCTGGGGCAATATGTAATCCCCAAGCAGGCAAAATTCTTTTCATGTCTTCAAAATTTTTTTCTAAGGTATAGATATTTGAATCTGCCAACAAGATGTCATCCATGTAATGATAATTATAGATTGTGGGATTTGTTATGTATTTGTCCTATTGGATTTTGTACAAAATACTGGCACACAGTAGAGCTATTCACCATTCCTTTAAGGAGGACCCTCCACTGGAATCTCTTTACAGGCTGAGAATTATTAGAAGTGGGCACTGTAAAGGCAAATTTTTCTTTGTGTTGTTCTTGTAAAGGTATTACAAAGAAACACTCTTTTTAAATCAATAACTATAATAGTTAATTCTTTTGGTAACAGAGAAGGCAAAGGAATCCCAGACTGTAGAGAGCCCACTGGCTAGATCACCTTGTTTATCGCCTGTAGGTCTGTTACCATTCTCCACTTTCCAGATTTCTTTTTAGTAACAAATACAGGAGAATTCCAAGGGCTAGTTGATTCTTCTATATGCTGAGAATTTAACTGCTCCTGTACCAGCTGCTCTAAGGCCTGAAATTTTTCCTTTGTTAGAAGCCATTGATGAACTCATATAGGCTTCTCTGTTAGCCATTTTAGAGGTAGTGCTGTGGGTGTTTTTGAAAGATCAGCAGCTGTTTTGCCTCATTTCTCTGTAAACTGAATGGTCTGTGACTGTTTCTCATAATACCTTCTAATATTTCTTCTGGAACCATGTGCTAGTTTATGGCTTATTTCTGTGTTTGGAGGAATATTAATCTGTGTGTTCCTCTGTTATAGTAAATCTCATCCCAATAAATTTATAGCAATGTCAGCCACATATGGCTTGAATATTCCTCTCTGTCCTTCTTGTCCTGTACACTCAAGCCATCTTGCACTCTGTTTTACCTGGGATATTGACCCAATACCCCAAAACTGAACATTTACCTCCTGAAGAGGCCAACTTGGATGCCATGACTGTGGTGAAATTATTGATACATCTGTACCTGTGTCCAATAAGCTTTCAATAATAATATCATTTATTTGTACTTTTAATTTTGGCCTTTGTTCATTGATAGAAGCTTGCCAAAATATTCACTTGATAATTTTTCCTGATTTTTTTTCTTTTTTGTAGATTTTCTATCATTTAGTGTAGTATGTCTTTTTAAAATAGGTTTTAATCTTTTTAATTGTTCTGGGAAGGTGTTTCCTCCACAATAGTAGGGTAAGACTGGATTGGATTTGATATGGGGGCTTTGGAAAGCGTCTTTGGGGCTTTTCCTGAGGATGGAAAGTTACCTGATATGGGGGCTTTTGAAAGCCCCCTTGGGGTGTTTCCCAAGGGCAGAAAGTTATCTTGACTGCCCCTTGTTGATCTGCACTCATTCGTCCAATGTCTTCCTCTTCTACACCTTCTGCATACTCCAGAAGGGAGGGATGTTCTCTTGGGATTATTCCTATCAAAGCACTGTTTCTGGGAATGCCTTGTTTACAGTCTCTTTTGATGTGACCCTGCCTTCCACAGTTGTAACATTTAACACTTTGACTTTTTCTTATACCTCTTGAAATAAGCTCTCCTACCCAGTTATCATCACTGTCATAAGACTAGATTAATTGTCTCAAGAATCCAATCCTCCAAAGGTGCTGACCTTGCTTTTAAGGTCTAAGTATTTTTCTACATTATGCATTAGCATTCTCAAAATCCAGTGATTCAATTATTATTCGCCTGGCTTCTGAGTCCAGTACCATTCTGTTTACTGCTGCAATTAATCTGTACAAAAAGTCTGTTAAAGTTTCTTTTGGGCTTTGAATTACTTTTGTGAATGATTCATTTTTCTTTCCTTTTTCTTCAATCCAGTCCCAAGCATTTAAAGCTGCCATGAGACATAAATCCAGAGTATGTTCGTTGTATAAAGACTGCATTTCAATATCAGCATAATCTCGCTCCCCAAGAAGTTGGTCTTGGGAGACTTCTATGCCTCTGGACCTGCTTCTTTGTTCTATTGTTTTAGCCTCCTCCCACCACCATGATTTCCATTGTATAAGTGGCCCTGCTTCTAGCACAGCTGTAACCATATCTAATTAATCTTTAGGGGTGACCCAGTTACAGCATGAGCATGAGTTGAACATTTGTTTTACAAATGGTGAATGCATCCCATATGCTACAATTTCTTCTTTTACTCTGTGTAATTATAACATTGGTACTGGAGCCCAGCTAGCTTCTCTTTCATCTTTATCATCCTTCATTTTTTAAAGGTTACTGGTTATATTAATGTTGCCTGTTTTTGTCTAATTTTAGATGACCTTGCTGAAATTGGTTCTTCATATTCTTCTGTTTGAATTTCAGCATCTTTGTGTTCTTCCTCAACAGGCTTTTTAAAGACCTTTTTCTTTAGATTTATATTAATCAATTTTTAAGTGATAACATAGAAATCAAACAGTATGATAAACATTATAGTAGTTCCATCTACCTTATTTATGTTTTCCTTCAGTGGTTTTAATACCAAATCATCTAGCAGAAGATTACAATATGACCAACTACCTTCCATTGCTCTAAACAAATTCCCTCTTCTAAAAAATTGATTTACTCACTGATGGTTGTCTGTTAATAATTCAATCGATTGTGAAGTGAGACAGCTACCTAGTGTGATAGCAACCCAAGGAGGGGTCCAAAAATAAACAACCCACCAGGAGGAAGAGGTCACTGTCTGAAAGACTTACCCAGATGAGAGTGAAACAGAAATGTGTATAGCCAGCCTGCCTAAGGCTGGAGCTAATTCAGAACAGAAATCCTAGCTTGCCAGTAATTACTCCTTCGGCCATGTGTTGTTCTGGCTGGCAGGTGCAGGTTTGTGTGTGTGTGTGTGTGTGTGTGTGTGTGTGTGTGTGTGTGTGTAGGGAGAGGAGGCATTCATGCCCCAAAGTTGGATATCAATTGTTACATGAATAAAGGAAATTCAGGGCCAGATCTCTGGGAAAATCAGAGATATTAGAGAGAGTAAACACCACAGTCAGACCTCACTCAGCTGTCTTGCAGCTTCCTCAGCCTGGCTTCTCCTAGCTTCTTCTGACCTTCTGTCTTTCTATGCCTGCCTTAAATACTCTTTTCACTCAGTTAAGGCATGGCCCCACCACTGCCTGCCTGGTAGCCTGGAACTCTTTCTGTAAATTAAGATGACCTCAAATTCATATTGGATTAAAGGCGTAGGTCACCACTCCTGGGATACTCCCTGTGCTGGATTTAAAGGTGTGAGTTACCACTGTCTGATCCCTGTAGACTGTCTATGGGTAGATACCTCTGATATCTCAAAATGTTTTTATTATATTACAAAATATCCCCATAGTCTGGCATATTAAGTTGAGACATGACCAAGTCCCTCTCTCCTGTATCAACTCTGAGTAAAGTATCCCTCCAAAACAGGCTCCAAAAACGCCAGTTCTAGCTCTGGGATAAATCCTACTCCTACTTCCAGAAGCCCCACAAACTGCCCAAAGGACATAACTATTATCTACATTCAGAGAGCCTAATTTGGTCCCATGAGATCTCCCAGTTGTTAATACAGAGCCAATGGACACCCAGTATCTTGGGTAGGCTGTCTCTGTGTGTTTCTCCATCATGAACTTGATCTCTTTGCCAGCATCATTTGTTGAAGATGCTTTCTTTTTTCCCATTGTACAGTTCTGGCTTTTTTGACAATAACCAGGTATTCATAAGTGTGAAGATTAATGTCAGAGTCTTTAATTCAATTCAGTTTGTCCACATGTTAATTATTATACCATTACCAAGCTGTTTTTATTATTATACCTCTATAGTAGAACTTGAAGTCAGGGATGGTGATTCTTCCTGAAGTTGCTTCACTGTACAAGATTAACTATCCTGGGTTTTTTGTTTTACCATATGAAGTTGAGTATTTTTTTTTTGAGGTCTGTGAAGAATTGTGTTGGGATTTTGATGAGGATTGCATTGAATATGTAGATTGCTTTTGGTAAGATTCTCATTTTTATTATGTTGATCCTACCTATCCATGAGCATGAGAGAACTTTCCTTTTTCTAATATCTTCTTCATTTTTTTTCGAAGACTTAAAGTTCTTATCATACAGGTCTTTTACTTTCTTAGTTAGAATCACATCACCCCAAGATATTTTATATTGTTTGTGGCTTTTTTATAGGATGATCTTTCTCTAATTTCTTTCTTGGCTCCTTTGTCATTTGTATAGAGGAGAGAGACTGATTTTTAAAAATTAATTCTGTATCGTGCCACATTACTGAAAGTGTTTGTCAGCATTAGGTGTTCCCTAGTAAAATGTTTGGAATCACTTATGTATACTACCAAATCACCTGTAAATAGTTAAAGTTTTAATTCTTTTCCAATTTGTATCTCCTTGATCTACTATTATTGTCTTATTGCTCTAGCTATAATATCAAGTACTATAGTGAATAGATATTGGGAGAGAGGGCAGCCTTGTCTTGTTTCTAATTTTAGTGGAATCACTTTGAGTTTCTCTCCATTAAATTTTATGTTGGTTACCGGCTTGTTATAAATTGCCTTTTTTAATGCTTAGGCATGTTCTTTATATTCCTAATCTCTCTAAGACCTTTGTCATGAAAGGGTGGTAGATTTGGGGCTTTTTCAGTATCTAATGCAAAGATCCTGTGGGTTTTTTTCATTCAGCTTGTTTATATGATATATTACACTGACAGATTTTCATATATTGAGCCATACATGCATCTCTGGAATGAAACCTACCTTATCATGGTGTAAAATAAGAAGTTTCTGGCCTGTACAGCCTGTGGTCCAGACCCACAGACCCATAGTCCCACAGTCCCACAGAAACACGCACAGACACTTGTATTAATTTTATACTTATTGACCTATGGCTCATACATATTGCTCTTTCATCTTATCTTAATATATTTTCATAAATCTGTTTAGTCATGTGGCTTGGTACCTTTTCTCAAAGCAGCATTTCAACTTCTTTCTTCTGTTTCTGCTGGCCTCTCATCTGGCATCTCTCTGGAGTCTCTCTGGCATCTCTTCTCTGCTCTTTCTGTTCCCAGAGTTTTCTTAGTCTGGTAGCTCCACCCATAGTTCCTGTCTTCCTTCTGGCCAAACAATTTTAATTAAAGCAGTAGGAGGGACAAATATTAACAATATACCGTAACATCCACAGCAATGATGGATGACTCTTTTTAAATTTGTTCTTGAATTTGGTTTGCCAGTATTTTACTGAGTATTTTCGCATCAATGAGGGAGTTGGTCTATAATTCTCCTTCTTTGGTTGAATATTTGTGTGATTTGGGTATCATAGTAACTGTAGCTCATATAAAAAGTTTGTCAATGCTCCCTCTGTTTCTATTGGTGAAACAATTTGAAGAGTTCTGGTAGAATTCTTCTCTGAAACTATCTGTCCCTGTTTTTTGTTTTCATTTGATTTGGTGTTTTTTGGGGGTGGGAAACTTTTAATAAATACTACTGGGATTGAAACTGATGTGGGAATGCCTTTCTGTATGCTGTGAATCTCAATCTTTAAATAAAGGAGCTATTTGGGCCATGACAGGCACCATAGAAGAAGTAGGAGGAGGAATCAGAATAGGTAGGAAAGGAAGGGCGGAGTCACAGGCAGACCGAGCTGAAGCCCAAAGGAGCAACATGTAAGGAACATAGGAGAGCCACGGGCCACGTGGCAGACAGATTAATAGAAATGGGTTGATTTAAGATGTAAGAGGAAGCTAGCAATGTGCCTGAGCCATAGGCCAAACAGCATAAAGTTAATATAAGCATCTGAATCATTTCTGGGGGCCTTAGCAACGGGCAGCGGGCAACTGAGGGGTCTGGCACAGCAGGGTCTGGGACTCTGGCTGCCCAGGACCAAGAAACCACACTGTAACAAGAAACTTCTTTAACACTTCTATTTCCTTAGGATTATAGGTGTATTTAAATTATTTATTTGGTCTTGATTTAGTTTTGGTATATGTTTCCTATCCAGAAAACTGTCCATTTCTTTTAGGTTTTTTTTTTTTAATTTTGTAGAGTACAGGTTCTTAAAGTTTGCCCTGATGATTTCCTTATTGTCTGTTGCTATGTCTCCCTTTTCATTTCTGATTTTGTTAATTTGAATGTTCTGTCTCTGCCTTTTGAATAGTTTTGTTAAGGGTTTGTTTATTTTGTTGATTTTCTTAAAGAACTAACTCTTTATTTCATTGCTTATTTGTATTATTATCTTTGTTTTTATTTTATTGATTTTGGCCTTCAATTTGATTATTTCCTGTCATCTATTCCTTCTATGTGAGTTTGCTTCTTTTTGTGCTAGAGCTTTCAGGTATGTGACTAGTATGAGATTTCTCCCACTTCTTTACGTAGGCATTTAGTGCTATGAATTTTCCTCTTAGTATTGCTTTTATAGTGTTCCATAAGTATGGATATGTTGTGCATTCATTTTCCTTGAATTTTAGAAATTCTTTATCTCTTATTTCACTCAGTTGTGATTCATTTGATCATAATTCAGTTTCCATGAGATTATAGGCTTTCTGTAATTCGTGTTGTTGAATTCTTACTTTAAGCCATAGGGATCTGATAAAATACAGGTGTTATTCCAATTTCTGTGTATCTGTTGAGATTTGCTTCATGAGCAAATATGTGTTCAATTTTAGAGGTTTTATGGGATGCTGAGAAGAAGGTATATTCTTTTGTGTTAGAAAAGAATGCTCTAATTATATCTATTAGGTCTACTTGTGTCATAAGATTTGTTATATTCTATGTATCTCTGTTAAGTTTTTGTCTGTCAGACCTGCTGCATTGTTGCGAGTGCAGTGTTGAAATCTCCCACTATTAGTATTTGAGGTTTGATATGTAACTTAAGCTTTAGTAATGTTTTCTATACACATGTGGGTGCCTATGTATTTGGAGCATAAATATTAAGAATTGAGACTTCATCTTGATGGATTTTTTCTGTGATGACTATGTAATGTTTTTCCTGATCTCTTGATTGATTTTAGTTTGAAGTCAATTTTGTTAGATATCAGGATAGCTAAATCAGCTTGTTTCTTAAGCCATTTGATTGGAAAGCCTTTTCCCAACCCTTTACTCTGAGGGAGAATCTGTCTTTGAAGTTGAGATGTGTTTCCTGGATGCAGTAGAAGGGTGGTGTTGCAGTGGGGGTTTCTTGGTCCTGGGCGGCCAAAGGTCCAGACCCGCAGACCTGATGCCCCAGACCCATAGCACCTGCCTCTGCTGCTCAGGCCCCCAGAAATGACGCAGACACTTAAATTAACTTCATGCTGTTTGGCCTATGGCTCAGGCACATTGGTAGCTAGCTCTTACATCTTAACTCAACCCATTTCTATTAATCTGTCTGCCACATGGCCCGTGGCTTACCTGTGTCCCTTACATGTTGCTCCATGGGCGGCTTGCTCGATCTGCCTCTGACTCCGCCCTTCCTTTCTTACCTATGCTCTGATTTTCCTCCTACTTCTTCTATGGTGCCTGTCATGGCCCAAAACAGCTCCTTTATTTAAAGATTGCGATTCACAGCATACAGAAAGGCATTCCCACATCAGAGTGGATCACGTTTTTATATGTTCTGTTAGCCTATGTCTTTTTATATAAAAATTAAGTCCATTGATATTAAAGAATATTAATGACCAATGATTGTTAATCCCTGTTATTTTTGGTGGTAATATGTGTGTGTCTGTGTGTTTCTGTAGTGGGATTGAGTTCTCTTCCATTGTAAATATTTGTCCTGCCTACTGACTGGTTTGATAAAAATGCTGATTGGCTGAAGGCAGACAGGAAGTATGGGCAGGGCTATTAGTCTAAGAAAACTCTGGTTAGAAAAAGACAAACCATGGCTGAGCACTGTGCCAAGTTCCTGGTCCAATTGAGAGCAGGAGAAGAGAGTCTGTATAAGGATGGGGATAGGAATTCTGAGGAAAATTCCCATAGTGATGGCTAGCTAGAGCTCTGGAGAGCTCACTGAATCATGAACAGCCAGTAGGCAACCATCAGGAAAAGGAGATAGGCCCTCCAAGGGTAGGCAACTGTCAATTGGCATGGGTCGTATGTGGAGCCTCGAGGGGTGCGATCACACTGTATTCCTGTTTGTGGGCTGGCACCTTGGAGCCCATTTCCTGCAAAGGAACATTTAACCCAGTCTTGATATTGGGATGAGAAAATTGAACGTGCCTGAAGTGGATGTGCCATGCTGAGCTCACCCACTTTGGGACTTCTTTCCCTTTTGGGGGAGGGGATGAGGGCATGGGGTGGAGAGACGCTGAAGGCTGACTGGGAGGTATTGGGAGGAGAGAAGAGAAGGGGAATAGGGGAGTACATGAATAAAAATTTTTTATAAAAATATAAAATGAACATAAAAATAATTTCCAATAAAAATAAACTCATTAAAATAAATTTAAAATTTTAATTACTTTTAATTGAAAATCTCATATATGCTCTATATTATATGCTACTTTAGTTTCCATATTATTTTGACAAATCCATTAATGTATATAATGCATTTGATAAAATCTGTTCCCTATTTCCCTATTTTATTCCATTTCACCTCCACTGACCTTCTTTCATCATTTTTTGTTGCCCACTGCATTTAACTAGGGTTGCTTATGTAAGTGTGGGTGGGAGAATATTTACTGGACCACAGGAAATTATACCCCTGAACAAAATGAGTTCTCCTCCTCCAGCAACCATTAACTCTCAATATCTCTTTAGAGAAGGGTAGGGCCAAATGAGTCCCTCCACTATTTATTATGAAACTTTAGAGGGCCCACTCTTCTACAGGTCTTGTATGGCTACCCACAGAAACTACTAGTACTACTGATATATCATGTCCAGAAGCCAACATTTCACAACATTTCTTCTCATTATCTAGATCTTACATCCTTTCTACCACTTTTTTTGTGATTTTCTCTGGGCCTTTAGGGCAATGGTTATGGTTTGATCTCCACATATACAAAAGGTTTTTGATAAAATACTTGCAAACAGAATGAATCATGACCATTTATTATGATCAAGTTGGCTTTATCCTAGAGATGAAAAGATAGTTTAGTATATGGAAATCAATAGATGTAATACATCATATTAATGTGCTAGGGCAAAAAGTCACATGATCATATAGAAAGGATACAAAAATGATTTTAACAAAATTTAATATCCTTTCAGGATAAAAGCTCTGAAGAAACTTGGAATAGATGGATGATACCTGTGGTATTTTGAATATAGTTGGCCCACATAATTCCATATAGAGTGGAACTATTAGGAGTTATGGCTTTGTAGGGGTAGATAAGGCCTTGTTGGAGCAAGTATGTAACTTTGGGGGTGGACTTTGACATCTTTTGCTTAAGCTTTACTCATTGTTGCAGTTAGTCATTTTCCTGTTGCCTGTAAGATGTAGGATTCTCTGATGCCTCCCCAGTACCATGCCTGCCTTTATGCTGCCATGTTCCCCACCATGATGATAATGGACTGAATCTCTGAAACTGTAAGCCAGACCCAATTAAATATTTTCTTTATAAGAGTTGCCATGGTCATGGTATCTCTTCATAGCAATAAAACCCCAACTAAGTCTCTCAGCATAATAAAGACTATATGAAACAAACCTGTAACTAACATACTAAACGATGAAATACTCAAATCCTATGAATTAATATCAGGAATAAGACAAGGGTTTCTACTTTCTTAGTTACAATACCAAAATGGAGGAAAGGGAACATAGTGAAAAAATATTGGACCAAAGCAAGATCAAAAACCAGCTGAGAAAGCACCAAATTCTTCATCTCCATTTCTGATGTTAAAATGCTCTTCAAATTTTCAACTCGTTTTAGTTTTGTTGACTCAATACACTTCTTTCTCGTGGGCTTATTCTACTCTATGTCAGCCACTTTCCTCAGCTTATATCGCAGGACTATGGCATCTTCAGTATCTTTGGGTCTCCAAGGCAATCTAGGCTTCACCTTCACAGTTTCACCCAATGTCATCTCTAGGTCTCCATTTAGGGACACACCTGACATATTCCTTGGCTCAGTGGATTTCCTTAGTCAAAGAGGCAAATCCCATAGTCCCTTTCTTCTATTCTTGATGCCACAATCACATGGCCAAAGGTGCCATGTTCTGCTGCTTACTGGGGCTGGAACATGGCACACTCACTCAATTATATCTTTCTTAACTTTCTGATTTGGCTGGTTTCTGTCACTGCATAAGCTTGTTCTGCAACTGGCTCTGTAGATCTGGTCTCAAACCCAGAGATCCATAAGCTTCTGACTCTGGAATGCTAAGGTTAAAGGTGTACAATACCACACTCAACTCAAATTTTCTTTGACTCCCTTTTTCAAATTACAAAGTTACCTGGGTAGGAATTTGCACTGAGGTTAGCACTCCCTTTATTTGTTAAAAAACTGTATATTCCCTTTAATATGGGATGTAGCTCCATTCTACTTCATGGCACTCTTTTTCTCTACAAATTGGACATTTTGTATGTTTCTTTGCTCGGCTTGCTCCTGTTCATTTCAATATGTATAAGAGTAACCAGTAATAACCACACAATGGAGTCAATACTAGGGTGTATTGATATGGCCATTGACAATAGAATCAATCAAAATTTCTGCATGTTAGTCTCAGGCAGACTCTTTGGACAAGGGACATTCTTCACCAAAATATTGCATGAATGATTTTTAGGCCACATACTAAAATTCTTCTACTCTGAACCCTCTTGAGCCAGACCCCATAGTTCAGCAAATCACACTCAGCAACAATATCTTCCATGTTCCTACTTGTATTGCCCATAAGCAGCATGTATGCATTCAACTGATTTTCTACCCTTTAGGTGCTAAAGTCCAAATACCACCAAACGAAAACACTATCATGCCTATCATAGCAATACCCCAGTCACTGGTACCAACTTTTTTGTATTAGTTCAGATTTCTATTACTGTGAAGAGACACCATGACTACAGCCATGGAGAGTCAGCAAAACCTGGTAGATTCAGTTGAGATAGGACCAAGACCCTCATACTTGCATCAAAGCTGGGCAAGGCATCCCACCATAGGTAATGGTTTTCAAAAAGCCATCTCATGCACCAGGGTTAGATTCTGATCCCATTCCAAATGGACCCTCAATCAGACCAAGCTACATGCTGTCTCCCTTACTCAGAGGGCCTAGTCAGGTCCCACGCTGGCTCCACTCTGTTGATCTACAGTCTGTGAGTTCTCAATAGCTTGGTTCAATTGTCTCTATAGATTTGCCGATCGTGATCTTGACCTCCCCTCCTTGCCCATATACTTCCTTCCTCCTTCCCTTCAACTGGACTCCCGGAACTCAGCCTGATGCTTGGCTGTGGAACTCTGCATCTGCTTCAATCAGTTATTGAATGAAGGTTCTATGATGACAGCGTATTCATGAATCTGGTTACTGGGGTAGGCCAGTCCAGTCACCCTATCCACTATTGCTACTACTGTAAATTGGGGTTACTCTTTTGGATTTCTGGGAATTTTCCTAGCATCCACAATTTCTCCCTCCATAAAGATATCTCTTATTGCTCTCTCACTCCATCTCTAGCCCATCTCTACCATCTTATTCCCTTATTTTCTCGTCTCCTATATCCTTCCCAGTTGCATGAATCCTAGTTGGTATTATAATAAAATCCCAGAGCCAAATATTGGAGTAGATGCAAGAATATCTGAGAAACATAGAAACAATCCCCTACCACTTTTCACCACTACTGAATCCTCAGAATGAAAAGGGTAGATCCTCTCTTCATTCATCCTCAGACTGAATTGGGGAAGCAAAGAGAACCCTAAGGAAGGTCAAAATGGAAGGGTTGAACTTCTGCCTCTTCCCACTTTATATTCCCTTCTCTACCTAGTCTCATCACTTCATGTCTCAACATTCCTAGTGCTGGGATTAAAGGTATGAGATAAAACATGTGTGCCACCACTGTCTGGCTCTGTTTCTATTTTGGACTAGATTAATCTTGTGTAGTCCAGTCTGGCCTTGAACTCACAAAGATCCAGGCAGATCTCTGCCTCCCAATGCTCTGATTAAAGGTGCATGTCACTACTGCCTGATACATAATATATTATCATACTCCCCTCTATTCCCCTCTCACCTCCAGTTTACTCAGGAGATGCCATCTATTTTTCCTTCCCAAGACAATTCATGCTTTTGTCTTAAGGTCCTCCTTGTTAGCTAGCTTCTCTGAAGCTGTGGGTTATAGTCTTGTTATCTTTTCTTTAGATCACAGCTTATGTTAGATAAGATGTGGAAAAGGGGGAACACTCTTCTACTGCTAGTGAGAATGCAATCTTGCACAACTACTCTAGAAATCAGTATGGTGGTTTCTCAGAAAATTGGGAATCAAGCTACCTCAAGATCCAATGATACCACTTTTGGGAATATACCCATGAAATGCTCAATCACACCACAAGGATACTTGTACAACTATGTTCATAGTAATATTCATAGCAGCCAGAACAATATAGATGCCCCTCAACAAAAGAATGAATAAAGAAAATATGGTGTATTTACACAATTGCATTTTACTCTGCTGTAAAATAAATAAATACATACATACATACATACATACATACATACATCATGAAATTTACAGCCAAATGAATGGAACTAGAAAATATCATCCTGAGTAACATAACCCAAACTCAGAAAGACAAACATGATATATACTCACTTATAAGTGGATTCTTGATGTAAAGCAGCACAACTCTTATAAAGAAAAACATTTAACTGGGTGGCTTACAATTCAGAGGTTCAGTCCGTTATCACCATGGTGGGACAAGACAGTATGGAGGAAGACATGATGCTGAAGAAAGAGATGTGAGTTCTACATCTTTGATCTACATGTGACAGGAAGTGAACTGAGACACTGAGTGTATATGAACCCACTCCTAAAGTGACACAGTCATTCCAACAAGGCCTCAACTACTCTGACAAAGTCACACCTCCTAATACACCACTTTCTATGAGCTTATGGGGACCAATTACATTCAAACTACCACAATACTAGAAAGTTGAAAGACCTCCAATGTTCATGGGTTGAAAATATTCATCCTACCCAAAGCAGTCTACAGATTCAATACAATCCCATTCAAAATATTAGGACATTTCTTCTAGAAAAATGAGGGTAAAAAAATCTTAAAGTCTATCTGAAAACCCAAAAGACTTCAGATAACCAAATCAATGCTGAACAATAATAATAATGATAATAATAATAATAATAGTTATAACATAATAATATTGAAGATTTTCCCACACCTGGTTTTACATATTATAGAGGCATAACTAACAAAAACAGCATGAAAATAACACAAAAAGCATGTAGATTACTAAAACAGAGAGGCTCCAACTATAAAGACATGCAGCTATAGTTACCCGACATTTTTATTTAATTTTTTGTATATTACACACCAGCTACCATTCCACTTCCCTCCCCTTTCCAGATCACCCCTCAGATTTCTCCTCCCCACATACTCCCACTCCTTATAGAGAGTAAGGCCTCCCACGAGGAATCAACAAAGTCTACAAATCAAGTTGGGACAGGAAGAAACCACTCCCTCTATATCATTGTTAAACAAGGTAGCTCTCTATAGGGAGCATGCTCCAAAAGCCATACCATGCTACCTGACTTTTGAAAAGAACAAAAGTGAAAAAAAAACACTCATTGGAGAAGAGACAGCCTCTTTAACAAATGTTAGAAAAACTAGACAACTACATGAAAATAAATGAAAGAAGATCATTACCTCTCATATTTCATAAACAATCCACTTCAAATGGTATAGAGATCTTAAAATAAGACCTAAAACTCTGAAGCTATTGAGAACTGAAAACAAGAACATCATTTAATGATGTCAGCATAAATAACTAAGGGATTTCTAAACAGTATACTCAGGAAATGAAGCCAATAATTTACAAGTAGTTTCTTGTAAAGTTAAAAAAAGGTTTGTGTAGATCAAAGGGCACTGTAAGTTGAGTGAGGAGGAGGCTTTATAAAATGGAAGAAAATCTTTGCCAGCTATGTACACTGTTTTAAAATATGTACATATTGTAGAGTAGCTAAATTGAGTGATTAACATAGGTTTGATCTCATGCATTTGTGTGTGTGAGACAAGAACACATTTCACTTCTACTATCATAGCTATTTTTTAGAATATAATATATTATTAAATGATAAAAAGCTGCTTTAATACCATTTTAATTTAAAATTCTGTCTATTCAAAAATAAAAGAATAAAACAATAGCTGCTCATATATAGATAGTAGTTATGTCCACATAATAATTTATTTTTATTTTTTCTAATTCTATTCATTATTAGGCAATCTACATGTACCCTTGTCTTCTTAAGTCTATGATTTGTCAGTAACAAAATGCCTTAATGTCTTCCATTGCCACACCAGGTAACAGTATAATTTTTCCTTATCTGGTCTTTTCTCTTAGAGAACCACTTTCATATATTCTAATGTTATATGAGGTTTCTGGCTCAGACTTTCTGGTCTAGCCTGATGGCCTGGACATTCAGACCCACAGTCCCATAGTCCCAATGAAACACACAGACACTTATATTAATTGCACACTGATTGACCTGGGGCCCAGGCATATAACTTTCTAACCCTTTATCCTTAAACTAACCCATGATTCTTATCCTGTTCAGCCATGGGGCTTGGTATCTTTTCTCAGAGTAGAGTAATTGTCCTCTTCATCTTCTGGCTTGTCTGGTGTGTCTGTGGCATTTCTGCTCTGTTGTTCCAGTTCCCAGAGTTTTCTTAGTCTGGTAGCCCCACCCACACTTCCTGTCTGCCTTTGGTCAATCAGTGTTTTTATTAAACAAGTAGGCAGGACAATTATTTATAATGTAACAACACATATTCCCATTACATCCTAGTTCCATGAGCCAATTCAAGTTATAGTCAATTGTCTCAACTTCTGGATTCATATTCTACTACTGCAATCTTCTTTCAGCCACATATTAAATCATAAGCTTTCTTTTGCCATGACTACACACTATCTCAAATACAAAATTAGCAAGTATTGAGCACCTTCAATAGAAGTATTAGTAAAAGGGTAGGTACATGTCTATGGTGCATCTAGGATACAATTTTAAGTGGAGTACTAACATTTCAGGAATTTTCACAGGTTTCTAGGTGTCCTAAACATCAATGTACCACTATTTTTGCCAGCATCTTCTCCTCAATACTAATTATTTTCTCTTCATCTCACCCATTTTTCTAGTTCTAAGAACTTTGGCCCCTTTCTCTGTTCTCTTGGTTCAAAAAGTAATACATTTAAACAGTTCCTTTGTCATATTCAACTCATGCAACTCTCTGAATATATCTTGTCTTTTACAAGGACTACTATTAAGGACATTTCACACAGGAAAAATCATCTATCCCTATTTGCAACTTAGAAGCAAAAACATAACAAGTAAAGAAATGAATTTTTGTATTGGTGGAAATTAATTGATGATATCTAAAAAGAAAGTGGGTTAAAATACTTGGGATATATATTTTTCAAAATAGAACTAATCATGCAGAAAATTTTTTATTTGCCTGTGATAGGCAGATTCTCTATGATGAGCATATATAATATGTGCAACTAATACTTTTAAAAGGAAATGTTTCTTATTGATGTTTACCTCTAATATACTTTGCATATATACATATGTACACACGTGCATGCACGCGCACACACACACACACACACACACGTGTGTGTGTGTGTGTGTGTGGTATGTGTGTGTGTGTGTGTGTGGTGTGTGTGTGTGTGTGTGTGTGTGTGTGTGTGTGTGTGTGTGTGTGTGTGTATGCTGGTAAATATTTAGTTTTCAGCTCTGCTCTTGTCTGGTTTCTCGAACCCCTTAACTCCCAGACCTACCATTTTTCTCATTTCTGCCAAAAAAAGATTTAAAAGGGTTCTAGATCATAGAAACTGAGCCAAAGCAACTTCCAAATTGTATATCTAGAGTGGGTCATTGTACAGAAAAAGCTTGGCATCTGGCCATATTCAGAATGGCACCGACGGACTGGCGGCAAGCAATAAAAACTACAACCAGGCTGGTTCCTAAAGTCTCACAGAAGACTCGGTAACATGTGCTTGATTTAAGGTTTCTGTTTACTTTGAACAAAAAAAAAAAAAAAAAAAAAAAAAAAAAAAAAAAAAAACAAAGATGGTTTCATAGTAGCAGCATTTCTTGGGTCTGCTCTGTTTGCTGGCAGCGAACAGAGACCCAGCCCATTTAAGAGAACTTACTGATTCAGCTTTATCTAAAAAAAAACTATGTGGCTCTTTAAGAGAGTATGAGTATGTTAAAAGCTTTTCTGTCTGAAAAATGATTAGAGATTCACAATAAAACAGATTCAGATAAAAAAATATAAATGGGTTACAATGTGTATAAAAGATACATAGGCTTCAAAAAAAAGAAAGTAAAAAAGTCTTTTAAAAAATAAAATAATAAAAATATATAATAAGCCATATAAAGATAAAAATAGGCACAAAATCTAGATTATTGTTATTATTGTGTTTTCTTTTAATTTTTAACTGTTAATGATCTAACTACAAAAAGTCAATAAAATCCAAATGCTGCTAAGTTAAACAAAAATATATATTTTAAAGATATTTTGATTTTTAAATTTGTGTCTAAAAATTTATTGCTTTAAAAGAGTTCTGTTTTTGTTTCCACAAAAGATAAAAACCTGTAGATTGCTTCCAGGAAAATATGGTTTCATCAACCAAGACCCCCTAAAAAAATCTCTGATAAAAAGAGATGGCCATATCAGCTTCAGGGCTACAGACTATAATCTAGTCTCAAAAACCCATGAGATTTTCAATGCCTCCATAATTAGCAAGAAATAATAATAAAAAACTGCACCCACATTCCCAAAATATTGTTTATAAATGTTTGTTTTCATTATAAATAGTTAATGGTCATAGTTAATCTCTTTCTATAAAAAGGAGATATGATGTATGAATGATTTTTTAATAGTTAGATTATTGAATTTACTTAGATCGGGAAATCAGCTGTTAATCTCAAAATGTTTTACATTGGTATAGATTTTGGTTTATTGATACAAATTTAAAGTCAATTTTGTTATGTTGTATATATTTTTCTACTCTTGTTTAAGATAGGATATTTATGTAACTGATTTAAAATTGTAATGTATAATTAAGAAATGCATGTTAGTTAGATTTTTAGGTATACAAAGATATAATTCAATTAGATAGGTAATCTTCAAACACTTCTAAGTCCTACAGAATATGGCATTTAAAATGTTTTAAGAGCTTAGACTTTTCTGAACAGTGACACAGTTCTGCTCCTGGCAGCACTAATTTACTTCAAGAGAAAAATGGGCATCGAAGAATCTCTATATGGAGTCTATTTGTGGCAATGGTTAGCCACTGGACAAGAACCTGTTCTTATATTGACTGCTTGACAGTATGCTGTTAGAAGTAGACATGCAAGTTCCATAGGAAGGCGACCTCTGAACTTTGACAGAATGGTCATTCAGGTTCCTGATTTACAGAGAAAACTGTCAGACATTCGTCAGGACTCGAGGAGAAGCAACTGATGAACTGTGCCAAAATGGGCAGAGCAGATTTCCTGCTTCACTGAAATGAAAAGAGACTCTGGGCCTGTAGGCTGAAGATGGATGCCCCAACTTTATAAAGGAACTTTGGGTGACTGTCCAGGCAGATAGGTGTCATCTCTGTCCTTTCTAGATTTTAGAAGTTGCTTGCACTTCAGGTTTACTTGGGTAAATATATCCTTCTGTGGTCTTTGATGTAGTTGAAGATTAGATAGTTATAGGTACAGTTTTTCTTAGTCACTTAAAAGGTATATTGGATATGAAACTTTAGATTCATAAAAATAAGGTAGATAAGAGTATTTTCTTTAATTTTGCTAAATACAAATAGACTAGATATTATAACTATAATTCTTGCTTAATGGCTATTTTGTTATATGTAATTTTGCTATGTTAAAATTGAAACCTTCCTTTTTGATTAGACAGAAAGGGGGAGGTGATGTGGGAATGTGTTTCTGTATGCTGTGAATATCAATCTTTAAATAAAGAAGCTGTTTTGTCCCATGACAGACACCATAAACAAAATAAGAGGAGAAATCACAGCATAGATAGGAGAAACAGGGCAGAGTCAGGCAGACCAGGCCCAAAGCCCAAAGGAGCAACATGTAAAAAACTCAAGTGAGCCATGGGTCACGTAGCAGACAGATTAATGAGAATGGGTTGAGTTAAGATGAAAGAACTAACTAGCAATGTGTCTGAGCCATAGGCCAAACAGCATGAAGTTAATATAAGCATCTGAGTTATTTTGGGGGCCTGATCAGTGGGAGGTCGCTAAGGGTTCTGGGGCTGCAGGTCTGTGGGTCTGGGCCTCTGGCCACCTGGGACCAAGAAACCTCATTGTTACAATTTCCTGCTTGCATCTTATGAAGGGGTGAAAAGAAAAGTTTGTCAGTGTAAAAGAGATAAGAACAAAGTACTGACTCTGACTAATAGCAATATACCTACAAACAATGCAGATACTGCATATGAGGATTGTACAAATATCTTTACTATTTGTAAAATTTCATTTAGATAAAATTAACGTGGAGTCAGAATTCAGATGATTTACCTGGACCTTTTTTTTTAGCATCTTCAAAGATAAAAATTTAATATATTGGTCTTTAGATTTTAAATACATGAGTATATCCATCATTGAACATTTATGTGAGTAGCTTAAAAGGTTATGTTAATTAGAATATTTTAGTAGAACAAAATGCATGTGTATTTTTAAGTTTTACAAATAAAGCTTTTAAGAACTTGATTTTAAAAACTTAGTATTTATAATAAATCTTTGATAAAATGGCAATATATATTTCTATTTTATCTTTAATAAAAATAACGATAAAATGTTAATTTTAAAAATAAGGCAGCTTGAGACCTAATGATGGCACTGGTGTAGTGTAATTTATCTCTTCACAATTCACTCCCCACCCCAAGTTAAGAACATGAACACCAAATCATGTGACCTGGAGGTACATAAACAGGAAGCCACATTCCAAATGATAAGCAGTGTGCAGGTCCAAGAAGCAAATGCCAAATCAGACATTAATGGTGTTATCAAACCAATGCCACTACAGAGAAGACAGATGGAGAAGAGAAGGAAGAAATGGCTGCGAGTCTTTACTCAACAAGCTGATGAAATACATTGTAGATAACACAAACTAACCGGAAGTTTTACAGCAGGATCCAAATTTCCCCCTTCACTAGTGAAAGGCTCCACATACAAACATACCTTTCCTTGAGTGTCTACACCTTGGGCTTCAGTTGACCATCCAAGTTCCAGGAGAATTCAGTGTCCATGAGGTTTGCTGAACACATTCTAAACTTGAGCACCCAGTCACAGTCTGGTACAGCCCTTTACTGGTGACTCTCATCAGCATGGAGCCAGAAGAGCAAAACTTTCAGTATTATACCTCTATCAACATACAGGCTGACCCTTCAAACAGGAAAAGTTGTTGAGCAGATGGGCAAATTTGTTGCTTTCTAATGCTTTCTTACACTATTTGAGGCAATAATAATTGGAAAGGGGTGTCTGCACAGTATGAGCACTCTTAATAGAACTCAGTAGCATTTTAGAAGATAGAAAGATAACGTGAATGAGTTGGATTCTCATTTGACAGAGAAGATAGCCAACTAAGAAGCTTCACCAGCAACTAGCACTACCTTCAGTGCTGTTCCTTCATAGAAGACTGGCTACTTCATGGGATAGGTCTTAAAAGACACCTCAAAAATAAAAACCTGAGTAGAAACTCCCTACCTTATCTAAAATTACATTTGGACTTGACCAAAAGTTGCACAAAAACTTGGGGAAAAATCTCCATAAAATTTTGCACTTTAAGAGATATTCACCCCCTTTCCCTTTTAAATACCACAGTTCTTTTCTCCTTTTAAAAATGGTTCTGTGAAATGCACACATCAGATTAAGAGGTGAATGATACCCTACCCAGCCCAGGCAGAGATCCCAGTCTCTGGGATCCCAGCCCTGGGATACAGCCCTTGGAACCCACCTCTGCTCAGTTCTGCCCTAAATACAGGCCATCAAGAAAAATTTATGTAGGCCAGAAGCGCCAGTAAAACCCAGTTCAATGGACACCCAAACTTATGGGACACAATAAAAGCAGTGCTAAGAGGAAAATTCATAGTACTAGATGCCTACATGAAAAAACTAGAGAAATCTCACACAAGAGACTTAACATTATTAAATGAATGACCATCCTAAATGTCATTATAGAGCCTTCATCCAGCAGTGAATAGAGGCAGAAGCAGAGATCCATAGATAATCAACAGGTCAAGTTCCAGGTCCAGGTGAAGAGAGAGAGGAGAGAGAGTATATGAGCAAAGGGATCAGGATCATGAGGAGGAGACCCACAGAGACAGAGGACTTGAGCTATTGGGAGCTCAGTGAATCAGAAACAACCACTGAGGAACCTTCAGGAAAAGGAACTAAACCATCCAAAGGTAGATGACTGTCAAATGGTGTGGGCAGTGTGTGGAGCCTTTTGCAGTAGGATCAGACTATGTTCTTGTGCATGAACTGACATCTCAGAGCCCATTCCCAACATAGGAACACCTAACCCAACCATAATACTTGGATCAGGGACTCAGACACACCTCAACTGGATATGCCAGACTGAACTGACCCACCTTGGGAGTCCTAGTCCTCCTTGGGAAATGGATGGGGCAGATGGGGTGTAGCAAGGCTGAGGTAGGACTGACAGAGACTGGAAGGAGGGCAGGGAGGGGGAGCAGTGGTAGATATGGAGAAAAACTTTTTTAAATTAAAAAAAAAAGTGTTCTGCAATTTGTTGTATGGGTTTGGTCACTTTTCCCTAATAAATTGTATCTAGCCCATTGAATAAATGACTCCCTCCAACAATTGCTGTTGATGATAGTTGGGTCTGGTCTATTCTCAGGCCTATGTGTTAGGACTAGCCTCTATCCTTAAATGAATAACAGACTAACAGTTTGGAAAAGCCAGGTAGGACATAGCTATGGCCCCACTGACATTCATAGTGCAAACAGAGTAGACACAGCCCTCAATTTCCTCATTGGACTTTCTCCTGAATTATGGCCATCTTCAAATATGAAGACACATTCTAGTCAGTCACTTGTACCCACTGGGCCAGAGGCCGTCCCTCTTCCTTTCTTCATGGCATAGTTCAGAGTGGAGAAAAAGCTGGAAAACAGTGAATCACAGAGGCATATTTGGGGATGGGACCTGTCTCTTTTACTGGTCACTGCAGTTGCTTTGTTCCTAATACACAGTAACAGCAACCAGAAGATACTAGGTGGTTTTCTAAACTCTCACAAGACTCATTTTTTTTTAAATTCTAGTCTATGAGGTTTTATTCCATGGATGAAACACAACAGTAGTTTGGAAGGAGATCATGACCAAGCAAAACTATTAATTATGATAGTAGTAGACTTTATGGGTTACTTATTCATATAAATAATGTCAGATAAATTACAGTGATAAACAGCATTAGTCATAATAAAATTCAATGTCTAGTTTGACCTTGCATGGGTCTTGTGCATGTTGTTAGAATTGGTATAATTTAATATGTGAAACTGTCATGTTGTGTTCAGAGGACATGGCTCTCTTGTATTCACCCACACCCTGACTGTTCTTCTACTATGACCTCTGGTTCATTGGAGGAGGGAATATGATATAGGTGTTATATTTAGGGCTTAGCATTCCACAGACCATTATTCTCTGCATGTTGACCAGTTGTGAGTCTCTGTTGAATAAACATCTATTACTGTTGTTACTGTTGATCAGCATCCACAAAAGATTCTCTGATGAAAGTTGAGAGATACGTTTATCTCTGAGAATAATGATATCATTAGGAATTGGTTTAATACTATGTCCATTTAGCAGCATAATAGTAGTAAGTTATAATATAGGGACTATGATTTGTTTAGCCTCAGGTTCTTGCCCTGACAATAATGTCAAATACAGCTTTTTATCTTGTGGAGTGGGACTTCAATATAAGGAGGAAATGGTTGGCTACTCTAATGATGTTGTGCCACTATTGCAGCAGTGGGTAAGTCGTGCCATACCAGTGATTTTTGTAGTTCACAGGATTCACAACAAGGTAAGAATGATTTATGAGGCTATTGGTAGCTAATTGATAGCAGGCCATATAAGGAAAGTCGGTTTTCTTTAAAAGTGTTGCCCCTGATATGGAGTATAGGGAATACTCCATTGCTAGTGGGAATGTAAACTTGTACAGCCAAGTACAGCCACTTTGGAAATCAGTATAATGGTTTATCAGAAAACTACGAATCAATCTACCCTATGATCCAGCAATACCACTCTTGGGCATATACCCAAAGGATGCACATTTATAGCACAAGGGCATTTGCTTTATTATGCTCATAGCAGCACTATTTGTAATAGCCAAACCCTATAAAAACCCTAGGTGCCCCCAACCAAAGAATGAATTTAAAAAATTCTATGGTATATTTACACAATTGAGTACTAAACAGGAGAGAGAGAGAGAGAGAGAGAGAGAGAGAGAGAGAGAGAGAGAGAGAGAGAGAGAGAGAGAGATCTTCAAATTTGCAGGCAAATAGATGGAACTAGAAAATATCATATCCTGAATAGGTAACCTAGACCCAGAAAGACAAACAGGGTATTTACTCACTTATAAATGGATATTAGACATAAGTCAAAGGATGAAGAGGCTACAATCCACTACAATCCACAACTCCAGAGAAGCTATTTAGCAAGAAGGACCCTAAGAGAGACAGGAATGAAAAATAGATAAAATCTCTTGAGTAAATTGGGAGCATGTGGTGAAAGGGGAGACGAGAACATGGGGGAATTTGATGGTTGAGTTGGGGGAGAGACAGAGAGGGAGAAGAGTGAAATAGATATCTTGATTAAGGGAGCCATTGTGGGCTTAGAGAGAAACCTGATGTTAAGGAAACTCCCAAGAATCCACAAGGATAATCCCAGATAATATTCCTAGCAATAGCAGAGAGAGTGCCTGAACTGACCTTCCATTGTAATCAAATTGATGAGCACCCTAACTGTCATCATAGAACCTTCATCCAGCAACTGATGGAAACAGATGCAGAGATCCACAGCTAAGTACCCAGTCCAGTTGAAGAGAAAGATGAGGGGTTATATGAGCAAGGAGGTCAAGATCATGATGGGGGAAACCACAGAGACAGCTGACTGGGAGCTCACCGACACTGGACTGACAGCTGGGAAACTTGTATGGGACTGAACCATGCTCTCTGAATGAGGGTGACAGTTGTGTGGCTTGGGCAGTTTGTGGACCTCTGGCAGTGGGTTATCCCTAGTGCATGAACTGGCTTTTTGGAGCCCATTCCCACCATGTAGAGGGATACCTTGCTCAGCCTTGATACAGGGGAGGGGACGTCCTGCCTCAAATTGATGTCCCAGACTTTGTTGACTGCCCATGGGAGACCTTATCCTCTCGGAGGAGTGAATGGGAGAATGGTATAAAGGATAACTAGGGGATGCGTGGGAGGAGGGGGAACTGTGGTTGGCACGTAAAAAAAATTTTTTTACATAAAGAAGAATATTTCCCCTGATAAGTTGGGTCATTCCACTTGAAGGCCATGTCTTTAAACATACGGCTAATGCTAGTTAAACTTGATAGGTGACAGACAACAAAGGGGATGTAAAATTGAGTGGATAGAGATAGGAAGAATTAATGTAGGAGTTTGGAAAGCTGAGGGATATATTCAAAATACATGGTATGAAATTCCCAAGGACTAATAAAAATTAAATTTAGAGGCTCAAGTGGATCTCTGTTAGGAGCACCTTTGTTCTTACGAAAGGCCACGGTTTGATTATCAGTGCCATATGATGATTCATAGCAATCCATAACTCAAGTTCCAGGGGATTCCACATTCTCTTCTGACCTTTATGGATACCATGCTCTCATGTTACATACAGATAAATATGCCAGAAAAACATACACATAAATTAAAGTAAATATATCTTTTCAAATTCAAAATTTTAAAGAAATTTTAAATTAATGAGGAACATTTTACTAATACTAATTGATTTGTACTTTCTATTTATTAGACTAAATAGAATGATTAAAAATTTAAAAAGATTACAATTAGACTTTCTGAGATGTCCAAAGTCTGTATATAAGAACTCAAACTTTAACCATGTGAAATAGAAGTTCACAGCATTTAACTGTAGACTTTCAGTTCTTAAACTAGACATGGTATGTACTCACTCGTAAGTGGACTTTAGACATAAAGGATAATAAGGCTACAATCCACACACCCTCCCAGCAGGTAGGTAACAGGAGGAAATTAAAAGAGACATCTATACATTCTCCTGGGATGGGGAAAGGGAGAAGATCTCCTGAGAAAATTGCAATCATTGGGGGGAGGAGAGAAAGGGGAGGTGAGAAGAGGACATGAAAGAATGGGATGGTGAGGGAGAGCAACAGAGAGAGAGAGATAAAGAAATATATATCCTAATAGGAGGAGCCATTGTAGGATTAGAGAGAAACCTGGTACTAGGGAACAACCAAGAACCCACAAGATGAACCCAGCTAGAACTCCAAGCAATGGTGGAGAGAGTGCCTAAACTGTCCTTTACCTATTGACCATATGAATGATCACCCTAATTGCCAATATAGAACCTTCAACCAGCAGCTGATGGAGGCAGGTGCAGAGATCCATAGCTAAGCAGTGTGCTGAGCTACTGGTCCAGCTGAAGAGAGGGGGGAGAGATTACATGAGCAGAGGGATCAGGATCATGATGGGGAAACCCATGGAGTAGGCTGTCCTGTGCTGTTGGGAGCTCACAAACTCTGAAATAATCGCTGACAAACCTTCCTGGAATGGATCTGGACCCCCTGGATACAAATGACAATCAAAAGGCATGGGCAGTTTCTGGAGCTTCTTGCAATTAGGCCAGTCTATCCTGGTTGCACGAACTGAACTGGCTTTTCAAAGCACATGCCTCAGGGGAAACCTTTCTTAGCCTTAATACTTGGGCGATGGACTCGGTCCTACCTCGACTGGATATGACAGAATTGACTCACCTTGGGATTCCTTGCCATCTCTGGAGAGTGAACAGAGGAGGAGGGAGAGAAGCTGGGGGAGGGCTGGGAGAAGGGGCAGGAGAGGCAGCAGTAATGGGCATGGGGAAAGTTTTTAAAGATAAAATAAATTAAAGAAAAAAACTTCTACAAGGAAAAGAATATTGTCTACATATATTGCAGCTGAAACTGCAATGTCTAGAGTACAGCTTGTATAGTTTAAATTTTGGTGTTTGTAAGATAGCACGAATCCATGGAAGTCATTTAGGGCCCGAACTTACAGCTGTAATACATAATGATTGCCACCAGAGGGCAGCACAACAGCATTAAGTTCTAAAGGATGGGAGAGAGCTGTTTTCCAAATCCAGAAAAGGAAGTGCAGGAAAGTGGAATCGGTTACTGTTTTTCACCTTGAGTATCACTTTCATGTCTAGTCCTTGGAGTCCGTGTATTTTAATTCAAATGTTAGCATTAGATATTAACTTGAATTCTATTCTGGCCTGATTATTCTAATAGGATCTTCCTGTTACATCTCTTTTAAACTTCACATTAAGACAGGATGAAAAGAGCTATGGATTTTCCATGACATTGTATCTGAGGCCCTGGCATTCGATTAAGTACTCACAAGTCGAGGAAGACCCTGATCTGTGAAGTCAGGCTACTGCACCAGGCAGAAAGCAGGAATGAACAATTATTCTCATTGCATTCCTTAAATGAAAACAAAGAGTACTTCCTGAGGAAAGAAAACGGCCACCACAGAGTGGGTAGTAGTAGCATTGCTTAAATACTTATGTGTTGTAGTTTCTGTTTGGCTTATTACTGGGAGGTGCTCATGTAAAGACGTTGAGTCATATGAAAAAGGAGAGCTGTCTGTGGACATTACGGAGATCAACAGGGAGTACGGCTCAACTAATCTAACAGTAGTTAGCTGGGAACATCAAATCCAAGAACATAGTAGTGCTCAGTCTCACAATGCTGAGTGTCTCAGCTGAAACCCTGAAGAAGTAGACTCCAATGCCAGTGAAGGAATGGATGTGCGAGCAAAGCAAAGGTTCTTTCAGGGAAATAACCTAACAGGGAAACAGATATTTCTGGTGCAATTTCCTCAGGTCTCCTAAAACTACCTTCTAGCTTGAGCTCCTGCCTTGAACCAGCATTCCAGATAGCCCACTTCTCAAGCCCCCATCAACATGAAGTAGTCAGCAAATTCATTACCCCCTATCATCTTCATTAAAAAAAAAATTAGAATGACTGTCTGAAACATTCCTTCCTGAGGACCTGAGTTTGGAGCCGGAGCTCACGTGTAAAACCCAGGTGCAAACAACCTTCTAGTTTATGAATGAAATTGAAATGAAGAGGACAAACACCCCCATCGCAGCAAGAGGGAAGGCAGAACCTACATCCAGTGACTGATGGAAGCTGATGCAGACACCCACAGCCAAGCACTTGGCTAAATGCCTGGAGTTCAGTTGAAGAAAGGGAGGAGGGACTAGAGGAGCAGGGGGAGGATCAAGAGCATAACGGAGATACCCACAGAGACAGCTGACCTGGCTAGGGAGAGCTCCCTGACTCTGGACTGACAGCTGGAGAGCCTGCATGGAAGCAAACTAGGTCCTCTAAGTGAGGATGACAGTTGCCCTAAACAAGCTGATGGTGGACTCCCTGGCAATGGGAACAGAAAATGTCCTAGTTACACGAACTGGCTTTCTGTAGCCCAGCCCCTATGGTGGGATGCCTTGCTCAGCCTTGATACCAGGAGGATGGGATGAATCCTGCCTCAACTTGATATGTTGGCCTGTGTCGACTGCTCAAGGGAGGCTTCTGAGGCCATCCACTCCTTTGAGGAGTAAATGGAGGCTAGGGTGGGGGAAGGTGGAGATGATTGGGAGAAGGGGAGAGAGGGGGAACAGTGGAGTGTATGTAAAAGGAATTTTATCAATAATTTAAAAATACTTTTTAAAGATATTGAAATGAAGAGATATTTGCAAACTAAAAAATATACTAGACAATACTGTCACCTTGTGGCAAAGACTAGCTATGGAAGCTTTTATTAAAGCACTCTGAAAACTGTTTTTCACCTGATGGTATTTCAATAACAGTGGGATTTTAAATGATTGATGGATACAATATCATTCATTATTTCTAAGATGGGATAAATTGCAATAAGTAATTTTCTGTGAGAACATATACCTGTTCACTTTTCAATTGCATTCAGTTGCAAAGTAGTCAAACTCAATACTTTCCTAAGGGGAAAAAAGGGGAGTGAGATCTAACAAATGTCTTTAAATTATGTAAAAAGTCAAGATCCAAAATCCAGTACAAACTTTCTAACAACTTCTAAATCACCAACTGCATCTTCTAAGCTTATCCCTAAAGGTATCAACTAGAAGCATCATATAACCTCCCTAATAAACAAGACCCATATATCATCTATGTACACAATAAGTCTCATTAATTTCTTCATTTTGTAAAACAAGCAGAAAAATAAGCTATCCCTTTCCTAGAGTTTAAAAAAAGAATAACTAAAATAATTAGATTTTTTATTTTACTTACACTTTTAGTGGTGCAACATGTCAGGTTATTTATTTAATCTCTCTGGATCTTAATTTCTGTGCTCTATAAATGCAGATACTAATATTGCCGAGATATTAGATTGTGAGAATATAGTGAGTTAATACAAGTATTTATTCAAGTTGTGCCTGAAACCACAAGAAATACTTATTTCATTTTAACTCTTATTTCTATTACAAAATAGTAAGAAATAAATAGGATGAATACCAGCAACGTACTTATATATACTATTTATTAGGCTTCACATAATTCTGTAGTGTGACTTGATGGACTTTCTAGGCCTAAGATAGGCTATCTAGGTACCAGCAGAAGTTTAATGAAAAATAGACTCAAGTTTTACTTGAATTCTCCCATTTATAAAATGGATGTTGAAAACTAGCCTCATTCTAGTACTTTCTAGACTTGTGGAAATCAGTTATTATTCCTAAATTTTATATTACTGGCAACATAGAAACAATATACCTAACAAAGGATTGCTTTAATGGTTGAGATAATTTATGTGTAAATTTTAGGATAGTATGAGACTTAAAATATATGAAGTTAAGTTTCTCTGCTTAAAAATAAGTGTCACCTACAGGAGTATTAATAACTGTTAGATAGTATACACAGCTTACTGTGTATATTACATAATGATAGAAGAAATACTTTGCAGATTTGGGGTGATGGGACATGTTTGACCTCAAAGATGTGAATTGGAAGAATGGGTAGTGTGTTAGAATTAGGAAAGTGTGGTTGTAAAGATCCTGAAAAAAGAATAAAAGACCAGTATTTGATTTCAGGCACATTGATGGCTTCCATGTAGCCTTGTTCACATTATAAAATCTTTTGAGCACATTTTCTCAGAACCAAGAATAAAATTAAATAAAATATAAAACGGTCCCAATTAAGCCAGTGTCATAAAAATATTAATTCAAATATTACCTATAGTGATTTGAATGAGATTGGACCATATAAGTTCATAATTGAGTGGTATTGTAGCTGGTATACTGTTTAGAAAGGACTAGGGGATGTGACCCTGATGGTGTGTCACTGGGAGTAGGCTTTGAGGTATGAAATGTTCATGTCAAGCCCAATCTCTGATGCTGTCTCTAACTTGCAGATAAGATGTAAGATCTCAGAAACTGCTCCAGTGCCATACTTACCTGCCTGCTGCTATGCTTCCCATCATGATGATCATTGATTGACTCCCTGAAACTGTAAATGAGTCCCTAATTAAATGCTTCCTTTTATAATTTTCTTAGATCATGGTGTCTCTTCACAACAACAGAAAAGTAGCTAAGACATTACCTAAATTATTATTATCATTAACAAAATTGTTATTTTCTGCATTTGAGATCTGATTATCTTATTAGGGGATACCTTTTAAAGAATTCTGGCTTTTTATGAGCAAGAAGAAACAAAAGATACAACAAAAATAGGAAATAAATTATTGAATTGGGAAAAATTAGCCAGTTGGTGCAGATATCTTTGAACTAATTATTGAAATCAGTGAGGTCACTCAGGGACATACTTGAACATTATATTTGAAAACCTTCATTCACTTCACACCTTCTTACTTTATATCCTTAGAAAGAAAACAGGCAAATAAAAAACAAACAGACTATATTATTTTAAAAAGCAAAAAGAACCCCACAATAAACAAAATGCAGAATCAGAAATCATAATATTCAAGTAAAAGGCCAGTAAGATAAAAACAAATTCCCAAACAAAGCAATGTACATTATAAAAATCTACAAACAGACCACTGAGTTTGTCTTTTGTTAACCATCTACTGTTCGTCATGAAGACCATCCTTAAATGTGGTTTATGCAACCAGTGAGAGTCCACTGGAAAAAAAGTCATTTTTTCCTTTGCAAGTGGTTGTACATAGAAATAGCTTCATGGATAGAGATGGGGGGTTAGTGTCTACTTGCCACTCTCTGCACTAGGACCCAGCTAACTTAACTGTGGAGGACTTGCACCTTCTTCCACAGTCTCTGTGACTTTATATTTGCATCATTCTTGTTGTGTCTGGAAGATTCTGTTTCTTTGGTGTCATCCAACTTCTCTGGGCCCTTAGAATCATTCTTCCTCCTCTTTGCCATAGTTCCCTATACACTGAAGGGAAGGTTTTGGTGTAGACATCTCATTTAGTATTGTTATAATGTCTCTCTCTGTACATAGTTCAGTTGTAGATCTCCATATTAATTCCCATCTACTGCAAGAGGAAACTTCTGTGGTGATGGTGCAAGGCACTGATCTATGTGTATAGTTGAATGTCGTTGAATCATTTTATTGCTACATTTCTTTAGAAGAAGAGTAGAATTGGGGTTTTTCCTATGCCCGTGGCTTATCTAGTTTCAGCTTCTTGGCTACCTGAACAGTGACATGCACACATTCCATCTCATGAAGTTGACATTAAAAATCCAATCAGATTGTGGTTGGTTATTCTCAAAATGTTTGCATCACACCAGCATATCATGCAGGCAGGTCAATTTTGTAGATCACAGTGTTTGTAAAAAAAAAAAATGGTGGATACATTTTTTTCCTATGGCAGCATTTGTAGAAAAATTGGTGGATGCATTTCTCCTATCGTGAAACTTCAAGTACCATGGACACTAGTCATAGGGTGTAAAAGTTCTAATTAGACACCAGTTCAACTTTATGTGTTCAATGAGATATATAAATATTGTTTTCAGCAATACAGCCATACTATCAATTTTGGAGAGAAACCAAATAGCTGTGTCAACATTCTGAGTTATTTGGGGGTTTCTATGAAGTACAGTTGGTCAAAAACTCAACTAGATACTCTGACAATAGTGCTGGAAGAAAAAAATATGTTTTAAGGCATTGTCTCCCCTACTCTTGGTAACTCCATTTAGATTTCTTTCATATATGTGTGTAATTTAAGAAGCTTCTAAAATGGTAGTTTTTCATATGACCTTTAAAAGGCCCTTAGTGTTATTTTCTCCTCTCACCATATTCCTTTCCTTACTTTTTTTCCACCTCCTTACTGTTGAATCCTCCTGTTCTAGTCTTCACTCTGTCTTTCAATAATTATATAATCTATTCATCTTCCTTGAAGGATCCTCCCCTTCCCATTAGTCCTATACTCTCTGTGAAACCTCAGTGATTATATGGATTTTGGTGTGCCAATTGAAGAATTAAAATCGGGCATCCACATGTAAGAGAATGCATACCATATTTGTCTTTCTGGGCTAGGATTATCTTGCTCATAATGATTTTCTTCTCAATATATCAGTTTGCCTACAAACTTCATGATTTTTTTAACAGATGAATAATAATCAACTGTATGGATGCACCACATTTTGTTATCCATCCATTTGTTGTTGAACACCTAGGATATTTTCAATTTCTGACTATTTTGAAGAAAGCAGCAATGAACAAGGATATGCAAGTGTCTTAGAGTAAAATATAAAGTCCTTTGAGTACATGTCCAAGATATAAGTGGATCTTGAGGCAGCTCTATCCTCAGGTTCCCAAGCTAGAACCACACTGATTTCCGTAGTGTCAATACAAATTTTCACTGCCATCATCAATGTATGAGTGTTCTCCTTACCTCATTTGTTTTCATTGATCTTGGGCATTCTCAATAATGAAAAAGAAAATGTCAAAGTAGTTTTGATTTGCATTTCCAAGATGACTAAGGATATTAGACATTTTATTAAATGCTTCTCAGGCATTTGTTTCCTGTTTTGAGAATTCTGTTTAGATCTGTATCCAATTTTAAAATTTGGTTATTTTTTCCTTGATGTCCTGTTTTGAGTTCTTGCATATTTTATGTTAGCTCTCTATCAAGTGTGTAGTGAGTAAAAATATTTTTGTCAGATGGATGTTTCATTTTATAGAATTTAGAAAATTAAAACAAGTACATAATACAATAGATTTTTTTTTTTGAAATTTCAACGGGCAACTGCTTTGAGTTCAGAAAAGGGTGATTCTATAATCACACATTTGCTAGAAATTATGGTCATCATGGAAATACCTGTTTAAGCTAACACTGACAATGCTCCAGCATATGTCTATCATAAGAATGAAACAGTTCTTTTTGCTTATTATAATATAATAACAATATAATATAATAATATAATACTAACAGGTATACCACACAATCCTACAGGGCAAGCAGTCATAGAAAGGTCAAATCAAACCAAAGGATATGCTAAATAAACAGAAAGAGGTAACTAAGACTCCAAGAAATAGACTACATAATGCTATAGAAAAAACTACTGAGCTAAATCATCCTGTCTACTTCAAAGACGTGTTAATCTCAGAATTGAAATCAGGATATATGTTATGTTGGGGAAGGGGTTTTTCTTTTCTTTCCACAGGTGAAAAAAAACTGCAGGTACCATCAAAATTAATAAAGACTTGATTCAAACAGGAGAAACTTCTTAAAAATGAGAAATGAACCACTGATGTGACAATTTTTTTAAATTGTAAGAAAAACTCACCAAACATGGGTTGGCACAGGGTTTTATCTTTGTCTTTACAGAAAACTAGAAATACTCATCTTCAAGAAGTCAAAAGACCTTGGACATCTAGATGTCTAAAGCAGAAGGAAAGGCTATCCAGAAAAAAAAATTGCAAGCAAAGGAATATTGGTACCAATATACTCTACAGGGTAAAATCTCATTGTCTAATATCCCATATCTCTTTATTGTTATGAACAGCTGAAGTCCTAGTTCAATTATAAATTAATGCTGGCTTTTTAATTGAAGTATGGCTTTCTCCTTCTCTAAGCCCAAGCATGCTTGTTAAAAGAAAATGCAAAATCTCTATATCATATCATAAGAGCCACCTTATATGGGACAGAAGAATAACCAAAATTAGAAACTATTTTATTTATACTAATCTTAAAACATATAAATGCTTATGTAAAAATTTATAAGATTATATATGTATATTAAACCTTTTGTCATATTAATGATTATATAAGGTATTAATAGTAGATAAAACGTTTTATCTAGCTTTCTGTAATTTGTTTGGGTTTGAGTCTCTTATTTTTCTGCACTGAATCATGAGGATGTTGAATTGCAACTTCTGAAATTTTCAAAAGGAAGATGGGGCCCACAGTGATGATTTCACATGGACTATGGCAACACCACTAGGCTGACAAACACCAACCAGAGGTCAGCATTAGACTACAAACTGCTCAGAACAATTTTGAGGTGGCTAGCTGAGATGAACTAGCCTCACAGACTACTCTAGCCAGGACCTGAGACAAGCCTTGCACTTTCCTGTTATGTAGAGATTGGATAAAAAAAAATGATACAGCTACTTATTTTAAAATTTGACTGTCGTGATATATTTTATATTTAATAAAATCAGCCTGGAATATCACCCACAGTCAAGACAGCAGGGTCAGAGAGTTGCAACTCACACCTTTAATCCCAGCATGGACAGACCAAGTGGTGATTTTAGTCTTTAATCTTATAACTTCAGAGACAGAGATCTCTCTGAGTTTCTGTGAGTTCATGGTCTAACTACCAAACAGTAGTAGTTCACACCTTTATTCCCAACTCTAAGATTACGATGTAGAGTTGAACCCAGAAGTGAAACAACTGGGTGAAGAAGATACTTAAGGCAGGCATAGGAAGACAATGTGGTATTCTGTAGAAATGAGTCAGGCTGAAGACTCTTCAAAACAGCTTTCACTCTGAGAAGCTGGCTAGGTGACATTTGATTGTAGTCTACTTTCTCTCTCTGATATTCCAGCTTTTCCCCAATATATGACTCTGATATTTCATTCAATACCAGCTAGAATTTGTGTTTCACTTGACAGTTAAAAAAGTTTTGTTTTCAGGATTCCCTAAGGATGTTGTTGCCCCAGACAGCAGGAAGTAAATTTAAGAACAGGATCCTCACATTCCCAAGAGTTGGGGTGGGTGATTTTTGGATTTTAGATGGGTTATAGATGACTGTCATTTTTTAGGGTGATTGATTACGAATTGTTATTGGTTATGGTTAGGAAAAAACTGAACAAGAAAGATTAGATTCAGGGTTCTTGAAAAAAAGAAAAAAGAGGATACAGATATAATAGGATAAAAGGGTGCATTGTTGAATCTACTTTTAAAAAGCAATAACTAGATTAAAATTTTTCACATTGGATTGGATTCTTGTATATTGTATATAAGTTGTGTATATTGATACAAAGTTGAGATTAATTTTTATTTATTATTTATTATTATTTGTACATATTTGTCTACTCTTGTTCAAGGTATTATACCTATACAGTTTACTGAAAAATGTAATACAAATTACTAGTCCTTGAAAGTTATTAGCAAATAATTAGGACATAAAGAAATGTAAGTTACTAGTTAGACATTACAATCAAGCTTAGATATAAACTTTGATATATTAGATATGTTTTCAAGGTCAAACATATATTTTAGATCTTCTTCAAATACCTTAGCAATCTACCAATATGACATTTAATATCTTTTAATAACATTCTATTTTTATGACAATGACACATGTCTGTTCCTGATAGCACCAATATACTTCATGAAAGATGATAGGCATTGAAGAAACTCCACATGGAGTTGACTTTCTTTGTGGCAAAAGTTATCCCCTAGTCAAGAAAGTGCCTTGCCCTTGACTGCTGAGAGTATGATATCTGAAATAGACAAGCAGGATACATAAAAAAGAACTGATGAAACTTTCTAGGACAAAGTAGGATGGTCTTTAAGAATATCCTGCTTCAATGAGAACTGTCAGATATCTTAGGCCTATAGGCCTACAACTGATACTTCAGTGCTGCAGAGGAACCTTCAGTGACAGTTCGGGCAGCCAGTTGTTTCATTTTTGACATTTTTTGGAAGTCATTTGTTTGCACTTCCTTTTTACTTAGTTAATATTATTTCCTACTGGGTCTCTGAGGGTGTTGGAGATAGTTATAGTTTTCTAGTGACAATTATAGAAAAGAAACTCACTAAAATGTTGAAATATATAAGTTTGAGAGACATAAAATGATAGTTTTCAATGAGTAATACAAGTTAGATAGAAAGTGAAGTAGGTACAGTTCTTAGGATAGATGATGGAATATTTTCTTTGAATTTTTCAGCTGTTCCTGGACTGGGCATTACTCATGTAATTATTGCTTATATGTTGTATATGGTTATAGTACCTATTGAATATAGTTTTTCTTACATTAGTTATAACATTATTTTTTTATTTTTGACACAAAAAGGGATATGTGGTGATATGTATTTAATAAAATTAGTCTGGAATATCAGAGAGTCAACCACAGAGCCAAGCCATGAAGGTCAGGAAGTGGTGACCCACACCTTTAATCCTAGCTTTAGGAATGTGGAAAGAGGAAATTAAATAGCTGAGCAGAGGAAGAGAAGAGATGTTTTTCAGCGTTCCCAGACACTTCCTTGGTAGGATAAGGAAAGATAAATTGGAATCTGAGGATTTCATGGAAACAGGCCTGAGGAGTTTGAGGTGAGATGAGTCTGTGGTCTATTTTTCTATCTCTCTGATATTCCAGCTTTTCTCCAGTATCTGGCTCGGAGTTTTTTTATAATACCAAAGAGATTTCGTGTAATAGGTATTTCCTTTGTGTTCCTGATCTCTCCAAGAATTTTATCATGAAGGGGTGTTGGGATTTTGACAAAGGTCTTTCCTAATGAGATAATCATGTGGTTTTTGTCTTTCAGTCTTTTTGTGTAGTGGATTATATTTATTAATTTACATATGTTGAACCATCCTGCATCTGAGATGAAGTCTATTTGATCATGGTAAATGATCTTTTTATGTGTTCTTGGATTCATTTTGCAAGTATTTTGTTGAGAATTTTGCATCAATATTCATAAGAGAAATTGGTCTGGCATTTTCTTTATTGGGTCTCTGGTTTGAATATTACAATAATTGCAACCTTATAAAAAACATTATACAATGTTCCTTCTTATATTTTGTTTTGCGGAATAATTTAAAAAGTAGTGACATTGATTCTTCTTATAAGGCCGGGTAGAATTCTGAACTGAAACTATTAGGCACTAGGCTGATTTTTGTTGGGAGACTTAATTACTGCTTTTGTTTTGCTTGGAGCTACAGGGCTGTTTAAGTTGCTTCACTGATCTTGGTTTAACTGGGTAAGTCATATGTATCAAGAAATCTAACCATGTCTTTTAGATTTTCCAGTTTGGTTTACATAGATTTTTAAAGTATGTCCTTGTAATTCTCTGGATTTCCTTGGTATCTATTGTGAAGTCCCCCTTTTCACCTCTAGTTTTATTAATTTTAAAATTCTCTCCCCATCTTTTAGTTAATTTAGCTAAGTATCAGTCTTACTGATTTTCTCAAAAAGACCACATCTTTTTGTTTTTAATTTTTTTGTATTGTTTCTTGGTAGTGGTGATGGAGACTTGAGTCTATTTTACTGATTTTAGCTATGGGTTTGATCATTTTTTTCTGTCTACTCTTTTGAATATGATGTTATCCTGTTCTAGATCTGTCACACATGAAATTGTTACTAATATGAGAGCCCTCATTTTTATGTAGTCACTTGGAACTATGAACTGCCTTTGTACTATAGGTTTGGGTATCTTGTGTTTTCCTTTTCATTAAATTCTGATAACTTTTTAATTTTTATATTAATTCTGTATAGAACCATCAGTGGTGAGTTATTCAGTTTGCATTAGTTTGTAAACTTTCTGTTAGTTCCACTGTTGTTTACATCTAGCTTTAATCTGTGGTGGTAAGCTTGGATGTAGTGTGTTTCCATTTTCTTATATCTTTTGAGACTTGTTTTGTGCTCAAGTATGTGGGCAGTTTTAAAGAATTTTTCATGAGCTGGTGAGAAAAATATATATTGTTTTTATGTTTGGGTGAAATGTTCTGTAATAAATATCTGCTAGATTTATGATATCATTTATGTCCAGAATTTCTGTAGTTTTTATTTATCAGTCTGTTGGCAAGAGTGGGGTGGGATATTAAAGTCACCCAACTGTCACTATGTGAAGGCCAATGTGTAATTTCAGCTATAGTCGTTTTTCTTTTATGAACTTACATGCCTATGCATTTGGTATATAATTGTTTAGAACTGCAACACCCTCTTGGATTTTTCCTTTGATAAGTATATAGTGTCCCTTTCTGTATCTTTTTGGGGGAATCGAAGTTTATTTTGTTAGATAGTAACATACCTACACTTGTTTTATTCTTGAGTCCTTTGCTTAGAATACATTTTTTCCATTCTTTTACCTGAAAGTGATGTTTATCCTTGATGGTAAGGTGTGTTTCTTGTATGCAACAGAAAGATGGATCCTGTTTTCTAATCTAGTCTGTTACTCTGTATGTTTTTAGTGGGAACTGGAGAACATTATATTGAGAGTTATCAATGAGTAGTGGTACTTTATTCCTGTTATTTTGTTGTTACAATGTGGATTTTCACTCTTCTTTTGGTTTATTGGTCTGGGATGATTTATTCTTTGTGTTATCTTCGGGGTGGTTAACCTCTTCAGATTGAGGTTTCCCTTCTAGTTCCTCCTGGATTTATAGATAGATACTTTTTAAATTTGGCTGTATCAAGGAAATTTTTTCTTTATTATGATTGATATTTTTGCTAGGCATAGTAGTCTGGACTGGCATCTGTGGTCTCTTAGATTTTGTGAACAACTATCCAGATCCTTACAGCTTTTAGAGTCTCCATTGAGAAACTGGGTGTTATTCTAATATGTCTACTTTTATGTTACCTTGTCTTTTTCTGTGGAACCTTTTATTCTTTGTTCGGTACAATTAGTGGTTTATTATGTGCTGTGAGGAATTTCTTTTCTGGTTCAGTCTATGTTGCAGTAAGACAAAGAATAATCAGTAAAACCTGGGATTAAAGGTCAGGTAAATCCTGGGTCTGTATTCAAAGTTGTAATCTCCAGTGAAGGAATTTGAGGTAGGTGGTACTGTACCTGCAAGCAGAATGGAATGAAGATGAGGGTGAGGCTGGGGAGATTGTAATAAAGAAAATGAAGCAAAGTGAAAATCTCCTACCTAGGTCCAGGTCTCTTGTGGTCACTGGAGATCCCAGGTAGAGCGTGTTTCCCAATATCCTTGGCTAACACAAAGGAACTGGAATGAGCTAGAAGGGAGTTGAGGGGGTTCATAGAAATGTGGAAAGCTATGTTTACACCAAGATTCAGATAGTCCACAGAAAATGGAAGTAGGGTGTGAGGAGGGGCACTTGCAGGCATACTGCTACAGTGTTGGGGAAAGCCAGATACTTGCTCTTAAAAAGGTGCAATGAAGCTGTAGTCAAGCAGCTCTTATACTTCCCCTACCTCATCACTTGGAAGAACAGCACATAGGCAAAGAGACACCGGCATTGTGACTTCATCATTATGATGCAGTCCCATGAAAGTGGGGGAAGAGTAATGTGGTAACACTCTCCCAGGATCATTTTGTTCTTCCTCTTCAGGCCTGTTGGCAGGTAAAGGCCAGATGGCAGGCTGAAATCCAACCAAACTTGTAGCTGTGGTCTCTAGTGAAGTCAACTCCAGTAAATCAGAGGCTTCAATCACCTTCCTCAGAAACTCATCTCTATTTCCTGTTCCCACCATGACAAAGGACTGTCTCCAAGTATGAGTTGAGACAAACTGGAAACAGCTTACAACTTTTCACCACAGCATTGTAGTCAAAAGATCCTATCTATCAAGACTCATACAAGCCAGTTAACAACCTATCATCTGCCAACAAATCATGGACCAACCAAGCCCAAGCCAAACAGACATGAATAAACCAGTTATAAGCCCAGCAGACAGAAGTCCACACAATATGAAACAACCAGAGCCCAGCCAATCAAACATCAACCAACCAAGTATGAGCCAACAAGGTATGAACAAGGCAGGTGCGACAAGACCAGGTCCAAGTCAAACAGATAGAACCCAAGCAGGCCTAAGCCAACCCAATATGAAACAACCAGGGCCAAGCATGGACAAGCCCATCATGAACAAATTAGATACAAGCCAACAAATTATGAAGCATTCAGACTCAAGCCAAGTGGATATGAAAACCTCAAGTACAAACCAAGCAGGTATGAATCAACCAGGCACAAGTCAAACAACCATATGCCATACAGGCCCACCTGCTCCCATCATGAAGCAATGGAGTCCAGGGTATCCAGGCAAGAGATCAGCAGACATATTGCAAATAGACCAAACTAATCAGCGAATGAAACAATCAGATACAGTGCAACGAGACCGAAGCTATACAGGACAGAGACAACCAATTACATTGAAATCAGATCCAAGTAATACAGGAATAAAGCAAACAGAATCATGGCAATGTGGGCCAAGTTCACAAAGCTTGAGACAAACAGATACCTGTCATTTGAGCCCAAGCCACTCAGGCAAGAGATATGCAAATTCATGGCAAGCTTGCTTGAATCACCTAGTCACCAAACAACTAGACTTCCAACAAAGTTTTACCCAACTAGGAATAAGAAAATCTGACATATGGCAATCAGGCCTTATCCAACAAAGCAGGAAACTGTTAAGCCCATGGCAAACAAGCCTCAGCCCACCAGGCATGAGACAACCCAGCACATGGCAATCAGGCTCCAGTCCATCAGGCATGAAACAGTCAGGGACATGGCACACAGGCACCAGCCCATCAGGCATGAAACAGTCAGGGACATCGCAAGCAGGCTCCAGCCCATCAGGAATGAAACAGTCAGGCACATGGCAACCAGGTCCTAGCATACTAGGCAAGAAACAGTTAGGCACAAGGCAACCAGGCCCCAGCTCACTAAGTACAAAATTGTCAGGGACATGTCAACTAGGCCCCAGTCAACAAGGTATGGAATGGTCAGACACACAACAACTAGGTCCTAGTCCACCAGATATGATGCCATCAGACACAAAGCAACTTTGCCTCAGACAACCAGGCATAAGAATATCTGACACATGTCTATCAAGCCCCAGCCAACCAGGCATGAAGGAGCTGGAAACATGGCAATCAGGCACCACTCAACCAGGCAGAAAAGAGTTGGACACATGGCAATTAGGCACCAACCAACGAGACATTCAGTTGGATTCATGGCAATGGGGTCCCAACTACCCAGGCAGGACACAATCAGATAAATGGCCAATAGGCTCCAACCCCCCAGGTATGAAACAATTGGACTCATGGCAACTAGGCTCAGATCAACCTGGCATGAGATATTCAGACTCATGGCAATGGAGTTCAAACCAGTCAGGCATGAAACATACAGATTTATGGCAGTCAAGTACCATCCAATCAGACATAAGACAATCATATTCATGGCAAAAAAGCACAAGCCAGCCAAACATGAAACAACTGGATACATGGCAACAGAGTCCCAGCATCCCTGGTGTACGACAATTATACACATGGCAGCCAAGCCCCAGTTGCTCAGGCACAAGACAATCAGAAAAATGGCAACCAGGTCCCAGTGATACAGACATGAGACAATCAGATACTTGGGATCCAATGTCACTGCAGTTGAAGACAAGCACCAGCCAATTGGGTATGTGCCAAGAAGACATGAAGCAATCAGAGACAAGTAAAGCAGAAGCCACACAATTAGGCACAAACCAATTAGATACAAGCCAACCAGATACCACCCAATCAGGAACTAGTCAATTAGATACAAGCCAACCAGATACAACCCAATTAAGCCAAGAAGAAATGATACAATCAGATATATCAGAGCCAAGCCTAAGCCAACCAGAGATGAAAATCAGCACATTGGAAACCATTCAATTAGTCTCAACTCAAATAATCATAAGTCAACCATCTGAAAGTCAATTTGAGCAAAGTGAATCAAGTGTGAATGACTTAGGTACAAATCAACAAGAAATAATCCAATCATCCACAAGAAAAACATGTATTGCACCTTTCTACATAAGACCAGCTGAGCCTCAAGACTGCCCAGATATCCTGCAACTGATAAAAGTAAGCCTGTATCATCTGATTCCTTAGACATTAGTTCAGGGTTGGAAGAACAAAAGGAATCCATAGTCTAGGTTTGAATCTAGCTCTTTTAATTATGATCCATGTACACAGTGGTTTGGAATTCACTAAACTCTTTCTGATGTTTATTTTCCATAGAAAAAAGATCAAAGTAACTGATATATCAAGAGACTGTTGTAATGTTTTCTTTATATGCAGAATATATATGATATGTGAACTAGGGAATATAGCTCCATTGGTGAATCATATCCAGAAGTCTGTTCACACATACATATCTTGAGTATAAAGAACTGAGTGAAAGTTTTCTTATGCACATGTTTATTTTAATGTCTTTCCTAAAAACCCGACCAAACATAGTAAAGGTGACAGCGTAATATCTATATTACTATGGTGAAATTTTTACGTACTGATGACAGTCATTCATGTGATACAGATGTGTATGTAATATTTCTCTTTGGGCTTTATGTTCTTGAACATATTTCCATTTTTCCAACACCTGATCATTTCCAAATTTATATAAACACTCTTTGCAAAAAAATTATTAGTTTCCCACTCAAATTCCTTAGCTAAAAAACATCATTATGAGGTCTTGTGTAGCTGTACACTAGCATCATTGCAGCAACAGAGTATAAACATTTTTCTATACTTGGTCTTAAAAATTATGTTTTTGGTGTTAAAATGTTTTATGGATACATACCAAACTAAATGACAGCTCCCTCATGGTAAGTGTATGATCTTCTGAAGTTTGTATACATATATTTGTATTGTAAATCCAAAATATACTAGTATAAAGGTAGGTAAAGCAAAACAATTTCTCAAAAGTAGTTCAGCAAACTGCAACAAGAGTTTTTATTGCATAATTTGAATATTACTAGTATACTCACTAAACATTTGTTCTGTTCTGGTATAAACAAACAGTTAAGATATAAGAAACATTGATGCTATGAGTTAGACTATGAGTTTACTCTACAATGCCTTAGTCATAATAGAGTATCTATGTTTTCATATATTATTCATATATTCATGACCATTGTAATACATAAGAATTACATGGTTTACATTATTCTCAATAATAGAAATAATGTTTTTAAGTATAAAAACGAGTAACACTTTGCTTAAAGTCAACTACTGTATATATAAATATATATGAGTTTTAATCAACATATACTTCACATAAATACATAGTATAGTTACCACACAGTTGAAAATGTTGCAAAAGTATGGTTATTCCTGAACTGTTGCTTTTCCTGCTGTATTCCAACTGCTCTATTAATTGCCTTTTAATTGTGTTTCCAGGATTTTCTTTTCTTTGATAACCTCTACTCATCTTTTTTCTTCTCTTAAGAAACAAACTTAGTTGTTTCTCTTGATTTTCTATAACAAAACATATAATGCCTCTATTCCATAAAAGACATAATATTTACTATAATTTAACATTGTTAATCACAGACCTTACAAATCAGTAATTTCAAAAGAAACCAAACATTATTTAAGCTTACATATTTCAAATAACTATAGCTTAGTCCAAATTTAGATTGTATAGTTATCAGAATCTTTAATCCTTGTAATAATTCTATGGTTTTAGTTTTCTGGGAAATACTGCAAAGTTAAATAAAATTTTGGCATGTTCAGAAATACTTAAGACTAGTTTTAAAATCTATTTGGTGACTTGGTGGGAGTTTTATATTGCTATGTTTTGTTTTGTGACAGGGTCTCTCTCTGTGTATCTTGACTGTCTTGAAACTCATTATATAGACAAGGCTTGCTTTGAACTCACAGAGATCCACCTGCCTCTGCCTCCCAAGTGCTGAGATTAGTGTGTATCCCTACACTTGGTGTAAAAGTATAATTTTTAAAACAGACTGTATAGCAGAGCTTAAATTTCCATGTTCTGTATATGTGTTTGCTTAAAGTCAACTACTGTATATATAAATATACATATGAGTTTTAATCAACATATACTTCATGTAAATATATAGTACAGTTACCACATAGCTGAAAATGTTACAAAAGTATGGTTATTCCTGAACTGTTGCTTTTCCTGCTGTATTCCAACTGAACAAAATCATATGAAGAATACATTTTTATAAATGAGTACTTATATGAAAATGATATAGTAAGGACTGGGTAGGATGTTAATAATGAAGCTATATGCTTATATCTTGATTTTTTGAAAAACAAATATTTTGTCTTACTTAGGGTTACTATTGCTGTGATGAAACACAATGACCAGAGGCAACTTGAGGAGGAAAGGGTATATTTGGGTTACATATCCCAAGTCATAGTCCACTGGAATCAGGATAGGAACTCAAACAGAGCAGGACCCTGGAGGCAGGAATCGATGCAGAGGCCTTGTAGTAGTGCTGCTTACTGGTTTACTCCCAATGGCTTTCTTTTAGAATCCAGGACCACCAGTCCAGAGGCGGCACCACCAAAATGGTTTTGTCCTTCTTTCACTAATCAGTAATTAAGGAAATGCTCTACAGGCTTATCTCTGTAATGGTTTAAATATGTACAGGCTTAAAGTGACTATAGCATAATCTTATGGAGGCATTGTCTCACTTGAGGTTCTGTCCTTTCAAGTGACTTTAATATGTGTCAAACTGACATAAAATGAGCCAGAAAATTGCTTTATTTTGGAAAACGTAAACATTTCATTTATATGCAGCAGTAAGGTCTTATTCTGGGAATAGAAATATTCTGTTGAATTCTTGTATGGTAATATGGAAAAATGTAATATTTTCACAGTTTCTGTCATTGGGAAATAAAATTTAACTGGCTTCTGTGGTGGGATTCAGGTGCCAGCTGATAAGGTCCGAAGACGCTTATCCAGGGTCCCGGGCTCCTGAACTGAGAGTGGCCAACACCATTCAAAAGGGGCTGCTGTGATCTTGGGGTCCTGTTCTTCTTCTTTTTCATCTTCATCTTCATCATCATCATCTTCTTCCTTCTTCCTCCTTCTTCTTCCTCTTCCTCTTCCTCCTCCTCCTCCTCTTCCTCCTTCTTCTTCTTCTGGCTTTTAAATGGGGTTGGCTACTCTCCCTTCAGGAGCCTGGGACCCTGGATAAGCGTCTTTGGACCTTATCAGCTGACACTTGAATCCCACCACAGGCTTCCCTGGAATAAATAATGTAAACAAAATGTTCAAATATAAGAGAACTATAACAAAATAACAATATTAGAAGAAAAGTTTTTGAAGTGTTTAATGTGTGGGTACATATATATTTTCATGTGACTGACATGATTTCATTTAACATTGTAAATAGAAAATTGATGCATAAAATTAAGATTTAATTTTTGTCCTCATTCATCTCATGTTTAGGTATTCATTTGGGTAAGAATTTATGGGTGTAACTTCTGACACTGATAACCAAGCAAGAGTATATGGAATGGCATGAAGGGAGAAATGATGTAGTTATAATATCAAAAATAAATGAAAAAAAAGTTCTTAAAATGTTCAGAGCTAGCACATAAAACTTAATGAAGAGTCTAGAAGCTCTCTAAAGTACATGTAAGAATGTAGTATTTGATATAAGGTATATTTCAAATTGATGAATAAAAGAGAGGTCTTCAATTAATGGAAGTAGGATGACAGGGTAGGTATGATGGTGGCATTATACTTCAGTGTTAACACACAAAAATATACAAACAAAGCAAGTAGTAAGAACATAAGAGGATAAAACCCAATTAATATCCTCAGCAAAAATTAAAAATGGACAAAAAAACAATAGCAAATATTTTATAACATTCTAAGTATGAGATAGGCATCACAAAAGAATTTGGATGTGCAAAAAAATAATAATAAAGGCCACAATTTTAAAATTTTAAAATTACACTAGCAAAAGTCACTCCAGACAAACATATCACAAATTCTGTAAAATCATAATAAATACACACTATGTATTTATTATGACTGTGACTGCCCAGAAACAAGTATTTTTTTTTATTTTCTAGGTTCTTACTGGATTCAAAGCTAGTACATGAGAAAGTTAACCTTCACACAACTGAGATATCAAAACTATCATATGTCTATTGTCTCTCTTTGTATTTCTGCCTATCTATCATCTAGCTACTTATTCCTTATCTATCTAAATTGTGTTGCACTGATATTTCAGATTTTAATTTCTAGACTCATGTGATCAACACTAACTTCTTGTTAACACATCACAGGATACCTGTGCATATAAGTGATCAATAAATATTTTGATGATTGTAATACTTACTAAATAATCAGCTTAAAGATTTTTTCTTCTTTGACAGGAAATGGCTACCTATGAAGGCATGCAAGAAAAAGTGGCATTAACAGAACGAGGTAAGATGTTTTGTGATAATTTTTAGAGCAGGTAAAATCAGTTTGAATCCATGCACACAAAATACTTAGGTATGCAGCAATTGCTGTTCTTATTACAAAAAATATTTTTATTAATAATATTGAAATATACAATATACAAATTCCATTGCCTTTTCAATGTTCCACTATTTTTTATTTTCCTTCTTTTTAGCATGAAATGGATATATAATAGCTCATGCCTTTACAGATGGAGTAGACTGCAAATGCATTTCATAAGAGAGAACAAGAGGTATTACTAGTCAAAAAGTTTTACTTAACAGGCAAAATGTTGAAAGGAGCTTTGAAAAAAGTTATTGTTATTATATTGGCTAACTAAAAATAGTAATGGGTAATGTAGAAAACTATTATGAATTAGAACTTTTACACAGTAATAAGAAGGCTAAAAGATGGTGAAACATTATGATTGGCAAAGACCAAATAAAGAGGGTCATTTATTAAACATTAGAAGTATCGAAGTATCTAGTGAAGGATAGTCATTTAAAGTTGAATACTTAAGAATGTATGTAATCTACCAAGAACCTTCCACAAAATAATGTCTTATATTCTGTGGAGTTTGTTTTACTGTTTTCCTACTGTGCTATTTTGTTGAAGGTTATATTTTCTATACTTTCTTTTATTGTACTTTTGTTGTCAGGCATACTTAAGAAGCCATTGTCACATATAAGGTCTTACAGATATCCTGCAGTTTACTAAGACCTTTCTAATTTTACATGTTCACTAGAGTCTTCAATCTATTTCAAGCTTTATTTTGAATATGATAAAAATAAGGGTTCAACTTTGTTATTTTATATATGGAAATGTAGTTTTCACAAGATGATTTATTGAAAAGTCAGTCTTTTCCTCAATTAATGTTTTTGGTACACTGATAATAATTTGTTTAACCATATACGTTTGTGAGAATTTATTTTAAGGCCCTGTTTCTGTTTCGTTGGACTATATATGTCAGGCCTATTTCCAGCACTATACTGTTTTAATTACTGCAAAGTTATGGTAAATCTCAAAATCAAGCAATTTGTATCCTTCAACTTAGTCTTCTGTAACAAAGTTGTTTTGGATATTTGGTGTTCTTTGGACTCTGTATCAATTTAAGAAAAAGGATGGTTGATTTGGTGGTTTGAATGAAAAGGACCCCTACTTTGTGGACTGTTTAGAAAAATAATAGGAGACATGGTCTTGTTGGAGGAGGTATGTCACTGGGAATTTGTTTTGAGGTTTCAAATTCATGCTATGCTCAGTAAAACACACACACATACACACATTCTCTCTGTGTGTGTGAGGATATGTTTCAAATTTAATAAAAAGTAGGCTGAGATATCAGGGGGATCTACACACAGTCAGTCTAGGAGGATCAGAGAGTGGTAACTTGCACCTTTAATCTTAGCCACAGAGAATATCCAGGAGTGGTGACCTATGCCCTTAATCCCAGCAGATCTGAGTTTGAGGCCAGTTTAGTTTACAGAGAGAGTTCCAGGCTCCCAGGCAGGCAGCGGTGTTGCACTCCTTTAATCTTAATCTGAATGTGAAACAACTGAGTTAAGGAGGGTATTTAAGGCAGGCATAGAAAGACAGAGCAGACAGTAGAAGCCAGGAGGAGTGAGGCTGAGGAAGCTGGAAGACAGCTGGTGAGATCTGACTGTGGTGTTTCCTCTCTGACATCTCAGCCTTTCCCTGAGATCTGGCTCTGAGTTTCCTTTATCCATGCAGCTCTCTCTTCTCTCTCTGTTTCTCAGTCTCTCTCTCTCTTCCTCCCCCCTCTCTGTCTGCTGCCTTTGAGTCAGAATGTATATCTCAGTAGTTACTGTTCCAGTGCCCAGTGTCATGCCTATCTGCTTACCACCATGATGATCATGAAAAATGCCTTCTCTTAAAAAAGTTGCCTTGGTCATGGTGTCTTCACAGCAATAAAACAGTAACTAAGAAGCTGGTGTCAGGGACTAGGGTATTTATTGCTGGAACAGGCCTGACTTCTCTGTTTAGAAGAATATGAAAGATTCTGGGACTTTGAACCAGAAAAATAGTTGAATGTCTTAAGTAAAACTTTGGTAGTTTGAATAAGACTGATCCCCATAGCCTCATACATTTAAATGCTAAGTCATCAGAGAGTGGCAATATTTTAATGGAGGTGTGGCCTTGCAGAAAGTGTGTCACTGGGGGGGGGGGTGTTGAAGATTCAAAGACTGGCAAACCAAATCTCTCTCTCTCTCTCTCTCTCTCTCTCTCTCTCTCTCTCTCTCTCTCTCTCTCTCTCTCTCTCTCTCTCTCTCTCCTTCCTCTTCCGTTCTCCTCTTCTCTCTTCCCCTCCCTCTTCCTTCTTACTCTCTCTGTCTCTCTGTCTTTGTCTCTGTCTCTCTCTGCCAGAGGATCAGGATGTAACTCTCAGCTATTGCACCAGCACCATCCATCCTATACATCATGTTCCCGATCATGCTGAAAATGGATTAAAGCTCTGAAGTGTCAAAAGGTCTCAATTAATGTTTTATTATATAAAAGCTGCCTTGGTAATGGTGTCTCTTAAGAGCAATAAAACACTGACTAAAACAGGGGCCTAACAGGCCATTCTAATAAGAAGACGTTAGTGTTGAAGGTGATTTGGACTACGCAAGACAGGCTGAGATGGAATCACAGGTGAAGAATATTAGTAAGAGGCCTAGAAATTATTCTTTGGATTTTTACAAAGAATGTGGGTGCATTATACCTTTATCCTAAAAATACATCTAAAGCTAAACTGAATAATTTTGGATTAATAGCCTTGGCTGAGGAGAATTCAGGAATTTGTAGGAGATGCCAAGATACTGGAGATGATAGATCCATGAATTCCTGCCGAGGAAAGCTTCTAACAGGGAGAGGAACCAGCCCAAGGAACAAAAAGGGTGTTGCAGTCAACAAAGCAGAAAGGAGTTGGAGATCTGAAGAGCATTTTTGACATCAGACATAGAGATGCAGAATTTGGAGTTTGCCCAGCTGGTTTTCAGTTTTTCTTTGATCTAGTATTTTTTCCCCTTTCCTCTCTTTTAGAATGGAAATGCATATTCTGTGCCATTGTATCAAAAAAGCATGTGGCCTGCTTTTGAAATTTGGATTTCACAGTGGGGTACTGTTAAGAGGTTGGTTGGAGTTTCAGAAGAGAGTTTGAAGGTTTAAACAGCATTTAACTGAAAGATAATGGGTACTTTTGAAGTTCAACTAAATGCATTTTTCATTATAATCTGGCTACCAGCATATGGGAATCAGAGTTAAAACTTCTGGTTTGAATCAGAATGCTGCTTATAGGTACATATGTTTGAATAATTGGTCCCTGTTAGTGTACCAGTTTGAGAACGATTAGGCAGAGTGGCTTTGTTGGAAAAGGTGTGTCACTGCAGGATGGGCTTTGAAGTTTTAAAACTCATGCCAGGTCTAGTTCTCTTTGCCTACCTGTGGATCAGGATATAAGCTGTCAGCCTTTCTTCCTGTGTGCTGCCATGCTTCCTGCCATGATGATAATGGACTAATCCTCTGAAAGTATAAGCAAATGCCAATTAAATGCTTTCTTTTAGAAGACTTAGCCTGCTCATGGTGTTTCTTCACAGCAATAGAACATTAACAAAGACAGTGAGCTTTTAATGGACTAAAGTGAATATGTAAGTAATTTCTGTTAACATCAACATCATAACAATATTAAATCTTACTACTCATAAACATATTTCTTCCAACTCACTTACGCCTACTAAAACTTCTTTTAGTAGTATTTATAGTTTTCCAAGAACCTGAATACCTGACATGTCAATAATTCCAAATTCTAAATATACTCTATTTCCCTATGTATACTTATGAGAAAGTTTAAAATTAGGTATAGTAAAATAAAAAGACGATGGTATTTAATACAACAATCATAACATTAGGCCAGCATCACATATACCATGGATATATTCTCACGTGCATATGGTAAATGCTCCATCTTAATTTCTGATTTTAATATTTGTACCCTTTCTAGTTCATTTTCAGGCTGGCCATAAATTTTGTTGGCTTATTCATATAACTAACTTTTGGATTCCTTAATTTTTCTAGTCTCACATATGTATGCCAAATTTTATTGCCTTCCATATGAAACATGTGGGCTTATTGTGCTTTTATATTTTCTTAATGTATATGTTAGCTTCTTTGTTGATATCTTTTTCTCTTTCTACATTTAGGAATTTAGAATTATATTTTTGGTGACAACTATTATCACTGCATTCAATAAGCCTTTGTAGTGTTTTCGCTTTTAAACTTTTCTAATTATTTTTAGAACATCTTACAATTTATTTCTTCTTCCTGCAGTTATACTATATCACACCACTGGTTTCAACAAAATTGCATCTTGACTATTTTTAAATGCTTTGCAGCAATAATATCCATTTGCATTTATTATTTAACTGATTATCATGCTAGTAACAGAACCTACGGTTGTTCACATGCCAGGAAAATGCTTCATCATTGAGTCACATTCTAAGCTCTTTGATTTCCTTCTTTACTCATTTGGTATTTAAAAGAGTGTTGTTTAATTTTCACATATTTTTGAATATCTAAATCTTTTACCTATTGATTTCTAGTTTCATGCCTTTGTTATTGGAAAACATACTTAGCATTATTTTAGTCTTTTAAATTTTATCAAGCCTTGATATGTACACTGACATATGTCCTATCCAGGAGAAAGCTTCTTGCACACTTGACATGCATTGTTTTATACATTTATATTGGTTTGAATGTGAATAGTCTCTATAGGCTCATGTAGTATAAAGTTTATGACCTGTCCAACCCAATGTCCAGACACACCTGCAGCTACTTAGCCCCCAGAAACGACTCAGACATCAGGCCAAAAACAGTTTCTTTATTATCCAGTGATAATTCATAGCATACAGAAAGTCATCCCAAATCACTTCCTTTTTTCTGTCTAATTCAATTTCAACATAGCAAAATTACATATAACACAACAGCTATCAAGCAAGAATTACAGTTATAATTTCTAATCTATTTGCATTTAGCAAAATTAAAAAATATTCTCTCTCCCTTATCCTTGAGTTCAAAGTTTCACATATAATTTACCTTTTATTATAACTAAAGAAAACTTTAATTATAACTATCTACTCTTCAACTACATCAAAGACCACAGAAGGCTATATTACCAAAGTGAACAGGAAGCACATTGTAAATAACTTTTAAATTCTGGAAATTACAGAGGCATATGGCTACCTGGACAGCCACACAAAGTCCCTTTATAATGTTGGGGCACCCATCTTCAGCCTACAGGCTTAGAATCTCTGGCATACCTTTCAGTGAAGCAGGAAATTTGAAGGATCACTCTGCCCATTCTGGCATAGTTCATCAGTTTCTTCTCCCTGTGTCCTGCAGAATGTCTGGCAGTTTTCTCTGCCTTGTTTGACAAAAGTTTAGAGGTCACTTTCCTATAGGTCCTGCAAGTCGAGGTTATACAGCATACTTTCACGCAGTTGAGGCATGAACAGTTTCTTGTCCAATGCCTAGCTTTTTCCATAAAGAAAATAAACTTCACATGGAGTTTCTTCAATGCCCTTCATCCTCTTTAAGTAGATTTGTGCTGCCAGGAGCAGATATCTCTCAGAAAAGTCTAAGTTCTTTAAACATTTAAAATGCCATATTCTATAGGTTTAAAATATTTGAAGATTACCTATCTAATTGAAATATAAATATATGTTATATATGTATGTACATACATATATATTTGAATACCTAAAAATCTAACTAACATGACAAGTTTGATTATCATAGATGACTATTAATTTGTATTTCTTAATTATACATTACAATTTCAAAGGAATTGCATACACACAGTATCTTAAACAAAGGTAGAGATACATATAACAAAATTGACCTTAAATTTGTATTAATAAACCAAAATCCAATGTAAAGTATTTAGAGATTAACAGTTGTTTTTTGATCAAAGTAGATTCAATAATCTTTTTTATCATTTCTATATCATATCTCTGCCTTTTCCATCCAAAAACATTGTCTATAACAATCAACCATTTATAATTAAAACAAACATTTATAAATAATATTTTTGGAATCTGTGCATAGCTTTTTATCACTACTTCCTGATAACTGGGGGGACTGGCAATCTTATGTGGGTCTTGAGCCTGGATCATCTTAGTTGACAGCCTTTAAATTGATGTGGCCATCTTTTCCCATCAGAGATTTTTTGGGGGGGGTCTTCCTCGATCAAACCTTGTTTTCTTTAATTGGAAATAAATCCACAGCCACTCATTTTCTGTGTAAATAAAAAGAAAACCTCTTCTCTAAAGTAGCATATCTTTGGATTTCAATTTTAAAGTCAATTCATTTACAAAATATATAGGTTGGATTAATCTGGCAATATTTATAATCAAATGTTCACAGTCAAAAAATTTAAAGACAAGACAATAACATACAGTATCCAGAGACTTCATAATTTCCATGTTTATGTGGCTTTTTAAAACTCTTTCTTTTTTAAAGGACTTTTTCCTTTTTCTTTTCTCTCTTTAGCCAACATATATTTTAAAACACACTGTAAACTACAGGTTTTTATTTAAGAAATCTCTCTTTACAGTATATCTCTTATCTTTTTTCTGTTTCTAACCAAACCTTTAATCTGTCAAAATGTGGCTAGGATTAAAGGCTTGGCTAGGGCAGCTGGCTGGCTCCTTCCAGCTCCTAGTTTAGCTTCATAGGATTTAGCTTTTTAGGCGTAGGTACTAGCAGGAGCCACAATTACCACTCTGGGGAATTTTAGGATCTACATTGCCACCAAGCAGAACACTGCTGCCCATTGCTTATGAATTTCATTTAAGTATTTGGCAGCAGGGCTTCTTAAAAGAGCCACACAATTTATTTATTTATTTGTTTGTTTGTTTGTTTGTTTGTTTGTTTGTTTGTTTATTATTTACTGCTAAAGCTGAATCAGGAAGCCTCTCTTAAAAACTCCACATTTCTGCTCACCTCCAGCAAACAGAGCTGACCCAAGAAAATGTTGCTATTAGGAAGCCATCTTTGACTCCGTTCTCTTTTTGTCTGTTTGAACAGTAACCATAAACCTGTCATAAGCAGCTAGTGCTTACACCGAGGCTCCTGTAAGACTTCAGGAACCAGCCTGGTTGCAGCTTAAGCTGCATTCCGAAAGCCTGACATTTTGTAGCTCAAGCCTATACTCCACTCCATGGTGTCTCTATACTGTGACCCACTTCAGAGATAGAACTCAGAAGCTGTTGTTGGCTCAATTTTTGTGTTCTAGAACTCGTTTTTAAGCTTTCTCAAGTTTTATGTGTATGTTGGTGTAGTGACCCATGTTGAATGCCATTTGCAGTATAAAGTTTCTGACATGTCTGACCCAATGACTAGACCCACCCACAGCTGCTTAGCTCCCAGAAATGACTCAGATACTTATATTAACTACATGCTGTTTGGCCTATGTCTCAGGCATATTGCTTTCTAGCTCTTACAACTTAACCCATTTCTATTAATCTATGTCTTGATTTATGCCTCACTGCTTACCTGGCGGATCACAGCATCTCTGTCAGAGTCCATCCTCCTTCTCCTTTATCTATGCTCAGATTTCCCACCTGTTTCTAAGATGCCTTGCCAAAGGCCAGAACAGTCCCTTTATTAACCAATGATATTCACAGCATACAGAAAGACATCCCACATCAGGCTCATATGTTTGAATGCTTCATTCCCAGTTGGTGGAACTGTTTAGAAAGGATTAGGAGGTGTACATTTGTTGGAGGAACTGTGCCACTAGGGGCAAGGTTGGAGGTTTTAAAAGACTCATGCCATTCCATGTGTTCTTTCTGACTCCTGCTTATAGATTCAGATGTGAGCTCTCAGCTGTCCTGGCCCCTATGCCTTTGTTCTGCCATGATGGACTCTTAATTTCTGAAACTTTCAGCTAAATTTAAGGTCCTTTGTAAGTTTCTTCTGTCATGGTTTTTAAAAATAGAGCAATAGAAAAGAAATAACACACAAGTTCAGTGGGTTTCTAATATTGTTCATTAATGTATGACTATTTATTTTCTATCTTACTATATACATTATCAAAAGTGGAATATTTAATTCTTATACTATTTGTATATTGCTATGACTTTCTCCCTTCACTTGTATCAGTATTTGTCTCTTTTTATTTCATGGTTGTAATTTTTGTTATATACATATTTATAAATGTTCTATCTTCATAGTGATTTGATATTTTTATAATTATACAATTCCACTCTCCTTTTCAATAATGTAAATTTATAATAGCATAGCTATCCAAGCTTTCATTTATTGACATCTGCATGCTTTTTCAATTATTTCATTTTCAAACTACTTATTTCTTTGAATCCAGAGTGTGTTTTTTTTTTTATTTAAAACAACAACAACAACACATAACTGAATCTTTTATGTACTGGGGTCTGGAAGATGGCTCTGTAAGTAAAGACCTAATAACTTGAGTTTGATTCCTAGGACTCACATAGTGGAAGGAAAGAACTAAATCTTTCCCAGTTTTCAGTTTTCTTCTGTCCACCTCTCCCCCTCACACACTAAAGGTAAAAACATAAAAAAAATGAATATCCACTATGTTTATCATTGTGTTTTAATGAAGTAATATTTTTATATTTACTCAAAACAGTCATTTCTGTAGGTTCTTTGTAGCAGGGATTAGCAGACTGTTGAAATTGTATTAAATTCTCTTTCTCTCATGTATCTATTCCCATAGAAACATAAAGCATGGAGAGGGAGAGAGAGGGCTGGATTTTGAGAGAGAGAGAGAGATTCATAAAGAAACAAAAAGCAAGAGTAGATTCATTTAATTTCCTAGAAGTCACTTTAGTTTGTGGAGGCTGAAATTATGACAATCAGTCTCCAAGCCTTCATCAAAAATCCACATCAAGGTCTACTTATAGCATAAATCCCCAGTGCATTAAGGACAAGGCACTTATTGATCAACCAGGCTTCAACAAACTACTCCAGAAATGAAGATGTCACTCCTATAGATACTTACTATAAAATTCAAAGGGAGATAGTTAGATAGCTGACACCACATGCATTGTTATCTCTAGCCAAAATTAACAGCAGATACTAGCCAGACTCTCTTGAAAGTTGTACTTGTTGAAATATTCACTTCAGATGTCTCTTACTATCATAGCTGTTGCGCAGGTGGAAGATGTGTTCCTGCTGCTTCCTATCTTTCCATCTTTGTTTGCTCATAAACTTAGACATATTGTATGTGAATTGACATTTCAGATTTATTCAGGGATGGTTTTGGAGACAATCCACTTTTCTACTGCCTGGTTGCCGAAGCACCCGATCAACAAACAAAATCAGGTAAATATTTCTAGTTTAATCTATAATACATTTTCTATGTCTTAAAGCAGAATTGGTAGTTAATAAATACACATCATGTAAATAGTATTGAGCAGAGGAGCACAATATGCAAATACAGTGTACTTTTAAGTAACTATTTTATCACACTGATCATAAAAGTATTAAAAATTATAAGAACGTATCAAACTATTTACTTTCTTTTACAACTAAATTATAAGAAAAATAAACTTTCTACATTATAAGTTTATGTTCTGAACCTTTATGCAACAACCACTTATTGCTTTAAGAGATAAAGCTGCAATGATCTTTTCATATTCTATTTGAACACACACACACACACACACACACACACACACACACACACACACACACACACACACACACAAACACACATCTTTTAATGATTTAAAGCATTAGCCTCTTTGTCCCCTCTCTTCTCTCTTCTTTGTAGGAGTAAAAACTATTGGATTTGCCATGTACTACTACACATATGACCCATGGATTGGCAAAATGCTTCACCTAGAGGATTTTTATGTCACTGAAGATTACCAAGGTAAAACTACAATCACTAGTATTTACAAACATTTAAAAGTTTCTAAGTTACATTTTAGTGTAAGGACTACAGATATTATTTTTAACTTCAGATAACTCATTTTCATTTCTTGAGCCTGATTAGGATTCTAGTGCAGTTAAGATTCAACTACAAACCAGAAAGTATTTCAATAGAATTCATCAACACAGGCAAGTAAACTATGCAATCCTCAACTATAATTTTTATCTCTAAAATAATTTTATATTTTAGGTTTGTTTTTAATAGACATAGTTAAGAAATATAGCCTGTTCTATAAAAGCAGTGACAGCTACCATGGTGACATACTTTTGATTCCAGTATTTAGAATGCAGATTCAGGTGCATCTCTGTGAATTCAAGTTCCAGGCCATCCAACAATAGTGAAACCCTTTCTCAAGAAGAAGAATACAAAGATAGAGACTTATTTATTCACCAAGGTTTTTAAAGATAAAACTAATCTCCTTTGTATTACTATTGTTACCATGCTCCAATAAGATAAAAGATAATTTAAATCATTCATGAGTTCAGTTTCAACACGTTATTAGGTATATATTAGACTATATGGCAACTATAAAGAGTTTGATCTTTTATTGCTTTAAAATTAAAATAGGTGGCTAGTTAAATGAAAAAATTTAATATACAGCCTTATTTGACAATGTTTATTTAATAGGTCTAGGTATTGGGACTGATATGCTGAAGAGGCTAAGTCAGGTATGTGTTACAGTTAATATTGATAGTCTATATATTATCATTTTTCTTAATCAAGTGTTAATTTAACAAGGCATAGATTAGATAATAAATCTTACTAATTATATAACACCAGGACTTGCTTAGTTGGTAAAGTGCTTGCCTTGCAAACATTGTGATTTGAAGCCAGGAGTAGTGCTACATACCATTATGCCAGCAATGACAACATGAGAGGTAGAGATTATTGGATCTCTCATGCTCACTGGTCACCACCCTAATCTACTTAGTGAAATTTCAAGCCAGTTAGAGACTTTGTCTCAAACAAAAAGTGGAGAACCTGAGGAATAACAACTGAAGGTGTCTTCTGATCAGTCACCGTGTGTGTGTGTGTGTGTGTGTCTGTGTGTGTGTGTAGAATCACTCACTTGTGCATTCATACACCATAAATCCATTTAAACATGTGCACTCACCTATACAAAATACTTTTTGCAATATGTATTTCAAAAGTTTATTAAAGTAGATTTTCAAATTGAAAACTCAGATTCTAAAAGTTGTATTTAAATAAATTTTATTCCCATAAAATATACAAACACACTATATTTGTTTTTGATCATCAAAGATAAGTAAGCATGAGGAAGAGTAGAAAGCAATTTTAGTCATAAAATAGACGCACAATGTGACTTGCAATGATAAAAAGTTTCTTTTAGTCTAAAAGTACCTGTAGCATTTTGAGTTATCCTATACAGATAGTGTTATATAGTAGACTTTCAGTAAAATCAGAATGACTATACTGTCAAATAAAAACAATATTTACTTGTTTGTTTTAAAACAGATAGCCATCAGAACTCAGTGCAAAGCCATGCAGTTTCTTGTCGTCATTTGGAACGAGAATTCCACTGAGTACTATACTCGCCTAGGGGCTTTAGACCTTTCCTGTGAGGAAGGCTGGCATCTGTTCCGATTTAACATGGCTGATCTCCTGGAACTTGCAGAGGAAGAATGAAAAATACCTAGTAACAACTCATCCCAAGATAGGCCTCAACATTTGAATGTCACCTTAGAAACATCACTTTGATATCAAATGTTGTGAAATAAAGGAAGTGAGCACAACATTCTTGTAGATATTTGACTCTGAAATAGATTTTTCAAGATACAGTTAAGTCTTCATTATCCAAACTGAATACTAATGGTTAGTAAAAGTTTTAACAATCTAATTATATCATTCAAAAACCACTTACACTGACTGGGCTTGAGGTTTTTAGTAACTGTATTTCATCATATGTACAATGGCTGTATTTTCACCTTTTAACATGATTAAAGTTAAGATAAGCACAAGGTCAAATGACATTTTCTTAAGGATTTATGTTTTATATATGATGAAGTATGAGTATATTTAAATAGAAATAGTTAAACAAGATGCTTAAAATTCATTTCCTACAGTGATGCTAAGTTCTGAAAACCTTTCTTGTGAAAAGTGAGTGATTCCTTATCTTGAGCATTCAGTACTATTGCCTCTTTGCTACTGTTTTATAACTACATTCCATCCCTGGACATCTAGAGCTCTTTGGTTATACTTAGAGAAGATACCATATTGAACACTGCTATTTGTATATGTTTCCATCATTCCTGGTATAGTTGCTTTATAGTTACAACTATTTTGGAATTATGTAACCATCTAGAACCATCATAAACAGGTGAATTCCTGCAATACACTAGCAATGCCCACCAAGAATATTTGTCTGTGAGAAAATACTTATTTAAAAAATTGTAGCTTAAAATATTTATGAATATTAAAGACAAGGGGTTTCAATGAATTCATCAATACTGTTTGGAGGATTGAAAAGGGTGACAGTAAAATTATACTTGAAGGTTGGGTAGGACATAAAAATGTAGAGTGAAACAAGACCAAGAGGCATTCTGAGAGGAAACAGAACAGGCACAAAGAGCAAGCATGTTCATTAAACAAGTAACATACATGTGAAGGACGGTTAGAATATAAGATGATAATATAAGATATAAGATAGAAATGTTTTGATTTAATTATATAGGCAATGGTGAGCTACTACACTTTTTATTAAGACACCTACTTAATAGTTGTCAAAAAGATGACTGCCACAAAATAAAAAAAAATGAGCTGTAAAATCAGGTAATGTACACTTAAATCATTCGTCTATTTCTAATCTTTGACAATTTGTCCTCCTCATCACAAGAAAAAAATCATTTTCTACCTTCTTTGCATGAATACTGTGACTATATATGTTCTGGTTTAGATATTCACAGAAATCTTTTGATGAAAAGGACTCAGGTGTACTTTTTGCCTACTGCATACCTGTCTCTATGTCTTCCTACTCTGGAGGCATAGGATGTTTCCTGGAGGTACAACAGTCATCTTGTGACTCTGAAGTGTGCTAAGGAGATCAGTGTGGAAAGTCTAGGTCTTGATGTCACCAAGGAAACATTGTATACCTATGACACCTTCTTAAATGTATTACTTGTTTAAGCTCTTTCCCTGGTTCACATGCTAGTATAATATATTCTGAAGAGAAAGCAAGGTTGATGGTATGCTGATTAGCCAATAAGTTATTGTGATCTCAGGAAAGTGATGATGAAAATGTAATAAGAACATGATAGGATTAGAAAAGAAAAATAATAGATTTGAGAAGTAAGAAATGGGGTGGTAGACATATAGTTTTAGAGACAATGACATTGGAATACTTGGGAAATGTTGAACAGATATAAATATCCATTAGAAATATAGAGAAAGATTGACACTATAATATGAATAATAGCATAGAAATGGTTGCTGGAGCTAGAAGCTGGTTGAATAAAAATGAAAGCATATAGAGAATGAAAAAAGTCACAAAGAATAGGAGCTGAGAAGCCTCAACCTTTAAGAGAGTTGGAACAGCAGAAGCCTGAAGAGTAACAAGAAATGCAGGAGTAAGAAAGAAGTTGAAAGGAGGGAATGGTGAATAGTGAGTACTGACCAAAGAATTCCAGTCTGTATAGAAGCCAGGATGTTCCAAGTTTAAGAGAATTTCTTTAAAAAAAGGAAGCTAGCCAGGAAATTGATTGCCTTTTTTATGTAAAAACTAAACTTTTGATTATAAAAGTAAAATCAAAATGACTAAAACCAATTGAGTATCTGACATTATATCTGAAAACCTAATGCATCAAAGCAACTCAAATTCTCAGTGAGTTCTCAGATGCTCATCAAGTATCTTGGTTATAATTGTACTGTTAATATGCTTAATTCTTAAAATAGTTATTCACAAATGTAGGTGACACCAAAAAGCTATGACATGAATAGTGTTATCTTGAAGTGAAGGATATTTGAGTCTAGGAAAATAACACCTGTAAGTCTACTAAAGAGAAATGAACATTTTGTTTAAGTTCAATATCAAATTTCAGCTTTCCATTTGAAAATTGTCAGATAACAATTATGTTGACTGAAAATGGAATTGCAAAGATACAATTTTTTTTGGAAATCTTAAAATCTGTTTTCATATTCTTTATCAAACAAAAAAAGCAAAGTTACATAATTTTTGTAGCCTGGGAACTATGTTTAGACAACATGGTACAATTTCAGTTTGTTATAATATAACTAATTGTACTGATAAGTTGATTTTATCTTAAAGATGCATATTTATGTCACTTAAATCAAAAGTTAAATACCTGAAAATGCAAAGTCTGTAAACGAGCTTTCATTATCAAGTTCTGGCACAAATTTTGCATGTGATACCATAAAGGATTTGATCACTTTATTTCTGAAAGTAAAAAATACTGCCATGTCGAAATCAATATTTTAAAGAAATTCTTTTAACTGGTGATAATTTAATCCTTTTAGTCTTATTAGAATTAAAGATTTAAATAAATGGTGTACAGATCGAGCAAGCTGCATTTATATATTTAGGAACACACACACATAGACATATAGACATGGATAACAAAAACTAATAAAAAGAGGCCATAACGTTGAAAAAGGGCAAAGAGGTTTATATGGGATTTGCAGGAAAAAGGGGGAGTTATGAAATTATAATTTCAATATTGTTTTCAATAATTAAAATTCATATTAACTTCTCAGACTTTTTCTCTGCTTTTAATTTTTTTAAAATTATATCAGTTTCCCTTCTCTTTCCTCCCTCAAAATTCTCCCATATACCACTCTTTGCTCTTTTTCACATTTATAGCCCCCTTTTTTTATTAATTGTTCTTACATACACATGTACATACATATTTCTTAATATGTAAGCACACCCTGCTCAGTCTGTACAGTGTAACTTGTGTTTACAAGGATGACCATCTGGTACTAGATAACAAATTGGTGTGCTCTTCCCTGGGGAAGACTATTTTCTCCTGCTCTCAGCATCCTTCACTGATGTAGTTATTTGGGCTAGGTTGATGCCTCCTGGACTTTTCCCTACCCAGTTTGCCATGCTATTGTTGTTGTATTTGTTCCATACATCTATACAATGTATTCTGACCATATCCATCCACCACTACTTCCCCCAACTCTCCTTTATGCTCTCACTCCTAACTTCATATTATTTTTTATTTTGTTATTAATAATAGAGTTTAATTAATGCTGCTCATATGCACAAGGGTGTAGGCCATCCAGCGGCACATGAGCAACCTACCAGGAGTCACATAGCCAAGAGAAAATGATTATCCCTCTGTTAGCAGCAGTCAGTAGAGCTGAGCTCTTTGGATAGTGGGTAGGCCCTCAGCATGAAGGGGCCAGGGGATTCTCCTGTCTATGCTGGAATTTTGACTGGCTGGTCTTATGCATGACACTATATATTTTTAATCCTTAAAAACTTTCTTGAGTGTATATGTAAGTGTGTACCTTAATGTGTGAGTGTGGACAGTCAGTCTATGCTACAAGTATAAGTGCAGTGATCAAAACTTGAGGTGCATTTCTTGTTCTTCACTACTGTATACATCAGGGTACGTACCACAAACTTCTGGGAGTCCTCCTAGCTCCACATCCCATCTTGTTTTAAGAATGTAGGAACACTGAGATTATAGAGGTACACTGCTACATTTGGTATTACTTGGTTTCTAGAAATTCAAACTCAGTTCTTCTTGCTTTCATGACAAACCTGTGACCAACTAGACCATTTCTCAGCCCTATTTTAATGGTTCTGAAAACAAGATTTATTGGTGTGCTATGCAATGACACTTTATTAGATATGCATTTGAGGAAGCAATTACACTATCTTGTATTAATTTTACAAATTCTTATCTTTTATCTCCCACTGCTGGGACACTGTCAGTAACCGTATTACATATGTTGACAATGGATAAGGAAAATTCTTTTAACATATGTATTACTGCTTCATATAAATCTCTTGATTTAGCTGTACTCTTTAATGTCATTAAAATCATTTTTCAGTGACATTACACTTGTCATCAATACCATCACTAAAATATCAATTTCAACCATAATTATATTATCAGTGCTGTCATCCGTTCCTAAAGCATGAAATTTAAAATCAGTGGTTCTATTCCCAAACTTCATTCAACAGACTTTACATTTCTCAATTTTGCCTCACTGCACTCCCTTTCCAAGGGTATAATATTTGTCATACTCACTACACATTGTTTAAGAAACTCACTAGAAGTAAATGGTTTGAATTTTGTTATTCAATAAGCTGTCAGAGAACTAGCTAGGCAATATAACAACATAATTCATATGAGTTATAATTTAAAACCTAAATTTGTTGAAAAGACAGACTAATTTTCAGTTCTGTTGTTTTGTCCTTAATATACAACCCTTGATACTCATCCCATTTTGATCCTGGTTTTGTATATAAGGCCTCTTTAAATTATAGTATTTGAAAACTCACACAAATTCCCTACAAATAATACAGAATGCCTAAATATTTGCATTAACCAAAATATCTATTTTTCACTGAATAATATTCCTTCACTTGTATGTTTTCTATTTATATTCTGCTCTCTTTAGAGATATTGTAGAAGCCATGATAGAAAAAAAATAATAAGGTGCTGGGTGGTTGTGGTGCATGCCTATAATCCCCAGCACTCAGGAGGCAAAGGCAGGTGGGTCTTTGTTAGTCTGAGTCCAGTCTGCTCTACCAAGCAAGTTCTAGGACAGCCAGAGCTGTTACACAGAGAAACACTGTCTCAAAACCAGCAAACACCAAAGCAAGCAAACAAAAATAAGTGCCTATGTTTACTTAAAAACACTTATTTAGCTGGGCAGTTGTGGCACACACCTTTAATCCCAGCATTCAGGAGGCAGAGGCAGGAGAACGTGAGTTTGAGGCCAGCCTAGTCTACAGAGATAGTTCCAGGACAGCCAAGGTTAAAATCCTGATACACTAAAATCCTGTACTGAAATACCAAAAAAGTATTTGTCATGTGTGCACATGAGCATGCCAGTGCCTTTGTGTGGAGGTCACAGAATAACTTGTAGATTCAGTTCTCATTGCACCATGTGGGTCTGAGGGATCTAACTCAGGCCATCCAGCTTCATAAAAAACACGTTTACTTGCTAGGCCATCTCTCCAGCTTTGTGTTTATTTGATTATGAAACTTAATTGACAGTAAAGTTGAAAACAAGGTCTGAGCTCATCAACATGTCAGATGCTGAAGCAGTGAGAAAGGGAGGGCCTATTGTAAAGTACTCCAGGAAGTATGTTTGGAGTGACTGAGGTTTGAAGCATCCTTAATAATCAAACAATACTTGCCAGTCTCCTAAATAACACCTAATGGTTGTAATCCTCATTAAAACATTATTGATAATCAATGTGCTTCACTTCATTTACACGTTAATAGCTTTTAAAAGATGTACATAAATTATAGGAAAAAACTGAAGAGAAAAGACAGTTTGAGACAAGAGGCTGAGTTATATTTTGTCTTTTTTTTCCTATGGTGCTTTTGTGTTTTCTTTAAAAAATAATAATAATAAAATCTATTTACCAGTTAAGGTATAGAACTGAGTGAAAAGAGAAACCAAAGATTGATGGTTATGTGGGATTAAATACAGTCCTATAAAATTAGAAAATCAGGAATCTGAGAAGAAACACTAGTCTTAGGAAAGGGTGAGAAAAATGAGCGCAAAGATTAAGTCTAGAAGTTAGATGGCTGGTTGCAAATGGTCAGATCTAAGAATTATGCATTTCTGCTCTATGAAATAGAAAGCAAACAACGTATATGGGCTTCAGAAGCCCAAGAAAAATGAAACAGAGAAGCACAATACACAAGAAGCACTAGAAAATTGCTAAGCAGTACTAGGATAATTTAGTATATGGTCCTTTTAAACAGTTGTTCTCAGGCATTTAAGAGTAGTTAAAATAAAACACAGACATAAATCCAAGTTCATGTGCCACAAAATATGGATATTTTATTCTAGCTCTGGGGAAATGCTTCTATCCACCATTCCAAGTTAACTGTCAATAATTGGGAAAACTGAAGCAGATTCATATGTATAAATATGTATATGCATATTTACATATGCATATTTTCAGAACTTAGCCTTACTGATATTCATGACCTCACTTTATTTTGTTTTCTAATAAATTCTCTTAGAAGTCATGAAATATACTCCCAGTACTTCTCCTTTAGTTGCCTCATCAGTCTCTTAATGTTACTTGTGCTAAATTCACTAATTTGTATTTTAACCACTTGTATCATTGGCCAACCTGTTTATTTGAAGACGTCATGGAAAACATTCTAGTCTGTCAGTTACCCACTCATTACATGATTTTTCACCACTGTTTGTCACTTGGTACATCTTGCAGCTCTTTATGCAGGCTCTCACTGCAGTGTACTTCAGCTTCTAGTGCTGTACATATCTTTATCTTCAGGATGAGACTGCCCGTGATCCATGAGCTTGGGATCAGGTATAAACTGTGAAGTTCCTGATAAAGTATTAAAGTGAAAAAGAAGACATTTATATTTGGTATTGGGAATATAGCAGTGAAGAAAAGACAAAATCTCTTCAATACGAGCCTAGCATGGGTGAGATAAACAAGGTAAGTAAAATAAACAGTACATCCTGTGATGGTTAGTTGCTGTGCACAACACAAAATCACAAAGGGGCATATGTAGTGCTTGGGTGATTTCCAATTTTAACTAATATGACTTAAAAAGGGTTTCTAGAAAGGTGATATTTGAGGAAAGACTCAAGGGAGATGTTGACATGTGTTCTGTAGGTATCTGTGAGAAGTGACTTCCAGAATGAGCAGAAGGCAAGGAAATGTGAGGACCCAATACAATATGGCTGAAATATAGCAGACAAATAGATGTCAGTGAGTGAGAGAAGAGGAGTTCAGGCTAGTTCAGAGTTACCTTTTAGTTTAAGGTGATGGACAATTTTAAGTAGACAAGTGACATAGTTGAGTTTAATAAGAGAATTTGTACCTAAAAGGCCATAGAGGAATGAAGATAAAGGTAGCGTAGCAGATAAGACACTATTTCACTGCTTCCTGAGGGCTTTGTGGTGACAGTTTGAGACTTGTGAGAACAGAATATATTCTAAATAATTCAGCAGGCAAAATGGACAGGATTTAAAAAAAAAAAAAAAGGAGCTGACATCTATTGAGACAGGAAAATGTGATACAAGTAGATCTGGGGAAAAGAAAATGAAATGTTAATTTTAGATGTGTTTAATTTGGATTACTTACCCAAATATGAGTAGAAACAGTGGGTAGGCGGTTAGAAATGTGTCAGTAGAGTTTACAGGAGGACTCAAGTGGTTTATAGCAGCTCCAGCTATATAGTATTTAAACCATGAAGCTAGGTAACATTATCTACAGCCAAATAAGTACAAGAAGGGAACTATTTGGGATATTGTAACCTTCTCAGGTTAAGATTAAGAGACTATAACAGAGATATTAACAAGGAGAACTAAGAGTATCACACCAAGTGAAGTTAATATTTCAAAGATGAGGGAGATTAAACTATAGTCATACTTACTGATGGATTTCCTGTGCTTGAGTGCAGTGGGATTATGTTCTGGTACATTGTAAATACTTGTTCCTCCTACTGGTTTAATAAAACACTGAATGGCCAGAAGGTACACAGGAAGTGTGGGTGGGTCTACCAGACTAAGAAAACTCTAGGAAGAGGAAGAGCAGGGCAGAGATGCCAGCAGATGCAGAAGAAAGAGGGCCAGAATGCTGCATTAGATAAGATAATGGAAGCAGCATCGTGCATATACTACTTTGTGCATGGTAAGTAGGCAAGAAACAACAAAATAGTAAAAAGAATTGTTTTTTAGGAAAGAATGTTTACATATAAAATGATAAGGGTTAGAGTATCTCATATTAAGATGTCAAATTTTATCATTACTAATTCTAAAAAACAGACATTTTATTCAGTAGATGACAAGCCACAGGAATATTATTTTTTATTTTTATTGCCAACAGAAATCACAGATGTTTTCATATTACCTTACAAATTATCTTAAAGTATTTTCAACTGGCACTACTTGAAATCTATAGTGGTAATAATTCTGTTGCATCTAGATACAATCATATACTATTACATCTTTAATTTTCATTTGAAAAACTTTTTGAAAAGGATCTAAAAAGGGTAACGAAATGCTAGTTGTTTTGTGTCTGTCAGCTTTTCTTAAATGCATCCTCAGTGCCACCTGGAGGCAGCCACTGCTCGGTAATGTGAAACTATTGTTGAACATTTTTTATGTTTTAACATTTTCTTTATTTTTTGAGAATTTTGTTTACTCAAATTTTTATTTCTGAGTACTATATTTATATCATTCCCCATCCCTCCCACTCTAATTCCTCCCATGGAAACTTCAATCTAAAATTCATGATCTTTTTTTAAATTATTGTTACAAATATAGAATTTTCTCTTCTTTGAGTGAAAATTGTGGTTATATGAGTTTTGGTTTAGATATAGAGAGATCTATAGAGACTATGAAAACAATTATTCTTATTAAACTTCAGAAATACACACACACACACACACACCATAGTTCATTATTGCTCATATGTACATACATTTAGAGATGACCATAGGGATCAGATAACCTGTTTGTGGTTTGTCCCTGGAAAAAAACTTTTTTTTTCTTTTCTCAGTAGTCACTGATTGGCTATTGCTTTCCATATAGGGGTGGAGAGAATTTTACGCATGTGCACAATGATACATGAGAACTATGTGCCTCCTATTTTCAACCTCCATATCTTTCCAAACATGTCCCCAACTTTACATCATTATTGTTATTATTACTATTATCATTGTTATTATAAATGGTTGGTTGATTGTGTGCTTATTAGTATACCAAATGCATGCCTAGTATCCACAAAATGGAGTTACAGACAGATGTGAGCTGGGAATCTAGTTTAAATTCCCACCAGTTTATGCTTGAGGGGATGTTGAGCAAGGGGAATACTCTTCCTTCAACTTGTATAGCCACTCTGGAAAGCAGTATGGTGATTTCTCAGAAAACTGGGAATAAGCCTTCTTTAGTACCCAGTAATACCACTCTTGGGCATATATACCCAAAAGATACTCAAACACATCAAAGGACACTTGCTCAACTACGTTCATAGCAAGCAGCATTACTTCTAATAGCCAGAACCTGGAAACAACCTAGACACCCCTCAACTGAAGAACTGATAAAGAGAATGTGGTATATTTATACAATGGATTATTACTCAGCAGTAAAAAACAAAACAAAACACCGACATCAAGAAATTTGTAGGCAAGTAAACAGAACTAGAAAAAAAAATCATTCTGAGTGAGGCAACACAGACCCAGAAAGTCAAACATGGTATGTACTCATTCTTAAGTGGACAGTAAACGTAAAGCAAAGGATAAACAAGCTACATTACAGAACACCAGAGAAGCTAGGTAGAGAGGAGGACCCTAAAAGGCATACACATAGATTTCCCAAGGAAGGGGAAATGGTTAAGGTCTGAGTAAAGTGGACAGGGTGTGGAGGGGAAAGGATACGGGGTGGGAACCTGAGGTTTCAAGATGGTAGAGTTGGGGGAGGAATGAAGAGGTGAGCAATGAGAGATATCCTGACAGAGGGAGCCATCATGAGCTTAGGGAGAAACCTGGGGCTAGAAAAATCCACACGAACTCACAAGGAGGTCCCAGCTAAGACTCCTGGCAATGCTGGAGAGGGTGCCTGAACTAACCTTCCCCGTAATCAGATTGGTGAGTACCCTAATTGTCATCATAGAGCCTACATCCAATGACTGATGGAAGTAGATGCAGATACCCACAGCCAAGCACTTGGCTGAACATCTGGAGTTCAGTTGAAGAGAGGGAGGAGGGACTAGAGGAGTGAAGAAGGAGGGCTAAAAGCATGATGGAGAGAACCACAAAGATGGCTGATTCAAGTTAATAGGAGTTCATGGACTCTGGATTAATAGTTGGAGAGTCTGCATGGGGCAGAACTAGGCCCTCTAAATGAGGGTGACACAGCTGCATAGATCAAGCTGTTGGTGGGTCTCTTGGCTATGGGACCAGGAATTATTCCAGTTTCATAAATTGTCTTTTTAGAGCCCACTCCCTATGGTGGGATGCCTTGCTCAGCCTTGATACAGGGAGGAGGGGCTGATCCTGCCTCAACTAGGTATGTTATCCTGTAATGACTACTCAAGGGAGGCCTTGCCCACTTTGAGGAGTAGATGTGGGGGGTAAGGCAAGGTGGAGGAGGAATGGGAGAAGGATAAGAAGGTACAATGGAGGATATGTTAAAGAAATTTCATTAATAATTAAATAAAATTTTAAAACTACTAATAAACAGCACCAATGCCCAATGCTCCTTTCTGGTGAGTTAACTCTCCACCCCCTTTACTTATTTATTTGCGACAATCCACTAAGTCCTGTTACTGCTGCCCATATGTGCACATTTGGGGCCCTCTATTGAAGCATGACACCTTTCTATCATCAATAGCCTTCATAAATGCATATGATGGATCTTAATTATATCCACTCCCCATTCCCTCCCTTCACCTTCTCCTTGCCCTCCTTCTGATATAACTCCTTTCTCATTTCAAGTCCCCTTTCCTTTCTTTCTTAAATAATCCACTGAATCCAACTTATTTTTGCCTATATGAACCTATTTGTGGGATTATCCACTGGGACATGGGCAACCTGCCAGTGGCCATTCCTCTAAAAAAGTATATTAAGCAGAAATATTAGTAAGGACATGACAAATAATTTTATGTGTCTTCTGCTTTCAGACTTACTGAATGTTGTGTGTAAATTTCCTAAGTCCTCTAATACTCTCTTAATTTATGTTCTTGTCCACAGTCTGATTAAGACTTGGTTCACTCAAATTTCCAAATTAGAAAGGTCCTTCTACCATTAGAACTGTAATCCTTAGAAATTCTTAAAAGATTGGATGCCCAGAATTTTCTGTGGCACTTTTCCTATTATCTATCTTGATAGAGGCTTTACTCAGCTCTGAAGATGCTGAGGAAGGAGGACTTCCAGAATTTCAAGGCTAATCTGAAATGTATATTGAGATCCTGTGTCAGTTTGTGTGTATTACTCTTTTGTGGATAAGAAAACTGAATTGTGGATAGAAAAGCTGAACCTAAATGATGATAGTTATCTTGCTCATATAATAGAACTATTCAAATACTGTGCTTGGTATTTACCTTCAAGCCTCATCCTAAAACCTGTGATCATAATCACTACTCTTTCCCATGTTCCCATGTCATGGAACCTCATGATAGATATGAAATGCTAAATTCTAATGTTGAAATAATTAACCCTCAAAAATATATTATTACACTGAAACACTAACCACTAATGTGATGGTATTAGGAGGCAAGGCCTCTGGGTAGTAACTGGGATTAGATGAGGTGATGAAGTCCTTATGGATGTAATTTGTGACCTAGCAAGAGTCCTGACAATATGATTGGTTCTCTTCTATGCCATGTGAGGATACAAGACACCAATTGCCTAGGATCCAGAAGAATGCCTTCATATGAACCTGGCCATCCTGGCATTCTGCTCTTGAACTTGCATTCTCTTGAATGAAAGCAATGCAGACTATGATATTCTTATTTATAGCAGCATGAATTAAGACATATAACTATAAATATCACTGGTATCCCTTTCCCACTGCTAGTCTCCTTAGAATATTCTTCATGTACCACATCATCCAAGATAGGAAAAAGGTTCCAGAACACAGGGGGATTAGGAAAAATACTTGGTGGGGATTATTTGAATCTTATTTTAAGCTGTGGTCTGTTTAACCTTCACCAAGATAGCTGGCAAAGAATTGACAAACATTTAAAAAAATGACTGCATATATTATATCCTTTGTAAATCAGCTCAACTGTAGGTTACTCAGAGAAAATCTAAAAATTGCATAATCTATGTTGATTAGAAAGAAGTATTAAGAAAATATTCAAATCAGGTTTTGCTATTTGGTGACAATTTTTTCTTGGTCTTATACTACTCTTATTATCATCTTGCTCTTTTGAACAGGGTCTTGGTATGTAGCCCAGACTATTGTAGAAACTCACTCAGTAAGAACCTACACTGGCTTCCAGTTCCCAAGTCTTCTGTTTCAGCTTTCCAACTGCTTGGTTTACAAGCATGACCCAAGCCCTATCACCAGATGGAGATTAAAAGAAGAGTAAGAGGAGAAAGATACTGGAGACCAAATCCTGGCTGTAAATTAGAAGAATTAATACAATGGGAAGACGTTGGACAGTGGCAACAGAAAGATGAGCTAGAAATATGACTCTGCTACTGAAAAATTATGCAATTTGGGAAAAAAAATGTATCCATCATAAAATGGGAATAATTTCCAATACATCAGAGGTGGGGTTTTTTTTTTGCTTTGTATTGCTGGTTGAATACAATACCTATAAGCACTCTTTCTATATCATAATACATGGTTTATAAAGGCTGGGTCACAGTATTATTTCCAGCTTTCCGCCTCTGAATCCTGTATATTTCCTTAGAAATGAGGTAGCTTACGGGTTGAATTATTCACATTGTACAGAAAGGTAAATTTATGCAAATCTGTGACAGGTGGGTTTCTGTAAATAGACTGCCACGGTAGTTTTAAACATTTGGCTACATCCTTTTTGTTCGTGGTAGGATTTTTTTTTTTTTTAGAAAGTATAACTATCACTCTTTGGTCCCACAAAGTATTAATTGTCAATAGTGAATACTAGCAAAGTTGTAACAGTCAGTGCTACATATAATACTTAATGCTGCAATTTCTCCTGGTACCTGAATTTAATAAAACTACAGATAGTGAAAACTGAGTGACAGGAGACTGACAGGTAAATAGCATGAGAAATGGAAGCCGATATGCTTTATGTAGGTGTGACTCATACCTGTCAGTTGATAGAACTCTGAAAGGTACACTTTCCTCTGCCCGATAAAATAGCTCACCTTTATAGAATGATATTAAATGCTTCACTCAATCAAACTGACAGTACTACTCTAGACCCACACAGATGGAGACTTGTATTATAGCTACATGGTGATTTAAAAAGAAAACTCTCAGGCATCTAGGTCCCTCATAACCTAAAATGAAATTTAAAGCATACATATAAGAGAGAAAACTTTCAGGAAAACATCTGAGTTCAAAGTATCAACTATAATGCTCTAAAATTATTTAATAAAATTGAAAAACAATAAAAATTCCAAACAAACCTGCAGTAGATTCCGGTTTAATCTTTGTTGCTGAGGCAAGTTCTTTTGGAAAAGTCACTGAATGCTTCAAGTCAGGCGATTTAGCATGTATTTCATCAGGCCTTCTTACCTGCTTAGCATAAACCAGATAGTTTCTTCAGAATCAAATTATTTTACTAAAAGAATATAAACCTATACTACATCAATTATGGTGAGTCCTTGACTTCCATTTTATCTTTGACCTCTCTACATATCATCAATACAAGTCAATGCTTACTCAAACCAAAATTAAGTAACTACTTTTACTGGTTTATTAAAGTCTACCTTAGTTTCTTCCCTTGGTTCGGGGAGTGGTTCTTTTTCACTCCTTTTTGTCCACAATGACTTAATCCCTTGATAAATTTGCTGGCTTGTAGTATATGCCTTTTCCCCAGTTATCTAAAAAAGAAAAGGTAAGTCAAATATTATATTTTTAAAAAGTAAAATAAAAACTTTTCAATTCAGATCAGGTATTTTAGATGAACGCGTAGGTTGCAGTCAACAACAAAAATATCAACATTTAGTTCACTTAAAATAAAGCCGTATTCTGAAAATCTTACATGAAAAAATACTAACTCCCTATAAATAACTAAAAAAATATATAATTTCTTTCACTATATAACATCAATTTAAATAATGCTTATTTATTTTAATATAATTTTATACTGTTACGGATTGAACTCCAGGTCTTGTATATAGCATTCTACTAAGAAGCCATATCTCAGCCTTTTTAAAAAATTCTTTTAAAATATCTTTTCAATTTTATAGAGGCACTACAAATAAAAATTATATTTATTTAAGGTAAACAATACAATGAATTGGTATACTTATACTTTTAAAATTTCATTCCTGTAGTCAAGCTTACTAACACAGCTCATGTAGTTATCTTCTACATGTCTGGATTGAACACACTTAAGATCAGCTTCCTCTATAAATTTCAAGTACTCAGTATATACTTAAGTACTATAGCTGTCCTCCTATAGCTAGACCTCATAAACTTTTTTATCTTCTAACATTTTGTCCTATAACTTTCAGCATATACTAACATCCCTCCTCCCCATTTCATTCTATCACCAGCCCTCAGTAATCGCTATTTTGTAATTTACTTCTCTGTGTTTTAAGCTCTCTAGATTCCACATGAGTCATATCACTCAAGATTTGTCATTCTGTGTCTGGCTATTTCTGATCTGGCTAGGTGGCTCCAATGGAGGACTTTAGGTGAAAAATCACACCTACACATTTGACAAAGAAATATTTTGAGAAAACAAACATAACTGAGAAAAATGAAGTTTCTAAGATGCTAGGAATCTTTTTCTTAAAACTTTATAGACCTTTCTCCATTCATTGAGAAACAGAATACATCAATTAATTTTTCAAGAGAATGACGTTTGTGGTAGAAACATAATATTGGCAGTGACAGGCCCTGTCTATGATATGACAGCTCAAGATACTGACTTCCACTAATAGCACTTTCCCTTTGAATATCTTTTGGTTCCTCCTTCTGCTTCCCATCTTTTCTTATAGTTACAGTATACAACTATTAAGGCTTAATAGAGAACTTTACAAGATTACACTTTTACCAACGTGTGTGCATTTAAAGGCAATGTTGTGTTCTTTAAATTAAAAAGGTTTATTTTTTACTAATTATATATTTACACGTAAAAATTTAAGCAATTCAAGGTTTTGAATAAAACCCTTGTTAGACATGAAGTTCTAAGTCTCATTTCACAGGATAGGAAAGAAAAGAAATAATACAGCAATGGAAGCACTTATAAACAATAATGAAATCAGCATCCTATTCCTTATACATACAACTAGCATCATTCACAGGTGCAGTGCTTTCTCAGAATAAATTCCTAGAAGTAAAATTTCTGCATTAAGAATCATACTAACTTCAATTTTTAAGATGTCATCATATTGTTCTGTAAAAAGTTAGCATATATAGCAGCAATTTACACTTCCCTCAGAAGCATACTTCTGTTTTCCTACCTTTTTGAATCAATAGAAAAATTACGATTCCTTTAAACTTTTATGAAGGTGAAAGGCAAAAAAATGAGTATGCATGTGTAGTATGTGATTTCTGGCCCTGACTTTCGGGCCTAACCTCAAAGTTTAGGACTCTGTAGTAGGAGGTTTCTGGCCTGGACTTTCTGGCCTAGCCTCAAGGTTTAGGCCCAAAGACCCACAGACCCAGCAGAGACACATAGATGCATACGATAGCTTTAGGCTGATCGGCCTCAGGCCCAGGCATATCACTTGCTAACTCTCTACCCTTCGTCCAACCCTTCCTCTTGCTCAGCCATGCGGCCGGATACCTTTCTTAGAGCAGCATAGCTGTCCTCTGCTTCTTCTCGCTTCTCTCTGGCATTCTGCTCTGTGCTTCCTGTTTACAAGAGTTTTATTAGTCTGGTAGCCCCACCCACACTTCCTGCCTGCCTTTGACCAATCAGCACTTTTTATTAAACCAGTGGGTGGGATAATTATTTACAATGAAACAACACAATCTCCCACATGCATGGATGTACATTCACTATATGAGTACTTGTCTAATATACACAAGGCTTTGTGTTTGTTCCACAGCACTGTTAAAACTGTTAAAATTTCCCCCAGTATCAAAATATAAAAATAATCTATTAAATTGACATTTATGCAACTGCTGATAAAAACTTAGTATCTTTGGTTAGGCCATTTATATATTTTATATTGTCCCCTGGCTATCTATATACTTTTCTAAAGAGTACTTCTAATCTTTATGATTTCTTTATATGAAGTCATAATACATTAAGTATGCTAACCTTTGCTGTATAAATTATAAATAGTTTCTCCAGTGTTTTTCATTTACTAATCAACCTCTGTTTATGGATTATTGTAATTATTTTATTATTTTATATAGTCATATATATATATATATAATTTTCCTTTGATGGCTTCAAGATTGTGGTTAATCAAGATCTAATATATATTTAAAATAGTTAAATATACCTCTCTTTTTCTCCTTATGTTTTAAATAGTGTTTTATGAGTAGCTTTTTATTCCATCTAGGATTGACTTATACTTGATACCTAGTAAAACTCTTTAGCATCCCAACACATTCTCAGTAATACCTCCTTCCTTTATATACTAATGTAAAGTACTACAATTATATAGCAACCTTTACCCCTCTGTATACAATGACATTTTAAAAATAATTTGAGGAAATTTTCTAATCACAAAGTTAGTAAAGCTCAGTTAAATTTAAGTTTTACAAAGAAAAGTTTATTCCTAGATACATTACAGAGTCCAAAGATAGATGAATTGGTTAATCCTTATATAAGTTAATCTGAAATATTGTAAGGAAAATGCTTAAAAATGATAATAGTGTCACATCAAGTGAGGCCTTGATTCTACAAACTATGGTCTGTATTATCATTTGTTTTGAAAGCTGTCAGCCCTTTCCTTCTTAAGGAAAAATACTTACAATAGAAGAACTCTTATGTGATAGCCCTTTAAGAAGACTTGTCTGAGTATCCAAAGATCTTCTAAAATTGATTTTTATTTACTTATTTTTTCATTATCATTAGTTTAGGTATATGAATGTCTTGCCTGCATATACATATGTGCACCATATACATATCTGATGCTTGTGCAAAATGGGGCGTTAGACTCCCTAGAACTGAAGTTACAGATGGTTTTGAGATGCCATGTAGGTTCTGTGAACTAAACCTAAGTCCTCTGAAGAGCACCAAGTACTCTGAGCCATCTCTCTAATCCAAGTGCAATTTTTTTTATAGTAAAAGATACTCATAGAACTTTGAATACTGTTAACTAGTCATTACTTTCAACATTACATCTCTTCCAAATTTCCTTGAAGAATTTCTTCCATGGGAAGTTTCATAAAGATAATTACTTTCAAATATATCATATGCTTTGACCATATTAACTCCCAACGCCTTCCCATTCCTTCTTCCCTTATTTGAGTCTTCGTCTTTCCCTTAGACTCACTCATATATGCATACATATATATGTACACATATACATTTTCATGTCACATGCATATGTGTGTGCATGGTTTTATTCATCAATATACAAATTAGGATCCACAAATGAGAGAAAATATTCAATATTTGTACTTCTGAATCTAGTTTATTTCACTTAATATGATGAGTTCTTTTTACAAGTTGACTCATATTCCTGGGTTTGCTCTTTCTACAAGTTTCATTTGAAAACAAACAATTTAAGTACAACAAAATACAACAGACAAAATATGAGGTAAAATGTTTTTCAGGAAAATTGATTTAAATGCATTATAAAGTGTTGGAACTAAATGTTTAAAATATAAATTCTTTAAGATTAGCAGTTTAGAAAGCGAGAGAAACACACAAACACACACATAAAATCTATCTGGATTCTGCAACCATGTTTTTTCAATGATTTAAAATGATTTTCTATCTGTCAATGTCATCTACCATATGAACAACCTGAATGAAAGGAACCACATAATCATCTCATTAGATTCTGAAAAAGCCTTTGCCAAAATCCAACACTCCTTCATGTTAAAGGTCTTGAAGAGATCAGGAATATAAGGAATAAACCTAAACATAATAAAGGCAATATACAGCAAGCTGACAGCCAACGTCAAACTAAATGGAGAGAAAGTCAAAGCAATTCTAGTAAAATCAGGAACAAGACAAGGCTGTCCTCTCTCCCTATCTATTCAATATAGTTCTCCAAGTTTTAGCCAAAGCAATAAGACAACAAAAGGAGATTAAGGTGCTACAATTTGGAAAGGAAGAAGTCAAACTATCACTATTAGCAGATGATATGATCATATACATAAGTGACCCTAAAAATTCTATCAGGGAACTCCTACAGCTGACAAACACCTTCAGCAATGTAGCGGGATATAAGATAAACTAAAAAGAAAAATCAATAGATTTTCTATACACAAATGATAAAAGAGCTAAAAATGAAATCAGGAAAACATACCCCTTTACAATAGCTGCAAATAATATAAAATATCTTGGTGTAACTCTAACCAAAGATATGAAAGACCTGTATGACAGGAATTTTAAATTATTGAAGAAGGAAACAGAGGAAGACATCAGAAAATGAAAAGATCTCTCATGCTCTTGGATAGGTAGGATCAACATAGTAAAAATGGCAATATTACCATAAGCAATCTATAGATTCAATGTAATCCCTATCAAAATACCAACACAATACTTCACAGACCTCAAAAGAACAATACTAAACTTCATATGGAAGAACAAAATCCAGGATCTCTAAAACAAGCATGTTTAATAAAATAACTTTGAGAGACATCACCACCCCTGACTTCAAACTCTATTGTAGAGCTACAGTATATTGGAGCCCATTCCTTGCATAGGAATAACTAGCCCAGCCTTGACTTTGGGATGGGTGGATTGGAATTGCCTGGAGTGGATTGCTGAACTGAGCTGGCTCACCTTGGTACTTCTTGCCCTTTTTAGAGGGTAGGTGGATGGGGAGAGAGAGGTGAAGCTGAAGGTTGACTGGGAGGGATTGGGAGGAGGGAAGGGAGGGGGAGCAGGGGGATACATAGATAAAAATGATACTTTTTAAATAAAAAAACAGCTTGGTCTTGGCATTAAAACAGACTTGTAGATCAATGAAATAAAATTGAAGACCTTGATATTAATTCACAAACCTATGAACACCTGATTTTTGACAGAGTCCAAAAATATTACAGCAGAAAAAAAGATAGCTTCTTCAACAAATGGTTATGGCAAAACTGAATGGTGGGATGTAGAAGAATACAAACGGATCCATATTTATCACCCTGCAAAAACTCAAGGCCAAGTTGACCAAAGACCTAAACATAAACCCAGTTACACCAAACCTGATAGAAGAGAAAGTGAGAAATACCCTTGAGCGCATTAGCACAGGAGATCATTTCCTAAATATAACACCAATAGCACAGACCCTAAGAGTAACAATTAATAAATGGAACCTCCTGAAGCTGACAAGTTTCTGTAAAGCAAAGGACACAGTAAGGCAAAAACAACAGCCTACAGAATGGGAAAAGATCTTCACCTAACCTACATCTGACAAAGAACGGATCTCTAAAATATATAGAGAACTCAAGAAACTAAATGTGTTCTTTAAAATTCTTTAAAATTAAACCTTTTCAGTTCGTTAATAACTGTGCTGCGTCAAGATCACAGTCATTTATAACTAAAGTAGCAAACCTGTTAGGCTAGAATGAGAATGAGGCTCTCAAATAAGATGTTTGTGTTGTTAGTAGATGTTTTGTTGTTATAGATTGGTCATATTTTTTTTCTTTAATCTGTCTAAATCAATTAGAAACTTGAATTGTGGTTTTGCATATCCAGGAAGCTTCATTGCTTTCTATTATCGTCATGACAAAAATAAACAATTCATTTTAAAATCATAAAGCAAAAAAGGAGTACAGAGCTAAATAGAAAATTTTCAACAGAAGAATCTCAAATGGTCAAAAGACACTTAAAGAACTGCTCAGCATCCTTAGTCATCAGGGAAATGCAAATTAAAACAACTCTGAGATTCCGTCTTACATCTTTCAGAATGGGTAAGAATAAAAACATTGATGACACCCTATGCTAGAGGGTATGTGAAGCAAGGGAAACACTCCTCCATCACTGGTAGAAATATACAACCACTTTGGAAATCAATATGTTGGTTTCTTAGAAAACTAGGAATCAATCTAACTAATGATCCACCAATAATATTACTGCACATATACCCAAAGGATGCAAATTATTTCCACAAGAACATTACCTCAACTATGTTCATAATAGCATTGTTTGTAATAGCCAGAACCTGGAGACAACCTAAATGCCCCTCAACTGAAGAATGGATTAAAAAACTGTGGTACATTTACACAATAGAGTACTACTCAGCAGTTAAAAAGGGGGGCGTATCATCCTGAGGTAACACAGACCCAGAAAGATAAACATAGTATGAACACACTCGTAAGTGGATTTTAGACATAAAGCAAAGGCAACAATCCACAATACCAGAGCAGCTAGTTAACAAGGAGGAACTTAAGAGAGGAATTCATGGATCCCCCTGGGAAGGGAAACTGATAAGATCTCCTGAGTAAATTGGGATCATGGGGGTAGTGGAGCAAATGGAGGTAGGAATAGAAATAAGGGAATGGGATGGTTGAGGTGGGGAGTGACAGAGAGGGAGAACAATGAAATGGATATCTTGATAAAGGGAGCCATTGTGGATTAGAGAAAAACCTGGCGCTAGGAAAATACCCAAGAACCCACAAAAATGAACCCAGTCAAGACTCCTAGGAAAAGTGGAGAGGGTGCTTAAACTGGCTCTGCCCTATAATTAAACTGATGACCACCCTAATTGTTATTATAGAACTTGTCATTACATATCTTACAACTGTTAGAAGCAGATGCAGAGATGTATAGCTCAGCACTGGGCAAGCTCCTAGTCAACCTAAATAGAGGGAGGAGAGATTATATGAGGAAAAGGGGCAAGATAATGATGAGAAAACCCACAGAGACAGACAACCTGAGTTATTGGGAGCTCACTGACTTTGAAATGATAGCTGGGGAACCTAAATGGGACCAAACTAGGTGGTTCAAATGTAGATGACAGTTGAATAACATAGGCAGTTTATGGGGCCTCTGGCAGTGGGACCAGAATGTGGTTCAATCAATAAAGTGTTTGCTTCACGAATAGAAAAACTTAGTTCAATACCCACAGCTAGTGCAAAAATGTCCAGAGTGATAGTGTCTACTTGTCTTGTGGAGTTCTGGAGAAGCATAAGCATGATGATCCCTGAAACTAACTGGCAAGCCAGTCTAGTCTTATTGTTGTGCTCCAGGTCAATGAGAGACCTTGCCTCTCAAGAGGTGTATAGTCCTCCAGCCTTCACATGCACATGCATATATGGGAATGAGTATATATGTACGCATGCCTGTGTACACACATCCAAGTACATGTACACACAACATTTTAAACAATAAGATAGAGAAAACAGACATATTACAAGTTGAATTAAAATTTCAGATATATACTGTTTTATATTTTCAGGTAATTGCTATGTACCAGTCCAGGCAATATCAACTAAGCAGGAATGTATTATATACACATATTTTTTTCATACAATTTTAGATACTGTAGGAGTCATAGACTTTCTCATTCTTATAAATTTCACACCAAAAGCCATGTTTCATCTATTTAGTTATCTCTCTCTCTATATATATATGTATATTCTAATTTGACAAAAATTATATACAACATACTTAGAGTCAAAAAAAGCAAGGTTTCATTGCTGGAAATTTTGGTGATTTACTGCAGAATAATTTTTAGAATTTAACATTAAAGTTCAATAATTATTTAAGTTTTTTTGCTTTTAAATTTCAACATAAAATATGTGCATATTATTAAATTATATGTAATTGTATATTAATACCTTAGAAGTATTTACAACAAAATTGTTAAGTAACTAATTTTCATAGACATAAATTCTCAGTACTGAAACCTGTCAAATTTTATTTTTATAGATAGCTAGAATAAAGAATAAGTTTTGACAATGACTCATTAATCTGTGCATAACATAGGAATATATGTTATGTACATAGTTAATTTTTCTTTAAAATTCTATCCTATATAGTAAATAATGAAAAAAAGGTAAAAAAAAATGCTGACATTGCTCAACATTTTCCAGGCTCCTTCTTTCAGAGCAGAAAGCAATTAAATGTTTCAATTCTTGTCATAAAGTACAATTAGCAGTCAAGTAGCATCTGATATACTGTGTATTTAATAAAAATAGGAATAACAGAAGACATAGCCAAGCCAAGAAAGTCAAGGAATGGTGACCCAGACCTTTACTCCCTTCACCAGGGAGGCAGAGATCTGTCCAGGTGTCTGTGAGTTCAAGACATAACAGGTGGTAGTGGCACACACCTTTAATCCTAGCTCTAGGAAAGTTGAACCAGGAAGTGAGATATCTGGGCAAAGACAGAGGGGGGAGTTATTTAGCCTCACTTGGTACTTCCCTTTTTGGCTGAGAACATAGAGACTAGCAGTCTGAGGATCCTTGGAGACAGGCCTGAGGAATTGGCTGGGTGAAAGGTGGCTGTGATTTGTTTCACTATCTCTGATATTTCAGCTTTCCCCCAATATCTGACTCCAAGTTTCTATTATAATATTAAATATAAAATAAATTAAACACTCAACTTAAAATGATCTACACCCTGACATTATTCTTGTCTACATATATATTCATCTATTTATTCTATCTCTATGTATTCATGTAAAGATGGCTGAGATTTTGACACTCATATTTTTATAGATGGAAGCATATTTCAGTGGTTATATTTCTTCTAACCTTTACTGTAATGCTTATATAAGGGAGGGGGGCAAAGAGAAGTTACTTTAAAAAGAAAAAGACTAGAATCAGTGGCAGCAGCATCCAGTGAGAATAGTAACAAACACCAGAGTGAGACACCTAAAGCTGAGTGTGACTTGGGATAAGGCAGTCCCTGGGAACCTTCATTGGGCCATCGTTTGCTTATTACCAAATGAGAACAATATAAAGGTTAAGTAAAATGAGCTCAAGCTTTTATTCAGCATCAACATTAATTTGAGTGGCTAATTCTCATGTAAATTCATAGGAAGGAGTCTCTTTAAAAATTCATCACTTTATTCAGCAATTTTCTCAAGTATAACTAGATTTAATGAATAATGTTCTTTTCCTGTTATAAGCTTTTATAGCTTGATCACATTACAAACTGCAGAGTTCACAATATCCTTGACATTCTCAAAATATTGAAGAAACCACTTTTATCTACATCAACAATTAAAGAGATATAGTAATGAGAATACAAGCACAAAACATCCTTATGTTAATCATATTTAAGTATGAATTGGAATATTAAATGTTGATAACTAACAGCAGAAAAGAAGTAACACTTGCATACCCTAAATCTGTGCTTCTGAATCTAAATTTATGATAAAAATACAAGGTCTGGAGATATAGATTATGGCTGGCCCAGCATAGTTTCTGGGACTCTGGGACTAACCCCTATCATTTCAAAAATAAATAAATAAATAAACTGTTCAAATTATTAGAAGACTTTTTCAGATGTGCAGCAATTACAAAAAGTTAGAAGATATTTTTTTGGTTCCAATGGTTTCAAAATTCACTTTGTTTATGTGTATATTTTTTAACCTCAGAAGTTTCTGTAATTTATTATTTGGCTATTTCTTGCATTGTGTTAATCTTCTGAACTGAGCAGTTGACAGCCGGTATAATTTTCTGTAAACTAAGAAATAAAAACACATTATATATAGTTCAACTATAAAGCAGTATTTGCCCCATAAATTCCAGTTTTGTCTCTGAACTTGATCGGTCAACCTGCTTTTATATTGCTGAACTATAGTTAAGCAAATTCATCCTATTTATTTGTGATGATCATAAAATTAGAATGACATTTTCCATGACAAGATGCTAATATAATTTTGCCAACCCAAGAGTTTATTCCAACAACATGACTATGAAAATCACATTTAAGGTTTTGTGTGACATTTAAATATTGTCATATTTGGAGTTTAACCAAATACTGCTCTCACTTAAAAGGAACTTACCTTTGCAATTATTACTGACTGAGCTGGATAACAAACAGTTGCTCCTAATGAGGCCAATCCTAGTGGATAAGCAATCTTCTTAAACCTAGAACCTACAAAATTCAAACAAATCATTCACACCAAATAGATAGCACCGGAGACTTAATATTATTACACTGCGATATTTTCTTTGCATCTCTTTAAGGTATCACCCTATGTTACAATGCTCTTTAGTTGGTAATATCAATCAAGTTGGTACCTAAAATGCCCTTAAGGCTCTCAATTCAATTAATGCCCCTTAGCCATCATGTCCAATTTAAGAAAAATGTTCTAAACCTAATAATTAATACACACAAAGGAATTAGTAATTATCTTCTTTTTAAAAGATTATTTTTTCATATCCTAAGAAACTTAAAATTATAATTACATTTTTCAAATATCTAACAAAGCATGATAGCAGAATTAATCAACTACTGTGTTCGTCAAAGCAGGTTAAAGTGAAATGGACTCTCTTCTACATGCCCTTTCTGATTAACACTTAGAAAGGTGAAGGACCAACTAACCAATCAGCTAACAACCTCAAAAGGTACATAACTCCTTCATGTCACTGATGCAGAATACTGAAGTAATACTAATTACAATTAGCTTGACATAATTAATGCGTTTTCAAAAGTGCCTTAACTAAGCATCTAAGAGTCATTTTCATATCATTTTTTGACAGCAAAATCTCTTTTTTAAAAATTCCAAAGAGAATCGTACTAGGAACTCACCAGATTCTCACTAGGAGGCTGTCAACTTGAAATTGCTCTGATTAACCTGGGTATAAGAAGTTCTATATCAAGCCCTGTCACACAGCTTTTATCTTATGCCCACCCTCCCCCTAAACACTTCCTCAGAAACCACAGTAATGTTTAGCAGTGGGAATTACAGCATTCTATGCTGAAGCTTAAACCTACAAGACCACTGCTTCCAAACGGTAGGAATCCTACCTGTCTGTCTGGGTATGTTGGTCTCTGAATAAGACTAGGCAATTACATGTTGCTTGCTTTTTCAACTAGAGTAAGGACTGTTAACTCTAACAGCTTGTTGGTCCCTTATTTTAATATGAAATAGCAAAATATTAAGGTGAAAAAATACCTGACAGTGTTTGCTGGTAACTTTGAAGTTTGTAAAATGTTACAAACTTTGTATTTTCTCTGTCTGGTTTAACTATTTTTAAAGAAGCCTGTTAAAGTCAGGTCTACAAAGCCTGAACTTGGCTAAGGTGGGTAGGTAGGCTGCTTTTCTTCAGTATTTTTGTTTAGTTCTTGATTTAACAATCCCAGTATGTTAGGATTACAATCTCTTAACTCATCAAAATTCCCTGAATTATGGTGGTGTATGGCAGTTTTTCTTTCATAAACTATTAACTATTGAAAAATATGACATTCACTCTTTCCTTACTTGTATATAAGAAACCATTCTGCAATATGATACATTCACGTAGGTTCAACAGTTCTACTTTTATAGTTAAGAAAGATTACTAAACACAGATACTAATTAGCTATGTGCTGTGCACTTAGAAACATGCAGATGGTTTTCTTTTTAGATTTCTATCTTTAATATAATAGAGTTAGAAGAAAGAGATAGCTTTCTTCCTTTTGCTGTACATGGCCTAAATAAAAAATAAGGTTTACATGATGAACTATGGCCTATCATACATAGTACATTTCTCTGAGACCAAAGTTTCACAACATTTACTCAAGCATCAGGAACAAAACACTATGTGTTTGCTGTTCTCTCATATGTATCATTTTAAATAAAATACACCGTCAGGTCTAATATGTGTACATTACTCCCCACTAGTAGTTTGAGAGCTGGAGTCTGAAAATGTGGTTATAGATTCTTCTAGCTCTGACATTCAGAAACATGATAAATGACCTAAAAAATAGTTTCTCTTACTAGAGGATTACTACTTTGTAATTAAAAAACCAAGCAATACATTGTGACAATTTCCTTCAAAACTCAAGGAATAAGATACAGAAGTGAGTTGGAAGAAAAATACCAAACACAGTTACATAGAGATAATTATGTGTGTGTGTGTGTGTGTGTGTGTGTGTGTGTGTGTGTGTGTGTATAATTAGAGACAATATATATGTAAATATACATATATATTACAGTAAGGTTACTATAGCTTATAGTAACCTATTATATATTTTATGAAGAGAAAAGAGCCCAATATAAAGAAATAAATAATCTGATAGCTAAAACTTGATAAAATAGGGCTGTTAAATAGCACACATAAAAAGAGTTAACAGTAAACTGAAGACTGCTGCCATTAAAAGCTTTGGCTAGCATCTGGGAACTTTTTCTCTTTGATATCTGGAATTTTGTTAGCTAAATACTTTTGATATGACTAGCCCTCAGTGAAACCTTGGCCATTCTTCTGCCCATAGTTGTCACTCAACCCTTGTTGGCTTTATTTATATCGTCTCAGCTTGTTACTAGAGAAAATAAGCATATGTTCTATTAGTACCTGGAAAAAGACTTCTAGAAATTTATAACTGATGTTTTCTAAACTTTGCTTTATGTCACGTCCCCCTTTCAAATTTCATTTGATACCCTCCATTGCAATAATTCTTATCCATGACCATGACTATATATGGAGGCTTGCGAGTCTTTGTAACTAGTCATCAACCGTAATCATTCACATAAGAACAGTTAGAAAAGCAAAGTAGGTACAAACACATTGTACAAAAAGGTAGAAAGGAAGGAAAGAAATCAAGTTTCAGAGTGAGTAGTGAACGAGAGTGGTAGACTAAGTAATCCACTTTTACAGACTTCATTTCCATCTGGCTAATATTAATTTCAACTACTCTGGTCAGGATAAAACCAAAAGTAAACCAGGTTTTATCTGGGATACAGCATGTCTTCCTCAAATCCTTAACATAGCTTCCAGTATGAGTAGTGTGATTAAGAAAAGCAATTTTGAGTGGATAGTGCATATTTTCATATTAACATACAATTTTCAAGAATTTTTTTGGTAATATAAATGTCTTCAGATTAAAAAACAAAATTATAATAATTAGACAACAAAAAGGTAAATTACAATTTTAATTGGAACAGCTATATATTTTTAATATTTTGTTTTAAAAAAGTCTCATATTTATACATTTTGATATATATTAATGTAACTAAAATACTTCATATTATCCTTTTGTAGTTGTACATTTGCCACATTCTTAACCTCAGGCAACTGACAATCTACTTTCTGTAATTCTAATTTTGTCTTTTTGAGAATGTCAAATAAACAGAATCATACATACACTGCCTAATTTCAAATTCACAACCAATGTTATATGCACCAATGGCTCAAACTACTATGATGCTGAATAGTTTTCTTTTAAAGGGATGTGCAACCGATTCCTTTACCTATTTACTTGTTTGAAAAATACTTAGCTTATTTCCAGCTTTTTAAAAATGATTATTAACCACTGCTATAAGCATTTATGTAGGGGTGTTTCATTTCCATAATGTCTTCATCAGGGTTTCTATTGCTGCAAAAACCCACCATTGACTAAAAAGCAAGTTGGGGAGGAAGGGTTTGATTTGGCTTACTCTTCCATATTGTTGTTCATCACTAAAGGAAGTTATGACAAACTCAAACAGGGCGAGAAGCTGGCAGCAAGAGCATATTCAAAGGCATGGAAGGGTGCAGCTTGCTGGCTTGCTCAGTTTGCTTTCTTATAGAACCCAGGACCACCAACCTAGAGGTGATAGGCTGGGCCTCCTTCATCAGTCACTAATCAAGAAAATGCCTACAGCTGACTGTTATGGAGGCATTTTCTCAGCTCAGGTTCTTTCACTGCAGATAACGCTAACTTGTGTCAGGTTGACACAAGACTAGCCAGCATATCTAGGGCACGTAAATACTGGGGAATGTGATTCCTATGTTGCTTGATAAGTGTATGCTTAACTCTATGGGAAATTGTCAAACAATATTCCATAATTCATACAGTACTTTGCATTTTTAACAACAGAATATAAGAATTTCGATTGTTCTCCATTTTTTACTATAGTTAGTAAAACTATAACCTTTATAAAGATAAATATGGTAAGTAAAGAATCTAAACATTTTATACTAACCTAATCTGATAGTATCCAATAAATGTCTTGAAGGTAAAATGCAGAAATAATATAATAGCACTGATACTGTATAAACATACCTTTTCTTGCTGAAGTCAATCCCAGCAGACCTGAAGCTGTAATCACTCCCATTTTGGGAAGAAAATCTTGAGGAGGATTCTTCAGATAGACATATGCATCTGAAGAGACCAGTTAACTATGAGTTAAGAGTGACCGACTACAATTGAACATTCTACATCAGTGTGGTACAGAACAGTTGGAGATCAGTATGGTAGGGGCAGACAATATGTTAATAAGTAGTTTAAATACTCTTCAATAAGCTATACAAAAATTGATATGAACAGAAGCAAATCATGTTATAGCACTAACTACAAAATCAAATTTACCTTCCAGAGGTCATTTAATACTCACTTTCTTAATGATATAGGTTATTATTATTATTAATTGAACTCTGACTCTAGAAAGTATAACTTAAAAATGAAGTACCGTAAAATAAATTCCTGGTTGTGTATGTCTTATATCCCTACAATAAACAGGCATCTGCTATTACCTGTTTAAACACTGGTAGGATCCAGCAAGAATTAACAGTATCTTATAAAGAAATTTTGTAATTAGACACTACTTGTCACTCTCTTCCAATAACTTCACATTAGTCATTGTTTAAAACCAAAGATAAAGATGAGAAGTGAAAATAGACCAAAGACATATAAAATATAATCTAAACATATATACTTCAGTGTTTCATACACTAAAATTGTTTCCAGATCTAAAAATACACTCTTCCATCATTGTTACTTGATGACAATCATAATTATGTTCCTAACCATTAATGAGGAATAGCTGGGTATATTGCTGCATATAACCCAGCATTTGAGATGATAAGAAAGGAAGAAATTGAGTTCCATGTTCACCTAAGTTACACAGTAAGATCCTGACTCAAAAATTACTGATAATAAATGTTAATCTTTAATGCATATGAGTTAATAATATTTCAAATAAAGTTCATTAAGTTTATTGTAGACACCTAAAACTGTAGCTGATTTTCTTTCTGTTTTCCATACATGTTTATTTTTGCCAACTGCTATAAGCAAGGAATATCTGGAAGTTATATCTGCTGCCAAATACCACTAAGTAGCTAAAGCATCAAACACAATTACTTTCCAACATTAGCTGAAATAGTTCAGATGAGTGATGGCTATGTAATTTCCTAGCAATTGATAAAAAGCATAACGTATTTTAACAGATAATAAAACTCATTTAAACTAATTATCAAAAGGGGATAAATATTTACCTTTTGCTTTACAAATATATAATGTGGTCTTTAGTTAAAAGTGAACTGAGTTTGAATTTGGGTATTGACTCCTAGTAACCTTAGGAACCTAGTCAAACTTTCTAAACCTCGTTTTCTAATCTGTAAGAGAAAATTTTGTAGTTATAATAGCAACACTCAGCAATGTGACAAGGCCTCATAATGCAATAAATTATAAAATAAATACTTCATATTATTGCTTTGTTACTATTACAAATAAAGTACAGAGTCTATCATCTACATCAGTATAATCATAGTAATGAATAAGATGCTATGTATCTATTTTTAATTATAAACCATACAACTTAAAACCATAATACATTTCCATGGATGGTTTACTCACTTACCTTTTCCAAATTGTACTGTATCTATTATCCCATTCTTCATAAACATATAAACACCCTAAGCAAAACAAAAGGAGGAACAATAGAGACATGAATTTTTGAAGTGGTTGATAGACACAATAGCCCACAATTCTGTGATAATATGTAGCTGATGATTTAGTATTACAGTCTAATTGAAACTCAGAGTTTTCTGTTTACTCACTATGAGTATACCTGCTTATTATATCATCCTTTCTTCGTGTACTTTCCATTTTATTTAACATAGTAATTCTGGTGTATTATTTTCCTCATAGAAGTACATAAAGTAATACCTTTAAAATAATCACTGGCTTCACGGAAATGATACTGAAAAAATTTTATAATGATTTATCATCTTACCCTATAATTTCCTGTATAAAATAAATGGATCTTAAATAAATCATGGAGGGAGGTATAGCTCAGCACATGCACACAAAACCATCTGACTAATAAGGATGCAATAGCAACAGCATAATGATTTGTAGAGAAAAAACAGAAACAGGAAAGGCCTAATGAAAAGCACTTTATCTCTTACCTTTATGTTAGTGTGCAATAGAGTGAGAAAAAACAAATGAGGCATTTATTTTTAAATAGGAACATAAATTCTCCATAAATCAACAGTATATTAACCTGCCAAAGGGATTAATTCTAAAACAATGATTTTCTGTTTATCTGTTTATAATTCACTTGAAGTCTGTTCATTCTGTTACATTCGCTCGCACTGGAGGAAATATGAGTGAATCTTGCTATATTCGATGCTGGATTCTATGGTAAAAACAAGAAATCATCCAAACATATGGCCTCCTTATGTATGAAACCATGAGATGGAAACAAGAATAATAGATATTTTCAGTGCAGAAAAACAGAAACAATTGTATTTGATGGGAATGATGTCTTAGTCTACTAATTTTGTCTCAGTTTAAGAGTAAGCAGAAATGCTCACCCTGGTTTAAAACTATACAAACTAGCATAAACCATAAAGTGCCACTCAGACATTTCTTGAGGGACTATCTTAAGAAAACATGACCTGCAGCATTAAAATACTGATCTGCTTTGAAGCACTTAACCATCAAGGAAGAAAACTGGTCTTTGGGGAAATTTTTCTTAGCTGTGTTTAGGAATTCATTTTTTTGCCACTGGGGGGCACTGTTAACTAAATTTCAAGACTAAAGCGTAGGCTAAAAGCATGCACTGAATTTGCACTACATGATGCTATTTTTCACAAAGAAGTAATTTAAATCAGACTCTTTTTGAGGAATAGATTGCGTATTTAGGAGAAAATTAGAGAGGAAAAGTTGTTTACATTGAAGATGAAATGCATTTGAAAGTGCCCTTCATCAACCTATTTGCTTCAGCATATTAACAGAATAAAATGTTCTTTCAGTCTTAAATTGGGTGATAGTTACAATAGCAATTTAAAGATCTCTCAGGAACAATTACCTCACTGAAGACACATCTGAGTACACTATAGAAAATTAAGTCTCGAGAGACCTAAATCTGAATCATCTAGTTCTTGGCATATAGCCTGAGGGACATGACTCAGAGCACAATTAGTTAAGATATTTCCCACAGAGATCATATTATTAAGGGTGACTAGCACAACCAGTACCCTGGAATTGTATGACAAGCGCAAACTTTCAAAATAACCCCATATCACGTTTGAAATATCATAGAGATTGACTAATGTTCACTGATTAGATATTTCACCCAAGGATGTGTATTTTATAAGTTCATTGAATTTTCTTGATGATCATGATTAGTATGTGTGACTCTTTGTATGTATGTGCATATGTATGAATGTATATCTGTATGTGGAAGTCAGGCAGAGGACAACTTTGTGGAGTTGTTTCTTTCTTTCCTCCTTTCATGGGTTCTGGGGCTCAAGCACTAAGCCATCTCCACAACTTCATTATTTTTAAATAAAAGGAATATGTGAGAACTATATAGGACAGGAAATCTGCATCTAGAAATCTTAACAACATGGTAGCTTAAACAAGACCTTTATAATGATACTATCGGTTGATATTTCAACTAGGATATAAGACATCTCACAAGGCCTCAGTCATAGAATAAGAATGAATAGAGGCAGAAACAGAGATCCACACATAGCTAACCACCAGGTTGAGCTCCCAGCCTAGCCAAAGAAAAGGAGGAGAGTCTATATGAGCAATGGACCAGGAACATGAGGAGGGGACCCACAGAGATGGCTGACCAGAGCTACTGGCAGCTCACTGTCTCAAAAATTGCTGAAGAACCTTCTGGGAAAGGTGTAGTAGCCTCTTGTAGTAGGACCAGACCGTGTTCATGGTGCATGAACTAACATCTTAGAGCCCATTCTCTACAGAGGAACCCCTAACCTAGCCTTAATACTGGGCTGTGGGATTTGGACCTACCTCAATTGGATATGTCAGACAGAACTGACCACCTTGGGACTCCTTGCCCTTCTGGGTAATGGATGGGAGGAGTCTGGGGAAGGATTGGGAGAGGCTGGGAGAAGGGAAGGGGGGCAGAGATAGATATGGAAAAATCTTTCTAAATAAATAAATAAAAAGAATGATAGGCAATTAATGGCCTTGAAGAGAAGGGGAATCAATGTTCTCTGGAAACAAGTCCCCTAATAGGCTATCTGATGCCAAGTGGTCAGTCCTAAATACATATACAAATGAGCAACACTAAGCAGGCTCATTAATGTGTGTGTGTGTGTGTGTGTGTGTGTGTGTGTGTGTGTGTGTATAATAAAGAAGGGGTCATAAAGTCAAGAGGGAGTGGAGGGAACACAGGTGGAGTTGGAGAAGAAAGAGGTTTGGGTGGAAATGATGTAAATTCAATACTTATGTACTGTTGTAAATATGTTACTCATGTGTGAAATTATCAAAAATAATAAAAATAAATGTGAAAAACACACGTGAGTTTACAAGAAGGCTACATTTATTGATGAAGAATTAGAAAACCACTGCTACAACTATTACTATGATCTTCACAGTGGAGATGTTGACAACACACAACTAAATTTATATGTTGATGATATTAGAACATCAGTGTGCTATCAGCTTCCATCTCATTCAACAATCTCAGCTAAATGTAGTCTTCCAGTCACCCTTGAAAGGATGTTAAAGGTATAAATTAAGCTATTTTGGCCTCTCTAGCTGAGCCCATTTGCCTGATGAATGCCACTGAGTGGCCTTCAGACAATATCATATGAATAGAAGAATCAGTTGTCTGAATTCTCATCATATCCCTAATTCTCAAAATAATGGCACATTATACAATGCTTGATCTATTAAGCCACTAAGATTCAAGGCGGTTTCTTTTCTTTTTAGAAATGCATCTATCAATACCTGAAAGAATTAATAAAAAAAAACACTGGTGTTTAACTACTATCAAATTAGACTTACCTTGCACCAGCCAATATAACGGACAGTTGTAGTACGAATGGATGCAAAGCCCATTTGTAAATAACCAGGCTGTTCTTCAACATATTTAGAATGCAGAGGTGGTGCCGTATATATGGGGAGCTGGGGAGAAAATAAAGCTCATGTCAAAATCAAAGGCTGGGCTTGCCTTTTCCAGCACTGTGTCAAAACAGAAATCATCATGGACCTCTCTTCTAAAAAATGGCTGAATTGTCCATAGAATCTAAGTTACAAATATGATATGATACATATTTATGTTATATTTATGGCTTGACCATTCATTCTAATGACCTACAAATTTCTTAGTTAAAAGACAGTTATCTATCTCATAGCCCTGAAAAGTTTTCTATTAAAAGAGGATTTAATTATATTCAATAAATGGTACTCAATAAAGCAAGAATATATTGATCCTTTAAAAAAAATGGTTAACAAGGAAAGTTGAACCAAAAGTTTTATTTAGCTAGAAAGTTAATAACTTAAATTATTGGGGTGCCTCATTCAAAGTATTCTAATTTAGTTTAGACTGTATTAACAAGTAAAGTGGTATTGTTCACATCACACAATAACAGTATATTGACATCCTGTATATATATCAAATTTTCATCTTTTTGAAGTTTTAAATTCCTCAAAATTAGATCCTTATTTTTTTTAAAAAAATCTCCTATCATATAGCTAGCAACCAGCCTTATTTAATAAACAAATGAATTAATACCAATTAAAATGTACTTGGGAACTATGTATGTTCTATAACATAGTAAAAACACTAGTTTCAATATTCAAAAATCTGAATCCTTTCAGATAAGGTAGCAGACTGGAATCTGCTGCCCTGTGACCTGGTGAGGAAGAGGAATCAAAATAAGAAAAGGCAGATTAAAATTTTAAAGAAATAAGGAAAGAAAAGCATCAGACATTCTCAAAGTCACGGGCTACTTCTCTCTCAACTTGACACATGCTGGAGTCATCTGAGAGGAGAGAACCTCAGTTGAGAAGATGCCTTCATCAGAATGGACTGTAAGCAAGTCTGTAGGCATTGTCTTGAGTCATGATTGATATAGAAGGATCCAGTCCACTGTGGGTGGCGCCACCTCTGGGCAGGTGATCCTAAAGAAAGCAATCTGAGTAATCCAGAAGGAGCGGGTCAGTATTCTTGCTCCATGGCCTCTGCCTCAGTCTCTTTCTGCCTTGTGTTTCTGCCCTGACTTTTCTTCATGATAGACTAGAAGTTGTAAAGACAAAATAAATCCTTTTCCTTCCCAGGTTGCTTTTGGTCATTGTCTTTATCACAGCCATGGAAAAAGCAAAATAGGACAGGCAGTAACGATACTTGAAAAGTATGGAGAAAAATGACTCGTGGAGAAGAGGCCAAGGTGAATATAGATAGCACCATGTGCATGGTTCACTGTTGATGGATGGGATGTAAAAGATGCCTTCAAAAGTAAGCCAGGCAATCCTGGTGAAAGAGAAGGAATGCCCTACTTCTAGGATAGTCCTAAAACCATCACAAGCCTCAACACCAGTTATACATTTTGATGAGAAAATGATTGCTCTGTTGGACAAGGCAGCAATAGAGAAGAATTCCGTAAGTACTCTAAGGGAGGAATTTAGGTTCTCTAGTGATAAAGAATTCATTATTCAAAACTGAGCTATCTTGGGGCTTGAGAAAAGGGAGTAACCATAAGTCGGGGAGTTTAAATTTCATCTGCCACAGCCCTGGGAAGCATTTGTCGAGAGAGTGTTAGGACCAGACACTAATAAGCAGAAGAGTGAAGGTGGTAAGAGGCTCGGCTCAGGCAGTGACATTCACAAAGTGAGGTAAACCAATACTGCTGGGAACATATCATATCAACTGAGAATAACACTGGAGTTTGATAGCTCTGGGCCTAAACTCAGTATGTCAATCCATTTCTGGAGCCACTACCTATGAACCATGCTGCAGAGAGCCAGAACTGTGAAGCTTCAGTGGTTTACCCTCACCTGCATCTCTCCAGCAGAGAAATTAATACTCAGAAGATCTTCAAAGCACAAAAACAGGTCCTCTGTGCAAATCGCAGTAATATGGTTGCTTCTCATTATCCTAACACAACTGGAAAACATCACCTAACTAGAAGATGAGCTACCACAGAGATTACAAGCTGAGTGGTGTGGGTCAAGTAAAAAACATGTCCAGCACACAGATTATAAAGGGAAATGTGGACAGCAGAGACCCTGAAATGCAAACAAGGGCAATAACTACTGGAGTAAAGGTAGATCTGTCAGAGATCAGACTCTTGTCCAATAAAGGATCAAAGCCAGCATAAACCATGGAAAAGACAGAAGTGCTCAAGTTCAAGTGCCTCCCCCATAATGAATATAACCAGAAATGTCCAATTTGAAGGAGCCTAGAAAAGGAGCTATTCCAACATTTAAATGCTATCTTCCCATGTGCATCCCATTTTCTAAAATTCCATTTATTTTCTTATTCTTCTCTCAAATTTTACATCTTGACAATAGTTTCCCCTACCTCCTCTCCCTCAACTTTTCCCCATCTTGGTTCTCCCCCCAGATAGACAACTCCAACGCTCCACAGAAAACAGCGTATCTTCCAGGGACATCAACCAAACACATGCTACAATAAGACCAGGAACCTACTATCACATCAAGGCTATATGAGACTATCCAGTAGGAGGAAAAGGGTCCCACAAGCAGGGAAAAGAGTCAATTCCTAACTTACACTGTTAGGAATCCCATAAGAACATCAAGTTACTCAGCCATAACATATATGCAGAGGACCTAGGTCAAACCCCTACAGGCTCCCCGATCTCTGCATCCCCTAAGAGTCCCAGTCAATTGATTCTGTGGACAACAATCTCATGGTGTCCCTGACCCCTCTGGCTCCTCCAATTCAATCCTCCCCCCTCCCCTACACAGGACATCCTGACCTCTGCCTAATGTTTGGCTGCAGGACTCTGCATCTGCTTCCATCAATCATTTGCTGAATGAAGCCTTTCTGGTCTCTTTGATGATAATTATACTAGGCTCCGGTCCCAAAATACTCTTCAAACAAGATAAACTGTAGGTTGAAGGTTTTGTGGCTAAAGATCCCTTTCTTAATGCTTTGACATTAAGATCACCATTTTCAAGTTACAATTTAGAGTTTCTACTAAACATATATTTTAGATATCTCATAACTATCTCTTTATACTAATAAAATACATAACATCTATTATGACAGATGTAGCAAAAATACCTACATAGTTTTTCATTATCTCGAAATTGTGCAAAATTCATAAACTTTGGTAGACCAATTACCTGTTCTGGTCTTACTATCTGCTTTTTGGGCTCCTCTTCTTTGGCCAGATGTACATTTATAGATGCATATATCAGACCTGCAGGCATGGTTGTCAACTTTCCCATCTGAAAAAGATATCAAAAACCTATTATAAGCGAAAAGATTCTCTGTTTCTAACTCCTGATAAGCACTGGGTGAATCTTGGAAAATATATTAGTCACCGATTTCAAATTACTTTATACATTTACATAAACCCCTTGTGCTGCCCTAACTATTGTACAGTGAAACATTTTATTGTCTTCTTCAAAGTCTGATTTAAATGAACACATATGAGCTCTTATCTGTACTACAGTCTCCTGTACAAAGTCCTAGAGTCTATTCCCATACTACATAAACTTACTGTGGTAGGTAGCACATGCTTGTAATACTAGCACTCATGAGGTAGAGTAGAAAAGTCCAGAGTTCAATGATGATCCTCAGCTATATAACAAGTTTAAGGCCATCCTGGGCAACATGAAACTATATTTCACAAAAATCAATTGAGAGGCCAATAAGATGATTCAGCAGGCAAAAGTACTTGCTTGCAAGTCTGATGACCTGAGTTAAATTCCTGATACTCATTTAAAAATTCAGATGAGCAGTGCACACCTTGAATACAGCCTATGGAAGGTAGAGAAAGAAAAATTTCCCAGAAGCTCTGGGGCCAGTTAACTTGGGGTATACCGTGTCTCAGAAAGACAACAGAAATCCTGTCTGAAAGGGGTGAAGGAGAAAATCAGCTCCCAACAGTTATCATCAACTGACCTCCACAATCACATATAGTGCAAGAATGACTGCATTAACACACACATATTACACAGGCACACATGCAATCAGAAATAATAGGGCAGGTGAGCTGGCTCGCCTAGTAAGGGTGCCTGCCACCAAGCCTGAGCACAGGCATTCAATTCCCAGGACCCAGTTGGTAGAAAAAGAGCTACTTCTACAAACAAATTGACCTCCAACTTCTGTGTGGCCACAGTGACACATGTCCACCATGGCACATGCAAAATAAATAAATGAAAATATAACTTAAAAACTTGGAAGATTTGTGGATACCTTGATAACATTATGCTTTCCAGAATCATCCACTTTCTTGCAAATTTCATAAGGCTATTAATGTGTGTAAAGCCTAAAATGCTAGAAAGAAGGACAAGAAAGGGTAAAATCAGACACCATGGAAGAATGAAGGTGTGCAAAAGCACGTAGGGCTTAAAAGAGGAAACGAAACTGGGTACAGGACAGAATTGCAGTCAGGGCAGGAGTGGAGAAAATGAAAAGACAAGAAAATCTACTGAAACACGTGTTACTTGAAAGTGCTACAGTATCTAATACTTTGTATGTGAATTTAAACAAAAATTTAAAACTTAAAAGAAATATTGGGGCTAAGAAGATGGTTCAGCAGTCAAGGTCACATAGCGCTCTTGCAGAGGATCTGAGTTCAGTTCTCAGCACCCACATGGCAGCTCACAATTTCCTGTAACTCAGCTCATGCCTTAGTACTTCTTGAACACTTACACTGACACAGGCACCAGATATTGCAGAGATATTCCTTGCAATATATCATATAAAGGATTAATATTTATTAAGGGGCTATATAAACACTCACTGATAGAAATTGAACCTTAAGACAATTCTTGGAGAGTTGAAATGTCTCACAATGGATGGTTCGTTCTGTTCTCCATGAACGCAGGAACAAACAGGAAGAGAGCTCAGTGTTTCCTGGGTCTCAATCCATTCTGGCCATGCCTTGTAGGGGTCCTGATTCTCAGGAGCTACACTTCCCTAAGTAACTCCTGAATCCCACTACACACCCCCCACATACACAGAACTTAAATTTTGCTTAATTAAAATTTTTAAATAAAAAATCAAAATATCACTCACTCCAAGGAGGCTACAAAACTACTTTGTAACCTTAAAACATAGGAGCAAATATGTACTTTCAGTTAATATATTTAAGTATGATTTTAGAGAATAAAAAAAATATTTGGCTTTTAATATAAAAGAAAATTAACAAGTATAATTCATTTGCTATCTTTGTTTGGGGAATAGATTTTAAAATAACAAAACATTTTTAGTAAAATATTAATGTCTGTCTGAAAAATGGCTCAGTGGATAAAGCATTTTTCACACAAATATCATCCTGGTGTATGGATCCCTGTCAAACACTTTAAATAGCTGCAAGAGCCTGGGAGTCAGTATATAATGCCAGAACTCAGGAGTCAGAAATCCTAGAAACAAGCTGCCTAATAGCAAAAATAGTGAGCTCCAGGGTTCTGGGTTCAGTGAGTTAAACACGGAAAGTGATCAAGAAAGACACTTAATATCAACCTCTGGCCTATACATATGCACATACAAGCAAGTGCACTCAAATACAAACAAAAATCCATACACATACCACACACACATAACATTTAATGCTACTACTTCTAAGTGGCAAACAGAATCCCAGCACTAGGGATGCCAAGGCAGGAAGGTAAGTTCTAAATCACATCTGGCTACATAGCAAGAACTTTGAGATTTATGTTTCCTGCTAATTTTGCTATTGTTCCTAGACACACAATATATTGATGATCAAACAGTTCATTAAAAATTACATTACAAAGATTCAAAATTATTAAAACCAATGCCATAAAGCATGCTTACCTACAAACCTATGGAATTTTGTTACTAAGATACTTATGCGAAATAGGTCATCTTATAGTATTTAAATACTATTTTTTCCTAAAACAGTAATCTGTAGATATAAAGAAAAACAATTTTGAAGTATTATAATATATGGACACTTTCCCTACCTAGTATTCCTAGTTACATTAATTCATGTAATGTGGTAAATATCTAGAGCTTAAAATAGATTCACATGAATTGGTTGATGATTATAATCTAATACAGAAACAGATTAGCATACTTCATTCTTTTCAAGCTCAAGTTAAAATAGTGCAATAACTATTACTCCATAAAAAGAAGTGGCTGATGGTACTGCACACTGAAACACAAGAACAAGGGTTGGCACAGTACAATTCCAATGTTGGACTGAGCTCTGAGCTGAAAACATGATTGTAAAGCATACTTGAAGGTTTCTAAAAGGAAGAGCAAAGAACTATACGTGACTAGAGACTTTACATAATTCCACAGAGCCAAAAGTATTATCTGACCCTTAACAGAAATACTACAGCAAACATTGTCAACTCCTGATTTAAGAACAAATAAAATCAAACAAAAGTAGTTTTAGTACCAGAGGATTTAAGAATACTATAAAATTAAAAGGCAAGGCTGCCAATTAATCAAATAGCATCACAATTAAAAAGAGGTATTCTAGCATTAACAAGAATAAAAGAATGTGATTTAAAACTGTTTGTAACTGCACACATAATGATTAGTCAGGGGCAAATTATAAATAATTTTTAAGCCAATAAGTATTAAAACTGGTTCCTCCCAAAATGCAGCAAGCCTAAGGAAGAACATTCTATAACATAAAGATTATAAACAGCAAAAATAAACAGCATGTAACTCTCTCATTCCGGTACAACTCATCCTTTACCAGCATTTTTATAATGAAAATAATTGATTCATACTATTTGTGATGGCTCTATTCTATAAAGTTAACTGGGAACCATTGCTCCTAGGGAAAATGGAGGGTTAGCTTCCCATGATTCACTGGTTTTATTTTTCATATAACCTTGTTTCACATTCATTTCTAATTCATGACATTTTATTTAATATATTTCATTGATTCATTAACACTGACCTCCTGGCCAGCAGCACTGTAACTCATGCTTGGATAAAGCTATTCAACATATAAGAAAGGGGAAGAGATAGCAGAAAAAGAGGAAGTATAAGGAAGAGGCAAACATTATCATGTAGACACCGTAATGAAATTGTACTGGGGTTACATGGTTACTCTGCATTCTCAGAGTCTCAGTCTAATAATAAGAGATACAATATATAATACAACAACATGTCAATGAATGTTAATAATATAGATATACACAAATGACTATAGGAACCCCTAAACTAGACCAAGCCCTTCTCATCTGTTTGGTGAAGCAGTACAAAGAGGGCAGATTTCAGAGTCAGATTTGAATGTAAATCATAGCTCTACTCTTTATTCATGATGTGGCTCTGAGAAAGTGAATTCATATATCAATGTCCATATGTCTAATGTCACCTATCACAAAGGAGCTAACACAGAGAAAAGGTTCAGTATATATTAGCTGTTACCATCACCATCATCATCATTGCTGTCATCCTTAGTCTCTCCTAGCCCATGGCCATGACTCTATAGTCTCATCTAACTCCAGCCAAGTATAATTGCCTCTGTCAAGTCAGGACAATTTTATTGTCAATCAGATCACCATCCTGCTACAAGAAAATAAATTGGCTTCCTTTTTCCTAACACATGGCTTAAAACCATTTTTTTTTTCCCTTTCATGCTCTGTGTAATCTATCTCCAGTCTATACGGGTAGTCTTCCTTCTCCCTAACTCCTATTCTGAGCTTTTTATTTCATGTGTCACTGGCATGACTATTTACTCCCCAAGTAGATTGTTAACTCCTTAGAAACAGAGGTATAATATATACTTATTTTTTCTGGCAGTGATGGCAGCTTTAGCTAAACAGATATGGAGATTCAAGTAGAAAAGATGTGGGCCCAGGAAATCTCTGAGTTAATTGTTTATCATTTACTTCTGATCGCTTCTCAGCCTTTTGGCTAACATCAAGTGTATCTTTCACTTCTAAAGAATTTTGCTCATGAAATCCACCATGACATTTTAAAATGTCAGAGCTAATAGCAGCAGCAAATGCTGTGGGCAGGTTAGAATAGTTTCACTGTTGGAGAAAAACTGAAGCTGCCCTACATTATAATCTGTCCTCACAGAATTACAACCATAATATTTAGTCTTTTGATCAATACAATTCATAAAAGTTATTGTGCTTTCTCTTTGTTCAAAGAGAGAAATCATATTCTAGACACCTGTGGTAACATGCTTCAGTAGCTGTGGGCAGCCTGGAATATAGCTAAGCAACAAGTATGTCATGCAAACAGCCAGCTGGTCCTTCAAATTGAGATTTGTAAAATTCAATTGTGCTTGCAATATTGCTGGCATAAAATGCCTTTAAATATTTGGTTCAGGAACTTGGTGAGTCTATTTCCAGTACCTAATGAGCTGTGACAAGTTGAGTTTAGTCATCAAAATACAGGACAGCCATTAGCAGCTTAATAGAATTTCGTACTTTCCAGTGCCCTGGGGCTAGTTCACTTGGGAAGGTCTAAAAGGCAAAGGTAAAAATGGTATCACTGAAGAAACACAAGGCTGGGAAATAGAAAAATTGGGTTCTAGCCTCAGTTCAGCTAGTAATTCACAGTGACCTTTTGTATACACTATTCCTCTGATTCCCCACTTTAAAAAGGAGGCTGCACTAGAAAACATCCAAGGTTTCTTCTAATTATGACAATGTATGGATGGTAAATGGCAGTGACAATTTTCAAGTATATACTTTTACAGCAAATAAGCTATTTTCACCTGTTTCCTCAAAAAAAGGAAACTCACCAGAAGTGATTACTTTGTATTTAGTGATGTTACACTGATTATAAGTTTTACTCTCATTGAACATTGTTAATATGGAAACTATAAGAAAATTTTAATAATTCAGAAATAAAGGTTACAATTAAAAGGGGTGCTCTGAAAGCAAGGAGACAGCGAAACAGAAAGAAGACTCAGAGAGGGGAGAATACAAGTGAACAGCAGGGAAGCAAAGGGGAATTGAGAAATGGGAGAGGAGAGAATCAAGTTTAACACACTCTATTTTAAAAGACATTATGATCTTTAATATTTAGTATGCTAATTTTAAAAATTAAATTAAGGGCTGGCAAGATGACTCAGTGGTTGCCTTTCCAGAGGACCAGGGTTCAATTCCCAGCATGGTAACTCACAAACCACCTGTAACTCTAGCTCCATGTTCTCTTCTGGCCTCTCTGGGCGCCAGACACATAAGTGGTATACATACATATACAGAAGAAAAATAACCATGCAAGTGAATACTAATATTAAATTAAATACACACAATTAAGAACTATTCCCCAAATTTATTTAAAAACTTCATTCAGAAGTCCTATGTTCTCCTTCCTTTTTAAATTTCATGTATTTATTTTGTGTGTGTTCTGGGGATGGGTACGTGCCATGCACATATGTGAAGATTAGACTATAACTTGGGGAAGTTGGTTCTCTCCTTGTACCATGTGAGCCTTAGGTTCAAATTCAGATCTTCAGGTATGGGGCACAGTACTTTAAGCCACACACCATCTTGCTAGACCTTATATTTTCCAATTTGATAAGGACAGTACACTTTCTATGGTAGAAAAGAAGCAATACAATGTATTATTAAACATGATAGATAGAGGAGACATACCATGGTTTGATCAGCAAAGTTTTGAAGAATTCAGATGCAGAAATAGCACTAGTTACCACTCACAGTATGACTATGTTTAGTCCTAGATCTGTGCTTAAGTAAATACGGAAAAAAAAAAAAAAAAAAAAACTAGTTAGCCATGTCTTATGTAAAAAGAAGTGCTTGGGGCAGATACTGAGAAACCTCATCACAGGTGCTACTTATACTATGATCAATTCAAATTAAAATTAATTGAAAAGGCAGCTCCTCTATTCCACTAAGCCACAGTTTAAGGCCTCAGTAGACAAATGTGCCTCTGGTGCTATTTTACTGGGTAACACACTCTTAGATAGTTTCTGTTATTGAAGACAGTTTTACTAAACAGTGGTGTTTTGGAGCTCCAACATTTAATAACTTGTGACTCTTTTAAAAAGGAGAGATTAAACTATTCTCATATCAATTTTAGCTCTCCAACTATCCATTCAGAGTATATATATGCTGCTTTGAAAGTGGGAACAAAGCTAGTCATGGTCACTGTGAAGAAATACAATAATGTTATTTTCCAAGAAGGATAAAGGGAAATAATAAAAATGAGAAATTTTATCCTTATATGGAATGGGTTTCCTTGAAAGATGGCCTAACTCTATAATTCAGAGTATGGTGATCATAAAAAGCCAAGCATATATTTTATTAATATTTTGTCTTTGTCTTACACAAAACATGGATGCTATTCCGGGTCCATAAACATAAAAAAAAAAAAACCAGACTGCTTCCTCCTCCATCAGTGCTGTCTCTGAGGAAACATGCCATCCATTATTTTCCCAGCTTTGTGTCTTCTCCTTTAGTACTTCCCTTCAGGATTCTTGTGACTAAATTCTGTATCGCTGTGGTATTAAACTCATTTTTGAGAACAGATCACTCTGTTTTCATTTTTGTGTGGGATGGGAACAATGGGAGTAGTGGTCAGGGGACAAGTCTGCATGGGCTCTGGGATGGAAATCGTGTCAGCAGACTTGTTCTACTACCAGATTAATTCACTCACAGACCCCTCCAAAACTACAATGAAGCATCCCATAAACATAAACCCAGTTACACTGAGCCTGATAGAAGAGAAAGAGCCTTCAATGCATTGGCACAGGTGACCACTTCCTAAATATAACACCAGTAGCACAGACACTAAGAACAACAATTAATAAATGGAACCTCCTGAAACTGACAAGCATCTATAAGGAGTAAATAAAACAAAACAGTAGCCTACACTATGGGAAAAGACGTTCACCAACCCCATATGTGACAGAGGGCTGATCTCCAAAATATATAAAGAACTCAAGAAACTAGATATCAAAATACCAAACAATCTAATTTTAAAATGGGGCACAGATATAAACAGAGAATTCTCAACAGAAGAATCTCAAATGGCTGAAAGGCATATTGCTCAACATCATTGGTCATCAGGGAAATACAAATCAAAACGACTCTGAAATACTATCTTAAACAAATAAAAACACCAATCACAGCTTATGTTGAAGAGGATGTGGAGCAAAGGTGCAAACTTGTACAGACACTTTAGGAATCAGAATGGCAAATTCTCAGAAAATTGGGAATCAATCTACCTCAAGATCCAATGATACAATTCTAGGGCATATACCCAAAGTTGCTCAATCATACCACAAGGACACTTGTTCAACAATGTTCACAGCAGCTCTATTTGTAATATCCATAACCTGGAAAAAATCTAGATGCCTCTTAACCAAATAATGGATAAAGAAAATGTGGTACTACACAATGAAGTATTGCTCAGCTGTAAAAAAGTGATGACATCATGAAATTCATAGGCAAATGGATGGAACTAGAATACATCATCCTGAGTGAGGTAACTCAGACCCAAGAAGACAAATATGGTATTTACTCACTCATAAGTGGATACTAGATATAAAGTAAAGGATAACCCACAGCTCCAGAAAACATAGGTAACAAGGACCCTAAAAGAGAGGAATGGATCACCTGGGAAGGGGAAATAGATGAGATCTCCTGAGTAAACTGGGGATGAAAGGGCAGCAACATATGGGAGGGGTTGGGTATGAGAACATAAGGGAAGTGGATGGTCAAGCTGGAACAGGGAAGAAGTAGGAGAACAATAAAAGAGATATTTTGTAGAGGGAGACGGCAGGAGAAACCTGGTGCTAGGGTAGTTTCCACAAGGATGACCCAACTTAGACTACTAGCAATAGTGGAGAGGGTGTCTGAGCTGGCCTTCCCAGGTAATCAAATTGGTGACACCCTAACTGTCATCATAGAGCCTTCATCAAGTAAATGATGGAAACAGAAACAAAGATCCACAGACAAGCACCAGGGAGTCCAGTAGAAGAGAAGAAAGGGGGATTATTTGAACAAGGGGGGGTAAAGATCAGGACGGGGAAATCTACAGAGACAACCAAACTAAGCTAATGGGTACTCCGGAACATTAAGACTGACAGCTGTAGAGCCTGCATGGGATCAGACTTGGCTCTTTGTATGAAGGAGACAGTTGTGTAGCTTGGTCTGTTTAAGGGAGACCTAGTAGTAGCATCAGAATCTATCCCTGAGGCATGAGCTGGCTTTTTAGAGCCCATTATGTTTGAAAGGACACTTTGCATAGCCTTGATACAGGGAGAAGGGGTTTGGACTTACCTAAACTGTATATACCAGGCTTTGCTGAATCCCCATTGGAGGAGAGGCCTTACCTTTTAGGAGGAGGTGGTGGGGAGGCTGGGAGGGAGCAGAAAGAGGGATAAGAGAGAGATCTGTGATTGGTATGTAAAATGAATAAATAACTTCTAATAAAAATGACCATCCTGCCTAAATATAATATTGTTGGCAGACAAAGGGGAAGTTGTCAAAACTGAAATAATGCCACATTGATCATGTTTGAACATCTGGGAAACTAAAACAGAAGGACTGATGTGGGAATATCTTTCTGTATGCTGTGAATGTCATTGGTTCATAAAGGAACTGTTTTGGCCCATGGCAAGGCATCTTAGAAGCAGGCAGGAAATCCAAGCATACAGGGTAAGGAGGGTGGAGTCCTGAGAGATGCAATCCAACCACCAAAGGAGCAATATGTAAAGAAATTCAGGTAAGTCATGGGCCACTTGGCAAGACAGATGATGAAAATGGGTTTAGTTAAAATGAGAGAGCTAGCTAGCAATAAGCCCTAGTCATAGTTTCAACAGCATGTAATTAATATAAATGTCTGAGTCATTTTTTAGGAGGGGGGACTAAGCAGCTTGCGAGTGAGTCTGGACAATGGGGGCTAGTCTGGGCCAAAAACTCATGCTACAGAGGACCTTAAGCTTGAGGTCAACCTAGGCTTCATGATGATACACTATCTTTAATGAACAAAATGAAGTTGCCTAATCAGCTCTCCCAAAAGTAACTAAAAGTCAAAAGTTTATAGAAAATGGTTCTTATGCACTGCTACCTGGCACTAACTAAATGTATTTTAATGTTGATCCCCTACTTGAATTCTGTTTATTATAGTTGTTTCAAAGAGACATATTCTACCTCAAGACTGAGGTATTAAAACAGAAAGTGGGGAATTATAACTGGCATGGCAGAAAATAAAGCTATTCTAAAGAGACACTTGTGTTTCTCAATCTGACTTTTAGGTAACTGAAGCAATGAACTTCAAAGAAATGGAAATTTCCCCAGGAATCTCAATCAGAGGGAAACTTGTTTCTTGGAAAGCAATTTCATACAGTTCTAATAATAACCTACTGGACTATCTTAAAGGATGAGACTGATCCCAGACAAGAATGGACAAATGGTGGGCAGGACTACACCTTGTCTGGAATTGATTTGCTGTGCAAATCATTGGCCTTCTATTTTTAACTTTAATTTCACTTCAGGCCCCCAAGACAGATTTGGGAGTTTCTTAAATGGACTTCTAGGTTTTCCCTGGATTTCTTTGTTCCTCTTTCCAATGTGACCACATTAAATACATCATTTTTTCTGCTTTCCACTATTACAAAAAGCTTAGATTCGTTCATCTCTCTGACCTGTTGCCCACATTCAAATGTCATTTAAACTATGCACAGAGCTAGTATTTTCTTGAAATCTAAATATTAACAAACACTAACAGCAAGTAGTGATGTGTGGTGTATCGTAAGATGAATGTATTCACAAAAACTGTGGCCTAATAATACACTGAAGTATTAGTACATTGTGAAATAAGATAATTAACATTTTCCGAATGTTTACTCTGCATCAGAAAGTATGGTAAGTGCAGAACGTATACATAATATTTTAAAAGGGTCAGATAAATAAATAGATACAAGTACTCTGTGAGGTCCTTGAAGAACTGAAAAAAAAAAAACACTGGGGGTGTGAGGATGTCTTTTATTCACTGTGCAAATCACTCAGCCTGCTCATAAAGCCAACAAGTTGTATACATTCATTTCACATTTATGAAGAAAAAAGCAAACAACACCAAAACACCTTTCAAGATAGCAATTTCTAAGGTTCTTTTTGAGCTCAATTATCCATTCAGGTCTACTTCATTTAAACATCATAACAGCCACAACATAGTTCAATTAGCAAAATTGAAAAACAGAAGAGAGTGAGTGATGAAGAATGAGTTTAACTCCCTAGTCTAAGATGAATGGGAATTACATGGTACATGTGAGATTAATTTGCATAAGTATTAAGCTCTGGCACTTAAAAGGCCAATCATAAGATAACCAGAACAAACAGCCCAGCTTAATGTGGCTGCATAATTCAATAATAAAACCAGAATGATAACATTTTAAACACTGAATATTTTAATTTAAATACTATATGAAAGTACTAAATTATTTTGGAATTTCTAAACATGTTATGACTCTAAATGGTGGTGCAGTTATTACTGGGTAGCACTTGAAAATGTGTCTTAAATAAAAATTCAAGAAGTACAAAAATAAAAACAAATACATATATAGTCAAAATACTTAGAATCCTTCAGAAACAGCACAAGATTGGAATAACTCAACTTTATTCAGTTTAAAGACATCAAGGTCAGACAATACTATACATGGCTAAAACTAGCAAAGGTAGAGACAGAGGAGGAAGGAGTTTAGTTTCACCTGTCTAATAGGAGGATTGGGAGGACTCTTGAAAACAGGGCTGAGGAGTTGGCTGGGTGAGAAGTAGCTGTAATTTTTTCTCTATCTCTACGATATTTCAGCTTTTCCACAATATCTGGCTCTGAGTTTTCATCATAATACCAAATAGAATTTGTGCAATAATTAGTGAGTTCCCTGAGGAAATATATACTTGTAGTATAACTCCTTAAATAGTGAAAGGAGACTGTTGTAACAACTTTAAAAGAAATAAAGATATTCTAAAGAGATGCATCTCAACTTGACTATAAAACTATTGAAACAACAGATCCCAAAGAAGGGTAATTCCCCCCCTCCATGAAATTTCATCACTGAAGAAGGAAGAGGCCTTTCAAATGGAAAACTTTTATCATGGAAAGTGATTCATATAGTTCTAACAACTTGCCAGACCTTTACATGGTGAGACTGAAGTCCAATGATAGGTCAATAGGCAGAACCATACCTTGACTGGGATTGCTTAGGTGTGCATATCATTGGCCTCTATTTAAACCTGAAATCACTTCAGGACCCTAAAGAAAGACTTGGAGGAATAACTGGATATATTAGTCCCTCTTCTTAATGTGGCTTCATTGAGTAAATCTCCTTTATCTGCTTTCTTTTAATTTGGCTCTTATTTATGTTTCCATTTATTTTTTAGTTTCTTTTAATCATCGCAAACCTATACATAAACTCTATCACTAGATTGGAGTAGAAAACAATGAGAAATTATATTTCACCAACCTAGCTAAAGGAAAAAGCAGCCTACCCACCTCTTGTTTTTTTTTCAATCATTGTTCTTCTTTATAATAAATTTCTTCACCCACTCTATTTTTCCACTATCATTTGTTCCAAATTGTAGTTTTTTCAATGCATTTTTAAAACTCTGTTTACTAGTTCTTTCCTTCCCAATATCTGTCTTTTCAGCAGAGAAGGGGGAAATGTAACTAACTATAACACAGTGTACTTTTTGGGTTATATTCTCTTTCTACAGAGCTAGTATGTACACACCAAGGAAAATAAACACAGGCATACATAGACAACTGATGAAATAACAGGTAAAGGGTGAAACAGAAATTGACTTGAAAGATCAAGAACTGCTCCAGAATAAACTAATGATTATTAGATACAGTATAATTAGCATGAGATTAGTTTTACAAACAAGGAACATATAACAAACATATCACCTTTTTAATTATGGGAATTTACATTTCAAAATACAAGACCTTCACAATATATCTTATGGTCCAGCCACTCCTATATGACAAAATCCTTTCTAAAACACATTACCAAGAAACCCCAAACAGTACATTTGTGACTGCAGAAAAAGGAAATGCTGTTAATAGAGCATGATTCCCCTAAAATTGTTTTTAACATCTTTGTGAGAAAAATCTTTAGTAGACTGAGTTAATGAGTATATAATTCCCACTCATCCCCATATACTCCTTTGGGTCAGAAAAAAGACTGAGACTATCTTTCTTATCCATTAAAGCACATCTTACTCTCTTTTTCTAAATTCTGGACTACCTATACCCCTATGCATACTAGACAATTTTCTAAGGATAATATAGTCTGTGATAACAACAAATGACACTAAGCTTATCTTCTATCTTAGCACATATAGTACTATTTTCTCTAGCTCAAATTAAAAAGGAAAAAAGAGGTAGTAATGATTCATCTTGGAGATACAGACTAGGAGCTATTTCTTGGGAGCAACATAAAAGTCTTAGACAAGAGCACCTTGTTTTAGACTAATCACCAGTGAGTCACTAAAAGAGGACCTGTATATATCAGGGTGCTTATTTTCTTCTGGAAACAGTGGGCAAGTGAATCATCTCTTAAAAAAAATCATCAGATCTACTAAGAGTCTTTCAGCTACAGTGTTATCTATTATTCTAGAAAATAAATAGCAGATACTATACTGAAAAGGGAAATCCACATACAAACACACACACACACACACACACAGACACACACACACACAGACACACACACACTGTATTTTCTTGTAAAACTCTTGGGAAAAAATTGTGGTAACTGAACAACAACAACAAAAACAATCCAAGTACAGTAACAAAAACATACTTACTTACACAACTGGTTCTTGCCCATCAGCATTTCAAATAGTCAACTTCAAAGGGTTCAAATTAAAAATAAAGCCTGTGAGAAACTATAAGAATATGCTTTGGGATGTGGGGGCTGTACTGTGTTGGCTTCATACTATGTGTGTTTTCCTGACAAGACCTGGGCATCTGGAGTTAGGGTGTTTGTTATGATTTTTCAACCTACAAGGCCAATCAATGTACATGTGAGCTGTGGGCAGGTCCACTTCTGGGAGATTGAAGGGTACAAACAAGTTGTTTAAAATAACTTCAGTCAAAATGCCCATCATCCAGGAATGACAGTAAATGTTGGTATGAATGTGAGGGGAGAGGACCCCTATACATTGCTGGTGTGAGTATAAATTACTTCAGCCTCTTTGAAAATCAGTTTGGATATTCCTAAAAATCTAGAAATAGATCTACCATATGATAAAAGCAAATATCTATGGAGTGCTCAGCTCCAAATTGGATATCTACATCACACTCATTGTTCCCTAGGACTCAAAAACACCAAAAAACTCTAAAAAGTGGGATTGTAAGAACCAGAAGTTAAGAAAACACTGGGAAACATCTTCCAGATGAATGCTCAAGTAAACATAAATTCAAAAACTCTGTTTGCCTATCCTATATCAAGCCAGTTAAAGTTACAACAAAGATCAGAGACGGTCTTCTCTGCCCTATTGAGGAATTATGGACAGTTTATGATTGCAGGAGAGAGAAGAGTCAATTTTCCTCAGTTGTCTTACCCCAAGTATCGAGACCATTCTTCAGTGGAGGATTCCATACCTACATGTAGTAAGAAGTTTCTGGCCTGGCCTGGTCTATTCCCAAGATCTGGATTCACACACAGCTGCTTAGCCAGTAAAAATGACTCAGACACTTATATTAACTATATGTGTTTGGCCTATGCCTTAAGCATGTTGTTTGTTAGCTCTTATATCTTATTTATTTTTTTTATTAATCTGTCTCGTCACATGACCTGTGGCTTACTTAAGGTTTTTTATATATTGATTTTTGGGTGACTGGATAGCATCTGTCTGACTCTGTTCTTTTTTCTATACTCGAATTTCTCAACTGCTTTTAGCATGCCTTGCCATAGGCCTAAAGAGTCCCTTTATTAGCCAATGATACAGCATATAGAAAGAAATCCCACATCACTTCCCCTTTTCCATCTAATCAAAAAGGTTTCAATTTTAACATAGAAAAATTACATATAACAAGACATCTATCAAGCAAGAATTATAACTACGATATCTAGTATATTCATATTTAGCAAAATTAAAGATTATTTTATCATCTATCTGTGAATCTAAAGCTTTACATTTAATTTACCTTTAACTATAATTTACAGCATACCAAAAGACATCCTGAAATAAGTTTCTAGCTTGGCCTTTCCAGCCTAGCCCCAAGGTTCAGACCTACTCACAGCCTAGCTGCAACTTAGCCCCAAATAATCACACAGAAGCTTATATTAATTTTATGCTGATTGGCCTATGACTCAGTCATATAACTTGATAATTCTTAATTCTTAAACTAACCCATGATTTATCCTGTTCAGCCATGTGGCTTGGTACCTTTCTCAGAGCAGCATCCTACTGTTATTTCCTCTGTGTTTGCTGGCATCTCTCTCTGACTCTTCCTTTTTCCAGAGTTTTCTTAGTCTGGTAGTCGTAGTCCTGCTCACACTTCCTGTCTGCCTTTTAGCCAATCAGTGCTTTATTAAACCAGTAGGAAGGACAAATATTTACATTGTACCAGAACATAATCTCATTGCAACATCCCATATCACTTACACCCTGCTTACAGTGGGTTATTGAAGAGGGGGAGGGGAAAGAAGGGAGAAGGAGGAGGAAATGAAGGTGGAGATTCTATTTCCTAATGCATGGCAAGGACGGGGGAAGTTGGAAAGACAGCTTTTCTCTATAGAGAGGAACTTGCTCTGTATACTACACTGATTTGAACTCAGAGATTCATCACCCTCTGCCTCCTGAGTGATGAGATTAAAGATGTGCAAGCACACATGGCTGAGACACCTTTTGTTAATCCATGATAACTACTTTATACCTGACAGGGAATTCTCCACTAAAACATCTACATTCAAATTCCTAGCTTTCTGATTGAAGGAAAATGTAAGAGAGAAGATGACTGTCAAGTGTAAAACTGACAAAGAGTTTTCTCAGAGGGATTTCTTCCAGCAAAAGGAAAAGAGCAAAAGATTCATATCTAACCAAATGTCACTGCTAGAGAAGCCTTCTATTATACTTTTACTGAACAGTAATGGAATAACACTATTTGCTGCAGTACCACCTAACTGCTGCATACCACAGACTACTAGGCAGTTTTATCATAGATTACCACAAACCATTGCTATGGGGCACCAGGCCGCTGCAGCTGTGGTGGGTAACCACAGAAGTCAGACTTCTTTTGGCTAGTGCAGCCCATAGTAACTCTAGATCCCCAGAAACTTAGACATTGAATCCTGGTTGGCACTGGCCCTCACTGTATTTTGCCTAGTTGCTGCTGGCCTTGGTGGGCACAAGCAAATCATTTGCAGGAGCCACTGCAGAGGCCAATTCATAACCTTGATTTGGCACTCAAATCACAAATATTCCATGTCCAAACAACTGGTAAAAGTACCATGAACACTATGGCATACAAAAGAAGCAGTTTAAGATAATAAGCCTTACAGAGGTTAGTCAATAAGCTGAGGTGGGGGCACTTTAAAGAATTAACCCAGGACTGAAACAGAATGTGACAATGGGTCCACATGGGCAGCCCAGTGTTGGGTATCTGAAATAGACTTTAAGCAAAGGTCAGTTTTCCTTCTATAATATAAACAATTATTTGTAGAAATTACATAGAACATCTATGACTCCCACCTTGCTAATAGCACCTAAACAGACAAATGTGTTCTTTCCTTGGCTGTGAGCACTACTGGAAAAGTGTACCCAGTGGCAGTATAGAAGGCTGCCCCTCTCCTTGTTCCAATGATGGTAGAAATGGGGGTGATAGTAACTACGGTCTTAAATACTGTGACTAATGATAGACATCAGACACCTTCAGTACACTCCATGTCCAGACAGTCTCTCTGACAGAAACAGTCTTCCAAAACAGGCAAGGTTGAAACTTAATTTTCATGTCCCAGGGAAGACTGTGGTTCACTGGGAAATACATGTCGCTTCTATGCTAATCTAAAGTTATCATTTTAAAAAACCTTACTAAAAGTTAAAAGTAACTTAGATAAAAATTTCTGGTCCCATAAAATGTCTGATTAAAACCTATGCTTCAGAACTTTTCACTGCGCTAGATGTTCAACTTACTTGCCTTTTGAAAACTAAGATTTGCTATAGGGCCATATATAATAAGTTGCCTTTTAAAGTTCATTTGACAAAAGCTTTCCTCTATTAGGCTAATGATATTCAGGAACCAGTATCTACCCCTTAGCCAAGATAAAAAAGTAAAAAACATAATTTTTAAAATGGGGGAATGAAATGAATGACAAAGGTAATGCCATCCTACTCTGATTCCATTGTCTGTTCTCAGCCCATTACCCTGAACCCCAATGGTCATGTCTGCCTTGGCAACACATGAGATTTCCATAGACTTGAACATAGTCCAACTGTATGAACCAAACCAACTGGAAAGTTATGTCTGAAATAACTATAACAGTCTGCCAGAAATAGTTTCAAGGTTACTCTGACCTAGTCTAACTTTGAAGTATCTTTGTGGGTTTTGCCTTTAAAAGCTCTGTATGCCTGAACTTGGGCACCAAAACACTTTTCAGAGTCATAAATCTGCTCTTGGTTTGGCCATCAAAAAAAGGACTTACAAAAGTTTTAACTTATCAGTATCCTATGTGGATCATTATAGTTGATAAGGGACACTCTCTTAGCAAAGGCAGGAAGCAAGTGTAACCTACCAGTGGCCTACAGAGTACATTCTACCAACACAAAATTGTAAACTTATTTAAACGTTGTAAGTTTGAGGGTTTTTTTTTAAACTTAATTATGATTCTCCAGGATGAATTTAGTAGATGACAAATCAGCTGCATTATCAAAAGGTTGTTTGGACATACTTGGTAGAAAATAAATGAGAAAGGGCAGGGGTACTTTAGGAATTGCAGAAAGAGCAGAGAAAAGGGGGCATGGAAATATAAAGTAAAAAGTTAAGTACAGAGGGGAGGATTCCTGGGTGACTAGAAAGGAAACTAGAAAGCAGAGGCTAGGTGAAGTGTTGTTATCTAGAAGGGTAACCTGAACCCTGAGAGCTGATAATGGAGTGTCTATAAAGGCTTTTAAAGAAGAGGTGTGACAAAGCCTCCTTTGTGGGAGATTATGTTGTTCCATTGTAAATAATTGTCCCACCCACTGGTTTAATAAAAAGCGCTGATTGGCCAAAGGCAGACAGGAAGTGTGGGCGGGGCTACCAGACTAGGAAAACTCTGGGAACAAGAAGAAAGAGCAGAATGCCAGAGAGAAGCCAGAAGAAAGAGAGGACAACTATGCAGCTCTGAGCAAAGGTACCGAGCCCCATGGCTGAACAGGATAAGAGTCATGAGTTAGTTTAAGGGTAAAAAGTTAGCAAGTGATATTCCTGGGCCTTAGGCCAATCAGTCTGAAAGTATTGGAAGCATCTGTGTGTCTCTGTGGGTCTGTGGGTCTGTGGGTCTGTAGGCTTAAACCTTGAGGCTAGGCCCGAAAGTCTGGAACAGAAACCTCTTGCTACAAATGGCAGCCCAACATGGGGCAAATATACCCACATAAAGCCATAGAAAGCTTAAAAAATGGTCTAGAGCCCAAAGCAACTTCTGAGTTGTGTCTCTCACATGAGCCATGGTACAGAGACTCCCTGGTAAGGCATGTGGGCTTGGGTTACAATGGCAGGCTTTTGGAGTGCAGCTTAAGGTGTAAACTGGCTGGTTCCTGAAGTCTCACAGGACCCTCAATATAAGCAAAAAGTTGTAAATGATGTATTTAAGGTTTCTGTTCATAAGAGCAAAAGGGGAGAATAATCAAAGATGGCTTCTTAGTGTCGATGTTTTCTTGGATCAGTTCTGTTTACCAGAGTCAATCTGAGCTTGGCTTTTTTAAGAGAAGCTTCTTGATTCAGCCTTAGAGGCAAAACACTTGTGAGTTTTTTTTAAGAGGTCCTGCTGCCTAATACTTAAATGGAATTAATGAGCAGCAAATGGCAAAGCTTTACTTGGTAATTATATGTACCCTAAAATTCCCAGAGTACCTGGGCTAAAAAGATAAATTCTATGAAATTAGACGAGGAGCTGGGTGGAGCCATCCACCCATCCTACCAGCCTTGAACTTTGGCAGATTAGAGGTATGTTCAGAAACAGAAAGAAATAGAAGAATCTGGGTGGAGTCAATCACCCTAGCCAAGCAAAGGTGTGGTCAGAGACAGAAAAAGTTAAGAAATAAATATACAGTAAAGACAGTTTTTTGTAAAAAGTCTACATGGTTTAGAGTGTGTTGAAAATATATATACATAGGCTTAGAGAAAGAAAAAAAAAAGGTAGAGAAAGCCCTTAAAAGAGAAATAAAGTAAAAAAAAAAGCCACATAAAAATGGAAAATACAAAGAGTGCCTGGATACTGTATATTATTGTCTTACCTTTAAGCTTCTTGACTGAAAATGACTTAGTAAAAGCTGCTAAAAGACAGTTGATTACAAATGCTGTTGCATTAATTCAACCTATATATTTTGTAAATGAGTTGACTTTGAAACTGAAATCCAAAGATATGCTACTTTGGAGATGAGGTTTTCTTTTTATTTCCACAGAAAATGAGAAGCTGTGGATTTATTCCTGGATAAAGAACATGAAGTTTGATAGAGGAAGACCCCCCTGAAAAATCTCCAATGGAAATGGATGGACCAGATGAATCAGCATTTCAGAGCACCTCTGTTGAAGTTTCTAGAGCTCTGTTTTCAGAACAATTTCAAGGAGACTGGTTGAGATGACCCAGCCTTACAGACAACTCCACTAAAAGACTTGTGCACAATCCTACATTTTTCTTTGGATTTCCATAGGATTGCCAATGCCCCTATTCAGCAGGAATTAGCCTAGAGAACAATTCTCACATTCACAAAACATGGATTATGAATGTTTGTGTTTATTTACAGTGTTTTTTATAAGTTGTTATAGATAAGGGGGGGAAGAATATTAGATTTGGAGTTCTTTTTGTTTTAAAAAAAGAAAAGGGGATATGTGGGAGGTTATGTTGTTCCATTGTAAATAATTGTCCCACCCACCAGTTTAATAAAAAGTGCTGATTGGCCAAAGGAAGACAGGAAGTGTGGGTGGGGCTACCAGACTAAGAAAACTCTGAGAACAGGAAGTACAGAACAGAATGCCAGAGAGAAGCTGGAAGGAAGAAGCAGGGGACAACTATGCAGCTCTGAGAGCAGACTAAGAGCAGCCCTGCAATTATTGGAGACACTCAGCCCCCAGGTTCACAAATGACTAAGAGCCAACCAATAGCTGACTAAGAGTGAACCAAGGAAGCAATGAGCAGTGCAATACTACATGTAATAATATAAAGACACCACCAGAAGAAGCTGATGGTTCTACATCAAGACCTGAGCATAATAGTGAAGAGAAAACAAAAGGAAATGACCTTAAAAATAACTTTATGAAGATTATAGAAGCATTAAAGAGGGATATAAAAAAAACTCCCTTAAAGAAATGGAAGAAAATACAAACAAAAAAATTGAAGAGATGAACAAATCCCTGAAACAAAACAAAGAAAACCAAGAAAAAGAAAACAAACAGGTGAAAGAAATATTCCAGGAATTAAAAATTGAAATAGAAGCAATAAAGAAGGCACAAACTGAGGCAAAGCTGGAAATATAAAACCTGAAAAAATGAACCAGAACTACAAATGCAAGTATAACAAACAGAATGCAAGAGATGGAAGAAGAGAATCTCTGCAGTGGAAACTTCAATAGTGGAAATAGACATGTCAGTTAAAGAAAACACTAAAACCAAAAAAAGTCATAACACAAAATGTCCAGGAAATTTGGGACACCATGAAAAGACCAAACCTGAGAATAATTGGAATCAAAGAAGGATCAGAACACCAGCTCAAAGGCACAGAAAATATATTCAACAAAATCATAGATGAAAACTTTTCCAACCTAAAGAAGGAAATGCCTATAAAAATACTAGAATATAACAGAATACCAAGTAGACTACACCTCCAGAAAAATCTTCTCACCACATAATAACCAAGTCACTAAACCTAAAAACAAAGAAAAAAATACTAAGAGATGTAAAGGAAAAAGGCCAAGTTACCTATATAAAGGCAGACCCATCAGAATAACACCTGACGATTCAATGGAAACAATGAAAGCAAGAAGGTCCTGGTCAGATGTTATACTAAAAGAGCACTGCTGCCAAACCAGACTACTATACCCAGAAAAATTATCAAATCACCATAGATGGAGTAAACAAGATATTTCACAACAAACCAGATTTAAACAATACCTATCCACAAATCCTGCCCTACAGAAAGCACTAGAGGGAAAACTCCAACCTAAGGAAATCAGGTACGCCCATGAAACCACAAACAATCAATAATCCCACAAAAGAAAAACCCAAAGAAGGGAAATACACACAAGCTACCACCAAAAAACAGTCAATAATAACTGGTCATTAATATTCCTTAATATCAATGGACTCAATTCACCTATAAAAAGACATATCCTAAAACAATGGATACAAAAACAGAAGCCATCCTTCTGCTGCATACAATAAACACACCTCAACTTCAAAGACAGACACAGACTCAGAGTAAAGGGTTGGGAAAAGACTTTCCAATCAAATGATCTTAAGAAACAAGGTGGTGTGGCCATCCTAATATCTAACAAAATAAACTTCAAAATAAAATCAATCAAATGATACCTGGATGGACATCATTTATTCATCTCAAAAAAATCCACCAAGATGAATCTCAATCCTGAATATTTATGCACCTATATATGTAAAATAAATACTACTAAAGCTTAAACCTCACATCAAACCCCACACAGTAATAGTAGGAAAGTTCAGTACCTAACTTTCACCCTTGGATAGGTCAACCTGACAGAAACTCAAAAGAAAAATAAGGGATCTAACAGATGTGATGACACAAATAGACTTTATAGATAGATAGATAGATAGATAGATAGATAGATAGATAGATAGATAGATAGATAGATATAGATGTATATAATTTACATATATATTATATATATAGCCTTCCACCCAAATACAAAGGAATATACTTATTTCTCAGCACCCCATGAATTTCTATAAAATTGACCACATACTTGGTCATAAAGCAAATATCAATAGATACAAAAAAAATGGGAATAACTCCTTGTGTTATATCAGATGACCATGGTCTAAAGTTAGAGTTCAACAACAACAAAAAATCACAGAAAGCCTACCAATTCATGGAAACTGAATATCTCTCTATTGAACCACCTATGGGTCAAGGAAAAAGTTAAGAAAGAGTTCCTAGAATCTAATGAAAATGTATCCACAACGTACCTAAACTTATGAGACACAACGAAAGCAGTGCTAAGAGGAAAACTCATAGCACTAGATGCCAATATGGAAAAAACCTAGAAAAATCTTACACAAGAGACCTAATAGCACAACTGAAGGCTTTAGAACAATAAGAAGCAAACATACCTAGAAGGAGTAGTAGATGGCAGGAAATAATCAAACTTAGGGTTGAAATCAATTCAATAGAAACAAAGAGAACAATACAAAGAATCAATGAATCAAAAAGTTGGTTCTTTGAGAAAGTCAACAAGATAGATAAACCCTTATCCAAACTAACCAAGAAGCAAAGAGAGAATATCCAAATTAACAGAATCAGAAATGAAAGAGGGGACATAACAACAGACACCCATGAAATCCAGAGAATTATCAGGTCATACTTTGAAAACCTATACTCCACTAAAATGGAAAACCTAAAAGAAATGGACAGCTTTCTGGACAGGTACCACTTATCAAAATTAAATCAAGATCAAATTGAAAATCTTATTAAAAGTTCCCCAAGTTAAAAAAACAAACAAACAAACAAACAAACAAAAAAAAACCTAGGACCAGACAGATTCAGTACAGACTTCTACCAGACAGTCAAAGAAGAACTACTACCAATACTCCTCAAACTGTTCAATACAGTAGAAACTGAAGGAACATTGTTGAACTCTTTTTATGAGGCCACAATCACTCTGATTCCAAAGCCACTCTAAGAAGCAACATAGAAAGAGAATTACAGACCATCTCCCTCATGAACATTGATGCAAAAATACTCAATAACATTCTGGCAAACTGAATCCAACAACATGTCAAAAAAATTATCCATCATGATCAAGTAGGCTTCATACCAGAGATGCAGGGATGGTTCAACATACAAAATGCTGTGAATGTCATCCATCATATAAACAAACTAAAAGAAAAAGAAAACACATGATCTTCTCATTAGATGCTGAAAAAGCCTTTGACATAATCCAACAGTCCTTCATGGTAACTGTCCTGGAGAGATCAGGAATACAGGGAAAATACCTAAATATAATAAAGGCAATATACAGCAATCCAACAGCTAACATCAAACTAAATGGAGAAGCAGTCAAAGGGACCCCAATAAAATCAGTAACAAGACAAGACTCTCCTTATCTATTTAATACAGTTATTGAAGTTTTAGCTAAAGCAATAAGAGAACAAATGGAGATTAAGGGGATACAAATTGAAAAGGAAGAAGTCAAACTATGTCTGCAAATGATATGATCATATAAATAAATGACCCCAAAAATTCTACCAGGGAACTCCTACACCTGATAATCACATTCAGCAATGTAACAAGGTACAAGATTAACTCAAAAACAATCAATGGCCCTCCTATACAGTAAGGAAAAAAGGGCTGAAAAAGAAATAGGGAAACATCACCCTTTATAATAGCAGCAAATAGCATTAAATATCTTGGTGTAACTCTAAACAAAGAAGTAGCAGACCTGTTTGACAAGAACTTTGAGTCACTGAAGAAAGAAATTGAAGAGGATATCAGAAAATGGAAAGATCTCCCATGCTCCTGGATAGGTAGGATCAACATAGTAAAAATGGCAATTTTACCAAAAGCAATCTACAGATTCAATGCAATTCCCATCAAAATCCCAACACAAAATTTTACAGACCTTGAAAGGACAATACTCAACTTTATATGGAATAACAGGAAACCCAGGGTTGTCAAAACAATCCTGCTCAATAAAAGAACTGCAGGGGGGATCACTATCCATGGCTTCAAGCTATACTATACATCTACTGTAATAAAAACAGCCTGGTACTAGCATAAAAACAGACTTGTGGATCAATGGAATTGAATCAAAGACCCCAACATTAATCCACACACTTATAAACACCTGATTTTTGACAAAGAGGTCAAAAACATTCAATGGTAAAAAGATAGTATCTTCACCAAATGGTGCTGGCATAACTGGATGGTAGTATGTAGAAGAATGCAAGTAGATACAAACCTATCACCCTGCACAAAACACAAATCCAAGTGGATCAAAGACCTCAACATAAACCCAACAGCTACACTGAACTAGATATTAAAGAAAGTGGAAAATACCCTCTGACACACTGGCACAGGTGACCACTTCCTAAGTATAACACCAGTAGCACAGACACTAAGAACAACAATTAATAAATGGGACCTCTTGAAACTGAGAAGCTTCTGTAAGGCAAAAGACACAGTCAATAAGACAAAACGACAGCCTACAGAATGGGAAAAGATCTTTACCAACCCTACATCCGACAGAGGACTGATCTCAAAAATATAGAGAGAACTCAAGAAACTAGGGCCCAAAACCTAAATAACCAAATTTCAAAATTGTGTTCAGAGCTGAAAAGGGAATTCACCACAGAAGAATTACAAATGGCTGAAAGGCACTTAAAAAATTGCTGAACATCTTTGGCCATTAGAGAAATGCAAATCAAAACAGCTTTAAGATACCACCTTACACCTATCAGAATGGCTAAGATCAAAAACACAGGTGACAGTCTATGCTGTAGAGAATGCAGAGCAAGGGAAATCACTCCTCCATTCTTGGTGAGAGTGTAAACTTGTACAGCCACTCTGGAAAACAGTATGGTGGTTCCTCAGAAAACTGGAAAGCAATCTCTGCAAGGATGCAGCAATACCACTATTGGGCATATACCCAAAGGATGCACATTTGCACCCCAAAGGCATTAGCTCAATTATGTTAATAGCAGCACTATTCATAATAGCAAGAGCCTGCAAACAACCTAGATGCCCCTCAACTGAAGAATGGATTAACAAGCTGGTACATCTACACAATGGAGTACTACTCAGTAGAAAAAAGTGACATCCTAAAATTTGCAGGTAAATGGATGGATTTGGAGAATATCCTCCTGAACAAGGTATCACAAGCCCAGAAAGAGAGGCATGGGATTTACTCACTCATAAGTGGATTTTAGACAAAAAAAGTCAAGAATACCCAAACTGCAAACCACAATCCCTGAAAAGCTTGGGATCAGAAGGAACTTAAGAGAGACATCCAGAGATTCCCCTAGGAAGAGAAAATAGAGATCATCTTAGCAAACTGGGATCATAACGGGTTGCAACCCAGAAGAGATGGGGGCAAATCAAGAGAGAAGGAGACGGTTGAGTAAGAGGAGCAACAAAGAGGGAGAAAAAAGAGATGAATATCTTGACAGAGGAAGCTAATGTGGGGTTGGAAAGAGACCAGGTGCTAGGAAAACCTCTAAGAACTCACAGGATATCCCTGGCTAGGTCTCCAACCAATAGTGGAGGGGGTGCCTAAACAGGACTTCTGCTATAATCAAATGAATAATCACTCTAAATGTCATCACAGAACCTACATCCAACAATGAATAGAGTTGGACACGGAGATCCATGGCTGAGCACTGGGCAGAGGTCCTGATCCAGCTGAGAGCAGGGGAGGACAGTCTGTATGAGCAACGGGATACAGATTATGAGAAGTCCCACAGAGATGGCTGGCTGGAGCTCTGGGGAGCTCATTGAATCAAGAACAGCCACTGGGGAACCATCAGGAAAGGGAGATAGGCCCTCTAACGGTAGGCAACTATTTATTGGCATGGGCAGTATGTGGAGCCTCCAGGGATGGGATCAGAATGTGTTCCTATGGGTGGGCTGGCACCTTGGAGCTCATTCCCTGCAGAGGAACACCTACCTAACTCAGTCTTGATTTTGAGATGAGGAAAATGGACTTGCCTGGGGTGGATGAGCCATTCTGAGTTGACCCACATAGGGACTTTTTGCCCTTTAAAGGGAGAGGATGGGGGATTGGGAGGAGGGAAGGGAGGGGGAACAGGGAGATACATGGATAAAAAAGACATTTTTTACATAAAAATGATAATAAATGAACATACAAAAAAATAAGAAGTGTGTAATCTCATTTTGGTGTAAGTACTATAGCAGCACAGGAGAAAATGGATTCCATCAGAGGAATCGAGGGAGTAGAGTCCAGTTAGGAGAGCAGTCTATAATTCAAGGGAAAGTATGAGGTCCCCAATGGCACAAATGCAGTAAAATAAAGAGCACTAGACCATCCTAAAATCAACGTTGGCTGAACGAATTACTGACAGTCTTAACTCCTTCATGTCTAAAAGAGTCATTATACACTTAAAAAACACGGATTAGTAAACTAATGTTGAAACTTAAAGAGTCAGCAGGCTCACTTCCTCTATCCGGATTCCTACATAAACACACCTTTTCTCATAAAACTCTAAAGAAACTTGTTAGTCAGCTGAGAGTAACAGCACTATGCACAATTTAACGTCCAATACAGATTCTGGAAATTCTCATCTCCACTGTTTTGCCCCCAGATACTTTTTGAAAGAAGTCCTACGTTAGGGTCATGGAGCTCCGCCCTGTTCACTGAGACAAATGCCCAAGATTAGTTTTCTCTTTGTCGGAGCTGCTAGTCGCCCCAACCTTTTCATCACCCAGCGGCTTACTGGGCTAAAGCTCGCCATAGAATAAGCAGTTAACTGCAGGGGATTAAGGAGGCAGCAAGGCAGGTGTGTTGAGACTGCAAATCTTACAGAAGCCGATTCTCACAGACGCACCTCCAGGCCGCCACTTGCAGAGTGGCTCCCTCCAGGAGTTACGGTGGATAATCCCTTCTACAATCCCTGGACTGTTGTGGTCTCAAAAGAAGTGAGGAGAAGGAAACTAAGTTTCTTTTCACTTACCCTAAAAGCCGCCATACCTATGACCCTCTCGGCTCGTTTTCGGACGGAGAGCACAGAGGGACAAAGCAGTTCAATTTGACTTGCGTCACCACAGCCCCTCCCCTTTACACTGGTGGCCCGCTGCCTCCCCGCCCTTTCTCCACCCTCCTGCTGCTGCTTGTCAGCGCAGCTGCCAACCAGTCAGCAGTTCTCCAGAGAAAGGGGCTTATCCTTGTCCTCGATAGGTATAACCTCTCAAAAAATTCTCCACACTCCAATTAGAAGTTTTTCTTCTTAGGTGAATGACTTCTTTATGTGATTTGTCTAGGTAAGAACTTAAAACGCAAGTTCAATTGTCTTTCTAAACAACCATATATTCACAAGAGAAAGTCACCTTTGCCATGCTTGGGGCAATTATATTCATTCTAAAACTATCACCGAGCATCAAGTGTGTCAGGAACTTCAGGGTTCACCAGTGGCATATTATAGAGCACCAGGAGAAAATGACAAATATTAGAAAGATGTAAATGCTCCTCAATAAATTAGAATACAGACTGGCCAGATGGTTCAGTGTGTAAAAGGCACCTGCTGCCAACTCTGATGACCTGAACCTGGCACACACACACACACACACACACACACACACACACACACACACACACATATTAAAAGGTTAAAAAATAGAAACTATCTGTTGCGATGGGATAGCTTACTGATTCATCTAGATTAAACACACTGATAAGGTGATCCGAGAAAAGCAGTGAGGAATGTACGCAAGTGCAAAAGCAGTAGTAAAGGGCCACAGTGGTAGTCTCTACCGCAAAGAAAAAAACATCCTGCAAAACGGGCTCGGTGTGTCACTGTAACTAATTTGGGTTTTTTGTTTTATTCTGGTTTGTTTGTTTTCTATTTGGCCAGTTTGTTTGCTAAAGAGAGAGAAAGCCTATGGGGTGGGGAGGAAGTATGGATGATCTGGGGGTAGCTGAGGGAGAGGAAACTGTGATCAGAATATATTATATAAAAATTTTATTTAAAAAAAGATTTTTAAAGTAATTGAAGGGTTTTAGCCATGGTGTGACTTGATCTAAAATACATTATAAAATGATGATAATGAAGCTTCCAGGAAAATGTGCTGTGAGAAAGTATATTATTATTCTCTATTCGGGCATAGGCTCCCTGAGGCCTCTGTAAAAAGAGTGCTCATAATGTGCCCATTAACTTCTCAATATTAGTTAATTGTATTCACTCATTCATTCAACAAACATTTCTTAAGTGTAAATTACCTACTAGGAACTAATGGTATGTTAAGCATATTTGATACTTGAAGCAGATTCTTTTTAATAAGTATTCAAAGAAATTATTAAATAATGGTCATGAATAAAAGACTGAAATTTTTGTTAGTTTTTGCACTTAAAGTATAGCATACATATTACTAATAAAATATAAAAATAAGACACAAAATAAAGTAAACGTTATAGTGCAAATTATAAAATAAAAATAGTACATAATATTTAAATTTTTCATGAATTTATTTTTTTGGTAAGAATAGAACTTTCTACATATTGGTCAACCACTATAGGACTAGCAAATATAGCAATTTCTGGTTTTGAGTTTTAACATTTGCATATTTGTTAACTGCATTATCAGAATCTAATATTTATTAATATTTTATGGATGTTCATAGTTGGTTGAAATGCTTTTGTCATTAATTTAATACTAATAAAATTTTTCCACAAATAGCAGTAAATATGCAAATAGAAAAATATTCTAATCACAAATAAGCACTTACATAATGAAAGGAATCTTATTTTCTCAAAACTCTGGGAATTATGATACAATCAATGTCTCTATTACTTCAGAATATTAAGGTCTTAAAATTTTCCATAACTGATCACTTTCAATCAAAGTAACTTCTTCAGAAAATTAATCGTAAACTTCTATAACAGTTGGAGACAACTTGGGAATTTTTTCTTCTGAAGGTAACACTGTTATCATTTGATGAACTGCTTAATCACCAGGGTATATTGTGTGAAAATGACCCAGATAGTCTAATACAATGTGGTATAATGTAATGTACAATGCTATGCAACCATCTTTTCACGTTTATCTTAGTACTTCATTTTCAATTTTGATTTTTAAAAATCACATTTTCATACATAGTTATTTGTGGTGGGATTCAGGTGTCAGCTGATAAGATCCGAAGACACTTATCCAGGGTCTTGGGCTCCTGGAGGGGGTGTGGCCAACCCCATTGATAAAGGGCTGCTGGGACCCTGGGGGTTGTTGTTCCCGGTTCTTGGCTGCTGGAGAGACAGCTGTATCTACAAAAACTATGTGGCAAGAGAGTGAGAGTATTTTAAAAAGCTCTTCTAGTTAGAAGATGATTAAGAATTCGCAATAAAACAGATTCAGATTTTTAAAAAAAACCTGTAAACGGGTTACAATGTGTGTAAAAAGTACATAGTCTTCAGAGAGAAAAGAGAGAAGACAAAGTCTTTAAAAAGAGAAATAGAGTAATAAAAATATGATAAGCCACGTAAAGACGGAAAATAAACACAAAATCTGGGTTTTTGTTGTTATTATGTTTTCTTTTAATTTTTTAACTATTAATGAACTAACTGCAGAAAGACAATGGATTGCAAATGCAAAGGCTACTAAGTTAAACGATATATATTTTAAAGGTATTTTGATTTTGAAATTTGAGTCTAAGGATTTATTGCTTTGGAAGAGTTCTGCTTTTGTTTCCACAGAAAATGAGAACCTGTGGATAGCTTCCAGAAAAATATGGTTTCATCAACCAAGACCCCCTGAAAAAAGCCTCTGATGGGAAGAGATGGCCAGATCAGCTTCAGGGCTGCAGACTATGATCCAGTCTCAAGAACCCATGAGATTTTCAACACCCCTTAATCAGCAGGAAGTAGTAATAGAAAACTATGCCCAAATTCCCCAAATATTGTTTCTAAATGTTTGTTTTCATTATAAATGGTTAATGGTCATAGTTAATCTCTTTCTAAGAAGAAAAAGGGGATATGGTATATGAATGATTTTTAAAAAATTAGATTATTGAATTTACTTAGATCAGAAAATCAGCTGTTAATCTTGAAATGTTTTACATTGGTATGGATTTTGGTTTATTGACACAAATTTAAGGTCAATTTTGTTATGCTGTATGTATTTTATATTCTAGTTTAAGGTATGATATTCATGTAACTGATTTAAAATTGTAATATATAATTAAGAAATGGAGGTTAATGGTCACCTTTGATAATCAAACTTATAGTTAGGTTAGTTAGGATTTTTAGGTATACAGAAATATATTTCTATTAGGTAGGTAATCTTCAAATACTTCTAAGACCTACAGAATATGGCATTTAAAATGTTTTAAGAACTTAGACTTTTCTGGACAGTGAGACAGGTCTGCTCCTGGCAGCACCAATCTTCTTCAAGAGAAAAATGGGCATCAAAGAAACTCCATATGGAGTCTACTCTCTTTCTGGCAATGGTTAGCCACTGGACAAGAACCTGTTCTTATATTGACTGCTTGACAGTATGCTGTCTAAACTGGACATACAGGTCCCATAGGAAAGTGACCTCTGAACTTTGGCAGAACAAGCCAAGATGGTCATTCAGGTTCCTGCTTTACAGAGAAAACTGTCAGACATTCTTCAGAATGGGCAGAGCAGATTTCCTGCTTCACTGAAATGAAAAGAGACTCTGGGCCTGTAGGCTGAAGATGGATGCCCCAACTTTATAAAGGAACTTTGGGTGACTGTTCAGGTAGATAGGTGTCATCTCTGTCCTTTCCAGATTTTAGAAGTCGCTTGCACTTCTGGTTTACTTGGGTAAATATACCCTTCTGTGGTCTTTGATGTAGTTGAAGATTAGATAGTTATAGGTACAGTTTTTCTTAGGCATTTAAAAGGTATATTGGATATGAAACTTTAGATTCATAAAGATAAGATAGATGATAAGAGTATTTTGTTTAATTTTGCTAAATACAAATAGACTAGATATTATAACTATAATTCTTGCTTGATGGCTATTTTGTTATATGTAATTTTGCTATGTTAAAATTGAAACCTTCCTTTTTGATTAGACATAAAGGGGGAAGTGATGTGGGAATGCGTTTATGTATGCTGTGAATCTCAATCTTTAAATAAAGGAGCTGTTTTGGGCCATGACAGGCACCTTAGAAGAAGTAGGAGGAGGAATCAGAGCATAGGTAGGAGAAGCAGGGCGGGTCAGGCAGATCGAGCAAGTCACCCAAGGAGCAACATTTAAGCAACACAGGTGAGGCACCGGCCACGTGGCAGAAAGATGAATAGAAATGGGTTGATTTAAGATGTAAGTGCTAGCTAACAATGTGCCTGAGCCATAGGCCAAACAGCATAAAGTTGGTACAAAGTTTAATCTGAAATTGCTTTATATAACCAAAGCAACTCGTACTTCAATATAAATCTGAATCTGTAACTATTATGTAAAATTGAATCTGTAATTGCTATATTTTATATATGCTTCTATCTCTGCTTAAAATATTTGCACATTATTGTCATGTACACTATGCAATTACTACCTTCATTTAACTATACTAGATATAATGTATGATTGAACTAGTTATGATATATGCACAAGATGTTTTATATACCTCTGTTTAGATGATGCATATGTATATACATGTCTAAAATGCTGTGGCCACTTTACATGGTAATATACCCCTGGCTAATGTTTGATAGTCATACTAAAAGTCATTGTTCAGAGATTATTCACCCCTTATATAGGTATTCTAATTTTTAGTACAAGGTTTATTCCTTAAGATGATAAAAACTGCAGTCAACATTACTTAAGGTATCATATCCCAGTCATATCAGATACAGGTTAGAATATCATAGATAGACAGGAATCTTCAACCACTTCATAGACCCAGAGAATATGGCATTTAACATTTGAAATTCAGCCATGAGAGGCACGAAGACTCTTGGTGTCACTGCTCCTTTCCCGAGATGGTATGAGCATCGAGGATACTCCATTGGAGTTTGTCCTTTTGGCAGAGAATGGCCGGTTGGGTAAGGAACTGCCCTTACCTTGATTGCTGACAGTACACACATGATGTCTAAGCTGGATGAACAAGTTGATGGATGGAGACTGAGGAAACCTGCCTGGACAGGATAAGACAGTCCCTCCAAAATTGCCCTGCTTGTGAAAAGATCTGTCAGATACAATAGGCTTGTAGCCAATATGATAGATGCTCCAACGGTGCACAAAACCAGAGGTGATTGTCCAGGTAGCTGTGTTGCTGTCCTCTCCCAAATTTTGGAAGCCACTACTTCCATGTACTTCTGATTTTCAAGTGATATATCTTCCTTCTCAGGTCTTGAAGGGGTTGAAGAATAGGTATTTACGGTTACTAACTCATAATAATTCCTATTGTACATAGTCCTAGTTTAGAACCTTCTTAGTAAGACAAAAGGGGGAGATGTGGCGGGATTCAGGTGTCAGCTGATAAGGTCCGAAGACGCTTATCCAGGGTCCCAGGCTCCTGGAGGGGGTGTGGCCAACCCCATTGATAAGGGGCTGCTGGGAGTTCCTGTTCCTAGTTCCTCGCTGCTGGAGAGATCGGTTTGGAATCCATTGTCTGTCCATCACTCGTCCATTGCTTGGATACTCCAGTCCCTGTTCAGGTGCCACTATAAGCTGTTACCTGTATCATGAGTGTTGATTTATATTTTAATAAATATTAATCTTGGACTAGTGCCTTGTAAGTAAAACTCCACCTACAGTTATTAACTAGTAATTGACTTTTATACAAATTCTTTTACTTAATAGTCAAAGAAAAATGTGAAGTTTAGTTTTTAACTGTATATTTCAAGACAGACTTTGGTTTTCCATACTGTTTTCTATGTGATGAACCTCATTGACAATTTCAAATTGAGTAAAATGTAAATATTTTCCCATATAAAGTAGAAAAATATAAGGAAATAATTTAGTAGTTGTTGACTTCCTAGAATAAAATTACTTTATATTCTGCCTTTGGTCTCTCTTTCTGTGTAATGTCTGGCTCTGGGTCTCTGTATTTGTTCCCACCTGTTACAGGAGGAAGCCTCTCTGATGATGGTTAAATAAGGCACTGATCTATGTGTATAGCAGAACATTATTAAGATTCATTTTATTGTCACTTTTATTTAGTTTTAGAAACAGTAGTATTTGGCTTTACCCTAGGTTTCTGGGATATCTAGTCCCTGGTTCTTGGTCACCCAAGTTGTGTCCAGTGTGAGCTCCTGGAGTGGGCCTTAAGTCAAATCAGACATTAGAGTCTATTGTGAAAGCTATTGTTTCTCTGATTTTGTTCTCAGTCTGTTTGTCATTTGTATGTAGGAGGTCTACTGATTTTTGTGAGTTAATGTTATATCCAGCAACTTTGCTGAAAGTTGTTGTATGAATAAATGAGACTCTGGGATAGATCTCTGAAGAAGTTGGAGATACTAGAGGGAATAAACACCACAGTCAGATCTTACCCAGCTGTCTTCCAGCTTCCTCAGCCTTGCTTCCCTTGGCTTGGCTTCTCTCAACTCTATGCCTGTCTTCAGCTTAAATACTCTTTTGGTAAATTAAGGCGTGGTCCCACCACTGCCTGCTTGGGAGCCTGGAATTCCTTCTATAATCTAAAGTGACCTCAATTCAGTTGGGATTAAGGGCGTAGGTCACCACTCCCAGGATACTCCCTGTGCTGGGATTAAAGGCTTGAATTACCACTCTCTGATTCTCCTAGACTGACTGTGGTTAGAACTCTGCAACTTCTGGAGCTTTTACTAACCCCCCACATAGAGTATGGGTAGATTCCCTCTGATATCTCCAAAACTTCTGAAGCTTTTATTGAATCCCCACATATCCCCTTTTGTGTCAAATTTTAAAAAAAGGAAGTGATAGCTAACATAAGAAAAACAATATACAATAGGTACAATAATTATATACAATATATACAAACAATAAATGAGTAATGTCCAGTCCATTAACAATTGACAATTCAAAGAAAATATTTCATTAATCATCCTATTTTGATGAGTCCAAAGGATTATACCTAATTCATTTCCTTTCTAACTAAAAGATATTGTTTTGATGTCTCTTAAACTTATAAATTTTAACTTCAAAGTTTCTTTTCTAAAACTGTAATTAGAAAATTGTAACTATAACTCTCTCATCTTCAACTACCTCAGAGACCCAAGAAGGAAACAATATTTACCCAAATAACTAGGAAGTGCAAGCAACTTCCAAAAACTAGAAATGACACCTGTCTGTCTGGACAGTCACCCAAAGTTCTTTTATAAAGTTGGGGCACCAATCTTCAACCTATAGGCCCAAAGTCTCTTTTCATCTCAATGAAGCAGGAAATCTGCTCTGTCCATTTTGGTGTAGTTCAGTTACTTCTCCTTGTGTCCTGAAGATTGAAGTCTCTCTTCAAAGTTCTTTGCAATTTTCCCTTGCGGTACTTGTTGGTTATCAGTTTCATGCTGGTATTTAGCCTTAGATGGAGTTTACCACTGCTTTGGACTGCATTCCCAAGCAACTTGACTCTGGGAAGATCCAGGCCCAGCGTGCTAGGGGCCACTACTGACCTCACACCATCCACGGGCCATCTCTGACACTTTTCTCTGAAAAGCAGGAACCTGAAGGACCATCTCAGTTTGTTCTGTCAAAGTTCAAAGGTCACTTTATGAGAGAACCTGCATGTCCAATTCAAATAGCACACTGTCAAGTAGTCAATACAGGGACAGGTTCTTGTCCAATGACTAACCGTTGCCACAAGGAAAGTAGACTCCATATGGAGTTTCTTCAATGCCCTTTTTTCTCTTAAAGTAGATTGGGGCTGCCAGCAGCAGACCTGTCTCACTGTCTAGGAAAGTCTTCTAAAAATATTTTAAATGCCATATTCTATGGATGTCTGAAGTGTTTGAAGAAGACCTGTTCATCTAAAATATATTTGTTTGATCTTGAAAACATATCTAACATGACTATGTCTGAATGTAATGTCTAACTACTGACTTGCATTGCTTTATATTCTAATGAATTGGAAATAAAAAACTTTCATGGACAAGCAACTTGTATTACAATATTAGATAAACTGATTAAGTATACTACCTTGAACAAGCATAGAAATATTTGTACAATGACACAATTAATCTCAATATACACAATTTGTATACAGAAAACCAATGCAATGTAAAATATTTAAAGCTAGTAAATTCTTTTAAAAGAAGATTCCATAATCTATCCTTATATCCTATATATCTGTATCACCTTTTTCTTTCTATTTTTTAACACAATTCTTGAGTCTAATCATTCTTGTTTAACTTTTTTCTAACCATAACCATGAACAATTTTTAACCAATTAACCTAAACAATGACAATCATCCATAACCCATTGAACAACCAAAACTAAACCACTCCACCACTTGGGAACCAAAACCAACCCACCCCACCACTTGGGAGTGTGGGCACTGTGTTCTTAAGTTTACTTTCTGCTGACTGGGGGTGATGGCATCTTTTGGGGATCCTGAAAAGAAAAGTTTTGTTAAATGTCAAGTCCTGAAATAAGTAGCTGTGTCATTTGTTGTCCAGTCTCTGCATAACAGGGAAGGTTACATACAGCTTGTCTCAAGTCTTGGCTATAGTAGGCTGTGAAGCTGTTTCATCTCAGCGAGCTTTCACAAAACTGTCCTGAGCAGTTTGTAGTCCAAATCTGATCTTTGGTTGGTGTTTGTCAGCCTAGTGGCTTTGTCAGAGTTCATGTGAAACCATCATTGTGGGGCCCATCTTCCTTTTGGATACTTCAAGTTCGCAATTAGGCTTTGTCCTGAATCACTACAGAAAACTGATAAGAGACTAAAAACCAACACAATGTACAGGAAACTAAACATATAACAATTTATTGAGCATAGGATTAGTAACAATAGAATAGTCCCTTATTTTTTATTATTCTTCTGTCCCATATCAGGTGGCTCTTCTGATATGATAGAGATTTTTTTATTTTCCTTTAACAAGTATGCTTGAGTTTAGAGAAGGAGAGAGCCACAATCCAACTCTAAAACCAGCTTTAAATTATAATTAAACTGGGGCTTTAACTAACAAAAAAAATTGTAGAGGTTAAGCAATGAGATTTTACCATATGAAGTATACTGGTACCAATAGTTACCATATTCTTTTGCTTGTAAGATTTTTGTTTTAGATGTCCAGATGTCCAAGGCCTTTTAACTTCTTGAAGATGGGTATTTCCAATTTTCTGTAAAGACAAAAACAGAAACCTGCCCCAACCCTTTGTTTTTTCTTACAACTTAAAGAATTGTAATATGGGTGGATGAGTTATCAATTCTTAGTTTCATGAAGTTTCTCTGGTTCAGATTGAATCTTTATTAATTTTGATGGTATCCATAACTTTTCTTTACCTGTGGAAATAAAAGCAAAACCCTTTCCTCAACGTAGCACATACCCTGGCTTCCAATCAGAGGTTAGTACATCTTTGAAGTAAACAGGCTGATTTAGTTCAGCTGTTTTTTCCTATGGTCCAATGCCTTCCAGCAGCTGTTGTTCCTTTCTCATTAGCATTGAGAAAATCCTAAATTAATAAAGCATTATGTAGTCTATCTCTGGGGGTCTTTGTTATTCCTTTCTGTTTATTTAGCATATCCTTTAGAGTTTGATTTGATCTCTCTATGACTGCTTGCCCTGTAGGATTGTGTGGTATTCCTATAATATGCTTTATATTATAATAAACAAAAAATGTTTCATTTTAGTAGAGACATATGCCTGAGCATTGCCAGTCTTTATTTGTACAGGTATTCCCATGATGGCCATAACTTCTAGCAAATGTGTGAATACAGAATCAGCCTTTTCTGAACTCAAAGCAGTTGCCCATTGAAATCCTGAAAATGTATCTATTGTATGATGGACATATCTTAATTTCCCAAATTCTGTAAAATAAAATACATCCATCTGCCAGATTTCATTTCTATGTATGCCTTTAGGATTACTTCTTGCTGGCAATGGAGTTTGGTTATAGAAAGAACAGGTGGGACACCTCTTTACAATTTCTTTGGCTTGTTGCCAAATGATAATCTTTTTTTAATCTTTTGCAAATGACATGATGCTTTTTATGAAATTCTGAGGCCTCTAGTACATTTCCTATTAATAATTTATCAATTTCATCATTACCTTGTGCTAAAGGACCTGGCAGACCCGTATGGGATCGAATGTGTGTTATATAGAAGGGATGATTTCCAGTCCTCATTATTCCTTGTAACTGAATAAATAATGAAGTTCATTCTGATTCATCCTTAATAAAATCAACTGTTTAAATGTGTAGAACAACTCTTTCTGCATATTGAGAGTCAGTGACTATGTTAAGAGATTCATTAAAGTCCATTAATACTATCACGATAGCATATAATTCTGGCTTTTAAACAGAATTATAAGGGCTTTGAGCCACTTATATGTTCTGATTTGTAACCTGCCTTTCCTGATTTGTTTGCATCATTATAAAATGTAGGGGCTCTGGAAATTGGTTTATCTCGTACATTACGAGGGAGAATCCAATTAGTTTTCTTTAGAAATTCAATTATTTTGTTTTGAGAATATTTGTTGTTACTATCTCCCAAAAAAAAAATTACTGCAGGCTCTCTGCCAAGGTTAACTTTCTACCCATAATTGCTCAATTTCTTCATTAGTTAATGGTACAACAATTTCTGCTGGGTCTATTCCTGTCAATTGACGAAGTGTAGGGGCATTTGTGTGTCTCTGTGGGTCCTTGGGTCTACAGGTCTGCGGGCCTAAACCTTGAGGTTAGGCCCGAAAGTCGGGGCCAGAATCCTCATACTACAAATGGCAGCCCAACGTGTGGCAAATATACCCACAAAAAGCCATAGAAAGCTTAAAAAATGGTCTAGAGCCCAAAGCAGCCTCTGAATTGTGTCTCCCATGTGAGCCGTGGTACAGAGACGCCCTGCTGAAGCACATAGGCTTGAACTACAATGGCGGGCTTTTGGAGTGCAGCTTAAGGTGTAAAATGGCTGGTTCCTCAAGTCTCACAGGAGCCTCAATATAAGCAAAAGGTTATAAATGATTTATTTAAGGCTTACCTTCATAAGGAGAAAAAGGGAACAGAATCAAAGATGGCTTTCTAGTGTCGATGTTTTCATGGATCAGCTCTGTTTGCCTGAGACAAACTAAAGCTTGACTTTTTTAAGAAAAGCTTCCTGATTCAGCCTTAGAGGCAAAACACTTGTGAGTTTTTAAAGAGGCCCTGCTACCTAACACTTAAATGGAATTAATGAGTAGCAGATGGCAAAGCTTTACTTGATAATTATATGGACCCTAAAATTCCCAGACTACCTGGGTTAAAAAGATAAATTCTATAAAATTAAACTAGGAGCTGGGTGGAGCCATCCACCCATCATACCAGCCTTTAATCCTGGCAGATTAAAGGTGTGTTCAGAAACAGAAAGAAATAGAAGAATCTGGGTGGAGTCAATTACCCTAGCCAAGCAAAGGTGTGGTCAGAGACAGAAAAAGTTAAGAAATAAATATACAGTAAAGACAGTTTTTTTTTTTTTAAAAAAAAAAAGTCTAAGTGGTAAAGAGTGTTTTGAAAATATACATACATAGGCATAAAGAAAGAAAAAAGAGGTAGAGAAAGCCCTTAAAAAATAGAATAAATAAGTAAATAATAAATAAAAAGCCAAGATGGAAAATACAAAGAATGTCTGGATACTGTATATTACTGTCTTATTTTTAAGCTTCTTGACTGAAAATGACTTAGTAAAAGCTTCTAAAAGACAGTTGATTATAAATGTTGTTGGAGTAATTCAACCTATATATTTTGTAAATGAGTTTACTTTAAAACTGAAATCCAAAGATACACCACTTTGGAGAAGAGGTTTTCCTTTTATTTTCACAGAAAATGAAAGACTGTGGATTTCTTCCTGGATGAAGAACATAAAGTTTGATAGAGGAAGACCCCCCTGAAAAATCTCCAATGGAAATGGATGGACCAGATGATTCAGCATTTCAGAGCACCTCTGTTGAAGTTTCCAGAGCTCTGTATCCAGAACAATTTCAAGGAGACTGGCTGAGATGACCCAGCCTTAGAGACTACTCCACTAAAGACTTGTCCATAATCCTACATTTTTCTTTGGATTCCCATGAGATTGTCGGTGTCCCCATTCAGCAGGAAGTAGCCTAGAGAACGACGCCCACATTCCCAAAACATGGATTTATGGATGTTTGTGTTTATTTACAGTGTTGCTTATAAGCTGTTATAGATAAGGGGGGGAAAGAATTTTAGAATTGGAGTTCCTTTTGTTTTAAAGAGAAAAGGGGATATGTAGGGGTATTGTATTGTTTCATGGTAAATAATTGTCCCACCCACTGGGGTTTAATAAAAAGAGCTGATTGGCCAAAGGCAGGCAGGAAGTGTAGGCGGGGCTACCAGAATAAGAAAATCTCTGAGAGCAGAATTCCAGACAGAATTCCAGAGAGAGGCCTGGAAGAAGCAGAGGACAACTATGCTGCCCTAAGGAAAGGTACCGAGCCCCATGGCTGAACAGAACAAGAGACATGGGTTAGGTGAAGGGTACAGAGCTAGCAAGTGATATGCCTGGGCCTGAGGCTGATCAGCCAAAAAACTAATGAAGGCATCTGTGTGTCTCTGTGGGACTGCGGGACTGCGGGACTGCGGGTCTGCGGGTCTGCGGGTCTAGGCCTTGAGGTTAGGCCAGAAAGTCCGGGCCAGAAACTTTGTACTACAACGAAGTCTTAGTTTTCCTTTAAAAATAAGTTCAGAAATCTTTTCCATATATGTCTTTAACTTCTTACTCGGTTTATGTGAAAGAAATAGCTAATATAACATTTTCCCTTTGCATTAAAATTCCTGTAGGAGAATGCTTAGAGGGCAAGATAACTAGAATGCAACTAAGGTCTGGATCCACATGATCCACATGTGCCTCTTGTAATTTCTTTTCCACCAAAGCCAGTTCTTTCTCAGCTTCAGGTGACAATTCTCTCGGACTATTTAAGTTCTTGTCACCATTTAAGGTTTTGAACAGATTATCTAGCTCATCATTTTTAATTCCAATAGTGGGTCGTGAATTGACAATGTCTCCTAGTAGTCTTTGAAAATCATTAAGTGTCTTTAATATATCTCTCCTGATCTGTACCTTTTGTGGTCTAAATTTTGTTGGCCTATTTTATATCCTAAATAATTAATGTAATCCCCTCTTTGTATTTTTTCTGGGGCAATCTGTAATCCCTAAGCACGTAAAATTCTTTTCACTTCTTCAAAAAGTTTTTCCAGTGTATCAATATTTGAATCGGCCAACAAGATGTCGTCCATGTAATGATAAATTATAGATTGTGGGAATTGCTTGTGTATTTTTTCTATTGGCTTTTGTACAAAATACTGGCACAGAGTAGGATTATTCAGTATTCCTTGAGGGAGGACCCTCCACTGGAATCTCTTTACAGGCTGAGAATTATTATAAGTGGGCATTGTAAAGGCAAATTTTTCTTTGTCTTGCTCTTGTAAAGGTATTGTAAAAAAAAAAAACAGTCTTTTAAATCAATAACTATAATAGGCCATTCTTTGGGAAACAGAGAAGGCAAAGGAATCCCAGATTATAGAGAGCCCATTGGCTAGATCACCTTGTTTATTGCCCTTAGGTCTGTTACCATTCTCCACTTTCCAGATTTCTTCTTATTAACAAATACAGGAGAATTCCAAGGGCTGGTTGATTCTTCTATGTGCTAAGCATTTAACTGCTCCTGTACCAGCTGCTCTAAGGCCTGAAATTTTTCCTTTGTTAGAGCCCACTGATGAACCCATATAGGCTTCTCTGTTAGCTATTTTAGAGGTAGTTCTGTGGGTGTTTTTGAAAGATCAGTAGCTGTTCTGCCTTGTTTCTTTATCACCTGAATGGTCTGTGACTGTTTCTCATAATACCTTCTGATATTTCTTCTGGAACCATGTGCTAGTTTATGGCTTATTTCTGTATTTGGAGGAATATTAATCTGTGTGTTCTACTGTTGTAGTAAATCTCTTCCCCATAAATTTATAGCAATATCAGCCACATATGGTTTTAATATTCCTCTCTGTCCTTCTAGTCCTATACACTCAAGCCATCTTGCACTCTGTTTTACCCGGGATATCAACCCAATACTCAAAAACTGAACATTTACCTCCTGAAGAGGCCAACTTGGATGCCATGACTCTGGTGAAATTATGGATACATCTGTGCCTGTGTTCAATAAGCCTTCAATAGTAACATCATTTATTTGTACTTTTAATTTTGTCCTTTGTTCATTGATAGAAGTTTGCCAAAATATTCTCTTTATAATTTTTCCTGAATTTTTTTCTTTTTCTGTAAATTTTCTATCATTCCATGTAGTGTGTCTTTTTAAAATAGGTTTTAACCTTTTTAATTGTTCTGGGAAGATGTTTCCTCCACAATGGCAGGGTAAAACTGGATTGGATTTGATATGGGGGCTTTTGAAAGCCTCCTTAGGGAGTTTCCCAAGGGCAGAAAGTTACCTTGTCTGTCCCTTGTTGATCTGCATTCATTAGTCCAATGTCTTCCTTTTCTGCACCTTCTGCATATTCCAGAAGGGAAGGGTGTCCTCTTGGGATTATTCCTACCAAAAACATTGTTTCTGGGAATGCCTTGTTTACAATCTCTTTTTATGTGACTTTCCCTTCTACAATTATAACATTTGACATTTTGATTTTTTTCTTATACCTCTTGAAATAAGCTCTCCTACCCAGTTATCATCACTCTCATAAGTCTCCATATTAAGTGTCTCACGAATCCAATCCTCCAAAGGTGCTGACCTTGCTTTTAAAGGTCTAAGTATTTTTCTACACTGTGCGTTGGCATTCTCAGAAGCCAATGATTCAATGATTATTCGACTGGCCTCTGAGTCTGGTACCATTCTGTTTACTGCTGCAGTTAATCTGTGCAAAAAGTCTGTTAAAGTTTCTTTGGGACTTTGAATTACTTTTGTAGATGTTTCACTTTTTTTCCCTATTTATTCAATCTGGTCTCAGGCATTTAAAGCTGCCATGCGACATAAATCCAGAATATGGTCACTGTATAATGACTGCCTGTCAATATCAGCATAATCTCCCTCCCCAAGAAGTTGGACTTGGGAGACTTCTATGCCTCTGGCCCTGTTTCTTTGTTCTATTGTTTTAGCCTCCTCCCTCCACTATGATTTTCATTTCATGAGCATCCCTGCCTCAAGAATGGCTGTAACCATATCTAACCAATATTTATGGGTGACCTGGTTACAGCATGACCAGGAGTTCAGCATTTGTTTAACAAATGGTGAATGCATCCCATATAATACAATTGCTTCCTTTATTCTCTGTAATTCTAACATTTGTACTGGAGCCCAGCTAACTTCTGTATCATCTTTATCATCCTTCATTTTTTTAAAGGTTACTGGGTATGTTAATGTTGCCGGTTTTGTCTAATTTTAGATGACCTTGCTGAATTTGGTTCTTCATATTCCTCTGTTTGAATTTGAGCATCTTTGTGTTCTCTCTCAACAGGCTTTTTAAAGACCCTTTTCTTTGGATTTATATTAGTTGACTTTTTCTGTGATATCAAACAATAAATATTCATAGTAAATAGTATGATAAACCTTATGATATTTCCATCTATCTTATCTATGTTTTCCTTCACTGGTTTTAATAGCAAATCATCTAATAAGAGGTTACAGTATGACCAATCACCCTCCATTGCTTTAAACAAATTCTCTCTTTTTAAAAAAAAAAAACATTGATTTACTTACCAGTTGTTGTCTGTTGATGATTCAATGGATTGTGAAGTGGGGCAGCTACCTAGTGAGATAGCAACCCAAGGAGAGGTCCAAAAAGAAAAAAGAAACAACCCACCAGGAGAAAGAGGCCACTGTTTGAAAGACTTACCCAGATGAGAGTGAAACAGAAATATGTGTGGCCAGTTTGCTTAAGGCTGGAGGCTAACCCAGAACAAAAAGCCTAGCTGCTAGTAATTACTTCTACGGCCATGTGTTGTTCTGGCTGGCAAGTACGGTTGTTTTGGGTAGGGAGGGGAGGAATTCGAGCCCCACATTGGGTGCCAATTGTTGCACGAATAAATGAGATTCAGGGATAGATCTCTGAAGAAGTTGGAGATATTAGAGAGAATAAACACCACAGTCAGATCTTACCCAGCTGTCTTCCAGCTTACTCAGCCTCGCTTCCCTTGGCTTGGCTTCTCTCTACTCTATGCCTGCCTTCAATTTAAATATTCTCTTAGTAAATTAAGGAGTGGCCCCACCACTGCCTGCTTGGGAGCCTGGAATTCCTTCTATAATCTAAAGTGACCTCAATTCAGTTGGGATTAAGGGCATAGGTCACCACTCCCAGGATACTCCCTGTGCTGGGATTAAAGGCTTGAATCACCACTCTCTGATTCTCCTAGACTGACTGTGGTTAGAGCTCTGGAACTTCTGGAGCTTTTATTAACCCCCCACATAGAGTATGGGTAGATTCCCTCTGATATCTCCAAAACTTCTGAAGCTTTTATTGAATCCCCACAGAAAGCATCAGTTCTAGGGTCACATATGTATACTATCATATAATTTGCAAATAAAGATACTTTGACTTTTTATTTTCCAATTTGTATCACTTTTATTTCCTTCAATTGCCTTATTGTTCTAGCTAAGACTTCAAGTACTATATTGAATAGATATGGAGAGATGGAGAACCTTGCATTGTTCTTGATTTTAGTGGAATTGCTTTGAGTTTCTCTTCATTTAAGTTAATATTGTCTATAGGCTTACTGTAAGTTGTCTTTATTGTGTTTAGGTATGTCCTTTGTATCTGTAATCTCTCCAGGACCTTCATCATGAAGGGATTTTTGTCAAGGGCCTTTTGTACATGTAATAAGATGTTCATGTATTTTTTTCTTTCAGTTTTTTTATATGGTGGAGTTCTTTTATTGATTTTCATACATTAAAGTATTTTGCATCTCTGGAATAAAACATACTTGATTGTGGCGAAGGGTCTCTTTGATATGTTCTTGGATTCAGTTTGTGGATATTGAGAATTTCTGCATCAGTGTTCATGATAAATTGGTCTGTAATATTCTTTGTTAAACCTTTGTGTGGTTTGGGAATCAGGGTAACTTTGGCCTTATATTCTGTTGGTGAAGCTTTTCTCTGTTGTTCCTGTTCCAGGTTCCCTCGGTTTGGCTTTTCCTTATTGATTTTATTTTCATTTTCAGAACTTAAACTGTTTTATTCATTTTGTTACACTGTTTTTTATTTCTTTAAGGTATTTTTTTATTTCCTCTTTAAAGACATCTGTCACATATGTACATGCTATTTTAACATCTTTTACTTGTGCTTCAGCTATGTTAGAAAATTTAGGGTCTGCTACATTAAGATAGGCTCTAGTGAAGACATATTGTCCTGGATATTTATTATTATGTTTAATGATAGTGTCTATCCATCTGAGCTTAGGATGATTGTAGGGTAGGTGCTGATGTCTGGTTTTGTCTTTGTTGGGTTGATTTACTTTTCTTGGTTTCTATTCCCTTTATTGATTTTAGAAGAGTGTGCTGACTGTTTCCTGGTAAAAAATTTTCAGTGGACCTGTTTTCCTGGCCTGCTCAGTTGCTGTGTTCCCAGGGAATGTCTGCTGGTATTGGAGGTTAGGATAATGGGATGACCTGGAGAAAGGAAAGTTTAAGGAAAAGATCTTTGTGATCCATTGTAATGGAGTCAGAGAAGAAAGGAAGACACAAAAGAAGGTGTTATTCTGTAGAACTAGGGAAGAAATAAGGTGGGAGGGTTGGATCTGAAGCAACAAAAGAGGAGCCGAAAATCTGCACTAGGAATAAATTCTGATCCCACTGTCAGAGGCCTCACAAACTGACCATCCCACTCAATTGTCATCTACATTCAGGGGGTTTAGTTCTATTCCACCATGAAGGTTCCTCAGCTGTCATTTCAGTTAGTGAGTTTCCATTAGCTATGTGGGTCTCCCCATTATGATCTTGACACCCTTCCTCATATACTCTCTTCAAATGGACTGGGAGTTTGATCCAGTTCTTAGCTGTGAATCTCTGTATCTGTTCCCATGAGTTGCTGGGTGAAGGTTCTATAGCGACAATTGTGGTTGTCATCAATTTGATTATACAAAAAGACCAGTTTAGGCATCCTCTCTACTATTGCTTGGAGTCTTAGCTGGGATCATCTTGATGGATTTTGGGGTATTTCCCTAGCACCAGATCTATCTCTTTAATTCTACAATAGCTCCCTCTATCAACATATCTATTTCGTTGCTTCCCATCTCTGGCCCTCCCTCAACACAACCAGAATTTATTCCTAGTACATGAACTTGCTTCTTGGAGCCCATTCCCTACAGAAGAAATTGCTTGACCTTGATACTGGGGGGGGGGGGGGCTTGGTCCTACCTGGATATTCGAGACTGTATTGATTCGGTCTGAGAGTCCTTACCTACTCTGAGGAATGGATGGGGAAATGGGCTGGAAGAAAGTTGGAGGATAACTGGGAAGAGGGGAGGAAGGGGGAACAGTGGCAGGTATGTTAAAAAATACTTTTTAATTTTATGTATATACATATATATATATATATAGTCACAATATAAGTTCTACTTCAAAAATAATTTGATTTTAATTATCTAAGTCAAGATGAAAAGGAAAAAAATCTGCACTCAGCCTACCTGCTTTCCAGGCAGGAGTGACCTTTGGGTTAGCAGGAGCTGCCTACTGGGTTTGGGGGCAAAAAAAAAAAAAAAACAAACAAACAGTGAATTTGGGTAGGAAGATTGAAAGGGAAGATCTGTGGGAGCCACAGTAGATGACAACAGGAAGTAATGAAGGCTGAAGAAGGTGTCTTTTTGTAGAGTGGACTGGGGTGTTGGATCTGGAAGAACAGAGAGCTGCAGTCATCCTACTTGCTTCCCTGGAAGGAGGAGCCTGTGGCAAAAAAAGCAACTAGTGGAGGGGCAAGGAATAAGAATGAGAAAATCTGTGGGATCTCTGGGAGATAGGGTAGAGGGAGGCTACCACCATAAGTGTTCTTCTGCAGAGTTCAGGATGAGACTGGGGATCTGGGAAAACAGGGAGAGGTAAAGACCTGCAGTCAACCTACCTGGTTCTCTGGTAGGATTGTGCCCCTATTTATTTTCTGTGCCTCTTAAAATACAGTATTCTAATTCTGTGGTATTCAATTATGTGAGAGCAGCTTGCTCTCTGAGGTGTACCTGATGACATCAAGTACTGATTAAAACAGATTGCACTAGGCAAGAAAATCTGGGCCAGTTTGCCAGTCTCTACCTTTTCTATCAGAAGTGAGCTTGCTTTGTAGAAAACTGGAGTACTAAAATGATACCAAAAAAAAAATCAGTTCAGGGTATGCCCATTACTGTAGGTGGCTAAAGTAAAGTTAGAGTTAACATGTCACCAGAACTGAGGATTAAGAGAGCTAATTACTCACATTTTGAATTTAAATACTCTTCTGTGATCTCAATTATTATCCTTTGAACTCTGATTCATACCTTTTCTTTGGACTCTCACCATCCTTAGGCCTTAATATTTACACTAGCTATTTATAGCCCAAGAATTTATCACAAATATAGCAATTTGAAGAAAAGAAATATTTATTATCTTATGTTTTCCATGTGTCAGGATTTTACTTCTTGATGTCTCATGAGGTTGTAGTCAAGCTATTGAGTAGGGATACAATTATTAGAAGGTTTGATTGAGGCTAAAGAATTTGATGAGTCACTAGGTGCTTACTAGGGAGATCTGAATCACTTGCTATATTAATTTCTGCATCAAGTTTCTGAGTATTCTCATGTCACGACAACTAGCTTCTTTCAGAATGAGTGATACAAAAGAAAGATCAAGGAAGCTATACTGCCTTTTATGTTCCAGTCTTGGATGTCACTCTCTGTCATTTCAGCTACATGCTTGTATTTATTAGAAATGAGTCACTAAGTGAAACACCTACACCAGGATAGGGGAAGCATAGTCTAGCTTTAGAATGGTAAGAATGCTTTATGTCTATCAAAAGGAACCAACTTATCTTTTCTTTTTTACTACTATTAACAACACTAATCTAGTTTTATTTTCTAAGTAGCATAGATTCTATGGTACATATCTTCAACAACTTCATTTGCATTATACTTATATATTAAGTCCCACTAATAACAAAATATCACATATCAATAATAATAAATTATGTAGCTCAAATTACTTAAGAACCAAGGCCACTTCTATCATGTTGTTTAGTTATCTTCAACATGTAATTCAACTTTCTGGCTCAAAATAGCTTCTCACTTCTAGCCATTACATATGGATTTCTATCAACAGGAAATAGTAAAGTAGAAAAACTAGAAGATGCCCCATTACATTAAAACCATATTTCAAATGTATATAAATTATACTGTTTCTACTTAGCTTATATTGTTCATAAACAAGTTCTATGGCTGTATTAACACAAGAGAAGCTAGGAGCTTAAGTCTATATTCAGAACAACAATACATTGGGGAAATGGTACCATTGCCATAGAAGCAAAAATGGCTATTGATGTTTTTGAGCCCCTTTGCTCTTTTCAGTTAAGATATTCTACATAATATCATTTTCCTAATTAACCCAACTACCAACTTTGTAGAATTAAATACACACACACACACTCAACTTGATCTAGCTTAAACAGACTTCTAATTTTTTAAGTTAAATATGGCCTAAAATAATCTTTATTTAATTATTTATTTATCTATTATTTTTTTGCTGTTCTTGTGATTGAATCCAGGGCCTGATACGTGCTAGAAATTACAACTACCACTGAACGATATCACATGACCACTTTTATTCAAAGTTTTAATTTTAATTTTAGTGTTCTATTGCTGTGAAGAGACACAATGGTCATGGCAATTATTATAATGAAAAGCATTTAATTGGGACTTGCTTACACTTTCAGAGGTTATGAAGTTTCAGAGTTTCACCGCAATCAGGCTGGGTTGCATGGTGGCATGCAGGCAGACTTGGTGCTAGAGAAGCAGTTGAGATTTCTACCTCCAATAAGCAGGAAGAGAGAGACTTTAGCTTGTAATGAGGTTTTTGAAACTTCAAAGTTTACACTAGTGACATGCTTCCTCCAACAAGTCCACACTAACCCTTTCAAATAGTGCCACTCCCTGAAGAAGAAGTAATCAAATCTATGAGCCTATGGGGGCCATTCTCATTCAAGCTATCACATTATAAAAGCATTAGTTGTAAACTGGATATAGTGTCTATAAATATAGTATAGTGGCACATACCTTTAATCCCACGACTGGGGAGGCAGAAAGTTCAAGACCATCCTGTTCTACATAGGACATTCAGCACCACATAACAAGAAAACCTCCCCCCACCCCCTGAAAAAAAAGAAAATATTCATTGTACATGGCAATTGAATACCATATGACATTCCAATGCTTTGCTCAAAGTGCTCAAATAGCAGTAAACCTATTATTAAATAGGGGTAAACCACAATCATTTCTCTATGTGAAAGCATTCCAAAATCTTTGCACTTTTTAAAGCATACAATACTGTTCTGTTACCTATATTCATCCTACCATGATACAATATAATAACAGAACTCCATGTTGTCCTTTCTCTTACTCTGAAAATTTGGAGAATTGCATAAGATATTCTTTGATCCTCTTCAAAGATTTAGCTTTATGAGGTCCAGAATCTTACTGTAGACTATTTAGTATAAAAAGTCAGGATATTTGATATTATGTTTTTAATAGCCATTTCCTCAGAAGTTCTCAAAATCATTTATGTATTTTTTTAATTTTGTATATAAGTGCATGATCTGTGCAGAAACACTTGGATCATGGTGCACATGTGGAGGTCAGAAGACAATTATGTGGAGTTTGTTCTCTCTTCCATCTTTACATGGTTCTGGCGATTGAACTCAGGTAGCCAGCCAAGCACAGCAAATACTTTTACCAAGTAAGCCATGCAGCTGGCACACACAACTTTTCAATAGGATTTCTGCTGATGGAGGAAAAGGACTACTCACAAAGCCTATCTACTATCAGTACATGTGGTGACACTTAACTTTTGCTAACTAATTGACAAGCCCTGTGGGTGCCCAAGTTCTGCCACACAGGAAGACATTCTCATTAGCAAGGGCTCAAATACAAAATAAAACATGAGACAGCTACAGCATATCATGAAAGAGAAATGATATTTTCCTCTTTCAGGTTTAAGGTATGACTCATTGGCAGTAATGAATGAATGTTCTAAAGTGGTATCTAATTAATCTTGTTTTATAGATAGTAATGAACATATTCAAGCAATAGAAGAATAGCACCATTAAGTTACTATAATAAATGTGACATGAGAGAAATAAGAAATAGGGTTTTATAAGCAGTAAAGCTACTTACTGGTGTGTGTGTGTATGCGTGTGTGTGTGTGTGTGTGTGTGTGTGTGTGTGTGTGTGTGTATAATGAAGACTGAATATCAGTGGTGACATTCTATTTAAATAATACTCTCTTTAAATGTTGGCAAGATGTCACTACTCTCTAAGCTTCCATGGCTAATATTTATAGACAACACTAAATTAGGAAAAGGTGGGTGACAAGAAGTTTTCATTATACCTCTTTTCTCCCTAATTCTCTGATTACTCCCACAAAATTAACTCAGATGTTAATATACATGTACATCATATATTAGGTATTAATATTTACGACAATTAAGAATACCTAGTTAGAAGTCATGAAAGGGATACTTTTAAGTAGATAAAAGTATATTTATGTTTGTTGTGTATGTGAATGTGTGTGTGTGTGTGTGCATGTATGTGTATGATTGCCATGATTGCCATGAAATTCATATGGAGTTCAGATGATGTCTTACGGACACTGATTATCTTCTTCCGATATATGTGCCTTGAGAATGAAACTCTGCCCATCAGGTTTTGCTGCAAGTGCCTTTACCCACTGAACCATCTTACCAGCTTTCTGCCTTATTTTTTAGGACAAGGTCTATCACTGAACTTGAAGATCACTGATTCAACAACACTGGATGGCCAACAAGCCCCAGGGATGTTCTTTACTACCTCAGTAGCTATGGAATTAGAGGCTTGAGCCATTCTGTTTCTGGCTTATTAAGAAAATGCTGAAAATTGAAACACAGGACCTAATGCTTACACAGTAAATACTGGACAGATTAAACCAATGCCCCAGCCCTTACATTTTGTGGATAGATATTTGTTTACTTAAATTGTAGCCAGGTCATAACCATTTGGTTGTTTGAAGAAAGTTGCTTTTCTATTATTTGAAATGCCAACAGGACCCAGAGGACCTAGAACTCCTCTTAATTTTCTCTTTATTGTGAGCTTAAAATTGTTTCTATTCCTTATTTTAATTCTCTGAAATAATTTAGAAGTAAAGGATATGTCTCCCTCGAGTAAATCATAGCCTAAATAACATTATCTATTACCAAAATTGTAATTTCTAAAATGATGAATGGATACATGGAATCACTTTTCAAACTTGCCTTATCATTTGAGTATAAGAGAATACCACACACATATAGAATTGAAAGGTTTATACAGACATTTAAAGTTCTTGAGGTTCATACAGAAAGTATAAAAGTATGTCATAGTAAACTCTTGATGTATTGTTTACTTCCTCTACTTTGTCTATGGTGAGTGCATTAGAAGCTGCAGGGGTAGAGTCAAAATATCAGGCCATAACTGAGGAAATTTGTATTTCACTAATAGTTTCAACTTTCACACTGAAAATGAACAGAGAGTTGAAATAAATGCAAGTATGAATTTCAAAGACCAGAGTAGTGTGATGCAGTCAAATGATCTGAACTTCAGTTGAAGGAAGTGTGGAAGCAATTGCTGATAGTTTTGAGAAATGAGCTATGATCTAAAGCAGTGGTTCTCAACCTTCCTAATGCTGTACCCTTTAATACAATTCCCTATGTTGTGGTGACCCCCAACCATAAAGTTATTTTTATTGCTATTTAATGACTATAATTTTGATACCATTATGAACCATAGTGTAAATGACTAATTTGCAGGGTATTTGATATGAAAGAGTATTTGGACTTGCAAATGGGTCTTGATTGACAGTTTGAGAATCAGGGGTGAGAGATGATGTGGAATATCCTCTTATATCTGAAGATAAATAATATAACTTGGGGGAAAGAACAAGTCTGACATACAATGGTCAAATTTCCATCAAGAATCATGCCTTATAAACAGCTTGATTCACTCTCGAAAGACAATAGACTTCTCCAGAGAAAATCTACATGAGTAGCTCAGTTTGACCAGAGGTTCAATTCTTTTTCAAATTTCAAAGTCCACAAGAGGTGTGTTTGAAATATGACACTGCACTTTCTGAAGTGGAAGGCTTACTCCTAAAACTGTTGGCAACAGGCAGCAGTATAAATTTTGCCTATTGAATGGAACAGCTGCCTAGTGCTGGGATTGAACCCCCACAGCATACATGTAGATATCAGATTTCGATGCAGTTAAAATATGTACAAAGCAAGTAAATGCATTTAGAGTCACTGAATTTATTGGCTTTGCTTCAGCAAGCAGACTGGGTGTTAGTGTTTCTTCTTGAGGTACAGCTGCCGCCTTTAAATTTAAACTTAAGGTATCAAGGAAGCTAGGCTAGCTTTTTAAATACCACTTTTGATACATAAACATTTTATGACCTTCATATCTCATAATTAGTTGTTGATCAATATAAAAATTAAAACAATTAGACACAAGAGTTAGACATGGTTCCTGAAATTATAAGTGGCCTCTTAGTGGAGGCTGTATTCCTCCTCCACAGTTTCTGATGTTTATAACCAATAGTCACAGAAATTGGTGCTGATTTAAATGACCAAACAGTCCATGAAGACTTTTGAGCCTCCTTTGTTGAATAAAGAACCAAAAATACACCAAGGTGGTTCATGAATGCTTTCAGAGATGATCTAAAAGACCTAAACTTCATGGGATAGAGCAAATAATGCTGACTACTCATCCACTCGGAGATCACGACTCCCCTGATACAGATCATCCCTTTTCTGGATGAGGGGTGTAGGCAAACTGTAGACTGATGTTTACTATGAGTAAAAATCTAGATTAATTATTAGCAAATCAACACACACACACACACACACACACACACACACACACACACACACACACGCACGCACACACGCACACACGCACGCACGCACACACGCACACACGCACGCACGCACACACCACACCACAAAACTCCCTTTTGCTATTTAGGGATAGGACAGTACAAAATATAACTCACCAATTTATATTATAGATTAGTGACTAGGGAGATGGATCAGTGTGGCAAAGCACCTATCTATACTATACACTCATACAAAACACAAAAATGTAACACTGAATCATCCCAGAAGGGCCCCAAATATGTTCACTTTGTTTCCATCCCCTTCCATGAACCCTAACCAAACCTTAGCAACTGAATTTCAGTTGTACTTTTCCATCAATATATCTGTTACGAAGGTGGCTTTGTGTTTATGATGAGCAAAGCTATAAAAAAAAATGAGTCCTAACTCTCATTGAAATGCTCCAATATGCTCACTTTTCCCTGAACATGATTGATATTAAAGGTGAGCCAATGGATCACAGAGAACAAAAGCTGTTTTGGCAGAAGTACTCGAGACACATATGCTTTTTGTTTCAAGCAGCTCTTAATATATGAAACGACACCAAATTTACTTTGAGATAGAATTGGTTCCAAGTATAATCTGTGGATATAGGCCACCTCGGCTGTATAAAATAAAATGAGAATTCCCACTGAGCATGGAAAAACTGTGGATTTTGTAAGGTGAGAACAAGGAAAGCAGGACAAAGCTGATTGATTAATGTCGGTGGACTTTAAAGCACTTCTCTAAGAGTTATTGAAGAGGACCCTTCTTTATTATACAGACAAACTAGAATCTCCTGTATTTAGGGAAACCTCATTTGTCCTGGGATTTGTATGGTTCTTTAGCGTGAGTTTTTGTTTTGTTTTGTTTTGTTTTGATCTGCTGGATTCCAGATGGCCTCCCACAAAGTTTTAAGGTAGTTCAACAACTGCTCACACTTGCCACTAATTAATTTCAAGAGTTTTGATCAAATTAGCACTCTGAATCAATTCTAGGTGTTTGTTGACTTTTTATGCCTCTATTGGAAAAGACTGAAGAACAAATAAAAGCATCATTCTTGTTTCTTGTTTCCACCCTGCCATTTTATTCACAGCTTTATGAGCACAGGGGCAAGGGCAGCAGAGAGTGTTAATCCATAACCACTGCTACAATTTAAGCAAAATCATTCTCTTCTAAATGCTGTTAGGACTAATCTTCCATCTCGGCTCACAAATGACTGGAGAGCTCTTACACTTGTCTACTACAGTATGACATTTTCTTGTCAGCGACGCATCCTTGCTGCTAAAACTTTCAAGAGCTGTGAAGAGTCTGAAATTACACCATACTTATCACTTAATAAGTGAGCTTGCTATAATTTCATAGATGTTGGGAGAAAATATGAAATTCCTGTTTCAGAGGGAAAAAAGAGTGTAATGCTTGTGGTACAGCAGGCAATGTGAGTTCCATGTTCACATCATGTTCCTATTGTCCCCTGGCCCCATGATAATGCAGAGGTAAGCCTAGGTAGATACTGCACACTTAATGGATCTGTGTTACAGTCAAGAGATCTGTAATCTTAAAAGAGATATCCTAGCTAGGCATGGTGGCACACACTTCATTCTGGCAGGCAGATTGGTCTCTAAATTTAAGACCAGCCTGGCTTACACAGTGAAACCCTGTCTTAAATGAAACAAAACAACACACACCCAAAAAAACCCAAACCAGACAAAAAAAGACATCACAAGAAAATCTGTTAAATCGTTCATGGAGGTTGCCATTATCTTTAGAATACTGATTAAGAAGAAAAAGAAGCTACCATTTTCCCACAAATCACTTATACTTTCTAAGAATATTTGCTAATATACATTTTTTGGAGACAAGGTCCTCTATGTAGCCTTGGCTATGCTGGAACTCACTAGACAAGGCTGGCTTCAAATACATAGAAATCCACCACCACCACCCCCCCCCCCCCGCCCCCTCTGAAGTGCTAGGATTAAAGGCATGGGCCACCACTGCCTGGCTAATACATTTATCTTTGTAAATATAATATAGAAAAAGATTTTTTAAGGTTATGTGTAAAGTGCCATGGAGAATTGTATTCCAGAGATAGATAAAATGGAAGATCGGTTATTTTAACTCCCTCTTGGAGCGCACTCATTGATGACAACTTATTTACCCTTTTCTTGTTTGATGTTGTTTTGTCTTGTGTGTGTTTGGGAGATAGTTGTTTCTGAATTTTATTTGTAGACAAAGTTTCACTATGTTGCCCCGGCTGGTCTCTAACTTATCATGTAAACCTGACTGTTCTTAAACTCAAAAATATCCTCTGCCTCTGTCTCTGGAGTACTGGTGTTAAAGGCATGTGCCCCTAAGCTTGCTTCTTGCTTTTTATCAAATGCAGAACAATTCTTTTCCCAATGTTCTTTCTAGTCACACCATTTGTAGTTGTCTTTATTAAGAGACTTTTATTTCACTCAGTTATAGGGTAAAATATCTAATTTCTTTATATCTAATAACCAATTAATTCTGAATCTTATTTTGATTTGTCTGAAAGATTTTGAAATTTTTGTTAAATTGTTAGAGTTTTAGTAGTGAGCCAATTATCCATTCTACTACATTTTGCTAACATATCACGTCACTAATTTTATCTTTTTTTTTTTTTTTTTGCAGAAAACAAATTGAGGCTAGCCAAACATAGATTTCTGTTTTTTTTTTTTTTCAAAGACACTCCTTACAAGGTGATACACACAAAGATTGCTCCTATAGTATCTTTTGGTGACACCATAGAAAAGAAAAATCAACATAAATGTTGATGAACTACTACTATATTTGTTTAGCCTTATTGTGAGGTATTATAAAACAATGAAAATGTCATTTCTCTAGTTATATAAATTTCAAAGCTATAATTGAGTAAAAATAGTACACTTTAGAATATATATTCAGTATTATTTCATATATAGGAGAAAAGGCAAAGAAACACACAAAATATCTCCACCATTTTTTTCTTTTGCACCTGAGATTTACATGTGCCAATTTCCATAACAATGAATGAGAAAAAAACTAAATTGCAATTTAAAAACTGATGTATAATACCATCTACACCTGAGCTGAAGTTTTAAAACAACTTTACTGTAAATGTATTATTTGTGGGAATATTTTGTTTTTAATTTCAATTTTAATTTTTGCTCTTTACATACATTACATCCCAACCACAATTTCTCTTACCTCTTCTTTTCCCAGCAAACTCCATCCCCTCCCCCTAGATCCACTCCTCCTTCACTTTCCTTAAAAAAAAAAGAGTAGGCCTCCCAGTGATATTAACAGAACATGGCATAACAAATTACATTAAAACTAAGCACAAACCTTTAAATCACGGTCAGACAAGGAGACATGTTAGGAGGGAAAAGGGCCCCAAGCATAAGCAAAAGGGTTAGTCATACCCTCCACACCTGCTATTAGGGGTCCCACAAGCTGACCAATTACACAACCAGAACATACCTGCAGAGGTCATAGATCAGATCCATATACATAGACTCCCTGGTTGTCGTTTCAGTTTCTGTAAGCCCCTATGAGTCATACTTAGTTGATCCTGTGACCCATGATCTTGTGCTGTCCTGTACCCCTCCAGCTCCTAGAAACCTTCTTTTTCCTCATTCCCCTGACTTTATCTAGTATTTTGTTGTTGGTCTTTGCATCTGCTCCTATAATTTGCCAGATGGTGCTTCTCAAATGACAATTGTGCTAAGGATAAATTCATGAGTACTGTGGAAGAACATTAGGAATCATTTCATTGACTCTTTTTTTCTTTTTTTTGCCAGTAATATTTGATTCTATCCTGGATCTATGGGCTGATCAACTTCTGTATCCTTTCCACTGATACAGAGTTAGTTGTGGGCTTTTTCTTATGGTGTGTAACTCAAGTTGGACCACTCATTGGTTGGCCACGCCCACAAGTTCTGTACTGCCATTACACCAGCCATCTTGTAAACAGGACATGTTGTAGATTAAAGGTTTTGTGTCTGGGTTGAAGTCCTAGTCCCACTGAAGCCTTGTCTTTTCATATAAGATGGCTGGCTCAGGTTTCATATCCTCTATTACTAAGAACTTTGTTAAGGTCACTTTCATAGATTCCAGGGAGTTTCCACATCACCGCTTGATGTCCCTCATTTCCAGTCATCTCCCCCAATAATTTATTTTTCCATGTCCCTGTCCAAACCTTCTGGATCCCATCCCCACCCATCCTGAGTCCACTTGAAAAACCTATTCTATTTTCCCTTCCCAGAGAGATCTGTGTGTGCCCTTTGGACCCCTCCTTGTTACTTAGCCTCTCTGGGGCTGTGGATTGCATCATGATTTTCCTTTACTTAAAAGCTAATGCCCACTTATGAGTGAGTACATCCCATATTTGCCTTTCTGGGTCTGGGTTACCTCACTCAAGATGCTCTTTCCTTGTTCTATTCATTTGTTAGAAAATTTCATGATGTCATTGGTTTGAACAGTTGAGTAATACTCCATTGTGTAAATGTACATATTCATTATCCATTATTCTGTTGAGGGACATCTGAGTTGTTCATACTTTCTATCTATTATGAATAAAGCCACAACAAATATAGTTGAACAAGTATCCTGGTGGTAGCATAGAGTGTTCTTTGGATATATGCCCAAGAGTGGCATAGCTGGGTCTTAAGAAGAACGATTCCCAACTTTCTGAGGAACCTCCACATCGATTTCCATAGTGGCTGTGCAAGTTTGCACTCCCACAAGGAAGACTGTTTATGGAAGTATTTACTATCAAGAGATCTTTCCAGGTTGAGAAATCTGAAAAATGTAAAATACTAAAAAAAATAATAATAACTCTGTGGAGTTTTAACAATAACATAATTTCTCTGGCATACACAGCAGCTAAAAAGTGACAAAAGATAATTTGATAGACAACAGAAATATAAGATTAGGTCAACAGCAGACAATTAACCATGGGTCAGTAATAAGTGATGATTGGTGACATTTGTTTACCAAATTACATTGAAGGAACAAAAAACATAGATGGCTTTAAGAATGAATAGGAGACCAGAGAATGAAAATAGACTATAGGTTGCCTCTTCAAGTTGTTGGGAGTGGTGATATGCTATATAATAAAAGCACTCTGGCATATCAGAGAAGAGATCTACCCACAGTCAATCCAGGAGGATCAGAGAGTAGTATTTCACACCTTTAATCCCAGCACAGGGAAAGACTGGGAGTGGTGACCTTTAATCCCTGCAGATCTGAGTCTGAGGTCAGTTTAGTTTACAAAGACAGAGGGAGTTCCAGTCTCTCAGGCAGGTGGTGGTGGTGGTGGTGGTGGTGGTGGTGGTGGTGGTGGTGGTGGTGGTGGTGCCATGCCTTTAATCCCATAACTCCAGAGACAGAGATCTTTCTGTGTTTCTGTGAGCTCAAAGCTAACTACCAAATATTAGTAGCCCATGCCTTTAATCTTTTTCTTCATTTTAATATTTTTTTTATAAAAATGTCTTTTTTATCCATGTATACCCCTGCTCCTCCTCCCTTACCTCCTCTCAATCCCCCCAGTCAGCCTTCAGCCTCTTCTTCCCCATCTCTTATCCCCTCCCCCAAAAGGGTAAGAAGTCCCAAGGTGGGTCAGCTTAGCATGGCACATCCACTCTAGGCAAGTCTGATTTCCTTATCATACATCAAGACTGGGTTGTAGGTTCCTCTGCAAGGAATGAGCTCCAAGGTGCCAGCCCAAGCACAGGAAGACAGTCTGATTTTGCCCCTTGAGGCTCCATATACTGCTCATGCCAATGGACAATCGTCTACCCTTGGAGGGCCTACGTCCTTTTCCTGATGGATCTCCAATGGCTATTCTTGATTCAGTGAGCCCCCCAGAGCTCCAGCTATCCATAACTATGGGAATTTTCCTCATAATCCCTATCACCTTGCTCATACAGACTCTCCTCTCCTGCTCTCAGCTGGACCAGGACCTCTGCCCATTTCTTAGCCATGTTTCTTTGCCTCCATCTCTATTCATTGTTGGATGTAGGTTATGTGATGACACTAAAGGTGGTTATTTATTTGATTATAGGGGAAGGCCTGTTTAGGCACCCCCTCCACTATTAGTTGGAGACCTAGCCAGGGACATCTTGTGAGTTCTTGGAGGTTTTCCTAGCACCCAGTGTCTTTCCAACCACACATGGCTTCCTCTATCAAGATATCATCTCTTTTTTTCTCCCTCTTTGTTGCTCCTCTCACTCAACCATCTCCTTCTCTCATGACTTGTTCCCACGTCTTCTTGGTTGCAGCCCATTATGATCCAAATTTGCTAAGGAGATCTTCTCTATTTTCTCTTCCTTAGGGAATCTCTTAAGTTCTTTCTGATCCTAGATGTTCAGTGGTTATGGTTTGCAGCTTGGGTATTCTTTGATTTTTGTCTAAAGTTCACTTACAAGTGAGTACATTCCATGCCTATTTTCTGGGCTTGTGATACCTCACTCAGGAGGATATTCTCCAAGTCCATCCATTGCCTGAAAATTTTAAGATGCCTTTTTTCTGCTGAGTAGTATACCATTTTGAGGATGTACCATAGTATGTTAATCTATTCTTCAGTTGAAGGGCTTCTAAGTTGTTTAAAGGTTCTTCTTATTATTAATAATGCTGCCTTTGAGGTACAAATGCACATCCTTTGAGTATATGCCCAATGTTGGTATTACTGGATCCTTGGGGAGATTATTCCTAGTTTTCTGAGGAACTGCCATACTGCATTCCAGAGTGGCTGTACAAGTTTACATTCCCACCAGCAATGGAGGAGTGTTCCCCTTGCTCTACATCCTCTCCAGCATAGGCTGTCATCTGTGTTTTTGATCTTAGCCATTCTGACAGTTGTAAGGTGGTATCTCAAAGTTGTTTTGATTTGCATTTCTCTAATGGCTAAAGATGTTGAGCAATTTTTAAAGTGTCTTTCAGCCATTTGTAATTCTTCTGTTGAGAATTCCCTTTTTAGCTCTGAACCCTTCACCTGGATGTGAAACAACTGGGTGAAGAAGGTATTTAAGGCAGGTGTAGAAAGATAGATTCGTGCAGTAGAAGCTACAAGGAACACGGCCGAGGAAGCTGGAAGACAGCTGGGTGGGATTTGAGTGTGGTATTTCCTTTCTTTGATATTTCAGCCTTTCCTTGATATCTGGCTCTGAGTTTCTTTATTACAAGCAGAATTTGTGCAACAGTTGGGTTCTAAGGAAAAAAGAAAATAACAATAAAATAAATATATGAATTCAAGTAACTTTAATTGTTTTCCAGAGATCAGAATATTTTGGTTGCATTTATATGCTAAATAGAGTGAATTAGGAGAAATAAGAAGGTTGAATAGAAAAAGAAAAAGTTTAGAGAACACACAGGGAGAATTGAGGTCTTTTCACATATGTTAAAATAGATTGAATTTAAATGGCATTAGAACTATTAAAACAAAGACAATAGCAGTGTCTTTCTATGGAAGCTTCATTATCACATTGGTAATGTTTCCCATTCCGTGTTCTAGTTCAAGCATTACAAACCAATGCTAAGAACATACCCCAGGGGTGGCTTTGATTATGTTTTCTATTTTGGACGTGATTTCATTTCTCAACAAGATTAATATGATGTCTTGAATTTAAAATGTAGCTATTAATCTAGATAATTCATTTTTTCCTGTCTTCACCCACTACATAACCACCAGAAGCAATTCATCTTCACTTAACAGTGCTTATAGTGCATCTTCTCTATTTTGCCAATGGAGTAGGGCAATTATCTTGCTATGAGACACAAATTATTTTCCACGACACTGGCTTACTATGTTAAAACACTGACAATCTTATTATCCTCCAAGTCATCACCCAGTGCACTGCAATTTTTATGACATGTATAAAGGTGATACTGTGTTAATTGTCCTTACACACTAGGCACAGAAAACAGTGGGAGAGGAAAATGAATATTAAAATGGTATTTTTACTTGCTTCTTCAGTATATTATTTTACTAGCAGACGCTATGGTCAAAAGTGTATGGTACTTTCTTATAGTGTGAAAAATAGACTCCTGTGCCTTGAATTTCCTGTCACTAAGAATAAGATAAAATATGCCAAAAGTCTTTCCATTAGAGATCAATATGAAATTTTTGCATATCTTGTTTAGTTATTGGACAATATCATATTCTGTTTAGTTATTGGACAATGGAAAAACTATCAATTTTCTTCATGTGAGAATAAAAGGGGAAGTCCTCAAGCTAGTTAAGGATGAGGTACATAATACTCTACCTATTGTTCCTCATAATTTCACAAGTCCAGTTGTTCTTGTATGCCTATCAAAGTCTGATTATAACAATAAGTCTATTGTGTCCTCCATCAGTTCACCTGTTTGAACACTTGTTTCCTAGGTGAAGGCTCTGAATAAGAAGGCTGTGGAATATTTAGAGGGATGAGCTTCACTGGGTAAAGTGGATAATTGGAGGAGTGCCTTGAGGCTTCATTGCCTAGTTCTTCTTGTTCTGTCTCTAGCGGTTAGCGAGAATCCTGCTGCTGTGACCATGCCTGCTTTGCTTGTTGCCACACCTTCCCAATCATAATCAATTGTATCCCCTGGAGCTGTAAGTCAAAATAAACCCTTTGTCCCAGGATATTCTATCAATGCAATAGGAAAAGAAAAAACTAAGACAGAAATTCCTACTGAAAAGTATATCTATTACTGTAATAAACTTTACTGTGTGCCAGGTACTGGTGGTGCATGTCTTTAATCCTGGCCCTTGAGAGGCAGAAGCAGGCAGATCTTTGTGAGTTCCAGGTCATCCTGGTCTACACAGTAAGTTCCAGAGCAGCCAGAGTTACACAGAAAAACTGTGTCTTGAAAAACCAAAAACCAAAACCAAAATAACAACCACCAAAATTTGACTTGTGAATTTAGGCCTTTGGGAGTTTTGGGTAGGATGAATGTGGAAGAGTTTGTAAGTTCAGACTAGAAAAGTCCTAGCATACTAGAAGCAGAATGTAATAGGTTGCTCTGGTGAGAGTTTGGAAGACCAGAAAGCAGAGAAAAATGTACATGGTAGATGTCTCTGTACTCCCAATCTGGCACTGAAGGCCTGGAGAATTTCACGAGAGCTGCTATTTTTTTTTTCAGTCTGGAAACCCAGAAGTTGGTTATAATAATTAAAAAAGAAGAATACTACAGCAACAGGCCAGGTGAACTTGATGGTGAGAGTGAGGGCATACAGGCAAAAGCGGAGTTTGATTCTTCCATGTTCTTCTATCTGGTTTACCAACAGAAAGTGTGGTCCAGATTTAAGATATGTCTTCCTTTTTAAATAATCTGATCAGTAAAAATACTTCCTGTGAGTGTAAAGCAGTTTGTACTTTAGTAGTTTGCTGTTTTGTTGTTCCATTGCTGCCTGGTGGGAGCTCTGTAGAGCAGCACTAGGAAGGGGCTTCTAGAAAGAAAAGTTGAAGTTTCTCCAATGGAAGTGAAGGGAAAGGTATCCTGACAGTCAGGAGCCTAGGACTACCCCAAAGTCATACCACACAGCCAACCACACACTAGATTTATTGGGGGAAGATATAAGAGGGTGTCTGCCTATGCTTGGGAAAGAAACAGCCAAGAAGTGAGCAGGAGGCAGGATTTCTTGGAAGTGGAGTGTTCCAGAGTAGAGAATTCCAGGAAGAAGATTGGTGCGGTTTCAAATTCTGAGCTTAGAACAAGCTCAGATATTGGTGAGTTTTCATACTGAGACTGGTGCTATGTTTCATACCTGTAACAGATGGCTGAGGTGCCTATTTAACATATCAAGAAGGCCTTTGACTTCTAGGTTCTCCCTGCATCCCTTAGCCCCTATCTGTTACAGGGCCCTCCTAGCTGGCATACCCTGCCCCATACTTTGAATTCTCCAGCCCAGAGTCTTGGCTTCCTTCCACCCAGCTGCCCTTCCCTATATGATCAGCCATTTTGATTACCTGATTCTTTTCATTCTTTTGGGCCTTGTGGTGTCTTCACCTGGTTCCCCTCTCTCTTCTTTCCCTTATCCACTCCCCTCACATGGCTCAGTCTGCTCATATCCACTCTGGACTGACCCACGTGTCCCTGTCTCTTTCACCATACCTAGGAGCTGTTATGTTCCTTTCCTTTCTTTGGATTTATTTTATTTCATTCATCATTCCAGAACCGGGGACCAGCCATGTTCCTTTTCTTTTTATTTCTTATTTTTATACAGTTAGGTTTTTCAAAACCTGGAAGTGAGTTTGAATGTTTTACTCTTCAGGAAGAACATTATCTCATCCAGGGGATAAACTATTCCCCCTTTCAAGCATGTGTTTTTCAAATGACTTTTCTAGAGAAATGCAGCACAGTAAAGAAACACACAAGACACAGCCATGACCACACATCCCAAAAAGGGAGCCCACAAAAGGCCACAATGATTACACCAATGTACAGTTTGATAAACGAATGAGTTTTTATCGGAGTTACTAAGAAAAGCATGTTTGAGGAGTCACTTACAAGGAACAGAGACAATTCAAAAGCTGCTGCATTACTAGAAAGTTCAGCTCTATACAAGTGATGATTCCCCAAAACTTGCAACCTTGAAGTCTACAGCTTGCAGGAAGCTCAACAGTCAGAACATTTTTTCCTTTCTGTGGTGTGGTTGCTTAGAGTCTGCACCCACAGTAAGAGTTTACTCCATTTTATACTGTTGGGCAGAAGCCCTCAGTAATCTTCCAAATTTCTTTTTTTCCCCCAGACTTGTGGCCTTTAGTTTACCTCCAGAGGCTCACAAGCCTCTACTCCTTTCCTGAAGCAAATGTTTGAATTTGGAGAGATATGCCAAGCAACAGCATGGCTTCAGGTGACTCAGGTTTCCTGGTGACAGGTTGGGGTGGGGGGCTGAACTTTTTGCCTGGTGATCAGTTTGTCTGCCTTGAAGTACTCTTAAGATGATGAGCTATTAGTATGCAATGTTTTGGGTCTCTACCCAGAGACAGAGGTAGAACTTGAATTATTTTAAACTGAAGAAAGTGATGTTGCCTTAATGGGCTCCAAACACCTCAAACTTTTCATATGGTAATTTAAATTCTAAAGAGTGATACTGGTGATGTTTACATTTAAAGAGTTACCAGGGAACCAGAAGGTAAAGTCCAAAGCCCCAATGGCTTATAAGATTGCTGTAATGGTGGGTCAGAAAGATATTAAAAATATGCAGTTTGTTGAGGTAAAGAGCTGTGTTGTCACTCTGAAGGGAAAGGCTTCCTCAACAGAAATGTTGCAGATATGCTTAAAAGACAGAACGTTTATACAATGTGTGTCGGGGGGGGGGGGTAACCAAACAAAAACAAAGAAAAGAGAAAGCTTGAATGTAGGGAATGGCTTGCAGTATTTGTAAAGTTCTCAAGTACTAGAATCTAGGGTGCCCTAAAGGCTGTCATTTGGATGGATTATAAGGGCTACTGAGGACAAATTTCATTGTAAAAAATAAAAAATAAAAATTACGGCCCTTCGGGTCAGGTGCCAGGTGTAGAGGCTAGAGGCTTTCTAAAAGTATCCCAAGGAGGAAAAAGAAGGTATGGATGACACCATTCTCCTACACGGAGAAGAGAAGAAAAATGTTACTGTATGGTCTGTAGTCGTGGGCATCATCAGTACTCATGGAGGACCAAAGGAGGACCAAGCTGCTCATTGTGTTGCCACCACATTCAGTGAGGTTTAGGAGTTTAGTCTGGCTAAACCAGAAGAGCGATTTGGTGCCTACTATCAGGGCTTTCATAGAGGCCAGAAGGTGAGGATGAAAACTGAGCTCTAATAATTAACTGGGAGAGGTCAGGGACTATGGGATTACAACAGGCACTAGAGTCTAGAGAAACTATGAAATTACTGACATCTCTGAAGGGGAGATGGGAAAATAGGGCAGGAAGGGGCAAAATAGCCCAGTTGGACCTAAGGATCTCAGCTCCAAGGGTAATGAGATGGGGTCAGGTAAAGAGAGCTAGCTATAAACTTAAAGATAATTTGCGGGGGCTATCTCTACCTAGAGAGTGTCAGAGAGGTAATGTACACCGAATGGTCACTTCATTGGACTCAGGGAAATGTTTACACTTAATTGTTGCTGGTGGATGAAGTGCTGAGTGATCAGTAAGCAAAAAGACAAGTTTGTTGCCGTGGACTGGAGATGAGAGATAGGATCCTAGTGTGGCTCAGACCATGAGGGGCAGCACAGGCACCAGGATAGTACCAAATGTAATGATAAGTATGTCATTTCAACAGGAAAGATTTAGCCAACAGAAGTGTTACAGTTCTGCTCAGATGTGGGTAGAGGTTCCCCAGGGCAAGTTTAAAAGCTCAGCTCTGGCAGGGGGAAGGTTTTCTCAATGTTACAAATGTGTAGGGAAATGTTACAAATCTAAAGGTTACAAATCTGTAGGGAAAGATATTCTGACAATCAGAAGCTAAGAAATACTACAAGGTCACACAGTGCAACAACCTTCACACAAGAGATTTATTAGGAGGGAAAAAACAGGAGGGTAGCTGCCTCTGCTCAGGTGAAAAGCAGCAGGAAACTGAGAAGAACACAGGGTTTGTATACAGTTCCTTGGGGCAGGAGCTGGTGGGATTTTTGTGGCTTGATCTTGATGAAAGCTCAGGGACTGATGAGATTCTGTGGTCAGACTCTGGGTCAAGATCAGAGTTTGGTGGAATTCTGTGGCCTAATCTTGAGGTAAACTCAGTGACTGGTGGGATTCTATTTCTTGGCCTTGGTCTCAGACTTGGGGTCAACTTAGGGTTAGGGAGTTCTTACCTTGGCCCTGGTCTTGGGGACAAGTCAGAATCAGGTTTTTCTTTTCTTGGTCCTGGTCTTGGGGCCAAATTGGGGTCAATTTGTTCTTTTCTTGACTCTGGAACAAAGGTAATAGCAAAAACTGACTCCACCTATTAAATGCTGTAACCTGTGAAAATGCAAATTCTAATAAAAGGAGAGAATCTTGAATCAGGATGCTGAAAGTGTTCATTCCCTACTTCTGGAAGTTAATTGCCTGCTGAAATGTTTCCCAAGGGTATATACACAGAAGCTCATGTAACTGAAAGACAAAGAGTGCAGGCTTCATTCTAAGGTAGTAGCCTGAGCTAATCTTCCTAAACAATTCCACAAACTGGGGACCAAAGATTCAAACATGAGCCCCTGTGAGACATTCTCATTCAAAGCACCACAAGAGCCTTGCCCCACTTCCTCTTTACTCTCTGCTTCCTGTGTACAGATCCAATGGGGCCAGCTAGGTTTCTGCTTCCGTGACTTCTCTGCATTTTGCCATATCCAAGAAATCCTCATCTAGAAGAGTAGTTTTTGCAATTGAGAGCAGGAAGAAGAGGTGTGGCTGTGGTAGCCCTAGAAACTGTTTTACTGGACTAAACTTCTTTTTAAACACGTTCCTAGGCAGCCGCCATTTTGTTCTTCTCCCCAGTAAATACCTTCTCTGTGTTTTGCTGTGTGATATGACTTTGTGGCATTGCTTGGCTTCTGATTGCCAAGATACCCTTGTGCCAGAAAAGACCTTTCAGAATGAGCATTGTTTCACCAAACCCTGAGTTGTTTTTTTTTTTTGTTTGTTTGTTTTGTTTCTGTTTTTGTTTGTTTTTTTTTTTTTTGTTTTTTTTTTTTTTTTTTTTGAAAAACTGCTTTTGAAACTACGGGTGGGAAATAAGTCTAATTGCCTGTTTTTGCAAACTCCAGGTCCCAAGGCTTATGTTGGGGGTCAGCTGCTTTCCAGAAATTCTATGTGTAGTGACTTTCTGAGCCTTGGGCTCATTTTAAGACTTTGTTTTTGGGGAGGATTTTCCATTCAAAATAAATCCTTTCTCTGTTATATTGCTTTTATCAGGATATTTTATAATAGCAACTATAAAGTAACTAAGAGACCAACCACCCTTATAGCATCAGTTCTACCATTTTGAGTTCCTTCTACATCCACTTAAGGTTTTGTGGGTATTCAATAAAAGCTTCGGAAGTTTCAGAGATATCAGAGGGAATCTACCCACAGTCTATGAGGGGATTTAATAAAAGCTCCAGAAGTTCCAAAGATCTAACCACAGTCAGTCAGTCAGTCTAGGAGGATCCAGAGTGGTGATTCACATCTTTAATCCCAGCACAAAGAGTATCCTGAGAGTGGTGACCCATGCCCTTAATCCCAACTGAGTTGAGGTCATTTTAGATAAATAAATAAATAAATAAATAAATAAATAAATAAATAAATGAATGAATGAATGAATGAATGAATGAATAAATAAATTCCAGGCTCCCAAACAGACAGTAATGAGGCCATGCCTTAATTTACCAAAAAAAAAATATTTAAGGCAAAGATAAAAAGACAAAAAAGCCAAGAGAAGCCAGGCTGAGGAAGCTGGAAGACAGCTGAGTAAGATCTGACTGTGGAGTTTGTTCTATTATCTCTGACTTTCTAAGAGATCTATCTCTGAGTCTCATTTATTTATACAGCAAGGTATGATGTCTCAATCATTTCCATTGCCTTCTATTTTGTCTCACAGTTGCTCTTGATAAAAATCCAAGTAATTTAACCACATTTTTGCCTACACTACTAATACACTTTGTCTTAACAATTCAGCTACAGACATTAAGTGAGCAGAACAAGAAAATATACACATACAGACGAAATAGGATGACAGATGATATATATGCACTATCTGCTTCAACTTCCAGAGGGTAAATAAAAGAAAGTTGGACAACAGATATCAGGAGAGATGAGTGATGCCTGAATATCCCTAGCATTAATAAAAAAAATGATGCATGGAATTTTACTAAGCTGAAGAGAAAGTCCTTAATCAATCTTTGAGGGACTGGCTTGATTTGGAGAGCTCTCCATTCTTACTTAGAAAGTATACTAATACATACCAGTGGAAGCCATGGATTGAGACAGACAGGCACAGAAATATCTCATTGTAGTTTCAGTTGTGGAGATTTTAAATAGCATAAAAAGAGAGTAAACCAAACAGAAGGCATGCCAGAGCAGCACTAGAGAAGGAAGGAATGGTGCCAGGGAAATCCTTTGTACTTGTCATTCACAAGAACAGCTGCAGAATACCATTTTAAAAATATCTCTGCAGAGTCAGTTGCTAGATATTTACATCCCTCTGTTAAGAGAACACTTTGCTGAAACTCAGAAAAAAATGTCCCAGAAGTAGACATTGAAACACAGCCAGCAGACTACTGCTAGGCCACAAGAAAAACCTTTGAATCAGAACCATGCATAATCAGCAAGGTTGAATACTCGTCGGAATTGCAGTCTGCAGGAAAAATTAAATGTTTTAAGTATGGGCCAATTTACAGAAAGAATTCCATAAGAGTGGGGGACAACACTTTTAACCCAGCTCATGAAGACAGGATATACCTTGCATAGTACTGCCTTGTGGTGAACTCAGCACTCTCCAAAGGTCTCCTAAAGCACTGACAAAGTAAGACCAGCATTAGAACTCTAAATGACTTCAAAGTGAAGCTTGTAAACACTCAAGATGATATATAACTCTTTTATTCCCATCTCTCTTCTCCTTCATATGTGTTCCTCTTTTAATTTCCAGGGTCAATTTAGCTGACTAACTTTATCCACTAAGTTCTTGCCCTCTGTCTCTTTTTTTTATTGATTCTTTTTTTGTTTCATTTTCTATTATGTAGGCCTTCCAAAAGAACATTTGCAGAATCTATGTATCTCAACCCTGTGACTTGGAACATTTATAGTTCTCTAATTGTATGAATTTACAATTTCTTTCCATATCTAGACAAAACTGCCTTATCTATCTACCCTAGGTTATTTTTAACATTTATTTCTCTTATCTTTTACTCATGTAGTAACAAATATACAATTGCATAAAACATTATTTGTTTTATGCATTACTTGGTTTCTAAAATTATTTGTGCTTATGAGATGATTGGCTTTTATATAACTATTATTGTACCTTCATAGTAGACCAATGTTTTTTGTTAGTGATTATTTTTAAGACACTATTATAATTTTGGTAGAATGCCATTTATCCTGATGTCCTGACCACAAGTCTAGTAAAATAACATCTAAAGCAGGTCCTCCGTCCAGTGCAAAATATCCTTCTAAATAAGAATGACAACTGAAAAATAAAACTTAAAAAATTAACTAAATGTTCTTACTTTATTTTTGCATGTACTGATGCAAAAATAAAAGATGTATGCTTTTAAAGACTTCAAATCAATAGGACTCCTCCAAAAGTTACTAATTACACAGTAATGTCCTCCAATGAGACCTGGATTACATCTCAGACAAAGAACTCAAAAGAATTATTGTAAGTTAAAAAAATACAAAGAGGACAGAAATAAATTATTTAATTCAAGTATGAGATAATAATTTTAATATGGAATATGGAAAGTCAGTAAGAGAAACACTGAAGGAAAACTAGACTGAGATACAATATGTGAAAAATAGATCTTTGCCAATTAAATGTACCAAGAATTTGGGGCACAAGGGCTCTCTGAGACCATCACAGCCAATACAATAACAACTTATGGGAAGCAAGAAAGTAATTTACCAGGCTCTGCCCACAGAAAACTCTAATATCCATAACAGCCAGTGTCAGTCCCTTAAGGCACAGGTGGCTAAGTTCTGTCCCACAGAGCAAAAATCCCAAGCTCAGTACATGAAAACTCACCAATTTCTGAGCTTGAAATCCCACCAATCTCTAGGTTTTCCTCAAACTCAAGATTTGAAATTCCACTAATCCCTACTGTGGAAAACTCTCCCTCAGAAACCCTATAGAAGCCTGTTTTCCATTACATTCTCTGCTGCTTCTCTCTGGAGGAGCAAAGACAGCTACCCCTTTGTATCTTTCCAAATAAAACTCCTGTGTAAGGTTTGTTGTGTGGTGTGGCTTTTCAGTATTCACTGGCTCCTGACTTCCAGCATACCTTTCCTGTCAGAGCTGTAACACTAATAATGACTACATCAAAACTCTTTGTAAAGTACCTGTGACATCTTCCAAAAGATGCCAAGATATCAAGGGTCTGGGGGAAGATGGGATGTGTTCTTGGCCATGAAAATGCTGCAGACATCCCAGACTATTTGTCACACCTGTTCCAAGCTTTCTTGGCAGATAACAGGTTAAACACCCATCCCTTCCTCTACAGGAACAAACCTGTGTGTTTAGCATTCTAGGTCCCCTTAGTGCTTATCTGTGAGTACAAGGACCTTGGTGCCTTCCACATTTGAGATTTGGGTCCAGATAGCAAGCTTGAACGAATATGAGGTGTTGTTGGTTGTGTTTACTCTTTGCCCTTTTGGGAGGCACATCACACAGATCCCAAATAAATCACACATGGAGGCTTATTTTTTTTTAATAAATGCCCAACTTTAGCTTGGCTTGCTTCTTGCTGGCTTTTCTTAAATTATTCCATCTACCTTTTTGCCTCTGGGCCTTTACCTTTCTCTATATACTTTTTTTTTTTAACTTCTTACTCTGTTGCTTGCTGTGTAGCTGAGGCTTCTGGTGTCCTCTTCTCCTTCTTTCTCCTTGATCTTCTCAGATTTCTTCTCCCATATATTCTCTTATCTTGTCAGTTCCACCCACCTATCCCTTCCCCTGCCTTACTATTGACCATTCAGCTCTTTATTAGACCAGTCAGATATTTTAGACATGAAAAAAACCCACAGCTTCACAGAGTTAAACAAATACAACATAAAAGAATTTAACACATCTATGCATCATTAAACAAATGCTCCACAGCATAAACAAATGTAACACATCTTCAACCAATATTCCACAACAATGAGTTAGAGATGGATTCCTATAGCAGAAAGGAGAAGTGGACATATGTCAGAATATACTCCATGAGTAAAGCTGTGGCAGGAGAGTTCAAAGACCTTGTAAGAAAACTCTAAGTAAACAAGTCTTATAACCACTGTCACTCCATAACATGGATTGTTCTTGGAATGTGCTTTTGTGTTCCTCCAAGATATAGAAATAGCAGTAGTTTGCTTTAGATTACACACTGCTTCTGAGTTTGTTATTCAAAGATGTTTCCAAGTATTGTTGTTCTTGTGACTGTATATAGCCTAAACTCATGTGAATTTTGTTCATTTGACCTTGCTTAGCCCTCAGAATATATTGTCTGATGTCCTGAATAAAGTTAGCAGCTAGCTGCATGTGTCTTTAGTTCATCTCATCTTTTGACTCCCTCTTCTAGGTTCATGTCACCAACTACTGCAGCAAAAAATACCTGCCTGTATACCTCACCTAGAAGCACTCACAGAGACTGAGGCAGCATGCAAAGGGCCTAACAGGTGTTCACTAGATAGGGTCCTAGAGTTAAAAGGACATGTGAACACGTATGTACACTCATCCAGAAGGTGTATTCAGTTGATAACATTTGCAAATGAATATTTAGTTTTCTCAAAGGGAATCTTACTGGGGATACAAACTACTCTTAAGAGTAGGCTGCTTGTCCAACCAGTATATGACGAATAGAAAACAAACTTTGGAGGTTTCTTTTCTCAAAATATGTCATGGATTTTCTTTTTTCTTTCTTTTTTAAAAAAAATTATTTTGATAAGCTGCTCAGCAATTTTCAGGCTGGAGTGAATGACAGAATCACCATAGGCCTCTGGTGCTTGGTTATGGGCAAGGGAGAAATACAACTCTTGCTCTTTGTCCCTTGCCACCTATGGCAAGAGGAAAAAGCTGGTGTTGGGGTTACAAGAGTGGGAGAATGTTGATTCCCGAATAGTGCCATTCTGGCCCTTATGGCCCCTCCTCCTCCCCAAAGGACTAAAACCTTATGTTAAATAGGGGGATTAAGAAAATCCTGCTCTACAGTCTCCTTATTGCTGCCACCTGCTGAGTGCTAGTCTTTTGGGATCTTCCAAGACCTTGGGTGTGCCGGATGAGGGGGCAGGGTGTGAGAGAGTTAAGAAGGAAGCAGAGAGTGGGGGGAGAAGCTGGAGACAAGCATGGAGCGGGAGACAAGCCTGGAGGGGAGAGAGTAGAGTCAGTAGAAGGGGAAGAAGGAGACCAACATGGCGGGAAGCTAGAGGGAAAAAGGCTAGGCGAGATGCATGGCAGGAGAGAAGCATGGCAGGGGGAGAAACAGGTTTAAGATATAAAGATGTACTGAATAAAGCTCGGGTCTCTCATTGTGATCCTGAATGATGGAACCTAAATGACTCCAGAGTGCAGATTATTTAACATCGACACCCCTCACCTGGACAAGACTCAAACACCCCGAAACCGGATGCGGTAGGAGAACTGATCCCGCTCCTCACTAGTTGCAGAAGAGCAGGCCCTACACCTTACTAGGACAGCACATCAGAGCTGATCCTGTTGACAGGGTTACAGGTGATCTGACCTAGAAAAAGTGCATGGAAAATCTGTCTCTATCCTTTATCTGCTATCTGGTAGAGTGGGTGAGGGAGAGAAGACCTCCCTTCTCCCTCACCCCTAGCCACCTGTGATGAGTGGGAGAGCTGGCCCTGGGGTCATGGGAAAGGGAGAACTGGCATTGTTCCTCACCTGGACAGTGCAGTAGAACAGACTCTCTAAGAAAGGGCACAGGTGAGCTGACCTAGAGGGTATGAGGGCAGAAAAGCTGACTCTGAAACCATCTCCTTGTCAGCCATGTGGTGGCATAGGTGAGGAAAAGATCCCATTTCCATGTACCTCTTGCCACCTATGGCAGACAGGAGATCTGGCCTTGGGTTCAAGACAACAGAGGAACTGGTCCTGTCCCTCAAAAACTGCAACACTAAAGAGAGAAGGCCCTGTACCTTTCCTGGGAAAAACAGTGGAGTTGGTCTTAGTGGTGAGTACTGGAGAGCCAGATCTGAGGGCATGAGAGCAGGAAAACTGGCTCTGCTACTTGGTGTAGGCTGCATTGGGAGAGCTAGCTGGGGTAGTGCTAGAGACCTCAAACTGGTGGTATTGAGGAGGGAAATGAAACCTGGTGGGCTGACCAACCCAGCTACCCTCAGGCCCAGAACCAGAGCTATGGGTTGGCCCACTCCAATATCTACCTCATCTGTAAAAAGCTGGAGTATATGAAGGAGACAAATCTACAGATTCCAAACTCAAACTGCAGGGTCCCCATGGCACAGGACAACAACAGGACATCTAGGAGTCCCAGCAAGGCCCCAATTTTCTAAGGAATAGCAGAACTCAGAAGCCTCAAGCCAGACCAACAATTCATTGCAAAGAACACTTACAAGTAAAGGTATAAGGACTTAAGGAGTATACTCTGTGACTCACTGGGCCACACTGCCTTATTTCTGTTTTTTAAGCTATACTTTAAATTTTTTGGCAGGGGAGGTGAGTCACAAAGGCAGAGTTTGGAGGGATGAGAAAATGAGTGGAATTGGGATACATGATATAAGATCCACAAAAAATGAATAGAAAGTATTTTTTTAAAAGGTGCCATTGAACTATAAATTTAGTCAAGGGATGTTTTACTGTGGCACCAGAAACAATGAACACATGTGTGGTTCTGTCTTCAGGCTGTTATTATGGAAGGCATTTCTACTTTGGGGGGGGCAGTTATGAGAATTAAGTTCCATGATAAAAATTATCCTATTATTTATATTTTATTTATGTACATTTTTTCTTCTCTCTTTTCATGCTAGAGGTCCTGTGTGTATACATTACGGGCTCCAGGTTAGTGTTTTGACGGGATCCTGAATGGGGAAATGAGTGGCTCTTTGTTCCTTGTGCCTTTCATTGGGCTCTTTTATCCTGTTTGTTTTGCTCAATTCTGATATGCCGATTTCTTTTTACTTTTTTGTTTATTCAATGTGTCTTTCACATCATGCATTTTGATTCCATCCATTTCTTCATCCTTCAAATTCACCATCTGCCCCTGGACATGTTGCAGGAATAAATGAGACTCTGGGATAGATCTATGAAGAAGCTGGAGATATTAGAGAGAATAAACACCACAGTCAGATCTTACCCAGCTGTCTTCCAGCTTCCTCAGCCTCGTTTCCCTTGGCTTGGCTTCTCTCAACTCTATGCCTGCCTTAAGCTTAAATACTCTCTAGGTAAATTAAGGCGTGGCCCCACCACTGCCTGCTTGGGAGCCTGGAATTCCTTCTGTAATCTAAAGTGTCCTCGACTCAGTTGGGATTAAGGGCATAGGTCACCACTCCCAGGATACTCCCTGTGCTGGGATTAAAGGCTTGAATCACCACTCTCTGATTCTCCTAGACTGACTGTGGTTAGAGCTCTGGAACTTCTGGAGCTTTTATTAACCCCCCACATAGAGTATGGGTAGATTCCCTCTGATATCTCCAAAACTTCTGAAGCTTTTATTGAATCCCCACATGGACACAATAAAAATCTATTTTTAATAAAAATTAAAAAAAATGAAAGAAGGAAGGAAGGAAGGAAGGAAGGAAGGAAGGAAGGAAGGAAGGAAGGAAGGAAGGAAGGAAGGAAACATACTGAGCAAGCCAGTAAGCAGTTTTCTTCCATGGACTCTGCTTCAGTCTCTACCATCTGTGTTCAGTCCTGACCCTCAGCAATGGAGTATGACCTGAAAGTTGCCAGATGGAATAAACCGTTTATTTGCCAAGTTCATTTTGGTCATGGTATTTCTAATCACAGCAATAAAAACCATAAATAAGACAGAAATTGGCATCAGGTTTGTGGGACATTTCTGTGGCAGATCTGATCACATTTTTGAGAGAATTGTAGTAGGAGTTTGGAATTTTAAGGCAGAAAAGCCATTGAATGATCAGAGCTAATGAGATATTGTTGTGGGCATTTAGAGGAAATTGCTAAGAGGAGTGTAGATAAATGGAGACTTGTGAAGTTTCAGAGGGAAATTTTAAGAGTCCTTTAAAGATTCAATCAGGGCCATTTACTATTTTGAATTTAAAATCTGTGGTTCTGGTCAGCTGGGGCTGAAGAATTAGCAGGTGATTGACAAGAGACTGGACCACTAAAATGAAACCATTGCTTCACTGAGGTGAAATCTGGGTTTATTTCCTCAGGGTCAGCATACAGGAGCTGTGCTCCAAAGATGTACCTCATGTTGGCAGCTGGACTTGGTAACATGTAAACTTCACTCAGGTGGTACTGATTTAGAAGGCACGAAAGTGTTGTAGAAAGCAGTTGAGACGACACCGTGAGAGACCAAAAGTTAGCCAGTGGTAAAGATGTAGCCTCAGTTTCAGTGTAAGTCCCAAGGATAGAAGGGGTCATGGAGAGAAGTTGTTATACCAAGTAACAAGGTCAGAGTCCTTGAAAGGATCCCAGGAGTGGTTATTTGTGAAGATCCAGCCCAGTGAAAGCAGGAGCTCCAGCATTTTGGAGATGCTATGACTATGGAATAATCACCAATGATAGAAGCTGTAGAGTGGGACTCCCTGAGCCTGAAAGCCAATGTCAGAGCTGGAAAAAAATGAGCCCTTTAGTGCCTTTTAGAGGAGCCATGAAGATCATGAATGTATCTCAGATGTCAGAGACATAGCTTTTAATACTGCTAGACTTCGTTTTTTCTTTGATTTGATTATAAGGGTGCCCCAGCTCTTCCTTTTTGACATAAGTCATATATAATTTTTGTTTTATTTCTCAGAAATACACAGTTAAAAGACTTTGGAATTTTACAGAGACTGAATATTTTAAAGAGACTTTTTGAAATTTTTAGGAAAATTTTAACTCTGAAAAGACTTTGGATGTTTTAAGGAGACGGAATTTTTAAAGTGTTCAGATTTTTAAGCACGGCGATACTTTATGATTATTTATTCTGTGATATTGATATTAATATAGGATCTTGATGATCCACAAGAGAGGAAAGGCTGTGCTTTAACTGTAGTTTAACTGCGTGCTAAGTTACCAAGGGATTAATTGTCCTGGTTAGTTTTCTTTTGTCAACTTGATACAAGCTAGAATCATTTGAGAAGAGGTAACCTGAGTTGAGAATATGCACCCACCTGATTGGCTGCGGGTTTTCTGGATTAATGATGTGGGAGTGGGCCCAGGACACTATAAGAGATGTCCACCCCTTGTCAGCTGGTCCTCAGTTGTACTAGGAAGCCGACTGAGCAAGACAGGAGGAGCAAGCCAGTGAGCAGAATTCTTTGTCTGTGCTTTAGTTCTTGCTTCTAGTTTTCAGCCTTCAATAATAAACTTTGATGTGGAAATGTAAGCTGCTTTTGTTGCCTCCCCAAGCTGGTGTTTTATCACAGTAATAGAAAGTCTAACTAAGATAAAAGCCCAAATGGACCAATAGAATTATGATTTGGATAGGAATTAATGAAATGAAATAAAAAGTACAAAGAATCACTTAAAATGTCAGCTTGTTGAAAAGACACATCTTTAACCAACAAAACACTTACCCAATAAAATAAATCCAAACCCTTACCCAAAAAGAAAAGGATTCTCTGTGACTTTGAGATGATGTTGGTCTACAAGATAAGTGAGTTTCAGGCTACACAGTGATGCTATGTCTCAAGCCAAAAAAGGAAAGAAAATGATAAAAATGTACACATTAACATTAGAGTTGAAGATGGAGAAATTTTACATTACAAAAAATAGCAATGAAATTCAGAAAGTCATTTGGAAATATATTTAAAAACTATATTCTACTAAATTAGAACAAGTTTCTAAATGTAACAAAATTAAGCCAAGATGAGACAATTTAAGTAGATGTATACTGGGAAATAAGGGTAGATATGTATCTAGCAACAAAAATGTAGAAGTAATAAAAAAAAAATCACACAACAATCCATGTATTAGTTTTCTGGCTTTGACTTTCAGGCCTAACCTCAAGGTCTAGGCCCGCAGACCCGCAGACCCACAGTCCCACAGTCCCACAGAGACACACAGATGCTTTAAATAGTTTTGGGCTGATTGGCCTAAGGCTCATCCAAATCACTTGCTAGCTCTCTACCCTTCATCTAACCCATGACTTCTGTCCTGTTCAGCCATGTGGCTTGGTACCTTTCCTTAGAGCAGCATGGTTGTCCTCTGCTTCCTGCGGCTTCTCTCTGGCATTCTCTCAGGCATTCTGCTTGGCATTCTGCTCTCAGAGTTTTTCTTAGTCTGGTAGCCCCACCCACACTTCCTGCCTGCCTTTGGCCAATCAGCGCTTTTTATTAAACCAGTGGGTGGGACAATTATTTACCATGAAACAACACAATACCCCTACATATCCAGGTATAGCTTGATTAGTTGTTGAATTCTAGAAAACTATTAAAGATGGACTAACACTACTGCTTTATAAAGCAGTCCATAAAAGAGGACAGAACACTACTGAGCTCTTTTGGAAGAGTCAGTAGTACTTTGATACCAAAACTAGTGAACCCCCACAACACAAACATACATGGAGGGGAAGGAGAAGACAGGGTCTTATGGATCAGTCTCAGATGAACAGACATAAAGAATTTTCAATAAATTTCTCACAAACTGCATCAAAACACATTTCAAAAGATTATTAACCATAATCTAGTTGACTTTATACCCATGGGGTATATATAGTTTAATGTATGCAAATCAATAAATATAACACAACTGGGTTCAAATTACATGACCATCTCAACAGATATATAAAAATGCCTTTGACAAAATCTAGCAACCCTTCATGGTAAAACCTTGAAAAATTTAGGAGTACAACAGACACATGTCAACACAGAAAGGCAACATGTGAAAAACCTACTAATATTCTAAATAAAGGAAATTTCATAGCATTTTCACAAAAATCAGATGGAAATCTAGGAACAAGGCCTTTTATTTAATGTTTAATACAGTGCTTAAGGCTTTAGCAGTACGAGAAGTAAAGAAAAAAATATGCAAAAGAAAGGAATGAATTCAAAGTATTCTTATTTTCAGAGGATAGATTTTTATACATAAGAGACTTAACTATTTCACAAAAAAGTTTTTAGGAGTGTCATTTCAACGTGGCAGGATACAAAATTAACATACAAAAATGAGTAGCTTTCTTATATACAACAATGAATGTGTTACTTGAGACAGTTGTATAGCTTGGTCTACTTGTGGAATGTCTAATAAAAGGAGCAGAAGCTGTTCCTAATTCGTTGGCTGGCTCTTAGTAATCTATTCCTATTGGGTTGGCTTGCTCAGCCTTAACACAAGGGGAGGTACCTAGTTCATAAGACATGCTTTGTTGATACCCATGAGAGGCCTGCCCCTTTCTGAACAGAAACAGGAGGAGTGGATTAAGGGGGGCAGAGGAGAGATACAGGGAGGAACCGAAGGTGAGGAGTGGAGGAGGCTGTAGGGAGATTATGTTGTTCCATTGTAAATAATTGTCCCTGCCTATGAGTTTAATAAAAAGCTCTGATTGGCCAAAGCCAGACAGGAAGTGTAGGCAGGGCTACCAGACTAAGAAGACTCTAGGAACAGGCAGAACAGAGCAGGATGCCAGAGAGAAGCCAGAAGATGCAGAGGAAAACTATGCTGCTCTGAGAAAAGGTACCGAGCTGCATGGCTGAACAAGATAAGAGTCATGGGTTAGATTAAAGGTAAAGAGTTAGCAAGTTATATTCCTGGGCCTTAGTCCGATCAGCCTAAAACTATTGTAAGCATCTGTGTGTCTCTGCGGGTCTGTGGGTCTGCAGGCATAAACCTTGAGGCTAGGCCTGAAAGTTGGGGCCAGAAACCTCATATTACTGGAGACTTTGGTCAAGCGTGGTCTATAACAGGTATATGTGAGTAGAATGGAGCAAGCATCCATGTGGTCTTAGAATATTTTTGTCTTATGGTGAGAATGAGAAAGGATAACATCTTCAAGAGGAAGAGTATGACTACATAAATAGGAGGTTGGTTATCTAACCAAGTATTTTGAGATAGTTAAAGCTGGGTTTCTCATTAGCAGAGGATGATCTACAAGTGTGAAAAAGGAGAAAATAAATACAGTGTACTTATTAACAGGGACTGAAGGTACTGTTGTTGTTGTTGTTGTGTGTGTGTGTGTACTTCCAGGCAAGACAGAAGATTTTAAATTGTCTCTGTAAAACTAACTAGGTGAAAGATAAAAGTTTGGCTAAAAGATAATAAACTCTATTCCTATAGGATAAAAAAAGCCAAAGGCTATGTTTTTTGGAGACAACAGTGAATGCTGTTTTTCTGACTATTTTTATTTAGAAGTCCCCCCCCCCACTCACTCCCCAGCTTCCTTCCCAGATCTAATCTACTCCTTGCAGAGGAGAAGGCCTCCCATGGGCAATCAACAAAGTCTGGCATATCTTGCAAGAGCAAGACCCTCACCCTTTAATCAAGGCAGAACAATCTATCCCTCCACAGAGAATGGGCTCCAAGAAGCCAGTTTATGCACTAGGAATAAATCCTGGTCCCACAAACTGCACAAGCCACACATCTGTCATCCACATTCAGAGGGCCTAGTTCAGTCCCATGCATGTTCCCAGCTATCAGTCCAGAGTCAGTGAGCTCCCAGTAGCTCAGGTTAGCTATCTCTGTGGGTTTCCACATCATGATCTTGACCCCTTTGCTCATATAATCACTCATTTCTCTCTTCAACTGGATTGGGTGCTCAGCCCCGTGCTTAGCTGTGGATCTCTGCATCTGCTTCTAATCAGTTGCTAGGTGAAGGTTCTATGATGAGAATTAGGGTGGTCATCAATTTGACTACAGGGTAAGGCAAGTTTAGACACCCTCTCCACTATTGCTTAGAGTCTTAGCTGAGATTATCTTTATGGATTCCTCAGAGTTTCCCTAGCACCAGGTTTCTCCCTAGCTCCAAATGGTTTCCTATGTCAAGATATATATTTTGTTTTTCTCCCTCTCCATTCCTCCCCCAACACTACCACACTATTCTCTCATGTTCTTTTCCCATGTCCCCAGTGAACTCTTACCTTAAAATGTTAATACTTATCACATTTTATGTGTAATGGTCTTTTCCTGCTTATACAAGAAGTACTCATAAAAAACAGAAGAGGACATCAGAAAGACAATTGTGATCCATCAGATAGACTGCTGCTGAGAACTGAACCTGAACCAGTATACTCTAGAAGAACAGCAAATGTTTATAACCATTGATCCATCTTTGTAGCCCTGAATTCTTGCTAATTGTCTATTCATCTCACTTTATCCTTCTAGATAGACATGTGGAGTTTCTGTTTCAGAATTCTGCTTTTTTTTTTCCTACTGAGGCTGTTGACTTTGAACCCTGACTCAAAAAAGGTGTTATCTCATTTGAAAAAGTAGTCTCTCTACCCTTAGCAGATTACTCATCTACAACAGCAACTCCTGCCACATTGCCCTTTCTTTCTTCGAATGAGGGAGTTAATCATTTGTTGTCTGCCATACCACCAGCAAAACAGCAATAACTTTCCTTTAAGAAGGTTCCATAAAAGACAATACTGATTGATGCACAAGGTCCCACCAATGCCCTTTTATAGGAGGATTGTATTGCTTCATTATAAATAATTGTCCCACCCACTGGTTTAATAAAAAGCGCTGATTGGCCAAAGGCAGGCAGGAAGTGTGGGCAGGACTACCAGACTAAGAAAAACTCGCAGAACAGGAAGCACAGGGCAGAATGCCAGAGAGAATGCTGGAGAGAAGCCAGAAGAAGCAGAGGACAACCATGCTGCTCTAAAGAAAGGTACCGAGCCGCATGGCTGAACAGGAAGAATCATGGGTTAGATGAAGGGTACAGAGTTAGCAAGTTATATGCCTGGGCCTGAGGCCCATCAGCCTAAAACAATTGTAAGCATCTGTGTGTCTCTGTGGGTCTGTGGGTCTGCGGGTCTGTGGGCCTAAATCTTGAGGCTAGGCCCGAAAGTCCGGGCCAGAAACCTTGTACTACACCCTTTACATCTATAACCAGGCTCAAGAATGATCCTAGAGGGGAGATAGAAAGTATGGTTCATAAAGAGTTACATTACAAACCATAAGGATTCATTCAAGCAGCTGTATAGGGAATATGATGTGTGTGAGAATGAATTTTCAGGGTGTGCAATAATGGTGTAAGTCACAGTCACATAAAACTAGATCAAGTTAAGTTTACTGATGTGGGCCTACTGACTAGAGATTATAGGTTTTAATATTGAAGCTCACACAGTTTTTAAAAAATTGACAAATATTTGAACAATTGGCTGAAGTATTTGTCAAAAGATGACCTATTGAAAAGGTGTTGGAGATGCCTGATATCCTTTGGATTATTGCTGATGAAGGGATTTTGGTTTTTCAAGAGGGATTCTCTGTGTAGATTCTGCTGTTTTCCTGGAGCTCACTCTGTAGACCAGGGTGGCCTCAAATCGCAGAGATCTGACTGCCTCTGTCTCCCAAGTGCTAGGATTAAAGGCATGAGCCACCATTGCCTGGAGATGAAGGGGTTTTAAGTCTCAGAGGAATTGCAAAGCTAGAGTGAGTAGGCTGTCTAAAACCAAACCCTCCATAATAGGAAGGCCCAAAGATAAGCCCTGCACTAATCATATAAGACACAAAATGAGAGGGGTACTGGCACATTTGAATTGTTTTGTTGTAACTCTTTTCTTTGTATCAGACCTTGGGGTTAGAGATTCTGCTGATCAGTTGAATAAATTTAATGCAATGGGTTTAATTGGGTCTTGGGGTAGCAGGGCCAAGTGGCAGCACTAAATCACCAAGGGCAAGGCAATCACAGTTATCTTAATACACAGCATAGACAAAGCAATGCCCATAATGTATGGAAAGGGGGTTATCCAAGAAAAAAAATCTACCCTGGCCCTGGAATACAACTGTAGTAAGAAGTTTCTGGCCCAGACTAGCCCCAAGATTTAGACAAGCAATCCCAAATTTTCAAAGAAACACACAGAAGCTTGTATTAATTTTATGCTGATTGACCTATGGCTCAGACACATTGCTAGCTAGCTCTTTCATCTTAACTCAGCCTATTCCCATTAATCTATTTAGCCATGTGGCTTGGTAGCTTTTCTCAGAGCAGCATGATTGTCTTCTTCTTTCCTCTGCATCTGCTGGTATCCTGGTGGTAACTTTACTGGTGTCTCTGCTGGCTTCTCTGCTTTGCACTTCCTGTTCCCAGAGTTTTCTTAGTCTAGTATCCCCATTCACACTTCCTGGGTGCCTTCTGGTAAATTAGCTTTTTATTAAACCAGTCTCCTTGAAGTGGTTTTGGATGCAGAGCTCAGAGGAAACTACAACAGAGATGCTCTGAAATGCTGAATCATCTGGGCCATCTGTTTCTATCGGAGACTTTTCAGGGGGTCTTCCTCTATCAAACTTTATGTTCTTTATCCAGGAATAAATCCACAGCCTCTCATTTTCTGTGGAAATAAGAAGAAGCCTCTTCTCCAAAGTAGCATATCATTTGATCTCAATTTTAAAACCAACCCATTTATAAAATATATAGGTAGGATTAATCCAGCAGCATTTATAATTAATGGCTTTCAGCAGCTTTTACTACTTAATTTTCTGTCAAAAAACTTAAGACAAGACAATAACATACAGTATCCAGACACTCTTTGTATTTTCTATCTTTACATGGCTTATTACTATTTTTAACTCTATTTCTTTTTAAAGGACTTTCTCTATCCTCTCTTTTGTCTTTTCTCTCTCAACTCTACATACATATATACTTATATATTTTAACACACTCTAAATCATTTAGAGTTTTGTGAATCTGTCTCTAAAATATATCACATATTTCTTATCTTATTCCATATTTCTTATCTTATTCTGTTTCTGAGCACACCTTTAATCTGCCAAGGTGTGGCTAAAAATTAAAAGCTTCACTAGGGTGGCTGGCTGGCTCCACCTCAACTCCTAGTCTAGCATCATAGAGTTTAGTTAAGTTTTAGCAGAGGTACTGGTAGGAGCCACAGTCACCACTCGGGGGAATTTTAGGATCCATATAACCATCAAGCACTGTTATCTGCTGCTCATGAAACTCCATTTAAGTATTTAGCAGTAGGGCCTCTTAAAAGGCTTGCAAGTGCTTGCTGCTAACACTGATTCAGGAGGCCTCTATTAAGTGAGCCATATCTCTACTTGTCTCCAGCAAACAGAGCTTGCTCAAGCAAATGCTGCTACTAGGAAACAATTTTTGACACTTTTCCCTTTTGTCTGTATAAACAGGAAGCTTAAATCTATCATATTTAGCTTGTTGCTTACATTAAGGCTTCTGTGAGACTTGAGGAACTGGTATTGTTGCAGCTCAGGCTGCACTCCCAAAGCCTGCCATTTTGTAATTCAAACCCACACACCATTCCAGGGCATATCTGAACCATGGCTAATGTGAGAGATAAAACTTGGAAGCTGCCTTTGGCTCTGATTCTGTGCTCTAGAACCCTTGTTTAGCTTTCTTTGGCTTTATATGAGTGTATATAACCAATGTTGCTGTGATATTTGTAATAAGTTTCCGGCCTATCTACCCCATGATTCAAACGTGCATACCCTCAGTCCTGCAGTCCCACAGAAACACACAGAATCAGAGCCAATGAAATAATATACCCTGGCCTTAGACTTAGAGTCAAAAAGTTAAAAAAAAAAGGCCAGTGAAAGAAACACAGTGTAGCCCTGAAGCCAGAGCTATCTCTGCCCCTGAACAAGGAAGCTAAGCAATCCTGGAGCAGGAATAACTAACCAATCCTTCAGTATCCCTGGAGTAACTCTGTCCCTAAGAACTCCTATACAGACCTCTCTGCCTATTCAGTTGTTAGCTGGTTTTTCCCAACGTGGTAGAGGCAGCTACTCTTCTGGACTCCATCTTTCCCAAATAATCTTTTTCTCAGACGTGTCTTGGGTGAAGAATTTGCTGAGATGTTCCTTAGATGACTGAGCAGAAAATCCTTACAAAGATGACTCCTTAGAGGGATTGAGGAAAGTGTAGCAAAACAGAGCAGAAGAACTTTGCTGAGACTTCCCTTAGGGGAATGAGAAAGGGTGGAGCAGAAAAGGTAACATTTTTTTTTTGCTGGAGCCAGAGGATATTGCACATTTCTGAAAGGGTTTCTCTTTTAGCGGAGTGAAGCAAAAGAAGTAACATCTTGGACCATAAGGAAGAAGCAGAGCTTTGCTGGGAAGCTTCCAAAGCTCAGCTGTAGTGGCTCTCCGGCAGAGGAGGATTGTTATATCCTATGGCGAGACTGTTCCCCACTGCACCCCAGCTTCAGGTATATCCTGATATTTTTTCCTCCAGAGGTGAGCTATCCCACTGCGGCTCCAGCTGTCAGAGCTGCCCTAACAGCTCTCCAGGTATAGCCTGAGTTCTGAACAGTCAAGATAACTTTCCTTCCAGAGGTGAGTTGTCCCATTGCAGCCCCAGCCATCATATGTGTCTTAGCAGCTCCAGGTCTATCCTGACTTAACAAATAGTCAGGATACCTCTAACCCCCTCCCCAGAGTTGTAACACCCACTTACACATAATGGAATAACCTATAATGGGCAAAGTGATTTTATGGTCGCATGAGTTTTATGAATCTTTGGTACTGGCTAATCAGTCGTAGTGTTTCCTGGTATGAAATAGATAAGAGGACAAGTATGTTTTTGTTTGATCTGTATAAGCAGAAAAATTCTCAAAGTAAAGGCTATATTGAATAGTGACAAGATGGAATCTCAGCCTGTGAACCAATATCCATACTTTCTTGTGTGAAGATCCAGAATCTTTTGAATGAAGGGACAGTCAGGTTGACTCAAGAAAAGAGCTTGAATAAAACCTGTTTTACTACTAGTCTTTCTCCAGTCCTTCCCCAGAGAGACCTACATCTTTTTACAAAAACTACACTGGGAGAAGAAAACAATAAGACTTTCTAGGGTCTATATGATACTGGTTCTGAATTGACAGTGGTTCTCAGAGACCCCCAAGAAGCATTGTGGCCTGCCAGTTAAAGTAGAGGCTTATAGAGGTCAGGTGAGCAATGGAATTTTGGCTGAAATCCAACTTCCAGAAGGTCCAGTGGGACCCTGAACTCATCTTGTGGCTATTTCCTTAGTTCCAGAATGTGTAATTGGGATATATGTACATAGAATTTTGGCAGAATTTCCACATTGGTCCCTTAACCTGTGGAATGAAGGTTGAAAAGACCATATGGGAGCCATTTGACTTTCCACTAACAGGGAAAGTAGTGATCCAAAAAATAACATTACATCCTTGGAAAAATTGCAGACTTTTTCTGCATAAATCAAAGACTTGATATATGCAGGGGTTCTGGTTCCCACCACATCTCCTTTTAACTCTCCTATCTGGCCACTGCAGAAGATAAACAGATTTTGGAGAATGACAGTTGACTATTATTGCTAACTGTAGGGCCAGCCTCCATCAGCCCAGGATATGCAAAAAATAAATAAAAATCAACAAATGTGGCAAGAGCTAAGCTTTTCTATCTGAGGGGTAAATAAGAAAACATATACTTTCTAATGATAACTTTGTCTTTTATCTTCAAAAATATCTTTTTGCATACATACCTCTCTCTTCTGTATGTATACAATATAGCTGTGTATAAAGAATGCAACTGTGTGTAGACAGAAAGATTTTCAGAAAAAGAATTTTTTTTAAACAATTGCTCTTAATTGTCAATACCAGTAGTGTACCTTTACAGTTTTACTTCAAGAATATATTAATTCTCCAGGCTGTCTGATAACCTAGTTACACTGGAATTTTCCATATTATTTATCCTTCTCTCATACAATAAATCCTGGCCACAACCTTCCCTACCTCCACTCTTCCCCTTCTCTCCACCCTCATCCCATTTTATCTCTCCCAGATCCACTGCTCTGTTTTCCTTCAGTAAAGAGCAGGCCTCACAGGGATACCAATCACACATGTCATAACAATATTCAATAAGACTAGGCATAAGCCATCATATCAAAGATGGATGATGCAACCCAGTAGGGGGAAAAGAGTCCCAAGAGCAGGCAAAAATGTCACAGACACCCCTCTCCCACTGTTAGGAGTCTCACAAAAACCACAAGCTAAACAATTACAGAATATGTGCAAAGGACCTGGTACAGACCAGGGTCACTGATTGCCCATCAGTCTGTTAGTCCCTGTGGACCCTGCTTAGTTGATTCTGTGGGTCAAGTTCTCCTGGGGTCATTATCTCCTGGTTCCTACAATTCTTCCTTCCTCTCTTCTGAGGGGTTTCCTGAGCTCCACCTAATATTTGGCTGTGGACTGATCTTGATCACATGTCTCTTCCACAATATATAACAGGTCCACTACATTGCCAACATTATGCTGATTGGACGAAGTGAGCAGGAGATAGCAATAACCACTTTGGTCTTGTCGGTAACACATTTGTTCATCATAATATTAAAAATAAACCCAACCAAAATTCAAAGGCCTTCTACTTCAGTGAAATTTTTAGGAATCCATGAAATGGGTATCTAGAAATATTTATTTTAAGGTGAAGGATGAATTACTGTACTTGACACCTCTCATGACCAAGAAAGAAGCACAATACTTCCTGGGCCTATTTAGATTCTGAAACCAGAAAATTCTTTGTTATACTCTGGTCATTATAGCAAGTAACTACAAAAGCTTCTAGCTTTTAGTAGATAAGATTCTTTGACAGGTCCAGGTCACAGTGAAGGATCCTGTACCACCAGTAGACCTGATAGTGGTTGAGTGGTTAGTAGCAGATAGAGTTGCTTTCTGGAGCCTTTGGTGGCCCACATTGGTGAATCACAAAGGAGATTTGAAATTTTGGAGCAAAGCTCTACCATCATCTGCAGACAACTATTTTCCCTTTGAGAGACAATCCTTGGCCTGACTACTAGGCCTCAGTAGAAACTAAATGTTTGACAATGGGCCACTGAGCTGGTTAATCTTACATCAACTCAACACAAACCAGAGTCATCTGAGAGGAAGAAGCCTCAATTGAGAAAATGCCTCCATAAGATCCAGCTGTAGGCATTTTCTTAATTACTGATTGATGGGGTGGAGGGCTCATCCCATTTTGGGGGGTGCCATCCTTGGGCTGGTGGTCCTGTGTTCTATAAGAAAGCAAGCTGGACAAGCGAATATGCTTCACCCCTCTGTAGCCTCTTGTGTCATTTTCAACTTCCATGTTCCTATACTGCTTGAGTTCCTCTCCAGACTTCCTTCAATGATGAACAATGATTTGGAACTATAAACCAAATAAACCCTTTCCTCTACAAGTTGCTTTGGCTATGATGTTTCATCATTGTAATAGTAATTCTAACTAGAATAGCCACAAAGCTTTATATTCCTTTTTTTTTTAATACTTTGAGCTTACTTACTGTTTCTCTAAAGCTCACTCTTCCCACCATGTGGCTGTCTGGTGCCTTCTAGTGGACCTCTAAGCTGGTATGTGAAATGGCATGACTTTTTCCCTTCACTTTCTCATTCTTAGGGCAGTAGCTTGATATTTAAAGCTTTCTTGACCTGTGTTTTTTCTTTAAAACTAATAAAAATGCCAAGTTAGAAAAGAAATAACTCCAGGTATTGATATAAACATTGAACTTACATGCATATTAAATTTGAGTTTCATCATACTAGGAAAGTCTGACTTATCAAAAAGTTAAATAAACAAAAATGTGATTTGGTTTCTTATCTATGATTTTATATTAGAATTTCATATTAAGAAATTTGCTGTTTTTCTGAAGAAGAAAATTCTCCTAGATCTCTTCTTGTATGAACATCTTTTATTCATAGGTAATTTTGAGTCACATTTTGTGGTGGTATATTGCGAATCAAATAAAGATTTTCTGAATATCAGAGGATGGAGCCAGCCACATTAGGTATATAGGTCAGGCAGTGGTGCCACATAACTTTAATCCTAGTACTAGGAAGGTTGAAACAGGAAGTAATATGCCTGGGCAGAGAAAGGTGGAGGGAAACAGGAGTGGCTGGCTCTGTCTTATGATCTTCAGGCAATTTTTATTAGATTACAAACAATATATCACCACAATATTTTCTAAAAACAAAGAAATCATGATTACCAGTTACTGACAGAGTAGCTTTTCACAATTATTTTTCTTCTTTATTCCATTTTTCCAACTACATTGCAAACTACAGAAGGTATGGGTAGATTTGATTTTCTTACCATTATTATTACACAGTGCCTATTTTGTGTAGTACGTGTTCATTCATTGGTTTCTTGGAATGATTTTATCCCACATAAATGATGTTTTATAAATTGCAAAACTGTAACTGTTAAACTAAAAATAGAATGTAGTTTGATTTTTGCTTTGTCATCATTGTTCCAACATCTTAAATTTCTTTGAAGTAAACTGAAGTAATTGATATACATAAATTAGCATACAAGTATTTTCTAAGCATCTATTAAGTAGGAACAAACAGTATGATTTTAGATTATTAATTAACCACAAGTGGCATATCTGATGTGCTTTAAGTCCCCCAAAGCAAAGATTTTATCTAGATTATTTTGAATTTGGTGAGTCAAGAAGGAAAAATTATAGAAAAGCTATAGCTGAAACCTTGTGTATGATAGAAGTTTGTGTTTCTCATAAATTGCTAGATTTATATATGAGCAGGTTGAAAAATGATTTAAAGTACTCCATAAAACTTGTCATTGTTTTACTTTTCTTTGTCTTGTGGGGGTATGTAGCTTTAAAATTCCTGTATTGATATTTTCTTCTCTTTATTCATTCTTCTGTTTACTTCTAACAACATTATTTTGAAACAGGAGTTTACTATGCAGTCTTGGCTGGCTTAGAACTCACTGTGTAGACTTGGCTGGCCCCAAATTCAGAGATCCTCCTGCCTCTCCCTGCCAAGTGCTGGAATTAAAGATAAACACCACAATGCCCAGCATTTTTGTATTTCTTGTTAAAATGCTTGTTTTAGGCATGTTTCTATAGGAAACGTTTTTAAAAGAAATAAAAACAAACATTATATTTGAATGCAGATGACACCATTTATTGAAATATAAATTCACATATGAAGTATTTAAAGCAAAAGACAATTTTAATTCAGGAAGAAATAATATTACTTTCACTATTGTGTCAAATATTTATTTTTCCAGCAGATTCACATACTAGAAAACAGAGCAAATTTAAACGTTTTTTGCAATGCACCTTACACATCAATGTTATGTATTGGAAAACAGTGTGGAATACAACACAATGGCATTAACCACCAATAAACTTTACCAGACACAAAATATTAACAAGGTAATTGTCAGAAATATCGAATAAGAAAATGACATCAATCACAATTAGTATCACAATTTACTTGAGAAGAGAAATAGCTGACACTTATAGATTATATAATTTAGAGTACAAGTCTCAAGAAGGTACAAATACAAAATTGAAAATACTTAGGCAAAAAAACCATTATCCAAGAGTTGAAATTTAGTTTTCAAGATGTAAGAGGGTGTAAATTGGTATTTTTATTTCTGTAACATCAAACACTTCTGGTGGTTTAGTTAAGTTTTGTGCAACCCATATTACATGAGTCTATGTATGCCTGAAGAAAAATGAACTTTGATGATATTTTGTACATAAGTGAAGCAGGCAAAGTATTTATAACAAATTAAAGGTTTTTACATGTAAAGTTGATGAGCTGTCTTGTTCTTATTCACAACTGATTCAGACATTAAATTTAATGTTTGACATCTCCAAATACAAGCCATCAGGGCTAAGGTTAGGTTTATATGATAGGTAACATTAGAGTTGAAATAAAATATAAAAATCATCTCCAGTGTAGTTAAGAAAAACATATATTGTGGTAGCAAAAATTGCCAGTGATTAAATAAATGTGCTGCTACTGCTGTATAGATTTCTTTCCAGATAGTCCCTGTATCTCATACACACAGAGGAAGATCTAAAAACAAGTGTCCATATCATGTCACATTTGAACAGAAGACTATGTAATAAAAGAAGCAGCCACTTCAACAGGTGCAGAATAAATTTTTAGTTTTGACCATAGCTCTGATAAATGTTTGGTGAATTCTGCTACAGAAATAAGATTGATTTAGAATTTGGTTTTAAATGGATATAAACCCTCTCTAATATTCTTTATTTAAATTTTAAATTAGTAAGATACTAAAATATCTGTTGTGAATTTTACAAGATTATCATAATCTTATAGAATGAGCACCAGGAGTTCTATACTCTAAGTGCTGCAATAATTCAACCCCTGAATAAAACAAACAAAGAAAACGTCACATCAATCTACACTACAGTTTATTTAAAGATACAATACAGACCAATTCACACACATCACATATAGATTACGATATCACCTTGAATGTTACTTTGTTTAAACATATTACAATAAATATTTAGTGAACAAGAGAAGTCAATAATGGCCAGCAAATAATGGCACTACACAACTCACAAAATCAAATACAGCATTAGTGTAAAATGGACAATGTCTCACCAAACTAGTGCTCTTAACTGTCCTGCTTTTCTTTGAAAATAAAATCCAGTTGTTTCCTTTACTTTCAAAAGGTGGCAATTTGTATTCACAATAAATATTAAATCTGTAAGCATCGTTACCAGCTTTTGCTGATTTTAGACAGATTTGTTCTCTAGTCACTGGTGATAGGTGTAGAAAATGAGAAATATGCAGTTACTAACTTGAAACATAATGAATGTACTAAAGAACTAACTGAAACACTTAGTTGAGTGTCTGATGAGCATAAAGATTGGGGAGCTATAATGTGTAGAGGTGGTTTGACTTTTTTAAAACTGAATTTTGATAATAGTTGGTGTTTCCAAATTGATGCTTCTTCATGAAATCTTTTTGTTTTTTTTTTTTTTTGGTTTTGAATCCCACTCTGCACTGCACATTATATTGTACTGAAATGTTAGAGCTTAAGAAGGGAATTTTGGAAACTATTATTTTGTAACTTTAAAATCCTCAAATGTATGTGTATTTATTTTTGAATTACTAGGTATGTTTTGATGAAATTATGAAAATTAGTTAATATTGTAATGATCCTCAAAAATATTTAGTATCTGGGTAATATTAACTATTGATATTTTCTCATGTCACTGCATTTTATGGTGAATTTTATTTTGAAGATGATCTTTTTATCTTACTCTAATATATGTATAAGAATAAAAAAATTGGATTGTAAGTGAGTATTAGTTGCTTAAGATAATGAAATCTACTAAAGGTGAGTTATTTTTAAAAATAAACTCTTAAAATATTATTTTAATAGCAAAAATATGCTCTAGGTAAATTCACAAAGTGCGTATTTTTTATCATTTTTCATCAATATATCTTACAATTTAGATGAAGAAATTGGTATTATATGTCCATTTATTTTTCTCAAAGAGCCTAAAAGAGAATGATTTTATAATATATAATAAAAAGAGATATTGGTGCTTTCAAAGTCATGCAAAACAAAATTTAAAACTAAAAAAATTCTTTAAATCTTATGTTGTATATGCTTTCATAATCTTTGAAAGGCTAGCATAAGCCAGATTACTTTAAATACCAAGAAATTTTGGTCAGAGGAGTACATGGTATTCTGGTCCTTACATTTTCACACTATCATTCTTATCTGGCTGTTTTAATACTATGGATGTTACAATTTTGGATATCTTGATATAGTATGAAAAATATACAACTTTTGGGTTTTTGTTTTTATGAATCAACAAATCTTTTCTTCATTCATGGTCTTTACTTTAATACTCATTCTATCCTGGTTCCTGAAGGGCAGAATGTGGGGAGAATCTATGATTAGTGCTGGGGTGGAGTTTAATGGTAAAAGGTGAGCGAGACTTAAGACAGGAGAGAGTAAAGGTACGGAGGGAGTTTGAATGAATCTTGAGAATAGGCTGGAGGAAAGGATGATGATAAATAGGATGTGGTGAGTATGGGGGCAATGCCATTGTGGAATTAGATGGGGAGAGAAGGAAAGCAGATAAGATACTCAAAATACTGTAGGGGTGAGAAAAGAGTTAAAATATAGATGAGGTAAGGAGGATATGGAGAAGTGGTGAGTTGGGGATAAGAAAGATAAAGGATGTAGTGGAGTGAGGTTAAGTTGAGGGACACTAATGTATCTGAGGACAGTATAAACTCTAGGGTTATTTGTTCGTTTTATTAACTGATATAATAAGTTTCAAAACAGCAAGAAAGAAACAATATTCTATTCTGATATAATAAGTTTCAAAACAGCAAGAAACAAACAATATTCTATTCAAATAATAAAGCACAACTTCATTTTTTAAAGATGTAGTTTTATTCTAATTTTTGTTTTCTTAGATTTCCTCTCATTTCCCATAAAATTGTCTTCCACATCAGTGAGGCTCTCTGCTCTTGAAAATTTACTGAAAAGGCACATGTACTTTGTAACCTATGATATGTTAAAAGCACTTTGTTATATTTTTGATTTTTACTTCTAGAATATACTTAAAACATAATGATTAGATGGAAATATAATATGAAATTAATGAAGTTTTCTGACAGGTGTATGACTTTTGTTATGGACCTTTCCTATTTAAAAAAAACTATGTTCTTTACTCTCTTGTCAAATTATGATGTTATTGAGTGACTTAGAGAATTAATTTGATATAAAGAATCCTAAGAAGTTAGAGGATAATCTTTGAAAATAATGTTGTAATACTGAACATTTACATTGCCCAGTTAAATAAATGCTAACAATATTTAGAAGAACAAAACCAAAACTATAAAGAACTTCTATTACACGATTAATAATCATCTTCTTAGACCATCTTCATGTTTGATTTTTACTTGACAGTTTCATTCAGTTTTTAAAAATTTACAGAGAAGCAGCTGGCCACTATACACATAGCTTTATATTTAAATTTTAAGCCACTAAACACAATATCCAAAATTGTATGGATCATGAGGAATAACACATAGCAGGGTTTTGTTGATAATGAAGTTGGTGTTTTCATGACTGTCTTCAATTATATATTAGTGTTATATATAATTGAACCAAACTTTGTTCACTGTTTTTCTCTCTACTTGTTTTTGATAAACATAAGTTCTTCATAAGTTATTTTTCAATTTCTATTGTACTTATTAGGTTTTTCCACTCACAAGGTGGATACCTTTGAAAATTAGAATGCAATAGGTCTGTTTCCTAAAGTCAATGTTTCAAGAGAGCATATAGAGTAGGCTATCTTTTAAACAAGGTGATCTGTCAGTTTGGTTTTTTATTCTCAGTCATGTAGTGGCAGTAACTCAAGTATGGGAGTCTGTTATTTCTGTGGTTTTGCCACACTATGTAAAACTCAGGTTACTCAAGTCTGAAATGGTATCCCATCTTCTGGGTTGCTAAAGAAGTAGGAGAAAAAAAAAATCTCACTACCTTTGCTTATTTTCTGAGGTCAAAGTCCTGGTTCATAAAACACATGCTGAACCATGAGGACTGAAGGGAGGGAGGCTAGCCAGCCTCTTTACCTCCTTCCTCAGAGGCCAAATAAAGTTTATAAAAATGGCAACAGCTTGCCTTTGGACCAAAAAATACCACCCCTTGCACTATGTGTTAAGGCACACAATCAGGGCTTAGGTGGTATCTTATTATTTACATTGCCCTTGGTTTTGTAAAAACAACAGCAACCATTATTCAGGAAAGTTGAAAATTTAAATGTACAAATTGAATAGTGGCCCATGTGCCCTAAAACTAGGCACAAATTTTACATTATGTGTGAATACAAAGTAATGAGATTACTTTCCCAAGTAATTTGCCAGTTAAACTCTTAACCTTCTGGTAATAGTTTATCTACCTTATGATATTTATGAAATAAATGTTCCAAAAGTCATATTTTATATATAAGTAGGGTTTAGTAATTTTAATACTTTGCTGATCATCTGAGCCAATGAAATGCTATCTTTATTTTTTTCTGGGCAGAGTATCCTATTCATTCATCTCATAAAGCATTTCAAGAATTTTATCTTGTTTTGGAAATCAATAGAGGGGCTGAGAAAGGTAAAAATTAACTTTCAAATAAAAATGTTTTAGCATGCAATAATTTAGGCATCCTGTGGTGCTGTTATTGTTGTCTTATATTATTAATATCACAACCACATATGATATTTACAGTTCTACAGTTATTTGTCTCCTTGTATTGTTAAGGCTTCCCATAAATATTTACAATTTTACTGTGCATATGTCAAAAGAAAAACAAATAGGCTTATTCAGTAACTCTTGTTAGTGAACTTTCTCTCATATGTCTTTTTAAAATATTTCAGAGAAGTATTATATTAAGAATTTTCTACTAAATCTCCTGAATTCTAGCTTTCATTCAAAAAATGTCTTGAGCATTAAGCTAGACTCATCAAAATCAACACCAATATCTCTGAAATCATTTGCATTTATCTATCAACGTATCCAAGAGGATTTGAAATTACCAGATTTTTGTCATTTGAAAATCACTTGGTATTTTGTTCAGTGAAGAAGTCCACATCTCCAACATACTCCTTCAACTAGATTATTCCATATGTAATTATGACTGCATATAGGATAATCTAGTTAACTGAAATCTGGTTTTATACAATCTAATAAATAATTATCACCAGTTTGTTAATTAAGTCCATTGTTTATTCATAATTTAAATGCCTCATTTAGTATTTTGAGTTGTCAAGTTTGTACATGCCTGTTTTGATGTTAAGTGTCTTAGTTTGTTTCTTCAATGGACTGCATTGTAAAGTACCAGTTTTTATAACTGGTGTTCACCTATCTTTGAGAGCTCAATGAGTGCAGAAGACATCATAGGTCTGGAATTTCTACCACTATTACCCACATAAACTCCAAAAGCACTGCCCCTGGGAACTCCAGCATTGTCTTCAACAATGTGAGGATTATCCATGGGCATTCCAACATTAACCATGGGAATAGTATTAGCATTATTCTTGGGGATTCTAACATTGCCTCTGGGACATGCAGAAGTATCCTCAGGAATTCCAATGTTTCCTCGAATTGCCGAACTCTCAAATCTTGGTTTGATAGGAAGATGTTCTCCAGACTGTGATGGAGTTGCTCTTTGCCAAGCTCCCTCCATGTTGTGCCTGTTCTTGTAGTTTTCTAAAACACAAAGACAGAAGTTTATAAGTGGATTCAGTTTTAAGAAGAAGCTATGAATAAGAATGAAAAATGGATTTCCAATTTTGATCTCAGTCCCATTATCTCAAAATGACTTGGTGACTTTACCATAGTATGTAACTTTTATTTAGCAATTACACTTTTGGATACAAAAGATGGACAAAGAAAAAGGCAAGTAAATGCTTATAAACCAGAAGTTTAGGTTTGTTGGAAAGTAGAGGTGGAGAAAATGATGAATAATGGAGGTATGATGGGAGAAGAGCTATAAGCTGAAGAACTTTTAGGAACAAATGTGTTTTGTATGAAATTTTATTTCTTCGGTTGTGAAAGACCAACACAATAAAAAATTTAGTGGGAACAAGTAACTAGATTAAAGGTAACCATAAAAACTGGAAGCATCAAGAAAGTCTCTCTCTCTCTCTCTCTCTCTCTCTCTCTCTGTGAGTGAGTGAGTGTGTAACCATGCAGACACTTGTGTGTGCAAGTGCATATGGTGGTTATACAACAACCTAGGATGTTATTCAGCAGGAATTGCTCACTTTCTTATTTATTTATTTATTTATTCATTTAGAGGCAGAGTCTCTCTCTACCCAACAAACTCCAGTTCCAGGAAAACAAACACACACTATGGCTCTATGTTTTTCACTCTGAATTTTCAAAAATCAAACACAATTCTTTTGCTTGTAAAGCAAGCTCCTTACTGACTTATCAGTGCAGTGTTGCTAATCATGTAGCACTCTTCAGAAAGGTTTTTAATTTGAGAATAAGGTTGAACTAACTTTACATTTCAAAATTAATGTGATCTACCTAACCCTAGGTTAGACTTTATTTTTTTCCTTTGATAAAAAAATTTCTTAGAGTTCTAAATATGTATAGAATAAGAAATATTATAGTGTGAGCTAAGCTGTGATTTTCAAGTAAACTCTGGGTTAGACTTCAGGTTTTTCATCAAAATCATTTTCAGGAGTTTGATGATGCTATTTTAAAAAATATTTCTAGTTGGCATACTTTTCATGAAGTTGTACAATTTGGGTTCTAACAGAAGATAGACATGAAGATTCCTAATACTATCCAGAATTCATAGGAACATTTTATATACACTTACATAGATATAATGATAAATGTCATTTTTGTTTTATCATTATGCTTGTGCTCTATAGTTCTATAGATAGTAGCAAATTTTTATAAATTTAAAATGTTCTATAGTTAGTAGCAAATTTCAATCTAGAATTTAAAATATAAATATAAGTTACATTATTATTACCTTTAAGTAATTATAGCTTAAAATATTAATTGTTCATTTGACAATTCATACTTTCTTGCTAGTGGCTCCCTAAATACAAGAGATGATAGACATGTTATTTGTTGGGATTTTAACCAGTTTGTTAGGAATGTCCATCCTTAAATCATTCCTTTTTTCCTATTTACTACTTAGTTGTTAGGTAATGAGTATGTTAGTGGCCAATTTTCCTATTTATGGATTACATTTGAATGAGTGAGGACTAGTCATTTTCTCATGCTTTTCTTCCTAAGTTAAAGTTCTTTTTAAACGGCAAACTTTTGTTCTTAATTTGAAGTCTTAAAAATCTGTATATTCTAGAACCAATCCCCTAATAATTTTTAATTAGTATATGATTGAATTAACCCAATTTAGCATCAGGCTTAAATTTGTGAAAGAGAAACTATTTACATCATAAATGTTTTATGATACAGAAAGGTGATTATTTATTCCTTTCTGTATATAATCTTGGTGGCAAGTCTGAAGATAAACTTAATGGTGAAAGTCTACTTTTATGAAAAATTATTGCTTGCAAAAGTAGTGATAGTGAGAAAAATCTTACCTTCTGTTAGTAAGTTACTGTCATATGGGAAGAAGTGAGTTTCTTCTGCATTTAAATTGAATCCAGGTACATTTATGTATTGGCCTTCAATTTCACTGTATTGTGGCAAGCTTTGACTGCGCTGGCGCTGGAGCTTAGGGCGCTCAGGCAACAAGGGGAAAGGGCCTTCCAAAGTCTCAAAATGCTGATCCTTAGGATGGATGGTTATTTGATTCTCTTCTTCTGATGTTAGTTTGTCACAGCTCACATCTCTGTTTTCCTCCTTAGGAACAGTTTGGAGAATATGGAGCCCCTCACTGTTTAGTGGTGCTTCTAAGAGCTCTGCCCAGGAACGCCGAAAGATGGATCTTTCTCTAAAAGGATACATGTTTCTTGCTACTTCCATATCATCACTTCCTGGAGATTCTGCATTTTCTGGAGAGTCCATCCACAGATTTCTTGGGGTTCCTGGGCGACTGTATTCTGAGGATGGTGAACATTTATTTATTAACTCCTCCAGGTGTACAAACCCAGTGAATTGCAAAGTTGGAATTTCTGTATCATCTAGCTCCTCCTTTCCAGGCACACCGGCAACAAGTATTGCGGTGCCTTTCCCCCTTTCCTCTGGACTGGCAATTCCTGTAACGTCTAAGCGTTGAAATTCTGGTACCCCTGGAGACTTAATTGGTACTTTCTCTAAGCGAAGAAGCCCTGAAGTTTTTGGTCTTACAAGGGCATTGCTTTCTAACTTCTTAGTTAGTGGGGGGCTGGTAGCCATCACCACCTCACTCGTAAGCCCCAAGTCCCTCTGATGGATACCTTCAGGGGTAGCTTGCTGGGGGGCCAAAGTTGGATTCTGTTGTTTTTGTTTTCTGGCCCTTTCCCGATTTTCCGTATTAATAGGACGGAAATAAATGAACTCGTCAGAAATATTTTGAGGGCGTCTGTATTGGAAGTTTGGATTCACAGAAACAATCTGAAAGAAAATTCAAATTTAAAGATACAACTCATTATATATAATATTATACAACACTTTGAATAATATTCTTGAATCTGAAACATTGTATCTTTTATTGTAAAGACAGAATAACACTAACTTAGGCACTATAGACATAAGTTGATCACTCTAAATTAAAAAATACAAATGATTCCTCCAAAGTGATCTCTTTATTTCAGGAACAGATTATTTTATTCTAGTATTTCCCAAATTTATTTCCTTATAACCCAGTCAAAGTCTCTTTGTTATCCTCTGAGAAGGTACATTTCCAATGGCCGACAGTTTGGAAAACAATTTATAATTCTTATAACTTTATAATAGGTTGGACTCAAAGGTTCCTAGAAATATATTTAAAATATTTGTTTTTACTTTTTGTGTATATGTTCATGTGTTTGCCATGTATGCATATGCATGTGTATGCACATTGTGTATATGTTAAGTAAGACATAGCAGTTGTATGGACAGAGTAAAGCTTTCTATAAATCAATTCTCTCCTTCCATCTTATTTCTGAGTCACAGTCTCTCCTATTACTTTGGCTCCTTGAATGTGTTTCATAGGAGTGATAGCTACAAGCTACCATATCTACTAATTTTCAAAACTGAGTTCTGGGGATCAAACTCAGATCTTTAGGATTATGCAGCGAAACAACTAAACTAGAGCCCATACTTCCAATTATCTCAGTCCCCAGACCACTATCATCTGACCAGTCATTTTAGGGGCAAACACTGGATAACTAGGGGTAGCTGATATATCCCAGAATATTCTGAAATTGTTCAAGATAGTCTGTTTTGCTGCATTATCACTGATTTTAATATTTCCCATGTGTCCCCTGTCTCATGTCATAGTATATTACTTCTCTTCGGAGGTGTGAGTATAGCAGACTGTATTTTCAATGGCTACATTCACTGATTTATCAAATGCTAACCTCACAATATATGGTGATATATGAGGAATAAATATGCTGAACATTCATATTTGCATATGATAACCACTCTTAAACTTTGATCTTACACCCATCACTACTATGTGATTCTTGAAGATTTTCAAAAACCTCCAGAAGAATCCCAGAACATCAGCAAAAGTGAGAATAAAGATTCATAAAAGTTTTTCCAATAAATATAATGAAAATAAAAAAGCAAGCAGAAATATCAAAATCAACTTTCAAAACTTTAGAAATTAGCTAAGAGCTTGGAGTAGCTTCTGGTCATTTGTTCAGTGTGGGTGGCTGAATTGTGGTAGTGAGCTTATTGTATTTTCATTTTCCCTGTTCCAAAATCACTGTCTCCCTCCAGTTTAAAGGTGCTTTACAAACCAATAATTTAGCATCATGGTGAAAACCCAGGGCCTACCAACCACGAAAGAAATGAAATAGAATTAAATCATCTTCACATACTCCTTCTTATGGAGTTATCATTAATTGACTTGTCTGGCAACTACTTCACATTTTAATTCTAATAAAAAAATAAGTAAAATCCCAAACAAACATGCAGATGTATACTTGCACACACCCAAGCAAGGTATGGTCAAATTCATCACACTACTAACTATTGGTAACATCTGGATTCTAAGGCTACCAATCTTTGTAATTTTCTCTAACTTTCACCATACAATATCTGCATAAATTAAATCAAATAAGGAGTGACTTTAAAGTAATAGTACTACACTGAAAAACTTCTGGCTAGTATTTATCAGTTACACGTGTTATCAACTTGAGTGCGAGTTTCATTTTCTTTTTTTTTTTAAATCTTCTAAACCCTGTAGCAGTTACTATTCTGTTTTTAGTAGAGAAAAGTACATGTATTTGATACTTCACTTATTTTATTATTTTGGGAGTGCTAATGTAACGAGATCTTTGGGATTTGATTAGAACAGGCTTTCTCTCAGAATGCTTACATATGATGGTTCCAAAAACAATATAAGTGGGTTCCATCAAATTGTTACATAGTAAGCTAAATATTGGGAGAAAAATTAAGTTAAACACAATTTTAGAAGACTTCTCTGGTTTGCACTCTCATTAACAGTAAATAAGAATTTCTATTTATGCACATATATCCTCGCGAGCATTTGTGGTTATCTTTGTGTAATTATAGCTACTCTAATTTGGGTGAGATGGAATTTCAAAGTTCTTTTAATGTGGATTTTCACTACAGCTCAGGAAGTTGGATATTTTAAAATACACATTGACCACTTTTGTTTCTTATTTTGAGAACTGTCTATTCAGTTTATTGGCTCAATTACTGATTGGCTGTTCATGTTTTCTACATATTAGCTCCTTGTCTGAAGTATATCTGGTGAAGTCCTTTTCCCATTTCTATGCCATGTATCTCAAATCTGTTGATAATTTCTTTTGTTGTACAGAAGATTATAAAACGTATGTAATCCTATCAATTCCTGGCTCTACTTACTGTGCTATTGGGATTCTAGTGAGAAACTATATACTATATATAGAACTATATACCTGAAGTGTTTTCCTTATGTTTCACATTATCAGTTCTGGTGTTTATGATTTTAAGTTAGAATTTTGATCCACTCTGAATTTATGTTTTTTTTTTCCAGGGCAGATCTAATTTAATTCTTCTGTAACTATGTGCCCAGTTTTGTTGGCATCATTTATTGAATGAGCCATCTATTTTTTTCAGTAATGTTTTTGACACATAGCTGTGTGGTTTACTTAGGCGTTCCCTATTGTATTGCATCAGTCTACATCATCTGTCTTTGTGACATTACCATGCCATTTTTGTTACTCTAGTTCTATAGTATGTTTTGAGGACAGAAATTTTATAATTCTGGCACTGCTTTTTCTGCTTAGAATTGCTTTGTCTCTGTATGGTGTTTTTTGTTTCCATAATAACTTTAAGACTTATTTTTATTTTTGTGAAGAATATCATTGGAATTTTTATTGGGATTGTATTGAATCTATAGCTTACTTTTTATACCATACCCATTTTTGTAATATTAATTCTTTCAGTCCAGGAATATAGAAAGTATTTTTACCATATAATATCTTTCTCAAAAAAAGTCAACATCTCAAATTTTCTTGTAGAGACCTTTTACATTATCCATTAGTTCAATTTTTATTTATTTTTAGTTTTATTTGAAGTTATTGTGAATGGGATGTTTTTCCTAATTTTATTGTCAATGTTTGTTATTGGCAGGTATAAAAAACTACTGATTTTTGTATGCTGATTGTGTGTCCTATAACATTGAAAGTTCTTATCATTTCTAAAAAGATTTTTGGGGGTCCTTGGATCTTTAATAGTATTGTGATTTCTGTAAATAAGGATAGTTTAACATCTTCCTGATATTATGCCTTTTCTATCTTTGTCTTGTTTAAATTTTTTCTAGCTAAGATTTTAAACTCTATACTGAATCAAAATTGAGTGGACAATTTTTCTCAATCTGTATTTTGGTTAGATGCTCTCAATTTTTTATGTTATAGTATGAACATGCTATGTTAACTATAGGTTTGTTATATATAGGTTTTGTTTCATAAACTTCTAGTTTATTCAGGACTTTTATCATGAAGACATATTGAACTTTGTCAAATGGCTCTTCTCTATCAAGGTCATATGATACCTAACTTTAAATACATTAATATGTTGTATTAATTTACTAACTTGTGTATTTTGCATCCTTGGATGAAATTAACTTGGTTAAGACATATGATCCTCTTAATGTGATTTTGAAATAAATTCATCAGTATTTTTTCTGAAAATTTGTATTCATGTTAATCAGATTATTAACAACTCCCATTTCATCTCCAATTTTATTAATTTTGAGATTTTCTCTGTGTCTCTGGGTTAGTTTTCCAATATTATTAATCTTTCCAATCAATGTTTTTATGTATATTAATTTCTGCCATGATCTTCATTATTCCTTGCCATCCTTTCAATTTGTTTGACTTTTCCCCCTAGAGCCTTGTGTTGCATCACCATGCTATTTATTTGAGATCTCTCTTATTACTTTTAAATAGAGTATTCATAATTCTATACTTTCTTCTTAGGACTGAGTATCTTGCTAGTATGCCTGGAGTAATGTTAGGTTGTATTTTATTTTTAAACTCCCCTTTTTGATTTTATTTTTAGTACATTGTTTGGTTTCCTAGTATTCTATACTTTTTGAGGCTAATCTTATTTGAAGTTTCACTCTGCTATGTTTTGATGAGAGGAAAAGAAATATTTTATTATTTTTTGAATTTGTTATGGCTTTTTTGTAGCTTATAATATGTACATTATATTATATGTATACATATATTATCTACACATTCACATACATATAATTTTAGAAAAAATTCTATGAACTGCTGATAAAAATGCATACTCCTATCTTCTGGTGTCTTCGCTAATGACTTAATGCTATACCACAGATCAGTATGTCAATCATCATCAGAGAAGCTTCTCCTTGCATGCAATGGAAATTAACAGAGACTTCTAAACTGGCCAATACCCAGAGAATGAAAGAGTGGTGTGTTCAGCCTTGACTGGGATTCCTCTAAGGCTCAGGAATCTTTGAAAAAGAGGACACAGAGCTATTGTAAGAGCCAGAAGTGGTGAATAATATCAAATTAACTATGTTTTGCAGATAGTACAAAAAATGAATCCATAACATACATGAATTCATTGAAATTCTGACAGAATGCACTAGATCTGCCCAAGCTCCAGAGCCAGGCATAGAGGGTGGAAGGTGAGCATAAAATTCCACCATTTGCTGAGGAACTATTGACATTTGATAACTTCTGGGAGAGAGAAGAGGAGGGGGGCAGGAAGGAGGGCTAGAGGAGAGAAAGACAAGAGAGGATCCCCTAGTAGGTCATCTCCATATCAGAGCTGGTTCCACTCCCATGAATCTCTGGGCAAAACAAACTAGACTCATCAAAGGAAAGAACAACATAAACTTAATGTTAATCTCTCTCTCTCTCTCTCTCTCTCTCTCTCTCTCTCTCTCTCTCTCTCTCTCTCTCTCCCCTTCAGGTTCTGTGCTTTTTTTTTTCTGTGTTTTTTATGGGATTCCTGAGTATGTGAACGAGTGAGTCTCTGCACCTATATATGTTTCTTGGGCCTTTTTCTTCTTTTTGTATGTTTTGTTCTATTATGATGTGTTTGTGTTTCATCTCATTTTATTTTATTATTATCCCTTAGATGTTTGCTTGTTTTGTAATAAGAGACAGAGGGTGTATCTGGATGGGAGGAGAGGTGGGGAGGAACTGTGAATAGAGAGAGAGGAAAACATAAGCAGGATATAATGTCTAAAAATCTATTTTTAATAAAAGAAAAATACAGAATTTCATATAAATCAATGAGGACCCCCTCCAAATCAATCTCTTCCTCAAGTAACTTGATTTTATTATTCAAACTGATAAAATAAGAGTGTACATATGTATGAGTATGTGTGTTTGCTGAAAAGGCAATTGTGAATTTTGGTGAATATTCAGAAAAAGAGAAATCTCAAAGTTGGGTAGGAGTAGATAGGAGTGTGGAGGGTGTGGTCATGGGAGAAGTTGGGGATTTGAATATGATCAAATACATTCTATAAAATCTTTTGTGTATTTAATGAAATATTAAAAAGTTGAGTTGAGTGTAATACAGTGCTCCTAACAAAAGCTTTAAAGAAATTAAAGTCATAGTTTTTAAACTATAAGACTTTGAAAATGAGTATGAAAATAAATTTTCATAAATATTTATATTTATTGTGAATACTTTATAGAGATTATTACAGGTAAGAGAGAATCCTACTTGTGTTTATGAGCACAGACCCACATACATAACATTTTAAAAAGTACATTAAATTTAATGAAATGATTTGTAATATAGAATTACATACAACACAGTACAATAATTTCTATAAAGGAAAACAAGTTCTTTGTGTGTTAAGAGGACTACTCTGTAGATATCCACTAAATCCTGCCCACCTATGTGTTATAATTTATCTCAGAAGTTTCTCTGCCAAATTTTGGTTTGGAAGATAATCTAGATGTAATAGCTAGAGTTTGGAAGTCTCCCACTATTATTATTTCAGAACATATGGTGTTTTATGCCTACTGATATTTTAATGAAATTGGAAGCTCTGAGACTCAATGTATAAACATTATGGTAGTTATACCCTTTTGAATTGAAGTTTATACTATCAGACATGAGAATAGCTATGCTAGACTGATTTCCAACCATATACTTTAAGTTTTCCTGTTTCAGTGAGGGTTTTTTGTTTTTGTTTTTGAAACAACAGGTAGTTGAAACATATTTTGTAATCTATTTAGTTCTGTGATTTGAGTTGGTGAATTAAGGCCATTTTCATTCAAAATTATTTTGAAAAGTTTGCTATTATAAGTGCTTTTGTTGGCTGTTCTAGTTGGTTGGTTTAATGGTAGGTTTATTATTCTTTCTTGGTAGCATTGCTGTTAGCTAATCTGTTGTTCTGTACATGATTAATTTCTTCCTTGTTATCTTCTATTTACCCATTGCTCTCATGAAATGCATTAATTCTTGTGTTTGTAGGTCATGAGTTAACTTATATCGGTATTGAAATGTTATTTATCCATCAATTTTAATACATAACTTTGATGGGAATAACTGTCTTGGTTGACATTTGTGTTCAGTGTTTGAAATATATCATTCCATGTGTTCCTTCCTTTTATAGTTGCTATGACTCTGCCTTCATGAATTACCACTTTTCACTTATAGCTTAAGTTTTGTGTTTTTATATTGTATTTTTGACGTCTTGGGCATAGTATTTTGTAAAAATTTTCTTCTTTGATCATTTGTATTAGGTAGCTTAAGATGCTTAATGTACTTAGATATTTGTTTTGTTCTCTAGGTTTGTGAAATTCTCAGTTATAGTTCACTGTCTAGGTTGTCTAAAACTCTTGACTTCTCACCTATGAGTTCTTAGAATCAGTCCCTGGAATGTATTCTGGACTTTTGGGAAGTTTTGGTGATAGTTAATTGTTTTCTATATATTTGTGTATATTTAATACTGACATTAAAATTCATTATTCTCTCTTAATCTTATCTGTTGATGGTGGTTTTGCTGTTGTGAAGGTTATTCACTTTAACTACAGCTGGAATTAACTAAAAAATCAAGTGTTTGGGTACACCTGTGGGGGAATTTTCCTAAGTAAATCATTTGAAGTGGGTAACCCACCCTTAGTCCAGACCTTTTAAAGTGGGAAGATCCACTTTTAATATTAGCCACACTTTCTTCTGGCAGTCTATATAAAAAACATGGAAGAACGAAGCACTTGCTCTTTGCTTGCTCATTTACTCTTGTTGGCAAGTCTATTCCTTCAATGGCATTAAATTCTACTTCTCCTGGATTCCCATATATACTGAAGATGGTCTGAGACAGCCAGCCATGTGAAATGAACAACTACTAGATTTTTGAGTTTTTTGTTGGTAAACAGCCATTGTCGGACTAGCTTGACCACAACCCGTAAGCCATTCTAACACATTCCTTTTATATATAAATTTATACATGCACATAAACAAATATATACATAAGTACATACATAAATATTCATTCTATCAATTATGCCCCTCTAGAGAACCCTGACTAATGAAGCTGTTGTTTTTTTTTCTTAAAAAAATTGATTCATTTGTTTTTGTAAATTTTTTATTTGGTTCTTTTTTCAGCATTTCCATTTCCTTGCGGAATCCTCTCATCTTATGTCTTATATTTTTCTCCAAGTAACTGATTCTTCTATCTATCTACCATTAGCTTTCTTGTATGTTTTGAAGTGATTTCATAATTTTCATGCCCAGATTTTTAATTAAGTTCATTACATGTTTATTTGAGTCCCCCATTTGGTTATCGTAATGGTTAGTATCAATGTAGACTTGATAAGCTTAGAATCACATAAAAGGTAGTCTCTGATCATGCCTGTGGGTGACTGTCTTCATTGGGTTAACTGAAGTGGGAAAACCATCAACTGATTTTGGCCTCATTTCCTGGGATAGGACTTTGGACTGTACAAAAAGGATAATGTAAGCTGAGCATGTGTTTTCATCACTTTCTGCTACTTGATTGTAGAAGCAATGTGACCAGTTGTGTCAGGCTTCTGCTGTTATGATTTCTTCAGCATAGTAATGAATCTTAAGTTGCAATGAAGCTTCCAGAATATTGTAGTTTACAGGACCATGAAATGGATGTCCACTGAGGAAATCTGGGGGATGGAGTGAAACCAGCCTAAGGAAAGGCTGTTTGTTGCTGGTAGTAGATTTAGATGTGTGGGGTTACTTTAGCCCGTTGTAACCCAGTCAATTTCATCATAAGCTCCAAATGCTTGGTGTGATGCTATGGGATTTGATGTTTTTTCATGCTGAATTTTCTTATTTGTTTACTCTGTGCCATTATATATTGGAGGAACATGATATTTTTATTTCATAGAAGCTTATAGTTATGAGTGTTTTGTGTCTCAGATGAAATGTCAATTTTGGACTTTTAAACAACATTGGATTGTAATTTGCATTTTGAGACGAACATGGGGTGGACATGAGCAGAACATGGGTATAAAGGGTAGGTTAGGATTTAAAACTTGCTACAAATTTATTATATATATGTATATATATGTATATATATGCACGTGTACTTTTACATGCCTGTGGAGGCCAGAAGGGAGTTGCTGAGTCCCCTAGAAATGGATTTACAAATGTTTGTAAACCACTAAGTGTGCGATGGAAACTGAACTGGCTCCTCTGCAAGAGTAACAAGTGTTACAACCTCTGCAGTACATTTAAAGAAGATTATAATCTCAAGTGGGATGTTTGGGTGTCATGTTGACTAGAAATAGATCTGTGATAGCTAATATCAATAGTCAATTTGATGAAATATATAATCAGCTAGAAGGCAGATGTCTGGACACACCCATGGGTGAGATGATCTTCATTAGGTTCACTGAAGTGGGAAACCCTACCCACTCTGAGTGGTACATTTTTCTGGGCAAGGAGCCTGGACAGTATAAAAAGGACAAAGTGAAATAGGTATAAACAGTTATTATTCTTTTCTTGGTTGTGGATGCAATGTGTCTAGATGCCTCCAGGCTGTGCTTTCTTTGATTTTCCTACTATGGTGGGTATTAACTTCAAACTATGAGTCAGAATAAACTGTTTCTCCCTTATATTGCTTTTGCCTGAGTTTTTCCTTTATCACAGCAACAGGAAAAACCAAGAAAGCTCTTGATCTTTTTAAAAAACATATGACTCAAATATTTTATGTAGTACCTTTCTATTTACTCATCCTGAGAAGCTATTGGCTTGTGTAGTTATTATAGTGGAATGCTGTCATATGCTTTTTATCTTTTTCTTTGCTGTATTCTGCCTGTCTATTGGTCTATATAGTCTCTCTGCTCGATAGTTTTCCTCATTTGCTCATGATTTTAGTCATTTTAAAAAAATGTGGGTTGTCTTTACTTGAGTTTTGTTCTATAACAAATTCACAGATGTGGCAGCAGCCCCAATATTAGCTTCAAGAAAAGATACTGTTCTCTTAACCTATGTCCCCTTTGAATTTTAGAGATAAGGGAACATAGCACTAGTTGGGAAAAACATAGTTTGTAGGGTTTTTTGTTTTTCTTTCTAAGGCTAAGTGTATCTCTATTTAACTTAAGAAATGAGTGAGGAATAAAGGGAATAAGAAGGAGTAGAATAAAAGAAATTATATGGGTTAGAGGTATAAGAGGCTACAACTTAGGTGGGGGTGTGGAGAATGGTCAACTTCAGATTCCTTTCCTATACTTATACTGCTACCTCCATAGTCTGTGTTGCTTGGGATGTGTTCTTTTTATCCTTGTGCAGTTGCTATGTTCCACATTTTGCTATGGCCTTCCCCAAATCTCATGTATTCCTTGCTCTGCAAGGCTATATTATAGCTGGAGGGAAAGAACACTGCAGATTTCTTAATTTTAGGCTCTCTTACTCCTGCCCTGAAGACTACTGTACATGGAATGCAGAAGACATTTTCCTTTCCTGATAGACTCGGCTGGGCTGGGTTTAACTTCTTCAGATCTCATATCACTTTTGCATGGTATCATAGTCATACTGATACTCAGGACAACAACAGGGCAGTATGATTATAAATGTTTAAAATATTTCAATTTCAGATTCCTTTACCAGTTTTCTGGTGTTATACATTTGCTGTCCCTGTGGACTTGAGCTAATTTGGGATTCTAGTAGCACAATGCTGCTTTGGATGTGCCATCTTTTTTGTTATTTTTTTTTATTAAACAAGGTCTTTTTTATCCATGTATTCCCCTGCTTCCCCTCCATTTCCACCTCCCAATCCCTCCCAGTTAGCCTTCAGCCTTGCCCCTCCCCATCCAACCATCCCCCCTTTTCATAATTCAATTATTCCTTTTATCTTGCTTTATTTCATCCCTATTTCTTTCTTTCCTTTCTCTCTCCTTCCTTCATTCCTCTATTTCTGTCTTAGGGTTTCTATTGCTGTGAAGACAGATCTTATAAAGAAAATATCTAATGTGACCTGGCTTAAAATTTCAGAGCTTAAGTCATCATGGTGGGACATGGTAGTATGTAAGCAAACATGAGGCTGGAGAAGGATCTGAGAGTTCTATGTCTTGATCTTTAGGCAGCAGAAGTATAGACTTTCACACTGGGCACGGCATATTCATATATGAGACTTAAATCCTGCCCTGCTTCCAGTGACACACCTCCTCTAACAAGGTCACACCTACTCCAACAAGTCCACACCTCCTAATAGTGCAACTCCCTATGGACCAAGCATTTAAACACATGAGTCTACGATGGGGAGCATTCCTATTAAAGCCACCACATCTCATTCCCTCTTTCATTCTCTTTTCCTTTTCCTATTTTCCTTCCCTTTATTTTTCTCACTTGTTTCTTCCTTCTCTATCTGTTTACTTCCCTCCCTTCTTTTTCTCCCCTCTAAGTCTTCCTCCTTCTTGTTTCATAGTCTTATAATGTGTTTTGGCTAAACTAGAACTCACCTTTATCCTAGACTTGACTTAAGGCAATCCTTCTGCCTCCACCACCCCCTAAATGTTGGGATTACAGACATGAGCTACTAAGTCCAGTTTACTATAGTTTTTTTTTCCTAAGGTCTGTATTATATAGCATCTAATACTGTGAAAGAAGGGCTCCTGCAATGGCTCAGTGGATCAAGGTGCACCCTGACAAGCCTGCTGTCTTAATTTCAGTTCTGCGACTCACAAGATAGACAAGTTCTCTGATGTTCATACAAACACTGTAGTGTATACACACACACACACACACACACACACACACACACACACACACACACACACACACACACCCCTAAATGTAAAACAAAGTCATCAAGAAAATAAAAAGAAACCCACCTGAAGCTATAGACTGCTGAGATTGTAAACTTGTTAAAATAATATTCTAATAATTTTATTATCGGAAAGTATATTTATTATACTCAGTTTAGCTTGACACCATTTCAATAGTCAAAGAAATAAAAAAGTATGTTTTATGTCCACCTATCAAACCAGTGTTAACTACATTAACTAGGACAACAAGTGAAAGGAGGGTAATTTAACTAGAACAGCAATGTTATTTCTTCCTCTACAGATTCTCCTGTTATTAGAGAGGAATTAATAATTCACACCAAGGATTTTAATATAGGATCCTTGTATTATGACATGGATATACATTTTTGCATGGCTGACTATACTTTTAAGTAATAAAAAGTCTGAGTTTTCTGAACATAACTGTGGTTGATCAATACTGAAATAGCAATATTACTTACAGTAGTTGCTTCTTGGCAAAAGTTACACCAAATCACAGGGAAGTTTCTCTTCAAGGCTCTAACACATTTTTCATAAAGTGTAGCACTCACATGTCTGTATTCTGTAAGAAAACATAAGGTTCTGAATCTGAAAACTCTATTATTATCAAATTTCATGATATCATTAACTATATGTTAGAGTTTGAACAGATGTAATATAACACATTTTAAAATCAACATTGTTATTTTTTCCTTCTATCACATAGCCTATTTAGTGTATTCACTGGCCACTGTCTTCAAAAAGTCTTGATATTTTTGGTTATATATCTATTTCTCTTGCTGCATTCAGGACTTTTTCTATATACCGATATTGGTTGCTGGACAATTAAATTGAGCTCAAGTATGCAAACAGTAGTGAGTAGTGAACGTAGTATGGAAATCTTGTGCTTTCTCACTTTTCATTATTGAACATGTCTGTGCTTCTTTGTGTGTTGGCAGAAAGTTCCTAAAATATTAGCTAACTGGAATAGCTCTTTAAGTAGTTTACTTTTTTTTATTTATTCATATTAATGAGCTCTGCTCTAAGAATGCAATGCTCAAATTCTTCAATAAATGTTTAAGGTGATTTTCAGCAAAAATTACAATTTAGTAAATCATTTCTAATTGCTTGTTGAGGTATATTCAAAGAAATATAAATAAATGTATATTCCTCCATAAACCTTTTCCATCTTTATTTTTTCTTTACTTTCAGATCAGATTATATGAGGTTTTTTAAATTATCGGAAAAATACATATGACAATATTATTCAAAATGATTTTTGTTTCCTTCTTCTCAAGGAAATTGGAAGGTATTCCTCTATGACTGGAAGTTATCAAATTGTATTTATTCACTTTTGAGGGAACTGAATATCTCTAGGTACTGTTTCCTATTCTCATATTTTTCACATTCAAAGAATAAAATTATATTCAGTATTACATCAGAACATATACATGATTATCCACTATATTCATGATTATGAATTCATTAGTGAACAGGTCAGACATTTATTTGTTCTTTCAATTATGTTCCATTCAAGAAAGTAATAAGCATATAAAAAGGAAGTTGTACTTATCATTTCTAGGTATAGCAAGCCAATTTTCTCACTAAAGGATGATATAATATTTAATTTTTTCCCTACGTGTTAGTTTCAGCCAAGTTTTAGAAATAAAAATATTCTAATACCATTCAATTATTCTTTAATAAATATTTGAATAGTAATTTCTTACATTGATAAATACATTATATATTAAAACTTCTGGTAATATTTCAGGTGATATCATGTATATAAATCTGTAATAATGATACATTTATATTCAAACCATATTTCTGTGGGATTTTTTTGGTGGTATGCATGGGGCATTCAAGACAGGGTTTCTCTGTGTAACCTTGCTTGTCCTAGAATTGTCTTTGTAGACCATGCTGGTCTCAAACTCACAGAGATCCACCTGCCTCTGTCTTCCAAATGCTGGGATTATAGGTATTTGCCACCACTCTCTAGCCTACTTAGGCATTTTAATGGCATAAAACTTTGAGATCATTACCTTCATTAGCGGCTGCATCACCAAAGGAAGAACCAAATGCTAGCTGTAACGACTGACAAAGCCAACTGAAAAAAAAAATAAAGGGGGGAGGGAACAGTTAATACAAAAGCCAGAAATTATTGAGTAACTAGGTTATTTAAAAGTAAAAACAGTTGTTATTTTCACTGAGACATATTAAAATTCGAAAGAATAAAGCTTTCACATCAAAGGTCAATGGTGCCTATAATTAATAGTTCCCATTAGGAAGAAGTTTTTAATACAATCATGGCTAGAATTAGAACAAATGAAGATCACGATTTGAGGTAAGCACAATAATTATAGAAGAGGCACCTCTCATTATGATATAAAAGGCTACATCACTGAAAGTTTCAAATCTTCTAAGTCATATAATCAATAAGGAAATAAATTGCTAGATATGCCAATAATATTTATGGCAGAATTTTCAAGGTGAATTAGAAATAGCATGATGGCATACAAAAACGTAAATCTAACTCATAATTTCTTATTTCTTATATGCATGAATCATAGCATTAAAGTCATGGTAAATATAAGTAACCTAAAAAGATGTAATCATTTCATTAGACAGTATCTGAGCAATTTTTACCATGTAAAAGGCATGTCTCTGGATGCTTACACTAACAACAGAATACTACTCCTTCTACTAATTTAAATACAAATGTAACTTTTCTTCATTGATTTCACTGAAATTCAGAAATTGGTATGTGAGCATTAAGAGAGAAAAGTAGAAGTAACCAGTTTGAACTGTAAAGACTAGTAAATGCTTTTGCCAGAAACATTTTTGCCTTCCTGGCATGTTAATTATGACTATTACAAAATTTCCTATTTAGTTTCCTTTGATCAACCCCAAGTACTTATTATCATGTAGATTGATATTAAAAGCACATATTTTAAAGCAAGATAATAAAGAAAACATAATTATTAACTATAAATTGGACTATAACAGTGGAATTATGATGTGAGAATACTGTCTTTTAAAAGTTATTATTATTGATGAGTTATACATACAATACAGATTTCTGTATCTTGATGACAGACTATATAATTTTTTTAAATTTCTGGGCAAAATAATTCTATAACAAGTTTTATTTAGTCCTTTACCAATATAAATCACATTCTTTACAGGGTTTTCAATTAAATCAATGACCTATAGCAAAGACAACAGAAATTTTATTCATGTTTTATGGTCACACAAATAAATAAATAATATCAATATTTTATTAAAAATTTCAAATTTCACAAAAACTAAAATAAAATTTCAAATTATTTTCTTGAAACCATGTGAAAAGTTAGATAAAACTGCTATTCTTGTTTTCTTTCTGCTTTTCTATTGTTTGACACTTGTGACTAGTGGCCATTTATGGGTAAATATTGGCTTGATGAAGTGAGCTTCTGGGAAGATCTTAGATTTATGGTACAGACATTCCTTGTCTGTTCTGACTACTGAGCATGAATGCTACATGACCAGATACCACATTCTCCTACTGCCATGCCTCTCAACCATCATGAGCTTCTAAACTGTTCCCAAAATAGAGTGTTTCTTCTTTCAGTTGCTTCTTGTCATATATTTTGTCTCAGCAATGAAAAAAAACACTAATAAAGGAATTTGATAGTGAGAAATGGGGATGCTGCAATGCTAAATTTAATCATGTGATCTGTAGGCTGTTAAAAATATTCTGTTTGATGAATATGGAAGAGCTTGAAGTTGCACGCAAGAGAAACTCTAGAATGTTATAAACAGAAAGAACATCCTGGGGCATTCTGGTGGGAGTTCAGAATACTGGAATACTAGGAGAAACGTGGATAGCTGAAGAGCAGCTCATGAGGTTTCAGAAAGAATAAGGACTCTCTTAGGAACTGTGAAAGAGGAGATTCAAGTTATATTTTAGTCAAATATTGGACCCCATTCTGTCTATGACCTAAAAGATAATGGATTAATTTGTTTTGTGGAAGAAATTTCATGATAGGATAGTATTTAGGCTATAGCATGACTACTGTTTTATCCAGGTCTACTGTAAGTAAAGGTAATAAGCAAGGCACAAAAAGGAAAAATGCATATGTCCAGTTTAGAGAGTACATATATATGAATAAGTTTAAGTTTCCAACAAGGCAGGAGTAAAAGAAATTGTTTAAATGTTAAAACAATGAAATTTAATTGTTACACTGATGGTCTCAATGAAGATAAACCTAGCCAAAGTGTGCTGGTATAAGCCTTTAATCCAAGAAGCACTCAAGAACCAAAAAACAGGCAGATGAACTTCTGTGAGTTCTGGGCCAGACTGGTCTACATAGTCAGAGCTACAAAGTGAACCCTTATTTCACATGTACACATGAAGGAGTGGGGGGTAGAGACAGAGACATAGAAGGTTAGTAGTATTCTTACTGAAATAGAAAAAAAAAGTGTAACATATATATATATATATATATGTATATATATATATATATGTTACAATAATATCACCTACAACAAGGGGCCAGACTCCATATTGAGCTGACAGAATTTGGCAGCAGCATCTATAGGTACCGGTTTTGTAGACATGAACAATATGAGTGAGTCATTAAGCTTTATCAAGAATATAGAAATCATGATACCAGGAGGTGTGTGATATGCTCAGATTCCCTGCAAGGAGGACACTGAATGAAGTAAATGTGAAGCCTAAGTTCCAACACAGATCCTAGGATGCTGAAGATACCAGGATCATGGGATATATGCTGAAGAAAGCTATAGGCATGCTGAAAGAAGCATGCTGGTTCACCTAGGTGATATTGATGGAGGAGCATGGCTATTGTAACACATTTGAGCCAGACAAATACATTTTGACCTCCAGATGTTGGACATGCACTCCACAACTTGATAATTTCCACGCTAGCTTTTTGTATTTCTTTTGTCCAATATTTCTTTGCTATGTATCCATTATTCCCTTTTGAAATTAGGATATTTATTCTGTGCATTTATAAAATAAAATATGTAAATTATTTTTATAACCATTTAAGAGACCACAGTTAAAAGACTACGTTAGGTCTCAGAAGAATCTTTAGAATTTTAAACAGTGCTGTAACTTTTAAAGACTATAGAGACTTCTGAAGTTGGAGCACATGTCACTACAGTAGAAATTTGTTTATTACACTTAGGATTCATCCATAGGTGTACAAATTCTAATGGAATAAAGATTTTTTTATAAACAACATTTTCATAAAAAATTCAGTGCTCAGGTAGATTCAAACTTATAACACCATCAGATTGTAATTTTTGTTATTTCTATATATATTTTCTGATATTATTTTCTTGGACTATTGATTTTTAAAATTTAAAATATAAATGTTCTTACAGACATTCCTAGTTATTTCTAAAATCTCATTTTATTGAATAATATTATTTCATGCAAACAAAACCTGAAAATAGATGCAAGGCTTGTGTTGGGGTTTACAAACTGCAATTCTTAGAATTTCTGAGTCATACTGAATACATTTTTATTTCTTTTAAAAATAGCGTTAAAAATATTTTTGCCTGCTTTTGGGAACCATTTCCTTCTACTGTGTTGCCCTATTCAGCCTTGATCTGAGGATTTGTGATTAGTCATATTATAACTTGTTATGCCATGTTTGGTTGATATTCCTGGGAGTTCTGACTTTTTCTGAAGGAAAAGGAGGAGGGGTAGATCTGGGGGAGAGGGAAGTGAGTTGGGGCTGGGGAAAGAGGAGGGAGGGGAAACTACAGTTGGGATGTAATGTGTAAGAAAAGAATAAATAAATATTTTTTAAAAATATTTGGGAAAGTGGTTCCCCCCACATAGAGGACAGGCTTTTGCCAGATTAGGTTAATAAGAAAGTACACCACTGAATCAAAGTTTGGGCAGGCCAGACAGAAGCCCCTAAAAACCAGTAGCTTCTTAACCGCAGCACAAAAATAGTGTGTGCAGTACTCACTTGGTCTATTCTTCTGAATTTGAGAATGGTGTGGGGAACTGACATTAGTGAAGCTCTTGTTACCTGCTGGGTCATGACTAATAAGTACCTTTATCTCTAAACCAAGAGCATCCCTCACTCTGCCCATCTCGACCAAAACATGTATAGACTTCTTTCTAGGTGTCTTTCAACTGGTCTAGAGATATCAACCTCAAGCTGAAAAGGTAACTATATGTTCTAGCTAGATTCAATGGTGCTGGAAGGTACTGCGCAGTAGTCTGCTGAGGGAGAAAAGACATTAATGGTTTTATATTCTCTGGACACTGGAAGCTACAAAACTGACCTGTCAGGTAAGATGTGCCCTTTGGTGCAACGGTAGCATGATGGTTATGGCACTAATTTTCTGGCTTTGAGGTCTGCCTCACAAAAGAGATTCTCATAAACCTTGCCAAAAATCCATGTCTAGAGAGATCATAGACCCTACATAGGAATAAACCTAGTGTTGATATACTAAATGGTCAGGTTACCAAACTGTGTTCTAAGTATGTGTTTATACCCATATACTTGTGTTATACCCATATACTTTCAAGTTTTGCCAGGGAAATTCCTTCTTATTTTTTTGGAGTAGGTGGAGGTTTATACAGAGATTCATTAAATGCTGAGAATATATGACTGTTAAGCGTTCAGCCAATGCTGAGTCATCTATATCAATATCCTCCCAGTCAGAGCTCATGGGATCTCTCAAAAAGGGAAAGAATATAAAAATTGGAAGATGGGGTGGACAGGTGTGAAATGTTGTTTCCTCAATATGACATAGCCATTGCATACATGACCTCATAGCAACTGTTGTTCCCTGCCTGAGACTTGCAAAAGATTAATCCAGTCAAAATTCCAATTGAATTGAGGAGGAGTTCCCAAGGCCCCAGACTTAGCTGAAGAATTATTGGCAGGTTTCAAATGCTAAGAGTGTAATTCTTGGAGCTGTGGCTGCTGAAAGTTTGCCCATGCCCCACTGGATAGTTTCACACCCATGTGCATATGAGCAGTATTAATTGGACTCAGTGTGCTATTAAAAAGAGAGCATAAATTTAGGAGTAAGACATGTTGGAGGAATCTTCATGGAGCTGGAAGGAGCTTCTGGGGTTAGAGATAATCAAAACACATTGTATATATGTTTAAAATTCAATTTAACTTTCTTTTTTGTTGACCCTGGTAGATATGTATGCGTTCTTAAAATAATAACTTTTATTTTAATGAAGTGGTTGGAACATTTTTGACCCTTAATGATTTTAATATTATATTACTTTTATTAAATATTTATAAAACAGGATTAGAAATGTCTTAAGGATAATATATCTGCATTCATTTGGTATTCACTAATCCAGTTTGATTTCTTTGGCCTATTTGTCATTATTTTTTGTCAACACAGAGGAAAGAAATTATCCAAGGAATTTAAAAAAAGAAATGACACCAAAATGTGCTGTTTAAATGCTTCTATAGAAATCTCAAAATATCTTCCCAGTGTGTCTGGGCATTATGGTGCACGTCTGTAATCTTAGAAATGAGGAGTCTGAGGCATGAAGATGGGTGATTTGATGTGAGCATGCATTAGATATCTTATGAGAACAAGGCCAGGTATGAGATGCATAGTGACATTCTGTCTCAAAATGTTTCCCCCACTGGTTAGTTGAACTGATTTTGTCATCTAAAGCCATCATCTTGTTCTGCTGTGTTCTCTAATCCTAAATCAATAAAGAAATCTTTTAGTTAAATATAAACTGAAATGGATCTTACCATGTTTTCCCACTCCATTCTTTCCCACACCACCTCCCTCTGCTCTCCATCTTCTATCAACCCCTTTCTTCATCCCTTCTCTCCACCACCCACTACTTTATCTATATGCCATTGCCTCTCCCGTTTCCTCTTTGATCTGTTTGAAAGACATGTAATATGTGTTCAAAAGAATGAGGAAAGTTCCACTACAGAGAAAATAAACAAAAGACAACCAATGGGCTGAACCACCAGCATTTCTTTTATTACTAGAGTCATGGGATTACATGAAGAAATCACATAGCGAATTTCTCAGTCCACTCTCTAGCCAGTCTATCATACTTTTTCTTGTCCTTGCGGTAGACTTTTGCAATTTCAGGTACCAATGGATCATCCGGGTTTGGATCACATAAGAGGGAGCAGATAGACAAGAGAACTTTAGAAACTGTCAGTGCTGGTGACCACTCAGATCTCAGGATGTCAAGACAGATGGTTCCCTTCCGGTTGATATTCGGATGGTAAATTCGTGTGGTGAATGTGATCTTGGGTGGTTTGAATGGGTAATCAGATGGGAAATGGATGGAGAGGAAAAAGACCCCCCCCTGGTAGGGGCTGTCATCAGGCCCCATTATGGTTGCTTGCCAGTGAAACAGATCTTCCCCGACAGGACCCGCAGAGCACTGGGCTGGAGGGTCACGGGCCAAGTCCAAGAGCTCCTTTTCGATACGCTTGAGAGCCATGGTTCCCAAGATGTGATGGAACAGTCCTTCGTATTGAGCCTGACAAATGGTAGATGGTTTTGGTGATAATATGGCCCAAATATCTGTGAGAACAGTGGGTGGTATATGGTTAAGGTGAGGGCTGGGTTGCAGGGAGGGTTGTGTTTCCAAGAAGTTATTCAGGAAGGTGGACAGGGTAGAGATAGGGCTAAGAGCTAGGGACATCAGCTTCCCAACTGTACCTGAATAGCTGCACAATTCTTGTGACTTGGAATCTAGAGAATCCACTGATACTGTGGGAAGGCTGTGGGGCCCAGAGGCCACACAACTGCTGGGAAATACTGCTGCCCGGAGAGGCCTGAGCTTTTACTCCGGGCAGCCTGCTAGTAGCTCTGTTCCCAGATGTCCACCTCCAGTGCTTGAGCAACTGGCAAGAGTCCATTGTGAGGTCACAGAGGATACAATAATGAGGATGATACCTGGTGCAGGGCATGTACCTCCGAGGTGAAGGCAACATGGGGCTAACATCTGGGTGAACATGGGTGCAGGTGTCAAATATTATTAGAACAGTGGAAAATGGCAGAAGGCACTCTTGCCTGTAGGCCTCACCCAATGCTTAGTCTTTGGCCTGGCAAACAAAGACACAATGCACCCTTTCATCCAGTTACCAGAACAAATAAGATCAACTCAATGAGCTCTCTCTCCTTATCAAAATCTCTCTGCATGGCTCCATGTTTAAGTCACACAGGCCCTTACTTCCATGTGTATTCCTAAGAACATTCTATAATTTAAATAATTTTATATTTAATAATTAAATGTTGTTTATTATTTATATATCTTCGTACTGATTTAGTAGTTGTTGTCCTGAAGATTTCAAAATCAATTTTGTAACTAACCATATTAATTTTCTAAGAATGGCCCACAGAACAACTGTGAAATAAAGAAAAATAGCTAAACCTCTTCCTATCCTGCATTTATGTGCTTTATTTGTTCTTATAGAAACCATTTTGTTTGTTTGGAATGATTGTTCCAATAACAAAATAGCCACACAACACTACATTTCTTTGAGGGCTTAAAATATAGTTACTGACTATTAGTGTAGAAGTGTAAAATGAAATAATTACCATAAAATGTTAGTGTGTTAAGTATATCAATCCATTTTGGTGAAATAAATGCAGTAATTTAATAATTTTCATTTTTTGAAGTTACAGTACACAAACTGGTCACAGTTTCACTTATCATGGATATTATTTAGTTATGAAAATCTTTTTTGCAGAGCTATTCATCTATCATCTATTCAAGCAATTTAAGAAAATACTACTTTGGCAATACTTCATAAAGGAAAGGATATAGATATCAAAATGGGTCGTCTACTATGAGGATAAAAACATCTAACTTATTGCAAAGAACTTGTCAAAACTTGTTATATGTTCTGTAAAGATATATTCTGTGCTTCTGAGTGAACTGCTCTTATTATTGGCATAAATATTAAATTTTAAAGGAGCATATACAACACTGCAAGCTTTTGAAGTTAGCTTCCAGAGTTTTCTTATTTCTGATGAGGATGAGGTTGAAAATTTATCAAGAGATTGAAAGACATCAATCAATTCTAATCGTTTTTATTGGACAGGATATTAAGAGCATCAACTTTATTTGCATTCTCTAAAGGAGAAAATGTGGTCGTGTGCTCTTCAAATCCTTTTTGTGAACATGTCCTATGGGATATACATTTCTACATGCAGCAGCATTTCATCTTCAGTGTGACTGACTTTTGATGTGGGAATATCTTTCTGTGTGCTGTGAATATAAATCCTTAAATAAAGGAGCTGTTTTGGCCCATGACAGGCACCATTAAAAAAAGTAGAAGTCAGAGCATAGGTAGGAGAAGCAGGCCGGAGTCAGGCAGACTAAGCCAGAAGCCCAAAGGAGCAACAATGTAAGGAACACAGGTGAGCCACAGGCCACGTGGCAGACAGGTTAATGAGAATGGGTTGAGTTAAGACGAAAGAGCTAGCTAGCAATGTGCCTGAGCCATACAAACAGCATTAAGTTAATATAAGCGTTTGAGTCATTTCTGGGGCCTTGAGCAGTGGTGGGCAGCTAAGGGGTCTGGGGCTGCAGGTCTCTGATCCGGACCTCTGGCCCCCGGGACCAAGAAACCACACTGTAACAGACTTCAGTTAAAATAGAATCATTCACCAACTGTCTCTAATGATGTATTTTTGAATCATAATGTTGTTAAATTGTCTATGTAGTCCAAGCTGGTCTCACATCAAACTCATAATTATTCTTCAGTCTTTCTAGTGGCTAGACCTATATTTTCATTTCACCATGCCCAGATACACTATATGTAGATAATTCAATCCCTCTGCCTTAGCCTCCTGAGTGCTGGGATTATGGACATGAATCATGACACTCGCTTAAGAAATTTTAATGATTATACATGCTGTCAATTTGCCACTGTGAAATCTATTTTCAGTACTATCATACCAAATGATCTCCTTTAACATACATCAATCACTACCACAGTTGATGCTTAAAAGTTTTCAGTAACTTTCCATAACCTTCAAAGTAAAGTTTAAACTTTAGTGCTACCTCATTTAAGTCCTTTCTAGGAAGAACTGATTTTGTTTCTATATCTCTACTGCAACATATATTAGACCGTCTTGCCAGTTAAACAAATATTAATCCTCTTAATCTATTTCATAAACTTTTGATGACAGGGATGACCTTCATCGTTTTTGTCTTCTTATTACTTACTACATACTAGGCACCCAATATTTTCTGGATGATGCATGCATGTTAAAGATCAAGTAATATAATTTATAAAAATACTATTCTAGCCTTTGAGACTAGATAAGATAGAGATTAGTGAACAATTACAATTCTAATTTGTTGCCTCATTTTCAACTCAAGAAATACATCAGGACCACTTAAATAGCATACCACAATAAAATAGTGGGGGTACACTGTATTATTCATTTGATAAATATATAAAAATAGTTCAAAGCCTCTTCAATTGTCATCTGACATAATTCCTCTCTGTATGTAGTTATAAGGGCATATGTCTTTCCTCACATACTCACTATAATACTTTAATTGTGGATAATGAACTATAAAAAATTTAAGAACAAAAAAATCCAGACAAGTAGTCTTTCAATGTGATATCCTATGAAAACATATTTAGTGGAACAAAGAGAGCCTTATTATGTCAAGGTGAAGCTGGCTTTCATAGGATCATACTCATCAGACTTTTGTTTCACAAGCCTTTGTATGGTCTATAATTTTATTTCTTTAGGACTAATCCATAAGCTGCTGGAATGGCTGGATCATGTGTAGGGTATATGCTTAATTTCTGCTTTCTAAAATAATTTGCAGCATTTCTGCATTTCTGTTTCTAGCAGCAATATGTGGATATTCTAGTCACTCTGTACTTTCAATAGCACTCTGTATTTTTAAATTCTTTTTTGACAATTTTTAGTGATACAATAACTGAAAGATATTAGAAATTATTTTGTGATTATTTATTATCTGAATGTCTTTGATAACCAAATAGATGGTCAAATATTTTTTTATTTGTAATTTTTATATTCATTCATTGAATTTTGAGTATTCTTTGTATAATTTGGCTATAAGCATATTCAAATGCATTATTTGCAAATACTTTCTCTTCTGTGGTTTGTGTCTTAATTTTCTTAATATCACTCAAAAATAAGATATTTTTATTTCAATGGTCCAATTCATCAGTATTATTTGTGGACTGTGATTCTATTATTTTACTTGTAAAATATCCGTTCTGCCCACGATTCTAAAATTTTATCCTCTTTTTTCCTTCTTCTTTTTCTTCCTCCTCTTTCTCCTTTTTCTTCTCCTTCTCCTTTGGTACTTGCATGCATACATGCATTCGTGCACGTGTGTGTGTGTGTGTGTGTGTGCATGCACGTGTAGGGTCTAATGTATCTCTTCAAGCTGGCTTCAAACTTTCTCTATATATGATAACCCTGATTTTTGATCTTTCTGCCTTTGCCTTCAAGTTTTGGGATTATAAATAAGAGCCATCATTAATGGTTTATACATCAAACTAGGTGCTTTTTGCAAACTAAGTGAGCACTTGATCAACTGAGCTCCATCCTCAAATCTCTGTTAATAGCACATTGCCTTTGTTTAGTATTTTCATATAAAGTTTTAAAATCAGGTTGTGGTAGATATCAAACTTTTTATATTGTAAAATCATGTTTGAGTATTATAACTATTTTGCAAATCCATGATATTTAGATTCAGTTTGTCAATTTGTATTTTAAAGGTAATAATTTCTTTGAATTACAATGACAATTATAAATGACTTTAGGAAGCAATACTGTGCTAATACTTATGTAATGACTTTTTTTCCTCTAATTGTACTTTAAAATACTTCAGCAGTATTTTTCATTTTCTGATACATACTTTTCACACATATTTTATGGTAACCTCTAAAGAGTTAAAATATTTTAAAATTATACTTTAATTATTTTGAGTGTGTGTATGCATGCGAGCATGAGTATGGCAAAGCATGTATGTAGGTCTGAAGACAACTTTCAGCAGTTTGTTCTGTCCCTCCACCATGTGAGACTTGAGGATCAAACTTAGGTTACCAGGCTTCGGAGCAAGCACCTTTATCTAATAAGAGGTCTTGCTGGTCCATTAAAGTATTTAATATATTTGAATGCTATTTTAAAATGGCATTTTAGAATTCTAATTTTTGATTGTTTGAGGTTGAAATAAGGAAGCACAAATGATTTTTATACGTTAATTTTAAATATTGAAATCTTGCTCAGTTCTATTACACATATCTTTCAAAATAATTTGATCAATTTTATATAATCAGGTCATATGCGAATAAAAATCCCTATATTTATTGGTTGTTCACTGACTCTGAACTAACAGGTGGGGAACCTGCATGGGATTGAATTAGGCCCTCTGAATGTGGAGGACAGTCAAAAGGCTTGAGCAGTTTGTGGGGTCTTTGCAGTTGTCCCAGAGTTTTTCTGGTCCATGAACTGGCTTCTTGGAGCCCATTCCCTACAGAGGAACCCCTTACTCAGCCTTGATACTGGGGGAAGGAGCTTGGTCCTACCTCAACTGAATATGTCAGATTCCATTGGCTCACCCTGGGAGTCTTATCCTCTCTGAGGAATGGATGGTGAAGGCAAGCTAGGAGATGACTGGGAAGAGTGGGGGAGGGAGAACAGTGGTGGGTATGTTAAAAACCTTTTAAATAAAAAACAAAACAAAATTCCCTTATTTATTTTCCCTTTTCTGCTTAACAGTATAAAATAAAAAATCAAGTATAATACTGAATATGTAATAAGAATAGAATATCACAGCTTTCTTCCTGACCTCAGAGTGTTATTTGTAGGGAGATTATGTTATTTCATTGTAAATAATTGTCCCATCCACTGGTTTAATAAAAAAATCCTTATTGGCCAAAGGCAGACAGGAAGTGTGGGCGGGGCTACCAGACTAAGAAGACTCTAGGAACAGGCAGAACAGAGCAGAATGCCAGAGAGAAGTCAGAAGAAACAGAGGACAACTATGCTGCTCTGAGAAAAGATACCGAGCCACATGGCTGAACAGGATAAGAAACGAGGGTTAGATTAAGGGTAAAGAGTTAGCAAGTTATATGCCTGGGCCTTAGGCCGATCAGCATAAAACTACTGTAAGCATCTGTGTGTCTCTGCGGGTCTGTAGGTTTGTGGGTCTAAACCTTGAGGCTAGGCCTGAAAGTCAAGGCCAGAAACCTCATTACTACAGTTATTCCAAGATTATGATGTTAAATATATTTTACTAATGACTTTTTTATCAAATCAAGAAAATTTCTTTCATTCCTTGTCTTTTTGAGTCATAATCAGTAATTGATATTGTCACATTTCGTTTTGAAGTCTATTGAATTATTACGAATATAATTTTCTTGGCAAATTATATGGAATATTTTTCATGCTACTATAGTAAAAATCATAAAATCTATCATTTTAACCATTTTCACATACAGTTCTTTAGTGATAAATACTGTTATATTGCTGTTAAACAGCTAGCTGTCAGAAGCTTTAAACAATGCAGAATTGAAATATATCTCCACCAAACACCTCTCACTTGCTGTGTTCACACAGCTCAATTGATATATTTTATTTTCATTACTTTAGGAGTTGTACAGTGTTAGTACTTTTATAACTGGGTTTTTGAGCTGCCCTATGTCGGTACTGGGAACAGAAGTCATTAACGTAAGTTCTAATCATGATCATGCCCTTTCTTCTTGATTTAGGGTGAGAGCTTGTTTCACTGTCCTTACCAGCATAAATTTCAGTGGTTAACTTATGATCTTACTTCTTTTTTGTGTATGTAATTGTGCTGCTGAGTTTTTTTTTTATCAACTTAATGCAAATGAGAGACACTTGGAATGATAGAATCTTAATTCTGAAAATACCTCCATAGGATTGGCATGTAGGTATGTTTGTAGGGTATTTTCTTGAAAAGTAAACGATATAGGAAGTACTACTCATGCAGATGCTTCTTAAGTGTATATAAAGGCAGACTGAGGAAGCCTTGGGCAGCCAGCCAGTAATCAGAATTCCTCTATAGTTTCTCCTTTGCTTCCTGTCTCTAGTTTATTGCCTTGAGTTTTTAGTCTGATTTCCCTTGTTAATAGACTGTGGTGGAGACATGTAAGCTAAATAAATAACACTTTGCTCCCCAAATTTGGTCATGATTTTATTGCAGCATCAGAAAACAAAATAGATCAATGTTTATGGTGATAACTTCCCTCTTAGCACTGCTTTTGCAGTATCTCATGTTTTTGGTATGTTGTTTTCATTTTATTCATATCAGAGTATTTTAAATTTCCCCTTTGACTGCTTTGATTTATGGTTGTTTAATAGTACATTGTTTAATTCTGATATATTCATGAATATTTTTAGTGAAAGAATTAACAATTGAAGTATTATTTTAAACAAACATGAAAAGTAGAAACTATTTATGTCAATTAAGTGGCTAAACTTTATTCCCAGTAGACAGAACTTAAAGTTGAATTTGATTTATATTTACTGGAGAAAACAAAAGAAAAAGAGTTCTCAGTATAGGAAGCTTATAATCTCTAATCAAAAGTGGTTGTCAGTCTTTTTGTAAATGTGTATTCTACAGAAATTTTATACATAAAATTCTAGCCCTGTATTTTTGTCTAATACATCTTTTAAGTTCCCTAGGTATCATGGTAGTGGCACCTATTGTAAAAGGAATAAACACTTACTAAATAATAACAATATCTCATAATGCAGTTTATTTTTTGCTGCATTTGGGATAAGTTCAATCAGATTTAAGAAAAAGTGCAAGCCTAGATTTACTTGTAGTAAGGATATGTTTACTAGAGTCATCTGTCAGATTCTGCTTGATAAAATGATAAATTTCTGTGTGCTTCATCAGTCAATAGCCACCATTTGGAGTTTTCAGTTTATAATTCCATTCCTGTCATTTGAAATACTGCTTTGGAATACTGGATGAAGTTACTGCTCCTTAACCTTTTCTGGTCTCAAATTCTATGCTCCTTCTCTATTAAGACGAAAACAGTCAATTAACATTCAATAGGTTTATAGATGGCCAAATATAAAACAAAATTGACTTTGAATTTTAACAACTTTAACAAAGTTTCAACAAGTTCTGTTCTTTTAATATAAAAGATACAGTCACATATATTTCTTTTAATAATAAGATCAGTATGTTTGAGAGTCTTTTTGATGTCAAATGAATTAAAGGTTCTGAATTATCTGTAAAGATCTTTATTTTACTACCCTTTATAAAGAAAGATACTTTTAAAACTTCAATCCCTTCAAAATACACTGAATCTTATTTTGTGGCCAACTGAGTGGTTCATTCTAGATAATTTTCCAATGTGTTTCTGTTCATTTTTTATATATTTGTATTTGCCTGTGTGGGCATACAGAAACAATGGCACGTGTACTGTAGTATGCATGTGGTGGTCAGAGGAAAACCTGCACATGTGGGAATCAGTGCACCACAGCTCCCTTGGATGTAGTTCAGATCATTAGTTTTGACAAGTGTCCTCATCTTGCCCTTATATTTTCAATTGACAATGAGTTCCATCACATTGAAAAACTCTAGTGATGGAGCTTCACTTGAATTTTTGCTACTAGAACAAATATGTATATTTATATTAGACAATATCAATGTAAATTATTCATTTTTAAAATAATTATTTTAACACAAGTTATCACTATGTACCTGAGGCTGTCCTTGAAATTCTACTGCCTCAGCAGGACTGTTGGAATTATAGGTCTGTGCTAACACATCACTCAAAATATTTTTCTAGGTAGTAAGTAAGCATGTGAGAAATGTCCTCATCACTCATCTGTCATGTGGTGGCATGGCAGGAGAACAAAGTTCCCCTCCCATCAAGCAGGTGGGAGAGCTGGCCAAGAAGAGCTGTAGAGCTGTCATTGCATCTCATCAGCTACAGCATTCTGGAGAGAGGCTCCTACACCCCAAACAGACAACACAATAGAGCTGACTCTGAATGTATAGGTGTGGAAGAACTGACCCTGAAGACTTGAAAGCCTGAGAAGTGGCCCTGCCCCTTGCTCATCACTGCAAAGGGTGAACTAGCCAAGGCAATTCAGGAGAGCTCACCATGGTGGTGAGGACAAAGGATTTATCACAGAGTAATTTTAGCATTTCTTTGACTAGAAAAATGGAGAGAATGCCATGAAATACATTCACTTAGGGTGCTCAACATTAAAAGGTAAGGAGAATGAGTCACATGTTAAGAGGCTGACCAACCCAACTGTACAACTACTCAGCAGCTGTTCAGGCCCAGGACCAGGGTTATTAGCTGTCATATCCCAACATCCACCCCATTGTGATCTGATGAAACACCTGAAGGGACCACTACTTCAGACCCAAAGCTCCTGGGATCTCCATGACACAGGGCAACAACAAGATATCCAAGAGGAGCCCCAGTGAGGGCCCAGCATTGATATTGTAGCAGAAACCAGAGGCCTCAAACCAGACCAATGACTCTTTACAATTAACTCATGTATATAGATAAAAGGGTTTACTGTCTGACTTACTGTGTCACACGACAGCCTCTATAATGAGATGGATTTTTTTACCTCTTAAATTTTATTGTATTGGAAGGAGGTTACAAGAGCTGAGAGAGGTCAGATACAAATGAATGGGATCAAGATGCATGATGTAAAAGACAAAGAACAAATAAAAAGCAAGTTATTTTGTTATTTAAATTATATATAAAATTTTAAGTTAGTTGGCAGACAAAAATTACATTAGTGTAGGTTACTTTTTGTATATATGTCTACTATTACCCCAAATAAAATTTCATATTTATGTAAAATCAAATATACATTAGAAGCTTTTTCATATTAGATGTTATATCATAACTTAGGTCACAGAAACTATATTGATTTAGAGAACATTTTAGTTGTAATCTCTTGAACTCTGTATTTTTGTTAAATGGTTATTTCTGTTTTCAAAGTATGTAATTTCTTTCACTAAGAAAAAGGAAAGGAAAACCTGTGACATAAGTCACTTTGTTTCAAAATTCCCATCCAAGTACTAACCAGGCTCCATCCTACTTAGCGTCAGATATCAGATGAGATAGAATAAGTTAAAGGTCATACAGCCATATATAACTTTTAATGTTTTAATTTTCACTTTCCATGTACATGCTTGAAATCAATTATATTTCAATGTAGACAAATATTTATCTTAATTGAAACAATCTTATGCTTACTTTTCTTTTACTTTTTAAATAGTATCAGAACCTATGATTTTTCAGAGAAAATAATGATTAATAATAGATTGAGCATAACTACTTCTTTCTCACTAAATGAAAGTTATAAAATTTTTACATTACATAAAATTCCTGAAAAATTGTTATGAAGATTTCTGAATTCTTGTTTCACATTTATGACATAGTAATTTGAATATTTTAAATTTAACCAACAAAGATTTATCACAGTACTTTAAGCATGTCTTTGACTGGAATAAAAGTAATTGGTATGGAGAGAATGCCATAAAATACATTCACTTAGGCTGCTCAACATTAAAAGGTAAGGAGAATGAGTCACATGTTAATTGTCAGGGTTAAAACACTTTTGCTTTGAAACAGTTGAATTGTTTTGATGTTATTTAGTGCAGACAAATGTCTCAAGCTTGTTTCTGTTAGTCATTTTGTATTTAATGACACATTTTAACTCTTTTGTGTGTCATTTAACAAACATCTAATGGATTTAACTCTTTTGGAGTACCACATCTTCTTCTTCATGAAGACAAGAGGGCAACAGACATGATTATACTTAAAGACCACCTTTAGTCCCTATTTTCTCCCAAATGCCAATCTTCTTTTACTTTATGTCTTGACAGCATAAAAATGCACTTATTGTTTCAGTATATTTTTTGGTGCCTTTCTGAAAGGCTTCTAGCTATACTAATTAGAATACCTTTTTCTGGGAAAAATCGCATACCCCCTATGATAATTGTCAGAATTTTATTTTCTAATTATAACAAGTTATTAGTTAAATGCTGTCAAGAAGGAGGGTTTTTTCCCCCTCCAGACAATAGGAATGTTTTGCTTGGGTCTTTGAGGCATAGATTATAGACAGTAGCAATGTACTAGTATTAAATTCAACATAATTAAAATTGAGAGTGGGATATAATAAACCCACTAAGGGAAGAACAATCCTTGCTTTTGGCATGTTGAATACAAATGTAAGCAATATTCTCTTTGAAATTCCAGGTAATTTAATTTAATTTTAATTAAACATGAATATAAGAACCTACTATAGAGAAAAGACCATTGTTAACATTAGTGTCTAGGATGTAGTTTGAAATATCAAAAAAGCTTTCTTAAGTTGGAATTAAGGTATAGCAGAGTATATTGTATTCACACGGAATATTTTTTGTTTCAGTGGAAAAACTGCATGTATCTACTTCTATGGAAATGGAGTTTTATATATGCAGAGGTTAAAGGTCATATACTTAAAAGAATAATAAACTTTCAACTAATTTGTGGCAAGGAGTTATAATCAGTTTATAGACAGCAGAATAGTGAAGATAAAATGATTTATCAATTGTATTGTACAGTCTTTCAAAATTCTAGCAAATTAATGTAAAACTAATCAAATAACACATATTTCTTCATTGTACAAAATAATGTCAGCTCTGGTGATATATATTTAATAAAAATAGCCTGAAATAGTCAGAGGACAGAGGCACCTACAGAGCCAAGCCTTGAAACTCATGGAGTGGTGACCCATGCCTTTAATCTCAGCACTCAGGAGGATTTCTATAAATTCAAGATCAACTGGAGCCAGATGTTGGAGGCACACACCTTTAATCCTATCACTAGGAAAGTTGAGCCAGGAATTGAGATAGCTGAGTGGAGAAAGCAAGATGACAGAAGCTTTTCCTTTCACCCATGTTCCCTTTCTGCTGAGAACTCAGATTCACTGAGTCTGAAAACTCATGGAGACAGGAGCTAAACGTTTTGGCTAGAGGAGTTGGCTAGGTGAGAAGCAGCTGTCGCTTGTCAGCTAAGCCCTGGGTCTAGCTTTCAGCTCAGGTGAAGAAAGGAGACAGGCAAGATCATGATGAGGAAACCCACAGAAACAGCTGACCCAAACCACTGGGAGTACACTGGTTCTGAACTGACAGCTGGGGAGCCACCATGGGACTGAACTAGGCCCTCGGAATGTGGATAACACTCTTACATAGTGTGGACAGTTTATGGAGCCTATGACAGTGGGACCAGGATTTATCCCCAGTGCATGAACTGGCTTCTTGGAGCCCATTCCCTACAGAGGAACACCTTGTTCAGCCTTGATACTGAGGTGGGGGGAAGCGGGGGAATCATTGGGAAAAAGAGATGAAGAGAGGCACAGTGGGGGATATGTTAAAAAAAAAAAAACCTTTTAAATAAAAAATGACCAAAACGAAGTAGCTGTGGCTTGTTTCCCCATCTCTCTGATATTTTAGCTTTTCCCCAATATCTGGCTCCAAGTTTTTATTCATAATATCAAACAGAATTTGTGTGATAGTCAGCCTGCAAGATATAGCTGAACTTCCACTTCAGTCAAAGCAGTCACTGTCAACCATTTTCCAAATATTTTCAACAGCACAAAATGATGGTACATAGTATACCTTATTTGTTTGTAGTTGCAAATAGCAGTAACAACATTGTGATTATTGATGAATATTGAATATATATATACATACATATATATATATATATGTATATATGATGCTATTTTGACTTTTAGTTTCCATTGAGGAAACATAGGAAGATAGATAATATACAGCTCTGATTAAAATAATTCAGTTCTTAAATTTGGCCACATTTTTAGATAAATTTAAGACATGGGAAATAAGTACTTATGCTTATATCTACAGATATCTACATATAACTTCTGGGGCCAACATCATAAATGCAAATAAAGTGTAGATATACAAGGCCCCAAGTTAGAAAGCATAACATAAGGGCATAATACTGTCTCTGCTACAGAATCTCAGGAGATTATGCAATAATTGTGTTTAGAATCATTGCAAACAGGACTGTGTTTCTGAAATTTCTGTTTTGCAGGCTATACTTAGCAATTAAATGTTTAATTGTTTAAGACTTCACACTCTTTATCAGTTCTGTGTCCCATTTAGTACAGTGTTTCTCAGAGCCCTGGAATCATGAATCCTCAGCATCAGCCAGAGCCTTGTTAGATGAATATGAATCAGATGTGGGCCCCAGAAATATTTATTTAGTAAAATCCACAGTTTATTTTGACCTTGAGAACCACTGACAAGATTGTTCTTACCTACGCCTATGACTTCAAATATCTTATCAATGCACATGACTTACAAATTATATCTCCAGTTGAGTCTTTTACTCTGAGCTCCACTCAAAGGAACTGTCTACTATAAATGCCACAGGTTACATAAAAATACCCTGAACTGTACATGCTCCCAGACAAAGCTCACACGCTTATCTAATAAACATAATAATCTTTCATTAGTCCCTATCTTACTGAAAATTATAATTAATTTCATCTTGTTTTATATGTCAGAACCCTAGTAGTCACCCTTGACACTTTCCATACCTTAAGTTTCCATAGAAAACTGAGATGCTTTTATCTCCCAAAGGTATCTTGAATATATCTAGTAGTTTTAAATTTCACTGCCACCATTATAGTCCAAGTAAATCTTTTTTATAGATCTCTCTATAAGCCCTTTTCTCTTTTTTGTTTCCAATTTCTTCTCCATAGGATCATACCAATTTCTGAAATTCTTTTAACTGCTTTGTTTGCCTCTTGAAATAAAGTTATTTACTTGATGATTCATAAAGACTTCAGAATATAAATGGTCTTTATAAGTTTTTTTCTCATAAACTTACACAGTCTATGAACTTTATGTCTCATTTCCATTTATTTCCACATTCTGGCACCCTGGCCTTCTAATACACTAAATCATATTAGAGTAAAAATCAAATAATTTTTATTTTTAAAATGTTATTATTTTCAGTGATTGAAAGACATATTTGTATCAAATTGTTCCTCAATATACACTAAGTGAATAAATGAATGTAAACTACTTACTAATTCATCTCATCCAAGCATGTACCAGCAAAGTAGAAATCCTTGATTCTTGCATGAGTGGCTTGGAAAGCACTATGGGAAAAAGGCAAAAAGCAGAGAATAAATTTTTTCTTTCTAACAACTATTAGAATATTTAATACTATAGCATTCTGAAAGGACTGAAGCAGTCATCTAGTAAAATCTAACTTGCTGAAGGTAATATGCTAGTAACAAACTTAAGGAGGAAACTGATTTTTTTTTAATCAGACACTCAAAGAATATTCTGATTTTTAAAAGAAGGAAGGAAACTGGTAGGAGGATATGGAAGGAAGGCTGAGGTCAGGATGTACTGTTTGTGAAAAGAATAAAGAAAAAAAGATTTGGAGTATTATTGTTTTTAAGCAAACTGGTGAACTAGGGTGATTTCAAATAACTGAGTTACTAATCAGATTCTACACTTCTTAAAAATAATGAAGTTTCTCTCAAATAATTATTGTAAATTCAATTAAACATTGTTCTATGTCTTTTCAAAAGCAAAGGATGTGTCTATGCTTATGAAATAATTTATATCTATCCATCATATATCTACTATCTACTACCTACCTACCTACCTACGTATTTTCTAGCTATCTGGAATTAAAGATAGTACTTAAAGACTAGCATCACTTTGGCAATAATATAAACTATGCCTTAATAGAAAAAATAGAATTTTTCTGAGGATCTTAGTTTGCTTAACTTATTACTATCATTAGCAATTACCTATTAATAAAATTCCAATTCATATCCTTTGCTTGCATGCTATTTTAATGTATTTAAATGTTATTAGAATAAGCAAAAATTTTCTCTGAACATCTCATTCATTAATTCATGTTTTAAATTTCAATGGTTTAATTTAAAATTCCATGGTTTAAATTTCCATGCATAAAATATATTCTTTCTAGTAGAAATGTGATGCAAATGAAGACAAAAAGTAAAGATTTTTAAAATTAAAATGTCCTTTTAAAACAGAATCCCGAGAGCCGCAATTTAAATGTAGCTAATGTAATATAGGAAACTTTGTAAAATTCTGGGATATTTATAACACTGAGTTTCTTTTGGTCAAAACCAAACTTTTGCATAGTTACTATCATAGTATTTTCTCTAGTAAATGTAATATAATTTGATCATATTCCTAGTAATATAAGCTTTTGATTGTTTTCTTTTAAAGTTAATAAGTCACTTTACAACGATGAGAGTTTTCTGATACCCATTTCAATACGCAAATGTTTTTTCTCTAACTATCTTGGTTCTGCAATTTCATCCTACTCTAGCACTAAAGGACCATCCTGATACTGTTTCATTTATTAGGATATTACTTTCAAATACTATTAATTTACAGTTAGTTTGAGTCTTTTCCATTAAAGATAAGTGTTAAGTGATTATTTGGTGCCAGGCAATAATCTTGTGAACTATTAGAAAACATCTAATGTTACTCATCTGTAAAATAAAATAGGGTAAATCTATTAGAAAATCTTGGCTTGTTTCTTTTATGAAAAGACTTTGAAATGACCTCTTTGCCTACCTTTTAAAAAGAAGTTACTCTAAAGCTTTTTCTATATAATTTTATTCTTAACTTTTTAGATAACCAAAAAGAATGTTTTCGGATTCCATACATCAGTTTATGTAAAATTACTTTTAATTTACTTACAGTTCCTCATGATTAATGATGATTTATGGAACATATTTTTTTACAAGTTATTTGTTTGCCCAAGTCAAAGCAGAGGAGACTGGTTATTCATTTCCAGAAGACCACTTTTAATAATTTGGCAGAGAACACATCTGTTAAACTGCTGGTTTTAATATGCACCAGTTACTGATCTAATGTATTTCTAATAACTTTGAAGAATAGCACTTCTGTGGGCTAATTCTAGAAAGGACAAAAATGTGAGATTTATATATAGAGAGATAAACAACATCATTCCAAAAATGTATCTGTAGTTTGTATTTGTATACAAACCTATTGTACGTGTAAATTTATAAACAAAATAATTCTCAAGAACTGGCTCTTCATATGAACATATGCTCAATGATATCAGGCATGTTCAGGGAAGGATGACTGTGGAACATATTATCATAGTCTTCCAGAATTTATCTAGTTCTAGAAATCTTACAGAATAAAAGTAAAATGCTTTTGCTGTATCAAAAACAGATGACTTTTATTACAAAGCAATTTTCTCCTTGTGTATCTTGTGAGATTAAGTCAAACATTTGATGCACAATCTTTTATAGTCTTGGTATGAAGCCACTCAAATTTGTTGCTATTAAAAAGAAAACATCCAGTGACTCACATAAGAATATATGTATTTTGGTATTCAATCTTTGTAAAAGTAATCAAATTTAGCAAATGTTCTTTGCATATCATTGGTAGATTTGTTTCAGTGTTTATCCCCCCCCCCGAGTTTTAATGCAATATAGTTTTGTGTCTTTGTTTTTCATAAGTATAAATATGCTGTAGCTGACAAACATTTATAAAAAATTTTAATGCCTCCTTAAATTGAAAAACTTCAACAACCAAGTCCACCAATGGACACTTAACATTTCTCTTATATCATAAGACACTCAACACATTTCTGAAAGTTAAAGCAAATTGTGATAGTACAAACTAAATACTTTAACATACTTTATGTTGAGAATATGGATCATATAAAAAGATAATTGGAGAGGAATAAGGCAACAATCATAGCCTATAGGAGTCTGATCTAGGTTGTCTGCATATATGTTATGGCTTAGTAGCATGGTGTACTTGTGGGATTCCTAACAGTGGGAGTGTGGGAGGGTGGTTATTGACTCTTTTGCCTGCTTGTGGGATCCTTTTCCTCCTGCTAAGTTGCCTCATCTAGACTTGATTTAATAGTATGTGACTGTTATTATTTTACCATATGTAGTGTTTGGTTGATGTCCCTGGGAGGCTTGCTCTTTTCTGAAGGGAACTGAGGGGGCATGTATCCGGGGGAGAGGAGAGATGAGGGCTTTGAGAGAAAGAAGGAAGGGAGGGGAAACTGCAGTCAGAATGTAATATATGAGATAATAATCAAAGAAAAACAATCACAGTGAAAACGAGGTATCCCTTATTGATTATATAAGTCATCAATTTAAAGTATAACATTCTTCCCACAATAGACTTTCAAAAGTTCAGTATTATTCATCATTTCTAAGTAATACTGTCACTGAAAAACTGAATTACCTTAAATTCTAATTACCTTATAAATTCTTAATCTAAAAATAAGCTTACAACTTTTAAAAAAGCTCAAGCATTTTACCTGAAGTAAATAAAATGTTCTTTCTCTAGAGTTGCATAATGTTAATAGCATCAGATCAGTATTACTAGCAGAATAGTTCACCTTAGAGGAACTGACTTGTTAATTTATATCAGATTAAAGAAAAACTTAGATCACATAAGCAAACTTATCAGTAGAGAAAACTAACTGGAAAATGATAGAATTCATTGGTTTTCTACAATATTATAGATTTAATTTTTTTATTTAGTATATATGATGAAATTTATAGTAGTATATGGCTTCCCGTTCCTCAGACTATAGTGCTTTTGGGATTCCTTCACTTTACCCAAACCATCAGGTTGGTCTGCTCCTTCATATACACACCAAAAAGGTCACAGGAAGTAAATAATCATGTCAGAAGAATTAATAAAATAGAAGTGTAAGAAAACACCATAAAACAACAAAATGGAAATTGATTCTCATAAATATATAATTTTTACTTTAGAAATAAGAAGTTGTAGAAAAATATTTTCTTAAAGTTTGGCTTATGATTCATCAGTCTACAATTTCTTCCTTAAGTGATTCTCAGTTTATAAATTCTCTGATTTGACAGTATCTTAAATTCTAATCAAATATGATATTGAATTTTGAATTTTCTTAACTAATTATATAAAGAATTGAGGATTTTGAATTTTCTTAACTAATTATATAAAGAATTGAGGTCTTTCTGGATACAGAAGTTTTCGAATTTCTGGTACTTTAAGTACATATGTCTAGCAATTAATTTGCTGTATTTTTAACTCTATTAACACTTAAATAAGTAAATGGCATAAAAAAGAAAAAGAATGAATAGAAATTAGAAGATGCAAATGGGAGGGCAGGGAAGGGGAGCAGAGGGATACATGGATAAAAAGACATTTTTATATAAAAAATAATAAAATGAAGAAAAATTAAAGGTATGTATGTGCCACCACCAACGGGGGGGGGGGGGGAAGAAAATACAAATGGATAACAACTTGCTTCCATTTTTTGTGGGGTCACTTGATGGACATGGAGATATTTGATATATATGCAATTCATTTTCCTTATATATACTTAAATACAGTCAAGTAAGATAAGATATCTCTTAAGGTTTATAAAAAGTGGGATCCCATTCTGATATTTGCTGATACTTTTCATTTTCTACTCTCATCTCATTTTGTTTGACTGGACCTTTAAACTCTAAACCTACTGGCGACTACAAGAAAAAAAAATCTAATCTCCCCTTTCAAGCTGTTTTTATATAGTTTGGACGCCTGCCTGTTATGGTCTCCTCAAAAAACTTCATTCTGTAAATAAACATTTTATTCATAGTCACTTGCTGTGCGGATATTGACATCTGCACCAAATTCAGTAGTGTTTGTTCCCCTTCTGCAGAGAATCTTATCAAAATAAAAAGCACTGATTTTAAAAAAAATACTGGCACTGCAAAAGATGTCGTTATAATGATTTATTTCTATTTTCTAAATTGAAAAGAACAGGTAAATACTATAAAAGGATAGTAAAATGAGAATAATGTGAAAAAACCTAAAGATAAACGTGGTAATAACACAAACAAGGTTGAAGTATATTTTAAGAGACTGGATGCATATGGTACATTTATATGTTTATTCTCTTCATAATTTAATCATTTACACTAATGTTCAAGTGACTAGGAGTTTCATTACTACTTTTAAATTAAATCTGGGTTTCTGTCCTCTGCTTTCTCATCGGCAGATAAATCATACCTGTACATCATAGACCAGGTATTAAAAATTAATATAAATTGCAATACTAACTGCACATGTAAATACTGTATAACAACATCCACAAGTCTGTACTAGCAGAAACACAGTATTTGTAGTTGGAAATCTGCGTACTAGAATTTTTTTCTTATTTTAATAATTTTTTTCTTAATTTAATAATGAATATTTAAAGACTCTCACGGACAGTTTAAGATATAAAAAGGTAGAAACTACGTCACCTTGAATAGCCTTTATCTTACTGATAAATCAAGCACTTCTTCAAATTTATGGTTTCTAATTTCGTTCCAACTTTTCCTATCTTTTAATATAATTAAGAAATAGTAAGTTAAATAAAAATATCATTATCCTAACTTCTAGTGTATGACAGTTATTTCAACTTTTACCATGTAACCTACTTTCATATGTCTTTAATTGGATTTATTTCTCTTCCTTGGACTTTCTGAAGTCTGTTCATCTCTTCTGAAGTCTAGTGAGGCTATATATTCTATAATAAGTATCTGACTTACATAATAAGAAGTATGCCATCCAGTTATTTCTAGTTATGTGATCAATTATTCCTAATTATATACAGACACCCCTCTAACATGTTAATTTTATAACACATATTTATTACTCAGAGTAAACAGCTTTAACTTGTACAATATAATTACGGAAAATTTAGAATGACTTGTGAAAAATAAAACAGTATTACGATTATTACATGAAATATTCATAATTTAAAATATTTTGTAGTTAAATAAAGGTAGATCATGAATAAGAGTATCATAATTTGAAAATATTTTGGTTATTATGTTAATCCTATGGAATCTATTAATTATAAGATCTACTCACAGTATAATCTTCAAATACTACTTGTCTGAAAAAAATCAGGAAATGGACTACAAGAATAATTTAATATTATGAACGACTTTTGTTATAGTTCTATTTTAGAGAAGTAATTTGAACTCCTAATGTAAAAGTCTATTATTACTTACTGGTCTCTTCTGCAGTGTGGTGCTAAGTCAATTCGGAATTCTGGTAGGTATATGAAACCATCAGCCTTGGTGTCCTAGGAAAGAATGAAAAGATATAAGTGGAAGATTAAGAGAGAGAGAACTAGAAGTTGAGATGGAAAACCAAGAAGTAGATGGCCAGTGTTGTAATATACAACTACTATATTTTAGTATATAATGTGCCATATATGGGAGAAAAATCACTGAATTGGTTAATCAACACCAAGTGAGACAAATATAGTAATTTTTAAAGCTTATGATCTAGTAGGAGACAGTTTAAATATAAGAATAATAAAGTAGAATTACAAGGCGTCAAATGCTGTGAACAAAGTTATATGAAGCTGAGAGCTAATGAGCATTTAACTGATGGAGTAGGATCAAGAAAGTCTTCCTTAAAGAAGTGATGTAATGAAGTAAAATCTGAAGGGAGATTGAGTTGTTAATGAAGTTAACAATCAGGGATCATGGAATATTTCAAGAAGAAGGAAGGCACATGTAAAGATTCCATATATGAATAAAGCACAGCACACTAGAGAAAATAAAAGTAACCAGTGTAGCTGGAATGTTAAAAATCACAGGTTGGATAGTACAAAATACAACCGAAGAGGTACATGATTTATATAGGGTCTGATAATCCATGTTAAGGGCATTTTTGTGTAAGAGTAATGGAAAGTTAGTAATGGCTTTCAGTAGGGAGACAAGAAAATGGGGTGAAATAAGGAAGTAAAGATAGGGCAAATTTTATATTAAAAAAGATCCCCTAATTACACTGGTAAACTAGAAGGAGGCCAAAGTGAATATAACAAGACAGAGTGGCGGCTATTGAAATTGTTTGAAAGCTAACAATAGCTTGGACTAGATAGTGGAAATGGAGGGGAAATGATGAGTTTGATAGATACTTAGGGGATAATTTTAGTAAGACTAAATATGGATACACTGTATAAAGCAAAAGAGTAGGATTTGGGGATAACTCCTTAGCAGAAAACCACAAGAAAGAGATCATTGTAAGGATGGCTGTATAATGAATTTTTCTTTGTACATACTGAATAGGGAAGATTTTGATAGCCCAGTGAAGAGATGATTGAACTCTTGAGTCCTAAATATAAGAAGAGAAATTTAGGGTATAGAAATATGACCTCTGTATAAGTATAGTAATTGAGGAAGTATAGGAAAATAATTATTGAAAGATGTGTATAAAAATAAGAAAAATCTAAACCTGGTTTCTGAAGAACTGAAAGTTAAGTGTCTTAGAAAATATGGCAATTTTGGGAAAAGATGCTAAAGAGGAATGAAATAATGAAAATGAGGAAAAGTCTAGTAAAATAAAGTATAAAAGTATCTTTTGGACTTAGTAACATAAAACTTTCATTGTTATCTTCTGAAAGTTGTTCCAACAGAGAACAAAGGGAAGAGAGATTAGAGAACACTTGAAATGAGTCAATTAAAACAGAAAGCACAAAGAATAGTATCAAAATATTGGCTGTTTATGACAGGGTGTTAAGGTAAATGCTGAAGCTTTAACCAAAGCTCTAGACTCCTTTCCCCACTGGGATAACTTTCAGAGCATCTTGCAGTAGTTATGTCCAAAACAAAACTCATGATCTTGTCAATTCTTTCCTATAAAACGATATTTGTTTTATTGTATAACTAGTAATAGGCACTTTATTTCACTTTTATCTAAGTGAAAGAATTCTAGCACCTTTTTAAAAAATTGGTGAGATGGATCTGGTTGAGAGGTAAAGGAACAATACAAAAGAGAAAAGAGATGAAAATATTGACAATTATTATGACTCATTTTGAGGAAAATGGGCTTCAAAGAAGATAAACAATTTGCTTGACCTCTAAAGTTAATAAGTGAAAGGGTTTGGAGTAAAAACAGGCAGTTTTTATTTTAAAACCACTGATTAAAATATCTTTACTATACATTTTAGACAACTTAGACAGCTTTTTAAAAAGCAAGAAGTAGTATCAGTAGCTTATTCTGGACATATGGTATTATGAGCATCTTATCTGCCAGAAGTCTAACACCCTTACTACTAACAAAAATGACTTATTTTCAGCAATAGACTTTCTTTGCTGCCTGGTGCACTTACATTCAGATGTGAGAACCAGTAGAGAGTTGAGTGTTTCAAAATAAACCAGTATTTTTTCCAACTGAAAAATGAGATTCCTCTAGACTCTCTCTTATGCCAAAGCCATCCCTCGCAATTCCCATGGCCCAGTTCAGTACAGGCTATTGCACAAAATCGAGCTTTAGACCAAGAATGACGGTCTTCCTCAGAGAAAAATGTGGGCAAGAGCCTTCTAAACCAAGACACTGCAAAGACAAACAAGAATAAAATGTTACATTGGATATCATAGCAATGTAGACTAAATTATAACATTTCACACATTTACAATAATCAAACAAAACATTAGGCAGTTATTCTTTTCACTACAAATGGTAATATTTTTCTTATAGTCATTTGTATTTCTTACTTTTTCAATAGTAATTTAAGGATTTCTTTTGCTTTTATTTATTACATTAATTTTAAGTTGATTGATATATTGAGGACATTGATCTAATTATTAAGCCATAGATATATGTAAAGTACATGTTTTCTCCTTTTTGTGTTAGAAAATTTACACATTTCTACATTCAAATCATCAAGACATCTTGATTTCTATATATCATATAAAATAGGGATCTTGGGATATTTATATTTCCAAATGTTCTGATCCATTTATTGAATACTCTTTTCTCTACTGATATCAAGTGTTATCATTATTATACTCTGAATTATTTTGTATAATTATTTTATTTCTATATTTCCTAATTATTTCATTGGAATACCAAATATTTTATCTTTCCTGGAAAATCTGATAATACATTCAAAATATTTTTATGACATTAAGGTATATTTATTTCCATTACTCTTATAATTATTATTTTTGGATTTTCTCCCACACTACTTTTCCTTAGATGATTTAAGGAACTAAGGTTAGCTTCCAAACATATCTTGTTAAATTTCTGATTGAAAAATTTAAAGTGAATTTAAAACAGGTAATATTTACTTTGAATATTGTAATATTCCAAGCCATAAACATGGCCACATAAGTCACAATTTATCAAGATTTTTCTGAAAAGTTTCTATTTTTTCTCCCATGTATTTTATATATTTATTTTTCTTTGTTCTTTTGTATTTTATTGTTTTGTTGCTATGTTACATCAAAATTTCATCTACTTGTTAGTGTTTTATTGTTGTTATGCAATGAATGATATAAATGGTTTTAATCTCAGAAGTTCAGTATCTCATTCTACTTGTTGGTAAATAACCTAAATCTGTCAGGGCAGACCTGAAATTTAAATAAATTAGTTTTAATTAGTAAGTTAATGGATATAAATCAAACATTTATATCAGTGTAAATGAGACAACGGACTACTTTTAATGTATCTCAGTATAATAAGCATGGAAGCTTGGCTTTGGAATACTTAGAAATATTGAGCGTCTCAAACCTTGCTTTGTAAAGGGTCAAGACAAACCTACTTCTACTATTAGATTTAGAAAATCTTCATATGACATTTATAACTGTCATATATGTCACTGTAAGTTTGTAGTTGCACTCCTAAAATCTTATCACTAGAGTCCAGACTGTAACAATTACTCTAATTACCAATTTACTGTTCTCTCCACGTCCTACTAATAAGCAAATTCTCCATCAGGTTTAAGTTAAATAACTGCTCATATTAGGTTAGTTTACTTGAAGAGTTTATGCGAAAACCTGTAGATATCTCACAAAGCTATTTAAAGTTGCACATTTTTCTTATGGTCAGCTATTTCTTAGGAGCACATTGCCAAAGAGAACAGTTTAACACAGAATTATAAAGCCATAGTATTGCTTGCACAATTGTTCCCTTCTGTTGTTTTAGTTCATATGGATATAAATGTGTGGCAAAGATGAAGACTAAGATTGTAATGACTTTTCAATATTGATACTTCAAATTTTGGACTCTACTTTCTATTTCCACTGTGGAAGGGCAGGTGATGAAGATAAATTCTTCAAGACCTTAGAAACAAATTTTTCAAAGCTACAAATGAGTTAGAGATCATGTATTTTAAACTTTTGCCTCACTGAGAGAATTAAGACCAATAAAATTCAAGTGATATTTGTAATGTTATTGCTAGTTGGTGACAGAACTTGATCAAAGATCTAAGTCTTCAATTATACCCATTTCCTAAATTTGCTCATAATGTTGAGATTTTTTTAAAGATAGGTTTATTGTAAAGCATTTTTCTAGATCCATATTATGAATGGGTATTTGATAGCTTGCTAAAATATTGTTAAAGTAAATGTGTGCACTTAAAGAAAGTTGAGTAAAATTAAGTTAGCAATATTTTGTCTAAATACTTGGAATAATCATAAAGCAGGCTTCTTCTAACAAGAAACAGCCCACAAAATTCAATAAACCTATCTCTCCGAAAAAGACATTATTCTTTATCAAAGAGAAAAACAAATTAGTTTCTCTATTTTATGAATTTTCAGTAAGACAAAAGTAAATGACCATAAAAATATCTCTCAGTGTTTAACATACCAGGTTTACTGTATTTTACACACACACACACACACACACACACACACACACACACACACACGCATCTTTTACATAATTTTGGTATGTTTAACTTTATTTATCGTCAGAAAAAAGACTCATTATGAAACTAGGGTAGTTGGTAAGAATGACTGACAGAAGGAAAATATATACAGTTAATGAAAGTTTGAGTCAGAATTCTTAGAACCCATGTGTTTCTATTTCTTTGAATTAACCATTGCCATTAGGATATTTTCATAAGGCATGCATATATTACTACAACTGTCTGCTCATGCTACTATTCTTTAGAAGGAACTACAACAAAAATGTTCTATAACATCTTTCAGATTTTTAGGGCTAACATTATGCTTCAGCTCCTTAATAATAAGTAGTAGTTGAGAGAATGCATTTTACAGGACCAGAAGAGAAGAAAACCAACAAATATAAACTTACAATCGATCCAGTTTTGGGCCTTTGCCTTCATGAAACAATTTATAAAATCCTATAAAGAAAAGGATATGCAAATTAACTAATCCATCAAGTTAAATGCTTATAATAATATTCATTTGTTCAGGCAATAACAACACTTTAATTTCATTTAAACATCTAGAAGTAATATTCAAATATTTTAAAATTTTAAAGCACAAAAGTATTTTGGTATAATCAGGAATTGCTAATCATTTCATTATAGAAGAGAGATAAATTAGAATGTAAGGGCCACAGGATGAGCAGAACTGCTCTGAAAGGCTGGCCTCTGGACATGATATGGATATTGTACATGTGAACCCACACCAGCTTGCTGTTATTATATAAAACCTGCAGAAGATCAAGTGAATTTAATATTCCAGCATAGCGGAAGGAGAGGCTCTTGATGTCCAGACCTGGAGCTAAAGAGCTAATGGCAGTTAATAGCTGCTAAAAAAGGAGGTGGCATTTTCACTGTGTATGACCCTACAGATGTATATATTTGGGAATCACTAAATGAATTTAGTGGGTTATAAAGCAATAATGTAAACAAACAAATGAATAAAACCATTAACTTGGGAGGGAGAAGGGAATATATTGGGGAGTTTGCAGAGAGGGGTAACTAGAAAGAGAGAATAGGGAGACATGTTGGAGAGGTTACAGGGACAGCTAGAGGGAGGTAGTAAGGGATTGATATGTCCAAGAAACATTGAACACACACATACAAAATCTAAATTAAAAAATAATTAGATTATTATCCTTCATTCTATTAAATTCTCCTTCAATTTCTACAATGAAACTTAGTTTCTTAGGTTGTTTGTTAATGCATAGTCAAATTACTATTAGGTCTTTTGCAATTATACATTTATGTTCAAAATTGACAATTCTGATAGCCTATTATTTTGTTTTGGCAATAATGTATGATAGCTCAAAAAACTTACATGGAATTAAAACTATCAATTGAAGTATGAGAAAATAAGTTTCATAAACTTTTTTTTGTGCCAGCCCCCTTTGTAGTAGGCAATTTTGTAATTTTTCAATTTACTTTATTGTATGTTAATTTCTGACTTTTCTTGTATCAAATGTTTTTATATTTTACTAGAAATGATACTGTCCATGTCAACTTTTTAATTAATATTTTAAAATTGAGTTGAAATATAGTTACATAAATTTCTGACTTCCCTGTCCTCCCAGCCCTTCCTTATTTCCTCCCTTCATTCATTTCTTTGTTTCACGAGTACTACCTCTCCAATTCTCCACTTGATGGTCTCTTTTTGATTATTATAGTTACACATATATAAATACATACATATATAAATACACCATTCTGAATAGGTTTTCTTTTGATTTTTATGAAAATTTCACCCTAAAGCCCAGGCTGGCCTTAAACTCAAAACCATATGCCTTCACTTTCTGAGTTCTAGAATCGCATGCATGCATCATGCCTGGCTTAAAATTCTTAATGATAGCAAGGATAATAAAAGCACCAATTGGTAAAAACCTAAAGCCCTGACATACCTATGGTCCCTACAAATCACTAAACACTAGCAGTTTCTATTTTAATTTCTGCAATTATTTTCAAAGTTGAATGCTTTGATTCTTGTGATCACTTTGCTCTGTTTAAGATTTGAAGTTTTTTTTTCTAATCTTATGAGAGAGAGTAAATAGCCAGCTTATATTAACACATCTCCCTTGATTCCTCCTCCCATTTTTTGTTAACTATATTAGTACTTTTAGCGCCTCAACAGGTAACTTTCCCTCAAATACATTGATTTTAGATAATCACTATCACTTCCTACTGTGTTGGTGCATACATGAACCAAGCAATTTAGAGTAAATAAGAGATTCAAAACTATTACAATAAAAATAAAATGATAGTTTAAAATCCTTGTACTATGGATTATACAAATGTATCAAGATTATTAAGAGAGTAGATATAATCTATGATTTTTACCAAATATTTATATATGCTCCAGTAATTCATAAGCTAAATTGAGCCATATTTTAACCTATGCTCTGAGTTTACTGAATTAAGTTTAAATGTTCACATATATAATTAGATTGGCCTATATTAAATAAACTAAGATTATTAACTATACTGCCTTTTATATATGACATAGTTCCTGAGAACTTTATATTGAGACTAAGCTTTTATTATTTTCAGTGAACCATAAGAAAGTATAATTTTCTTAAGTAAATGAGACAGCTTCTACATTTTCTGTAAAATTCTGAATGTCTATGCTTGTATTTTAAATTTATTTTTATTTTTCAAAGAAGACTGATCCATATACAATTCTTAAATACAGAATTATCAAGTATGTATAAGCAGTTTGTGTCATCTGGTCTAATCACCTAAAGTCCTATAAGGTGGATTTAACATATATAATTTCTTTTGACAACAATGAAAAATAATTCAAAGTAAAAGAGTATAAGATCACTTAGTGACTGAAGAGGAATAACCATGTTCAATTTCATCAACATTTTTTGATAACTAGATCAGTAATCTATATGCATTAACGTATGAAAACCAACATTCAAATAAGCATAGTTATATGCCTACTATAGTGCACTTCATAGTACATGTTAAAAATTATCTGAAATTATAGTTATCAAAAAGAAAACCAAAAGCCAAAATGAACATATTCCAAGATAGAAAGCCTAAAACATTTAATCAATATTTCAAATTATTATTTTAAAATTTATCTTGAGGCATTTGTGGGGCCGTAAAAGAGCTTCAACCTACCCTTGAAACTGTTCAAATTTTTAAAAAATGTCACTAAATGAAATTCTAAAAATACTAAAAATACTAAAACATATTTGTAATTAAATAATAAAATCTAGCAGTGCATATGACAATTACCATTATTTTATAAAAGTTTTCAGTCCAAATTATATTTTAAAATATTTGACGTGGCTAGAATTTGATTTGAAGATATCAGTAATTTTACCTGTTGAAAATGTTCCATGTACTGTTAATACTACTATGGTTTCTTACTTCATTAATTTTTAGCCAAATGCATTGCTAAATTTCAAGTAGGCATTAATTAATATGATGTATCCTTAATTGGCGAAGTTCATAGAATACTTTGATAAAATGTTTGAAGGTCTGTATTCCCTAGTAGAATAAGGTAAATATGAAAAAATGAAATGTAATGGCAGAGAAAGGCAAAGATAAATTAAAAAAATACTGGCTCTAGAGAAGAGAGATAATTTGGAAGAAGAGGCAAAGATTAAAAGCAAATCTTTACATAATTATTCAAGAAAGTACATTTACAAAAATAATAAAATGTATGCAATATTTTAAAAGGAACAAACAAGTACCAACGGAACAAAAAATAATTTTGGAAAATTTAAATTGATAGCTAAGCTATTGGAGGAATATTCTGAGTTGAAGACAGTCATGGTACTACATTTGCTAACTGTGAAGATTTAAAGTGAATGTAATGCTTGATCATTACTATTATAGGAGTATTTCTTTCTATCTTTGAGTTTTAGTTTTCTATGCATAGATTTCTTTAGATCAGTGATTCTCAGTTTGTTAGGGATTGTTCCACCATGGAATAAATATATGGTAACATCTTGAGATGTGCTTGGGGTCATAGCTTTTGGATATACTACTGTCATCTACAAATAGTCCAGGATGTTGCTAATATACCCTTCTATAGGCAGAACATATCCGATGCCAGATGATATTTTGTCCTTAGAAAGTGCTCAGGTTGAGATAATTTGCTTACTGAAAGATCATTGTTAGAAGGATCAGAGAATTGCTAACCTATGCTGAAATACTAAATAACATTTTCCATTTTATGATTAGGTTAAAATACAGCCCTCTAATTCTCCTCTCTACTTTGTAAGGAGTCTATTTTAGAGTTGTAAATTACATGTGAAAAAATAATTTGCATATTTCTCTCACAATAATTCAGACTTTGTAATACATAACACAGCCATAGATTATTTTGACTATTTGTATGTAATATCTTGGTAGTTTACTGAGAAAGAGATAAATTGAGACTATAATGGAATACTCAAAAGCTTACTTACTATTTTTAAGTGCAGAAATTCTTTTTGAAACATTAAAGGAATTAGAAAAAGGGTTCACTTGGAAATTTAAATAGTTGATTTTGGCAAATCATTAATTTAAAAAGAATTTTCCTAGAGAAGGCAGTAGGATATATTTAACTGGCAATTTAACAATGAAAATAGACACCATTGACATTATTTGCCACACTACTAAGATAGCTACAATTCTATTCTCATCTCTATAGAAAAATTGTTCATTTGTCCTCTCGATCGTCTTATTTCTCACAAAAGACCAAGAAGAATTGCCTTCTTTCACCATTGGCTTGGATTTTTAAAACTTAGAACATTTTAAGAAGTTTCTCTATATTATGCCAATAAGTGGATGGTAGTTTTTAGACTATGGCTCTGTCCTAAATAAGTAGATACTAAGTGATATACCTTATACATACACATAGGTTAACATGCTTTGAAAGTACTTTTTATTTTACTATTTCCATTTTTGCTTTCCACTAATGGCTGTGCCACAGAGAATATAGTAACAAATTATTTATCTCAACCCTTAGCATTTGTCTACTTATATTTATTTTTAGTTTTTCAAGACAGTTTTTCTGTGTGTAACAGTCCTGTATGTCCTGGATCACACCCTGTAGAAAAGGATGGCCTCAATCTCACAGAGATCCATCTGCCTCTGTCTTTCATGTCCTCGGATTAAAGAAGTGCACCAACATGGCTAAACCGAGCATTTAATAGGTACCCAAAGTTTCTTTTTAATTTTTTCTTAGTTTTATTTTACTTTATTGTATTTGTATGAGTGTTTTGCCTGCATATATGTATGTGCATTGTGTGCCTGCCCAGTGCCCATGAAGGTCAGAAGCAGGCATTAGATTTCCTGGAACAGGAGTTATGGATGTTATGGGGCTACTGTGTAGGTGCTGTGAACTGAACCCAAGTCCTCTGAAAGAATAATAGCAAGTGCTCTTTACTGCTGTGCCATCTCTATAAACTAGGTGCATGCCCAAAGGTTCTTGCATTTAGTTTACTTCTTCATAGATTCATAGAACCATAAAACAAACAATTCTATCCTTCTGAGTTTTCAAAGGTTGATACAGCCAGTTCACTAGACTGGAAGAAGAGATCACTTCTGCCTATAGCAACTATTTGTAAATCAGTAAGAAAATAGTTACCAAGGCCAAATAAGTTACAGTCACTATGAAAACCTACCTCATCAATACTACTAGTCACCAGGTTGAGAAATATTGAAATTGAGTGCTATCTTTTTAGAATAAATAATGCAAATGCTAAGAAATTAGCACAGGTTAACTTCCTTGAGATAATTTGTTAGAACTTTGTCAAATATCTTCGTACAAGCCAAGTACTTCCTTTTGCTGGTGTAGTAGCTCTGGTTTTGGCCTCCCATGATATGGGATTCCATTTGAATTTTAATTCTCTTCTTTTTTTTAAATTTAGTTTTCTTTTGAGACAGAGTTTCTTACAATACTGGCTATCCTGGAACTCATGCTGTAGATCAGGCTGGCCTCCAACTCACAGAGCTTCAGAGGCCTTTGCCTTCTAGGCTCTGGGAATAAAGGCATGTGCCACCACCAACTGGCAAAGTTTATGTTCATATTTTTCACTAATTTATTATTCAAAGAAATCTTCTTAGGACTCATCCTTTATGTTATTACCTCACCTCACTGTCCTGGGTAGTTTTGTATCAACTTGACATAAGCTACAGTCATCAGAGGGGAAGAAACCCCAACTGAGAAAATTCTGCCACAAGATCCATCTCTAAACTATTTCTTAATTAGTAATCTGGAGTCAGAAGTTTTTCTGTCCCACTAAGTCCATGGTTAGGACTTATCTTTCCTACTCTTAATACCACAGCTGCTTATAAAATAGTTAATCAGAGGCTTAATTATTTTTATTAATTAATTTATTTAAAAAGTCCCTTTTTCTGTTTATCCCCCTGCTTAACAACCCTTCCCTCCTCTCAATCCTTCCCAGTCTGCCTTCAGCTTCTCCCCAGCCCTTCCCCTCCCACAAAAGGGCCAGAAGTCCCAAGGTGGGTCAGCTCAGCATGGCACATCCACTCCTGTTTGTCTAATTTCCTCATCCCAAAGTCAATGCTGGCCTGGGAATGGGCTCCAGCCCATGCACAGGAACACAGTCTGATCCCACCCCTCCAGGCTCCACATACTGCCCATGCCAATTGATAGTCACCTACCCCTTGGAGAGCCTATCTTCTTTTCCCATTGTTCCCCAGTTGCTGTTCTTGAGTCAGTGAGCTCCCAGAGCTCCAGCCAGCCATCACTGTGGGACTTCTCATAATCCCTATGCCCATCTCATAAAGATTCTCCTCCCCCACTCTCAGCTGGAGTTCTCAAGCTCACTCAATCAAGAACAGCCACTGGGGAACCATGGCTAAAGATGTTGAGCAATTTTTTAAGTGCCTTTCAGCCATTTGTAATTCTTCTGTTGAGAATTCCCATTTTAGCTCTGAATTCTATTTTTCAATTGGGTTACTTAGGTTTGGGGGTTCCAGTTTCTTGAGTTCTCTATATATTTTAGAGTTCAGTCCTCTGTCAAACGTGGGGTTGGTGAAGATCTTTTCCCATTCTGTAGGCTGTGGTTTTGTCTTTTTGACTATGTCCTTTGCCTTGCAGAAGCTTCTCAGTTTAAGGAAGTCCCACTTACTGATTGTTTTCTTATTGTCTGTGTTACTGGTGTTATATTTAGGAAGTGGCCACCTGTGACAATGCATTTTGGGTATTTCCCACTTTCTTTTCTATCAAGTTCAGTGTAGCTGGGTTTATGCTGAGGTCTTTGATCCACTTGAATTTGAGTTTTGTGCAGGGTGATAGGTTTGGATCTATTGGCATTCTTCTACATACTATCATCCAGTTATGCCAACACCATTTGTTAAAAACACTATCTTTTTTCCATTGAATATTTTTGGCCTTTTTGTCAAAAATCGGGTGTTTATAGGTGTGTGGATTAATTTCGGGGTCTTTGACTCAATTCCATTGATCCACAAGTCTGTTTTTATGCAGTATCAACTGTTTTTATTACTGAAGCTCTATGGTATAGTCTGAGGTCAGGGATGGACTCACCAGTCCTCCTGAAGTTCTTTTTTCTCCTGTTATTCCATATAAAATTGAGTATTGTTATTTCAAGGTCTGTAAAAAATTGTGTTGGGATTTTCATAGGGATTTCATTGAATCTGTAGATTGCTTTTGGTAAAATTGTCATTTTTACTATGTTGATCCTACCTATCCAGGAACATGGGAGATCTTTCCATTTTCTGATATCCTCTTCAATTTCTTTCTTCAGTGACTTAAAGTTTTTGTCAAACAGATCTTCTACTTCTTTGGTTAGAGTTACACCAAGATATTTAATGCTATTTGCAGCTATTATAAAGGGTGATATTACACTGTTTTTCTTTTTCAGCCCTTTTATCCTTAGTGTATAGGAGGGCTATTGATTTTCTTTTTGAGTTAATCTTGTACCCTGCTACATTGCTGAAGGTGTTTTTCAGCTGTAGAAGTTCCCTGGTAGAATTTTCGGGGTCACTTATGTATATGATCATATCATCGGCAAATAGAAATAGTTTGACTTCTTCCTTTCCAAATTATATCCCATTAATCTTTTGTACTCTTATTGCTTTAGCTAAAACTTTAAGAAATATGTTGAATAGATAAGGGGAGAGAGGACACCCTTGTCTTGTTCCTGATTTTAGTGGAATTGCTTTGAATTTTTCTCCGTTTAGTTTGATGTTGGCTGTCATCTGGCTGTATAATTCCTTTATTATATTTAGGTATTTTCATTGTGTTCCTGATTTCTCCAGGAATTTTATCACGTAGGAGTGTTGGATTTTGTCAAAGGCTTTTCAAGCATCTAATGAGATGATCATGTGGGTTTTTTTTCTTTCAGTTTGTTTATATGATAGATGAAATTCACAGTTTTTCATATGTTGAACCATCCTTGCATATCTGGGATGAAGCCTACTTGATCTTGGTGGATGATTTTTTTTTGATATGATGTTGGATTTGGTTTGCCAGAATTTTATTGAGCACTTTTGCATCAATGTTCATGAGGGAGATTGGTCTGTAATTATTTTTGTTGCATCTTTGAGTGGCTTGGGTATCAGGGTGATTGTGTAGAGGCTTAATAGTATAGTAAATGCTGGGCTAGTAGTTTAGTCTTATTACAAACTAGCTTTTACATTTAAATTAACTCATGATTCTTATCTGTGGCTTGGTACCTTTTCCTTCAGTGCAGCATTCTCATCTTGCTTCCTCTGCATCTGACTGGCATCTGCTTCTCTGCCTTTCTTCTTCCCAGAATTCTCCTAGTCTGGTTGCCCTGCCTGTATTTCTTGACTACCTACTGAACAATCAGTCTTTTATTAAACCAGTATGACTAACAAATCTTTAGCATGTACAAGAGCATTATCCCCCAGTGATCAAAGTAGGATGGCCTATCTCATTTTTGGTGCTACCATTCCTGGGCTGGTTGTGGTCCTGGGTTCTATAAGAAAACAGGTTAAGCAAACCAGGGAAAACAAGCCAGTAAGCAGCACTCCTTCCTGGCTGTACATCAGCTCCTTCCTCCAGGATCCTGCTCTGTTTGTGTTCCTGACTGACTTCCTTCAGTATGACTTCAGAGTATGACAGACAGTGGTACTAAGAACAATGCAGAGTAGAACAGCCTGGCTAATTATATTTTTTTAATAAAAAGAATATTAGTAAGTGGCTTGTAAATATTCTTGGGATATTTTGAATAAAGACTATGGCTGCTTTTTGCCCTTGTCCAAAATATCTGATTGAGGCTAAATTGAAGCATTTTAGATCAGTGAACTTGGCAAGGGAGATTTCAAGACAGCCTGTTATTGACTCTGTCATGTGGTTTTAATGGTCTCTCTTATGCAAACTTATAATGAAAAGGAGCAAGTTGAACAAGGAAAAATGCAAAATGTACAGTTTGATGAGTAAAAGGAATACTAGGGAGTGTAATGGAGCTAAATCTAATTTTCAAGGTGATAAAAGGTTAAAGAAAATTCTGATGCTAAATGGAATAAAGATAGTAGTGACCTCAGAGCAAGACCACACACAGCTAAGCTTCCAACTTGTGAAAAGAGAAAAAGTCAAGTACTTTTTGTGACATCAGCAAGTATTTCCTCATAAAACAATTACTAGACATTCAATACATACATTCATGTATAAAATTCTCAAACAATTAAAATCTACTCAAGATATTAAAGACCAAAAAATAAACTGCTATGATTAAAAGCAGAGAGATACATGCAAAATATTAATTGTATGAGTCACCTCCACTAAAAGGAAATATAAATACTATTTAAGGAGCTTTAATAGCAATAATTAATAATTTAAACTATCCACAGAAAGTTTGCTTATGGGAGTGAAGTAAAGCCAGATAATTCAGTTTTGGTGAAAAATAAAACAACCTTTATCTGTACTTCTCATACCTCCTATGAGATAGGCACCTAGATCCACATTTGTCACTTCACACTTATGCCAATTGTTTTAAAGGAAACATCTATATATACTTCAGAAAAGGTAATGATACTTACAGCTATGTTGATAATTGAGTACTCCCAATATCTTAATGCAAAACCTCTCTGAAAATATTTCTTTTCTAAATCTAACTCTTTTAAAACGTAATTTAAAAGTCCATTTATATGTAGATGCTAATAAAAAGTCTGATATAATTTATACTTTTATTTATTATATTTTCCTAAGTGATAAAAATAATGTTGAATTAATTTTGGCAAAAGTACAAGTGAGGATGATTATACTACGTCTTTGTAGTAACCATTTTTTGGAAATGACTATTTGCTTGACATGACCTATTTTCTTTGCACCATCTATGTGTTTTAAAAGATATAAAATTTTCTCTGACTTCATAAAATAAGTTTCCTGTTATTCAACACAATTTGGATAAAATATCCAATTTAAATGCAGAAAGAATTATTTTAATTATTTCTAAAGGAATTTCATTGTGATTGCATCTCTCCTTTAAATCAAAATCCTGAAGGGCAAAAACCAATAAAATTTTAGGCTTTGAGGTTTCATAGACTGGCCCCACTTTTTGTTTACTCACTCTGTTTCTTTTACCAAAAAAATGTGGTAAGTTGGCTTTAAACTCTTGCTGCCATGTCTTGCCTGCCATGATATTCTTTATGGGGCTGTAATCCAAACAAACCCTTTCTTCACTAACTTGTCTTTTGTCAGGGCATCCTATCAGAGACACAGAAATATATAATTGGCATGAATAAGTAGGACCATTGTTGTGATAAAAATGACCATATAGCCTTTATACTGTATAATCTGAAATGTTGACCTTGTAAAACTGTTTAGTGCTATGGTAAGAGCTTAATGGGCCATTCTTTTGAGAGCTTGGAAGTCAGTAATGCTGTGAGAAATATAGATGGTAAAGGCCCATGAAGCTTGTATGGTTTCAGAGGGAAACAAGGATTCTATTCATATATGACTAAAGGCCATTTGTATGATATTTTACGAAATAATCTCGCTGCATTCTGCCAATGTCCTGAAAAATTACATAAGGTTTAATTAAAAAGTAATTGACTGATATATTTTGTGGAAGAATTTTCAATTCAGCATAAAATTGAGTCTGTGGTATGGTTATTGCCAGTAACTATTATACAAGTCTGAAATGTAAAATAGCAACAAGTAGGACAGAAAGAAATAAAAAGTGTTCAGTATGGACAGAAAATGCAGCCAAGTCCTATGCTGAGAAAGAGGCTGTAATTGCCTCAGGGCAAGACTCCAGCAAGCTGATGCTCCCTCCAATAGTGTGAAAGGACAGCCAAAGGGGTTTCCTGTTCATGGAAAGGAACTGTCTCAGGAAGGGTTTTCACCACCTTCTGTGGTCCAAGTGGTGCAAGTTTCATCCAGAGCTGCTAGCAGAAATTTGCAGTATCATGTCACTAATTTTAGAGGAATAACGCAATATATAAAGGGCATTGTGGGTTATTCTTCTGTAGTTTCTGACAGCTTTTGAGGTCCAACAAATGTGTGACAGGGTACAACCCCTGATGCCTTAAAAGTTAATCCCGTGAAGCTGTAAAATGTGAAGACTGTGTTGTGGTAGAGGACCCAAGATATTTGCCAAGAAAGGTTGAATACAGGGACTGGCAGCAGCCCAAGAAAGAGATATAAGTTGTGGGCAGAAAAGCTGGGAATGTTGAGCCATCTGAGCTCTTTAAAACTAGAGTCCCAGTAAGTTGGCATATATTTACAGGATTTGAATTTTCTACTACTGGGTTTTTTGTTTATGTTTGGTACAATTTTCCGCATTGTGCCCCCACTCCTCCCTCCCTCTCTCTCTCTCTCTCTCTCTCTCTCTCTCTCTCTCTCTCTCTCTCTCTCTCTCTCTCTCTCTAACAGAAATATATACTCTCTGCAACTGAATATTGGAAGTTTGTAACTTTTAAAAATAGGGGTTAGTTAAGAGATTTCCTTGATTCTTAGGAAGGCCTTTGGTCTTTGGACTTTTAAATAATTTTGGAATTATTAAAGACTATGGGGTCTACGAAATTTGACAAAATATATTTTGCATAATGAGATGGCCATGGACTTATAAGAGCCACAGAAAAATGTGGTTATTTGAGTAGTGAAAAATTTCTTCCATATGCTCTTGTATTTGGGTAATAGGCCCCTAACTGGTGGGGCTATTTAGGAAAACTTTTAGAGGTTAGTATTTATATGTGGGCATACATTACTGTGGGTGGACTTTGAGTTTCTATAATTTGGCTCCTGTTCTTATTCTCCCTGATTCCCTTTCTCTCCCACTTCTTCCCCTCACTTTCCTTCTGTCTGCTTCCTATGTGTGTATGAAATATAATCTTAGCCTCATGTAGCTGTCATGCCTTCCTCACCATAATACCACCCCCTGAAAATTTAGCCAAAATGATCCTTTTCTTATCTAAGTTGCTTTCTTTGACTGCATTTTATCACAGCAAAAGAAAATTAAATAGTATACTAAGAGACAATACCATAATTCACTATGTCACCTAATTGATTAAATCTTTAAGGTATCCCATTGTTAGACAGGTTTGGAAAATTATTCAACAATATTTTTTTGCCAATTAAAAGTAGATGAGTAATCTTGCAAAATAACTTGTATTAGTTACATTTCCCTTTCTAATTAAAAAATTAAGAATAAGATTTCATAATTCCTCTAAAAATATAAAAGTACCCTTGATTCCCCCATAAGTTTAGCCTGTTGTTTCTATTCCAGTAAATTAATCACATTGATAACTGGCAAAAGAGGTTAGGCACTTGGTCTGATAGACTCTCAGATCTATAGGAGGATTTTCTAAACTTACTATTACATATATACTTTATTTGCCAAGTATATTTGCCAAGTATATTATAAATCAATAACTGTTTTTTCTACAAGCATGAAACATTCATAATTTCACTTATATGTTGGAACATACTGTTGGGGACACAGATTTTCAAAATCACATCTTGAATATAAACAAATTCTGTAAAATTTTATAGCAAAGTAAGGAAATTAGGACAAGTTTCAGATACTATCATATTTGAGAGCAAAATTTTTTCTCTATTATTAATTATAACCTAAAAATTTAAACATAAGCCAAAAGAATATATGATAAATACTTGGAATGCTCCACTGTTTAAACTAATGCCAATTAAAAATATATGCTTCAAATGAAGTGTAATTTTAAAAATATTTTGATTATAGTGCTTCCTATTTAAAAACTTCATTCAATTTGATGTTTTTTAATTGCAGGAGCTATAAATTACTTACTAGGCACATGAAATTAAAATAGAGGAAATAGGAAGTTCACTGATCTTTAAATGTCAGCAACATGGAACAAACTGCCTGAAAAATCTGTTAGTCTGAACATCTGTTAGTCTGAAATTGTGTTAGACATATAATAGTGATGGTTCTTGATGTAAGCTACCAAACTTAATTATAAAAACTGAAAAATGGATAACATATATATGGAGATACTACAGTACCATAAAATATTCAAGGAAAACACACACCGAAAATCAGAAGCTATACTCCCAAGTATATACACAAAATTCATCTGGGTAAAGAAAGAATTCAAAACCCATTTAATAAATGTTCTCTGAAATTTTTGAAGGATCATTATATCCATTAAATTCAACCTTACTCTGATCCCAAAATTACATCCTGCTATGAAACTCTAACTGAAAATAAAAAATTCCTATCACCAAAATACAAAAAATAATGTGAAAATTGATGAGATAGAAATAGGATCAGTTCACTTTCATTAATCATTTTCTCAAGGAATAAAACAAGGATAAACTGTAAGATGAAATTCTGAAAATCTTTCAGAAAATTGGAATGGAAATACTAAAAAAATAAGAATAAGATTCTCACTAGACATTTTACGTTTGATAATGGAGGATATAAATGATCAATATCTTTATAGTTTTCGTAAAATAACATTACAACTAGAATTTTTCGAGACAGGATTTATCTGTATAATTTTGGTACATATCCTGGAACTCTGTAAACCAGGCTAGCCCTGAAATCTGAGAGATCTCCCTTTTTCTGCTTCCCAAGTTCTGGGATTAAAGGCATATACCACCACTGCCAGGCTAAATCTTGAATTTTATATCCGGATAAATTGCCATTCATGTGCTAGTAAAATAAAATATTTACGTATATACCATATTGAATGTTCATTATCCACAAGTTTTGAATAAATGTTTTACATATTCCACTGAAAATAAAAATGAAAAATAGGAAAATTGGAGACATGAGAAGTTATGCTGTGTACTCAAAAATAAAAAAAAACAATAAAGCATATATGATAATATGGCCTTAAAACTTAAGATTATTAATAAGTAATATTTTTCAAGCAGTGAAATAGAATAAATATAGTAAGTATCATTTAGACATATAATTTCCTTGGTTCTTCTACTGAGATACTAAAAATTGAAAAGGAAAGTAAAAGCATGTTTAATGGTAAAGAATACTATACTGATAAAATAATGATGCAAATTAAAAAATTAGCCATGTTTGCCTAAAACATCAAAGAAATGACCAGAAATACAGTTTTTGAGCATAAATCTGTATAATGAATGAGAGAAATCAAATAAAATGTGGTCAATTCAAGAAAAAAATAGAAATAAAAATGATGAAATTATTGTGGTCAAGTTAGAAAACAAAGAAAAAAATAAAATACTCAGAACAAGCAAGTGTGTTTATTCATCTGTTAATAGAATGCCAATTCAGTGTAGTGTTTTCATAGTTCATCAAGTCATTCCTCTAACACAACTGTTTACTCACACTGATTTTCTTAAAAATTACAAGGATGAGAAAATACGAGAAAGTATGTGATTCTTGATTATCTGTTCTCTCATAGGTATAAAAATCATCTTTCCACTAGTATATACATATAAATATAAAGTTTCCCTCTTCCTGCACTATCTCCTCCCCACCATTTTCCCTTTCCTGTCCCTGCTTTCCTTACTTCCACTCCTACTACTCCTCTTCCTCCTCTTCTCCTCTCTTTCTACACTTCCTTTTCATCACTATTCCTGTCTCATCTCACTCTTGTACATATCTTCCAAGATATTTTTTCCAAAAATGCACAAGAGTATTTCCTATTAAAGCATCTCTGATTCTTTCCATAATCCTAGTAACTACACTGTTCTCTTTTTGTATTTTCTTTACAATTAAGAAACCTCAATTAAACTATTCTTGACATTCTTCCTTTCATTCCAAAGTCATCAAATCCTGTTTTTTTTTTTCACTTTAAATTTTTTGGAGTCTATCAGTGTCTCTCTATCTTGTGCAACTATGGTATCAGATCAAAAAACAGTGAGTGCATATCATCATTTCTCAACCCATGGGTCATGAGCCCCACAGAGGTCACATAACAGATATCCTGAATATCATTATTTACTTTATGATTCAAAACGGTAACAAATTACATTTTTGAAAGAGGAATGAAATAATTTTATGGAAGGGGGTCACCACAACATGAGGGCCTGTATTAAAGGGTCACAATGTTAGGAAGGATTAGGACCACTAGACCAACACAATCAAGATACAGAAGAGAGCTGTCAACACAAGATTCTGCTCTAATTGTTCTTCTGTAGTCAAATATAGTCAATCTGATTTCTGTCCTGTTCTCTTTCTACTCCAGACTAAAGTTTTTTCTATTTCTGTAATTTTATCTGCTGGAAACTATTATATAAATGTATTATTAGTTATTTAAACTTTAGATGTTTAGTATAATTCTCTTTTATCTGGAATGTTATGAGCACCAAAAGGTCTGAATTGTTTCAGTCTTTGTTAATCATGAATAAAGCATCTGTTAATATTAATAGGATAAGTTTTAGCATACATATTTATTTTCACTTCTTTTGGGAAAAGGCTCAAAGGTATAATTGCTGGATCTTATGGCAGTTCGATATTTAGTTTGTAAGATTACAAAAAATTTTTTCATAGTACTATTTTCTCATTGGATAGATTATTTTACTTGTCTAATTTTAATAACGCTTTATATATTCTATATTCTTATATACCACATCTGTGGATTGTGAGAATTTTCTTCCAGATGCCTTAATCAATCTTCCTCATCAAACAACAGTCTATAATGTTAACAAATCCAGTTTATCAATTGTGCAGATATTCTTTATTTGTTAAATTTAAGAAATGTTTTCCTAGTTCTACAAACCAATTATTTTCTCTTAAGGATTGTTTTTTAAAAGTTTTACATTTTACATTTAGAGCTTTGATACATTTTGATACATTTTGAGGTTTAGGTCAAGGTCTTTGTTTTGGGCCTATAATTTTATTAAATACTTTCAATTACTCCAGAAACATTATTAAAAGACATTTATTGAATTTCTTAAGGTATATTTATATGAAAATATTTCTATATTTCTTTTCTACCTTATTACATTTATTTATTGTATATATATTTGTTTATTGTATATATGTTTATATGTTTACATGTGTATGTGTACAGGCTGTCTATATGTGACCTGAGGGAGTTGATTATCTTTTACCACATGAGTCCTAGGAATTGAGCTCATGTCATCAGGTGTGGCAACAGGCACTTTACCTGATGAGCTACCTCTGCCCTAAATGTCTTTTTAAGAAAATATTTATGTGTACATCCCTACATTAATGCCATGAAAATTTTCTTTTTATAGCTCTGTAATTTGTCTTGAAGAAAGGAAGGCTTATTCTTCCTAATTTCTTCTTTTTAATTCGAAATTGACGACAGTATTTACAAGATGTGTACAAGCTCATACAAGAAAAATCCTAGCATGGAGAAGGAAGATGAACACCAGTCCTACCCCTACCTAATGAACTACTGGTAATTAGTAGCTACTTGGAGAGGGAAAGTCAGTTTTTTTTAAGGGTGTAGCCCCTGGTAGGCTAACCAAGCTCTACTGGAAAGCAACATATCAAAGATGGGCATCACCAACTATACATTTTTTAATTTAAAAAAAAGACATAAAGATGGGTGTGTAGAAAAACCACTGTGTAAAACATGAGAAGTGAGATGGTACAGGATGGAAAAGGAGTTGTCAGGGGTGGTGAATATTATCAAAACAGAATTCTATGAAATTCTCAAAAATAAATAAAAATTGTGATTAAAAACTGATTTGACTACTGTGACTCCTCTGTTTTTCTATATGTTTTAGAACAATATTCTCTATAGACACCAAAATTTCTAGCTGGTATAAGTATTATTTGAAATCTAAATATTAATTTTTGAATAATTTGTGTCATATGTTGAACTTTATAATCTATAAATACGTCTCTATACTACTTAGATCTTTTATTTCTTTCACTATTTTTTAACTTATACCATTAAAATACTTTATATGTAATGAAAGACTAACAAGATACTTCATTTTTTATCTTGGATAACTTTCAGGCCTTCACCATTTAATGTAATTTATTGCTGTATTTTTATACACTAGTAAAATATATGCATGATATTTGATTATTTGTTCAATTTTCAAATACTGAGAGTTAATTACATCACTGGGGCAATCTTACTAGATCGTGTAGCATTTTGTTACATTGTTATCCCTATGCTAATATTGTGTCAAGTAGTTTTGCATTTATCTGCACATACATTTGCTAGGAATATCTGTAGTTTAGTTTTGCTTTTGTACATTCTTTGGTATGATTTAGTATCAGGGCAAGGCTAGCTTCAAAGAATAAATGAAAATATCCTTTTCCTTATTTTATTTTTCTCAAAAAGATTGTTCTTAATTGGTGATAATTTTCTTTAGAGATTTGGTTTGAACATTCCAGTTAAACAATGGAACAGAAGACTATTTTTGTAAGATTTTATACTATAAATTCTACTTTTATAAAACTATAAGATTATTAAAATTAATTAAGTGATATATTTTGAGATTTTAGCCCACTTTGAGGTGTCAGACTTACATGTATAAAGTTGTTGCAGCTTCCAGCTTTGATATCAATTCAGAGTTTTCAGATTATGCAAGAGAATTTTCAATTAACTATATAGTCAGTATGACCTAATGACTTAAAATAAAACTAGAACATACCCATTCTTTATAAACTACTGATTACTAAAACTTAAAACTCTTTTAATATTCTTGGAAAGAAGCTCACCTAACCAAATTCAAATTCCTGCTTTCCTTATCATTCAGTGAGAAAATGGAATGAGGAGATAGGTCTGCTTAATTCTATTGAGGCCATGAAAAAAATCTGTCCTGAATGGGGGTAATGTTCAGTCATAGAGGATTTATTACCATGCACAGTATGTTTAAACTCCAGTACTGAAAATAAAACTTAAATTGAAATAATCAATGAATATATAATAAGCAACTGAAATTATGTTTTGTGACAGGTCATTGTAATAACAGTAACTGTGGTAAAATGAAGTATTTCTACTAAATGCTTATGAAAAAGCTAGCAATTCTACCTACTTTTTCTTTCATTTAATGAATTTGTACTAGTTCATTAATATGAGGTAATAGTTTCACTTTTTGTTTAAAGATGACATTTCAGTAATTATTTATTTCAATAAAATAACAGGTATTTTGCAGTCAACTTTGTACTAGGAATTACTCTAGAAGATGTCTCAGGTAAAAAAGTAGACCCAGATCTTTGTCTATCCATGCTTTGTGACTCTAAGATTTATTATTAGCATTAATTTTCTCTTTAGAAAAGTAAGAGAAAATATAATTGAGTCATTATATTTTCTGAGCTTGTGATATACATGTTTCCGATTATTATTTTTGTAGAATGTGTATATTTTAAAAATATAAAAGTATTAAAAAGACAAATTTAATATGCAAAATAGTCAAGCAAAATAGACATACGAGCTGTAATAGTGAAACTGTTTCTTTTCCTCTTGCCCACTGACAATAATTTTGTAAGCATCCTTACAAAATTATTCAAAATATCCATGCAATTATATTTTATACATTCATATAAATAGTATTTGTCAAACAGAAAGGATAAAATAAATCTGTATGACTTTTGACATGGAAAAATAATTTCAAGGTTAGTAAAAAAATGTGTGTTACTTTCAAACAGTACAGGTATTTGTGTAAATTTTACCATTATGATTGAGGATCCACTTTCATTTTGATCATCATCAGAAGCTGACCTAAAGGCAAGAAAAAGATACGTTTTAAAATCACGCTAAAATAACTCAGAAATAAGCAATAAAATATTACATATAAGTTTTGAGTTGGGAAGTGCTGGCACATACCTTTGATCCCAGCATTTGGAAAGTAGAGGCAGGCAGATCTCTGTGAGTTTGAGGCCAGGCTGGTCTACAGACAGAGTTCCAGGATAGCATGAGCTACACGATAAAACCTTGTCTCAAATATACAAAAAAGTTTAAAAGTGAATATTCTCATAGTTTCAAAGTAGGAAACATCTAACTCTGCCCCATCCAAAATGAGCAAGTGGCAATAGAAAAATGTTATTAAGTATTAAGAAGGCCAACCATTGGAAACAATCCTGGGAATATATTCACGGTTCATTTCTAGTGACAAAATTAGAAAAAGAAAAATAGAAAATTCCAGGATCTTGATAAGTTAGTATATATATACAAATATATATATGTACATATATATGTATAGACATATATAAGAACTAAAGCATTTCATTGTTCATATGATATTAGAATAGCTTAGAGTTCTCTAGTCATAATGGTATTTATTAGGATTGATTTTACACTAATCAAACAATAAAGTAGTATATATAGGAATTTATAGTGAAATTACTAGGAACATATACATTTGAACTTCTGTCTAAGAGGACCTATAATATATAAAAATTTATATTATTACATATGAGTAAAATTAATCAAACAATGAACTTATTAAAATGGAGCAATGTCAAAGAATCTAGAACTAGCCACTGAACTGTACATCAATTGTTACAAATACTTGATAATATTTCAAAAAAATGTTTAATCACAAGCCTGCAATTAGATAATAATATTTACCAAGAACTTCCTGATATCTGATAATGTAACAACATTGTCACATGCATCTAAAAGTGAATTATGATGTGGTTCTAAAGAGTATTTGTTGCAGTGCTATTTATATTCAGGCATGATATATGTGGTGGTTTGAAAGAAAATGGCCCCCAAGGGAGTGGTGCTATTAGGAGGTGTGGTATTGTTGGAGTAGGTGGGGTCTTATTGGAGAAAGTGTGCTAGTCACTTCTTGTAGCCTGCCTATCAAGATGTAGAACTCAGAGCTCCTCCACCATATCTGCCTTCAAGCTACCATGCCACACCATGATGATAATGTACTAATTCTCTGAAAATATAAACCACCCCAATGTTTTTTACTTATAAGAATTACCATGGTCATGCTGTCTATTCACAGCAATAGAAACCCTAACTAAGACAACAGGAAAATTTCATAAAGGAATGTGAAAATCAAGTCATCTTTATAGTCAATATGTAGATATTATTGAAATAGAGTTGACCAGTGTGACATAATTTTGATTTAGCAAGTATTCCTCTCCTCCTCCCTTGTAGATCCAGTCTATCCTTTTCTGGTCTCTTAAGTTTTATCATGTGATTTTCTTTGGTTAGTGAAAAGTGAAGAGAAGTTTGAGCAGAAGCTATAAACACATAGTGTAAAACCTCCTAGCATCGCTATGAGAATGTTATATCCTAAAGAAAGAATAAGTTCATCAACCTAGGTCCTGCAATGTTACTAATAATGTGGGGAAGATCTGAATGCATCTCACTTTAGCTTACTTGTGAGCAAGAGTGACAGTGTAATTAGATATACCTTCTGCTTTAAGACAGAGATTTAGATATATATGGCTAGCTTTAAAAGAGTGAAATTATGCCTCATACTAGAAATCTGGTCAACTATTTGGCTGGTGAAGTAATGGATCTTGGAAAACGTATAACCACTACTTTACTGAAGAACACCATCTCTTACTACATTCTAAATATTTGTACTTATGTCCATAGGTAATTGTAGTTCTCAACCCTCATCAAATAAAGGTGTCTTTGCAAAAGACAGAAACCACACAGAGAACCAAAATCAATCAGAATGCAGTTGTCAAGTCCAGTCTGAATGAATCCATCTGCACCTAAGGCACACGGAACATTATAGGAGAGGGAGTGTAGATATTCTAAGAGCCAAAGAAGGTCAGGAATTTTTTTGTGAGATTGTGTTTCCTAGAAATGTCAGAAGCTATGTCCATACAGCCTCATCATCGATCTGCTTATACGTAAGTTGAGGAAGAACAATAGACATACCAAAGTTAATGGAGGCCATAGGCAACTTACGAATGCTAAATGTGGAAAAAATCTTTCCCTACATTATCCAATAAGAAATGGTCAGTTCTGAATGAATACCTATTATTTAACCCCAAATGTCAAAGTTTGTGATGTTTTAATTAATATCCATGAAGTTCTTATGGGTAAGTCAATATTTCTGGGTTGACTACATTGAAAGGCTGGTTTGGGAAAATCCTCCTGTCATCTGTTTTACATCTAAAATTTCAGCAACAGTTAAATATTCACATTGCATCAATAGGTATGTTAACAAGGAAGGAGCAAAATCTCAGAATCACATCACTAGACAAAAAGCTACAGGCAAGTGATGACTGTTAAGAGATTGAGAGGTAGCCTCTCCAAGGAATTAGCACACCTAAGTGTCTATCCAAACCAAAATAATAATCTCTCAAACAATATACACACACACAACACAAAAATCAGGTTGTGTTTCTATATTTGGCATATATATGCACAATACACACATAGGTATACATATATGTATACATACACACATAATATATAGTCTCCCCCACTTGTAGTGGGACTATGTTACATTGTGTATATTGTCCCGCTTAGTTACACTGTAAATAATTGTCCCACTTACTGGTTTAATAAAATCTCTGATTGGTAAAAGGACTAAGAAAACTGGAAACAGGAAGAACAGAGCAGATATGCCACAGAGAAGCCAGCAGATACAGAGGAAAACTATGATGTTCTGAGAAAAGATATAGAGCCACATGGTGGAACAGGATAGGAATTATGGGTTAGTTTAATGGTAAAGAGTTAGCAAGTTATATGCCTGTGCCCTAGGTCAATCAATGAAAAAATTAAAGTGAGCGTCTGTGTGTCTCAGTGGGACTGTGGGTCTGCACCTCAAGGCTAGGCCATAAAGTCCAGGCCAGAAACCTCATACAAAACCCATCTGTATGTATATATGTAATCTATAAACACATATATGTATATGCATACATTACATACATAAAGGTAGAAAAACCTATCGAAAAGGGATGCATGGAAGGATTATGAAAGAGACTTGGGAGGAACTAGAGGAAGGAAATAGAAATGAAAATTTGATGTAATAGATTTTGATTAAGATGTGAAAATAATAAAACCACACAAAAATTCACTTTGCTAAAGATAATTTTAAAATAACTTAATATTTTTAAAAACTTGGATACTTTGTGATTTCACATCAGGCATTTTGATGTCACTTATCTATCTCCTATATCTGTCCACTGCCCTTCTAACCTTAAATAAATTTTAAAGTTAATGTATCATGAACAAAATTACTCTTGAAAATTGAAAGGCTCTACTATTATTACAGTAATGAATAATAAATTGTTTTAATTTAGGTATATTTTCCATTTTTCAGTAGGTAGAACTGATATTTCGGTTTTTTAAATTTAATTTTAATTTTTTCATTAAAAGACGTCATCTCCATCAATGTATCCCCCTGCTCCCTCTCCTCTCCCCCTCCCAATCCATCCAAGCCAGCTTTCAGCCTCACCCCTCCCCATCCTCCCATCTCCTCCCTCAAAAGGGCAAGAAGTCCCAAGGTGGACCAGCCCAGCTTCCACTCCTGGCATGTCCAATTCACTCATCTGAAAGTCATCGCTGGGCTGGGCGTTCCTCTACAGGGCTCCAAGTTGCCAGCCCAAGAACAGGAACACAATCTGATCCCATCCCTCGTGATTCCACACACTGCTCAGGCCAGTTTTAAGTCGCCAACCCCTCAGAGGGCCCAGCTCCCCCTCCCGATGGATCTCCATTGGCAATTCCTGATTCATTGAGCTCCTCAGAACTCCAGCCAGTCATCACCATGGGAACCTTCCTCATAATCCCTAACCCCTTGCTCATATAGACTCTCCTCTCTTGCTCTCAGCTGGACCAGGAGCTCTGTTCAGTGCTCAGTCATGGATCTTTGTCTCCACCTCTATTCTTTGTTGGATGTAGATTCTGTGATGATGCCTAGGGTGTTTATTCATTTGATTATAGGGAAAGTCCTGTTTAGGCACCCCCTCTACCATGATTTGCAGACTTGGCCAGGGACATCCTGCAAGTTCCTGGACATTTCCCTAGCACCCAGTCTCTTTCCAATCATTTCAAAGAGTATTTTTCTCTTTAACTGCTAACTACTCGATAAAGTACATACCAAAAATGGCCAATATGCACAAAGCAAGAAAAAAGCGTTTCCAACAGAGTTTTAGAATAAGACTATGGTTTGGAAATCTGTCTCGGGTTGTGGCATTTGATTTCAAGTATTTTTTTTTCACACAAGATGGCTGGCTGGAGCTCTGGGGAGCTCACTTAATCAAGAACAGCCACTGTGGAACAATGGAAAAAAGAGCTGGGCCCTCCAAGGATAGGCAAGTGTCAATTAGCATGGGCAATATATGAAGCCACGAGGGGTGGGATCAGATTGTGTTACTGTGCGTGGGCTAGCACCTTGGAGTCCATTCCTTATAGAGGAACACCTAATCCAGTCTTGATATTGGGATGAGGAAATCAGACCTGCCTGGAGTGGATGTGACACACTGAGCTGACTCATCTTTGGGACTTCTTGCCCTTTAGGGGGAAGGGATGGGAGGATGGGGAGGGAGGAGGCTGAAGGCTGACTGGGAGGGAATTGGGAGGAGGGAAGGGAGGGGGAGCAGGGGGACACGACACAAGGAAAAAAACTTTAAAAAATGAATAATATATATAAAAAATCTTTGAATGAAACATTGATTTTAAATTAGTAAAACAAACACTGATTCATGCCATACAATTTAGTGCCCTATATATAGCTATTATTATGTGGAAGAAAACTCTTACAGATTAAAATCCTTAGAGAAACTTGATATTTTGGTTAATTCTGAAGCTTTATAATATTGGTCAAGAGATAAAAAACTAGAAGATAGCTTGACATTATCACTTCAAATAGCTATATAAGCTTTTTTCGATTTTTTTTTTTTTACCATTTTATGTATGACCAACGTTGCCTTTTGAACACTAGGAGATAATGAAGTTATTTTATTGTTTATTGTTTGTGGAAATATATAAAATTACTGTATTTCTGGAAGACAGTTTTATCTTTTTAAAACGTTTTGTTATGCAAATAGATATAGCTATCACCCTGCACAAAACTGGAGTCCAAGTAGATCAAAGACCTCAACATAAACCCAGTTACACTGAACCTGATAGAAAGAAAGTGGGAAATACCCTTAAACATTGGCACAGGAGACCACTTCCTAAATATAATACCAGTAGCATAGACACTAAGAACAAATAATTAGTGGGACCTCTTGAAACTAAGAAGCTTCTGTAAGGCAAAGGACACTGTCAATAAGGCAAAATGACTGCCTACAGAATGGGAAAAGATCTTCAACAATGCCACATTTGACAGAGGATCTCTAAAATATATTGAGAACTCAAGGAAGTAGAAGTCAAAAAATCAAATAATTCATTAAAAATAGGGTTCAGAGATAAATAGGAAATTCTCAACAGAAGAATTTCAGATCATTGAAAGACAAAGAACTGCTCAACACACTTAGCCATCAGGGAAATGCAAACAAAAACAACTCCAAGATACCACCTTACACCTGTCAGAATAGCTAAGATAAAAAACACAGATGACAGCATATAATGGAGAGGAAGGGGAACACTCTTCCATTGTTGAGGGGAGTGTAAACTAGTATGGCATTTCCTCAGAATACTGGGAATCAATCTCCCCCAAGGATCCAGCAATACCACTATTGGGCATATACCCAAAGGATGCACATATACCCAAGGCATTAGCTCAACTATGTTCATAGCAGCATTATTTGTAATATCCACAACCTGGAAACAGTCTAGATGCCTCTCAACTGAAGAATTGATTAAAATTGTGGTACATTTACACAATGGAGTACTACTCAGCAGTAAAAAAATTGACATCCTGAAATCTGCAGGCAAATAGATGGACCTAGAGAGTATCATCCTCAGTGAAGTAACACAGACCCAGAAATATAAATATGTTATTTACTCACTCACAAGCAAAGGATAACCAGGCTGCAAACCACAATCCCCATGTAGCTAGGTAATAGGAGGATCTTAAAGGAAGTATCCATGGATCCCTCTGGGAAGGGGAAATAGAGAAGATCTCCTGAGTAATTTGAGATCATATGGGGAAAGGGATAATGGGGAGGTGGGAAGAGATCATGAAAGAATGGGATGGTTGAGTAGAAGGAGTAACAGAGAGGGAGAACAAAGAAATAGATATCTTGATAGAAGATTCCATTGTGGGATTAGAAAGAAACTTGGTGCTAGAAAAATACTCAAGAACCCAAAAGATGTCCCTGGATAGGACTCCAAGCAATAATGGAGAGGGTGTTTCAACAGCATTTCCCATATAATAAAATGAATGACCATCCTAATTGCCATTATAGAACTTTCATCCATCAACTGATGGGGGCAGAAGCAGAGATCCATAGCTAAGCACTGGGTCGAGATTATACAAGCAAATGGATGAGGATCATGAGGAGGAGACCCACAGAGACAATTGACCCAAGCTATTGGGAGCTCACTAACTCTGAAATGACAGCTGAGGAACCTTAATGGAAAAGAAGTAAACCCTCTGAATGTAGAGGACAGTCAGACAGCATGCGGAGTCTTTTGTATTTGGACCAGATTATTCCTAGTGCTTGAACTTGCTTTTCTGATCCCATTCCCTGCAAAGGAACATTTTAGTCGGGTGTGATACTGGAGGGAGGGACTCAGTCCTACCTCAACTGTATATGGCAGACAGAACTGACTGACCTTGGGAGTCCTTACCCTTCCTAAGGAATGAATGGGGGATAGGGTGGGGCGAGGGTAAAGGGTGACTGGGAGAGATAGGGAAAGAGAGGGAGCATTGGTGGGTGCGAGAAAATACTTTTTAAATAAAAATGCTTTGTTACTTTCTGAAAATATCAAATATATTGTTTCTTTCCACTTTATAAGCTATCCTCAAATAAAAGAAAGACAAAATTAAACATAATTTTAACTGTTTTCTTTTACTTAATTCCTTGAGTTCTTAAAATAATCCCTATATAACGAATGCACCTTTATAGTTAAAGTCATAAATGTATTCATGTGAAAAATCCAACCTTACTTTAGAGATAGACATTGGGCATGTTCTTGTAAAGTTACATGAAAGAAACTTACTGGGTATACTGTCTGGTATATTTAGATGTTTCTTCATCATATTGTTCTGCTGGTTTCACAGGAAGTCCCACTGCAGCTCCCAGAAGAAATTCTTCTTCATGTCTCATGGGAAGTCTTCGTGCTGGTCGCAGAGCAGCTTCTTGTGCAGAACTCACAGCACACATCCCGAAAGGACTCACGGTTGTTCTTGGCCTTGCTTGTCTGTTACTGTATCCTACTGCAAGATTCTCAGCATGTTCTCTACCATATTGATCAGAGTATCCTCTTGCAGGGCTCACAGATCGGCTCCTTGCAGGAATCATTGCAAGTTGTTGAGCAGGCATCACAGAAAGATCTTCAGCAGGATTTACAGCATAACCTCTTTCAAATCTGACAAGTCTTCTACCTTCAGGTGCCCAACCAGGACCCTCTGCTGGTCTCCAAACTGGTACTTCAGAAGATCTAGTAATTTCCTTCATAGGTACTGCCAAAGATCCCCCTTCTCTTGCAGCACGACCATAGTCATCAAGCAACTAAAGAAAACAGAGAAGAAAGGACTAACTTCTCAGATATTAAAATTCAGAAAGTTAGTAGGCACACTTAAAATTTCTAAGTGTGTCTGGGTAAAAATATAGGTTGGATTTTAATATGCTTAGATTATTTGAGATTATTTATACAGATTGTTTCAATTTCAACCAATTTTGAAGAGATGAACATCCTTGTTATCTTTTCTTCCTATGAAGAAATCATCCAAGTGTTTAGACAGAAAACAGCTATTAAGAATGCCGTACTTGTTTCATCATGAATTTAAAAATTTAAAATGTAAGATCAGCTTTGTCACAACTTCTTTTTCAAGCATTTCAAACAACCATTTTCTCATATAAAACTTTCTTTTGAAAAGAGAAATGGAGGAAATGAAAAATCAGATATGGTCTTAGGATATACACTTGCAGCAAAAGAGTAATAATAATTATAATATAAAGAGTAATAATAATAATAATAAGGTAATTAAGAGGAAATTGATACTTTTTGAGTAAATCTTCCCTATAGAGTTTTTGGTTTTAATTGAGCATATAGCTTATACTTTAAAATTAAAATTAAGTAAATATATTTTAAAAAGTAAAAGCTCTGAAACTGATATTAACCAGAAACAAACAAGCTATTATTTTATCTAGTTCATACTATAGCCATGCCAACATAATACATAATTTTTGTGACTATACTTTATGAAGAAAGAGAAGAATCATAATACGTATTGTGTTTTCTCATATGGACTATATTGGTATTGGACTATAATGTTGATAGTCTGAGAGTAATGTTTAACAGTGGCTAGAGTTTTGCATGCACTGTGTATAAGATATGCTGACAGTTGTAAACTATAGTTACTGTATAATAGCTGGTTAAAGAGAAATAAGTATAGAATAGACATCATGAAAAAATGATCTTTGCTACTTACTAACTTGAAAATCTCATGCTGTGATGTGGAAATGTCTTTCTGTATGCTGTGAATATCATTGAGATTTGGGAACTGGTGTTCTGAGGTGGCCAGCAGGACCAAACCATGGAGCTAAATGGGCCAGAAACCTATTGTAATAGATGGTATCCTAACATTAGCCAAATACCCACATAAAGCCTGAGAAGTCTTAAAAAGGGTTCTAGAGCAGAAACAGAGCCAAAACTAGTCTGGTTCCCAAAGTCTCACAGAAGACTCAGTAGCATGTGATTGATTTAAGGTTTCTGTTTATTTTGAACAAAAAGGAAGCAGAGTCAGAGATGGTTTCTTAGTAGCAGCATTTCTTGGGTCTGCTGTGTTTTCTGGTGGTGAACAGAGATGTGGCCCCTTTAAGAGAACTTCATGACTCAGCTTTATCTGCAAAAACTATGTGGCTCTTTAATAGAGTACACGTATTTTAAAAGCTTTTCTGGTTGAAAAATGATTAAGGATTTGCAATAAAACAGATTCAGATGGGAAAAACCTGTAAATAGGTTACAATGTATGTAAAAGGTACTTAGGCTTCAGAGAGAAAAGAAAGAGGGTAGAGTAAGTCCCTAAAAAGAGAAAAATAGAGTAATAAAAATATAAGCTATGTAAAGATGAAAAATATACAAAGAATCTGGATTATGCTTATTATTGTGTTTTAATTTTTTAACTGTTAATGAGCTAACTGCAGAAAAACAATTGATTTCAAAGGCTGCAAAGTTAAACAAAAAATACATTTTAAATGTATCTGGACTTTGAAATTTGTGTCTAAGAATACCTTGCTTTGGAAGAGTTCTGCTTTTGTTTCCAGAGAAGATGAGAACCTGTGGATTGCTTCTAGGCTCTTATGATTTCATCAACCAAGACCACCTTAAAATTCTCTCATGGGAAGGCTACAGACTAAGATGATTCAGCCTCAGGATCCTCAAAAATATTATCAGTGCCCCTTAATCAGCAAAAAGTAGTAATAGAAAAGTACACCCAAATTCCCAAAATATTGCTTATAAATGTTTGTTTTCATTATAAATAATTCGGCGGGTCTGAACTGTGGAGCTAGCTGGGCCAGAAACCTCAATGTAACATACTTGTCTTCCTATTGGAACTCCATGTAAATGAAGAAAGAAAGGGAAATACTGGAATAGAAAATGATATGAAGTGGGGGATAGGAACTCAGGATAGTGGAGAAACAAACAAAAGCTGGAGGGAGTGGATGTCTGTTGTTAAAACAGTATTTTAAGGACATGAGAGCACAACTGCACACATGTACTCGGAGTGATTGAAGCTGCAAGCATATGACTTGCACAAGATTGAATCAACCAATATCCCAATATGGAGAAAGTTGTAGAATAGAGACTGAATAGTATATAACCAGAATTGTGTGTCTGATATTCAGGTGCTTTGTAGATGATGACTCATTTAAACCTCATAGAGACTCTATGAAGTAGATACTGTTATCTTTATGCTATGGGTGAGCAAAATAAAGACATAATGATAAACTAAATTGTTCATGATAGCAAGGTGTTACATGATCAAAATGAAAACCTTACCATTCTGATTCTGAAAGACTACATTATCAGTACTATAAAGTGCTTTTTAAAAAATGAGGTGAAAATTACTTATCTCAGGTTTTGGTGTATATTCCATTCTGAGCTAAATTATAAACAAATAGGTTATGTACAAGATTCTTTTAGCACTAATTTCTTTAGAAGTGGGTTTACACATATTTTTGTTGTGCATTCAAATAAACTCAATTCCTATAAACCACTGTAAAATAAGTGATCTCACTGTGTCCTATTATCTTCTCTACCAGAGTTGTGTTACAAAGTGATTATAACCCTTTTCTCTATCATTATTCTTTTACTGTCATTCACAGGGATTTATTTTTAATTTTGATATCTGCTATTTTGTTGTTTCAGTAATAAAATCAGTTTTCCAGTAGACTAACTGGAAGAGTAATACAAAACCATGACTATTGCATATTAACCTATGGGTGAGCACACAGAATTATGTTGAAAAGTCATAGTTAATGATGAGATTTTAGGTTGTCTAGAAAATGTGGAACACAAGGGAAGCATTCCTGATGTATGATAGAAGTGGAACCCAGGGCTCTACTACTTAAATGCTACTATTGATACTATTATTGTACTTTGATTACTTCAGAATAATTACAGGAAATAATTTAAATTAATATAATTGTTTATTTGGTTAACAAATTTTTCTTTGGTATTTTAGGCCATATAAAGTGCTACAAGGAGTCCTGAAATTTTATAAATGCTTCATTTATAGGTACAGAAAATAAGAAACATTATAGCAAATACCATGTTCAAGATATCAAAGCTACTTGTGGACAATGTCAAAACAAAAGAAAAATAAAGTCAGATAATTCTCAAACCAGTACTCCTCCTACACCCTCTAACATCAGTACTCCTCTCTGCATCTAGATTTCACATATCTAAATCAATGTCATGTGGTAATGCTTGTGAATTAGTTTACTAACAATATAAGACAGAATTTAGAGATTTTGAGGTATGGCAACATATAACCCAGGCTGACTCTGGAGTGGCTATGTAGCCAAAAATGATTTTGATTTTTTTTCTGATCTTCCTCTGTCTCCTAAAAGCTAGGGCTATCTAAGGATTGAACTCAAGTCATTATACAGAGTAGGTAAATATTCTATCAACTGAACTAGAGTTCTGAAAGATTTGTTTATCCTTATTTTTACAAATATTAGTTTTGCCTAGCTATATGTATGAACAACAATGTGCTTCTGGTGCCCATGGTGGTCACAAGAGGGTGTTTGGTCTTTGGAACTGGGCTTACTGATGTTTGTAAGCCATCATTTGAGTTCTAGGGAGTGAATTCTTAACCACCAAACTATCTCTTTTGTCTTTCTAAATTATATTATCTAAAATAATTTTTAAATGTGTTTTTGTGAGGTTTGTAGTTGACAGTTTCAAACTTGGAGAGTTGCTTTGAAATAGGTTTCCTACTGTGAATTTACCTACAATAACTAAACCTTTTTAAATAATGTAAAGGTAAGATTTAGGTCAATCAATTCTGAATTTTCATAAATTACTAATTATTTAAGTTTGAAATAATGACCACTAATCATATTGGGGTTTAAATAATCACTGACAAAAATAAATTGGCATCTATTATATTTTGCATATTTTTTGATGATTAAAAATTGCTCTTTGTAATTGAGTTTGCTACAAAATTGTTAAACTATATTTGTTAAAAAGTTTCTAGTCTGAGCTTTATTATTTAAAACAACATATTATTCTAAATTGTCACAAATATGTGGCATTTCAAATTAAGTGATAAAATATTTTCAGTGGACCTATATTTCATCTGTTTTAAGTGACAAACCATGTAATGTTTAGAGATGCATATATCTTTCATAAACCAGTGTGAAAACAAAGAAATGACATGTATGTAAAATACAATACCTAGATAAAATAGCTTACTTCTTGATAACTGGGAAACACACACACACACACACACACACACACACACACACACACACACACACACACACACACACACTTATCCAAACTAAACATCTTAAAACTGTCACCAACTTAATCTCTTTCTGTCGGTCTATCTGGGGGTTATATTAGCATTTATCATTTAAAAATAGTGGGTTTTACTGTATGGAAAAATGTCATCCTCAGTTCTTTCTGCTGCCATGGAAGCAACAGTATGTACAAAACAATGAAAAAAAATTGCTTTCTGGCTTTTCAAAAGAAAACATGAACACAGTGCTATGATAATTATTTTCAGCAGTAATTACCACAATATCAGCACTGAAGTAGCCAACAATGCTAATTTAAATATGACCATGCTGACCTTTTTCTGTTTGCTGACCACTCCTGTTTTAAAGGCAACTCTCAGAAGTACTTAATTGGTAGAAGATAATCTCTATTGCTAATAAAATTGTCATATTAAAAATGGATTTGTTCACAGATTTTATAGTAATTTGGTGTATATACTGATTCTCTAGTATATGAGTGTTAATTTACTTGCTTTAACTTTTGTTAACTTTAACAAAGATATATTCACAGAAAGAGATGTCCAGTGATTTCAAACAAAACTTCCATATAAACAGAAGTAGAATAATAGTGCTATTTTTTATCCCCTTTATTTATTATACATATAAATGTAGGCAACAATAAAAAAGAAAAAAATTGGAAAACCCTAATTTGATGAATATAAGATTACTCCACACACGGCATTCATAATAACACATGCCTTATTTCCTTCATCGTTAATTTAGGCTATTGATTAAGTAATATTGATAATGTGATCAATATGTCTTTCATTTAAGAATTACTCACTTATGAGGCATCAAACTGATTCTTGTGGTTATCTATTTCCATTATATTTTACATCACTTCCTTCAGGCATCTGCTCAAATTTTCCATTATCAGACAGAACTTGACTGACCATCCTGTCTAATATCAATTTATCCTACATTTTATTTTTGAATGAATATTTGTGGAACATAAAAAACTTTAAAATTATCCTTTTTTTAGAAAAAACCAAGGTCCACAGAGGTAAAATGTCTTTTTATCCAAGGTAACTCTGTTTATTAAAACAAGAATAACCAAAACAAATAATAAACTCATGATGGGACTAAAATCTATACTTTTCATCTTCTCATCTCTTTATTTAATGACTTCTACTGTACAAGACTACTGCATTCTGATCTTAGAGATGAAGTTTGTGCTTGTATAATACTCTCAAGACACACAATGGTTTTAGGCAGTGAAGCTTAACCATATATAACCATAGCCTTTGTAATGAACATAAAAATTAAATCATTTTTGGAAAAAAGCTCATTGGGGAATGTTGAATACATTAATATTAGATAAAATGTTAGATACTGTCAGTTGACTTGTGAGTTTCATAACATGCAGAGGGTTAGTAAGGAGGACCAACAGTATGCTTTAATGAAATTATTCTTCCAGAGTAACATAGTCTTTATAATCAACAGCTCAAAAATTAGATATGTAATATTTATCTGAGTCTCAAATCCCTTAAATATTAATGTAAAAATTTTAGCTAATTTCCAGAATTGTAGAAATAAAATAATTTGTCAATAAGCATCTTATGAATTATAAACAATTTTTAAAATCAATACATATTATCAGTGATAATACCAAAGCAATAGATACCCACATAAATATAGTATTGGATATACTAGAATCTCACTATAATACCTTTATATTCTGTAGAAAAGAAAAAAATAAGATCCATTTCAACTTACTAAGAACTAAATTCTTTTGAGGATGCTTGAAAGTGTTTAATGTAGTATTCCAGTAATCATGAGTATAAAATATAGAACTGAATTACAGTATTGATTCGTATATTTAACTTTAAATTCTCTTATAATACAAATATGACATCTATTTTCATCTTTATATTTATCTTGAAGTTATCAAAGTCATTCATTAAAATTTGAAGTATATTCATTCACTCAGGTTCACTGTTACTTCATAACTGATGAAGCACTCTGATTTGAAGAGGAAGTCCTGCCTGTGATAATAATAATTAGTTAAGATCAAGACTCTAAAAGAACAAAAGTTGGTAAAAGAGAAGATACTTAGAGAAAAGAATGAGACAGGATATGTCACTCTTAACTAATGATTTCTTTTACATTTTGTGAAGAAATTTGAGTATTTCATTTGACATGTTAGAAGAGATTTAAAAAACACAAAGGGGGAATCTACTAAAAAGGAAGTACCCTTATAAACAAAGTTGATGCAATTTTTTACTGAAGATATAACAGCAAAGTATAAGGTAGAGTAATAGACTGACAAAACTACTTGTGGACAGAAAGTGCTTCCCTACCATACTAACTTGCAAAACGCTCTTACCATCTCTTCCCATACCAACAAATATTCCCCCAAGTAAGTCAACGTTCCTATTATTTCATGGAGATGGTATTAAGTCCTATTTTATCTAGGCAAAAATGAGTTACATTTATTTGTGCTTCAGAATATTACTTTAACTGTGTGAAGAGGTGCTACATTTATTTATTCTGCATTTGTTTAATGATGTAAGGATGTGTGTTTAATTATGTAAAGATGTGTTGCTATTTTACCTTGCCTGCCTAAGGCACCTGATTGGTTTAATAAAACACTGAATGTCCAATAGCTTGGCAGAAGAGGGATAGGTGAGGCTAGTAGGCAGAGATAAGCAATAGGAAGAGGAATCTAGGTCTGAGAAAAGGGAGAAAAACAAGAGAAGGAGAAAAGGGAGATACCTAGGGCCAACCAGGCAGTTACCAGTCACCAGATAAGAGAAGAAGTGAAAGTGTGATATACAAAAGAAAGAAAAAAATAAAAAGCCCCATGGCAAAAGGTAGATAAACGGGTTAATTCAAGTTAAAAGTGCTAATCAGAAATGTATCTAAACTAGGTCGAGCATTCAAAACTACAAGTAAGTCTCTGTGTCATAATTTCAGAGCTGGTTGGTGGCCTAAAAGAAAAATTCTGGTACAGATGGCAGCTTACCATGCTTTCTATACAGATATTACCTATATCTGAGATGTATCTTATTACATGTCTCCTAAATAATGAAGATGTAGTGTGTTGTTATGCTTAATTAGAAAGTGATAATATTTTCACTTATTTGATATTTTCTCTGAGGAATAGGAAACATGAGGAGGCAAATTGTTGTTAGGATTTAGAACTTTCTTAAGAATTTCTCATTTTCTCTCCACAAAAGTCCTCTTTGGTAATTAATACATATGATTTGAGGGGTTCATGTGCATACAGATATCATTTAAAACTGCTCTCTTTGAAGATCATTGTAACACTGAATCAATAATTAAAGAATACAAATGACAATATTTGACAATTTTTGAGCCAACATCCATTTTTTCATGAGAGCTATAGAATATTATTTCTATATTTTTTTATTTCTGTGAAAACTCTTGGTAAAAAACAAAGGAACACGTTGAAAATTTTAATGAAGCAAAAGGCAACATGAACTTATTTTTGTGTGTATTTATTCTTGAATAAAGATACTAAAATTGACCAAAGAATCCACTTTCTCAATAATTGCTTACTTCTCTTTTAAAGTATGTAGTGTTTGTTTTATGAAATGGTCAGCAATAAATACAAGCTAAATATTGCCTTTCTCTGATAAAACAATGAATTTAAGAGACTATGTCTTTAAATTAATGGAGACTGACCAAGGAAGACAACTATTATGAACATCTGGACCCAACATGCATGTTCACACAAATTAACACACACACACACACACACACACACACACACACACACACAAACACACAACTTCACATTTAAGTCAGTACTTATTTTGAGACTAAGTCACACTTAGTTTTATTTCTTCTTTGGGCATAATCCATTTTGTAAATATTATATTCTGTATTGAAAGAATTTCTCTCAAGTATCACTAAATTCACAGTATCTTCACTGGGTTTCAGTTCTTAATTTCCATATGAAATTTTTTTCTTTGAAAGATCAGTTATCCCCATGGTACATATACCTGCTAAGTTCTCACAAAATTACATAACATAATAAAATACTCATAATTTGCGTTTGAACAAAAAGAAATACATCATTCTGCTTATGCATATATTAGAATCCTATGAGAATCCTATGATTGATTCTTATTTGGCTGCATTATAAAATTTTTAAACCATGAACAATTAAAACTGAACCAGAATTTAGAGAACAATAATTTTATAAATATCAAAACCAAGGCTCATAAAAGTTTAATTACTCAAATTCAGAAATTATTTGTCTATTTAATAAACAGAGAGAATGGGTGCCTTTTGATACTACTTCCCCTAATATTTTTGGTATAAGCACATGTTGATAATGGCAATGAAATTCCTTGAGCCTCAAATTTCCAAACAAGTTCTCATTATGAATAATGTCTTTTCAATGTATTTCTTTAGAGAACTTAACATTTTCTCATATACAAATTTATATAAAATGTTAGATTTATAATATCAATTTTTAAAAGTTATGATATTTTTAAAGTAATAAAGTAAATAAATATTGGTAATATTTATGAAGGAGTATCATGGAGAAAATATTATTCACATCTTAAAGTTGCCTAACACTTTTAAAAGGCTATACATGATGAATATAAAACCGTATGCATTGCTTAGCAATGTAAACTCCTTAAAAATTAAATTGAAATTTTCACATGACAAAACATTATTGTACTCTACAACTTCAACAACACGATAATATAAACTAGTCAGTTACAAAAACATTATTTTAAAATAAAAATGATTTTGAAATTACAATAACCTCTCAACTATATTTATGTCTTTATATGCTCTCTGCACTTCAATTACCCTTTGTTATTTATTAGATCATGTCCAAATTTCTGAACCTGATTTTAAAACACAATTTAGCATTATCTTAATGATATTACTTTCTTATAAGTTCCTTTTTTGATGTTAGGCTTTGTACCTCACTATTCTATTCTCACAGTTGCTCATCATTATTTCTTTGTACCTTTGTTAAGTTTCTTTTTTGTGAAAAGAAAACGCTTACTGCCTAGTTACATTTATACCAATACCTATATACAGAAAAGCAAACTTCCACTTCAAATATACTCTTTGAATTTATTTCAGTTCCCTCATTATAGGAAAAGGGTACCCAGAGAAGTGAATTGACTTGTTCAAAAGTTTGTATTTATTTTATATTATAGTCTAGAGTCTGGAACACATTCTAGGTTGACAGATGCCCAAGCTTATAATCTTCCACTGCATGCCACTTTATTTCATTAAAACTCATATTAAGCTTTCCCACTCACTCCTGCCAGCATCTCAACACCCACAGACATAGCCCTAGAATAATGACTCATGAATTGTCTTTGTTCATGAACTATGTTTGCCTGGTAAGTCATCCTTCCACTCTTCAATATGCCCCTATTACTATCTCGACACCCACAGGCCTAACTTCAGACCAAGGCCCCTGAGCTGACTTTGCTTGGCATATGTCCAATGAAATAGCTCATATACCACTTTTACATAGCCTATCTTAGATCACATAGCCCATGCCCATCTACATCAGGGCATAATTTTACATTAGACACACAACTAAAGGAAAAAGTCCACATTCCTTACAAGAACTGCCAAATATATATATATATATATATATATATATATATATATATATATATATATATATATATATATATCTCCAAGACTGTGTAAGAGCTGAACAGACTCCTGCGCAAATGTTATATTTGAGCAGATTCAATAGAATTCATATGGCATGCATTCTCCTTTTGTGAAGCAGTTGTCAAACTTGTGGTCAACTTATAATAGAATTATACATCAAGACTGAAAAGATTTGGTCCTGGACCTCAATTACAATGGTGGACCTGGTGGAAAGATGAGGCTATGACCATTGAAAAGTGATGTAGAGAGATATGGAAATATCCCAAGCCCAACTTCTTGGAAAGGTAGATTGTGCTTTTGTAGAAAGACAATCTCTATATGATGACTACACCCTGGCTTTATGCCATGCAGTGGCCTTGAATGCTTGGGTCAGAATTGAAGAAGTAGGGAAGAAAATTGAGTCATTTACTGAAGTTATGCAGGACCCAAAGGAGCTTTCATTGATTTCTTACAAAGATTGACATCAGCAATAAATAGAGTAATGCCCATTTCAGAAGCTAGAAAATAAGTATTGAATCTCTTGCTTTTCAAAAGGCTAATGCACAATGCAAAAGGGTAATTAGGCTGTTAAAGGCAAGATGAGCACCTTTGGAGAAATGGATCCAAGATACAATCAAACCTGAATCTTAACCATGATAACACTTGGATAGAAAAGTTGATTTCCAGGGGTTTGAAGAAATATCTAAATGTCAATCGCTTCAATTGTGGTAAACAAGGTAACCTAAAAAGGGATTGTAAACATGGGGTTCCTAGAACTATGTTTTTTCTAAGAATAATCCCAATCCCAACCCCAACACAATGCCCCTCCTTTATGAAATATGCAAAAGGTGTGGTAAAGGCCAAAATTGGATAAGTAAATGTAGGTCAACAAGGGACAGTCAGCATAAACCTTTGCCATCGAGAAATGCCTTGGGGGGCATCTTGCAGGTCCCTATGTCAAATTTGCTTCAGTCATTCCCTGTGACAATGGGGGAGATTACTTCCCAGAGCAATTAAAGTACCTAATGCCTATTGTAAAAATCCATACTGTTCTGGATGATAGAACAGTTTTAAAAGATAAAACAAAAATTTCAAGAGGAACTATAAAGAAAATATAAAAATTAGAATTGAGTGAGACCTCTTGATTAGAAGAGGTGATAATTCATGACCTTTCAATCTAAACTAGCTATAAAACTAACAAATACTTGCCATTTGATCAGATATAGTTTAATAAAAGGAACACCCCCACAATACTGAGTTTGGGGAAAGGTTTTGTTTTTGTTTTCCAGAATGAAGACATTTAGCTAAGGAATCTGAAGACCACGGGACAAATGAGACAAGTAAGGAAAAGCAATAAATCATCCAGAAAAAAAATATTCCAGGAAAAGGAGTAAATTGGTCTATTAGCTTATTACATCCCCAATAGAATAAATTTTAATAAATCTCAAACGTTTGTTTCTTCTATTCTCTATAGACATATAATGTGAATGGTATTTTTGTAGTCCTAGTTCAACAGAAAATTAAAGATGGATTTTGAATTAGAGTGTGGCTCTCTCCTTCTCTAAATATAAGCATGGTTGTTAAAGTAAAATCCAAAATATCTATTTCATGTCATAAAAGCCACCTGATATGTGCCAGAAGAAAAACCAAAATTAAGGCACATTGCTACTAATCTCAAAATCCTTTGACTTTATTTTGACTCTTTGAAACTTTTAAGATACTAATCTCAAAATTTATAAGATATATGTATGTATATATATACATACATATATCTTCTTGTCATGATATTAATGGTCATATAAAGTACTATTCTAGGGAAAAGCTTCATCTAGCTTCCTATACATGGTTTTCAGGTTTGAGTCTATATCTAGTAATTAAGGATTAAATTTTTGTACCCTGTATGTAGATAACACATATTGATCATTTACCCTTTTTAAAATATGCTTTATTTGACATGGAAAATGTTTTAGGTTTTCTACAGTGAAAGATAAACTTTTCTAACAGCAATTTCTAAAGACTCCAAAAGGAAGATCGGGGGTCCTACAATGATGATTCCATATGGACTATGATAATGCCACTAAGCTAACAAATACTACTCACAGAATGGCTTTGGATTACAACCTTCTCAGGACAATTTCTAGATGGCAAGCTGAGATGACCCAGCCTTACAGGCTACTCTAGCTAGGACTTGAGATAAGCTCTGTACTTTACCATTACACAGAACCTAAACAAAACCTGTTAAATCTACCCCTCCCAGGGTTTGACAATTAACTCAAACTTTTCTTTTCAGGATCCCTTAAAGATGTCATCCCCACAAGACAGCAGAAAGCAAATTTAAGAGCATGATACATATAATCCCAAGAGGTAGGGTGCTAGTTTTTTGTCTTTCAATGGGTTATGGATAATTGTCATTGTTTATGGTGGTTGGTTACAAGTTGTTATTGGTAATGGTGAAGAAAAAAAGCTAAACAAAGGAAATTAGATTCAGGGTTCTTGTTTTGAAGAGAGAAAATGGCAATACAGATATAATAAAAGGGTCAGATTATTGAGTCTACTCTGAAAAGAAAAAAGGAGGATATTAATATGGTAAGATAAATGGTAGATTATCGAATATACTTTTTAAAAAAGCAACTAGTATTTTTCAATTGGATTGTACTTTTGGACATTGTATACAAATTTTGTATGCTGATACAAATTTGGGACTAATTTTGTTAGAATGTACCGTATATACATTTCTTCTCTTATTCAAGGTATTGCACCTATACATCTCATTTGACAACACAATGCAAATTGCAAGTCTTTGTAAGTTATTCTTATAAACTACTTAGGATAATAAAGAAATGAAGTTTAGTAGTCATTACAATCAAACTTATAGGCTTGTTAGGTATGTTTTTAAGGTCAAACATACATTTTAGATAGACATGTTATTTTCAAACACTTCAGAGATCTACAGAGTATGGCATTTAAGATGTTTTTAATAACATTGGTTCTTTTTTATGACAATGAGGCATGTCTGTTCCTGGCAGCACCAATATACTTTAGAGATGATGTACACTGAAGAAACTCCATATGGAGTTTACTTTCTTTGTAGCAAAAGTTAGTCACTGAGTAAGAAAGGGCTCTTTCCTTGACTACTAACAGTATGCTATGCAAAATGGACTAGTAGGACAAGCAAGAAAGGACTGCCAAAACTTTCCAAGACAAGGCAGGAAGGTCTTTAAAATATCCTGCATCACAAATAAGTGTGTCGTATATATTTGGCCTATATGCTGAAGATGTATTCCCACAACATTGCAGAGGAACCATGGGTGATTGTCCAAGCTGCTAGCTGCTTTGTCATTTCTCACAATGTTTTGGAAGCCACTTGCTTGCACTTCCTGTTTACTTAGTTAATATTTCGTTCTTGGATCTCTAAGGGATCTAAAGGCTATATAGTTATAGCTTTCTTAGATAAAGGAAAGAAACTCACTAAGAGATATAAAGTATGTTAATGAGATATCAAAAGAGAGTTTCGGGTTGTTAATACAAGTTAAAAAGTGAATTATGTACAATCCTTTAAACTAAAGAAGATAGAATATATAGTGAAGTATTTTCTCTGACTTTGTTAATTACTAATGGACTGAACATTACTGATGGAATTATTGCTTGTATACACTGTATATAGACATTATACTTATAGCTTTTCTTGTATTATAGATTTTTTTATTTTAGACAAAAAGGAGAAATGTGGTAATATTTTGTTTGTGCTCTAACAAATTAAGCTTACCCCCAAATAAGAGGGTAGAGCTAGGCACTAATTAACTATAGAGGCCAGGCAGTAGTGGCACACACTTTCAATCCCAGCACTTGGCATCTCATGCCTTTGATCTCAGTACTTGAGAGGCATATGCCTTTAATCTCAGCACAAGGGAAGTGGAGACAGGAAATTATATGGCTGGGACAAGAGAGGAATAGCAAAGGGGAGGAGACAGGAATTTACCATTTTCAGCATGAGGATTTAATAGAAGGAGTCTCTCTAGTGACCAGCTACTCTTTCTTTCTTATCTTTCAGCATTTTCCCCAATATCTGGCTCTAGGGTTTTTTTTTTTTAAGACCAATTAGGATTTGCACTATACCCAGCTATAACAATCTTGGATATATACCCAAAGGATACTCAGTCATACCGCAAGGACACTTGCTCAACTATGTTCATAGCAGCATTATTCTTAATAGTCAAAATCTGGAAACAAACTAGCTAACCCTCAACTGAAGAATGAATAAAGAATATGTGCTAAATAGAGTAAAATTCAAATGTAAAAAGCAATGGCATCCTGAAATTTGCAGTCAAATGAATGGAACTAGAAAAAAAAATCATCCCAAGTGAGGTAACCCAGACCTAGAAATACAAACATGGCATTTACTCACTTATAAATAGAAATTAAGAGTAAATTAAAGGATATCCAAGCTACGATCCACAAAGAGAGGCTAGGTAACAAGGGGGTCCCACGAGGGACACATCGATTTCTCTGAGAAACAGAAACAGAATGGATCTCATGAGTAAACTGAGGGCTAGGAGAGGATGAGGGGTAGGAACATGAGGGATCTGGATGGGCAAGTTGAGGGCAGTAAAGATGAGGAGAGTAAGGAAAGATGTTTTTATGGGGGCATTTCAGCATTAGAGAAAAACCTGGAGCCAGGGAAACTATAAGAAATCCACAAAGATGAACTTAGCTAAGAATCCTAGCAAAGTGGAAAGGTTGCCTGAACTGGTCATCTTCTATAATCAGATTGGTAACTACCATAATTGTCATCTGAGAGCCATCATCCAGTATCTGATGGAAGCAGATGTAGTGATCTGCAGTGGACAGAGCACTGGGAGGGAGAAAGAATTATATGAACCAGGGGGGTCAAGGTCATGATGGGGGAATCCACAGATACAGCTGACCTAGGTTCTTGAGAGCTCATGGACTCTGGACTGAAATCTAGGGAACCTTCATGGGACTTGCTTAGGTCCTCTGCATGTGTCTGAGAGCTGGATAGCTTGGTATCTTTGTTGGGCTCCTTACAGTAGAATCAGGACCATTCCCTGGCGTGAGTGGACTTTTGGGAAGCTATTTCCCATACTGGGTTGCCTTGCCCAATCTTGATGCAGGAGGAGGAACTCAAATCTTTCCTCAGTTTGATGTGCCATGCTTTATTGACCCCCAAGTGATGACTGCCCTTTTCTGAACTAAGACTGAGGAGGAGTGGATGGGGGAGATAAAGGGGAGGCAGTGTAGAAATGGGAAACCGTGGTAGGGATGTAAAGTAACTGAAACGATTTAATTAATAAAAATAGGGGAACTAAACCAAATAAGCAAAGAATATGGAAATTTTTTAAGCACTAGTGAGGAGTATACAGGAATTACAGAACACAATGAAAAGACAAAATTTTCTAGTTTTGGCAATGGGGATGAGGAGGAGTTGAAGAATACGGGCATAAATTGAGAAGAATTCCAGGTTAATGGCATAAACCAGATCTTAAACAAGATCATAGAAGAAAGCTTCCCAAAACTAAAGAAAGACATACCCATACAGATATAAGAGGGACACAAAAAAAAAAACCCAAATGGAGATCAGAAAAAAACTATCAATGTCATATCATACTTAAAACATTAAATACAAAGCACAAAGAAACAGTAGTGAAAATTGAAAAAAAAAAAAAAAACAATAACAACACAAGTAACATACAAAGAAACGCCCATTAGAATGAAATCTAATTTCTCAGTAAAAACATTGAAAGCAAAATGAGCCAGCACCAATATACTTTTAATACACCATGACTGACCAACAAAACTACTGTACCCAGCAAACTCATTTACTTTTTTAGAATATTATTTTAACTGGGCAAAGGTGTGTTACCGTTGTTTATGCTTCAGAATATAACTTTAACTATGCAATAATGTGTTACATTTGCTTTTCCTGCCTTTGTTAATGATGTAAAGATGTGTTACAGTTGTTTAGCTGTATGTGTTAACTGTGTAAAGATGTGATGAATTTATGTGAATTCAATAAAATTAACCTGGGTTCAGAGAGGCAAGGTTAGCAACTGGTTGACTGGAAGGAGCAAGGATGAGCTCAGAGTGAGTTCTTTTAGTCAGGGCAGTGTGAAAGGGGTGGCTTTCATGATGGCAGCCAAGAAAGTTAGCCAGTTGCTATTCTAACTCTCTGAGCTCACAGGTTTTTAATCTATCCTTTGAATCTGAAATTTTATTAGAAACTATAAAGATTTAGTTAGAACTACCTTTAGTGGCACCAACAAAGCCCTGTCTGAGGGAACAGAATCCCTGCCACCCACGCTGCAGCCAAAGCATAGGGGCTGATTAGTTTAAAGGAAAGCCATTGTTTGTTGAGTGGTAAAGAAGGTAAAACAAGAATTTGCCTTAGTAGAAGGAGAGATAAAAAAAATTTCCATGATTAAAACAGGCTAAATGAATGTACATGTAGCAGAACAAACTGGATAAAGGAAGCAATACTTTAGATTTAAGAGAAGAATAAGCATAGCCAAGAGACCAAGAGACTGTAGAAAGGAAAAAAATGAAACTATAATCATTGAAACACAATACTACTGAGATAACAAACAGGAAGCCTCCTCCAAAACAAAACAAAACAGAAAACCAAAACCAACTAAATGGTTTCAGCTAACATATACCCTTCAATAATATCTTTAAATATTAATGGCCTCAATTTTCCAATCAAATCAGATGAATTGATTAAAAACCAAATTCTACCTCTTTGTTATTTACAAGAAATTCAGCTTCAAAGGTAGGTACCATCTTAAAGTGAAAGGATAGGAAAAAAAACTACACTGATTAAGTAAGACCAGAAAACAAGCATGTGTTTCTATCTTATTTCTGACAAAACAGACTTCAAACCAAAACTAATCAGTAGAGATAAAGAGAACATGCTATTCTAATCAAGAACATTCCATCCAAGAAGGCATGATTCAAACATACATGCACCAAACTTCAGTGCGCTCAATTTCATGAGAAGCACACTACTGGAATTAAAGACATATATTGACAGCAACCAGTTAATAGGAAGTGATTCAATACCACACTATCTCTAAAATACAGATCATCTAGACAAAGAGAAACATCAGAATTGAATGACTTAATACATCAAAATCAAATAGACTTAACAGATACAACAGAACACTGTGTTCAACACCAAGGAATATATATTATACTTAGCATCCCATGGAAGTTTCTAGAAAATAGAGCACAATCTGGTACAAAAAAAATCTTCACAAATTCATCAAAATTTAAATAAGTCCCTGAATCCTATCTGACCACAGTGCAACAAAACTTAAAATTTGCATCACACTAACCTCTCATAATTATACAGACTCATGGAGATTAAACAACTCATTACTAAATGATAACTCAAATAAAAAGGTAAAAAATTAAATTTCTAGAACTATGAAATTGAAATCACAACACAACAAATCCTCTGGGACCCATTAAAGACAGTGCTATGAGACAATATTCCACTTCTAAAAGCCTACATCAAAAAATAATAAAGAATACAAATAAATTACTTAATGACACAACTAAAAAATTTGGAAAAAAAATGAGAACAAATTCCAAATCTAGTGGAGAGCAAGAAAATAAAACTCAACAGAAACTAAAGATGAAGAAACAAAACAATATAAAGAATTAATAAATCTAAAAACCTGGTTCTTTGCAACTATAATGAAATTAAAAGATCTATCCCAACTATCAAAAAGAAAGGACTCAAATCAATATAATCCAAAAGAAAAAGAAAAACATTACAACAGATACCAAGTAAATTGATTAATATTAAAAAGGAATATTTTATAAACCTGTATTCCATTAAGCATCAATGCATCAATTTAGGGAGATCCAAGTCACCAAAAATAAACCAAAAAAGCAATCAACTGACTGTTGAGGAGGAAGCAACAGCTGCTAAGAGACATAAAATTATTAATAATACTGGATAAATCTAACCTATATATTTTGAAAATGCCTTAACTTCAAAATTTAAGCCAAAAGATATGCTACTTTGGAAAAGAGATTTTGTTTTTGTTTCCACAGGAAACAAGAGGCTGTGGATTCATTAAAGGTTAAGAAAAATCAGGTTTGATTAGGGCAGAGCCCCTGAAAAATCTCTAATAAGAATAGATGGCCCAGGTCAAACAATGATTTAGAGTGCCTGTGTTGTAGTTTCCTTTGAGGTCTGCATCTAAACAGCCTCAAGGCTACTTGCTGAGATGATCCAGCCTCACAGATTACTCCAGCCAAGACTTAACTATTATCCTGAACTTTCTCAGGGTTCACCAAAGACTACCAATGCCCCTAATTAGTAATACGTAGTCAAGAAAATTAGGCCCACATTCTTTCCAAAATATTATAAGTGTTTGTCATTGTTTAGGAGGTTGGTTATAAATTGTTATAGATAATGACCAGGAAAAAAATTAAACAAAGGATATTAGATTCAGGGACCTTGTTCTGAAAAGTGGGGCTATAGAAATCATAAAATAAAAAGGTAAATCACTGAATCTACTTTATCTAAAAAACTACTATAAATTTTGCATATTTTACATTACTACAAATTTAAAGTTAATTTTGTTATATCGTATGTATGTTTCTACTCTTGTTTAACACATTATATTTGTGCAACTCATTTAAATTATATAATTAAGAAAAACAGATTAGTGGTCATGCTAGTTAACTTTCTGGGTATACAAAAATATATTTCAATTAGACAATTTTCAAATATTTCAAAGACCTACAAAAATGATATTTAATATATTTAATAACCTATGGCCTTTTATGACAGTGAAACACAGCTTCTGGAAGTACCAATCTACTACAGAGAAGGTGATGGGCACTGAAGAAATTCCATATGTAGTCTAATTTATTTGTGGCAAAAGCTACCCACTGGGCAAGAAAATATTATATCCAATCCAGACAAGCAGAACACACACACAAAAAAAATCCTTCAAATTTTCCTGTTTCTTAAAAATGGTCTGTCAGATATTTCGGCCTATAGCCAAAGTTGGATGCCCTAACATTGCAGAAAAACACTGAGTGAATGTCCAGGCAGCTTGATGTCTCTGTCATTAGGTAACATTTCATCCTTCTGGAACCTTTGATTAATTTGAAGATGAACTAGTTATAATTATAGTTTTCCTTAGTTATAGCAAGAAGTAAATTAGGTACAAAACTTTGGACTCACAAAGACAATTATTTTCTCTAATTTTTTCAAAATCAAATTGATTGGATATTGTCACTGTGTTTCTTATATAATAACTCCTTTATTGTATATAGTTTTACTGTATTAAAGTGAAAACCTTCCCTTTTGATTAGAAAAAAGGGAAAATGGTGGGATAATGCTCTTGTATACTGTAAAGATTTGTAACTTGAACTGGTTTAATAAAATGTTTATTCGACAGTAGCCAAGCAGTAAGTAGGGGCAGGGTAACCAGACTAGGAGAAATCTGGGAAGAAGGAAGGCCAAAGTCAGGAGTCTCCAGCCAGACACAGAGGAAGCAAGATGAGAATACTGTCCTGAGAAAAGGTAACAAGCCACATGTGTGGTGATATTTATATTAATAAAATCAGTCTGGAATATCAAAGAACAGATACATCCACAGTCAAACCAGAAGGATCAGAGAGTGGTAACTTACACCTTTAATCCCAGCATGGGAAAGACCAAGGGGTGACCTATGTCTTTAACCCCATAACTCCAGAGACATACCTTTCTGTGTTTCTGTGAGTTCAAGGCCTATCAAACAGTAGTAGCTCCCATCTTTAATTTTAACTTGATAATTATGATGCAAATTTGAACCTGGAAGTGAAAGAGCTAAGCAGAGAATATTTAAGGAGGTATAGGCAGATGGTGTGGTATTCTTTAGAAGTGACTAGTTAGGCTGAGGACTCTGGAAGATATTTTTTATCATGAGAAGTTGGCTGGATTAGAATTGATTGCGGTATGTTTCCTCTTTCTGATATTTCAGTGTTTCTCCAATATCTGTCTTTGAGATGTCATTTAATAATAACTAGAATTTGTATTTCATACATGGCTAAGCATAGATAAGAATTATAGTTAAGTGTAAGAACTAGTTAGTAATAGCCTGAGCTACCTGGTAAGCATTTATAAGCAATATTAAGTCTCCAAGTCAGTCATTTGGGAAGTAGCAGCCAGGTACTTTGATTTGCAGTTGGTACAGAAACTTCCACTTACATAAGAGGTCAGTATAAGAAAACAAGAAAAGAAAAACATCCATGGCAATATGTTACCTCTAAAACTCAGCTATCCTACAAGAAACCTCAAATATTCTAACAAAACAGAGGCAAAAGAAAAAGACCTTAAAACTAATTTTATGAATATTATTGAGGTTGTAAAGAAGGAAATGAATCAATCCCTTAAGTAAATTCCAGAAAATACATACAATTAAAGTAAATAAATAAAACACTTAAAGAAAGCAAAAAAAAAAAAAAACAAACAGAACTGCTCAAGACATGAAATAGAAATAAAAGCAACAAAAACACACAAACTGAGGGAATTTTATAAATAAAAATTCTAGATACCAGAACAAGACCCACATATGCAAGCATCACCAATAGAATGCAAGAGATGGAAGCAAGAATCTCAGCTGATCTGGTGAGGCACGGGTGTTTGGTTCTGAGGCAAGTAGATCTAGTAGTCCTTGCACTGTGCTACTACTGATCATGTCTGCTTATTGTCACCTACTTTTTACAGGCATCACAATGAAAGCTAAACAATTTATTTTGGGGAAGAGAGACTTACTTAATGTAATTTAAAGACTTTTGCAATAGAAAATAAAATATTATTGAAAATAATCTATTTTTTAGCTTTCTGCATTTGATAGTGCTTTGTTGTGGTGTCTGTTGGAAGTTACTGTCAATATAGGGATTTTCATTAAACTCACTGGGAAATAACTTTGCTTGTTAGCTTGTTTAAATGTCTAAAGAGTTTGTTAGTGATGGTAAATTCTGTAGCCATTAACTTCTTGTAAGAGGAAAATGAGCTTGTTACCAGAAATACTATTGAAGCAGGGTGGGCTGCAGGTGTTTTGTCTTCAGAATAAAATTATGTAACACTTTTGTATACAACTAAATTTTTTAAAAAATAAACAATTATTAAAGGAAAAAAGATATGATAAAATAAATGATACAGTGATTAAAGACAATATAAAAACAAAATATAAAACAAACAAACAAACAAACAAAACTTCCCAACACAAAACATCCAGAAAATCTGGGACACTATGAAAAGACCTAACCTAAGAAAATTAGGAACAGAAGAAGATTCACAGTTCAAATGCCCAGAAAATATCTTTAATAAAATCACAGAAGGAAACTTTCTTAATCTAAAGAAATAGATGTCTACAAAGCTATAAGAAGCTTATAGAACACTAAATAGTGGCCAAAAAGTGCCCCCTCCACATAATAATCGAAACATTAAACATACAAAACAAAGAAAGAATATCAAAATCTGCAAAAGGAAAAGGTCAACTAATATACAAAGATTTATTAGAATTATACTCAACTTCTCAAGGGAGACTCTAAAAGCCAGGTGGTCATGGAGAGATGCCTTGCATACTTTGAAAACACAAATGTGAGTCCAGACTACTATACCAAGTAAAACTTCCAAGTATCTTAGATGAAAAAAACTCTAAAATATTCCATAACAAAGTCAAATTTAAACATCTATACACAAATCCAACATCACAGAAAGTACTAGAAGGAAAACTCTAACCTAAGGAGGTTAACTACACTCATGAACACACCAGAAATAATTTCTTATCAGTAAAATAAAAAAGAAACACATATATACAACTACCAGCAACATAAAAATAATAGGAATCAACAACAATTCGTCATTGATATCCATCAGTATACTAAAAAAAAGACACAGGCTAACAGAATAGACTTGAAAACAGTATCCATCCTTCTGCATATAAGAAACGTACCTCAACATCATAAATAGATATTATCTCATGACAGAGGTTTAGAAAATGATATCACAAGCAAATGGACACAAAAAGCAAACTGATGTGATGATACTAATATCTTTAAAAAGACCTTCAATAAAAATTAAAGGATATGGGAGAGACACTTTGTACTCATCAAAAGAAATATCCAAGATGACATTTTAATTCTCAAAATCTATGTCCCAAATGAAAGGGCACTCATGTTTGTAAAATAAACATTACTAAAGTTCAAAACACAGATTCAACCCCACACATTAATAGTAGGAGATTTGAATACCCCATTCTCGCCAATGGACAGGTCATCCAGACAAAAACTAAACAGAAAAATAATGAATTTAACAAATGTTATGACTCAAGTAGACCTGTCAGATATCTACATAACATTTAACCCAAATAAAAAAAATACACATCTCAGAACTCCATAACACCTTCAACAATACTGACGTTTGGTTACAAAAGCAAATCTCAACAAATATGAGAAAACTGAATAAACACCTGTCTCTTATCAAACTACCACTGATAAAAGCTGGATTTCAACAACAATAGAAACATTAGTGAGAGGAGCAAAGAGGGAGATAGATGGATATCGAAAGAGGAAGCTAATGTGGGGTTGGAAAGAGACTAGACGCTAGGGAAACCTCCAAGAACTCAGGATGTCCCGAGCCAAGTCTCCAAACAATGGTGGAGGGGAGACCTAAATGGGACTTTCTCTATAATCAAATGAATAAACACTGTAAGTGTCATTGCAGAACATACATACAACAGAGAATGGAGGTGGAGGCAGAGATCCATGGCTAAGCACTGGGCAGAGCTTCTGGTCCTGCTGAGAGCAGGGGAGGAGAGTCTGCATGAGCAGGGAAATAGGGATTATGAGGAAAGCTCCCATGGTGATGGCATCCTGGAGCTTTGGGGAGCTGACTGAATCAGGAATTACCACTGGAAATCCATCAAGAGGGGGAGATGGACCCTGTGGGGTTGAGGGTGGGGGGAGTGGGCAGCTTTCGACTGCCATAAGTGTGTGGAACCATGAGGGTAGGATCATACTGTTCATGGGCTGGCACCTTGGAGCCCATTCCCTATAGAGGAACACCCAGCCCAGCACTGACTTTGGGATGAGTGAATCAGACTTGCCTGAACTGGATGTGCCAGTGATGGGCTTGCCCACCTTGGGACTTCTTGCCATTTTGGGGGAGGGGATGGGTAGATGGGGAAGGGTGAGGCTGAGGGCTGGCTAGGAGGGATTGGGAGGGCAAGAGGAGGGGCGCCAGGGAAATACGTTGATGGAGATGACATTTTTTAAATGAAAATAAAATAAAATAAAATTTAAAAAAAAGAAACATTAGAAAGCTATAACCATTGGGCCAAGGAAGAAATAAGAAAGAAATGGAAGCCTTTCTAGAATTCGATAAAAATGAATGCACAACATAACCAAACTTATGGTACAAAGTGAAAGCAGCACTAAGAGGGCAGTTCATAGCACTAATTGCTTATTTAAAGAATTTGGAGAACTTTCATACTATCAACTTAACAGCACACTTGAATGCTCTAGAAAAAAAAAGAAGCAAACACAACCAAGAGGAGTAGACACCAGGAAATAATCAAATTTGGGGCTGAAATAAATAAAACATAAACAAAGAGAACAATGCAAATAATCAATGAAACAATGAGTTGATTGAGAAAAGCAACAAGATGGACAGACCCTTATCCAAACTAAGAGACACAGAGAAATATTCAAATTAACAAATTCAGAAAGGACATACATAACAACAGATACCAAGGAAATCCAAATGATCATTAGGCCATACTTGGAAAACCTGAACGCCATAAAATAATAGGAAAAAAAAAATCTGATTTCTTCATATAGGCTACCTACCACAGCTAAATCAGAATCAGAAAAATAATTTAAATCTACAACCCCCAAGAAAATTGAAGCAGTCATTAAGTCCACCCCCCCCCCACAAAAAAAAGAGAATGGGGCTTAAATGCAGAATTTTACCATACTTTCAAAGAAGAGCTATCAATAGCAACAGAAGGAACATGGCTGAATTCATTTTACTAGACTAATGTCACCCTGATACCTAACCCACACAAAGCTTCAACAAAGAATGAGAATTACAGGCCAATATCACTCAAGAACACTGATACAAAAATACTCAATAAAATACTATAAAAAAAACAACTGAATTAAAGAATACATCAAAAAGATCAACTACCATGATCTTCATTCCAGAACTGCAGTTTCAACTTATGAAAACTGATCAATGCAAGGCACCACATAAACAAAATGAAAGTTTTAAAATTCCATATGATCATTCCATTAGATGCTGAAACAGCCTTTGACAAAATCCAGCACTCTTTTATGATAAAAGATTTAGAGAGATTAGGGATACAAGTGACATATCTAAATATAATTAAAGCAATATAGTGTTGTGACTTATTAGTTTATGTTACGTTGTTTGTGCTGTGGAATATTTGTTTATTGATGCAAATTCTGCCATGCTACATTTGTTTAATTCTGTGAAGCTGCACTACTAAGCATACTCAAAACACCTGGTTGATCTAATAATGAGCTGAATGGCCAAAAATTGGGCAGTAGAGGAGAGGGATAAGAAGGGCTAACAGGCAAAGAGAATAAATGGGAGGGAAAAAAGCACAAAAAGGAGAAAAGAAGAGGATGCTGGGGTCAATGCACTAATGCCACACTACCAGACACAAAATAATAAGAAAAAATATACAAATATAAAAAGGTAAAAGCCCAGAGGCAAAATGTAAATAATTCAAGCTAAAAAAAGCTGGCTAGGAATAACCCAAGCTAAAATAGGGAAATCTCAACACAACTCCAAATGGCTGAAGGACACTTAAAGACTTGCTCAACACCCTTAGCCATCAGAAAAATGCAAACCAAAACAACTTTGAGATACCACCTTACACCTGTCAGAGTGGCTAAGATCAAAAACACAGATGACAGCCTATGCTGGAAGGGAAGTGGAGCAAGGGGAACACTCCTCCATTGTTGGTGGGAGTGTAAACTTGCACAGCCACTCTGGAATGCAGTATGGCAGTACCTCAGAAAACTGGGAATCAGTCTCTCCAAGGATCCAAAAATACCACTATCGATCATATACCCACATTCTTACCCCCAAAGACATTATCTCAACTATATTCATAGCAGCATTATTCATAATAGCAAGAACCTGGAAACAACCTAGATGCCCCTAAAATGGAAAATAGATTAACAAACTGTGGTACATATACACAATGGAGTACTACTCAGCATTTAAAAAAATGGCATCCTAAAATTTGCAGGCAAATGGATGGATCTAAAGAGTATCATCCTGAGTGAGGTAACACAGACTCAGAAAGATAGACATGGTATTTATTCATTCACACATGGATTTTAGACATAAAGCAAAGGTTAACCAGGCTACAATCCATACACACCTCTCCCAGCAACTAGATAACAGGTGGAGATTGAAAGACATCCATAGATCCCTCTGGAGAAAATTGCAATCACATGGGGGCAGGTGGAGAGGAGCAAGGGGAGGTGATAAGAGAACATGAGAGAATGAGAATGTTTTAGTAGAGGGAGCAACAGAGAGGGAGAACAAAGAATAAATATCTTGAGAGAGGAAGTGACTGTGGGATTAGAGAGAAACCTGGTACTAGGGAACAACCAAGAACCCACAAGATGAACCCAGCTAGAACTCCAAGCAATGGTGGAGAGAGTGCCTAAACTGTCCTTTACCTATTGACCATATGAATGGTCACCCTAATTGCCAATATAGAACCTTCAACCAGCAGCTGATGGAGGTAAATGCAGAGATCCATAGCTAAACACAGGACCGGGCTACTGGTCCAGCTGAAGAGAGTGAGGAGAGATTACATGAGCGGAGGGATCAGAATCATGACAGAGAAACCCATAGAATAATAAGTCCTATGCTGTTGGGACCTTGCAAACTTTATAATAGCAGCTGAAGACCCTTCATGGACTCTCTGAATGTAGATGGCAGTCTAAAGGTGCAGGCAGTTTCTGGAGCCTTTTGCAGTCAGACTAGAGTCTATCCTGGGTACATGAACTGGCTTCTTGGAGCCCATGTAAAGGAGCACCTATTTTAGCCTTGATACTTGGGGGAGGGATTTGGTCCTACCTCAACTGGATATGCCAGACCAAACTGACTCACTTTGTGATTTCTTGCCCTCTCTGGGAGTGAAACATGTGGTGAGGGGGGTGCTAGGAGACGGCTGGGAGAAGGTGTAAGAGGGGAAGCAGTGGTTGGTATGGAAAAAGTTTAAATAAAAAAGAAAATATTAAGAAATAAGCCAAGCCAAGGAAGCGTATTTATAGGAAATAAGAAGTCTCTGTATGATTACTTGGGAGCAGACCCCCAAAGAGTCAAAGAGTAAAAACATTCAACTACAATATATAGCAAGCTTTTAGCTAACATCAAATTAAATGGAAATCAAAGCAATTCCACTAAAATCAGGGAGACAAGGATGTCCCACTCTCCATATCTTTTCAATACACAACTAAAGTTCTAGCTAAAGTTATAAGACAATTAAAAGAAATCAAGGGGATGCAACCAAGAAGACGTGGGAACAAATCTTGAAAGGAGATGTTTGAGTGAGAGGAACAAAGAGGGAGATGGAGGAAGATAGATCAATAGAGGAAGCCAGTGTGGGGGTTGAAAGAGACTGGATGCTAGAATGCGCAGGATGTCCCTGGCCAAGTCTCCAAACAATGGTGGAGGGGGAGGAGTAAATGAGACTTCGCCAATAATCAAATGAGTAAACACCCTAGGTGTCATCACAGAACTTACACCCAACAGGGAATGGAGGTCGAGGCAGAGATCCATGGTTGAGCACTGGGCAGAGTTCCTGGTCCAGCTGAGAGCAGGGGGGAAGAGTCTATATGAGCAAGGGGATGGGATTATGAGGAAGGTTCCCATGGTGATGGCTGGCTGTAGTGCTGGGGAGGCTCACTGAATCAGGAATTGCCACTGGAGACCCACTGGTGGGGGTGGGATGTGGGGAGGGGAGCTGGGCCCTCCCAGGGAAGGCAGCTTTTGACTGGTATGAGCAGTGTGTGGAGCCATGAGGGGTGGGATCAGACAGTGTTCCTGTTCATGGGCTTGCATCTTGGAGCCCATTCCCTATAGAGGAACACCAAACCCAGCATTGACTTTGGGATGAATGAATTGGATATGCCTGAAGTGGATGTGCCAGTGCTGGGCTGCCCCCCCTTGGGGCTTTTTGCTGTTTTGGGGGAGGGTATAGGTAGATTGGGAGAGGTGAGGCCAAGGGCTCACTGGGAGGAATTGGGAGGGGCAGGGAACAGGGGAATACATTTATGGAGATGACTTTTTTAATGAAAATAATGTTGAAATAAAAGAAAAGGAGAAAGACAAGGTATTTTTATTTGCAGATGATACAATAGTATGAATAAGTGACCTCAAAAATTCTACCATGGAACTACAGCTGAATAGCATCTTTAGTGAAGTTTCTAGATACAAAATTAACTAAAAAAAAAAAATCATACAGTGATAAATTTGCTGAGAAAGAAATCAGGGAAACAATATTCTTTATAATAGCCACAAATAATATAAAATCTCGGTGTAACTGAAACCAAGCAAGTGAAAAACCTATGTAACAAGAACTTCAAGTCTATGAGGAAAGAAATTGAAGAAGTATCAGAAGATGAGAAAATTCTCTATACTTATGGATAGGCAGAAAGATATCAAAAGATGGAAAGATCTTCCATGACCATGGATAGATAGAATTAACGTAGTAAAATTAGTAATCTTACCAAAAGCAATCTACAGATTCAATGCAATCCCCATCAAAATTCCAATATAATTCTTTACAGATTCTTAAAGAAAAATACTCAATATGATATAGAAAAAGAAAAAAAAAACCTAAGAATATCTAAAACAATCTTGTACAATAAGAGAACTTCTGGAGGTAACTCCATCCTTGATTTCAAGCTATAGTATTACAAACTGCATGGCACTGACATATAAACTAGAGCAGTTAATCAATGGAATTAAACTGAAGACTCACACAACTATGGACATCTGATTTTTGAGAAACAAGCCTGAAATTCACACCAGAAAAAATCAGCATCTTAAACAAATGGTGCTGGTCTAACTGGATGCTGGCATATAGAAGAATGAATAGATCCATATCTATCATCCTACATACAACTCAAGTTCAAGTGGATCAAAAACCTCAACATAAAATCAGATACACTAAACCTCATAGAAGATAAAGTGGAGAATATCCTTGAACACATTGGCACAGGAGACAACTTCCTGAATAGAACATCATTAACACAGGCATTGAGATCAACAATTAATACACCGGACCTCCTGAAAATGAAAAGCTTCTGTAAAGCAAAAGGAAATTGTCAATAGGACAAAATGTCAGCCTACAGAATAGGAAAAGATCTTTACCATCTCCATATCTAGCAGAGAGCTGATTTCTAAAATATATGAGGAACTTAAGAAACTGTCAACAGGACAAACGGCAGCCTACAGAATAGAAAAGATTTCACCAGCTCCATATCTAGCAGAGAGCTGATTTACAAAATATATGAGGAACTAAGAAACTAAACAACAACAAAGCAAATATTCAAATCTAACTGGGATACACACCCTAACAGAGGAATTTCAAATGGCAGAGAAATACTTAAAGAAATGTTCAACATCATTACCCATCAGGAAAATGTAAAGGACTCTGAGATTCTTTCTTACACCTGTCAAGGTATCTAAGAAAATAACAAAAACAAAAACAACAACAACAACAACAACAACAACAACAAAAAACAAGCAACAGCTCATGCTGGAGATGATATAAAACAAGGGGAACACTCTTCCATTGCTGGTGGAATTGCAAACTTTTACAGCCACCTTGGAAATGAATATGGCAGTTTCTCAGCAAATTGAAAATCAATTTGCCTCAGGACCCAGCAATATGAATCTTTGGCATATACCGATCAGATGTTCTCACATACCACCAGGTCACTTGCTTAACTTTCTCATAAAATATTTATTCATAATAGCTTCAAAGTGTAACCCACCCAGATGTTCCTAAACTAAAGAATGGATAAAGAAAATGTGATATATTTACACAATGGAGTGTTAAATTGTCATAAAATAACATCATGAATTTTGAGGGCAAATGGATGGAACTAGAAAAAAATCATCATGAGTTAGGTAACCCAGACCCAAAAAACATTCTATGTAATCGCTTATAAATGCATATTAGATGTGAAATAAACAATATCCATGCCTCAATCAGCAGAGTCAGAGAGACTAGGTAATAAGGAGGGCCAAATGGGGGTGTATAAATCTCCCTGTAAGGGGAAATAGAATAAATTTCAAGGGTGGGCTGGGAAAGGGTTGGGATATAAACAAAAGGGAACAGCTGGGAGGATGTAGGAAGAGAAAATTAGGAGAGACAACAGGAATGGAGGAATTTGGGGGGCAAGGTAGAAATCTAATGCAATGGAAACTCCCAAGAACCTATGATACAGACTCTAGTAGAGACTCCTGATAGGGGTTATGAAGCCTCAACTGGGCACCTTCTCTAACTAAACAAGGCTTCCAATGGAAGAACTGGAATACCAACCTAGCCACTTAGTGATCTACAATTTGTGCTTCCTATAAGATGTGCTCGGATAAAGATGACACAGAACTTGTGGGAGCGGCCACCCAATGACTGGTACAACTTGAGACCTATGTGACAAGAGGGAGACCATGCCTGTCACTGCTTAGATGGCCAGGATCCAGAGATTGATTAGCCCAGAGACACAGAATAGAACCAAACATAACTTTGAAAAAGAGAAAGAAAAAATATATTAATGAAATGATTCATAATGATTCTCTACTATACTTGTATACTGAAGTTTAGCATAATCATTATCAGAGAACTTTATTCAACAATTGATGGAATCAGATGAGAAAACTACAGCCAAATATTAGGCAGAGCTTGGAGAATATTGCAGAAGTATGGGAGGAAGGATATTAGGAACTATTGGGTTCAAGAATACCACAAGAAAACTGCTCAAAATCAACAAACTAGGGTTAACAGGGATCACAAAGACTGAAGTGACAATCAGGCTGCCTGTATAGTTATGACCTAGGTCCACTGCATATATGTTAAGGTTGTACAGCTTGGAATTTCTGTGGGACTGCTATGAGTGGGAACAGGGTCTGTCTTTGTCTCTTTTGCCTGCTTTAGGACCCTTTCCCTTCTACTGGGTTCTGTCATTTAGCCTGAAAATGAGGGACTGTGTCTAGCCTAACTGTAGTTTAATATGCCATCTTTGGCTGATATCTCTGGGAGGTCTGGCCTTTTCTGAAGGGAAATGAAGGAGTAGTAGTTCTGGGGGAGAGAGGAGATGGGAAGGGAGTGCCAGTAGGAGAAGAGGGAAGGGACTATGGTTGGGTTGTAATATATGAGAGAATAAAATAAATAGAAAAATAAAAGTAGCACTTCCAAACTCCTATGAATCTAGTATAGCTCTAATACCATAACCAGATAATGACACACAAAAAATGGAACAAAAATGACAGGCCCAACATTTCCAATGAACATAGATACTTTTTAAAAATTTCTCAATGAAAAACTTCCAAAATACAGGCATATATCAAAAATATTTACTATGCTAGGATGATTCAGTAGATGAAAATCATTAAATGCAATAAATCACAAAATGATCTTAAAATAAAAATATCACGATTTTTTCAATAGTCACAAAAAATGACAAAATCTACTATTGTATCTTGATCAATGTCCTAGATATTTTAGGCCCAGAGGGAACATACATTAACATAATAAAGCTTATATATGAGAAATTCAGTAAATATTGTTCTAAATGAGCAAACCCAAAGCAATACCATTGAAATCAGGAAAAAAGGACATAAACTATCTACATTCATTTTAAATAGAGTATTCAAAGCAATAGCAGGAGAAATCAGAAAATAAAATAAAATTGAATATAAATAGGTAAAGAGATGTCCATCCATTCCCATTTTCAGATGACATGATATTATACATTAAGAGACCCTATAATGCTTATGAGAAAACATCTAGAAAAAAGCAACATTTTCAGTAAACTTTCAAAATGAAAATCAAGTTTAAAAAATCAATAGCTTTTCTGATACATTAATGACAAATACACTGAGGAAAAAAACGATCATGCACAAACATTCATCCACAATACCATCAAGAAAATATCTAGGAATAAATCGATCAGAGGAATTAAAAACATCTATAATGAAAACTTTACTTCTCTTAATAAAGATTGAGAAAGACAACAGGAAATAGCTCATGAAATGGCTGAATTAACATTACTAAAAGCTATTTAGTTTCAATACAATCCAGAAATCCCTATCTAATTCTTCACATAAATAGAAAAAAAAAACTATTCTAATATTCATTTGTAACCTAAAGGCTCCAGATAGCCAAAGAAATCACAAATAAAATTAACAAGACTGTAGGGATTACCATTCCAAATTTTAAGATACATCACAGTGTTATAGCAATAAAAACCAGTATAGTATTGGCACAAAAGAGGCATGTAGTCAGTAGAAGAAAACTGAGTAATCATCACTATAGTCATCTAATATCTGGCAAAGCTAACAAAAACATACACTCTAGAAAAGATAGCTTTGTCAAAAAATGATGTTTTGAAAACTTGAATGTCTGTATGATCACTCACAATGAACACAAATGGATCAAAGACCTCAATGTTTACTTGAAATTACAAGAAAAAGTCAGCAAATACAATACAAGATACAGGTGAAGAAATAGCTTTCTGAACAGGACTCCATTTACCCAGGAATTGAGGCTAGCAACTGACAAGTAGGACCTCATAAAACTAAAAAGCTTCTGAACAGCTAAGGAAACAAGTGTGAAGAAGAGAATCTTTGTTAGCTATATATTTAATAGAAGATTAATATCCAAGCTATATAAAGAACTCAAAAAAGACTCAAAAATCGCATACATGACCTGTTGAATAAATGGGCTATGCATCTAAACAGAGTTCCCAAATGTAATAAAATGTCTAAGAAATATCTCAAAAATGCTCATCATCTTTAGTAATTAGAGAAATGAAATTCAAAATATCTTTGAGATTGTATCTTATCCCAGTCAGAATTGCTAAAGACAACAAAATAAACTCTGCATAGGACATGAGGAATGGAAACCCCCCATTTATTGGTGGTAGAATTGCAAACTGCTACAGCCACTCTGAAAAATCTGTGATAATTATCCAAAAGCTAAAAATAACTCTACCATATAAACAAGCTATACTGCTTCTTGGCAAATGCCCAAAGGAATTGACAACTTATTCCAGATATTTATTTAACAAATGTTCATTGTTGCTCTATTCACAATAGTGAATAATTGTAATTAACCTAGATGCTTTTCATATAATGGATAATGAAAATATGGGCAGGTACACTATAAAATGGTATTGACAATAAAATAATGGAGTAATGTTGAAATTTGCAGATGAATGGTTGAAACTACAAAATATACTGAATGAGATAACCCAGATCCAGACAAATACCAAATGTTTCTCTCATCTGTGCACACCTAGCTCCAAATCTTCAGACAACTTGAGAATCCAGGAAAGCAAGTAAAAAGGACCATAGGGGTGCTCTGGAGAGGATGTTAGAGCTTTATGTCATATCCTTCATTTATATTGACAACTTGTTGGTATATTTTACATAATTAATAGCATATTCATTAAGACCAACTAAGTAACTCTGAAAACTTTTTGTCAGATTTACTAAATTTTAAAAAAATTATATATTCAGTGTACTTTGCCATTAAAAACTAGAAGAAACATTTTCATAAAAATTTGCTATTGAAATAAATTTAAAAAATTAATTATATATAAGGATAAATTAATGAATGTTTCTGTTCAATGTAAACGAGTAGTTTGTTACTTTCTTGTTTATGTTTCTTCATTGACTTAATCAATATAAAAATAAAATATAAGGTTTTAAAAATTAAACACATCAAAAACAAGGCGTTCTTAACATTGTTTAGTTTTCTTTCTTTACCAAGGGCACTTAAAATTCTGATCTTATGTTAGATAAATTTGGAACATCATTTTCATTTACATTTTTTATTTTCATTTAAGAAATTATATACATTTATGATTTGTATAGGTATGTGTGTGTGCATGTGCACTGGTACATGTGTGGATGTCAGAGGACAAATTACAGGAGTTGATTCTTTCCTTCCACCTTGTAGGTCTCAGGGATCAAACTTAGATCATGAAGAGTAACAGTAAGCACCTTTAATGTCTGAGAAATCTTGCAGGGCTAAGGATGTCATTTTTAGATGTTACTCAGGAATCTAAATCTTAATTCAAACATAGCTCTATCTCCTCAGGCACACATAATATTCCTTGTTTTCTATTTTTTGATTAATCATACCGTCAATATCTTTTTACATCAGAGAACTGAGAAGTATATTTTCTTCTTTCCTCCTGAATCCAATTATTTAGCAATTTTAAGCCATTCTTATTTTAATAATTCAAGTATACTTTTTCCTCTCCATTTTTACTGCCTAGTGCCTTATTTCAAGACCATCTGAGTTAAGTCTGGAATAACACCACCAGTAGTCAGGCTTTCTAGCCTCCTTAACTCTCTCTAAAATCCACCCTCCATACAACCAGCAAACTAATTTTTTTTGCAGCTCAATTAGATTATATTATTACCCTTAAATTATTAAGAATTACCTGTATTCTGATAGAAGTTTTACTTTTCTATTATGGTAAACAAGGCTCTTAACATCTGTTTCTATGTGTGTTACTATCAACACACCATCTACACCATCCACAAATGTACTAACAAATACATTGCATGATCCATAACTAGAAATTTTAATGTTGCAGGAAGGCATGAAAGAGAACAGTGTGTGTGTGTGTGTGTGTGTGTGTGTGTGTGTGTGTGTGTGTGTGTGTGTGTGTGTGTGTGGGTGTGTGGGTGGGTGTGTGTGTGTGTGTGTGACCAAAGTGGGACATAGAATATTTAGAAAACATGGTTAGCTGAATAAGACACTGAAATTTAAGTAATGAATAATAGAGCACAGAGGGTCTTTACTGTCTATATCATTTATAAAGGTTTCTCTAATTAGGAGGGATTGACTGCTTTATGTATGTACCTGGAAATCAACAGTCAAAAGGGGGTGTCTATTTAAGTATGCCTATAAACCTAGCTCTTCCTTCTAACTGAAAAAGAAATAATTATAATTATTATTTTTAAGCTATTTTGTTAAGTCCTATACAATATGTTCATTCTTTCAGTAGGAAATAAGAAAAATAGAATGTTAACAAACACTACACAATACTGATGATGAGTCTTAACTATTTTAATTTCGAACTTCATACTCTTAAAACAGTAACAACAACAATTAAGATTAACAATAAAACATGGATTCAGTATGGGTTCTTTTAAATCTAGAATGGTCACCACAACACTAAATATCTGTCTTAAATTTTTTAAAGGTAAAGATATCTTCTTGAGGATACAGAGACTATGGAGAAAATTTTCTGGTTGAACAACATGTCTGAATTTTGAATACTTAACAATAAAATGTACTTTTGTCTAGAGAAGATTAGAGTGTGTCCTTTTCTTAATTCCAGAGTCTGCCACATGTAAGTAATATATATGGATGGGGCAAATGTCACACAGTACTTTGAAATATTTGTGGCTACAACAGACAATAAAACATGGACATATAATGGGGAGAATATCTAAGAATAAACATTGCTCAGGAATCTCTGTAGTTCTTTGTGAAGTTATTTGTTCATATCCTCAAAACCTTCTTGGTTGTGCTTTTGTCTTTTCCATCTCAAGGTTTTCTTTTCATTAATCAAAGGCCAAGGTTTTTGTCTGCTACCTGTTTGGAGGCTGGGCTGCAACAACAGGATAAAAAGAAACTAGGGAGTTATAAGTGATAATAAAAGAAAAATATATTTCTTCTTAGAGTACTTTAAATATTTTATTTAATAGAAAATCTTTGATATTGTAACCCTGAAAAAGTTCAAGTCCCTATCCAAGAAACTTCTATAATTACCTTATAATAACAAGGGCAATACCGTTTCTTAAAATACTAAGATGAGGCCATTGTGATATTTACTTTACTTTGCAACCTAAATGTATGACAAATTAGGTTAATGCTATGCTTACAATTTTTGATTGCTACAATATAATTTTATATCTAATATATAAATTGGAACTCTGTATATGTTTATTTTATTCTATTTTATAGTTATATAATCATGGAAACATTAGTTGACATTTATATGCTTCTAATTCCTCATCTGGGAAATAAGGGTACTTTAACTACATGCAATTGTATTTATTTTTTATTACTAAGTGTTTGAATAACTGTAAACTTTACCTATCTTCTTATTTCATCATAATTTTGCAGCCTTTTGCTATGTAACTTCACATACTATTTAGAATGTGTATTGAATATTTTGAATGAGTTAAATATTGAATTTTTCTGAACTTTTGCTTAAAACTTTTATAATTAGCAAGCTTAATCTTTATTTTTTTGGTTTAGTATCTTATATAATTATTTATAAATTGTCATCTCAGGACCCATAAGAAACTTTTGTTTCTTCATTTTATTTAGCCCTTACCAATTTCTACTGGCAGTATACAATTTACTAGATGAAAAATGCAGCTATGATGCTATAATAGAGAGCTGGATGAGAAACCATTAAGAGTCAGGAAAACTGTGATTCTGAATTTCCTTTCAGAAAGGTCATGGATATTTATTTTTCTACATACAAGAACAGTAACAAAAGTATTCCTTACTTGAAATTTGGGATAACTGGTTCACTTTATATTTCTTACCTATGCCTTTGTAGGTTTGAATTTGACTCAGAAAACTACACATTACATAAATATAGAGAAAAATTTAAAACAAAATTTAAATGATGTAGGACTATGCTTTTGTACTGTAAATATTAGCTTAATAAAATGGTGATTGGTCATGTAGAGGTGGGGCAATCAGACTAGGAGAACTCTGGGTAGCTGAAGAGCAATAGGTGACAGCAAGATGCAGAGGAAGTGGGATGAAAATGCTGCACTGAATAAAAATGCACCAAGACATGAGGCTAAACTTAAAAATTATGGGTTAACTTAAAGAATATGAGTTAGCAAGCAATAACCCTGATTCATAAACTCGTTTATAATTAATATAAGCATGTGTGTGTGTGTGTGTGTGTGTGTGTGTGTGTGTGTGTGTGTGTGTGTGTGCGTGTGTGGGACTAAGTGGCTATGGGACCAGCCAGGTGGGTCAGAGAAATGTCTTTCTACATTTAACTCTTATTTTTAATTTCTGAGACAGTCTTATTATACAGCCTTTGTTAGTCTATCTGGAACTTGTGAAGATGGGCTATGCTGAACTCACAGAGATCTGCTTGTTTCTGCTTCTGGAGTGCTAAAATTAAAGGCATGTGCCACCTCATCTGGAAATATCTTTATTTTATAAAATTAATATTTTTCCACAAATAATCCAAAGAACATCTGAAAGATTTACATTAGTAGTGGCTCTCTTTAATTTCTCAGTTTTTCTTCCAAAATTTATATAAAGAATACTTATGTTACATGCAATTTGCGACCTTTAAACCAAAAGGAGAATACAATTTATTTCATTGTATCTCAACTGAACATTTTCAAATCCCCATCTTAGTTATAGGTGTTAGATGGTAAATCACTTGTCTAACACAACAGTGGTTCTGGTTGTGTTAACTCAAGACTATAAAATATAAAAGATTAAAAATTCTTATCTGACAAATAATATAACACCAAGAGACCATAAAGCACATGGAAAAATATTAAATTGTTATATAAAATACCTACTTCTTGGCAATGTCTAATACACTGATGATGCTTTTAGTAAATAAGTTGAGCAATTATCAGATTTTGAGCAAGTTCCTTTATCTTTGAACAGGAGATCTTTTGTGGAATCTCAGACTGAAAATTTATAAGAAACACATTTTCCACTGCAAAAAATATATCATACTCATAAAAAGCCAGGAGTGGATAAACTGATTATCTCTATGTAAATATATTGAGAGCCATCTTTTTTTTAGAAGGATCCTACATTCTCTGGATTATGTGGGCATATAACATTTGTTTTAAGGATTGTTAGCTACACTAATTAAACTTACAAATGTCTTCCTGTTGTAGAATATTAGTCAGAGATGTGTTACATTTGTTTATACTGTGGAACATTTGTTTAATGAAACAACAATGAGTCCAGTTCCTTTTTGTTGTATTTGTTTAACTCCATGAAGCTGTGCTACTTTGCCTATCTAAAACACTCGATTGGTCTAATAAAGAGCTGAATGGCTAGCAGGCAGGAGAAAGGATAGGCGAGGCTGGAGAGCAGAGAGAATAAATAGGAGGAGAAATCTGGGAAGAGAAGCATTGAGGAGAAAAGAAAGGAGAAACAGAAGAGGACTCCAGGTACCAGCCACTCAGCTACACAGCAAGCCACAAAGTAAGATGTAAAGAATGGTATACAGAATATAAAAAGATAAAAGTCAAGAGGCAACAGGTAGATGCAATAATTTAAGAAAGGCTGGTTAGAAATAAGCTAAGCTAAGGCCAAGCATTCATAAGTAAGAATAATCTCCGTGTATATTTATTTGGGAGCTGGATGGTGGGCCCCAATAGAGCAAAGAGTAAAAGAATAAAAAAAAAAAATCCAGCAACACACTTCTCATCAGGAAGAACATGTTATCCTAGAGATAGCACATAAAAGTACAACTTTTGTCCACTTAAGATTATTTTTCTTTTGAAAGTATTGTATTGTAACTGTCAGTCTTTCCAAAACAGTACCTTATCTGTTGAATATCTCAAATATTCAAGGTACTTATAAATAAGAACATGTTTACAGATTTATTTTTGAAGCATATTTCAGATGTATTAAGTGAACTTAAGTACAAAAGCATATTTGATTGATATGTAGAGGCATTTATTAATGTAAATGCCTACTCCACATTTATAAAATTCTCATTTTAAGAGAGTATATGAAAGTATTGTGTTGTTCAGTATTATTATTTCATCATTTTTCATGTCAAATGTTCTTCTGTAAATAGAAAATGGTTAACTCTGAGTGGTTTTAATGCAATTCTTGCAAATTATTCAAATCTGTCATCAAACATAAAATTGTATTACTTAGGTTTTGATGACTTGTTTAATGACACTGGTCATTTAGTAATGTAGTTATAAGTTTACTAAAGACAAAATATCCATTATCATAAAATATAACTTTAGGAATTAGGATCCCATTAAGTATTTCTAAAACTTGTAACACAAAATAACCTACATGTATAGTTTGAACTAACTTAAGTACACTGGCAATGTGTTGTGATCAAAGTATCTTAAACATTTCAAACAACTCTGGAAACTCAGAGAGAAGCTGTTAGATTTGTTTTAATTTACCTGCTATCTCAAATGTCAACTTGTTTTCTATGAAAGTTAGTAGAATGTGAGTTCTTCAGATGCTAGCAGCTATATCTTTCACTTAGACATTTTTATCTTACAGCATAGTTTAATAATTAAATGATTCAATAAAAAAGGGGTAAGTAGTTTAACTATATATGCTGAATCTGGGTTGGTTCTTATAGTTGACTGATTACTGGTAGAAAAGTGTTATTTCTTTAAAGTGAGATTCTATGATGTTGTTAATTGTATGATAAAGAGCACCCATGTTCTATTAACATTTGTTGTTTTCAATGAGTATATATGAACATGGATATAATAAATCAGAAGTATTTGGAACATCAAATATCTAAGTGGAGGCAATCACTCATCTTATAGAAAATACCCTGTTTTGGAAGGCACATCAAATACATTATTTCTAAAGCTATGAACAATTTACTGTGAAATCTGCTCATGTCCAATGAAAATATTTTAATTGGTTACAAATATTTCAATTGTCTAGTCATGGTGTAAACATTAGAAAATATATTGTCAGGTATAGTATTTATTTGGATACATAGTCCATGGAAAGCTCACCTTTATTATATTTTAGAGAAATCAATGCCTTGCACTTGGAAAGTTGTCTTCAATACAAATGCAATCTATTTTTAAAGTATATTTCATCTCGTCACCCTTAGTTCAAAAAGTTCTTAAATTTCATGCTTTTAGCTACAAAATGATAACTATATTCCTCAAAAATTGTAAACTTTAAACCATGCCTACATCTGGGTTTAAATACCAAAAGAATAAAATAAAACATATTTAAATTTTTATATTAATGCAAACAAAGGTTCGCTTGAGAAATTTAACTGGAAAAACAAAAAATAAACCCTTATTACATTTTAAGGATTATATCTGAGCAATTCCCTTTTATAACTTATAATTAGCCAATGTTAACTTTAAGTTTGCCTAAGAAAAACATAAAAACAATACTTGCTGTTTCTAAGAAGATGCTGTCTCTTGGCAAAAACCATAAAACTGTTCTCTGTTAAAGTAAAAGAATTAAGGAGATAATGTTGTACTACTATTGAACTACTACTACAAACAGATTTTTAAACTAAAGTTACAAAAGCTATTGGGGGGGAGCTTTGCTTTCCGATATGTCACCAAAATAACCCAAGTGCTATTTATTTAAAGATAAAGGAGCGTTTAGAATGCAAATGCTACTTCAAATACCCTTCTTAAAAAGATCAATGTTTTCAAAGTTAATTTGGTTAAATGATCCTATTCACAATACTTAAGATAAATTTTGATTTCTCTGCTCATTCTTCTTCATTCCATCCCTTTCCTTTCATACATCCCTTAATATTCCTTCTATTACTGAAGAGAAATATAACCATAAAGGTTACAAGTTGATACATGTGTAAAAATTTACTAGCTTGCTTGTGACTAGGCTTATATTTATGAGCTATTTAAAAACTGCTAAGAAAATATAAAAGCAGAACAGTCTGTTGCAGCCTATTCAGCTATCTGTCCATTTACCAAATGTACAAAAGATGAATATTTCCTATTGAAATTCATACTTCCGACTTTCTCATGTCAAATAAGAATACTGGATACCTTGTCTCCTCTACTCCACAGTTTACATATCCAACTAAGTAAAAATAATTTTAAACTATGTTCAATAACCTACCACTAAAAATTACAGGAAAACCATGAATTTGAAATATATATTTATGTAAACATACCTTTAATAATTGATTCACAGCACCTGATGATATAGCAAACTTCACAACATCTGGTAGTTCAGCTTCCATTATAACAACAAAACAAGGGAGTAGAATATTTTGATTGGAAAGAATCTTGAAAGGAGAATCCTTGATGCCAATTGGATTCTGGACCCTCAAAACATCTTTTAAAAAGCCAGATTCTTTGGCATCAAGGGTATCTGTTGACTCAATAGCATAGTTAGAAGTATCAGAGTTCATGTGTCCATCTGAGTTGTGGAACTGAGCATCAATAGTATGGTCATCAAAAATTGTATAACCTCTACCAACTTCAAGTGGATCATAAAATTCAGAGATTATAAAAGAGCCAGGATAAGAAGTATGGATTGTGCCAGCAATAAAATTTGAGATATTTCCATAAACAATTTTAAGAATAGATGATTTGGAACTTGTTTTTAACTCAATATCAGTAAGAATATTAATATTCCCAGTGGTAGTAGAATTATGAGTATTCTTAACATTTTTGATGATAATGTTGAAACCATTAAAATGACTAAATCTAGAAAAATGTTTATTTTCTGGGGTATACTTGTTTTCAGCACTAAACTGAGAGTTTATAGCATGAGTGCAGCTGGAGATGTTGCTAGTATCAGGGGTACTGAGAGTGCTAAATACAAAGCTGGGTCTTGTAGCAAATTTCTTTCTGACAAAATTGTCTTGTTTGACTAGAAAACTTGACCTTCCTTTGTATGTAAAACCTGTGACATCATTAAACATTGAATAGTATTTTATGGCAGCTGTATATTTGTGAATATTAGTGATAGTAGATTCTGTGCCATAGTTAAGGTCAGAAATATTGTTATCCTTAACATTGTGATTAGTAGTATTTGGTTTGGTATTATAGTTAGACTCAAGATATTCTGGGAGTCCATGACTGTTTGGGCAGCTGGCATTGTTGTTACAATCAGTTTCAATTTTTACGAAGTCAAGACTTTTGAAAATTGGCCTAATGTTCTCAGAGTAAATATTATTTCCTTGTTCAGTATCATTTCTATGGACAGCATCATTGTTGTAAGCAGAAATATAGTCCAGCACACTTCTATTTTTGTTTCCAGAGGCAGGGTTTGTATTTGTGCTACCCTTGCTGTCAGTATTTTTGTGTTGATTGAAATCTTCTGCCAGATAAGAAGCATTGTCTAAATCAGTGCTGTATTTCAAGTTGACATTACTGTTGGAGGCATTATCAATGGAAGGGTCAGATTTATTGTTGTGATCAGTTACACTTTTAGAGTCACCATCATTGTTGGAATCAGGTTCATTTGTAGGCCAAAAAGTACCACTAGGATCAGACCCACTATTGCTATCAGTATTACTTTCAGAGTTGCCATCTTTAGGATCTCTGTCATCAGGATCAGATTTGTCTTTAGGATCTTTCTTATCTTTGCTGTTGTCTTCATCTTCAGTGTTTGATTCATCTTCAGCATCTGTTTCTTCCTCCGTATTTGTCTCATCTTCACTGTCTGTCTCATCTTTGGAAAGAAGTTTATCTTCAGCATCTTTAATGCTGTCATCAGGATTATTCTTATTTTGAGGTTGGGCAGTAAGATTGAACTTGCTTTCACTTTCAGATAATCTTACTGGTGTTGACATTATGTGGCCATAGGTGTTACTATGCTGTCCCATGATTTGGGATTTTATAGGAATGGTGTGGGCTGCAGCAGAGCTCTTTAGATTTTGGAGAGCTGAACAACTTTCACAATGTAAATAAGAGGTAGAATCCACAGAATATTTAGAATCTTCCTTGTGCAGAGAACAGCGGATGCCCACATGATCCTTAGGATCCAAGGACTGAGATAAAGGACTATTTTGAGAAGTCTTGACATGACTAACAGTTTGAGAGCTCAGAGGATATTTAGAATCTGAGGAAGTCTGGCCATGTAAAGAAGAGTCAGAGTCAGATTCATTAGAATTTGTGGGGCATTTATGAAAAGAAGAATTACTGATTTCCATAAAACATCTGGGACATCTTTGAGTTTCAATATCAAAAGAAAATGTAATCCTTCTTTGAGTCTTCTGTCTTGTGACACACTTGGGACTCTTAGAATTTGGATCGCCAGCAACGGATGATACATTAGAGGTGCAACTTTCAGAGCTTAGAGAAATGGGAGTAATTTGATACTTCAAACTCTCATAACTCTGGTCATAGCTATACTCCCTGCAATGACGCTTATAGACAGACAGTTTCCGGCTGGCTTTCCTGTGATACCTTTCACCTGTGAATGTGTGAGAGTCTGGAGAAAAGCTATAGCTGTGTTTTTCCTTTATGTTTTTTGGTGAGAGTTGCTTGTCACTGAAACTTGAAGATGCCTCTTTGAATTTCACAGTTTTGTTTTCACTCTTGTATCTTGTTAGCTGAATTCTGCGAACTAGGAGAGAAGAATAAAATATAAATGAGTAGGCAAATATATAATGAATCTAACTTTAATGTTCACATTACAATAGAAATTTGTGCAAACAAAATATAATGTCCTTCTCAATTAAATGTCATTTTAAGCTTTTTAAAATATAAATGAAACATGGTCATTTCATAAAATGCTGTGATCAATATAAAACTATAGCTTTACAAATTTGTCATGATAAATCTATGTACACTGTTTCACTATGTTTCTAGAAATTTTAAGAACTTTGTTTCTGGGACATGGCATTTATAATGTATAAAATCTCCATGTTTAGAGAGAAAAAAAATACCCTTATGTTTGATATAAATTCTGGTATGAGAGTTAATAGCAATATCTTCTATAGCTACCAAGAATTCAGTGTTATATCATCCTGGAAATGTAGATATTTACTGGTATATTAGCTTTAAAGTTGTATCAAAATTACTGACTTTCATTATGGATAATCGTGCCATCAATGTACATAGATAGGTACATGATTGAAATTTAAAATAAATATAAACATCTTTTCTATTCCAAGTTTCAAGTATATTTCAAATAATATTTTGCAAAGAGTTTAGTAACAATCAATGGTAATTTTCATTTAGAAAATATTGATAAATTTTATAGACAAAGACATAAGCTTTCTCATCAAATCGAGTCCATAAGAGCCCATTATAATTTTTCTCTTTTTGGTGTTTCTAAAAGTTACACAATCAAGTAGGTATATGCTGAAAGATATTCACTAGGAGAAGGCATATATGATTTACCTATAATGAAACATTTTTCCTGATAGACTTCATGATTTTATTTTTAATAAAATGACATTATAGTCTAATAAGCATATGAAGTTATTTTGGTGTCCCTGATAACAAAATGGTATTAAATGATATTTGCATAATGGTGAAGACAGAGATAAGTACCCTAAATTTCTGTTTTATAATAAATATAATAGTGAATTTACTAATTTTTTATGTCCAGCCAGATGTCAAAAGCAGTTAATGTGTAATTATTTTTTCAGTTGCTATGATCTTTGAGCAAATGTATGTCAATATACTTTAATTATAAAGTACTATTATTATGAATTAGTGACAAATGGTAACTGCCTGACAAAAACACAAAGCAAAAAGACAGTGTGGCTGTTTGTAATAACATTCCATAATTAAGGTAACAGTAAAATACTCTAGAACAGTAATAAACAATATGTCTGGAGAGCAAATCATAAGCATATACAGTTATTAATAATGTACTGTACTATTGAGCATTATGAAAAATTATGTATCTGCAAAGGGACATATCAAGCATATGACTTTATGATAAGTTTTAAATATTTGTAATTATATAAAGAGGGAGACACCTAACTACAAAGAACATGAAAATATGATACTGTACTCAGCCTTGTTAGATTTTAATTTTAAAACTATTTTATTCTTGTGATGGATACTTATATACATATATGTGCTCAGCTTTGCATACTCCTGTGGAGACTAGAGTCAATGTCAGACATTTGCCTCTACTGTTTTATCACCTTAAAATGTTAAGACAGAGTCTCTTATTAAATCTAGTATAGACTGTTACCTCTCATAACTGTTGCTTTTACTCATAAAGATCTACATGGGGTTCATGTATTTACCTAAACATTATTCTAATAGCACGTGGTGGTTTGAGTAGGAATGGCCCTAATAGACTCATGAGTTTGAATGCTTAGCCCATAGCAAGATGAACTATTAGGAGGTATGGTCCTGGAGTATGTGTGGCCTTCTTGCAGGAAGTGTGTCACTGTTAAGATGGCTTTTCAAGGTCATATATGCTCAAACTAGACTTAGTTTGGCACTCTCCTTCTGCTGCCTGTGGATCAAGATACTGAACTCTTATCTCCTTCTCCATCACCATGTCTGCCTAAACACTGCCATGCTTCCTGCTATGACAATAATAAACTAAACCTCTAAAACTGTTAAGTCAGCTGGAATTAAATATTTTCCTTTATAAGGGTTGCTGTGGTCATGGTGTCTCTTTACAATAAAACCCTAAATATGGCATAACATATAAGTGATATTATCATATTACATCATTTTAGGTAGGAAACTTATGGTATTTTTTACTATTGTTTGGTTAATTGGCACTACTTGTTGTTATTTGTAAAATTGTTATTATTTCTATTAATTACTACTAATCAAATAAATTAATTTTTATTAATTACTACTAATCAAATAAATTTACCAATATTTCAAAAACCATATGCTAGATAGTTATCAAGTAAGAATTATATAGAGAGATAAATATGCATAAATTCTTACTGTCTTTAAAAACTGATGACTCTACCTATGGATGTAAGCAAAGCTATGCTAACACACATCTACCACTGACAAAGGAATTTCAGCAAATGTTCAATAAAGAAATACAATATTTTTAAAAAATATTATTTTGTGTGTAAATGAAGCATGAATATTTGTAGTCATCTATGCATGTTTATTTGTATAAATGGGGCATATGTTACACACTTTTTGAAACAGTCAAACTTGTCTTCACGTCTCCAGTGACTTTATTATCTCTCCCATTTTCTTTTGGAAGTAGTGGAATTAAAGATAAGCATTTCCCTTTCAAGTTTTTATTTAGGTTTTAAAGATCTGAACTATGTTGTATGTTTTTGATGCAAGTACTTTCAACACTGCCCTGAAAAAAAAAATTAAAGAATAAGAAGTGGACTTTTAGAGAAAGACCTAGTATCACCTAATTCTTAATTGCTTTATAGGAAAAGCTAAAGAAAGTTCTTCAAATAAAAATTAAAGAATATTACATTTGAAAAAAATTGTAAACATACTAGTAAGAATATATGTACAAACTAATAAGGCCTATTTTAATACTGTATCTGTGTTGAGTAAATAATAACCTTTAACCCTACTATAAAAAAGAAAACTCAGAGTACTATAGTGATATTTTGTGTAACCTCTAAGAAATAAAGCTTGCTTGGAGATCAGAGGACAGAGCTAGCCACAAAGTTAGCTACAGAGGTGGAGGCACATACCTTTAATCTAAGCATTTGGGAGGCAGAGATCCAGCCTGGACTACATGATATTAATACAGTCCAAAAGAAAAACAGAGTCATGCAGTATTGGCATATACCTTTAATGCCAGCACAAGATCACATGCCTCTGCTCCCAGTACTTGGGAATCACATGCTTTTGATACCAGCACTAGGAAGTTTGAGACAGGAAGTGATATGGCTAGGCAGAGAAAGAAATACAAGGCAGGAGGAGACAGAAGTTCACCTCTGCCTGAATTTCCCTTCCTTTTCTGCTGAGGATTCAGGACATTCAGTCTGAGGCTTTGTGGAGACAGATCTTCCCCTTTTTGGCCCAAGGATTCAGTAGTGGTGAGTTGTTTGACTAGTGGTTTGTTCTGCTTTTTGATCTTTCAGCTTTACCCTCATTTCTGGATCATGATTTTTATTATAAAATCAATTAGGATTCATGTAACAGAGTATTAAAATAATTATAAAATTATCAATGGCTATATAATATTAAAATATATCAATTGTAATATCAAATGTGTAGGTAAAAGGAAATGTGTATGTCACATGCAATTGAGGTTAAGTTCTTTATCACCTTAAGATGGCTGTTGTAAGAACTGTTTTATTTAAGTCACATGGTAACCTCAACTAAAATATGTCATATATGTGGTACATAGAAGAGAGGTATTAAAGTACATTCACACATTCACATTTATACACAGGGAGGAGGAAAAACAAAGGAATATAGTAACATATTAAAAGAAGAAATAAATGAACCATAACACTCATAACCCAAAAGAAAATGTCAATACTGACTCCTTTGTTATTTATTATCTTAAACGTAAACTCAGTGAAAGGCACTATGACCCTACTTGCATTTACAACAATCCCATTTTAGTGTTCACATACACTGAAGTTAAAGGGATTCTGAAAGAAAATGCATTCAAGTACTAGCCAAAGTTAAACAGGAATACTCATAATAGAAAAAGTAGATTTACTAAGTTCTTTGATCCCATGTGACTTCAACGTCCAAATTAATCCTCTGCCATATCCCAGAAAATAAAACAACCTAGTTAGATTAACACAGAGACCTAAAAATGGTCAAAGTGAAAACAAAAGTCTATGAAATGCTCAACCTAAATGTAACATCCACATCAGATGTCTTCCTTGAAGGCTTAAGGTTCATCGCAGAAGATGAGAAGAAGTATGGTAAGAATCAGGGGTGTTAGATAACACAAGTAAACAGTATCCTCTGAACACAAGGCAGCGGCACATACAAATTCACAGAAATTGTAACAGCATGCACAAGTGCCCTGCAAACTGAAGGTAAACAAAAAATCCCAGCATGGAGAGAGAAGGTAGGCACAAAATACCATTCCTATCTAAAGAGTGATTGACAAGTGGTAACTGCTGGAAGAGAGTTTTCTTAAGAGTGTATCCCACATTACAGTAGAAGACCACACATCTAGTAATATACCAGTAGCACAAATTGAATTGGCTGCATGTAGAAGAATGCAAATAGATCCGTAATAACCACCCTGCAAAAGACTCAACTCCAAATAGATCAAAAACTTCACAAAACGGCAGGCAACAGAAATGAAAAAAAAAATACCTACTACACATCTGATAGAGGGTTAGTTTCTAAAATCTATAAAGAGTTAAAAAAAACCTTACACATCAAGAAACCAACTCAAATAAAAAATAGGATAAAGATCAAAACAGAATTCTCAAAAGAGAAAATTCAAATGGCTGAGAAACACCTAAGAATTACTCAATACCTTAGTCATCAAAAAATGCAAATTGAAACTCTTGAGATTTTATTTTACACCAGGCAGAATGGGTAAGACCAATAAAACAAATGACAACTCATGATGGTAAGAATGAGGTGTATGAGAAAAACTCAACCACTGCTGGTCGAAATACAAACTTTTACAGTCACTATGGAAATAAGTGTGATATATCTCAAGAAAGATCCAGCTATACCACTCTTGGGCATAAATTCAGAGGACACTACATCCAACTAGAGGCACTTGCTCTAGACATTCAATGCAGCTTTATTTATAATAGCCAGAAACTGGAAACAAGCTGGAAGTCTGTGAATGGATGAATGTATAATGAAAACATAGTACATTTACACAATGGAATATTACTGATCAATTTAAAAATTGAAATCTGAAAAAAATGCAGGTAAATAGATGGAAGTAGAAAGTTATCCTGAGTGAAGTAACTCAGACTCAGAAAGGCAAATATATATATTCACTTATAGTAGATGTTAGCTGTTAAGTCATTGATAAGAAAGTGACAATCTGTATAACCAGTGGTTAGGCATAAAGGGATGCATCTCCCTAGGAAGGAGAAATGGAAGAGATATTTATGGATAGAGAAGCCAGGATGGGCTACAGTGGCTAGAACAAGAGGATTTAATTGTTTACAAGAAAGTGGAGGGGAGAAGGAGCAAGGGAAAGAATATATGGAGGAATAGCTAAAGTTAGGGTCATTTGAAGGGTCATATGGAAATCTAACACAGTAGATACTTCCTTTACTATATACATATCTGAAGGCAATCTAAATGAAATTGCCAAAAATGGAAGAGACAGAACAAAACTGGATATCTCACCACCAAATTAAGCTTCCAGAATTGGAGATGTTTTATGTCTAACTGAGTTGTTAGTCAAAGGAGTCCAATAGGTACCCTTAAACAACCCAGAATATTACCAAGGCTTTATAGTTGCTCTCCACAAACTGACTGTAAAACCCTATTGCTGGAGATAGCACCTAAGTGACTCAATTGGACAAGAAGTCGAGCTAGTGCCTACCTAGTGCCTTCACCCCTATGGACTAATGTTCATGGTACTAGAAGGTACTCTAACTTGCTACCATAAGAGAAAGGTAAAATTTAACCTAGCTATAAATGCTTATATCTGCAATGGTGACCTGCCTGAAAGATACCCTGAGTTCAATAACGTTAAAAAAAATCTTGTGGAAGACACCAACCAATATCTGATCTGATTTAAGGCTCAATGCATGATATAGAACCCATACCCAATAATGCATGGGTGGCAAAGAACCTGAGACCAAGATCTAAGGGGAAACCCAAATACTACTCTTCTGCTAAAGAAACATAGCAATAGCATTTCTTGTAATGACATTCTGCTATACACATAAATCAGTGTTCTCCTAAGCTGTTAACAGATGAAAATAAATGCAGAGTCTCACAGAAGAACTACAAAAAGAAAATACAGCAGGGTGGGAGACCTTGGTAAACTCAACTCTAAATGGTAGGTCTCCATGAAGTCTCTCAGAGCTCAGAGAACTCTACAAAGAGGAAGTAGAAAGAACTAAAGAATCAAAGGGGAATCACAGCTCCAGCTGCAGGTAAGCAATAAGGATCCTTGCATGAAAGCCTGACTATAACCACTCCTCACTGGACCCTCTATCATATAAGTTTCAATCCATTCCCAAATCCACCCATCCCCCCAACCTCAGCTGCTTCCTGAGATACAGCCTCTGGAGAGCTCCATCACAAAAGCTCCAACCTCAGATCTCAACTGCTCCCTGAGACACAGATTCTACTGACTTCCAGTTCTCCAAAAGCTCCAATTGCACCAAGAGCACCTAGGGGACTATAAGCAGCTCCCTGAAACACAGACAATACTTGCACTGATCAGTGGAAGAGATGTGTAGACATCAGTGCAAAAATACAACATAAGAACAATATGGCAACACTAGAACCGAGTGGATCTACAACAGCAAGACCTGAACTCTCCAATATAGAAGAGGCAGAGGAAAATGACTTTAAAACTATCATTATAAAGATGACACAAGAGTTTAAGGATGAAATTAAAAAATAAATGAAAAATGCCCTTAAGAAAATAGAGGAAAAGACAAGCAAAAATTGGAATAAAACAATAAATCTCTTAATGAAAGACTAGAGAAACAAGAAAAAGCAATTAAACAAGTGAAGAAAATACTACAATACTTAACAACTGAAGAAAATACTACAATACTTAACTGAAATAGAAGCAACAAACAAGACACAAAGGGAATGCTGGAAATAGAAAATCTGAGTAAATGAAGAGGAACTACAGACACAAGAATTAACTAACAGAATGCAAAAGATAGAAGATAGAAACTCTGGTGTGGAAGATACAATAGATATTAGATTGTATCTTGATCTATTAGATTCATCAGTCAAAGAAAACTCTCTAAGTTAATAAACCATAACACAAAATGTCTAGGAAATTTGGGACACCTAAGAATATTAGGAATATAGAAGAAGGAGAATAATACTGGCTCAAAGGCATAGAAAATATATTCAACAAAATCATAGAAGAAAATTTTACCAACCTACGATAGAAAATGCCTATGAAGATACAAGAATCTTAGAGAACACCAAATAGACTAGAACTCAAAAAAGTGTGCTCACCACATAATGAACAAAACATTAAACATACAGAATAAAAAATGTTAAGAGCGTCAAAGGAAAACAGCCAAGTAATTTATAAAGCCAGATTCATCAGAATAACACCTAAATTCTCAGTGGAGACTATAAAAGTTAGAAGGTCCTGGACAGATGTTATAAAGACACTAAGAGGCCATGAACGCCAGTCCAGACTACTACACCCAGAAAAACTCTCAATCAGCATAGATGAAGTAAACAAGATATTTCATGACAAAACCAGATTTATCCCAATAGAAAACACTAGAAGGAAAATTTCAACCAAAAGAACCTAGATACACCCATGAGGCCAAAAAATAGAATGTCTCATAGAAGGAAACCCCAAAGAAGAAACACACACACACAAATAACAAGAATTAACAATCAATAGTCATTAATATTCCTTAATTTCAATGGACTCAATTCACCTATAGAAAGACGACACAGGCTAACACAATGGATACAAAAACATGACCCATCTTTCTGCTGCATACAAGGAAACACACCTCAACTTCAAAGACAGTCACTGTCTCAGAGTAAGGAGTTGGGAAAAGACTTTCTAATCAAGTAGACTTAAGAAACAAGCTAGTATAGCCATCCTAATACTTAACAAAATAGACTTCAAACTAAATTCAATCAAAACAGATCAGGAAGGTTATTAACTTTTCATCTCAGGAATAATCCATCAAGTTGGAATCTCAATCATGAACATTTATGCCCCCAATACATGGGGACTCACATATATTAAAGGATAATTATTAAAGCTTAAACCACACCCCTCATATCAAACTCCACAAATAGTGGGAGATTTCAACACCCTACTCTCACCAACAGATATGTAACAGAGAAATAAGAGAGCTAACAAATATTATGACTCAAATGGAAAACAGATAAATATAAAACAGTCCACCCAAACACCAAAGCATATAGCTCTTCTTAAAACCCCATGGGACTTCCTCTAAAACTGATCACATACTTGGTCAGAAAACAAATATAAATAAATACAAAAAATGGAATCCTATCAGATCACCATGAACTAAAGTTAAAAGTTCAACAACACAAACCATAGAAAGCCTACAAACTGATGAAAACTGAACATCTCTCAACTGAATCACCTCTGGGTCAAGGAAGAAGTAAAGAAAGATATTAAAGACTTCCTAGAATTCAATGAAAATAAATCTATCCTGAGTAACACAGACCCAGAAAGATTGACATGGTATGTACTCACTTATAAGTGGATGCAACTGGTAAGGGGGAAAGTCAGCTCCCTCATTTGTAATAAGCAGAGAGGATTGAAGGGAAAGGGAAGCAACTCTCCACCACCCTGCATCCCATCTATGATCTTCTGGAACACATGAAGGGGCCAGTCTTGCAGACTGAAAGCTCCAGGTTATCCAGGACACAGGGCAGGCAACAGGATATCCAAGAGGAGTCCCAGCGAGGCCTTGAACTAGATCAATGACTCTTTGAAATTAACACTTGCAAGATATATGGATAAAAGGTTTTACTGCATGACTCACTATGTAAAAGCACATGGTAAGATTAATTTTTTCCCTTTTTTCTCTTAGATTTTATTTTGTGGGAGAGGTTTCAAGGGCAGATGATGGATATGAATGGACAGAGAAAAAAGGTGTGATGTGAAAGACACAGAATAAATAAAAAAAGAGTTAAATAAAAAATGTTTTGATATTATATTTACATAATTTCCTCTCTATTCCAATCCCAGGTATTTCTCCTTGCTCTCTTTCAAATTTATAGCCTCTTTATTTTTTAACTGTTTGTGTGTGTGTGTGTGTGAGATAGATAGATAGATAGATAGATAGATAGGTAGGTAGGTAGGTAGGTAGGTAGGTAGGTAGATAGATAGATAGATAGATAGATAGATAGATAGATAGATAGATAGAAACGAACTGTTTAGTCTGTATAAGATCTGATTATATACATTAACTTTTGAAACATAATTTTGGTACAGTTTGTTAAGCAACAAATAATGGGTTTTGATGCAGCTTCACTTCTAAATATTAGTGGCAAGAAACGAAACATGTGTTTTCATAGAATATTTTTAAAACATTATTTTATTTCAAAGTTCTTATTTTAACATAACAACCACAGTTCCCCTTCTCTCCACTTCTCCCACTCATCACCTGCTGGAAGCCACAGAAGAGTAGGAACTCAGTTGGCACCAACAAGGCTGACCCATAAGAGCCAATGGCCCTGATGGAGGTAAAGCCAAAACTCAAGTTTTGGTGTTAACTGCCTTTGAATGGGTTAGTTGTTTCCTGCAGAGGATTTCTTGTGTGTAATTGTAACTTTCCCATTTGTTATTTACTTGGGATTCATTTCCCAGAAACTTTTCAGCAGTGTGATTAATTACTTATTGGGCACAATTTGCCACCCCCTATATATCTTAGGTCATGTGAATAAATAACCCTAGCTATGTGTGAAAACAATTACATAGACAAGATCTCTTTTCTCACAAATCAGGTCTCTGTTCCTTTGCCCAGAGAAGACTCAATGTCTGCTCCTTGCAATTATCTTTATTAGTAGACACCTGGACAGAGTCAGCCTTTGGACAAAATATTCCATTGGAAACATTTCTTAGACACCCAAAGACAGCTACAAATAGATGAAACACTGGTATGCCCTAAACTCACCTCCCTTACAGATAAGAGAACTGTCTGGAGCTAACACCACTATCTTAAACTCTTATTTCCTTTTATTTACTTGCACCTAGACTCATTAACTTTTGATCCTAATTTAAAGATTTATTGTTTGTGATATAAAAAAAAGGTAATCAGCCAATTCCTAGTTGCAGGTGTAAAAACAAACATTTTTTTCTGGAGAGCCAGAACAGCTAGAAGGTGACAGGTTTCCATTTTTTGTGCAAAAGCAGTGATGAGGAGGACATATGAAAACAGCACAGAGATTTTACTTTGTTCATGGTTTTTTGCTGATCAATAAACTTTTAATCTTATGCCTAGTACTATAGCTGAAGCACACATTTTTTTAAACTTTAGATTGCTTTGTTGATTTAAACTTTAATTGACCCTCACCAGAAAAACCTCAACTAGCCACACCCACTTTGTGCCATATATCAACTGACAGATACTGAACCTGTGTAAACCTTATCATCTCCTCTCCGTTACATGAAGAAATTCAATCCTCCAGTTACCTTGCCAATGAGTAACTGCATGCATGAGTATATAACCCTATGCCTTCACTGTTGTAGTTGTCATGCTAATAAGATGATGTTGTGCCAATAAAGATGATGAACTAAGGAGAATACAATGAATATAGTAGTTGATATTCTATTCCAGAAGAGTCAATTTCCCCAACTGGTAGAAGTGTATCTTTTGGATCCTGAGAGAAAGTCTTTGGGGCTTTTGTTAATCCCCCAGATTTTCCCTACCCCTCAAAAAGTATAAGGCCTCCCATGGGGAGTCATAGAATCTTTTAAGATAAACATTTAGAGTAGCCTTATTCATTTTATCTGATCTTAAATGAATACAAATGCCCATCAATTTATAGGTCTACAACAAAAATGTGACAATGCCTAACATGGAATGTTGTTCAATCATAAAAGATATAATACACAGTATAATAGAGTAAGCTTGAAGTGATTATGCTAATTAAATGAATGTAGTCACAAAGTGACATTCATCATATGATTCAATTCAGATAAGTAAAATGAGGAGACTGACAAGAAGTTGATTAGTTGTTTCTCAGAGAAAGGTAGGGTAGAGGAAGTGACAGGTAATAGCTGCAGCATTGTAATTACACTGATAAAAAATACTCTAATAATTGGAGCTGATAGTTGCATATATCTGTGATATATTAAAATCACTGAGATTGTTAACTTATTGGGTGAATTATATCCTAACCTATTAAAAGACATTAATTTTAGGCATTGGGATTCTAACCAGAATTTCAGGAAAACAACACATTTTGCCAAAAATTGTTCCTGAGTTGATTGATTACACATATGACTTTTTGGTATGCTGATTTTCTTTGTGGAAATCATAGAATTAAGTATTATGTATTATATTATCTTATAATAACTTTAGCACTTCAGATTCTGATTTTATTTTCCAAACTATTAACGAATAACATGATCAAACTCTTAGGTAACTTCTACTGAATATACTTACCTCTGTTATCTTTTCGCTCTACAGACTTTTGCTCTTCAGTTTTCTTTTGCTGGCCAAACTTAGGTAGGGTAACAGGCCTCCAAAAACCTAGAATTATATTAAGCAGACTCAGTTATTTTCCAATTACTAATAAAATAATATTATGTAAAAGAATCTTTACTACACAATTCCATAATAAAAATAATGTTGAATGCTGTAACATCATTTTCAAATATACTTATTTGCAATAGTACTCTTATTCTTAAATTCATTAAGCTTAATAAAACCATATTAAAAATGAATTTTTAACAAATGCCCCATACCCTTTAATCACAACCTTCTAGACTTTTATACCTCAGTCATAAGCAACCACTAAGGTATCTTCTGCTCTCGAGATTTATACTGATGTGGGAATGCTTTTATGTATGCTGTGAATCTCAATCTTTAAATAAAGGAGCTGTTTTGGGCCATGGCGGGCACCATAGAATAAGTAGGAGGAGAAATCAGAGCTTAGGTAGGAGAAGCAGGGTGGAGTCAGGCAGACCGAGCCAGCCGCCCAAGGAGCAACATGTAAGGAGCACTGGTGAGCCACACGGGCCACGTGGCCAACAGATTAATAGAAATGGGTTGATTTAAGATATAAGAGCTAGCTAGCAATGTGCCTGAGCCATAGGCCAAACAGCATGAAGTTAATGTAAGCGTCTGAGTCGTTTCTGGGAACCTGGGCGGCTGGGCGGCTAAGCGGTCTCGGGCGGCAGGTCTGTGGGTCTCCGGACCTCTGGCCGCCCGGGACTGAGAACCCCAATACTACTACATTATACTTCGGGACATTTTGTATACATGAGATCCTTAACATATAGTTCTTTCTAATTAGTTGCTTTTACTCAGAATAATGCCTTCTAGTTTTACCTATGGCATAAGATCAACACTCTCATTTTTGTATTGCTAAATAACATCCACTATGTAGATATGCAACATTTAACTTATCCACTCATTATTTGCTGAGTATGTGAGTAGTCACCATATTTTAGCTCTAATGAATAATGCTGGTACAAGGTTTCCTCTTGGGTAAAGTAGGTATTTTGGGATTGGATGGTAGTGATAGTTTGTGAATACTCTTCAAATCATAGTTTAAATGAAGTAAATATTATGGCACGTATAACTCTATGTAACAAGTAAAAACATAGTCAGCTTTAAAATTTTTGTAGTAAGTTCATAATAAAACCTCATCTATTTAGTGTGCATAGTAACTGAAAGTGATTTAATTTTGGGTGTTGGAGATACAGACAGTTCTTTTCCTTATATGTATTTAATGTTATAAAGAGAATGGCCACATTTGGTAAAAGTTACCTTTAAGAATTATTACTCATTTGGAAATGAAGAGGAAATGTGTAGCAAAAAGAACAGGTTTTGTCTTTGTTATAAACATGATATTAATACAATGGGAAATATCTGATACAATGTGACAAAACTGAGTAAATATCAACAAACATTTTGTTAAAGAAGACATATGTGAATAAAACACTTTCCTTATACTTAGAAATTTGGATTTTAATTTTAGGTTTAAAAATTGCATTCATAGTATCAGTTTATGTTTTTAACATATAATATGTACACATGAATGAGGAATCACAAATATTCCATCAAATAATGCATGATTTATGTTTATTATTAAAAAATTTGATAATTCTATCCAAACTCAAATATTAAGAGAAAGTATACTTAACTGATTAGTTTCATAGCAAATAGTATTTTCTCAATGAGTTCGTTCGAATAAGAATGGCCCCCAAAGACTCTTGTTTGAATGGTTGGTCTCCAGTTAGAAGAGATGTTTGAGAAGGATTATGAGGTGTGGCTTTGTTGGAGTATGATTGGTCTTTTTGGAGTGTATTTGTTACTGGGAATGGGCTTTCAGATTTCAAAAGCCAATGCCAGGCCAGTCTCACTCTCCCTCTCTACCTGCAAACTTTGGTTCAGATGTTAGTTCTCAGCTACTGATTCAGAATCATGCCTGACTGCCTGCAGCCATACTCCTCACCATGATAATGGATTAACCTCCTGAAACTATAAGTAAGCCCTCATTAAATTCTTTGCTTCCTTTTATAAGTTGCCTTAGTCATGGTGTTTTATCATAGAAGTAGTAACCCTAACTAAGGCACACAATTACAAATTTCTTAAATTCACAGATATATTTGAGAAAACACTAGACTAGGAGTTTCGGTACTCTAGATTGATCAATAATTACCTATGGGATCTGATGTGGGAATGTCTTTCTGTATGCTGTGAATATCAATCTTTAAATAAAGGACTGTCAAGGTGCCCATGACAGGTACCATAGAAAAAGTAGGCGGGGAAATCAGAGCACAGTTAGGAGGAGGGCAGAGACACACACAGAGCCAGACACACAAGGAAGAAACATGTAAGGAACATAGGTGAGCCACGGGTCATGTGGCAGACAGATTAATAGAAACGGGTTGAGTTAAGATGAAGGAGCTAGCTAGCAATGTGACTATGCCATAGGGCAAACAGAATGAAGTAAATATAAGCATCTGTGTGTTTCTTTGGGACTCTGGAATTGCTGGTCTAGATATGCAGCAGCGAGTGAGTCTGAACTGTGGGGCTAGTCTGGGCCAGAAACCTAATGTTGCTGGGATTATTTAGAAATGTCTACTTGAGCCTCAGTTCTCAATGTTTGTAGCATGCACATATATACTATATTATCATTGTTGTTTATTTTGTGCACACTCATGTTTGCTTGCATACAGGTACGAGTGCACAAATATGTGCAAGGAGACACACATGTGTGTACGCATGTGGGTGGAGGTCAGAGATCAAGAATAGGTGTCTTGCCTCAGAAGTTTTTTTTTATTTTTTTAAAGAGTCTCTCAATGCAAACTGGTGCTCTTTGATTAGCCTATGCTGTCTAGCTGGTCATTGTAATGTTACCATCTCTGCTATCCCAGCACCAGGTTTAATAGTATATGCTATCACAGTCAGAACTTTTACAACTGTTTCTCTAAATTAGAAAATCCTAGAGATAAAAATGTTAAAATCAATGTACTACAACTATGTTTAGTAAACTAAGGCACTATATTTAGATAACACTAAATTTAAAGTACCAAATGATATCTTAGAGCTGACTGACAGTGTATCTTCATGGTCAGAAACATAAACACTAGAGTATGAGTTCACATCTTACTATTTATTGTGCTACTTTGGTTACTTATTTGTACTTCAGTGTTTCCATTTGTTAAATAAGGACGATAATAGTAACCTACTTTCTATCTAGTATTGAGAGGTCTTAATACATTTGTGTATGTAGAAGCTGTGAGCATTAACAAATTAGTGTCACTGACAATTAGTACATGTAAAATGTTCAGAGTAGTTTATAACAGTTGTATATAAAACCTATATATTTGTTCTAAAGAGTCAATTGTCTAGAGTAGTGGTTTTCACCCTTTCTAATGGTCTACCTTTTAATATAGTTCCTCATGTTGTGGTGATCCTCAAGTATAAAATTATTTATATGATATATTACTTTAATTTTTATATTATTATGAATAACAATGTAAAAATCTTATATGTAGGATAACAATATGCAATCCCTGTGAAAATGTCATTTTGGCCCAAAGGGGTCAGGACCCATAGGTTGAGAACTAATAGTCTAGGGGCTGGAGCATTATAATAATGTATTATGATAAAATAAACATGAGTAATAGATAAATGTAAACTATTCATTGAAAATTATGTAATTTGAGGAACACCTTTATGAGAGAAGAAAGGTAATTTAAATGCTGATGTACTTAGGCTTCCACACTTAAATCTTTTTACAATAAGTAAAAAGAAAAAATATTATTTTATTTCAGAATGATGTAAGCTAAATTTAGCATTGTTTTCTTAGTCCAGAATAGACAATGCTTTATAAGCATTTTAACTTTACTCCTTTTAAAATAGAATAAAAAATTACATAAAGCAAGATGATATTACTAATTTTGAGAGTGAAATAAAAATCTGGTATTAATATTTTTAGTTTCTGAATTTCTTATGAGTTTTCGTAACTGGTTTCAAGCACAAATAAATTAAAGGTACTGACATTTTGGAAAATGCTATGATGCTATTAATAAAATTTATATTTTCAAAGGCCACACACTTTTTAGCTTACCTGGAGGACGATTATCCTTCCTGCGGGCACCAAGCCGGTATGCTTCATTTTCTGAATCACGACGGTCAGACTCCGTGAGATGTCCTTCTCTTTCCTTATCCATTTGAAACCCCTCATTGTCAAATCCCTTTTCTGTCTTTATTGGGTGTCTTTTACTTTCAGGTTCATTTTTATCTCTTTTATTTCCAGTGTTTTCCTGATGTTTTTCAGAACTGGAGTCTACTTGATCTTTTTCAGTGAGACTCTCAAATGTTTGAAGGTCACCCTGACATTTTGTGAAGCTAACTTGAGGTGCTATAGAACTAAACTGATATTTTCCAGAGCTATCCCAATGTCTACCACGATCAGAACCTAACTGTTTTCTTTCAGCTTCTAACCAGTGCTGCATAGAGTCATACTTGTGAGCCACCTTGAGGCTTTCTAAATTACAGATACTCTTGCATATTTCAGCCTTCTTCGTGTGCTTCCCAGAATCAGAGGACATTTCAGGGCTTTCTGAGTCTGAGTTTGGTTTTTTTCTTTCAGACCAATAATCCTTTGGGAGCTTGCTACTAGCACTGCTCAGATCCATGAAACATTTCACAGCTGCTGAGGCTAGCTCACATCTTTCTGAGTCTGAGTCTGTCTCACTTGGTTCAGAGTCAGAGTCCATCATATACCTCTTAGCTCTCCGAGTTCCTGTTTTTTCCACTTGTATCAAATGTATCTCAGATACTGATGCTCTAGCTTTTTCATTGCCTGAGTCCACTGCATAACTCTCAGAATCAGGGATAATCCAGAAATTTTCAGTCTCTATCATTGTTTTTTCAGATTCCATTAGACGTTTTATAGAATCTGAAGCCATTTGGCGTTTTTCTTCTTTCTTTCTTTCATTATCAGAGTCAGAATATTTTTCAGAGTCATAATATTCCAGGGACTTCTCTGAGCTTGAGGGCCCCCAGTGTTTTAGAGATCCAGATTCCACCTGGCACTGTTCAATTCTCACCAGCTGTTGCCCTATCTTGGTCAAATCTTCAACAGAGACTGATTGCATTTGATAATTTTCTGCTTTCAATGGGTGTTTTCCAGAGTCTAAGTCCTTGGGAGGCTTCTCTGAATCAGAATCTACTCCCCATATTATTGAGCCTGAGCCTTTAGATTGTTCTTCTAACTCTAAATCTGAGACAACACCTCTGTCAGAGTCAGAATCAAGAATACATCTTTCAGAATCAGAGTCCATGAGCAGAGTATCACTTTCAATAATTGTTAGGTCTTGGAGAGTTTTATAGTAAAAAGACCCCCCTAAAGTTTCAGATGCATCTGTATCAGGAATTTCTATTTCATATTTGTTTCCTTTATCATGCTCCAGTGTATCTTCTCCTTCATCACTTCAAGAAAAAACAAACATAAATACATGGTTAAAATTTATAAATTTGTACTAAGACATTATTTATATTGAAATTCTTCTGAAAGAAAATACTGTGGAACATGCAGTCCTATCTGTCAATTGTATAAGGCAAAAAACAACTTTAAGCTTTTTTACAAAAGTGAATATTAACATGTTTTTACACTCTTCTCTGACATTAACTATTTGCATCTTCCATCAGATTAACTATTTTCCAGTGGACTTAAAATATTTCCATGAGTAGGATACTTTCATGTTAATATGTGATTTCCTTGTCACTATCTAGTCAATATCAACATTTAAGGATAAAGTATTTCATTTAAAGTGTATTGTTAATGAAAATGGAATATTTTAATAGTCAAGGCTAAATGAAATTTGTATATATATAAATATGATTATTAAGGAGAGTTACCTTGAAGTGTCAATTCTTTGTGAAGATGAATAACTCTCAGATACTCTTTGATCTGGAAGGGATGTATATTGTATGGAATGTCCATATGATAAGACTGTTGTAGTTATTGGCTGAAAAACAATTAAATCATGAAGTTATAGTGGTTTTATTTAAACACAAAGCACAATACATTAAAGCATTTACATTGGGGAGAATATCAACTTTATTAGTTACAAATTTGTTCTTGATAGGCTTTGTGATCTTCCTGAGTAAAACCTCAGAATTAGTATTTAAATATAGACATGGTAGACATATTATGGGATGTTTGTTCATTACCTATGTTCCTATAAACTAATCTCTACTCCTAAAAGACAGAAGAGTCCTATGCAACCCAGTCTTTGGATAGCATATAACTAGCATTTGATTAAAATTAGAGTAACCCTATTCCTTTTGTTAGAGTATTGGAGCTAGTATACAAGAAAAAAAAATTCCCTGCTTTTTTTGTGAAAATTAGGGTGGGCAATCTTAGTCTCAGTGTAAAATCTAATTCTGTCACATGCTTAGAAGAGTATGACAAACAATCTTTAGAGAAGTCTAAACCTGCCATACATAGACAAAGTAGATATATGTGATCATATGCTTCTAGAAAAGGAGATGGAAGTATTTTCTATTAAGTTCTTGAGTTTTTCAGTTTCTAATTCAAGTTTCTCCTTAGTACTAACTCTATTTGCTGTCCTTGAATATTTTAAAGGTGATAATAAATTACTGAATTAAGTCCCCACAATTTGTACGCTTTTTTTCATTCCTCAAGTATAAGTAAAGTTTTGTTCCTTTCAATCATGATTGCTTTTGATAATAGAGCAGAATTATATCTGGTATTTTACTAAAAATCTGAAAGAAAAAAATTTATAACAAACGCAACTTTTAGACACATGGAATATTACAAACACAGAAAGGAAGTTGAAGGTTGACCCCAAAAAACGTGATTTATGTGAAGAGACTTTTAATGTAACTTTAACAAGACATAATAATGTACATATACTATAATGTCAGTTAGGTATATGAAATTTTCTATATTATCTCTTATATTTCAAAAATGATGCTAATACGTCACAGGTTTGAAATCTACTTTCTCAGAAGACAACTGGAAGGCATAAACCAGATTCTTAGACGATTTTTTTGATATATCATGAATAATAAAATATACGTTATTTAAAAATCTAAGATAACCTTTATTTACAAGGTAAATAAACAACAAAAATATTTAAAAATTCCATATAAAAGAAATGGATAATAAATGGCATTTGCATTATTATAAATATTTATCTAAAGGTACAAAAACTCCGAACTTTTCTGACTTCTATTCTCAAGCTATATAGTAAAGGTCATTAAACTATGATTTTTCAGTTGCCACTTTTTGTTTTATTGGTTCCTTTTCTGTTTTAAAATACTTTATTAGTAGGTAATAATTGAACAAATTGTCGAATTTTAAGTGGAATTTTCCTTTAACTACTCTGACTGTATTCACTACATTACCCTCTCTTGTGCCATTCATTTTTCAATTAATTTTCTTACCAATTAGTCCTTCTCTACTTTCATGTTATATACGCATGTGTGTATATTTTTTCATGAGAAAATATGTTTGTGTGAGTCTGCACTATTTCATTTGATATGATTAGCTCCGTTTCCATCAATTTTACTACAAATGACAATTTAATTTTCCTTGTAGATTAATGAAACTCCATTGTGCATCTATAGATTCTCTATTCATTCGATGATGAACACCTAGGTTGATCCTATAATTTGGATATTAGAAATAGTGTCATGATAAGCATGGCTGTTCAAGTATTTTTTAATATGTTTAATTATTTTCATCTATATATGCTTCCAAGTATTATGTGTCAGAAACCTATGCTACATCTAGATTTAGGTTTTTGCTTAAAACTTCAAAACTGCTAGAAGAAAATATAGTAGAGGTATTTTGACTCATATGCAGGCATGAGTAACAACTTTCTGAAAATATCAATATTATTTCAGTACATAGTAGCAAGAAGTGACCAATATTATTTCATAAAATTAAAACATATTTTCACAGCAAAGAAAATGACATAAGAGACAGCCTTTAGATGACAGGAGATATAAAAGCAAACCTTTGCCTGCTATTCAGCTTACAAGGGATTAACATCTAGAATATATATTAAGAGGGGAAAAGGGTAACACAAAGCTATTCAAATACTCTAATCAACAAATGACCGAGTGGAACGAATAGATGCTTCTCAAAAAAGTACAGAATGTTGGCAAGGTAGCTCAGGGGGTAAAATTCTCTGCCACCAAGACTGATGAGCTAAGTTTGACTACCACTACAAAGATTTAATAAATGTCAAGTAATCTAACTGCTTGCCTTTTATCATTACTTAATACACATATGCACTGTATTACCATATTTCACCCCTCACGTAAGTATAATTATTGGTCAGTTAAAATAAATGATAGTAACAGTTACTAAATAAATAGAAGCCTAAAAATTTATAAACTCAAGAAAACACCAGTTGTGAATTCTAGAATTAAAAAAAAAAGATGAAATGGCAAAAATAAATTACTCACCAGATATATGGAAAAATATATGTGAAGTAGTTGTAATAAAGACTAGTTGAAATGGTAGGGACAAGATAAATGGCCATGAGCCTAAATGAACTGAACTCCATAAGTCCAAGTAAAAGAGAAAAAATAAACAAAATTCATCAGAACATTAGAAGCTTATGAAATAATAGCAAACACCAAGTTAAGGTAGTCTAAGAAGCAGAAGAAAAACAAAACAAAACAAAAAAGCAGAGAAAATACTTGTGTCAAATGAGATTTAGTGACAATCATAAAGATACTTAAGGTAAAGGACTATGGACACAGGGCTCTCCTAGTACTTTCCTGCTATACTCATTTGCCTTCCCTTTTATTCCATATCCATTCCTTTGTGATTCTCCCCTCAGTGCCTTAACCTACAGAACCACTGTCTACATGGGATCCACAGTGGTCACATTAGGCTAAGACATATGCAGGTAAGCTACATTTATTGTTCTTCCCATCCTCTATTCTAGCCTCTCCACATTCATTCCTAGTCCTGCTACTGCCTACCCACAGAAACCTCTATTCCCAACCTGCTTATTGGACAAATTCTACTTGGTACTAATAATAAAAACAATCCAGAACCAGATATGGGAAAAAGCTAAAATATCAGAGACATGGAGAAACAAGTCACAGACACTTCTCACCAAGCCAACTCCTTACAAATCTTCAGACTGAATGCCTATCCTCAGTCTAAAGGAAATAAGGGTCCACGTAGAGGGCTGAACTCCTGTCTCCAGCTATCTCACTTCCTCCTTCAACTTTCCTAGTGCTAGGATTAAAGGAATGTGCCAGCAAAGACTAGTTCTGTTTGGCCTTGACTCACAGGGATCCAGATGGATCACTGCCTTCTAAGTGTTGGGATTAAAGGCATGGGTCACCACTCTCGGACCTTCATGGCTAAATCTGTGTATGGCTTGGCTCTATCCTCTTATTTTCAGGCAAATTTTATTAAATATAAAATATATCACCCACCTTTCACCATCTACTACACACTCCTTACCTTGGTACAGAAGCAGAATCTCCCGAGGTCTTTCCCAATACCACATTCATCCCTTTCTTCTAGCCCATATCCATTTCTTTGTGACACTGTCAACTCACAGAAACATTCTCTACCAGAAATCTCACAGTCAATAAACATGTCTAGAACCCAAAATGTGTGATGCTGGTTTGTTTGTGCTCTAACAATAAAGCATGCCTGGAGATCAGGGGGTAGAGCTAGCTACTAGTTAACCATGGAGGATAGAAAGTGATGGCATGCATTTTAATCCCAGTATGTGGGAGGGGTAAACAGGAAGCAGAGAAAGGGACTCGCCCCTTTCTGCTGAAGAACTGGCAAGGTAAGAGGTGGCTCTGGCTTATTCCTTTGCTTGTCTGATCTTTTAACATATCTGCCTCTGGATTTTTTTTATTATTAAGACCAATTGAAATTCTCCCTACAAAAGTGGGCAATAACAACCAAAGAATGGAATACCCAATCAACAAAATTGAGATCAGATATCAACTCCAAGAAATACTTCAAACATCATAAATCTACATACTTAGACTCTAGCTCCTAAACAGAAACATACTAAAACTAAAGAACATTCCTCATCCAGAAGCCAGTAGCTCTATTTTGAAATGCCCTGAGAAAAACAATGTAGCTGAAGCGTAGGACACGTATTTCCAAACAGCAATTATGATTATCTTAAATTATGTTAGAGAGGATATAAATGAATGTCTTAATAAAGACTGCAAAAGGACAAACTGTTGAATGAAATAATAAAAACAATCCAAGGCATAAAAGTAGAATTTAATAGGGAAATAGAGTCTCAAACAAATCAAAATAAACTGGAAGTTAAAAATTCAGGATATTAAACAAAAAATTAAACATAAGCCTTACCAACAGAATACATAACACAAAAGAGAGAGTCACAGGTAAAAGAATAAAATACCTCAATCAAAGAAAATATTAAATCTAATAAAAATCTAATAACCTACTAATGGGTATAAAGGTAAAAATAAGAAAGCCAAATCAAAGGCCCAAAAATATTTTTAGCTCAACCATAGATTTCCCCAACTTAAAAAAAGAGGTGCCTATCAAGACACAAGAACCATATAGGACACCAAATAAACAAGAACAGAAATGAAACTCTCTACAACATGTAATAATCGAAATGTACAGAACAAAGAAAGGATGTAAAAATGTGCAAGGGACAAAGAACACATCATATATAAAGGCAGGCCCATTAGAATAACATCTGACTTTTCATGGAGTTTCTGAAAGCCAGAAAGATGTGGACAAATGGTCTAGAATCTCTGAGGGACCACAGATAACAACCCAGACTACTATACTAAGCAAAACTATCAATCGTAACAGATGAAAAAACCTCTGTGATAAAAATTTAAATAATTTATGTCCATGAATCCAGCTCTATAGAGGACACCAGAAGAAAACTTTAGTCTGAAGAGAAATTTAACTACATCCAAGAGGACACAGGAAATAAATCATTTGAGAACAGTGAATTTAGGAAGTGCAGGAGCCCACAACAAAATAACAAAATAAGTGGAACAACATTACTCAATAATATCTGTCATTATAATAGACTCAACTGCCTATTAAAAACATAGAATAACAGATGGTATTAGATAACAGGATCCATTGCTCTGTTGCATCCAAGAGACATAAATCATCATCAAGGATAAGCACCATTTTATGATTAAAAAATGAAAAAAAAGATATTTTAAGTTGATGGACACAAAAAAGAAGCAGGTGTAAACATTTTAATAATTAGAAAAATAGACTTAAGACCAAAACTAACCATAAGAGATAGGGAAGGGCACCTCATACTTATAAAAATATATACCAAGAGAACATCACAATTCTAAACATTTATGTGCCAAATACAGGGCATTGACGTGTATAAAAGAAAACATTACTTCAGCTAAATTCACTTATTGACCTTAGCACAGTAATAGTGGATGTCTTAAAGACCCCAGCCCTGTCAATGGAAAGGTGATCCAGACAAAAAATTAAACAGAAACACTGGAAATAATTAACATTATAAATCAAATGTAACTACCAGGCATCTACAGAACATTTCATTTAAACACAAAAGAATAAACTTTCTTCTCAACATTACACAGAACATTCTTCAGTTTGACTACATATTAGGATACAAAGCAAGCATCAAAATTTCTTTAAAAATTGACATGACATTCTTCATTCTATCTGATTATTGTGGCTTAAATATACATATCACAACAATAGAAACTGCAGAAAATAGACAAAATTTTAAAATATCCCTTCATAATAAGATTTCTAGATAGACTACAAATTCAAGGAAAATATCTCAATATAGTAGCAGCAAGCTCATAGTCAACATCATCCTCAATGGAGAAAAATTCAAAATACTTCCACTAATCAGAAATAAGATTACGGCACACTCTGTCCATACAAACTCAATATAGTACTTAGGTAGAGCAGTAAGAAAACTGAAGGAGATCAAGTGTATACAAGTCAGAAAGGACAGAGGGTAAGTGTTTTTATTTGAAGATAACATAATTTACATATTAAAAGACTCTAAAAATACCATGAGGAATTTTCTACAACTGATAAACACAGCATGGTAGCAAGACACAAAATTAACATATAAAAATTAATGGGTTTCCTATATACAAATGACAAACATACTGAAAAAAAGAGAAACAATACCTTTCACATTAGCCTGAAATAAATATCTTGCGATAAATCTAAGAATGCAAATGACTTGTATAATAAAAGTTTTACGGCATGAAAGAAAAAAAGTAAAGAAGATAACAGAAGATTGAAATATCTCCCTTTCTCATAGACCAGTAAGACTCATCTTATAAAAATTGGCATCCACCAAATTCAATATACAGTATAATCTGAATCAAAATAGCAACACAATTCTTCGCAGAAATTTAAAAATATTCTTCAACTGATTATGAAAACAAAACAAAACCAAAAAGTCCTGGAGGGCTTAAAATTCCTGAATAATTAAAAACATTGATGGGATCATCATCCCATGTTTCAATCTGTGTTACAGGGATATAGTAATAAAAAAAAAGCATGACACTGGCATTAAAACAACAGACTTATTAATCAATTGAAGAACTAGACATAATGCCACAAACATAAAGAAAATACAGCATCTTCAAGAAATGGTTCTGTTCAAGCTAGACAGCTACATTTAGAAGAATAAATATAGAAAATACAAAAGAAGAAATGAAAAATAACTATCATCCTAAACAAAACTCAAAACCAAATGGACTGAGGAACTCAACATAAAATCACATTTCTGCATCTCACAGAAAATGAAGTAAAGAATAGGCTTGAATCAGGACAGGAAAAGACTTTCTGAAAATGACACTGATAGCATAGGTATTAGGACCAACAATGAATAAATGGAACCTCATGTAGCTAAAAGATTCTGTATAGCAAAGGATACCATCATTTGAAGAAAGTGACAGCCTACATAATGGGAAAAAATTTAACATTTATGTTTAAGAAGATATATATATATATATATATAGGATTAGTATCTAGCATATATATATATAAAAAAACTTTTAGTTTAGCCTCCCACTTCCTATTGCACTGTAGCCAACATCTAAACTATCTGACATACCCTACTCCCTGCACTCACCCACACAGGACTCTAAGCAGCCTCCATAGCCTCACTTCATAACTATACTTTCTACTTCCTCCTCCAGGGTCTATCCAAATGGGTACGGCTGATCTCTTCTTTCACAACATTTTCCACAATCTACCAGATTTATCCTGGGTTCCACAACTAGTGCACCAGTCTAGTCAGGACTTCCATGCCTTAAGTGCAGAACAGTCGTAGGTATGGGACACTACCTTTTCTATCTTTCCTCTACAGCACAGAACTTTCCTACATCATATACAATCTTTCTACTTAGATCTATCTGCTTCCACACTCCCAGTGGAGAATAGAAAGCATATACTGTATACCATACCAATCTCACTTTCTCAACTGACTCATTCCACCCAAATTATTTCCAACCTCTATATGTAAACTTCCCCTACATCTCCAATCTTGTCCATCCAGCATAAAATCAAAACTAACAGAATAAGTCCACATGCCCAGATCTCATCACAAAGATAATAAAAAAGATTAAGCCAATTTCTTCTCTTCTAAACCTACTAATTTTATAAAAAAAAATGCTTGCCTCTGAAATTACCTAGATTAACTTAAGGACACATATATTAAAAGAACAACCATAAACCTTCTCAAATAATTCAAGTTTTAAAAAGAAACAAAGAAACAGCTCAAGAAAATCAAAGAGAAAAGTTTAGAAAGAATACACACCTGAGAAATGCTCAAGAAAACACAAACATAAAGCTGATAGAAATGATGAAAACAATCCAAAAATTTAGAATCTAATTATGTCAGGAGATAGAAACATTGAAGAAGACTCAAGTTGAAATGCTGACATAATTAAGAAACCTAATATCCAAACTAGAAAGTTCAAAAGAAAGACTTACAAGTAAATGAAATAAGTCAAAGACAGAATATAAGGTCTTGAAGATAAAATACAGAATCTAGTTCAAACGAGCAAGGAACATGAAAATTAACAACAACAAAATAGGAAAGGAACAAACAAGAAAGGCATAAACAAGAAATTTGGGGCACCATGAAAAAAAAATGGAACCTCTGAATTATAGAGATAGTTGAGAGAAAAGAATCCCAAGTCAATTCATATCTTCAATAAGATTATAGAAAAAAACTTCTCCAAATTAAGAAAAAAAAATCATACAAATACAAGAAGTAAAAAAAAGCAGACAATATACAGGATCAGAAAAGAAAGTGTCCATGGTATATCAATAATTAAAACATCGAACATACATAACAAAGAAAGTGTACTGAAAGCCAAAAAAGAAAAAAAAAAGTCTCATAAAAAGAAATCCCATAAGAAAAATAATCTGATTTCTCAGTGGAAACACTGAAACTCAGAAGAGCCTGGAGTAATGCACTCTAAGTCCTAAAAGTATTAGCCAATCATTTAAGTTGGTAAAATGGAATGAAACTAGATATAAGTAGCAACAAGAAAAAAATCTCCACACTTCTAGAAATGAAACGACACATTTGAAATTTACCATAGTGCTAAGTAAATATCAAGAAAGATAGGATAGGAATTAGAGATGACTGTTTAAGTGAGAATATAAGAATTAAATGTATGAGACAAAGATAACTAGTGCTGAGAGATAGTTGATCTAGCTATATAAATACCCGCTATATTCTCCCCAAAGATGCTGTAGCCTACTACAGATAAATCTTTACATTCACATTCATTGTTCATCTATTCTTAATCTAGGAAGTGAAATTACTCTAGATGCCTATTATCTGATGATGATGAAATTGTGGCCATATAAACAGAAAATAATTTTATTCAGCTCTAAAGAAAATTGAAACCATTAACTTAAAAAAATTAACCTGTAACATAGTATAGTATTTTGTGAGATAACTCATGCCCAGAAAGATGAACACTGTATTTTCCCTTGCTTATGTAAATACTAGCTTTGCATTTTTAGATTTCTGTTTTAAGTCAAAATGAACGTCTTTATTGTTCAGAAAATAATCAAGAAGCCATGTGGAGGGGCAAAAAAAGGAGGGATAGGGAAACTCATGTGGTAGAACATAGGTAGGTATTACAAGTTCTAAGAAGGTTTAAACAGGGATGGAAGTAGAGATATGTTAAAAATGCAATGGTGGGGAACGGTTAATAAAAACTCAGTATATATGAATACAGGTACCCTGCATGGGAGGAAAATGCTATAGTCAATCATTAGTTTTTCAGTTTTATTTCTTTTGTTTTTGAGATAATAAAATATATCATTTCCAGCTTCCTTTTCTTCTCTCTAACTCTCTCACATATATTACTCCCTTTTGCTTTCAAATTTATGGTTTTTCCATTAATTGTTGTTACATATATGTATATGTGAATAATATACATTAACATAACCTGCTTAGTCTGTATAATTTGAAAACCTGCAAGACCTCTCAACTACACACACACACACACACACACACACACACACACACACACACACACACACACACACGAAACTACAGGCAACTAAGGAATGCTGAGAGTAGGGGAAACAGTCTTCCTCAGAGAAGAACATAATAATTAGTTTTCCAGTACCAAATGATTGTTGTTTTTCTTGTGATATTTTTGCCAGTTCTTAGGGAATTTTATATAGCCATACCATGTATTTTGTTTATATTCACCATCTCACTTCCCAACTCCTTTCAGATCAATCCTATAATCCAACCTCTCCTAAGTATGAATCTTCTTTTAATAAAACCATCATGTCCAATGTGTACTGCTGATATACTTATGAGTTCGGGGCCATCTCCTGAAAACCGATCAGTCCATCAGGAGCCATATACTGAATGCTTATTCTCCCTTTCTTAGAAGTCATTAACTGTCAAAAGCTCCTATGTAAGGACTCATGAGCTTCTCCCTACTCCACTCTATAATGTTGACTGACTTGATCTTGTGCAGTAAATCTCAACTTCTCTGAGTTCATGAATGCAATCACATTGTCGTGACCAGAAGACACTGTTCTATACTGGAGAAAATGTTCCTCCTACAAACCATAAGCTGCAATCAAAAGAGCCCAGTGCTAGGTAAGAAATACCTTCCCTTGAGTTGTTGGTCATGGATGCCCAGGAAACCCTCAAAACAATTAAGACTATTGTCAGTATTCTTGATTGACCACCAGAATTTGAGGCTAAGGCCCTGCACCATATATTTTGGTCAAAGGACACAGAGCAATCAAGTTGGTACTGACTTAGTGTCCTCCCTCCTGACTAGTTTTCATTGTACCAGAATAACACACATTCTTATGGGCAGTCAATGGAATTTTCTCCATAATTGATCATGTTAGGATAAAATGAAAGTTTCAGCAAATAGATAAAAATTGAAATAATAACAAGTATTCTATCTGACTACAATGGAATAAAGTCAGATACCAACCGTTGTGGTGGTGTTCAGGCGTTATTGAGAGAGACCTGGAAGCATAGCTTTGGGGTCTCAAGGACCCTGGATGGGGCATAACCAGGCCCCACTGAAAACCCAGTTTCACATTGCTTGCCCTTCCTTTTGTTCCTAAATTCATGGAGAGAAGATTGCTACCACAATCAAGTGGGAAATTTCAACTCTCCAGGAATTCCCCTAAGGTTCAATTTTGTATCAGTGAATGCTTATATAAACCCCTTAATAAATATTAATACTTTATATAATCAATTGCCAGTGAATAATGCTTACAATAAACAGTAGTTGCTATAAAAATTTTTACAAATGCACTGAAATAAAACACATTACTGAATGATGCATGGAACACTGAATAAAGTAAGTAGAAAATTTTAAAAAAATGTAGACCTGAAAGAAAATGAATAACATTAAAATCTATGAAATACAATAAAGGCAGTTCTAAAATGAAAGTTTACAGTGATAGAGACATTAAAATTTGAGTGGTTTCAAATAGATAAATGATATACATTGAGGTCCTGGAAAAACTAGAACCAAGCAGGGTCCCAAACAACAGGCAGGGTGACCTAATTAAAATTAATAAAATTAATGAAAGGGAGACAAAATAACAATACAAAAAACTAAAGAATCGCCAGTTTTTTTTGGAAAAAACACTTAGCCAAGTTAAAAACATAGAGCAGACCAAATTAATAAAATTAGAGATGAGATGAGAGACATTACAACAGACACCAATGAAATTCAGAGAACCAGGAGGACTTAAATTAAAATCTAGATTGGATTTCTACATGCTGTGACATACTGTAATGGCTTGTGTCTATGTCTGTTAGACACTGTCTTAATTTCTCTGTTAATGTATAATGCTGGGGCAATAGCATTTCTAGACACATGAGTCTAAGCTATATAAAAAAGTAACTGAGTAGTTAAGTCGGGACAACAAGTCAGTAAGCAACATGCTTCCATGGTCTCTGCTTAAGTTCCTGATTCCTATTTCCTGCCTTGAGCTCCTGACTTGGCTTCATTCAATAATGCACTTTAACCTGTGAAGCGAAATAAACCCCATTATCCCAGGCTGCATTTAAAAAAAAAAAAAAAGAAAGAAAAAAAAAAAGGTTTTATCATAGCAACAAACTAGCAAAGAAAGGCATATGCAAAAATTAAAGATGAAATAAGTTATTTAAATAAATCTATAACCAGCAATGATATTGAAACAATAGTAATGTCTATGTAAAATAGATTCACTGGAGAAATATACAAGAACTTCAGGAAGAACTAAATTCAACGCTAATCCAACTATTCCATAGCACAGAAATGAAAGAAAACCTCCAAAAAAAATCTTTATGAAGCCAGAATTACCCTTATTATCAAATCTAGATGACACCAACAAAAAAGAAAATTACAGATTGATCTTCCCAATGAACATAGGATTCCAGGCTGTCTAGTTTTATGCCATATTAATACAAGTTAGAGTTATCTGAAAGAAGGGAATCTCAGTAGAAAAAAGGCCTCCATAAGATCCTGCTGCAAGGTAATTTCTCAGTAACTGATGAAGGGGGGTCTATCCCATTGTAGATGGGGCCATCCATGGGCTGGAGGTCCTGCATTCTCTAAGAAAGAAGGCTGAGTAAGCCATGAGGAGAAAGCTTCTAAGCAGCACCCCCTCCCATGGTTTCTGCTTCCATGTTCCTGTTCTGTTTGAGTTCCTGACCTCATTGTTTTTGATGATAAACTGTTATACGTAATTTTGAATGAAATAAACTCTTTCTTCCCCAGCTTGCTTTTGGTCATGCTGTTTCATCACAGCAATAGTAATCCTAACTAAGAAAGTTGGAGCCAGAAGTGGGGTATTGATGTGACAAACCTGATTATATTGCTTTGGAGAAGTACTGATATACTTGGTAGGCTATTGCGGGGGCTTGGAAAATAAGACTGTTGAGAGTCAGAAAATGGATATCTTGTTTGTGAAGTTTTAAAAGGAACAAAAATTATATTGGTGTTTTGTGTGAAGAGTATGTGGTGTCTGGTTACCTGGAATTGAAAAATCAGCAGTGATTAGACAAGAGACCAGAACCCCTGAAATAAAAACTTTCTGTTACTGGGACAATGGATGCTGGTCAACTAGAGATCAGAAATCAGCAAGAATAAAGAAGAAAGGAGCATTAGAATCACTGAAGTGAAATTTAGAAAGTGTTTCTTCAGGATCAGCACACAGATGTGTATCACAGGCATCAAAGGTTGTACCTACCATGTGCTGGCAGCCAAAATTGGTAGTATAAGTGTCACCCAGGTAGTACCATGGAATGATAACCAAGAACAGAAATAAAAGTGGAATGGAGCCAGTCACAGCCCAGAACACAAGCTGTGTGAGAGCTGCAGAGGTCAAAGCTAGAGAAGTAATCCCAGCCCGTTGGAGAAGCCTAGAATATTGGGAGTGAATTCCAATACTTCACATTGAGTTATTTATACTGTTGTAGTTTGGGTTTGCTTTTGCTTTATTCAGATTGTGACAGTGTTCTGGTTCTTCCCTCTTGAAGTGAGAAGATTTAATTCATTTTTTTTTATTTTATAGGAGCCCACTGGAGTTGAGAGATTTTAACTTTTAAAGAGATTTTGTAATTTTACAAAGACATTGGATTTTTTAAAAAAATCTGTATTTTAGAAAGACTCAATTTTTAAAGACTGGGAATTTTAGAATTTGACATGTTTGTATTGTAATGCTGAGACCTTTTAAAAGTGATTTTGAGGATGAAAGAAAAGCAAAGTTATGACATATGGCTTTAGAGCGATATGTCAAATTAACAATGGGTAATTTCTGATGGCTGTTTTTATGCCAACTTAATACAATCTAGATCATCTGAAAGGAAAAGGAAGAAACTTCAATTTAAAAAATGCCTCCCTAAGATCAGCTATAGGCATTTTCTTCATTAGTGATTGATGAGGGTGTCCAAGCCCATTGTGGATGGGGCTACCCATAGGGTCATATAAGAAAGCAGGTTTAGCAAGCCATGAAGAGAAAGCTACTAAGCAGAATCCATCCATGGCCTCTACATCCATCAGCTCCTGCCTCATCATTATTTCCTTGCTTGTGTCCCTGCTCTCATTGCTTTTTGATAATGAACTGTTAATGGAATTGTATTTGAAATAAGCCCTTTCCTTCCCAGGTTGCTTCGTGGCATAGTGCTTCATCACATCAATTGTTACCCTAAGTGAGACAGTTGCAAAAATTATCAATAAAATGTTCCTAAACTAAATTTCATAAGAATTATTCATAATGACCACATTTATTTTATTATAATGATGTAGATATGGTTCAACTTTTATAAGTCAATGAATTTAATTCCTCCAACATGACTGCCTAAATGAATGTGAAAAGAGCCTTTACTGAAGAATCAAACATCCCTTGATAAGGAAAGTCAGACAGACACTGGGAAGGAAATGGAAAGAACATGCAACAACATAATTAACACTATTATCTAATAACCCAGTAACTTAAACGATATTAAATAAAGAAAAACTCAAATACTTCCAAATAATATCTGTAATAAGACAAGAATATTTACTTTCTCCACATCGATTCAGTATAGCACTTGAAGTATTAGAAAAAAGGGGAGGAAATTAAGGGATATGAATAAGGAAAGAAATGAAAGTATGCTATTTAGGACCTGATTTGTTCTGAAATACAGCTTCTGAAAACTACTAAAGCTGAAAAATGCATTCACTTAAGTGGCAAGATAGAAAATTAACACACACAAAAAATCAGTAACCAAATACACAGGAAAAGCTTTGAAATAAACACAAAAAGAATTGAAAGACCCCTATAACAAAAAATTTAAGGCACTGAATAAATTAAGTAAAACACTAGAAGATGAAAAAAAAAAACATACAATACACACTGATGGAAATGGTTATCCTACAAAAAACTACGAAGTTGGTACCCAGGACTGGGGTATTGCTATGGTAGGCCTTACTATGCTTTTTAGGGATGGAATTTGGTATTTTGGATTAGGAAAGCAGTGGAAGAGTTTAAGCATTGATTAATGGGTAATACTGGTAGGAGCATGTACTGAGTTATTTGAGCTGTTGGGGGCTAACTCAAGAGGATTCAGAGGAAAAGAATTCTAGTATTTTGCCTAGAGATAATTCTTATTATATTTTGGTGAAGAATGGAGCTGTTTTTTCCCTTATCAGATGAGTGTGCCTGAGGCTAAAAAGAATAGTTTTGGATTTATTCTATTGGCAAAGGAAATCTCAAAAAAAAGCCTAGTATAGACTCTGTTGTGTGGTTATTAGTAGTAAATCTAATGAAGATGTATATGAAAAGGATCAAGTGAGTAAACAAAAATACAAAATGTACAAATTGAGATAAGGAGCACCAGGAAGTGAAATATAATTAAATTCTATGTTCAAGAAAAGAAATGGATTAAGACAGAAGTTGGTATCAGGAGTGGAATTTGAACCCATGCATACTTTCTTAGAGTTTCTAATGGTGTGAAGAGACACTATGACAACCTCGAATTTTATAATGAAAACATTTAATTGATGTGGCTCAATTACAGCATCAGAGTTCATTATCTTCATGGCAGGAAGCATGGCTGCATGCAGGCAGACATAGTGTTCGGTACATCTTCATTAGAAGACAACAGGAAATGGACTATGAGTAGCTTGAGCATAGGAGAACTCAATGCTCACCCTCACAATGACTCCAAAGCCAGACCTACTCCAACAAGGTCATACCTCCTAATAGTATCACTTTCTTTAGGGATCAGTTTCTTTCAAACCACCATAGAAAGGAATGTGGTGGATCTGATCAAAGACAATGGTTGCTTGTATAAAATTTTTAAAGAATTAAAACCATATGAACAACAGAAAGGAAATTAACATAGTTATAAAATATTGTCTGTTTTTATTTACTTGTCAAAGAAATTATAAACAAATTGTATTAATTACAGCAAATAAATAAAACTAATATGCTGCCAAGGGCCATGGAGGAATCACGCAAATGACAACTAGTGTTTGACAAGTCAACCAACCATAAGTGTAATTCCCCATGAGGTGAGTCTGGTTAGTTGACTTGCCAAACACTAGTTATCACCTGCTGTATACTCCCATGACCCTCAGCAATATGTGCTGTACAAAATTATTGTTTAAGGGCTCAGCCAGTTAGTTTCTTTAGAACACTTCTGAACTTCAATGTTATAATAAACTATGTAGATGGATTTATACATGATTCAAATTTTAGAATAAAAATCTCCATGCAATAGATAAGAATGGAAAAGTATGAAAGGTAATAGATCATTGCACTAAGAAATTTTAATAGTGAAATAATCTAAAACTCATCTATTAGTATAATAATGACAATTTAGCCACTTGGAGAAAGCTTATTCTTCAATATGATCACACTAATGTATCTTAATAGAAACTTTTTTTTCTAGTGGTGAGACACTCAGATGAAGGATGCTGAGTTAACACTTCAATGTGCTTATCAAGCAGTTTTTAGACTCATTCAAAAATGCAAATATTTGTGACTAGTATTTGCTAGTTTGCTTATGATACAAAAATATGCATTTCATAAAAACTTTAACAGTCAATTTATTGAGTATACAACTGTAATAAAATTGCAGCAAATGATAGAATATGGTACAGTAGTGTTTGAAATAATGGTGCTAATATGTGGCATCAGTTTATATGCCTCATCTCATTTCCCAAATGTATTCTGTTTATGATATATTGCAGAAGTTAATTTTTAAAAATAATTTAAGTAATCACAATTTTGTGCAGATGAGTATTTATAGCATATTGCTATCATATAATTTGCACAGAATTTATAAAATGAAAGAGAATTTCTAATTCTGTTCAGTTTGTAACAACAACAGCAACAAAAAACTCCACTCAAATGTTTACTATGTCACTCATGATTATCAATCCATATGTGTAGTGTAAAAATTCTTAGCTAAAAGTTCTTAGAAATTCTTTAAGGAAAACTTTCCCAAGGTTAAACAGCTAGATATAACTTTTACTTTTACTTTCTATTTATGTCTTTTATTTCAGAAACTACTAACAATAAAACTGGTGCTTGTCATATTGGCAGAGGAAATCTCACAAAATCCTAGATTCTGATCCTAGATTTTGGATCATAAATATATTATAGTTCAATACTTTTAAAGCAATTTCTACATGAAAAAGGTATATTGAAAATTTCCAGATATAACAAATATTTTAGTCGAAGTTCATGTTTACACAATTTTAAGTAAACCAAGGAATTTTTAAAAATTTTCTGAGAAAATTTTAGAATTTAAACACCTCTTAGTTTTGTGCATAATTCTGTTAAGAGTAAATAATAAATTTAAAAATTGATAAATCATTTTAAATGCATATATTAATGGTATTATAAAACTGAAGATATTACTCAGAAAATCACAATCCTGAAAATTATACAAAAACAAAATTTTAAAATGTTATTAGCAAACAATCTTGTATTTATTTTTATTAAATATTACTGTACAAAAATACCATTTGAGAAAATAAGTACATACTATGATGATATAGTTAACATATTAATCTATGCCAATCATATGCAGCCGCTAATTGCTGTAGTTCATACTTTCAAGACTTCTAACCTAACTGCTGTTTCTCCTAAGTATACATGTTATACATTAGGCTGTATAATATAAAGGTACTTTTTACTGTAATGATACAATTATTAAGGTCACCCTAAAACAGTTATGATCAATAAGATAATTTACCATCTGCCTGTGATAATAAGCCTCATGTAAAAAATGTTAATAAACTTATTAGGTGTACAGAGATGGTATATCTCATTCACTATCAGTAGAAAAATGGGCTTTTGAATTTTTTCTTTCACAAATTGGTATATTTTTCTGTGGCATTTGTATGCTTATTGGCTGCTTTCTGAAGCCAATTGAAAATATCTGAATAACAAATATCTGTTACAATCATAAAAAGTAAATTAAGCTGTCCAATGTAAGAAAAGATGTGTGAAATTTCATTGTATTAATATTTGCATTCTTTTCAGTTTTTGGTTAAAATAACTAGTAAAATGCTGAAACATAGACCTTTGGCCACTGATTAGACACAGACATGTATGCTAACCTGAGAAAAGATAATCACCAATAAGTAAGAGACAAAAAGTACTAGTTTCCTAACAACCCAATGAAAGATAATTTAGAATAACTTTTGGTCACTATTATCATTGGCATCATCAAAAGTAAAACAAGTTTTCCTGTTCTGCTATCTACTTGCTAATCTTTTTTTTATTAGAAAGGGATTTTTTTTTTCTCATGTAACCTGATTATGATTTCCTTTCCCTCTACTCCTCATAGTAGGAGATGTGTCTCCACCTTTCTGGAATGACTCCCTTTCTTTCTCAAATTAGAAAAAAATAGACTTCTAAGAGGTACTAAAGTGTATCATAATGAAATATAAGATAAAATAAAAAACTATAACATCAAATTTGGACAAGATAAACCAACAGAAGGAAATGAACCCAAGAGAAGATACATGAATCAGAGATCCACTTGTTTATAGACTCAGTCCATAAAAATACTAAATTGGAAATCATCATACATCTATATCTATACACACCCCCCACACCACACCCCCCCCCACACGAATGACCTGTGCTTAAAAATCTTCCTTTCTTCCATTTATTTATTTGGGTATATATGTAAACAACTGTATGACACAGTGTGTGCATGGAGGTCAGAAAACAAATCAAATGCATTTCCCCCAGAATCATAAAGCAGGATCACTAACAAATTTTTCACAGGAATCACCCATAGATGTTCATTAGGAATAAAATATATTTAATGATATTAATATTTAAACCTTTCAATTTTTTTACATTATAAATTTGAAACAACTTTAGATTAATTCCTAACTAATTTATCTTATTTTTATACTCATAAAATTCAATAATTTAAATGTAGTTAAAGAGTTCAAATTAAATAATCCTGTTTGGGATTACACTGTAAAAATCAAAGTGCAACTGAGCTGATCTCACATATAAAATAATCTCACTCCAGAAATTTCATGTTTACTTATAATTCTGCATGAAGTTTATATAAAACTAGTGAGTTTCATAAAACTAAAAAGTATTACATCTACTTATGTTTGTGTAATAATCAGCCCTTTCCCACAACTGAAGGACTCATAATGGATTATACTTGGTATAAATTGGTTTAAATAAATTTATTAAAGACTAAAAATGAAAAATAGTTCCAATCAAAAAATTTTCTTTTTTTCTTTCAACCTAAATTACTTAAAGCTACAGTTTAAAAAAAACTTAAATAAGAATCAAACTAAAGGCTGACTAAAAAATTCATAAGCATTTTAAAATATTATTTGAAGAAATAAAACAACTCTATAAAATAACGTGTTCTATCTTAATATTTAAAATGTGCAGTGTGTGTGCGCGCGCGCGCGCGAGCGCACGCGCATCACGGTGCACATATAGAGATCAGAGGACCACTTATATGAAAGATTTTCTTTTACCATGTGGGTCTTGGGATCAAACTCAGTTTGTCAGATCTCTCTGCAAAAGTTTTACCTGCTGAGCCATTTTACAAGCCCTTTACTCTAAATTTTGATTAGGTCTTTGGTTATCAAAAGGATCACATATTTTAGAATCTTTTTAAGGTTTTAAGGTTTCATATAAATCACAGTTGTCTCTGTAATGTTTAATCATTGCTAATTTGCTTCCTCATGAAGCAGAATCTACAATGGGAATTCTGTTGTTTGTTTCACTGGAAAAATGGACAACTCTCTTATATTATAAAATAGCCAATACCAAAAATATATAAAAGCTAAATTAATTTCTAGAATGCTATATCTTAAGAAGCTCAAGAGAAAAGTACTTCAAAATAAGATTTAAAATGGTCAAATGTTAAAGATATGTACATTTCAAAGGAAAAAAAATCAGTTGGTCAAAGATCTATAAAAACATTTAATCTATTAACAATGAGAAAATTAAAATCTAAACCAGAAAGTGTTATCATCACATGCCAATTAAAATGACCACTATAAGAATATCAACCTCCCCTTCACACACAGATTCTAAAGACATGAGAAACCTTACAAACTTTAAACATAAATATAAATTAGCATGACCTTGTGGAGAATACTAATAATGCCACTTAAAAGTAACAATAGATCTATGATGTGATATAACTATGCACTGCTAAAATGCTGAAAATATGAGAACATATTTATTGGTTATTTATTAAGTGTGCATCAGACTGGTTATATTCATTAAACCTAAACCTACAGATAAGACAACTGTAGTAATTCTAGGACTTGAGAGACTAGATAAAGTTCCTGCCTCAAAAACCACACACACACACACACTCACACACACACACACACACACACACACACACACACACACACACAAAAAAAAAAAATATAAAACCAACATAAAAACCAAACAAACCTACAACAAAGTAGATGACAGGAATATCAGCAACAAACATAAATTATATAATAATTAAACTAATTTTAGTCTAATAAGGAACTGCAAAAGAATAGATTTTGAGTTATGTTTAAATCTTTAAGCATAAAATTGTATTAAATGCAATAAAGAAATAAAAATTAAACATCAATAGTGAGTCATTTCACAGCATGTTTTTGTAAGGAGTGAAGATATATGCCTCCAGGCTCTTTATGGGATGTTGACAAAATAGCAATCTAATTCATATGCAATCTATGGTGTGTTTTACAACTCTATGCACTTAATAATACAGTTTTAAAACAATCAAAACCAGGTACAGTGAGATGGCTTAGTGAATAAGACACTTGCCTTCAATTCTGATCACTTCAATTTGATCCTCAGGACCCACAGTTTGCAAAGGGAGACCCAATATCTGCAAGTTGTCCTTTGGACCCCATGTGTGCACCAGAGCACTTATGTTTGCACAGATACTCATAAATTAATAAATATAAAATAAATACACTTAATAATCTATAGGCAAGAATCAAACATTGTCATATTATAGAGCATACTTCATTTTTCCATAAAGAACAATTTTCTCTATCACTTTTTCTATATGGATATAATTATTTTTAAATCTGTAAAATAGGTAGTTTATTTTATGGGATTCAGAGAGAAATGGAAAAAGAGAAGAGAGGAAAGTAGAAGGGAACGTGGGAAAGAGAAAAAAGAGAAAGACAGAATTTTGAGAGACTACTATTTGGATCTAAGGCACTTTCAATTTTTCAGATCCTCAACTAATTTATCTCTTGATTTCAGACTTTAACCTTAATATTAAATTTACTTTTATCTGCCATCTTGAAATATATGTGCCTAATCAGTACAGCAAGCAATATGACAGCATATGTAGATGATAAAAGTGAATGAAAATGAATAACCATATTTGATATTAATGGCAAAAAGTAGAAATATTTTTCAAAGAGTACTTGGTGGTAAGGGTACATTGTTTTATCAGACATGAAAAGATAAAATTTCCATCCCTATCATGAATAAATGTAAGTTAGAATCTTACACTGAAATGACATTGTATGTAACTTCTAACTTCTACTTTACTGCTAGATTTGGAAGTGCAGGTAATATTTCAACATACTTCAAGCAAATTGCTCAACGTATTTTGAAAATTAGAGGTGTTCTCTAAGTCAATGTCTTATCTCATGTTTTAAAAGCATTTATTCCAACAGTTTTCAATATATTTAAAGATTTATGCCCCTGAATCCACTGTGGAAATCTGATCTGATTTATTTTTTGTGTTCTTTTATTGTGATTTAGGACTCTTTACTCTTGTTTATTTGTACATTATATTTTTAATGTAACATTTCTTAATTTAAAAAGCACTACTATGCTTGCCTTCTACATATGTACTGCAAGCCAAATCATTAATATTCAATCTCGAAAATAAGGCAATCCAATATGTATATATGTATATATACAAGTGATGTAGGAATGTCTTTCTGTATGTTGTGCGTCTTAATCTTTAAATAAAGGAGCTGTTTTGGCCTATGACAGGCACCATAGAAGAAGTAGGTGGGGAATCAGACTAGGTAGGAAAGGATGGGCAGAGTCAGAGACAGACCGATCCAGATGCCCAAAAAGAAGCATGTAAGGAACACAGGTGAGCCACATAGCAGACAGATTAATGAGAATGTGTTGAGTTAAGATGTAAGAGCTAGCTAGCAATGTGCCTCAGCCATAGGCCAAACAGCATGAAGTTAATATAAACATCTGAATCATTTCTGGGGGCCTGATCAGCGGAGGGCAGCCAAGGGGTCTGGGGCTGCAGGTATGTGGGTCTGGACCTCTGGCTGCCCGGGACCAAGAAACTTCACTGTTACATACAAGCATATGTATATATGTATATATACAAGCATATGTATGTACATGAGCATATGTACATTATTATAATGAAGGGACTCCTTGTGAAAATAATTTGTCCCACAGATACAAGAACCTTGGAGCATTCACTACTTACTTTCAATTTTGACACAGTATGTATCTATGTAAACAAAAATAATTCATACAAAGAAATATAAGCATTCTTCGTTTCTGGTGGGTGGAAAAAATATTTTTAATTCTAACAGACAAATCATGTATTTATAAGAATATAATTCCTATTTAAATTTGGTCTATCAAGAAGAAGTGTATTTTAAATGGTATTGACTTTGTGTTTGGATCTAAATAAACAGTCTACCTGATCTTTCTAAAAATAAAAAAGTGACACAATGAAGAAATCCATGTTAGCATTCTTTTAATTGAAATAACATTAATAAAGCATAATTTTAAAAATATGCCTATATATGATGAGACTTTAGGTAAATTTATTTGATTGCCTTTATCTCTAACTTTAGAAACTTTACTGAAAACTGTTCCTGAAACATGAAATGCTCAACATGATATCTTAAATAATATTAAATTATTTTTTCTATTTTTCTTAGAGACTTAAGAGTTGAGAGATATGAAAATATGTGGAAATTAAACTTTTCAATTTTTATATCAAAATAAACCTTTAGTTTTGCTTATCTTCAATTTTAAAATAGAATATATACTCATGAAGGAGAGACAGAGCACAATAGGTTCAAGACTAGCTTCATTTTTAGCAAAGTCAGTAACAGATAGCAAGACCTTTCTTCAAAAAAAAGTATTGATAAATTTGGCTCTACATCATATTACTTATAATTAATACATTCATAATTTGTTTCTATTTAGTTTGATATAATATACATATATGACATTAAAAGTATTCAATGATCTGTTAAGGTAGCAAACTGAAATATTGTCAGCCAGCCCTTGAATATTCATCATTTTTTTTTCATAGGAAACCTTTATAAATAATTTAACAAATTCTCAAGGGGGAAATATGCTTCAATGTCTTCAATCTTAATTTTTAAAGCTGAATGACTGACAAACGGCTGAAGAAAATCTCAATTGAATCTAGATAGCTAGTAATTTGCCATAAGAAAGGATATATCTCAAAAGGATTAAGAGCCTACAGGTCACATCTGCTTTCTGACATAACTCTTCACCTATTTCTTATCTGTTCTGTGCAATCATAACCTAAATGACATTTCTAGCATGCAACCCCGACATTTTCCTGCTTTTTACAATGTTAACATTTGATATTTATAAAAATTTATATGGCTAGTTGGTGAACTGGAAAATAATTGTGCTAATCAAGGAACTCTTTTGGATTGATAAATGAAAAATAAAGTTCCTTCTCAGAAGGAAGTTGTATCCTGATAGCAGAGTTATCTTAACATAAAAGAAAAACAATACAATGCCATATGTGAAAACAAAATTTTATGAGACTATAAATATAGTTAGTAGGTATGGATTGAAAAAATAACATGATGAATATGTAAATCAGCTTTGAAGAGATAATAGAATTTAAATTATAACAAAATTTTAACATTTTCAGTGATAAAAGCAAAGACGAAGTATTATGAGTAAAGTTAATTTAAGAAAAGTACTTCATTGTAACTTGGGCAATAAATACATAAATAAACATATAACCCCCCAAATATATTAGTGATATTAGAAATATAAAATTTTTTATAATTTTACTGGATATTTTCACCTATGAGCATACGTATTTAGAATTAAATTTCAGTAAAAGAAAGTCATGAAAATTTTGAGTAAGGGAATTGTACTGAATAACAAAGAAGTCTTTGCACCCCTCCCTGGGGAATGGGTTAGGGAAAGGTTGAGGGAGGACTAGAAGGGGAGGGAAGGGAGCAGTAGTGGGTATGGGAAAAAACTTTTGAAATAAAATAAAAATAATCAAAAAAGTGTTTGCAGAATAAATGAGCTTCTTTTTAAATATTTAAAAGTGTTGCTTGATTTGAAAATTATTAGCTTTTGGGTTTTAGATGTGTGTGATTCAAAGCAGAGGTAATTTTTAAAAGATCAAAGAAGAAAGAGGGAGCTTCCAAGGAAGGAGAAACAGAATTCTATATACAGCTGGGTAAACGTTTCCAAACTTACAAAATGAAAAGATTTAGGTGATAGATATACACTTCAGTGTAGGAAATTTTCTTTTTACTTATAAGACTGGAAGTTTGAATAACCTAATTAATAGGTGTACATTCTTGTCAAAGTGGTCTGGAAGTTTTAAAAACTGTGTTCTTTGTGTGTTCAAACAGTGGAAGACTACCTGATTCTATTTCTCTAGGAGAAAGAAGATTCTGGTATCTTCTTTTGATGTGTAGAAAAATGGAGATGTTTGAATAAAATAAACATAATTCACTGTGCTTACCATGGGAAATTTTGTCTTTTATATTCTGAATCTTATGTGTCAAATAATGTATTTTATTTACTCAAACATGTTCCTACGTTTTTGACCTTCCCTCAGCCCATTATACCATCTACCTATATACTAGTCTATCTAGACTTCTATATACCCCACCTACCTACTAGATGTAATAGTTTTTCAATGAAAATTTCCATTGGACCCCAAAAGACTGAATTTTGGCATATTTCACAGCAAAACTAATAATAAGCCTTGAGGTAATTTTTAAGACTTTATTAAACCTGCTGTCCTACTGTGTACTCAGTCTGTATAATTTTTACCTGCCTTAAAAGAATCAATGTAACAAATAACCTTACTTGCCTTGGATTTGGTATGTAATCAGCCTTTGTAAATTACATTAATGCATAGTCTTAATCTTTTGTTATGTATTTGTTCACACCTTGACCTAGAGTAATGCATGTGTTAGGTTAATCAGTTGCTGAAAACAGACAACAGGTTGGAAGCAATATTATATAGCAAATGTTTGCCACAAATATTGAAAGAAACCTGTGGGTATATCTTGATAATGTGCGCTTGCAGTTTACTAATCTGTGTCAGTTATATCTGTAAAATTACTTCTTCTCATGTAAAACTCTGTTAAAGATGTCTAAAAAGAATCCTTAATCCATTTTTCATGTCATGATTTTTGTTCTGTCCAATAAATGGGGATTAAAACTATTTCTTAGGAACAGATAGAATTCACAAGAGGAAGTGGAAAGTTAGAGTTTGAGTTCATTCTTGGTCAAATTTATCCAAGAGGAAATTATGTTTTTATTTCTTAATGCATTAAATACTTTGGTATCCCAAAGAAGAACATTTAATAAATTAATGAAGCACTCACCCACTCACTCATCTATTTATCTGTCTACTATCTATCTATCTATCTATCTATCTATCTATCTATCTATCTATCTATCTATCTATCTATCTCCATCTGTCCATTTGTCTGTCAGTCCATCCATCTATCTATCCATCTTTCTTTCACTCAACAAGCACTGATGTCCTACCTTTGTAATATCATTATTAAATGTTGGAATTATAGGAAATAATTGGAAAAAATGTCACAGACTGAGTGGAATGCAGCATGATGAGCTTATTATCAGAATTATGTACATAGTATCATGTAACAATGAGGCAAAAACTGATTAAATTTGGGCACATAATTTTATAAAGAACCAATACTTGAGCTTCATGAATGTTGGAGAATAAACAATAATTAACAAATCAGAGAAAGAAGGAGGAAAAACCTAAGCGTAGTAGGAAGTTACTAAAAGGTTGAACCAGTTAGGACATACAAGTATTAGTGAATATGGGAGTGTTTATAGTATGGTTAGCAGATTCCAAGACAGGGAATCGTGGTAGGTGAAGTTAAAAAGTTGCTAAAATTTCCACAGAAGTGTATATTATGCTAAGGTGTTAATGCTATTAAAGTCAACTTACATACAGAAAAGTTGAGCTCATGAAATTGATTTTTTTCAATAGTTCACAGTAGCATGGCTTTTTTTTTTTTTTTTAAAAAAAACTATATACAAACAACATTATGAGAGGACAAATTTTATCTAGGTCGCTAAATTTTAGTAATAAGTGAAACATTTTTAAGCCCATTAAGTTTATCCCTCCCCAATAGTGAATTTCTCAATACTTGCAATGAATTGAAGTTACTTACGACTGATAGATGTTCAGTAGGTGGAAAATAATCATGTTTACGTTTCACTGAAGAACTCCTTCTTTCAGGTTCAGTGGTAATCGGCTAAAAGCAAAAGTGAAATAAGTTTAAATATCGAGACTAATTTAATATTAAATGAAACCACAGCTATCTATAGAAGGTGCATACAACTGAGTTGGGATTTTTAATATTTCTATAAAAATTGTAACATCATAAACAAATGTACACTGACATGCATATGCAGTGCAAAAAAAGAGAGCATCCTATATGTTAGACATTAGTCTGAAGTTTGGGGGGCATTTTAACTTTTTAAATCATCATAACAACCAATCTTATGAAGTAGGTACAATTATTACAGATATGAAGAAACAAAGATATGAAAAAATAAATTAATTGAGATTTGAACTGAAGAAGCCTAAGAATGGAGTCAACACTTTTCATCACTAAACCAGTTTAGTAAATTTTATAAGTCTAAATTTAAATGTAAAAATTTACTTAAGAATTTTCCTATGAAATATAACAGAGGTGAGGTTCTATTTTTGTGCTTTATAAATATTAACTTATTTAGTATGGCTTGGTATTATATTAATAGTAAATAACTATTTGAATATTGGAATGAGTATATAAAATACAGTATATTGCCTTAATCTATCTTTCACTAGAAAATTGCTATGCTAGCATATGAAGAATTAGATGAATACATAAAACTATTTTAATGAAAAAAATTAAAAAATTTCATTATGATTATCTATGAGGAAATAAAAAACAACTAAAAATTTTGTAATAAGAGTAAATGATTAAAATATTTCATCAAGATAAGCTCAATAACAGATGGCCTAACAGTTTCTGCCAAGTATGTAGAAAAAAATCATACCATCAACTTTTCTTCAATTGTTTCATGAAATTGACCAAGAAGTAATTTTTTTTAAACTCATACTACAATGCTATCCTTTTTTCCTGAGGCCAAACCAAAGAATTACAAAAAAAAAAAAAAAAAAAAAAAAAAAAAAACCCATAAATGAAAGCCATGAACCAGAATTCTTAACTAATTTAAGGATCTTCAACAAAACATTAGCAAGCCAAATCCAAAAGTGTATGAAAAGTCGTTCACTGTAATTATGCAGAATACACCCTGAACTCCAAAGGAGGCTCAGCATGAATGAATCAATAATGGTAACTACATGGCGAGACTAAATAATGAAACCATATAAGCATCTATAAGTACAAAATTCAATGTAAGAATGTTGAAAAACTAGGTACAGGTGCATACATCAATATAATAAAAACTAATAAAAAATAAGACAAACAATAGTATATTGAGTGGAGTAAAGCTGATAGCTTTCTGACTTAATCTTGTTATATGTCAAGGATGTATATTATAAGCTCATCTGTTTAATTCAACACACTACTGGAAGGAAGTCTTAGTTTGAATAAATAACATAAACAAATGAAAAAATAGGACATTAAAATAAAACTTTTACTAAGTCCAATTTCTCTATTTGAAGATAGGTATGAATGTGTATATTAAAAAATTTTAAGAAAAATCTATTAGAATTAATTCATGTGTTCTTATTTCTAGTGTTGGAGTTTGACCCTAGTACCTCACAAATATTGAGTAAGCATTTTACCTACATTCCTAGTCATTAAGATAAATAAACTAATTCAGTCAAGATGTGACCTAAATAAACAACATATAAAATTCAGTAACATCACAATATGTTATTTACTATAGCTACAAAAATTAAAACATTTGGCAATAAATTTAACCAAAGCACTGAAAGACTAGCAAAAGTGAATATATGCTATGTAGATAGAAAAAAGTAAGAAATACAAAAATGGCAAGATGTGTTATATTCATAGATTGAGAGACAAAGTCATATTAAAATGTTCATGTTACTCAAAATAATTTATAGAAGAATATCCTCTTTTGAAATCCAACAGCTTTTGAAACACCAGTCATGTTTTTACTTGTTTTATGAGACGTTTCCCTGTGTGTCCTTGGCTGTCCTAGAACTTGTTCTGTAAACCAGGTGGCCTCAAACTCGAAATCTATCTGCCTCTGACTCCCAAGTGCTTAGATTAAAGGCATATACCAGCAACACCTGGCCAAAAATACCAGCGGTATTTTTAGTATGATAACAAGAGTCCTAAAATTTTATTGGAACCAGTACAACTCTAAACAGCTAAAGTAATCTTGAGCAAAAAAATAGCAAACAAGAGACATTACTACCTGGTGTTTTGGTAATCAAAAAAAAATAGTATTGACATAAAAATAAACTCATAAATCAGTGGAACAAATAACCTAGATATCTGACAGTCTTAAAAACCCATGTTATAGAAAGAATAGTATTTTCAATAACTGATGGTGGGCAAATTGAATGTCCACATTTGTTTATTATAAAAAGTCCTACTGCATACTGGCTACAAAGAAAAATCTAAACTAGGTCAATGTCTTAAGTGTAAGGTTAGAAATTCATAAAACTATAGGAAGAAAATGTGAGAAACATTTCAAAGAAATGATAGAATGGGGCTTTTTGGAACATATTTTAAAAGCATAGGAAATAAAGTTTTTAAAAAACACAAATGGCATTCTATTAAGTAATAAGCTCCTGCACAGTAATCACCAGAGTGAAGAAACAACTTACAAAACTGGAAAAAATATTTAAAATTGGTCATCAACAAATGGTGGTGATATAAGATGAGGAAATCAAAAGCTCAGTATCTTACAAATAAATAAACCAATTAAAAAATTAGTGTTTGCTTACAAAAGTATTTCCTAAGGAGGTAAAAAAGGCTAATATGTATGAAAAATATTCAATATTATTAATAATTAGAGAAATGAATGTCAAAACTAAAATGAGATAACACTTTACTTCAAACAAGTTACTATTAACATAAGAATGATAGCACATGATGGACATGGGAAAAAATGCAACATTTGAACACAGTTAATGACAATGTAAATTATTACAGTTATTACAGAAAAAAATATTGGGATTCCTAAAAAACACACAAACAAAATATAAAATACAACTTTGTAAGATCCACTGTCTTATTCCTCACTGTATATCCGGGGGGGGGCAGTATGACAGAGATATCTTTATCCCCATTCACCGTAGCACTATTCTCAAAAGCTAATAGGTGAAAATAACTTATACAACCATAAATGGGTGAAGTGAATGTAATATGTACACATACAGCACATACAAAATAATACTATTCAGTAATAAAAGTTATCATTTGTAACAACGTGTCATGTGAGATAATTCAGGCAGAGAATGATAAGCATCATTTGATTTCACTCATATGTGGAATCCAAGAAAATGTATCATCTATAAAGAAATAGAATAGTGGTCACCAGAGGCTGATAATAATAAAGAGAAGAGATTGGGAAAGGTTGAATACCATTTACCAAGCTAAAGTTAAATGGAAGTTGTAAGTTCTAATGTGCAACTGCATACTAGGGTAAATGTAGTTATTATGTTATTGTAATTATATAGTTACTTTATTTTGTTTGCTATACAATTTGTGGGGAAAATATTTAAAATATAGTTTCTCACAAAATTTAAATATATTGAAATATTAATAGTAATCATCCAACAATATAATAAATTACCAAAACATTTTAATAGAAGAGTTTAATATTAGAAACAGATAATTTATTGTCCAAATAATTATACTCTCAATAGTAGATAGGATACTTTTGAGAACTTACTCCACTTACAAATAAAGTGAATTGACTGTTTCATAATGGGCTTCAGATTTTTCTGAGCACCATTTATATATGAATTTAACACAATATGGAATTGAAAACAATTTTGAATTCTAGTTCTCATAAAATTATTAAAAAAATGTGTTTGTAAAAGTGAAACTAAATCTTTGTTTTCACATATACAAGAGAATCTATTAAGACCTTCCTCACATGTTTGTCTTCTATATTGAATTTGATGTCATGAATAAAGTGTTTTGTATATAGATACCACAAATTAATGATATTCTCGGTTTCTTCACAATATTAAACAAAGCACTATGTTAATTTATACTTTACTGGATATCCATTTTGAGGAAACGAGCTTAAACAGTTATTACCATAAAGAATGTTCATAGGGTCGGTCCTTACTCTGAAAAATTCAAACATTCCTTTGAAGTTTTAAACCCACTGTTTTTGGTGGATCAGTATATTTAATGAAAGTATCATAGTTAAGAGCAACAAAGCAATGCCGGGGCTGGGATTCATTGGTAGAGTGCTCACTGACCATGCATAAGACTCTAAGTTTGACAGCCAGAATAACCAAAACTAATTTAAGCCTTACTATAACAGTAGTAAAGTATAATTCACAAGTTTATTGATTCATTCATACTATGGATTTTGCATACTATTATGCTGTCTTCTTGCTCAATTCCTAAACTGCTGCCAGCCTTTTAGCATGATATTAAGATTAAATAATGTTAATTAAATAATAGTTCAACTGTTTCCATAGCACTGTTTTATTATTAACAGAAATTCTCAAGATAAAGCAAAGTGTTGAGTAATTAGAGAGTATTGAAAGGTAAAATATACTCTAATCAGCTAAAAGCCTATTTTCAGATTATCATTTTAACACATGTGATAAGACAGAAGTCATGTACCAATAAGCTGAAAAGTTAAAAACAATGAAATACTTCCACACTGAAAATAGTACTCAAGAAACTAAAATTTAAAATTAATATGGATATAAGATGGGAATGATATCATCTTTCAATGTTAGAGTGAGATTATTTTTAGAATACATACTGTCTATAAAAAATAAGTTTCTGTCCTTGTATTATTATTTTTTACCTTATCGCTAATTTAAGATAATAATATGAGTTGAAGTTAAATATTAGGCATAAGAATATCTTGGAAAATTTGGTTCTGTGGATTAGTTGGAAAAATCAGGAAGAATATGTACTAAGTGTTTAAATGTGAATACATCTGAATACAAAAATATTTTTCTATATAATTTTAAAACTAATGAAAAACTGATGTCAATTCTTTTTCAAAACAAAAAATTCAGACTCAGGATAGAAATATTTTAAATCCTATTTATTATACCACATAAATATGTAATTATATAAATTATATTATGCATAATATTTTACATGACAAATCACACATGGTTATGGAATATAGTATATAGGGGGATTATGCTGTTCCATTTTAAATAACTGTTCCACCCACTGATTTAATAAAATGCGCTGATTGGCCAAAGGTAGACAGGCAGTGTGGGCTGGGCTACCAGACAAAGAAAACACTGGGAACAGGAAGAACAGAGAAGAAATGCCACAAAGAAGACAAAAGAAGCAGAGGACAACTATGCTGCCTGAGAAAAGGTAATGAGTCCCATGGCTGAACAGGTTAAGAACCATGGGTTAGTTTAAGGGTAAAGAGTTAGCAAGTTATATGCCTGGGCCTTATGCCGATCAGCCTAAAATTAATGTAAGTGTCTGTGGGTCTCTGCGGATCTGTGGGTCTGCGGGTCTAAACCTTGAGGCTAGGCCTGAAAGTCTGGGCCAGAAACCTCTTACTGCAATAGTATGTCAGCTATAAAACATTTATAATATAAACTCTACCAATATAATATAACTACAAATTAGGCAAACTCTTTTCCTTATGATTTTTTTTTCTCAAATTTTCTTTACTTCAGGTTAGTATTTAACATAGTCATAGGGTTAGCTAATGAATATTTTTCCTTTTATGTGTGTATATTTTCAATATTTTTTTCTTTAAATTCACTATCCTTATAGATATACTATGTCCTGAAACATTCGAGGGCAATCAGTAAATGTTTTAAAAGATTTTTTTTTTTTTTTTAGTCTTAACAGACATGTATAACAAGCTACCAAAACAGACTTAACAGAGACACCTTAGAAATTTATTTGTATCTGGTGGTATGCATAATAAATCAATAGACAAGAAAACATTTTAAAGACAAAAGCCATATTTTTAGACTAAATATAAATCAAGATTTTACAAATCAAGAACGAATTAGATCACTAGCAGCTAGAAACTTCATTTTTCTAGATTTTTATTCATATCACATAGTTAGGACCCTATAAATGTTTGCTGAACTAAGTTAAGAAACTATAAAATTAAAGAGCAGAATAAGCAGTGAAGTAAAAAATGCAACATAAGATTAATGAATACTAATAGGAATTATGTTGATAATGAAAACTTTTATTTTTAGATCTTCCAGTGAAACTTCGAGCAAGTTATTAGTGCTGCATATTCTGAAGCATGGAGATATTTTCTCAAGTGTTAATTTAAATAAATATTAGGACAAGTATGAGATCCAACAAAATGTTAGAACTGAAAGATACAGGGAACTCCAACTTTAATCCTTGGCTTTATAAAGAATGATAACACAGAGAAATAGTAAGAAAAACATTCAGGTTCATACATAAAGGATATTATAGAGAGAAAAACTATGGACACCACACTTTTGAACCAGTCAGACAGTACTTGAAGGGACACTAAACAAATAACAATTATTTGGTGAAATAAGGGTATTATGAACAGAAATAAGGGTATTATGAACATAATTATAAGATGTGTTATATAATTTCCCCTAGTACACAATTGCTTCCATGTGCCCAGAAGCAAGCTTTTTCAATTTTAATGATTGAGTTCAAATTAATAAAGATGTTTTAACGGACTAAAATTCCAACAGAAGTATTCCTGTTCAGTGCTCATGGTTCATCACTTTTTAAAAATGTTACAAGATCTTAGAATCTGAAATGATGCTTGTTCATGTGATAACAGTAGTAAAGCAAAAGTTTATTTTTTTAAAGCAGATTCTTCTTGGACTATATTTTTAAGACAGAAGAGTATCTGTCAAAAAGAAGCACCTTAGGAACCGATATTATTAGGCAGGAAGAAAGAATATATACATATTACAGACTGGATGATTCCAGATAAAATATGGCAATAGATATTTCAACATTTTTAAAATAATTTTATTGTTATTATTTGGATTATGACTACAAAGGTTTAAGGTTTTCAATGGTCTGCCCACGTCTTATTTTCTCCTATATTATTTTTGTGAAAAATGTTGAAAAACATTATTTTTCTAATCCAACATATATAGTAAAATATTGTAACTCAATAATTATTATTATTTTAACATAAGGCTTTTATTAATTAGCTTTGTTAAAATGATAAGAACAGTTTGAGAAGAGAACAGCATTAGAGGCAACATAGGATACAAAATGCACAATGATGTGAGATGTCTTTCTATACACTGTGAATATGTGTTACTACAATAAGACTCTGAGTCAATTATTTTATAGCATCTGCAGAACTTTGAGTGGAAGAAATTTGTCTAGACCACGGGCTGAATGAGATAGAGAGGAGAGCTTCTGTCTACAGTACATAACCCACAGACTTTTGATTTAATATGCCTGGTGAGAAATAAAACAGCTTTGGAATAAGATTAAACACACTTGATTGTCAAGGCAGATTTCTGCTTTAATGCACATACAGGCAAAAATGATTGAAGTCATTTTAACAGTATAGTTTCAATCATATCAAGAATCAGACTTCAAGATTATAAAAATAAAAATGTGTTATTTGCTTTAAAGCTTTATGTAAACTTATGTTAACTTTATAGAATAAATACAACTGAAACGGATAACCTAAGTAGGATTCAGAGATAGAAACTGTAGGATATTTTAAAACAGAAACAAGTTAAATCAAATAAGCAGAATGAAAAAATAATAAAATTCTATCCTACCAATTATAGGTGCATTCAAATAACACTTTTCCGGATCCACTACCAAGCTTGAAGCACTATCTTTAGTCAATATTAAATTAGTGATTTTCTCTTGAAATCTCAATTGGACTTTCAGGACTACTAGTTTATATTTTATTCCAAGCTGTAACTCAATGAAAAGTTATTCTAATCCCTTATTATTTTCTTTAAGCTATGAAACTAAGAACATTCTTATCATCACAAAGTATCATATATTTCAAAAACTAAAAAGAACATTTTGGTAAATACTACACATGAAAAAATATCTCTATTCTTAATGACTGTAAATGGTAAGAATACAAATGGACACTTTATTTTGGTTGGGATTACATTATGAAAGATCAATCCAAAGGATAAAAAAATTGGAAAAAAATTAATAGCCTTAAGAAATGTGTACTTTTTAAATTTGTTGTCAGTTCTTTAAATATAATAATCTATATTTTATCAACTGCCTGATTAGAAAAAAATTATCTCTAATTTACATCAATATAAAGTTCCTCAAAACCTTACAACTATATCTAAAAGCATCCCCCATGATGATAATAAACAATTGGGTGGTAACATTTCTGATAATGAACTCAAAGATAGTTTTTCAAATTACTCAAATATCAGTATAGTTTTGTTTGTAAACCATTAAAGTAACCTTTATTTGAAACAGGCAGAAGCTACCAGACATTTAATATTATTTCATCCTCAGAATAAGATAATACTAAATTATTCCGAATTTCTGCATATAGGTTCCTTGTTTTTGCACTTCTAATTAGTTGATAACTATAATCCAGAATGCTGTTATCTATAAATATAGAAGGATTTAATAATAAAATTGAAACTGTCTACAAAAAAAAATCAATGGGCAATCTGAAAAAAATTTTTATAATAAATTTTCAGTATTTAGAAAAAAATAGGTCTTGCAGAAATTGTTAATTATTGGAAAGAAATTGGAGAATCATGCAGTTTGTGGTTTGCCTTGCTGTTATTCTTCCTGCTTGTTATAAGTCAATAATCTGAAACTGTGGTGAAAGCAATGGTCTACCAGACCTCAGAAAATGAACACTTTTGATGATCCTTCGTAACCCTACTTCTGCACAATTGTCATTATTTGATCTAACTGGACATTGAGGATTCCCACACATAAGGCTGTTTATTTCACTAGATGACAACTTATAGTGTGAAACTTTTCTTTTGTAGGCATATGGATAGTATATTGGCAAAAAATAAGCTAAACAAAAATAAATCAAAAAGGTTGGTGAATGTACATTGTAGCTTTTATAAACACCAACATATTCACATAGAATCTGCTACGATATAGCTATGCCCAGAGCTATATGTATGTATTCCCATGGAAACTAATGTATTCAAGAAACTCATAAAGCCCCTAAGTTTTTACTTATCAATTACATTGAGGCTCTTAGAAAGTATGATTGCTAAGAACAGAAATGCCATCTAATTACTGCACTTGAATGTTTCTTGATGCTACTAAATGAATCATAAAATGACTGAACACAATTATTTCATCTGTACTCTCCTAAAAATACAACTGGAGTAATTTTAAGTTATGCATCTGTAGCCTCTGTAAACTGTTTGTGAATTTCTGTGAAAATAACCATCAGTCACTTTCTTTTATTCAAAGTTTGCTTAATCATTTGTAGAAAACACTATGTAATTTTTGAACATATCAGAAACATATGTCCCCAGAAACAAACTATAGCACATAGAGATTTAAATTGTACCTTTGATTATCACATAATAGTCACATGCTTTTTTCCAAATTGACATTGACTGCATTATTTCCACTACTCTTAGATCCCCCATATATCCTACTCTTTTTAGTATCATATTGCAGTAGGTATTGAAGAATATTAAAGGAAATCTTATTATTAAAAGAATACTTGAAAATATTTATGTGTGTGTAATTAGCATCTATTATGCATAAGGAATGCATACAAGTCAATGGAAAACTGAAATGTGGTAAAGGGTCAAAGGACCCAAAATAGCCATTTTTTCTAAAAACAAAATATAGAAATGGCACTCAGTAAATGTGAATAAACTCAGTTTCACTATTCACCAGGGAACTGCAGATAAAAACTAGCCAATAGTACAGAAGCAGGGAAATAAATCATTGTGTAATGCTAGTAAGATGTTACTATCACCAAAAAATACTACTAAGATTCTTTAAATAATTAAATAAAATATCTACTTGTGCTGGTTAATGTTTTGTCAATTTAATATAAACTAGTCATCTAGAAAGAGGGAATTGTAACTGAAAATCTGTATCCATTATATTGCCCTGTAGGAAAGATTGCGATTTTGTCTGGATTATTTATTGATGTGGTACAATCCAAACCACTGTGGCAATGCCACCCCTGGCCAGATGGTCAAGAGTTATATAAGAAGGCATATAGTGCAATCCACAGGAGCAACCTAGTAAGCAGAATCCCTATAAAGTTTTTGCTCCAGTTCTTGTGTCCAGATTTGAGGCTTGAATTCCTGCTATGACTTCCTTCCTTACTACTGCCTGAAACTGTAAGATGAAATAAATCCTTTCCTTACCAAGTGGCTTTCATTTATGGTGTTTATCAAAGATATAGAAGCCTAATTCAGATATGATCCAGCAGGTTTTATTTCTGGAAATATAACTAAAGAAATAAAATCAACACCTCAAATACAGACACCTTAATTAAGACACGCTCCATAATTGTACAATAGTATTTTTGAAGGGCTTCTCCCCATCACTTTATTGATCATCGATTTAATTTGCTTTTACTTTTAAAAAATTCTTGCATATAAGCGAGTTCAAACAGTGTTTTCTTTTTAAGTCTTGGACTCTTTCTCCCCTTTCCTCCTTTCCATCTCTCCTTCTTGTTCTCTCTCCTTTTCTCCCACCTCTTCTCTCTCTTCTCTCTCCTCTCTCTGTTTGTGTGTGTGTGTGATGATGATCTAACCTTGGTAATCTCTCTCTCCCTCTCTGTTTGTGTGTTTGTGTATGTGTGTTTGTGTGTGATGATGATTTAACCTTGGTAATCACATATACTAAGCACATGACCTGTACCTGATTCACTTCCTCAGATATTTTAGCTAACTGGACATAATATGTTTATGGAAGGAATTCTTCATTATATCTCACATTTTTAAAATACATGGAATGTATTAAATCAGAGCAGTTTCAGAAATTCTAATGATGTTAATATATGGCCTCTTGTTCACAAAAAACTCCGTTAGTAAAACATTATAAGGGACTATCAACTCATTCTTATTTTGTACTGGAGCTAATTTTGAATGTAAAGTTCATTTTCATATATTCATGGCAACTATGAGTTTAATGTTCTATGTAATATTATATGTAGTAGATATTAGTTGCTATTCAGATAAATATCCATCAAATTAAGATTCAAAATGTAACTGAACATCAATAGAGAAGCATCCGCGTTATTTTTATGTTCATTTAAAAATTATTTTTGATTATATTCCATCAATTTCCCATTCCCTTTCCATCCTCCAAACTTTCTCATATACTGTTCCTTGTACTCTTCCAAACTTATATCCTCTATTTCATCAATGGTTGTTACATGCATATATGTATATGTACATACATATATATTCCCTAAATATACCCTGCTAAGTCTGTATAATGTTACTTGTATGTATGTTTTAATTGGCTGACCATTTGTTACTGGATTTCCAATTACTGTGCTCTTCTCTGGAGAAGTCCATTTCTACCTCTCTCAGCATTTCTTAACTGCCTATAATTCTATATTGAGGGTGGCAATGTCTTAGGCTCCCTCCCATGCTCTCTTGTCCATGTTAACTTTTCTGTTGTTGTCAATGTTCAGGTCATGTTTAGGCAGTCCTGTTGGTGAGACTTAATGGTTGTAACACTTAACATCACTAAGAGACACAACACCACTACAAATTTTCTAATCCTCTGGCACTTATTACTCTGGGAACACTGCCTATTAAACTGACAATAGACTTATTAGCTGTCTCTTCTAAGGGACTTTGCTTCTACACTAGAATAGCAAGTCTGAAACTAAATCTGAAAAATTCAAGTTTTAAAGAGAAAAAATGAATAATTCAAGAAAAGTGTTAATATGATTACAATTCTTATCTAGGAATGTAGTTGCCTTCATCTCTTTTATTTTACAAAAGGTATCAAAGAAAATTTTATTCAGAGCAGAATGGAGGAAAACAACACTCACTCAATCTAACAATTGCTACTTATTTTTGCTTACTTTTGGGCTTTAGAATATGACCTCCCTACTATTCTCTAATTTTTGAAGATAAAAACATCCTACTCTTATCTTGCTGTATGTTCACAGTAGCATGCTTATTTGCACTTAATGCCAGAGGGCAAATAAATTCCTCTTGGAAATTCACTATTACTCAATTCATATAAGACTTAATCTATAATATGGTAATGTTTTGACTATCTTTGAAAATGACAATGTAAGTATTACAACCAAGCAACATCACTATAAAAAATAATCACATTCCTGGGGGTTTTCATTACATTCCAAGTCTGAAATGAAAAGAATTTACTTATTTCCAACTGCCTAAAGTATTTTAGGATGAACCTGGAAGAATCATTAAGTCCTAAGAGTCTTGGAGACTGTGAAATTAAATAAATGTTTTGTATTAAAATTATGTGTGAGCCCATACAGTGACTCAAGTTTCCCATAGTGGCTTGAGTCTTTTCTGATGTGGGAATGTCTTTCTATATGCTGTGAATAGCAATCTTTAAATAAAGGAGCTGTTTTGGCCCATGACAGGCACCATAGAAGAAGTAGGAGGAGAAATCAGAATACATAGGAGGAGCAGGGCAGAGTCAGAGAGAAAAGGAGCCAGAAGCCCAAAGGAGCAACATGTGAAGAACACAGGTGAGCCACGGGCCAGGTGGCAGACAGTTTAATAAAAATAGGTTGAGTTAAGATATAAGAGCTAGCTAGCAAGGTGCATAAACCATATGCCAAACAGCATGAACTTAATATAAGCGTCTGAGCCATTTCTAGGGGCCTGAACAGTGGTGGCAGCTAAGAGGTCTGGGGCTACAAAGTCTCTGAGTCTGGGCCTCTGGCTGCCCGGGACCAAAAAACCACATTGTAACAGATCAAGTAATAAAGTCACACTGACTCAGCTATTCTAGAGATCAAGTGAGTTCAATTTGCTCCTGCTTCAGCCTTGATGACCATGAGATTAGTCTGATTAGCCCCTAGGAAGGAATTCATTATCTTGTTAATGTAGGCTACTGGCTATACCAAGAGGCACATGAGGTGATAAGGTAGCTGCCTGCTGCCCAATTCAAGGACAATACAGGGTTTTCTCAAGGTAGTGCCTGACTGCTTGTACTGTCCATTATTTAACTCCTGGCTTCCAAAATTTAGTGAGCGCCCGCTCTCAGTCTTAAACTTTGGGTTCTCGTGATTTCTAACTTCTTGACCCTCTCTTAATTTCTGCACTGTTTGTTTGCTTCAGCAGAGCCCATTCCCTTAGTGACCAGGTGACTCGTCAGCTGATTACAACAAAATTATTTTCTAATGTGAAAATATTTTTAGAAGTCAAAATTATGTATATGTATATATATGTACACACATATAAATATAGCTTTTATTTCTCAAGAAGTATTCAAAGTAACAATATGAAGCAATGTGAAAAAAACATTGTAGTACAGATTGGAAAATCTGGGTCATGTGTCAGGAAAACATTGACATCATGCTTAGCCTTGTCATGTCTATAATATAGGACATAAGAAAGGATTTTTAACCAGTATAATTTTAGATTCAGTTTGACACAGATTTTTTGAACAGGGGCTCTACAGTTATACTAACTTTAACTTTTTTAACTAGCTCTGTCACCTTTCATGGTTCCTTAAACTCAGTTTGGGGCTGAAATGTGCTAAAATACATTAATATTCTAAAGTATTAATAGATACAAAAGTGGCCTTGTTTAAAAACAGAGTATCTGCAGAAGTCAATAAATTAAGATGATGGCACCCTAAATTTGGGTGCTTGTAAATCCAATGACTTCTATTTTAATAACAAAGAAAAAAATGGAAACAAATATAAAGGAAAAATGTTCAATGGATATAGCAATTGTCAATGACCAATTGGTTACAACTGCCAAAGGATATTTTCCTTGTAACTTTTAGAAAAAAATTACCTTAAGAACACCTTGATTTCAGACTTCTAATCTCCAGAACTGTGAGAGAATGAACTTCTGCTTGTTTAGCTACTTTGTGATAATTTTCTACAACCGCTTACGAAACTTATGTTCTATAATTTTCCATGACCTTATCTGTATTCTTACATTTCTCTCAGTCACAGAGAGTGGCAAATGGCAGATAACATAGAATATACAGTACATAAACCCTTATTGCTGGTTGGCACATTTATAAGTGGAATAATAATCTGGGCTCTAGTTATTTTATTATCTTGTAGTGAGGATCAAATAAGTGACTATATTGGAAGATAAATCACCAGGAGTGGAAATGTAATCTAAGATATTTATAATTTTATGTAATTATATCTACATATTATATACTAATAATGTTCCAATTATAGAAAATTTTGCAACTAAATTCTACCAAATCAGAAAAAAATTATTGTGTGTGCTTTGTTATCAAATATTTGGGAAAAATCTCAATCTTTATCCAAAGCATATAGATAGTGTAGATATTTTCTTAGGAAAGAAAGATGAAGCAAATTAGGTTTCAGACATTCCTAAAATAAATATCTACTAAACAAAGGGATAGGACTTGAGGATAAATGTTTATATAAAACTCTTTAATATGATGATAAACATGAGTAAATCTGGCTAAAATCCTAAGTGATAGATTAATTCAACCTGATAACTGCTCATTTCTAAATTTGAGGCAGTATATGGAACACCCTTTTTAGTCTTCATTTTGTTATTTATTTTTGCTGCTTTTTAATAAGAATTAAGTCATACAAGTTTTCTTATCACTATGAAAAAAGACATAAAGATATAAAGATATAAACCTGAAAAATTTTGATTGGGACATTAGTACTAAAACATTTCCACAATTTCTATTGCTAATTGAGGACATAGTTCACTTTCTTCTCCTCTATCTTCTGATTACTGCAAACAACAAATCAAACACCCAAAGTGATGAATTTAGGAAGAGGTAAAAATAAGAAAATGAATGCTAGATTTATATGTAGTCCAAATTCCAAAATGATCGATTTTGCAGTTTTCCAAGAAACTTCCTGATTTAACCAACATGTTTCAAATGAACTATATTAAATATTTTTAAAATCAATTATGTTAATGACTTTCAATAATTGCCAAAGATGTCCTTAGTATAGATAAAAAGGCTGAAATGGCTCTTATTTAATATTTGCTTAAAAGTCGCTTTGACTTGGCTTCTAGAAATTTCTATGAAATAGTCCAAAGAAGATTTTTTTCCTTATTTTTCTGCATTGTCATGTTTTCATTTATCTGCTATGTGAAATACAGAAAGAATGCATATTGGTATTATATAAGAAAAATTCATTTTCTGTAGCTAAAGAACTACTGCCATTAGCACATTAATACACCATTTATACCAACATTTCAGCTTTCAGATTGAGCATCATATCATCAAGGGTAATTTCCTGGATGAATTAATGATCCTTCCATTCTTTGATAATGACTATATTTATGTCAAAACTATATATCTAGGTATACAGCTGAGTATTTTTTCTACCTGAAAATTATGAATAATGAACACACACAAGCTAGTGAGTGATTAAGCATATTTCTAGACATAATAGGTTTCTGTGTTTCCAACCAAACATGATTTCAAGAAGATGGAATAAAATTGTCAATGTGCTGCTGAACACTGCAAAGGACATAAGAAGATATCATCATTATGTTCCTATTAAATTTATTTCCAGTAGCCTAAGGAGCTCTGGTTCAGCTCTTTTGACCATGTGTTTTGCCCAACAGCCTTGAAAACCATGTCCTCTCCAAAATGAATTTATTTACTTCAGCTGTTAGGCAATAAATGGTTAGGAAAGTTATTTAGCTGTAAAAATCTAAGTACCTTTTTTACATTTCCTAGTCTATAATGACACAGAAGTAAGACATTTTTTTAGTAATGAAGTTATTATTCTACAACTTTGAGACTGCGAAGTACAATTTGACTTCAGTTATTCCTAGAAGCTAAGTGTAACAACCACTATTACCCATCTTCCTAAACACCAAGCCTAGCCTTCAATTTATCACTAAGTCTTAACGAGTTAGCTTTTTCATTTTAAGAACAGTTTGTAATAGAAGGACAAAAATATATGATCTAATGATCTAATGATCTAATGAGAATAAACTTAGAAAAATCTGGCAAGGTCTATTAGTTCAGCATTTTCTTATCATACAAGTATATGACAGGGCCCTCTGGGACAATAGAATTGCATGCCTCTGGGTAGGTAGATCAAAGAATTATTTCATTCACATTCTTTAAGGGAGAAAGGTAAGAAACTGGAGAGTGACCACCTTCTGAAATTTTGTTTCCCTCAGTTGAAAATAGTGTGCCAATATGGTATATGTTGGGGTATCATGTTCTGAACCTCTACTTGCTTTCTATTGCATTCATTCCATCTTTTGCTTTTTTTGCTGCTTATATAATATCAAGCACAGTAAATTTTATCATAGCACTTAACATTTCTAATTGCATTCTCATTTGGGTAATGGTGTATTTATGGAAATGTGAAGTGATTTGGTATGATAAAAAAAATTTAAAAAGCACAGTAATAAGACAAAACTGAACATCTTAACCACTAACTTTTCTCTTTTCCTCCTATCTCGACTAAACAAACAAAAATCCCCTTTTTCCTGTCCTCAATTCTTCTTATTGTTCAATTTATTTGGTTGTTATCTCCCTATTTGAAAAGGGTATATTACCTGATAGTGTATAGAGATACTGATGTATTTTACACTACCAGCTATCTCAGCTTTCTTCTTACCTATATTACAGGAATATTTCTAAATATCTCTAAACATAAATTATTTTATTTAACCATGTTGTAATACAAATAAAAGTATAATTAATCATTACAAATAAAATGCATGCTTAAGCCAATTTGCTTTGTGACTGTTTTTCTTCCATTTTGCTTATATAAATTTTATGAATTATTCAATAAATAATTCCAATAAACCTCCTTTACAGATTATGATGTAGAAAAAAGAGAATGCAAATTACAGTTCTGATTTCAGAGTCTGTCCAACTCCATTGTTTGGTGTAAACAATATATACTTAATCCTAAATTCATTCTGATAACATGCCAATGAACCTGTTAACTTAGTGGTTTTGTAATAGTAATACCACAACAAAAGAGAATGGTTTAAAGGTCTGGAAGAACAGAGGAAATAGTTATATTCAAGAGAGATGTGTACCTTTCCATGCTGAGAATGGGAGCAACCAGCCGAGAGGAATAAGGGAAGCATACTAATACCCTGCATATCTTTCCCCAAAGGTACTACTGAAATGGCTAAATGGTCTCACACCTAAATTTACATATCTTCTGGCCTTTGTCTCATGCTTTATATAAATTGTTAGTCTGTCAACAGAAACAATGAGGAAAATTTTAGGTTCTTTCTCATTTGGACAAACTATAAATGGAAAGATTTTAATAGATCTGTTTCCTAATTTATTATGCAATACAGTGAAACTAATAAAGCAGGTTCCAGACTTACTTGGTAATAAGCACTACACTTTGTAAATAAACTCTGCCTTGATTACACATACAAGGAGAACCAAATCTATCTAATAAAGAAACATATTCTATTGAAAACATTAGGTTTTGCTTTTTGTAAGGCTTTGTTAGGTTTTTAGCCAAGTGCTAATCAAGTAATGTTCACATGAAGAAACCTTTTTTTAAAGACACAACTGCTATAAAGACAAATAAGCACACTACCAGGAGCCTATCTGTGAATTTCTAACCATATACTAGTACTCCAGGATACCTGGATTCCAACAGAAAAAGGCAGTTGCTATTCTTATTTCCCCCAAAGCAAGCTTAGAGATCTTTGGTTTTCAGATTCAGGAACATTAGCTGGCTTCCAATGGTGACACACTCCACAAGAGTATAATGTGTACACCCTAACTGACTCCACATTCTCAGCCTAGTAGGTTCCTTTCTGGCAATACAGGACAGCTCTTCCCCTTCCCTGACTGAGCTGCTACTAGTATCTAGTGGTTAGAGTACATGTATTAAATATTCCATATAATAGGCAGTATTATCTAACCCTAAACAAAGTTTTATTTCATGAAAATTACCAATGTTACTAACCTGAAAAACATTATTCATAGTATTTCAAAATATGTTTGTTCCTATTATAAGAATATACAAGATGGCTATAGATTCTATATTTACTGACTTTTCTGTTACCTATGACTGAAACTCAGTTTCTGCAACTATGATATTGGAAACATAGCTGTTCTTTCTTTATAGAGCTGGTATAATAGCAAGCTACTAAATGCTATCTGAACATAAAAGGACTAGAATATATGACAAATGATAGTGGAATTCTTCCTTATTTAAAAAATCCTAAATACAACTAAATCTTTCTGAAGGAAACTATACAAGAAAAGCTTGAGATACAATTCAAGTCTTTGTTCTGTGGGGGTATTTTCTGGTATGTTGTACATATTTATCCCTCCTACTAGTTTAATAAAAATGCTGATTGGCTGAAGGCATACAGGAAGTGTGGGTGGGGCTACCATACAAAGAAAACTCTGGGAACTGAAAGAACAGAGCAGAGATGCCAGAGAGATGCCAGTGAGACACAGAAGGAAGAAGTTGAATGCTGTTGAGAAAAGTTACTGAGCTGTATGGCTTAACAAGATAAGAATCATGGGATAGTTTAAGAGCAAGAGCTAGCTGGCAATATGCCAGAGTCATAGGCTGATCAGCACAAAATAAATATAAGCTTCTGTGTGTTATTTTGGGACTGCTGGTCCAGATGCTGGGGCTAATCTGGGCCAGAAACTTAGCACTACATCTTTGACTAAACCAAAAAAAAAAAAAAAGATAAATTCATTTTAAGGCTTAAACTATCTATAGGAACACACATAATTCAGATAGACACAGAAACATATTTAATTACATGTGCAACCAGAACACATTTCTATAAAGCAAATGTTGATATTTTAGTTTATTTTTTCTTTTCTTTTAAATTCATTTTAAAATTTGCATATGAAGTAATAGGTTTCATTATTGCATTTTCATGCATACTTTTCCTCCCCCTTAACCTGTCCAGCCTGTTACCTACAATTCTTCCCTTAGTAGTCATTCACCTTCATTTCATATGTATTTTTATTACTCTCTTTTTAGGAATCTCCAGGTTTTTTTAAGACAGGTTTCATTATTGCATTTTCATGCATACTTTTCCTCCCCCTTAACCTGTCCAGCCTGTTACCTACAATTCTTCCCTTAGTAGTCATTCACCTTCATTTCATATGTATTTTTATTACTCTCTTTTTAGGAATCTCCAGGTTTTTTTAAGACTTTTTCTCATGACTTATATCCACAAAAATTTATACACTATAAAATTAAAATCTAGGATTTATAGATGTTGTAAAATGAAAAAAATGAAGCATTTGTCTTTATGAATCTGAGTTACCTGTCTTAATATCATAATCTCGATTCATTTTCTTACTGCAGGTTTAACGATTCTGTTCTTTTGGCTGCATATAATCCCACTCTGCATACATGCTATATTTTACTCATCCACACATATCCTGAAGAAGATCTAGGCTTCTTTAATTGCCATATTCAATGAAATAGTATATAAGTATATATGTATGAGAGACTAAGTATTTGAAATTACTAACTGAATTATATTCTGTGTCATTATACAGATTCAAAGACATTCTGATTAAAAATGAAGCAAAAGAATGTATGAGATATTGTTTGTATGTGATGTGTAAGCATAGTCATGTGTGTGCATGTGCATGGTGTATAAGCTAACATGTTGTGGAGGACAGGACAACCTCAACTTTTGTTCATTAGGACCTAGACACTTTTTTTGAGATAGGATTTCTCATTGGCCTCACTGGATGGGATAAGTTGGCTGATCAATTAGCCCCAGGGATCCAGTCATTGCACCTATACTGTATTTATACCAGCTTTAATTTAATGTGAATTCTGGGGCCTGAACTCAGGTATTCGAGCTTTTGATGCAATCACTTTACCAAACATATAATTTTCCAAGTTTCTAATAACTGTTATTCTAAAATGAAAAATTGTTACTGAGTCACTAAGGAAAATGCATTCATTATTAATAGTACACAAAATCAAAATTCTTGCTTCAGAAAGTGAGTTCCTTTGAGAAATAAATTAAACAAATCAAATCAAACTGATGGTGGTCTAAACAAGTTATTAACAAGAAAATATTAATTTTTAGAAAATATACAATATAATTTTAATTTTATTATTATTTGTAATAAGGGATTTATCTAACATTCAACATTATCTAACATTAAGATATCAGACATTTTAGTCATATTCCATTCCCTTTCTTTGGATGTTGATTACCTAATTCTATTTTCCATATCAGCAAATTAAGAGCCTCATACAACCTCCTAATTCACTTTGCTTTCATACTAATTCTTTTCAAACTTCATGAATAAATGCCAGGTCAGCACTTTTTATTTATAGCCTTTGTGTAATGTAGCCTACATAAAGAAAAAGGTGTTTTATTTACTCTATTTCATGATACTGGGGACTGTGACAACTATTGTGAGCAGTTAATTATTTACTAAAACATTCCTATTGAGTAATTGGTGTTAAATTATAGTCATACACCCAATCAATAGGCAAATGTACCAAAATTGCTATTTTGTAACACATAAACACATGTTGCCACTCTTCACCTTCATGCTCTACCAATCATTAATGAGAAACATGTATGTGAGTCTTATTGATCCTGGAATCCCATTATAAGAAAACAAATCCAGTTATTTCTAAACTATTAAGCAAAACATTTGACAAAAGTTACTTATTAATAATAAATTTCATATGTTTTTAAGTGCTACTTAATAGCTATTCTAGAAAAAAATATTTAATTTTATCACCAAATTTTAGCAAGTTGATTGACAAATTGATAGTATTTTTATTACAATTTTTATTCTTTGGGATTTTGTACATGTATACAATGAAACATGACAATACTCACTCCCAGTTTACCCCATTAAACCACCCAAACATATCCCTCTCACAACATGATGTCTTCTCTTTCTTCCTCTTCTTCTTCTTTTTCTTCTTTTATAAAAAATAAACCACTAAGTTCTGAGGAACTACTGGAAATTGATAGCTGCTGGAGAAAGGAGGGTATGGCAACTGAAAATTACTATTTAGAGCTATAAAACCCTCAACAGCTGACACCACTTAACTCTCTGCACTAATAGACTTGAAGAAACTCTATAATGGTTCTGTGTGACCTCAAGATATTATTCTTAGGATAAACAGAGCCATTTTTATAATGTATATCTGAAACAGTTCAAACTTCAGGACAACTTAGTATTTATTTTAGCCAAAAACCTAGCCGTAAGTCCATAGGCACTTGAACTTTCCCTAAGCACAGTTATTTTAAGTTTGATATAAATCTTTTCTTGCTTGTTGAGATATTGTTTACCACCTACATCCAGCTCTTAAATAAACTCATTCAATGAAGTAACTTTCTGTCTAGTAAATGTAGAAGTACTTGCTTAACTATGATGGTCACTTTGTTTCTACTTGCACCTCTATTTCCTAAGACAAATATAGCAATGATTTTCTCTGTGTAAGTACCAATTATAAAAACCAAACAGGGCCAGAGGTTGTATATTGTGCTGTGACTGCAGTGGCTAGGAGCAGAGCAAAGGAAATGGTTGAGCTAGGAAACCACAACACGTGACCTCTGTGACAACTGGAGAGCCACAGACCCTTGGCCCACAACCGAGGAAGAGCTGACAAAGAGCTGATTAAGAGCCAACTAAGAGCTGACTAAAAGTGAATCAAGAAAGCAATGGGCAAATGACAATGCACGAATATATATAACAACAAGGCACCACCAGAAGAAGTTTGTGGTTCTACAACATCAAAACCTGAACATGGCAATGATGAGGAAAAAGAAGGAAACGAGATTAAAAAACAACCTTATGAAGATAATAGAAGCTTTAAAAGAGGATATGAAAAAAATCCCATAAAAAAACAGTCTACTCACATGTACCAACACCCCCTCCCCTTTTTTAGTTTATCATCTTTATTTGCATGACTACAAATGAAGGCATAGGCTTATATACTCATGCAGGCAGAAATTCTTTGGCAGGCCATTTGGAGCTTGAATATCTCAGGGTCATAGGCAGTGGTACTAAGGTTCACAGACAGCACAGAATCTGCTAGCTTTCATTTATGGCATAAAGTGGGAGTGACCAGTAGAAGTTTTACTGTAGGGAGTCAATTAAAGATTAAATCAACAAAGCAATCTACAGGGGGAAATTGTGTGCTCCAACTACATTCCTAAATGTGGCTTGGTATAGGGTTAAAAGTTTATTAATCAGAAAAAAAAAAAAACCATGAACAAAGTAAAATCTCTGTTTCCACTAGGTTTTCTGTGCTTCAACTTTTCTGGTGGGCAGGGAAAGTGTCCTCTGTTGCTCAAGTGACCTGCTTAAGCAATAGAAGAAAGCCTGCAGCTTTTGTTCTGCTATAGTATTTTCACTAGGAAGTTGAGAAAAGGGATCTTTAGATCTAAATGTTTACACCTAAGCTGTATGACAAAGGAAATAAAGCCCAATTTGCACAAGAAATGGAACTTGTCACTTTCTAGAACTGAAGCACTGCAGCTTAGCTTTCCACACCAGCAACTAGGAGATGGTTGGTTATCTTTTTCTCTATATCATGAACAATAAATTGTGTTAATGAATCTAGGTACAAGTAAGTAAAGGAGCTAAAGGTTTAAAATTAGTTGACAACATTCCTTCTTAAGGATATTTTGTATATTTTCTTTAGTATTTTCCCAGCATCTGTAAAGGTTTCCTGCCTTTTTTTCTGGAGTTACAAACTCATCTTTAACAAGTGACTGACATGGACATGTCTTGAAAAAGTACAGCTAAAAAAGTGATTCCAAATTTATTATTTTAAGAAAAAATGTAAATTATCTTTTGAATCATTTATATTTAAAAATATTGGCCAGAACTTGAATTTAAATCCTTACAGGATTATTTTGTGACAACTCAGGTATATTCACACCACAACTGAGGTTTGGAATAATTTGGACATAAAAACCTGTCAATGATAATTTCTATGACTGTCTTTGGTACTTTCCTATGATATTTCATAAGACATTTTCACTTCTTTAAAGTCATTCACTGCATAAATTCATTAAAATCAAGAGAATATTTAAAATGTTCACAGTTCTTATTTTAAAAAGTTTTGAAAAATGTTTTGACTGAGATATTGGGTTGTAGAATCAGATAGGAGACTAGGAAGACAAAAATTAAGGTTATTAATGCTAAGATAATTTTACGACTGACAAACACATTTTATTATTTAAGTACTTATTGATTTAACACTATATGTAAAATCAATTTTCTAGTAGATGATATCTTATGTTGTTATTAGAATGATGATAGTGGTGATAATTTGTTAACTATTACTAGTGAGTGGTGTTGAGCTAGGTAAGTGCTAAATAATTGAGCCACTATCTCAGTTCCAACATTTATAAACTATTTTTGATTTTCACATGTATAGAAAAACAATAACATGTCAAAAAGACTTAGTTCATGTATGTACAAGTAGAATGTTTAAAAATAAAAATAAAATTAATGTGTCTAGATTCATAATGGAAGAATTAAAATTTCATTTATTGAACTAACAAAAGGTGTGGTGCAAACTGAGTTCACAATAACACTGAGGGCTCCATTCTTCCTTTTGGTATGCTACAGAGAAGAGCACATTGTGTGAGAGATAAGCACTTATCATTGGATATTAACTCCTCTGGATACTCATCTCAATTTCTTCTCCCTCACCTTTCCTGCTCTCTTCCTTTCCCCCTTTTCTTTTTTTCATTATATTTTCTAAGTTTTTTTTTCATTTTTACATACTAACCACAGTTCTTTCTTCATCTCACTTCCAGTTCAACCCTCACCTACCCCTCAGGCCACCCCAGATCTTCTCCTCAGAGAGGGTAAGGCCTCCAATAAGGAGTCAACAAAGTGTGGCATATCAAGATGAAGTAGGACCAGCCCCTCACTCTGTATCAAGGCTGGGAAAGGCATTCCTCTATAGGGAATGGGCTTCAAAAAGCCAGTTCATGCACTAGGAATAAATCCTGGTCCCACTGCCAGAGGCCCCACAACTGTCGTCTACATTTAAAAGGCTTAGTTCTGTCCCATGCAGATTCTCCTGTTGTCAATTCAGAGTCAGTGAGGTCCCAGTATCTTGGGTCAACTGTCTCTATGGGTTTCCTCATCATGGTCTTGACCTCTTTGCTTATATAATTCCTTCTCCCTGTCTTCGCCTTGACTGGGGGGCTTAGTTGAGTGGTTAGCTGGGGATCTCTGCATCTGCTTTCATCAGCTGCTGGATGAAGGCTCTATGATGACAATTAGGGTAGTCATCAAGCATCTATTTATTTGTTCTGCTTTTTAAAACTTTAGAGGTGACAAGAAAATTAACAATTTAAAATCAATTACATACCTACTATTAATACTAAGACCACGATGTGATTTTCTTTTACTTCCCTACTGTACAAAACACCTATTAGTCAGAATTAGCGAGGGTTTGTTATAAATCGCAAATTTCTGTCGCCATCCCTGCACATTATGATTTAGGAAGGGTGAAAAGTTCAAGAATATGTATTTTAACAAATGTCTCTACTGATTCTGATCACAGGCCACAGTCTGTACCTTTAAATATAATAAGGTAGCTTGAGCAGGGGTAAAATGAATATCTAAAGACAGACTACAAGAGAAATCTAACATTTATATTTGAAACCAATTGGATCCAATAAATAAAACTGAGGAAAAATGACCAAATAATTTTTAGAAAAGAAGAGTACAACCTCATAAAACTGATCTAATACAGTTTTTAAAAAATGTGATATACATTAGAAAAAAAGTAAAAGTTTTATTTATTAGAACAGTTGTTGCAGGAATTTGATTTCTGTGAGATAAGCAGAAAATAGAAAGCTATAGAGTCATAGCAGATTATCAGTCTAGAAATCTTAACTAAAGAAAAAAAGGAACTGGTCAATGAAATATCTAAAAGAAGTAGAACCAAGGAATATTTTATTTTGAGAAAGGCAAAAAATAAGTATGCTTATGTATTGGAATTCTAGGAGCAGATAAGTGAAAAGAGAATACAAGAGTAAAAAAATAGAAAAGAGGGACTGTTGGACATGAGATATTTAAAGAATTATATTTGGAAATGAAGAAAAGTATTTTCCCCTATAACAGGGAAGTGAAATAATGTTTGTGTGTAAGTATAGTTCAGTTTTGCAATTTTGAAGTTGAAGAGACTTGCACTTTTAAAACTATGCCAATACTATAATTTATAAAATTTAAAACTGCTTTAACTTTCTGGTGAAAATAGCATCTTATGTAATATTCTTCTTAATCTCTACTAATTTTTGTCTTAAAAAAATATATATATGTATATATATATATTTGATATGCCAAGTTCTTAATCATTTTCCCTTTAAACATGGCATAATTTTTCAGTGTGTCTCTTTTAAATAGTGTTTCTCCTACCAAGTAAGAGTTTCTTTCATATTCAGACCACTTCATCTTTAATATTTAAAGTTGTATTCACTACACTGGGACTTCAATCTGATACTTTAACAAGTGTTTTCTAGTAGTGGTAAATAATTTGTTTTTCTTTTAGAGACTGTCACCAACATCCCCTGGCTTAAAAAAAAACTACATTTTCATTTTTGAATAATTAAAATATAATAGAACACTTAAGCCCCATTCAATCTCCTCCCCTCCTTTTTAGCTGCTACTGTAATGAGTTTAATTTATATATCTTCTAAGCTCCATGTCACTATAATTTTACATAGAAAATAGTAATTTAAATTTACATAAATATTTACCATTTTTGCTGCTCTTCATCTTTCTGCGTCCCCAAGATTTCTGTCTGGAATCATTTTCTTCTGTTGAAGATAACTTTTCATTTAGGTGTCCTTGTTATATATTCTCAGGATGTTTTTTTTTTTTTTGTCCAAAACATTTTTATTTCCTTTCAGTCTGTAGAATATTTTTAAAGAACTTAGAATTCTGTTTGTAGTTATTTCCTCTCAGTACTTCCAGTCCAGTTTTTGGTTTATGACCAACATTCTGTCACTTCTGATGTCTCTGTCTTCTATTGCTTTACAGTCTAGGTTTTCTTTCCTTTTTTCTTTTTTCTTGAAGACATTGATCTCATGTTTTCAAAGCATGATAGCTCTCCAATGCTTCTGAAGATTTTAGTTTCATCCAATGTTTCTGTTTGATCTCAGTCAAAAGTTTGACAATTGGCATGAAGTTCATCATTATTGGAAGAATTCTGAAAACTTCTTAAGTGGCCAAATATTTTGGCTGAAGAAGAAAGGAAGGCCATATGCTGATTGATATTGAATGAATTTCTGGAGTTGGATAGGGGGCTATTTTTAGAGATTGGTTAAATTTTATATTAGATTCTCAGACAAGACAACTGACCACAGGTGATTAAATGGATAAACAAATGATATGGATGATTCAATGGAACTTTATAGGTATTAGTCATAAGCAAGGGTACAGAAGGGCATAGTGTGTATCCATGATTCTGTTTAAAAAAATATTTTAAGCAGGTAATCATTCCTACCTATCACTGAGTTATTTTAAGTACAAAATGAGATAATGATATGCATTTTAAAGGAAATAATGGTTGAAAATTAAATTGTGAAGTAATACAACTATTTGTTTCACACATGCAGACTTTTAAATGGACTAAGATGAGAAATGAGGGAGCCTCTGTCAATGAGAAGAAAGAAACTATATGTGGTTGTCATTAAGATTGTGGACACACTTTAAAATTTTTCTCACATACTTGTCCTTCACTAATAATTCTCATAGCACTAGAAGAAATATCCATGGTAGAGAAGCTGTGTCTAGGCAAATCATAAATAATAGATTACTTGAAGTGAAGACGTGAGAGGATAAGACTGAGTAGGAAGGGAAGCAAAATTTTAGGAAGCTACTCTGTGGGTTGTTAATCCCTGAGTTAAAAAATAAATCTGACTAATAATTTTTTTTGCCCCATGTTCTGCTATGATACCCAAGTCATAGATATAGTAGTTGTTTTGTAGCTGTATCAACTAAGATTGGGCATCACATGGTCACTTGCTCTCTAAAGACTTAGGGGTAGTTCTAATTATATATATTAGAATATTTATGGAAGGTTACATAAGAAAATGGTAAAAACATTTCTTAATCTGCCTGGTTAGAGAAATAAAAATTTCTTTTTTTCACTGTAAAACAATAAATCTAGGCTATCATACAACATTTTCTAATAGAAATAATTTAGGACAGATATGCCATTCAGACTAGCTACTGCTAAGAATATATCCCGTTTATTTTTATCAAGAATGTCTTCCATCTAGAACTCAGAAAACCTAGTGTCTGTTCTTGGGCTCCTACTTCATCTCCTCAGTCTTACTCAGAATACAAACAATCTGCCAGTTAAGCAATTCTTGGCTTCTCCTTCTGAGCAGCAACAGAATATTTAAGTTCAAAGAGATTATCACTTAGTTCATTATTTGCCATTGTAATATGGAAACAGAATCTGAAATCCAAAAGGACCAAGCCTCTTTGAAGCTGGATTCTAGATTTCCATAATGCAGTGTAATGACACTTTTGGAAACACAAAATATTCTTAAATGACACATTTTTACATGAAAAATAGCTTATAGTTATGCAATACCTCAACCACACATTTTGTAACTTGGAAATAAACCCACTGCTGGACTTCACAACAGAGAAGCAGAGGTAGCCTTTTGATTTTTAATATTAAAATTTTAATGAAAATATGTTTTATTAAATTCATTAATTTTGTTTTGTCTTATTTGTTGTGTAGTAAGTCTAAATTTTCCTATCTATTCATATCTTGGCAATTCATTTTTATGGCAATCATGACATAGCATGTTGCTTTCCAGCCGCATCTATGATTAGAAGGTTACATAATAATTTTCAAATGTACAGTTCAACTTTGCCTCTATTATTTTTAGGTTACTGATACTAAGAATCATCACATTTTCATGGAATAGATTTCACAACTGACTAAAGCATCATGAATGACTCAAAGAACTGTTATGGTCATCAAAGACCCAATAAAACTATAAATAAAAATATTATAGAATACAAGTTGTGAAAAATTTTGGAATATCACAAAAATTTTGCCCTTCATAATCCTTGATTAAACTAAATAATCATTGTTATCTATAGATCAAGTGTGTAAACAATTATATGAAACAAGGTGTCTTAGAGGAAAGATGATTTTGATGAGATGTTTGAACACATAATGCCAAAGCAACAGTACACTTTCTCAGATGCAAAATAATGTTCCCAGACAAGGTAGAAAACATATTATTCATTCTAACAGGAACACAGAAATGCCCCTATTTGTGGTTAGGTTTATTTAGCCATAAAACTATAAGAATTCAAACCAGACATGGTAACACATACCTAAAAGTCCTAGCACTTGGGAAGTGGAAACAGGAAGATGAAACCTTCAAAGCCAGCCTGTCCTACATGACATTTTTAAAGGCCAGCTTAGAGTACATGAGACCACCCCACATCACACAAACAAACAAAAAACAAACTTAAAACAAAGGCATGGTACAATTTTCTAAACTTTAAACCACATTAAAGTAGTTATTATAACTTAATTGTCAATGTTTAATGAAATGTGGCAAGAATAACCAGGTAGCTGATAGAGAGGGAACTGTGCCAATTTAATATCTCCTTGCCAACGCAAAAGCCATATCTATTCAGTATTTACGTTTGACTTCCAGTGTTGCTTCCTTCTTTCAGGATACTTGTGTCCATGAAGAGAGAAAAATGGTTAAAGAATGGAACTAGAGAAAAGTAGGAAGAGTAAAAACATGACTAATTTCAGAGATGAAATTACCATGAAGCCAATGAAGGTTAAGATTCAGAGCCCCACTCATCAACAGACCACTTTCAAGGTCCTGGGAGTATTTTGTGTGTATAATTTAGAACTTTAAAAATTCATAATTAACTGTAATTTTTATTATGAATATTCAATTTATATGTAATTTGTATTTATCTTTATAATTTTAAAAGAGGGACCGCCAAACTGTATAATGCTTAAGCTCTTGAAAAATCTATTTCCTTCTTTGTTACATGTGCTTCATAAATATTTACAATTTGATTGTAATGTCCTCCAGATTCTTACCATCATGCTATAAACTCTGAATAAAAAACCCATATCGATAGAAGAAACATTTTAATTAAAATCACCAAAATCATTTCCATGCTGCAAATAAACACTAGACAGAATATACATAACAATTTGAGAAGGTCACTTATGGAAAGAAATAAGTTTACAAATGTGTAAGTAGCTTCTGTTGTCATTAGTGTCTTCTGTATTTTGTATATGTGAATTGTAAAAGTTAGAGAGGAAGTATCACTTGTTCAGGTCACATCTGGGCATGTATTGGTAAAGTATGAATTTAAAACAAATTGATTCATACATTAACTGTTATCATATTGCTTAAAATTATTTGTTTCTGATTAATACACTATTTCTTAATATGTTAGATTCACATATTTTACACAATAAAATTAAAATTTTATATAAGTGATATATCAACTATTAACTGATATTTTAAGCAACCATCAGCATGTAATGCCATGTTCACTTTAATGCAGTTAGTAGATTAGCATCATTGACTCATTACCCTTAGGGAGGTAGTTATATAGTAAGAAAATAATTCTGAGAAATGATTTATGTATAAATATGCAAAATTGCCTCAGATTGGCATTAATAAGATATAGAAAAAATTTAATGTAATTTTATCACAAGTTACAAGACATTCATATGATCAAATATATAGAGTGTATAAGAAAATATAAACAAAAAATAAGACTAAGAGTAAAATAGACTGGCTAGAAAAAATGCATAAATATTATAATTTTAAAATGTTACTTTATATTGTATGCATTTGTCTATTATAAACATTTAATACTTTGAACTTAAAGAAATTTTAATAACAAAATTTAGGGCATTAAGATAAAAGAAGCAATATATCACGTAGAAAAATCATACAGCAATTTAAACGAATTTTAATTCTTTATATGACTGTAGTAGAAACAGGAGCAAGAGAGAAACTCAATTTATACACAGCACAACACATACACACACACAAACACACAAAATACTGGTATAATAAATGTAATTCATTATAAATGATCTGTAATTTAAGAATAGCATTAATTTTACAGAAAGTCACCATAATCAAGAATTTAAGATAATTATGCCACTTTTACTTTCTATATGTGAAATCTTATAAGCATACAATAACTGAATTTGAATGATTAATAAAGTTGTTATTTCACCATTATATAAAGCATTGATTTAAAATTAATATAATATCTACGTATTAAAAAGAGGTATTATATTTTGCATACTATATATTGCAAACATTGGATTAAAAATAAAAATATCACAAGTAATCTTTTTTAGAGAGAATATTAGAGCATTTGTAAATCTTTAAATACTTTATATAAATGATAAATATTTGTTTAAAATTGCTTACCGCTTTCACCCTAGGTGGTCTCTCTTCAGTGAGAACAGATCCTGGAACTTGTATTTCTGTTTTTGGAAGATCAGGTGGCAGAGCAATTATGTAGTGACACATTTTAGCCACACTCTTGCACTAGGAAAAGAAACAAAGAAAAATATACATAATACATCAGTTTGTGCCTCAGTGATAATATGGACTTTCCATAATTTTCATTAAAACAAGCATGTATCAAGAAGAAACTGCAAGATTCATGGACTGGAAAATACATTCATTTACTAAACAAGCTTTTCTGGAATGAGTCAAATGTATAATCTTGAAATAAAAACTAGTTTAAATTTCTTAGCTTATCTTAGTCATGACACAGCCTATATAAGCAGGTGAGTTGAATGGCTAAAAATACCGAATGGATATTGAATTGCTTTGAAATAACATTTACATAGAAGAATGACTCACATAAGTGCATATATTTGAATGCTTGGTCCTCAGTTCATTGAACTGTTTTGGAAGGATTATAACATTTGGATTTGTTGGAAGAGGTGTGCCACTAAGGGTGAGCTTTGGAATTTCAACAGCCTACACCATTCCTAGTTAGCTCCCTCCATCCCTCCCTCTTTTGTGCACTTGTGAATCAGGGGTATATGGTTTCAGCTATTGCATCAGCATCATGATTGCCTACCTGATGTCATTCTTTGTACCATGATGGCTATAGATTCACCCTTTTAAAATGTAAGGCCCCGATAAACTATTTCTTTTCTAATTGTCCTTGGCCATAGTGTCTTTTCACAATAAAAATGTAACTAAGACATATTGCATCTATTTATCCATTCACAACTTGCTTTCAAAACACATTTCCTATAAAGTTTTTAGTATTCCATCATAAATATGTATTTAAACATACAATAGTATCATTCTCTAAATGTTCACTAAAGGAAAGTTAAACACTATAAATCTTAATGTTTCAAGATTATATAATCTATATAATTCAAAGAATTTAATTATTAAGTGTCAGTTATGGTTTCCGTTTTTGTGTTTTGAAAATGTAATGTTCCCCATAATATCACGTGTTTGACCATTCAGTACTCTTACTGACACTGCTCTTTAGAAATATCTTTAACCTTTAGGAGGTAGGACTTTGCAGAGAAATGAGGCACTGAACTGCATGATATTCTTTGCACTTTTTGCTTCCTGACTATCAACAAAGTGTGACTGACTGCCTTATGTTCCTGCTGGAATCTCTGTCATGATGGATTGCTTTGCCTTTAAACCATAAAACCAAACAAATCCTCCCTGAATTGTGTCAGGTATTTGATCACAGCAAAAAAGTAGTATCATGTTACAATGAAAACAATTATTTTGTATAGTGCTAAAGTACTAATTAAAAATATATTTTTGTATAGTGCTAAAGTACTAATTAAAAATATAATCAGGTTAAAAGTTAGAAATCAATTTTGACAGTTTAAGTAGAGTGACAAATGATGATTCAATAAATTATCTACTTACCTATCATTCATCTCAACATGGGAACTATATAGTTTACACATAACTCATTATAATTGCCAGACCATATAGATCTTTATAAATATGTACTGTTGAAAATTAACATACAATGTAAATAATTTTGAATTTTGTAAAGAAGTGTCTACATCTTGTGTAATACTGCCTTTAAGCAAAAGAGATAGAGAAATACAGTGTTTTAAACTGTTAAATCCTGCTATTCTAATTATTGTTATTTTGAATGTCAGATACATTCAATGTAGTAGGTTGTTGTTGATCTTAATGCATGTGAAATAGTGAAAATGGGAAAGGTGTGTTTAATATAGAAGAACCCCTGATGCTCCACTAAGCACTGTATCACACTTCAAAAAGGCATCCTTACTTTACCCTTCTTATGCACTTTCTGTAGATGTCAAGTAAATAATTAGTACTAGGAAATTTTTTTATCTTTTTGGAAGATGCAGTATATTTGAAGCACTCAAGTACTACAAAATACAACAAAAAATATAAGTAAGTACGTACTACTATTTGAAGCAATGAAGACTGAAACAAAATTAGAAAATTGTACCTTTTAAGAAAACATGTTAATAAATTAAATCCATGTAACACCTGAACAATAGTAACTCTCTGAAGGTTTACAGCAAATAACATATTATGACATACAATTTTAAACTAAAGCTATTTGTCTTAGCAATTCTGAAATACACATTCAGCTGTTAATTAATAATACTATTACTATCAAGCATTAGATCTCGAAAATGCATTCCTTGGCAGCCCTTATAAACTACCATGAGGTTTTGATGAGTCAGTCCCTCAGAAAGGATGAACTATTTTTTCTCTTCTTGTGGTTCTTTACTCTTTATCTGCAGCACTCTTCCCTGACATACTTGTGAATCTACAAAGTGGTGACACCATGTTTATTTAACTCAAACTATACGTTTTTTAAATTTACTTACCCCTTCCTGAAGCTGCTGACAATTATAGCTTACCTGTCTTGGAGTTTATCCATTAAAGTCTAATATAATTGTGCTGGAGCTTCAAAAATGCATTTCTTTTGTCTGACTGAAACATACTTTATTCCCGACCCTACCTCACCCTTCAGCCTCTATGAATTACCACTCGACTCAGTATTTCTATGTCTTCATTAAGGAAGCAGAGTACTCAATGTCTGGGGTTGCTATCTGAAAATATGAACTACATGTAAAGTGACAGATATGTTAATTGGCTTGATTCATTCCATAAGTACACACACACAGAGACAGAGAGAGAAAGAGAGAGAGAGACAGAGACAGAGCTCTTGTATCATCTTCACCCTATAAATAGATATAATTACTGAGTCTTGCTATGTAGTCCAAGTTGTCCTTTAATGCATAATCCTCCTGTTTCATAATACAACGTGCTTGTATTACAGATGTTTACAATCAGCATGACTTTATAACTTTTCATATATATTCCTTTGTAACACTTGAGAACTGTTTTTATATAAGTGAAATGCATAAATAGAAAAATAGTGATTTAAATAGTCAAAAGGAATAGCATATAATCACTATATTCATCTTCATACCAAATATATATCTTTTCTCCCTAATTACTTTGTAAGTACACACACTAAAATGTAATTTATAGTTATCACAAATATTATACCTACATAATTGAATTTTTAGAAAAATAGTGGAATATTTAATTTCATTATTACCTTGAATAATATTTCAATCCAACCTTTTTGAGATAGGCTGCTATACAGATGTAAGATGTCATAAAATTCAATGAAAATCTCATAATTTTAGGATTTTTACACTTTCATTGCTAACCACTATGTTTGGAAATACTGTATATTCATTAAAGTTTTTTCTATTAATGGGAGTAACTGATTTCTCTTTTCCAATGAGGACTTGGGGATCTATTCAGTTCCTATTTTTTATATTTATATATTTATAGTGCATGTTTTTGATAAAGAGCTTTCCATAACTTTGAAGGATCAGGTGAATTCAGATTCCAGGTATTCTCATTTAGAGTTTAGCCTCATCATGAATTACAAAGCTCTTGTCTAAAGGGACATTGAGGAAAGACTTTTAATGGACACCTCCCATCTGATTAGTTTCATTTCTAAAACTAGAGAGAGGTATATGACAAGATTAAGTGTATATGAATAAATTCATACTTCCATTTCGTTTTTTGCTTTTACTGGGCATCAACTTGAACCTTAAGCCTATAAATGATAAGTTTAAGCTCTAAATTTATGTCTTTTAGACACAAGTTAACAACTTTATTCCAGAAAAAGGCATATCTTTAAAAGTATAGATTTGAGGTTAATGATTGCTCAGTGATGCGAAAGATATAATGAGATTAGCAGTCTAACGTAAAACTTATAAATTATTAAAATTAAATGAAAGCAATGAAATCTTAGGTTTTAAAAATATATATGTGAGACTGTATACAAATATATTCTCTTAAATTTGTTCATGCTTTATATCACATTTGTTATCAAATGAGTTTTAAAGTAAGTATTCACATAAGTTAAAATGGTTGAATTATCCCAAACTCCTTTCTTTAATTTCAAAGGGAAAAATCTTAACAGTCTCAACACTTTGAAATGGCCATCTGATTCAGTATACCACTTAATAGAGATAAAGTAATGACAAGAGTCAGTACAATGATATTCAATCAGTATGGCCATGCTGTGTGAGCAAATAAAGGATTCTGATGGCTCCACATCCTTCTCATGTAGGACCTATTTCCTCCTTACTCGGTTGCATCATCTAGCCTTGATAAAAGTACATGCCTAGACTTATTGAATATTGTTTGCAATATGCTGAGTTTGACAGATATCACTGGGAGGCCTGCTCTTTTCTGAAGGGAAACGGAAGAGTAGTGGATTCAGGGGAGAGGGGAGGTTGGGTAGGGGTCTCTCTGGTTGGGATTTATGGTATGAGAGAATAGTACTTAATAATAAAAAAGAAGTAATTACTTCTAGTCCATGGTATATTCTTACTTTCAAGAAAGTCACTCTCATCTTTGTTCTGCTATACTGTAACTCAAAATTGGGACAATGACTTATCCCAGTGATTTCAGCTTTCCATGAGTAATTACCATGTTGAATTGTAGAGGTATGAAGTTAACTCAACAAAAAGGGAACTACACAAATAAAGTAGGGATGTCAAAAATTTACTTTATATGCTTCATAAGCCCAAGTGAAAAATACTTAAAAAAACCAAAAAGACAAAAAACCAAATTCTCAGTGTGGCACAATCACTCCAGGCAACTTCTTGCCCTTTTAGGGAAGAGGATGGGGGATGGGGATGGAGGAGTCTGAAGGCTGACTGGGAGGGATTGGGAGCAGGGAAGGGAGGAGGAATAAGGGGAAACACGAATAAAAAAGACTTTTTAGAAAAATGAAAAATAAAACAAATTCTGTTATAATAGGAGTTAGAAGTTTTAATGAAATAATTATTTTAAATCTGTTGAGTAAAAAAATGCTTGTGTGTTAACATGTTTATATTTTTTTCTGTTTCAGATACAATTTCTTGAGTTTCCATATAAATCAATTGCTTTTATATGATTTTTTTAATTTTATAAAGACAATGTTTTGAAAATTTTAGAAAGAAGACATAAAAAATTAAAGAACAAATATAAAAACTACATATTTAAAATTTATTTTGGATTAAAAGTTAGAGACAATGATCTAGGATTAGAAAAGATTTTGTATGGTAAAATAAGATTTATCCTAATATAAAAGTTTGTTCTAATTGAAAATAGACAGTAGAAGATAAAACTAGAAGGTTAAAGTTGCTTTGAAAAGATTGGCGTCTAAAAGTAAAACAACATGACTATAATTAAATTGGTTATAATTGGAGGATATTAATATTCTTAAGGTCAAAATCAGTACCTTGATATAAAACTAATGCCTCATTCTATTCATAGCAATAATATTTTTAAGTATTTGACTGCTTAATAACATTTACAAAACTAGCTAAGAAAAGGATTTTTGCCTTATTCATTTACTAATCAAGGAATTAATAACCTGTGATTATATTTCATCCATATGTTGAGTTCGTATGATTCCTCAGGGGACAAAACTTTCATTTGCTGAACAGACACTTTCTTAGAGTTAGGAAACCATGAATTAACAACTATCATTTCAAATTTGGGACTTCCTAAAGTGTTACATAATCATAAAAATACTTTTTATGAATATTCAAGCACATTTATAAAATTTGGCCTATTATACAAAATTTCATATATTGGTGAATAAGTAAATAACAATATTTGACAACATTTACTAAAGATTTTGGTTTCCATAGCCGAAAAAACCTCCAGTATATTTTTCTAAATGTACTAAAAGATCTATCCCTTTTGGAAAACATCTATTATCTCTTTATAAAAATGATTATATCAGGGCTGGAGAGATGGTTCAGAGGTTAAGAGCACTGGCTACTCTTCCAGAGGTCCTGAGTTCAGTTACCAGCAACCACATGGTGGTTCACAATAATCTAGAATGAGATCTGGAGCCTTCTTCTGTGTGCAGGCAGACAGTATATATGCAATAAATAAATAATTCTTTCACATCGTAATGTTCAGTGTTAATTATCAACTTGACAGACTACAGAATCACTTCAGAAATGAGTCTTCAAATTTGCCAGTAAGGGTTATCTGGATTAATATCAGCCTCTAGAATGTCTAATAAGAAATATTCAGAATTAATACATCTCTAGTAGGAAGACTCATTTTAACTTTGTAAGACCACTCCTTGGGGGAGAATCTTAGACTGCATAAAATGTTAAATGCAGGATGGACAAAAGCATTCTTCATTTTTATTTCTTCTTATAGGTACAATATGACCAGCTGCTTTCAGCAATGTAGATTTGATTCTCTACCCATAACAAACTGTTCCTTTAAACTATGACCATTTTTCGAACAGCTTTTGTCAGTGTACATTATCATAGAAACAGGAAAAGTAAATAAAATACTTCCATTTTGAAAAGATTATATAAAATTTATATGAGCCATACCTATCAAAGAGAAAACATACACTACTATAAAGAACTTTTAAATAGATTCAGAATTATTTATAGAATATTTATTCAGAATTATTAAATAGATTTCAGAGCTACTGAAAAACAAACTAAATCATCTAATTTCATTAATTAAAAAAAAACATGACAGCTAGTACTTTCTTCAAGGCTGAAGGAAAGGGCTCTATCAAGTAATTTTAACCAGCTCCTATGTTCACATGCTTTAGGACATTAACTATGAGATTCATAGTTCTCACATCAAACCTATAACTATTTCAGAGAACATAATCACATAACATTTAAAATAATTATCTTCAACTATATCAAAAATTGAGTACCTAAAAATGTCATATTTACGTATTTTATTTTAAACTCCAAAATACTTAAATTTTTCTTGTAACATTCCTAAATAATATAGACACTAAAATAATATTGTTTTAGTAAATCTATAAATGAGGATTATATTATGACCTTTTGTTAATCATATGTTTGTCATGACTATTTAACTGAGTCTCCCTTTCTAAATTGAATCAAGTTGTCATGTTAAAAAATACGCAAGCATGCAGGGGCAATGGATGTGAGCTTGAGAACTAGAAAGAAGGATGCAGGTGATATGAAGAGGGGATCAGAAAAATGGAAGAAAGCCTGATACTGAGAAAGGGGGAAGGGAGGTCAATACAGAGAGAGAAGGAGAGAAGAGGAACAAATAACATCAAGGAGATTTGATAAAGCCTCATGAAATCATATTACTTTATGTTTGCCTAAAACTACTTATAATACATAGAAGTGTATACGTGTAAACACACACACACACACACACACACACACACACACACACACACACAAACACACATTGCTTGAAAGAAGTAATGCCACTTGGGCTGACAATGCTTCTCACAGAAAACATAGACTTATTAAAAAGCCCAATACCAGCCAGGAGAAACCTTTCAAATAGTTGCTCAGGGTAGTCCAAGGGACTTCCAAAACAATACAGACTATTATTGCTGTCGACCTTGATTGCTTCTTAGAGACTGAAGATAGCCCCTCCCCTTTATTTTTCTGAAGACACTACACAGGACTCAAATGATTTGAGCTGGATATAACATGAAGGCTTCCTTACTGTGGTCTAGCTTCCTTGGAACTACAAAATACTATGTAAATTGTCAAGGGTGGGAAGCAATTCTTAGTCCTATCTAGCAGCAATGTCTATAAATCACAATGACCAATATGGGAAGTTATCAGTAAAGATGCATTAAGTGGCATTCACATGTTAATAGTAACTAATAACTGTCTAACTTGAGTAAGGTTTATTCAAGCAGGAAGGAAATCCTGCGTGGTACTTGAAACGTGAGTCTAATGCTTCCCCTTTACCAGACCAGCCTAATTCATACATAGATTCTAAATCTGTTCATTATACCCACAGATATGTGTAGCTATTACTCTTCATAAAGAAGCTTCTCTTTACAGCAAATGGAGACTATTACAGAAAATGAAAATTGGAAACGAATGATCAACAGACTATGGAGAGCCCAGTTCCAGTGAATTAATCCGCATACATGACTCAGGAAACATCACAAAATAGGGGCATAAAAATAATAAAAACCAAAATATGAGAAACTCAGCAGGTTCTTCTAGAAATGTCTATTTCAACAAGACCACATCAATGCTATTATCAATATATAATGCTAACTAATGTTGAAGGGTGTAAATTTAATGGGTCTCATTTCTACACAAACAACTACATGCAAATAAAGACTTTCTAGGGGGAGAACTAGTTTCTTCAAGGAATCAGTCCCCTACTTTGATATCAATTCAAAGTGATAAGCTCTGATACTATGCACATAAAATTAACAAAAATGAACTTGGTAGGTTATACACACATAAACACATACACATACATAAACATACATGTCTATAACAATATAATAAAATAAAACGTCTATTGACTTGAAAGTGAGTGTGAACATGGAAGAAACTAAAGGAAAGACACTAGGAAGGGGTGAAAAGAAGGAAAGGGAAAGTGATGTAATTATATTTTAATTAAAGTGTATATAAAAATGAAAAATGCACATTTTCCTACCTAACTAAAACATTTTGTGATTATTCATTATACTTAGGAATAAAATTTAGTTTTTAAATTGAGAATAACTTACATCTTACAAAAGTAACTTCATGTTGGGAGTACCTACATTTAATCGAAACTCTTAGAAGCTAAAACAAACTTTGTTTTACTAAGAAAATGTAGGGATATTAACTGTATGCAACCAAATAGATCATGATATACTTACTCTTATTAAAAATGTTGACATACAAAAGGTTAAAAGCTCCAAAATATCTTAAGATATACAGACTTCTAGATATTTTAAATGAACTGTAACTCCTTTTAATCAAGTGAGAAATACATGAAGGTTTGGGGTATCTCTTCTTATCCCATTCAGAAATTATAAAAAAATTAGTTTCCAATAGAACATTCAGAATGTTTTGACATTTTTGGAAGGAGTGTATATAGTGTCTTATAGTACAATTAGGTTGTATTTTGAAAAAGTAATCAAGCAGTATTCATATTTTACCAGTCAAAAGGAAATGTGTACTATAACAGTGACTCCCAGTACAGTCTCATTTGCCTTTTAACCTTTTAAATGAAATTTATTTGGTTTTATCCACAAAACCTAAACATTCTGATTTATCACATTTACCCCCTCATTTTTAACTCTGACATTAAAACTATTTGTATTTGTAAAGAAAATTAAATCAGAAATAAAAATTTTGCTGTGACCTAGTATTTATTGCAGTATGACTTCATCTGCTTTCCAAAAATATAAGTAAATAAAATTGTTATCCATAAATTAGAATGATGATAATTTAGAAATTAAAGAGTGATTTTACTTAAAACCAGAGTTTGCCATTATTCATGATGTTGTACTAGAAGGTTAAATTTGCCAAAGGGAAAGAAACCTAGAATTAAAGGATAATAATTTTTAAAATTATTTCTTATATTACAAATAACTGTAGATACAATGAAAAACATAGGGTCTATAAAGTTGTAAAAATGTGTAATTTTTACTTAAATAAAATGCCTGTTTCCCTTATCTACTACTGTTATTTATTTTTATGCCATATATTGTTCTTGATTATTTTAAATTCAGACATCACATTCCTATTATATATCATATATAAATGGTAAATAAAATACAGAGAATAAAGAAAAAAATCAAACCTGGAATATAATAACAATAGATGAATTCCTAACATTATAGTGTTATCAGCTATCCATTCTTTCTAAAGATTAATTTTCTGGCTACTCAATCTCATCTATTTTACATTCTAACTATTTGCCTACTAGCATTGGAGGACAAAAATATTTGAAAGAATATCTGATTTCCACATGTGCAAAATACAAACTAAAGTTCCTGAACATTAAACATTCTACAAAGTCTGAATGAAACTTTGATGATCATAATTAGGTCAATTATTTGTAATGTATGGACAAACATCTACCTTCCACTAACCCAAAATCTAAGAATATTATGAAATGACATTTAAGGTCCATAGGAGAGATTTTCCTGCCTTGCTATGAACTGCTTCCCTAATGATTCTATCAATGTACTCAAAAAGTGTTTTTTTTTTTTAAATTTTGTGACTATTTATGTTATGTTGCTACTCTAAAAATGTAAAAAAAAATTTCATTTGAATATGGAATATGTGACTTCAGGGCAATAGGTCATATAGCAGATATCAGAATTTTTTAGAGGTCAACTGAGAAAACGTTTCTTCCTCCTGTATAAGAGAAAAGGTTATGTTTTAATGGCAGAGGCATGATGTTCTGATTATCTCCAAAGTGTTACTCAAAATAGGCTGGTAACACACCTGATCAAAAAGTGTTTTCCAAACCTCAGGGAAGCAGACTCCCTAATGAAATAATATACTCATTCCACTAATGAGATAGTATTCTCGTGTATCTCAAAAGGTTCTCCTGAGGCTGTTGGTTGCTACTCAGCTTGTCTACTTTTCCGAACTCCATGTCAAAAGCATACCTTTTTATTTTCCTCTTTACATATTCTCTTGTGTACCAAAAAATATCCTAAACATGATTTCCCCAAACGCTAGGATCTCTCACTATTTTCCCTGAAGAGACTCATTTCACTTTTCCATACTGCCTGCATATTTACATTACTGACTCAAAAAGAATGACTTTTTCCCTTCTCCTTATCCATTTTTTAACTTCTAGTAGATGCCCTGATTTACAGACTGCCTGCCTCAATGTTTTTCCCCAAAACTCTTAAATTATTGTCCTTGAGCTACCTTCCAGGTTCATTTTTAAATTTATCAACGAGAATAGAAACCCACCAAAGGGAACCCCAACTGACTAATAATAAGAGCGATGTTAAAAATCATGATATTTTTAGTAAAATATGAGGAAATTCATATAATCATTTAAAATTTGTGAACAATATTTTTGTAAATTAAATTAAAAAATTAATCGAAATGAGTTTTGATATTCCATTAAACATACTTAAGGATGGGAATTAATCATATTGATTTCTGTAACTTATTGAATGATTGTCATAAAAACAGAGTTGGGAATTACACTGAATCTGTACAATCTTTTGATAAAATGGCCATTTTTACTATATTAATCCTACCAATCAATGGACATCGGAAATTTTTCAACCTCTTTCTGATATTTCTTCAATGGCTTTCTTCAAAAAGCTGAAGTTATTACCAAACAGGGATTCTTGGTTAGAGTTACTAAGATATTTTATATTATTTGTGTCTAGTGTGAAGGGTTTTGTTCCCTAATTTCTTTCTCAACCTATTTATTGTTTGTATATAGAAGGGCTACTTTTTTTTAGTTTAGATTAGCCACTTCACTAGAGGCATTGATCAGCTGAAGGAGTTCTCTGGTAGATTTTTTGGGGGGCACTGTGGCATATTATCATATCATATACAAACAGTGATACTTTGATTTCTTGCTTCCCAATTTGGATACCCTTGATCTACTTTAGTTGTCTTAATGCTCTAGCTAGAAATTCAAGTACTATAATGAATAGATGTAAAGACTGAACAGCCTCATCTTGTTCATTTTAGAGAAATTGCTTTGAGTTTCTCCCCATTTAGTTTGATGTTTGCTATATACTGCCTTTATTGTGCTTGGGTATGTTCCTGGTATCCCTGATCTCTCTAAGACTTTTTTCATAAAGGGCTGTTGGATTTTGGCAAATGCTTTTATAGAATCTAATAAGAGTATCATGTGATTTTTTTCTTTCAGATTGATTATATGGTGGGTTACACTGACAGTTTTTCATATGTTGAACCATCCCTGCATCTTTGAATGAAGCCTATTTGATCATGTATGATGATGTTTTTGGTGTTTTCTTGGATTTAGTTTGCAATTATTTTGTTGAGTATTTTTACATCAATGTTAATGAAGGAAATTGGCCTGCAATTCCTATTCTTTGTTGGTTCTTTTTGTGTGATTTGGGCATAAGAGTAACCGCAGCCTCATAAAATGAATTTGGCACTATTGAATGAACAATAATCAATTCGTATAGAAAAAAAACAAAACAAGACAAAACCCCAGGAAAGCAAAGACAATCCTGTACAATAAAAGAAATTCCAGAGGTATCACCATCCCTGATGTGAAGCTCTACTACAGAGCAATAGTAATAAAAACCAAATGTTATTGACATAAAAACTAAATAAACTGAACCTGATAGAAGAGAAAGTGGAAAGTAGCCTTGAATGTATTAGCATGGGAGACAACTTTCTAAATAGAACATGAATAGAACAGAAATATTGGACTACATGAAACTTAACAGCTTTCGTAAGGCAAAGGACACAGTTAATAAGACAAAACAGCAACCCACAGAATGGGGAAAGATCATCAACCACCCCACATTTGACAGTGGGCCGATTTCCAAAATATATGAACTCAAGAAGCCAGACGTTAGAAAACAAAAAATCCAATTAAAAATATGGGTATAATGTAAGCAGAAAATACTCAATAAAGGAATATCAAATGGCCTGCAATAATTATACAGAGCATTAAAGTAAAGTTATTTGCTGCATTAGTATGATAAACAATTTACTGAATAAGAAATATTTTAAAAAGGCTTAAGAGGGTACTTACCACATCTATTATATCAGATTCATTTTCATGGCTAAGATCAGTCTACAACAAACAAAGAGAAAGTAAATCATTGTTTGCTGTTGTAAAACTTATTTATTTAATGAAACAATAAATATCAACAGAACCTTATTTCCACTAATGTTTTCATTTCTTAAAGAAATGTATTGTCAAGCTGAAGAACAATCTGTAAGTCTCTATCATGTCAGAGAATGTATATTTTCCATGCACATTTATAGTGATTCCATTATAGTCTGACTGAATCTGACATTCTATCATTTTATATATCATGATTTTAATTTCATAGACCCATTTCTCAAATTCTTTGAATTGTATTAATAGTTTATTCATGCCTCATACATACCCAGACATTATGTATTCTCTTAATGTTATCTTTAGAATAAAAGTTTTAACATCCACAGTAGATTTAAATCTAATCAATATACATTTCATGTTCCAATAGGACAATGACCTTAAAACCTTTATGCTGAAATTTCTTCTTTTCCAAATTTTCTATCATAATTGTGCTCTTCAATTGCCAATCTTTACAAATATAAACATTTTAATGTTTTTTTATTTTCATCATAGATGTTTTAAAATTTTACTTAATTTAAAATACATGAGTGTACTCCTGACAAATATGCAGCTTAATATTTTGCACATGTATATGCCTGTACAATTACAATATGAAATAAAGAATATTTCTAGCACTCAGAATGTCCTCTCATACTCCTACCCAGATATTCTGAGTAATAACCGGTTTTATAAATGATTTTATAATTGTTTTCCTATTTCATATTTTATGTAAATGAAATCACATTATATATATATTAATATATTTTCTGGCTTACTCATCATTTGTATAGGAGGCGTCTGGGTTACTAAGCTCATATTTTAAATTTAGACTATACATCATTTCCCATTCTTTTGGGGTTTAATATTTCAGCATTCTTTTATTTAGATTGTAACTCTTAAAGTTGTTTAGATCCTTTTAATCCAGCTGTAAGTTTTTCTTTTAAATTAGGTATTAAGCTATTTAACTTAAATGTAATTGTCTCATTTATGAATTTATTCATTTTATGTATATTTTCTTTCTCCATGAATGTGCTTATTAAATATTTATATAATTCAATTTCTACTAGTTGTTTATTGTATACCAATGGACCAGCTGTTAAAGAGTATGTTGAAAAAATCTATGTGTCCTCAAGAGCTTTTCTAGGATTCATAAGGTCAAAATTATTTACATAATACTATTAATAATTATAGTATAATACAGTAGGGGTTATTCACTTACAGTCTTCATGAGGCTACAAATGTAATACACAAATATGCATGTTCAGCATCTTTCACTAAATTAGAATTAAAGGTATTTAAAATTTATAAAATATATAAAATTTATAAAACTAATAAACTTCATTTTGTGTTTTAGATGTTATTTATACAAGCATTAATAAATTCATTATTATAATATATAAATTAATAAATTCAAATAAACATTTTAATGAGACATTATGTAGTGACAAATTTTTATAAATAAATGTTGACTCCAGAAAAACTGAGCTTGTGGCACACCACAAATTAAAGTTAATAATGTGTACTGAAATCATTTAAGACTCTACTTAACCTGCTGTCCTATACTGTACTCAGGCTGTTTAACATATCTTTAAAAGAACTATATAACCAATGATATTATTGCTTGAATTTTGCATATAATCAACTTTTACATCCACACATACTCCTAAATTATGTACTCTTCCATGCTCATGACCCAAGTAATGTTTCTGTATGTTGTAGTATTATTTGCTAAAAGTAACCACCAGGTTACAAGTAGCCTTATACAACACATATCTACCACTAATGTTGACAACCTCTGCTTGCAGTACTGAGTGCTTTTAGGTGAGATGGGGTCAGTTAAAAGACTTTTTTCCTTGTAAAAAGGTATCTGGAAAGTATACCTCATTACTTCCAAATGCCGTGTTTTTATAGTGTTCAATAATATAGAACAAAGTCCTTTTGTTAGGGCAAGTCACAGATTCAGAGGCATAACAGACACAGAAACAACAGAGACAGATCAGATACACACAACAGACAAGCGAAAAGACAGGCCAGGTCAGTAACCACAAAATACAGATATATGAAAGACATTAGGAAAGGTGGAAAATTCAAATTTTTGTATTCCTTTTGGCGAAATTATTCCAAGAAGTTGTTTTGTTTTCATCCTTAATATCACATGGACACATACTTTGAGGTTATCTTTAATGTGATAAGTCATAATATATACAGTGAAGTAAACATGAAATTTTACATATGGAACCACCCACATAGCAGTCACAGATCAAACATATCATAGATAGTCTTAGTTTGCTTTTGAACTTCATATAAATAGACATTATATACATATGTGTAAAATATGTGCTACATTGGTTTCTTTTATTCAGCATAATATTGTGGGTAGCACTGGTTCACTTCTTATTGTGATATATGTCACAATATTTACTAAATTAGTTGTTAATTTCAGGTTTTTATGTGCTTCTTTAACTAAGCTTAATTATTAACCTTATTTATAGCATTTCACTCATACATATAAAGCTGCATGTTGTAAACTCAATACATGACACAGATTTCCATGAAACATGTTATTTATTTGGCCTCAAATTCTTGATTCTTCTGCATCAGCTTCCTGAGTGCTCTGATAAAACGAATGCATTCCAATACTCAATTTGTCATCTTTTCATGCACCATAAATTCTGAAGGGTTTTCTCATTAAGCATTTTAATATGTACTTGTTATCCCATGAACACATTATTTCAATAGTTGAAATTCCATACTATCATTAATAGTTTGTTAGTATTCAAATTTCTTTATAGCTGTTTTGACATTACTTCTCCTTATATTTGTTAACCTCTTTCTTGTTATTAATAATTGAAAAGTAATTCATTTACAGTTGCTTTCATCTTCTATTATTTTAAATTAAAGAAACAAAAAATGTTCATCTATAGTTCTTCATAGATATATTTCTGTGTTTCTTGTGAGCAGAGGAAATATATTTCTTACCATGGTGTTTGTATTAATGCTAGTATGGCAAACAGCCTTTTAAAACAATGCTAGTTAATAGAATGGGAGAATAATCTTCCAACTCTTCATCTAAAAGCTGATCAATATTCATAACATGTAAAAACTCAAAAATCAAAAACTAAATAACCATAAATGATACAATAAATAAGAAAATAAATAGTTTCAATAAGTGGATCAATGACTAATATTTATATGAAAAATGTTCAACATTCTTAGGAAATAAAGAATTGATTCTATATCAATACAGCCTAAATAGATATTATCAAGAAAAACACAAATGGTTACATTCTTATTGCTGAAAATACCACTTACTTATGCCATTAAACATGAAGACATTGATTTGGTGCCCAACTAGAAACTTCATCTCTACTAACTAGCATTAACAGTGCCTTAAATTACTGTAATGCTACCTGAAGAGAAAAGTAATCATTAATCTCACCTGATATGAGCACAGGGTATGTACTCACTCAATATTGGATTTTAGATGTAAAACAGAGAATAACCAGGCTACAAATCAGAATCCCTGAGCTGTTAGGTAACAAAGAGGAACCTAAAAATAGACATCAAGGGAAAGGGGAAATAGAGAGGATCTCCTAAGTAAATTGGGATCAGAGGGGAAAGGAGATAAGGGGAGGTAGGAAGAGAACATAAGGGGAAGATGAGTTGGAGAAGGAACAGAGAGGGACAACAACAAAGGGAGGAGCCATTGTGGGGTCAGAAAGAAATCTGGTGCTAGGAAAGTACCCAAGAACCCACAAAGATGACCCCAGCCGAGATTCCACGCAATAGTGGAAAGAGCAAGTAAACTGGCCTTCTCCTATAATTGAATTGATGAACATACTAACTGTCATTCTAGAACCTTCATCCAGCAATTGATAGAAGCAGATGCAGAGATCCACAGCTAAACACTGGGTCAAGCTTAAAGTCCAGTTGAAGAGAGAGAGGAGGAATTATATGAGCTATGGTGTCAATATCACGATTAGGAAACCCATAGGCAGCTGACTCAAGCTATTGGGAGCTCACAGGGTCTGAACTGACAGCTGGGAAACCTGCATGGGACTGAACTAAGCTCTCTGAATGTGGATGGCAGTTGAATGGCATGGGCAGGTAGTTTGTGGGGCCTCTGGTAAGGGGACCAGAACTTTTTTTGTTGAGATTATAATACGGTTACACCATTTCTCCCTTCCCTTTCATCCCTCCAAATTTCGTATATAGCTCCTTAGACTCTCTTAAATTCATGGTTTCTATTTTTTCTTTAATTGACATTATATGTATGCACACACATCTAAATATATCAGGTTCAGTCTGCATAATAGACTTATCTATGCATAAGGTCTCCTAAAATAATCTTTTAAACTGGAGAAATAAATGCCTTCCAATCAAGTAAAACAAGGCAATTCATAACTACCAAGACAGTATTACAGAAGGCACTGAAAGGAATCTGAAACAGGGAATAGAAGTAACGGCAAAGAAAACAGTATCATATATTCCCATGCTGTCTAACACATATTATCTAATAAAAATAATAATAGAGTAATATAATTGTAACTTAAATACTATATTGCAAATATTATAACATATTATTACAATAACAATATAACCGCATAACAAAGATGGGACTCTTTCTGAAGAGTAAATTCATTGTGATGGAACAGAGATGAAAAGAGAATGTAACAGATATGAATGTGAGCAAATGTACTATTATTTACTTTTGAGAATTCAACAGTAAAATCTGTAATTTTTGCTAATTGAAAAGCTAATAAAAAAAACAAAGACAACAGTAGTTCATACATAATGTTATTGTCATTTAGAAGACATCATAAATTCATGAATTTTGCTCAGTCTGAAAAATATATCCAGTCTTAAGTAGTCATGCCAAAATATTTGGAATAACAGATGGCAGAATATCAGATGCTATAATATATAATCAGTATGTCACAGGTAACCACTAAAACATAACAAACAAGCAATTTTATAGCATAGTAGAGACAAAGATTATGATATAATAATAATATAGTACAATAACTTTCTAATGATCACATAAATAATAAAGCAAAAGAATATGTTCTAAAGAATCCTGTAGAAGTTATTTACTTGCATGAATTGAAATGGTCCCAAAATAACAATTCAACAAAATTCATGGTCACAAAGATAGCCTTGGTAAATCATAGGTGGTTTCCAAATCAAAACAAAAAGATATAAACTGAGGGGGTTTGTAGATTGGAGAGGGTTTACAGGGCTCAGAGATGATAGTGGCTAGAATGCAATTTACTTTTGCATGAAAACTTCAAAGAACATATTTAATTAATGAAAAGCACACCAAAGTTTAAATATAAATGAGCATATGGATTAAAAGTATAAACCCTTAAAAAAATAAAAGAATAAGTCATACTAACATTCAGTAAATGAGGGAAAAATTAGCTATCATATCTTCATATAGCTGACTTCAGAGCAAGAAAAATAATAAAGCATATTACATAAGAATAATGGCATTAATAATAAAGGTATAGTTATGTTAAGAAATGTACATAAAAACAAAATATCCAACAATTTGAATGAACATATATAAATTCAGGTAGTGGAAGATAACATTATATATGGAGATTCTAATATTTATTAAACATTAAACAGGGTATCAGAAAAAAAGTAACTGGACTCAAGAATACCTTCAATCACCAGATTGTAATACATACACATCTATAGACTTGTTTCATGTTTGAGTTCCAAAATATGTATTGTTCACAAGCTTATGTAAAACATTTATCAAGATTTACCAAATTCTGTGTCACAGAATTTACATTAGCACATTTAACATACTGAAAACCTCATAGTATTTTCTCAGATGATCATGAAATTAAATTAGTAATCAATAAAAGATGGTGAAAATCCTAAAATAAAATACATTAACATAAAAACACAAATTTGCATAAAATATAATATTGAATTTTGTGGAATAATGTGATATTAGTATTTTAAAGGAAAGTTATAGTATTGCATGCACCTTTTATTCAATAAAAAACTGTATTTCTGCCTTAGAAAATAAGACAAAGTACCAAGGTAATGTGATACATATCTGTAATATCAACATTTGTAAGACAAATGCAACACTGCTCCCACAATCTTGAGGCCAGATTGATTTATGTAGTATATTCTTAGCTAGCCAGGGCTATAAAGCTAAGAATTTTTTAGTAAATAAATAAATAAATGTAAGGAAGTAAGTAACTGAAAAATTAGAATAGAAATCATTGAAATTTAAATAAGAACCCAGGAAAACACAATGTAAAGTAAAATTCATTCTTCAAAAAGGTCATGAAAATTAATACAGAAAGCTGTTGCTACTCTCATTAAGATAAAAATTAGACGAATTTAAAATTAAAATTCTATATAAAACTATGCATATAAATATGCTTACTTTGATAAAATAGGCTAATCACTTGAAATAATTTGCTACATCATCAACAAGAGAAACAACAACAAAAAATAAGCTTACTCAAAATACAAAAAACAAGAAGTTTCATACTCAAATAGACCCACTTCTGTCTTCTATAAAACAAACAAACAAACAAAAAAACCAGGACAGCTAACTAAAGAATCTTTCTTCAAAAATAACAAAGGGATAGCTATTAACTCATTTTGTAGCTACTCTTTGAGGGTAGCAGTAATACCAAAATCAGACATGAAACTACAAAAGGAATAAAAAGAATAAACTACATATTAACAAGATGGATGAGTGGATAAAAGAAATTGCATGCAAAGCTGATGATATGAATTGGATTCCTGGAAAACACAAGGTGGAAGAGAGAACCAACTTTTGAAATAAAGTTGCTCTATAATGTGCATGCTCATGAACACAAAACAACACAATAAACCAATGTTGCTCATGAACATGAAGCAAAATAAAATAAATAAGATGTAAAGAAATCATTTTTTAAAAGTTTTAAAAGATCATCACATTTTGGCCAAACAAGATTTATCTCATGCAGCCAACGCTATCAAAATAAATTAATGTAATCCCTCCTATTAACATAACTGAGCAAAAATTATAGGTCTCTATCAACAAGTACCTGAAAAGCATATGATAAACTTCTAAAACCTACTTATGACTAAACTATTAACAATATGGGTACAGAAGACACCTTCCATTTAATAATTTAAGTCTACAATACTCTACAAATAACAGTATGTTTAATGTTGGCACACTTGGAGTTTAAATGTTAAGATCAGAAAAAAGTCATGTATCATACTGGAAGTACTATGTATCATAGTAAGAAAGCAAAGGGACATTAATAGTATGAGTTTGGAAGTGACAATACTTTTGACAACATTATATAGCAAACCAAAATAGAACTAACAAATCATTAATTAAAAAGCCTATAAAGTAAGCATACAAGTTACTAAAATAAGATCAACTATGTATATATCAATGAAGTAGAATCTGAAATTAATAAAATATGATTTAATATAAAGCTTAAATGGAAAAAAATTAAAAATACTAAAAATAGGTATAAAATATCTATGAAAAACTGAAAACTGATGAAATTACAAAACAAAAATTGGAGAAATATTTAAAAACCTTCAAGAGGAAGATTCAATATCATCTAAACATCAGTGTCTTCCAAATTACTGAACATTAAAAACAGTCCAAATAAAAATAACAGAAAAACATCTTGTGGCTATCAACAAAGTGATTGGCTAAACCATATAAAACTAAAAATTTAATATTGAAGAAGAAAAATGAAGTTAAGAGTATTGACTCCTTCTGTAATTCAGGACAAACCTATGGGTAAACCAATGGATTGATGAAAAGGAAAACATGATGATTACGCTATAGAATACTATCTTTTAAAAGAAAATTCTATAAATTTCTGGCAATTATTTGTCTTATTGTTTACTTGCTCCGAACTGTAAATTTAATGTTTTCAAACAGTACTAATACATTAAAAATTCAAGATGTAAAAACATTTAGATAGTAAAAATACTATATGAAAAGAATCCCTCAACTGTTAACTGCTCTAGGCTAGCCCTTGAGAGAGAGGTGACTGGATTGTTCATGATAGTTTGTGTAGAGAACTCTTCTGACTCAAGAGAAGAATGAAATCTTAAATATCACCCAAATCTGTGTTTTCAGTGTGAAATGACTGAGAGATCTAAGAGATTCCAATCATGGCAGTCTTTTCTTCCTTGGTAGTTTAAAAGTACCTTTTCCCACCCAAGAGAATCAAAAAAGACTCCTTTATAACAGGAGAGATTGCTGTTAGAATAAAAAGACCAGAATGAATTCTGATGATCAAAAGTTCTTCTTTGCTGGTAGTTCCTTGCTAAGCTTTCATTAAAGAACAAACAAGATAACAAACCTCATAAAAGCAATTTAAATGTAGCTTCTTCTAAGTAAACATGGGTTTCTTTCCATATAGATTATCTGGAAAGAGGGTGACTGTGAATGGCACTCTGCCTTAGGGCACTGAGCCCTAATGGAGGAGTCACTATTCTGTGTGTGTCTTCCAAAATACTCATACTACCTTTGAAAAATGGTCACCTGCCATACATCTTATTGAAACTTCAGTCTCATCTTTCTCACAAAGTTTAAGAATATGACATCATCACCCACTGACAACGGGATAAACAGAAGCCCCCTCCTGGTCCACAGCTAACTAAGAGTTGAGTGATACCCAGACCCTCAGGCCAAGCAGAGACCATACTCTGAACCCTGGAGTGGGTACACTGCCCCAGGCACCCCATCCACACCCAACCCCATCCTAAACCAAAGAAATCTAGGAAAGCCTCCGCCTGAGCCCAATCCCCAGAAAAACACAGCTCTAGGGATATCCCACAGGTCAAACCACAACCAAACTGCAACTTACATCATCACCCACCAACAATGGGATAAGCAGAAGCCTCCTTCTGGTCCACAGCTAACTAAGAGCTAACTAAGACCTAACTAAGATCCCCCAGGCTCTCAACTGACTAAGAGCCAACAAAAAGTGACCCTAAAAAGCAATGGGCAGATGCCAGTGAAGAATATATATAAGAATATAAAGAACATTACTCCCCAGAAGAAACGGATTGCTTTACAACATCAAGATCTGAGCAGAATAATGAAGAGGAAACAGAAGGATACAACATTAAGAACAACTTTATGAAAATAATAGAAGCTTTAAAAGAAGATATAAAAAATTCACTTAAAGAAATATAAGACAATACAAACAAAAATTGGAAGAGATGAATGAATCCCTGAAAGAATATAAAGAAAACAAAAAAAGAAAATAAACAGGTGAAAGAAACATTCCAGGAATTAAAAATTGAAATAGAAGCAATAAAGAAGGCACAAATCAAGGCCAAGCTGGAAATAAAAAACCTGAAGAAACAAACCGGAAACACAGATGCAAGAATAACCAACAGAATGCAAGAGATTGAAGAGAGAATCTTTGAAGTGGAAGATTAAATAGTGGAAAGAGATACATCAGTTAAAGAAAACACTAAAACCAAAAAATCATAACACAAAATGTCCAGGAAATCTGAGATATGAAAAGACCAAACTTGAGAATAATTGGAATGGAAGAAGGAGAACACCAGCTCAAAGGCACAGAAAATATATTCAACAAAATCATAGAAGAAAACTTCCCTAACCTAGAGAAGCAAACACTTACAAAGACAAAAGAATTTACAGAAAAACCAGAGAGACTAGACCCCCCACAAAAAGTCTGATCACCACATAATAATCAAGCCACTAAGCCGACAGAACAAAGAAAAAATACTAAGAGCTGCAAAGGAAAAAGGCCAAATTACCTATAACGGCAGACCAATCAGAATAACACCACATTACTCAATGGAAACAATGAAAACAAGAAGGTCCTGGTCAGATGTTATACAGACACTAAAAGAGCATGCTGCCAACCCAGACTACTATACCCAGAAAAACTGTCAATTACTATAAGTAAGATATTTCAAGATGAAATCAGATTTAAACAATTACCTATGCACAAATCTGGCCCTAAAGAAAGCTCTAGAGGGAAAACTCCAACCTAAGGAAATCAGATACACCACTGAAAACAGAAACAATAAATAATACCATAGAAAAAACTCAAAGAAGGGAAATACACACAAGCTACCATCAAAAATAACTGGAAATAACAATCATTGGCAATTAATATCCCTTAATATCAATGGACTCAATTCACTTATAAAAAGACACTCTAACACGATGGATACAAAAACAGAAGCCATCCTTCTGCTGCATATAAGAAGTATAGCTCAACTTCAAAGACAGACAGAGGCTCAGAGTAAAGGGATGGGAAAAGACTTTCCAATAAAATGGTCCTAAGAAACAAGCTGGTGTAGCCATCCTAATATCTAACAAATTGGACTTTAAATTGAAATCAATCAAAAGAGATCAGGATGGGCATTACTTATTCATCTAATGAAAAATCCAACAAGATGAAGAATCAATCCTGAATATTTATGCCACAAACACAAGGGCACCTACATTTGTAAAAGAAACACTACAAAAGAAATAAGAGAAATATCACCTTTTATAATAGCTGCAAACACCATTAAATATGTTGGCGTAACTCTAACCAAATAAGTATCAGACCTGTTTGACAAAAACTTTGAGCCACTGAAGAAAAAAAAAACTGAAGAGGGTATTACAAAATAGAAAGATCTCCATGGATATCCATGCTCCTGGATAAGTAGGATCAACATAGTAAAAATGGATATTTTACCAAAAGCAACCTACAGATTCAATGCAATCTCCATAAAAATCCCTACAAATTTGTTTACAGACCTTGAAAAAACAATATTCAACTTCATATGGAATAACACTGAACTTGATAGAAAAGAAATTGGGAAATACCCTACAACTTACTGGCACAGATGACTACTTTCTAAATATAACACTAGCAGCACAGACACTAAGAACAACAATCAATAAGTGGGACCTCCTGGAACTGAGAAGCTTCTGTAAGGCAAAGGACACTGTCAATAAGACAAAACAACTGCCTAAAGAATTGGAAAAGATCTTTACCAACCCTACATTTGCAGAGGACAGATCTCTAAAATATATAGAGAACTCAAGAAAGGCACTTAAAAAATTACTCAACATCATTATCCATCAGAGAAATGCAAATCAAAACAACTTTGAGATATTACCTTACACTGGTCACAATGGCTAAGATCAAAAACATAGATGACAGCCTATGGTGGAGAGAATGCAAAACAAGGTGAACACTACTCCATTGTTGGTAGGGGTATAAAATTGTACAGCCAATTAGGAATACAGCAGGGCTATTCCTCAGAAAACTGGGAACAAATCTCCCCAAGGATCCAGCAATACCACTTGGGCATACACCCAAATGATGTACATTCATACCCCAAAGGCATTAGTTCAACTATGTTCATAGCACCATTATTCCTAATAGCAAGAACCTGGAAACAACCTAGATGCCCCTCAACTGAAGGATGGATTAAAAACCTGTGGTGCATCTAAACAATGGAGTACTACTCAGCAGTAAAAAAAAAAATGACATCCTAAAATTTTCAGGCAAATGGTTGAACTTGGAGATTATCCTCCAGAGCAAGGTATCACAAGCCCAGAAAGATAGACATGGGATGTAATCACTCATAAGTGGATTAGACAAAAAGCAAAGAATACCCAAGCTGCAAACTGTAATCCCTGAACAACTTGGGGTTAGAAGGAACTTAAAGAGAGATATCCAGAAATTCCCCTAAGAAGAGAAAATACAGAAGATCACCTTAGCAAATTGGGGTCATAAAGGGTTGCAATAAAGACTTTGGAACATATCTTGAAAGAAGGAGACAGCTGAGTGTGAGGAGCAAAGAGGGAATTGGAAGGAGATGGATATCTCGATAGAGGAAGCTAATGCGGGGTTGGAAAAAGACTGAGTGTTAGGGAAATGTCCAGGAACTTGCAGGATATCCCTGGCCAAGTCTCAAAACAATAATGGAGGAGGTGCCTAAATGGGATGTCCCCTATAATCAAATGAGAAAACACCGTAGGTGTCATCACAGAACCGACATCCAACAGGGAATGGAGGTGGGGACAGAGATCAATGGCTGAGCACTGGGCAGAGCTCCTGGCCCAGCTGAGAGCAGGGGAGGAAAGTCTGTATGAGCAAGGGGATAGGGATCATGAGGAAGTTCCCATGGTAATGGCTGGCTGGAGCTTTGGGGAGCTCACTGAATTGGGAATTGTCACTGGAGATCCATCTGTAGGGGGAACTAGGCCCTCCCAGAGTAGGCAGCTTTCGACTGGCATGAGCAGTGTGTGAAGCCACAAGGGCTGGGATCAGACTGTCGTCCTGTTATTGGGCTGGCACCTTGGAGTCCATTCCCTATAGAGGAACACCCAACCCAGCATTTACTTTGGTATGAGTGAAGCAGACTTGCCTGGAGTGGATGTGCTGTGCTGTGCTGTGCTGGCCCACCTTGGGACTTCTTGCCCTTTTGGTGGAGGGAATGGGTAGATATGGAGGGACGAGGCTAAGGGTTATCTGAGAGGGATTGGGATGGGGAGAGGAAGGGGATCAGGGGATACATTTATGGAGATGACATTTTTTAATGAAAAGTATCTTAAGAGTCCCTGTTCTCTCTCTCTCTCTCTCTCTCTCTCTCTCTCTCTCTCTCTCTCTCTCTCTCTCTCTCTCTCTCTCTCTCTCTCTCTCTCTCTCTCTCTCTCTCTCCCCCCCCCTGTGTGTGTGTGTGTGTGTGTGTGTGTGTGTGTGTGTGTGTGTGTGTGTGTGTACAAATCAAGCACAATCCTGTAATGCACCATGAATGTAGTGCCTGCAGAGTCCATAAGAGGGACTACACCTCCAGAAACTGGAGTAATAGGTAGTTTGAGCTGCCTATTAAAAGGTACTAGAATACTAGTATCCGAACCAGGGTTTTCTTAAGACCAGTGAATACTTAGCCACTGTTTCTCACTCAAAACCCATTTCTATATTTCTCAATGTGTTCTGCTCTTTCTACAAATAATCATATTTGCAAGGCCAAAACCCAAACAACTGTAGTGCATAAGTTATCTGCACTAAACATGAACAGGTAAAACTATAGAAATCAGTATGATACTTCCTCAGGAAAATTGGAATCAATTTATCTCAAGATCCAGCTATACTACTCATATGTAATATACTGATATGTTATATATTTAATAAAAACAAATCTGGAATATCAGAGAACAGATCCTCCCACAGACAATCTAGGAGATTCAGAAAGTGGTAACTCACACCTTTAATCTCAGCACAGGGAAAAACTGGAGTGGTGACATATCCCTTAACTCACACCTTTAATCTCAGCACAGGGTAAAACTGGAGTGGTGACATATCCCTTTAATCACATAAAGAGACAGAGATCTTTCTGTATTTCTGTGAGTTTAAACCTATCTACCAAAAGTAGTAAATCACACCTTTAATCTTAACCTGGATGTGAAACAACTGTGCAAAGAAGGTATTTAAGGCAGGCATAGGAAGACAGATTATTCAGTAGAAGGGACAAGAAGTGAGGCTGAGGAAACTGGAAGATAGCTGGGTGAGATTTGACTGTGGTCTGTTTCCTCTCTCTAATATTCCAACTTTTCCCTTATATCTGGCTATGAGTTTCATTTAATACAACAAGAATTCATGCAACACTTGGCATGAAACTTTAGGGCACAGATTCCCCACAAAAGCTGCTTGCCTACCAGAACAACACATGACCAGAGGAGAAATTACTGGCTGGTTAGGCTTTCTGTTCTGAATTAGCTCCAGTCTTAGACAGACCAGCCATACATATTTCCTTTTCACTTTCATCTGGGTAAGTTTTCAGACAGTGGCCTCTTTCACCTGGTAGGTTGTGGGTTTATTTTTCTTCTCTTGGACCCCTCCTTGGGCTGCTATCATACTAGGTAGCTGTCCCACTTCACAATCATTTGACTGTCACTGAGAACTAGATTGGTGAGTTAATCAGATTTTTTTTAGAAAGAGGAATTTGTTTAAGGCAATAGAGGATGCTTGGTCTTCCTGTGATATTACTATAGACTTGATATTGAAACCAGTAAAGGAAAAGATAAATAAATTAGATGGAACTATCATGTCTATCATATTGTTTATTATAAATATTTTGTTTAATTTCTGTTTCATCATTTAAAAAGTCAATTAATGTGAATGCCAAGAAGAAAGTCTTTAATAAGTTTATTAAAATAGCAAACAAAATTTTCAAACCCAAACAGAAAAATATAAAAAAATCTTAGCAATGTCTTCTAAAATTACACAAAACAGCCTCATGTTATCAAGCAGTGAACATTAATATATACAGTAACCTTAAAGAAATTGCAAAATGATGAAAAATAGTATAGAAGTTGATGTGGGAATGCCTTTCTGTATGCTGTGAGTCTCAATATTTAGATAAAGGAGCTGTTTTGGGCCATGACAGGCACCATAGAAGAAGTAGGAAGAGAAATCAGAGAATAGGTAGGAAAGGAAGGGCAGAGTCAGAGGCAGACCAAGCTGAAGCCCAAAGGAGCAACATGTAAGGAACACAGGAGAGCCACGGGCCACGTGGCAGACAGATTAATAGAAATGGGTTGATTTAAGATGTAAGAGCTAGCTATCAACGTGCCTGAGCCATAGGCCAAACAGCATAGAGTTAATATAAGTGTCTGAGTCATTTCTGGGGGCCTGAGCGGCAGGCGGTGGGCAGCTAAGCAGTCTCAGCAGCAGGTCTGTGGGTCTCGGACCTCTGGCTGCCTGTGACCAAGAAACCCAACTACTACAAGAAGTTAGTTGGGCTCCAATACAAATGTTAGAATTAAGAAGAGTCAAGGAAGCAATTGTGATATATAGTATACACTCACCATTTGTAAAACAAATACTAATCTGCTGGTCATCATGTAACCAGATCACCCCTAAGGACTGGTTAGATATGGTTACTGCTGTTTTAGTGGCTGAGCCACTTTTTCGGTGGAAAATGTGGTAGAAGAAGGAGACTAAAACAATAGAACAAAGAAGTAGAGCCAGGTGCATAGAAGTCTCCCAAGATCAATTTTTTGGGTAAGAAGATTTTGCTGATATAGAAAGGCAAACCTTATACAAAGAACATACCCTGGATTTATGCTGCATGGGATCAGATTGAAGAGATATGAAAAAAGGTGAATCCTTCACAAAAGTAATTCAAAGTTGAAAGAAACTTTTACAGACATTTTATAGAAATTAACTATAGCAATGTAAGATAATGGTACCTGATTCAGACACTAGGCAAATAGTAATTGAATTTCTGGCTTTTGAGAATGCTAATGTACAATGTAAAAGAATAATTAAACTATTAAAAGCAAGGTCGGCACCCTTGCACGATTGGATTCATGAGACAACCTAAAGCCTTATGACTGTGATGATAACAGGAAGCATCGCAAGGGGGCTTTCAAAAGCCCCCATATCCAGTCCAATCTTATCCTGCCATTGTGGAGGAAACACCAATTATGTGTAGAAAGTGAACCTTGGCAAAGAGCCTACAGTAATTTTTTGGGAGATATGAACAACAAATAATCTCAAAGCAAAAGAATTGAATTTCTAAAGAAAACTAATTGGATTCTTCCTCTATTGTATGAAATAAACCAATTTCTGGAGCTGCTACATTTTATACCAATGCAAACAAATCAGAACATATAAGTAAAGTGGCTCAGAGCCCTTATAATTCTGTTCAAAGTCAAAATTAAGTGCTATTGTGATGGTATTAATGGATTTTACTGAACCTCTTAACATAGTCACTGATTCTCAGTATGCAGAAAGAATTGTTCTACACATTGAAATGGCTGATTTTATTAAGGATGAGTCAGAATTAACTTCATTATTTATTGTTACAATAAACAATCAGGACCTATTATATATTATTTTTCTTTTGTTAGTTATAGCCTTTTTATTTTTGACACAAAAGAGGATATGTGGTGATATGCTATATATTTAATAAAACCAGTCTGAAATATCAGAGAATATATCCACCCACAGTCAATCCAGAAGGGTAAGAGAGTGGTAACTTATGCCTTTAGTCCTAGCACAAGGAAAGACTGGAGTGAGGCTGAGGAAGCAGGAAAATAGCTGGGTGAGATTTGACTGTGGTCTGTTTCCTCTCTCTAATATTCCAGGTTTTCCCTGATATCTGGCTCCGAGTTTCATTTAATACAGCCAGATTTAAGTTAGTGCACCATACATACATACATACATACATACATACATACATACATACATACACACATACAGACAAAGGACATGGCATCCTACCACAAGGATACTTGCTCAAATATGTCCATTGTTTCTCTATTCAAAATAGTTAAAAGCTGGAAACAATTTACATGACCCTCAACAGTTAAATGGATAAAGAAAATGTAGTATATGTACACATGAAATATTACTTACTCAGCTGTTTAAAACATATTGACATCATGAAAATTGCAGCAAATGGATGAAACTAGAAAAACTCATGATGAGTGAGGTAACACAGAACTAGAAAGAGAAATACTATATGAATTCACTTGTATGATAGTATCAGCTATTATATATATCCAAACTATAATCCATAAACCAACAGAGGTTAGGTATAGAGCAATGGACTAGGGGGAACATAGTTCTCTCAGGGAGGTGGAAATATAACAGATTATATGGCTAGACTGAGATCAGGAGTGGTTGGGCATGGGAGGATCAGGTAAGAGAGAGGAGAAATAGGGAAACAAGGAATAGAAAAAATAATAAAAGTAAAAAAAATTAACAGAAATAATACATAATTCTGTAGTATAAATATTAAACAATTAAAAATAAATTTCGCATCCAAAACTGTAAGTTAACACAGTAGGAAAAACAGTCATTTCCTCATTAAACATTTACCAACCATGCTATCGATCAACTATACTTAAAGGGTGAGTATAAACATATGAGAGATCTGTAGTAGATTAAGAAGGCATAACTCCCTTTATTGCCAATGTGACAAACGGAAGCATATTACATGACTTGTATGAAATATCCACAATAGGAAAATGAATACAAACAGACAGTTTACTAGTATTTGTGAAAGGCTTGAAGAAGAGAAATACTGTAAAATACAAATGAAATTTCCTAATGGGATGATTAAAATATTTTGTTAGAACTTTATAAAATAATAATCTAAAACATTAAAAATATATACTCTTACCTTATTAAAATCCTAAATAGTTATTTTAAATTTTATTTTATTAGATTATAGAATAAATATATGATTTCACCCATTCCTCTCCTCTCTTCAAACTTGCCATATACCTCTCCTTGATTTCTTTTAAATGCATGGCCAATTTTAAAATTATTTGTTGTTAGATGCATATAAGTACACATATATATTTCTAAATAAAACTTACTTGGTCTGTAAAATATCACCTTTATGTATGATTTCAGGGATGCTAACAAATGGTTAGTTTTTACATGCATTTACTTCAATCAAAACTTTAAGATAAGGCCTCTCCCTTTAGATTAGATAACTTCAACTAGTCTGTTTAGAAATAAGTTTCTATGAACTACATGTACATATGCACAGGTCATGACAAATGTGTTGACACTCAAATCAGGAGATTCAAGAATCTGAAATAAAATCTTTTTATGAACAAAAGCACTAGTATTAGACAAATCTGATACTTTTCTGTTTGAACTTCAATTTAATAATCTAGAAAAGAATGATAATAATTCTTGCATTTAAGGATCATAAAAAAGATTAGAATTAAATGTGGAATGTAATTAACACATCTATTTTATTAAGCCAAATTTTTGAAAAGTTAGATGAGGCAATATGTTTCTTAATGACATTTATCTTCCAGTGAATAAACAAGCTCCACATTTTGCTGACAGAAAAGTTTCATACTTTTCATTACAGATGTTTTATTCATCAGCAAATGAGTTAGCAACTTAAATGTAAATCATGTGTTTGACTAGTTTTAGAGAACATATGATGAAAATCATTTGATTTTATTAATTGACTATATTAATCATGGTAAACACTCTCTCAAATATTAAATCATACAAATAAAAAGGAACTATGGTGGGGGAATTAGGAGCTAGCTAGCTCAGAAATTCAGAGCACTGGCTGTGCATCCAGATGATCTTTTTATTTCTAGAATCTAGATAACAACTCAGAACAATCTGCAACTCTGGTTCCAAGGAATCTGATGTTTTTTCATAACCTAGGTGTGCACCATGCTTTTATACCACACACAAAAATATATGAAGACAAAACCCCCATAGATATAAAAGATTTTTTTTAAAAAAAAAATCGGATGAGTGTTGCTTCTCAGAATCATCTGAAGATGTGTGGGTCCCCATATTCCAATATTTTAACTTACTTTCTCAAAAACAATTAGGTAGAACATGCATTTCTAACAATTTTCAGTTAATGCTGATAAGAAACTTTGCCTTGGGATATTGTCAGATTTTACATTTAAGGCTGCAATAACAAAAAAACATGTATATGGTAAAAAGTATATCTGTACTACATACTGCGTCCATATATTGTTACTGAGAAAATTTTATTTACTTAATTTCTTACATTTAAGTGTTTGAACTCTTCCTTTTTACTTTAATAGTGAACAAAGAGTTTTATTGAAGTTGGTCTAAACAAAATATATGTCACTTAAAGGTTAACTATGAATAATTTTCATGCTTCCAGTCACATCAAACATTATTTTTGCCTTTCATAGCCTTTAGTAGTGACTTCAAACAGAAAAAACCTAGATTTGTGACAGAAATATTATCAGTACTTTTCTATATATATGTCATATATAATAGACAATTTACACTGTTCTGAAGTCATTAATATTATGTCTTAATTAACAATGATTTAATGCTCTATTAATAATGTAAAAATATCAGCCTTCCATGTCAGAAAAAAAGCTACTTTTCCAATCTTAAATTGAGTCATAGCACATTTCTGAAATGCTAAACTATATGGTTCTCAGAGTATTAAAAATACATATCTATATATTTGTAAAATAAAACAATGAATGATATATGGCAATCATAGTAGAAGAAAAGTAATAAGGCTTACATTATGATAACTCTTGCTTTACCAAAAACTAGAAATGATTTTTAGAAATTACCATCAAATATGTTCACATATAGACCTTATTGAGGTAAGAATAAAAAAAAGGTATTTCCGATGCCAATAAATGCAAATATATGTCATTTCTTTAGGCATAAAATAGTTTGAATATAGAGAAAAATATTAAACAAGACAATCAAAATGTGAGTAAGACATGCTCCAAATAGACATCACAATGCAAAATCTTTTTGTGTAGATATAGAATATTATTGGTATGAAAATAGGTCTCTGTAGCACAAAATAAAAGGGCTATCCTTATATCAGAAGGCAACTTCAAAAGATTACCAATATTCTTTGTTATAGATGAAATAAATTCCAGTATTTGATAAAGATTAAATAATTAAATTACATAATTCATGTATTTCTTTTTCATGCAAATGAAATGTAGTTTTGCAGATCTTAAATATTCCCAGAGGCAGAAGAGAATCCCTTAGAAAAGTATTTATTCAGAGAAGCAAGCATTTTATACAATACACACACACACACACACACACACACACACACACACACACATTGTCAAGAGTTTGGCTAAGGAAAGAGAGAGAGAGTAGCAGAATTATAGGGAAAAGAGTGAAGGAGGAATGTGTACAAATAAATCAGAGTGTGTAAAAGCATGAGCAATTTAAGAATGCAGCTATGCAGAATATAAGTATATGTGTGCTGAATGAGAGATGAAGAAGCCCAAAGAAAGGTTGAGAGATATGTGAGAGAATGAATGGATGAGTGACTGGCAAAGAGTGAATAATGTAGAAGCAGCATATGTGTGAGAGTATATGTGTGATTGAAACAAAGATATGTTAAAGAGATGTTGATAGATATAGGATCTATACAAAGAGCTATTTGATAATGTACAAGAATTACTGTGCTATATGGTGAGAGAGCTATGTATTGGAGATGAAAAGCTATGGCTGTATGAAGATTTGTAACTGTGGAGACGAAGATGAAACTGTATAAAAGGAGATATAGAAGAAAAATGTATGTTAAAGAAAAATGTGAAGACATGTGAAAATAGATTTTTGTGTTTAGAGATGTATGGCTATATGTATGTAAAGTTAGATTTGTAGTTATATGTATAGAATGCAGCAATGTGAAGATATGCAGCTAAATGGAGACAGAATCAGAGATCAATTTTAAGAAGTAAAAGAGAAACTTACCATCAGAAGACATGCATGTTTCTTATTATACCAGTTAGATACAGATTTATTCATAATTATCCCAGATATAAAAGTATCCAATCCCTTCCCTACTCTGAGTCATTCCTTTTATTACACTGGAGCTGATCATGGTAGGTGGCCTCTCACATTCAACAGATAACAATGACTATAGAGAACCAATGCAGAATAGCAGAGCCTAGTCCCAAATCACATAAGACCTTTTTCTCTGTGTATCAGCTGTATGTGTGTATTTCCCTAAAAATTATAAAAGGCTTCCCCTAAATAAATGAAAATAAAAGTAAATAAATATATTTGATATTAAGGTAGCATCTAAGAGCTTGGTTCTCATAAATGGATGTTTATTATTATTATTATTATTGTTCTTGTTGTTGTTGTTGTTAGAATAACCATTGGAAAATGAAAATGACCAAGTTTTGTTTCATATTAATTGAGTCTAAAATATCTTGGGCTGGAGCTGGTAATCTTTCTTTAATTTCTCGGGTAATTGTTATAGTTAGGAAAGAAATCAGAATTTAGGAATAAAACTTAGAAAGAAAGTTGTATTAAGTCCTTCATCTGATATTTTCTTTGAAACTTTATGATTTTAGGAGCATTACTGAAGAAATTCTTCACTTTTTCAATGACAAAAGCTTCATGCTTCACAAATTATTGACTGAACTATAATCCTGTTTTAAAGGATTTTGCCCAGTACACATGCAGAGGAAGGCTAGAGTCTTTTAGTTTCTGATCAGTGATTCTAGAAATACCATGAGAGTATATTCAATCAAGCTTTCTTAGTTTTCACTTAGGTCAAGATGATGACTGATTGTTCAAAAGCTATGACTTTTTGATAAGGTTTATTCACTTTTTACAAGCTTGTATAAAAGACAAAATTTCTTGCCTACATTCTGTGACAACTGTGCTTACTTCTATGACCAGACCCTAGGTTCTGTTGATACTTGTAATTGGTATTTCTCTCTACTCTCTTCAGCACCTATCAGATTCCAGAATTGTTTAGTATGAAAACCACAATGTATGACTTTTCTTACATTGTTTTTTTTTAACTTTAATTTCTTTATGAATCACAGAAACATTCGTAGTATTAAGTAGAGAAAAGTATATCTATCTAGTTTATGGACTACAGTCAATGTATTTATACTGGAGTGGCAATGAGAAAATGAATGGTTATAGAAAAAAATAAAACATGAGTGTATAGTATCAACATTTTATAATATAGAGTGAAACATCCATGCTAAGGACTGGTTCCATCAAGTTATTTTTATAAAATATGAAGATGTTGTAAAGAAGAGAAAATATTAGTAATTTTGAACTCTGCATTAATTTGAATCCTGAATTAGAATTCTTTGACATTACCAAACAGATGTAATCTCCTGTGACAAAAGTGAAGTTCTGTGATCTTCAAATAATTTCTCAAATATTGTAGGGTTTCACTGAAATTGTGTTTGTGATGATGACTCAATATAAACGTGGTTAACCTCAGGAAATTCTTTCAGAACTATCAAAATGTTGCTGAATGTTATAAAAAAAAATAAAAGAGAGTGAAAGGAAGAATAGGGGGTAAATGGTAGAGTAACACTAACTTTTTCTTCTTTCCTTTAAAAAATAATTTATCTGTGAGAAATATTAGGTCTTTGGAATTTAACTTTCTCTAAACTTTAAAAAAAGTTTATCTGGAACAGTAAAAAATGCAAAGAATATTTGAGTTTCAGTATTGCTTATTCTCAGATTTTAATGAAAGATATTAATTTAAATAGGTTTTTATGTATAGGTAGTACAGTAATAATTGAATGTGCATACACTTTAGTGCAGTGATTGTCCATCCAAGATGATTTTTCTTCACAGGAAAAATTTAAGAATATTTGCACGTATTTTCATTATATTACAATGACCAAAACAATCCCCCCCCCCAACAGAGTACTTTCAGACCCAAAATGCTGAAATTGAAAAGCCTTTTCATAGAGTAAAATAGCCTGGCTTCAAAATATTGTTTGTCTTTACAACCTAGTACATGCTTTACTGTCCTCTGAGCCACACAATTACTACCTTAGGAAGTTCAGTTATATCCCCACTTTGAACAAGATGGGTTTGTTAAGAGTATATTTTGTCATATAAAGAAGATAACGGCACTAAATTATCTCCTGAATAGACAGCTTCTCCCTACAATCTGATAAGTCTTCATGTTTAATTGTGGAGGTGATAGAATATATAGAGGCCATGGAAGACTATGTGGGTGCCAGAGTACATAGAGACCAGGAAGGAGAGCAGAGGTTCCATCTACACTGTTGCAATGAAACCCTCATCTTTGATGGGTAAGGATTTTCAGGTATGGCACTTGGAGAGGGAGGAGTGCCTATACCCCTATAAGCACCCTATCATGTAGGTTCTTTAAGAAAGCCTGATAAATTCATTGGGGTCTCCAGAATAAACTTTGGCAGAATCAAGCATTTGTTTGTAGAACCTTTAAAAATAGGGTAGAGATTGTTTTACTTATTCTCCTTAGAAAGAATTTTAGCACTAGCACCTTATGATTAACTAAATTTTAGAATTGTTATTAAATAGCTAATTATTTTCAACCACAAATTATGAGTAAAATCGCAGATATTAGGGATGATATTCATTCAATCTGCTGCGGCTTTAAGCCAAGGCAAATCAGATCTCCTGGGAAGGAGAAATAGATAAGATCTCCTGAATAAATTGGGAGCATGAGGGAGAGGGGGTAATGGGAGGTAGGAAGGGAATACAAGAGAACTGGATGGTTGATGTGGGGAAGGGACAGAGAAGGAGAGCACGGAAACAGATATCTTGTTAGAAGGAGCAATTTGGGGGTTAGGAAGAAACCTTGTGCTAGGGAAATTCCCAGGAACCCCTAAGTAAGACCTGAGCTAAGACTCCAAACAATAGTAAAGAGGGGACCTGAACTTCCCTTCCTTTCCCTTATAATCAAAATTATGACCACCCTAATTGACATCATAGAATCTTCATCTAGCAACTGATAGAAACAGATGCAGCAATCCACAGCTAAGCACTGAGCCAGGATCCCAGTCCAGTTGAAGAGAGTAGGGAAGACAGATTATATGAGCAAAATGGTCAAGATCATGATGGGGAAATTCACAGAGATAGCTGACTCTGGATTGACAGCTAGGGAACTTACATGAGACAGAACTAGGCACTCTGAATGTAAATGACAGTTGAGTAGCTTGGGCAATTTGTGCAGCATCTGGCAGTGGGACGAAGATTCATTCCTAGTGCATGAACTGGCTTTTTGGAGCCCATTCCCAAGAGAGATACCTTGCTCAGCCTTGATACAGCAGGGAGGGGCTTGGCCCTGCTGTAACTTGATATCTCAGACTTTGTTCAATTCCCATGGGAGGCTTTATTCTATCTGAAGAGTGGATTGGGGAGGGATATGGGGCAGCTGAAGGATGAGTAGTAGAAGGGGAAGTAGGGGAAAGTATGGTTGGTAGGTAAAATTTTAAAATTAAAACTAAAAAAAAGTTAAATGGTCAAGTTGTTGGCCAGTGAATTCAAGGACATTCGAGTAGCACCAATTAGTCTTGAATAGAAAAAAAATAAAGACATAAGTTTTGGTGAGTAGAGATGGTAGTTCTATCTTGGAGGAGTTGAGGGAGGTGAGGTGAATGTGAACAAATCCTGTTGTACAAAACACTAGTAAAATTTCTAAAGTCTATAAGGCCCTTATTTTGCACATAGAGATTTAATAACAAACAATGATATTCCTATCCCACATAAGGTACATTTTGCTTAATAAAAATGTTACTTATAGGCTAAATAAATAGAATGTCCAAAATTTTAAATTAAATTAAGTCCATGAATATAGCTTGAAATTTTTGAAGGTCTAAGTCCAGTAAGACAATAAATGACATAATCAAAAATTTTATTAATTTGTCATGTTTGACCATTGAAGTACAGTATTAAGAACTGCTTAATGATAATGCATTATGAAGCCTCCAGAACAATATAGAAAATTTAAATACTATTTGTGTACGATTTAAGTGATGAATTTTTAAAAATTAATACTTTAAAGACATTAGCCAAAAATGTCATGAGATTTTGGTGTTTATTAAAACAATGTAACATTTTCAAAACCATAGTAAAGTAAGATGAGGATGGGACATTAATTAAAATGGTATTTTTATAATAGCTTAAATACAAAAAAGCAAAGTAATACACACATGCACACATACATACATGCAAACACACACATGCATACATAATCAATAAATAAAATTTAAGAGCCCAAGGACATGATATGCTGCCTGCAGTTTAAGCTGAAACAAAGCCAGTTCCTGATGTTTCACAGTGATCTCAATGTAAGCAACAAGCTGCATATGATGGATTTAAGGTTTTTGTTTATATGGACAAAAAAGGAACAGAATCAAAGAAGACTTCTAAGTAGCAGAGTTTTGTGGCTGCTACCAATATCTCTGCTAAAAAGCTAAACTCTCTGATGTGGGAATGTCTTTCTGTATGCTGTGAATATCATTCTTTAAATAAAGGACTGTTTTGGCCATGGCAGGCACCATAGAAAAAGTAGGAGGGGAAATCAGAGCATAGTAGGAGGAGGGTGGAGTGGGCCACATGGCAGGACAGATTAATGAAAATGGGTTGAGTTAAGATTTAAGAGCTAGTTAGCAAGGTGCCTAAGCCATAGGCCAAATAGCATGAAATTAATATAAGTTTCTGAGTCATTTTGGGGACCTAAGCAGCAGTAGGCGGCTAAGTGGTCTGAGACTGCAGGTCTGTGGGTCTGGACCTCTAGCCTGACAGGGCAAGAAACCATGATCATAATGTAACAACTTCCTATGAAGCTAGAGTAGGAGTTGAATGGAGCCAGCAAGCCATCTTAACCATACTTTTAGCACTAGTCATACTTTAACAAATTAAGAGTGTGGTCACAAGCAGAAATAGAGGGAGCTGGGTGGAGTCAGTCACCCTAGCCGAGCCTTTAGTCCTAGCCAAATGTTGGCAGATTAAACGTGTGGTCAGAAACAGAAAAATATAAGAGATATTCAGTAAATACAAAATTAAAAAAAAAAAACCTCTTAAATGGTTTAGAGTATGCTTAAAAATATATTTAGGTTTGAGAGAGAAAAGAAAAAGGATAAAGTCCTTAAAAAAGAAACAGTAAAAAGAGGCACATAAAGATAGAAATTACAAAGAGTGTGTGGATGCTGTATGTTATTGTCTTTAAGTTTTTGACTATAACTAAAATAGTAAAAGTCGCCAAAATGGCATTTGATTATAAATGCTGCTGGATTAATCCAACCTATATATTTTGTAAATGAGTTGACTTTAAAATTGAAATTAAAAGATATACTACTTTGGAGAAGAGGTTTTCTTTATTATTTTCACAGAAAATGAGAGGCTGTGGATTTACTCCTGGTTAATAGGCAAACCTCAATGAAAGAAATTATATAAGATATTCATAAGTAGAAAATATTTCTTCATCAAATGGATTGAAAAAAATTAATGGTGTTAAGACAGAAAAAAGCCAACTTATCAGCTGATTAAATGTATTGTGTAATTCCTCATTTTTTATTTGAATGGAAAGGTCTTAAAGTTCATATGGAGATACAAGGGATACAAAGTAGTAAAGCAAATCTATAAAGAAAGAAACAAAAATGTTTCATTAATTCTTAAGCTTACCATGGCATGGTGGTAAACAATTATAATTCCAACAGTCAAGAGAATAGGTTGGAAGAGTCTGTTATCATTTTGTTAGATAGGGAGTTAGTTCTGGTAGCTACTGACAATTAGGTTCCCAAAGATAGCACATAAAGAACAATGTGTGAGCAAGTTTAAGGCACTAAAACGAGATGTAAATATAATGACAAAGGAGTTCAAAATTCAGACAGTGATAGCTAACTCCAGAGGAGTCTACTGAAGTTCATAAAACAGATGTAGGGGCAATGGGTAATAATAGTCTATGCTAGGTAAGGTCAGATTGAAACAAATTCAATATTTAAAATCTGGGGGAGCATGATCAAAGTACCAGCAATCTTATTTCTCCTAGTATAATTTTTAACTTCAGGATACTTAAATACCTATACATATTCTTGCATCTTACATATCTACTTTTAACAGATGAATTAATAGGTAAAATGATCTTCCTAGAAAAGCATACTCCTTTTCTCCAAGTGCCTATTCTGGGCAAGGTACAAGGGACAGGCTTCCTCACACACACACACTTGAACACATACAAAGCATCTCACCAGGCTAGTCAAGTTTGCTTTGAACTCCTGGATTCAAGTGTCCCTATTGCCTCAGACTGCCAAATATTTGGGTCCGTAAGAAAAGATCCCCATGCCCAGATTATCACCAAATATTTATTAGACCACTTATTATATATACAGCTAATAATCTCAGTATAAAGTGATGTAGGATAAAACTTGGCCTGGAAGACTTAAAATCCAGTTAACATATCATATAAACACTAAAGTTATTTTACTTTTTAAAAATAACTGAGTATTTCACAAACTTTGAAGGAAATAACTTGTCTTTACTCTCGTATGCATTTTATGTTTACATATAAAACAAAATTTCAAATAATTATGAAATTAAAATAAACTAACAAGCCATAGTATATCAGTTTCTTACCTATCTTCCAAAAATAAATCTCCAATTGATTAATTTATTTTTGCTCTTTTTGATCTTTATTGAATACTGCCTACCACAGATGTGAATTTAGTAGCTGATAAAAACATAAAAACTATAAAACAAGTTTACTTGTTTGATGGACTTTGAGTGAACTGGAAGTTTATACAAATGAATGAATGCATGAATTAATAAATGAATGAATGACTCAATTATTCCTTAAAAGAGAACTTGTATTTGGATTACTGGAGAAGATAGGAAAGTAAAGCTTAGGTCGAACAAATAGTATGATGAAGAGCTTAACATTGAGTGAAATAAACATGAACCATTTAAGGAGAAGCAAACAAAACTTTCTGATAATAATGTAAAAAGCATACATTTACAAATGTTTGGACAGAAATAAGTATAAAAACATGTTAAAATTATTGTTAAAAGGTTAAAGTTTTAGCAGGTTCACCTTTAATATTTCTTTTCTCTTACTATAAAATGATGGATTATATAAAGAATGAAAGGAGGAAAAAGTAAAATAAAAACTAACTATATTATCAATATGTACATGAACCTTGATAATTAAGTTGGTATTCAATTTTGAACAGAAATGAAAAATATTTTAAAAAATTTGAGATACTATAGCTTTATATATGTATATATATGTACACACATACACACACACATATATATATATACATATATAATGTGGAGAAAGATATTTTATGATTGAATGATTCTCAATCTTAGAATATTCAGTTTCTATGATCCTTACTAGAGATCAGAAAACATCTAAAGGATTCTGATAGGCTCAATAGTATTTTAGAACATTTCAGCAATGAGGGTAAATTCTGATACAATGAAAAAGAGATTTGACGTGACAGTCAATTGGGTTACTGAATATTCTGTATACTTATAACAGAATATAGACGTGCATCTCAGTTTTGAAACATGAGTACAGAAAAGACAGATTGTATGGAAATTAAGATAAATGTTCTGGACTTGATAAGTTAATGCATGGGAACATGAATTGAGAACAACACAACAAAACTATGTCTTACCTTTCCAGAGAAATGTTTCAGTAATGTGATATGGTTAATGAGATGATTTTTCAGACTGGAAAATTCTGACATGCAATCAAATGGTGGCCTGCCAGGGAAGGGTGACAAAGAGATTCCATTAATCTGAGTTACTCTGAACACAGTATCTTTATTCCTCAGGAAAATAAAACTTATAATTTAACATATAGAGATTTTTAGATGGAAATTGTAAATAAATTCTATAACATCACAGTATTATATCAAATATGTAACAAATTTAATTAGGCACTAATAAATGTGATATTTCTATGGTCTAAGAGTGGGAAATGTAGTAAGAACACAATTTGTTATAATTATTCTCCTGTTCAAACCATTTTTTACAATGAAAGTAAAGGGTTGAGTAGGTTTGTCTTCTACTTTCCTTTTCTGTTGACTTACTATACAAATGATGAGGATTACATTAAAAAATGAAAGGAGGAAAGGGCCAAATATAAAGTAACAATATTATACACAAACAAATGAATCTGGAAATAAAAAATTATTTTATTTGGTATTCACTTTTAACAAATGAAAAAGTTATTTAAGATATCACAACTAAATAAAACAGTTTGGATCTTCCTATTTATATATAACATAGCTTTGAACCTTCTGCTATTGAAAGACCAGCATGAAATGGAAAAAAAATAGTTTTGTGGGGAAATAAGCCTCTACTTCATCTGAATAGTAAGTAGAATATGAAGTGTAACTCAGTGTTAGAATATTTTCTTCGCACATTACATTTTGTATTTATATTGCCAGCAATAAATATCTTTCAAAAATGAACAATAATTTATAGGTTATTTCTGTAAAAATAACCAGAAAGTTCTATAGTGATGAATTTGTATATGTTCCCACCATGGAACTTAACATTTTATTTATGAATCAACACAAAATAAAATTTATAGTTACCTCTAAATTTTTAGATTAAAATGATTTGTGTTTGAACAAAAGGCATTTTCAAGACCTACTTCTAAATATTGTAGCATGAGTTAAGACTCAAGTTACCTCTTTTTTGTTTTGTTTTCTTTATTTAAAAAGGTTTTACCCTCATGTATCCCCCTGCTTGCCTTCCCTTTCCTCCTCCAAATGCCTCTCAGTCTTCCTTCAGCCTCCTACAACCTCATCCCCCACCCCATCCTTTCCCCCAAAAGGCTAGGACTCCCAAGGTGGGACAGTTCAGTCTGGTGTATCCATTTGAGGTAGGTCCGATTCCCTCAACCCAATTTTAGGACTGGGTTAGGTTTTTTAAAATTAGAATAAAGTTTATTTAAAAGAGTTAACTAGAGCTGTATTAAGATTATAAACTTATGTGGCAAAAGTATTTTGCGTTGATTCATAGGACCATCATCTGCAACTCTGTCCAGAATCAAATGTGTTCACAATTCTTGGGCCATTTTCATCATATTTATTCTTACAGCCAAAAGTGAAAACAACTCCATAGTTATATTATACTTCATAATTTTGATCCCAACCATAGCCAATTTATATTTACTTAAAATATAAGTTAGGGAAGTTATGCTGAAATAACTAAGCCTCAATTGTAATATACTATCCCAAAAAGACTTTTAAAATATTTTTTCCTACCTCAAGTTTGTGAGACTACTTGCACTTTAAAAAACAAATGGCAACATAACCTAATGATATAAACATCACGAATAGATTTTATGGTTTCTATTTATTATCATAATGAAAAAAATTAAAACCTCAAAACTTCTATAATAAACTTTAGAATATATCTTGTTACTAATAACAATTAAAATGTTGTTCTATTTTATAAACTTATAATGCTTATGAAAATCTATCTTTCATACATTGTAGGTCATGAGATAGTTCATATAACTTTATTAAAGGCTAAAGTTTTTATAAATATATAACCTAAAAGGGTAAGAAATTCTTCAACATAAAAAATCAGAGATCTAGATTTTATTCTTTTGTTCAGAATCATGTTATTTTTAAACTCCTGAATTAACTAACTTCAGTTCTCAAAAATATTTTATTGTTCAAATGACTAACCAGGTATAAATGCTTTTTAAACAAAACTGAAATAATTATCAGGTTTCATTTATTAATCTGATTTTTTTTAAAAAGCTGAGCCACATAAAAATATGAGTCACATTTTGAGAAGACTCATTATTCACAACTAATAATCAAAAATACATTTTAATTACACCTTCCCTGATTTGTTTTAGAGTCATAGAAAGGAGTAACATTTTAGGATAAATCACACTAATTATTTTCTACAGGACTTAACTATTAAATTCTTTTAGCCAGCCCTTTAACAGCTATCCAGTAAGCAAACACAATCCAATTGGTTTAAGACCATTTGTTTGTTTGTTTTATTAATACGATGTAGCCCTAGTAGGCCTGGAATCTGGTATGTAGACCAGGCTGGCCTCTGTCTTCCAAATGCAGATATTAAAGGCATGCATCATCATGCCTATCCCAATCCCTAATTATTCTTTAAAAGTGTTGCTATTTTCTAAAAAGTGTAAAATAAGATCCTGATAAAATATCTAACATATCTTACTTTCCAGGAAAGTCTGAAATTTCATAATTTAAAATGAAAGAAATTTAAAATATTGGGATGTTCTATAGTGTGTTCAATATAACACATACCATTGTCATTTCTGAGGTCTTCATTTATAGACATTTTGATATACAATATTATGTTTTAGAATGCTTAGTCTTGAGCTTAGGGTAATATTTTTTCAACATGAGTCCTCTTATTTAGTCATCAATAGTCATTAAGACTAAGTCTAAGAACTTATTTACTACATTTGAAAAAATGTTATGTGGTAGATGTCATTTGCTATAGATCATTTTCCACAGTTTCTGTGTTCTACTGTTGATAGTAATATGGGAAATTCAGTGAAAAAGTGTAACCATGACTTTTAATATTGATACTGAGTTGTGAACTTTACAACTTTTAACAAAATGGGCAAACCAAATAAGATGAATTATCAAATGTTAGTTGAACAAATTATAAACATTTCGGAGTTCTTTTTCTATCATGTAATCATATGGCTATTTTTACTTTATGGTCAATATAATTCTCTCCCTAAATTTAGCTTTTGAGTATGCTTCCTGTATTTGCTTGCTTTCAGTTATTTTGTACATAGTTGCTTATAAGGTCAAATGTAAAGAGAGTAAACAATCTTCTGAGTTTGTCAAATTTCCCATATTATTTAAAATTTCTTTTACCACGGGGAAAATTTTGTCTTCATTTCTCATATATATGAATAAGTTTGTTCTTCAATCAAATATTAATTGCAAAATATAAGTGATTAAGCAAGAGAACAGGTAATATAAAGGTGTATCTTTTTGATGTTCAAAATACAGGAACTTTTTTTATCTTTCTCCCTTCTCTTATCTGTAAAATACTTGGTGGAAACAAATGTCACAGCAATCTGTGAAAAGACTCATTGTTACATAGAACAGTTAACTGATAAGAGTTGTTGGTCAAAACAAAATGTATAGAAATCTACATACTAATATCATTAACTAAATGTTACAACCAAAATAAAATTGCAAAGCATTAGTTTTATTCCATAAATATTTTCTTATTAACACAGGCTTCTAGAAACAGGACTAACTCATGTTAATGAAAAGTTCACATTTAATTAAATACAAAGGACATTTTTGTAGCAAAAAGGCAAAAAAGTTATTATTTACTACTTTGGTTTAACTTCTGAGTCTTTCTCAAAGACTATTTAAACCTAACTGCATTTTTGAAAGTTTGAGTATAATATAATCTATAAAGAGAACTCAAGGGAAATTTTAAAATACTACTTTTGTTGTAAAAGTCAGATGGTAAAATATTTAATTTAAATGGAAATATAACTATCTTGTACATCCTAGGGAAATACTCATGGCATCAATAAGTGTCTGTGATCATATTTAAAAAGAAGCATGGAAATACAATCCATTCCACAGCATAAGATTTCTAAGAAGAAACAAAGGGGAAATTACAACTGCGTCATGGGTTTAAATATCAGATATTAGAAATTACCTTTCCAGAATGTTTAATATCATGTTGGAAATATTAACCAATTCAAGGGTAGCTGTAAGAATGCTATGAGGTGGCTGTTCAGTAGTGCCATGTAGACTACGTGCCAATCTTCTCTCCGATATTGTGACAAGAACACGATCAATAGCATGCTCAAGTTGTTCACTTTCTTTTCCAAATCTGGTAGGCATCTTTTTGATATTCTGAAATTAAAGTGGGAGTTTGGGTGCAAGAAATAAAGAAGTACTTTTCTAGAACATTATAAACATAGAATAGGTCAAATATTAATTTCATTTAGCCAAAATAACATGTGAAAGACGCAAAATTATCACCAAGCACCTTTCATTCTTTAGACATTTTTCTAGAAATAGTTGTATCATCCAAAGCTGTCATTAAAAAAAAAGAATGAACACAATGTTTTAGAATGTAACAAACATTAAGCTAAGATTAATACTTACTATTTCTTTTACTGATTAGTAATACATAATCCACATCCTAATAATGCAAAATTTGTTGATGTGGTATACCATAAAATACTATTTTATACTTTAGATAAATTTGTTATAGATGTAAGATATAGGAAAAGGGATACTTAATTTCAATTTACATAAAATACTAATAATTCTGTGTAGACTATTATAAGAGCTGATAATTTAAACATACAAACTAAAAGATACTTAATTGAGTTTTGGTACTTAAATGTATCAAATAAATGTGATTTGCATTAACATGTACATACATACTGCCATTCATCACGTTTTTATTCAGGGCCTTATCAAATAGCTATCAGAAATAAGCAAAGAGTTGAAATAATGGCTCCACATGTTCTCCACTTTAAGAAATATAACTCTAATTTCTATAATAATGTCCAAGAGATAGCTGCTTTACTGAGTGCTGAGACTATCTGTTTAAAATGAATTTCCATTTTAGTCTTTGAAAGTCTCGGGTCCAAGGATATTTTATTATTTAAGAAACAAGTTTATGAGTTATTTAGTCCTGGAGCTGATATGAATTATATACAGTTAATAGTCACATGACTGCTAAGAAACCAAATAATCATGTACAGATCTCTTCAATTATTGCTACTGATTAAACATGTCATCTAATATGTAATACATTCAAATTTTCACTTTTAGCAGTGCAATTTAGTATCATGCAGTCACCTTGAAAATCCATCTTATAAATTTCAGATATTTAAGTATTGTCTATCTCATACAAATGAGTTTTATCTACATAAGCACACTGATAAAATATGCTATGAATGGGAAATATTTTTCTATCTTTCAAAGGTGTTTTCAGTATAAAAAAGAATGTACTACAAAATTAGAGATATACTTTTCTCATCTATAGACATCATAATAAAATTTTCCATTAATACAAAATTTCCAAGTGTAAAGCACTGGTACATATTTCCTTCTTTCTGTACTTCCCTAATTCATTTATGCTACTACAAACTTGATGAAAAGCTTATTCCTGGCCAGGCAGTTGTGGCACATGCCTTTAGTACCAGCACTCAGGAGGCAGAGGAAGATGGATCTTTGTGAGTTTGAGGCTAGCAAGTAAACAAAGTGAGTACCAGGACAGCCTTGGCTGTTATTCAGAAAAGCCCTGTCTTTGAAAAAAAGGGTGGGGGGAGGGCTATGCTTGAGTTGAGGAGGTCTTAAATCTTAGGAATAACTTTAATGACTATTTTTCTAAATTGTCACATAGATATTACATTCTTAATATTATATGTTTATGCCTAAAGACTAGTGTTGCTCTCAACCTTAGTCAGAGAAGCTTCTTGTTGTAGTAGATGGTTATTAATGTACAGAGACTCAAAACAGGTCAAAGCACCAAAAACTAAAACAAATTATTGTTGGCTGTCTACCTGTAAAAAAGACACCATTCTTCTTTTGCATGAAACAATTTTTTCTTCTCCTCCTTTCATATTTATTGTTTGTATTCTGTTTATTTTTAACTTTTTTGCCATTGATCTAGTACTAATAACTGTCCCTATTCTTCTTATTTCCTTTTAATTCATACCTTCAATAACTATTATCGTTTTTTGGGTGCTTTGTAGTCCTAGCTGTCCTAAACCTTACTTTGTGGACCAGGCTGGCCTAGAACTCACAGAGAGATCTTCCTGCCTCTGCCTCCTAAATGCTGGGATTAAGAGTACACATTACCACCGACTGGCATAGCTATTATCTTAATACACAAGATATAATTTGTGTTCTTCTATCTCCCTAAAGTCACTCAAGTTCAAAGAGCAGCGTTTAAATCCCAACATTAACATAGAGATCTTATATTTTCAATTGTGGGCATTTTTGGAACAAGTATTCTTCTGTTGTGTTGAAAACTGAGACAATACCAAGAAAATGTGGGATTAGAATTTACCTATTGAGCTTCATCCAATCAAGTTGAGAACACAGTTATTATAGCCCTATTACAGTCTAATCACACATAATTTTTAAAGACTTCAATTTAAAGAATATAGGTCACTAAAATATAAACAGAAAAGAATCCAGCCACTAACCTATTCACAAATATACACATTCCAATGAAAAAACATGAAAGAAAATCAAGACATGACATATCTAGAAACTATCAATTCAACAAAAATGGATTCCAAGATAATGCATTAAATGAAATCATTAAGAATTCAAATATATTACTATAATAGCACATAAACAAATTTCCAAATAAATTAAAGTAGAATACAGATAGTGGAATAAAATAAAACAATATGGAATATGAGAAAGTAACTCAATATGGAAGACACTAAAAAAATTATATTGAAATTTTGCAAATGAGAATTTCAGTATGCCAAACAAAAATCTGAGTGGAAATGATCCTTAAATGAATAAACCAAGTAGAAGACATGATATTGGGGCATAATTAAGAGCTAGATAAATTATAACACTGGGCAAATAATAAATATAAAATAATGAGAAAGTACAAACGAATCATTTGAGATCTATGTAACACCACTAAAAGACTAAGAATTAGTTATACTAAAACAAAAAAAAAAAAAAACAGGAACTGACACTTAATTGTCAATAATTGTGTTGTAGAATACTAGGTCAAGGTGTTTGTTGCTTTTGTTTATGTTGCATTTGCATATCTCAACGAAGCTGTGTTAGTTTGCCTTTCTAAAACACCTGATGGTCTAATAAAGAACTGAATGGTCAGATCAGTATCAAAGCAAGAGAAAAAATAGATAGGGCTTGCAGGCAGAGAGAATATCTAAAAGGAGAAATCTGGGAAGTGAAAGGAGCTAGGAGCCAGAGAAGAGGAAGGAGTCCAGGGGCCAGCCACTGAGCCTCACAGCAAGCCACAGAGTAAGAAACAAGGAGAGGTATACAGGAATAAAAAAGGAAAAGGTCCAGAGGCAAAAGGTAAAAGGGATAATTTTAAAGTAAGAAAAGCTGGCTATAAACAAGACAAACTAAGGCCTGGTATCTATAATTAAGATTAAGCCTCCACGTGTATTTATTTGGGAGCTGGGCAGCAGTCCCAGAAAAGAATAAAAAGAATAAAACAACCAACAACATTCTGAGGTTCCGACGTGGGGCAAGAGTGAAATAAAATATACCAATATAACAGCTCTTCATTAACATGGTTCCAATTTTACAATTTAAAAAATGGGACTAGCAAATAAGGGACAATTAGGGAGGAGATTACATTTGATCAATATAAATTTTAGTTAACAAAAATATTATTTAAAATAGGAAACAACTGACAACAAATGCTGGTAAGAATACAGAGAAAAGGGAACCCTCATTCATTGCTGATGGTATTACAACTTTTAAAAGAGCTAAAATTATATCTACCACATAATCTAGCTATTATACTCTTTGACAAATACTCAGGGACTTAGTATACTATACAGGTACTTGCCTTGCTATATTCAATACCCCACTATTCATAATAGCTGGGAAATGCCAACAACATGAATGTTTTTCATCTGATGAATAAATTATGTAAATGTGGTACAAATACACAAAAGAATACTATATAGCTGTAAAGTAAAATAAAATCATGAATTTTTCAGGGGAATAGATGGAACTAAGAAAGCATACTGACTTAAACCAGATCTTAAAAAAATGTAACTCCACATGTTTCCTTTTATTTGTAGAGCCTAGTTCTCAATCTTTAGATACAAGCATATAATCTGAAGCAACTACACAAGCCAGAAAGTAGGAAGGAACAATGATGTAGGAGGACACAGTGTTATGAAAGGGAAAATGAGAAAAACTGGACAGGGATTTTAATTGGAGGGAGAGTTATACAGAGGGAAAAAGAGATAAGTAAATTTAAACATACTTTAGAAAACCATAGGGAAACATTATTTTATATACTTACTGAAAAAATATGTAATACATGTGTGTGCATATATATATATACATATATATGTTTAAAATTATTTCTTTCATCTTTGAAATAATAGTATAATTTCATAATTTTAAATAAAACTATGATACATAGGGTGGCAATACTCCCCTAAGAGCTATATGTTACAGAACAAAATCCTTGTTATCTGGCATGGGAAATCTCCCATTGAACTTTTGTCCAAGGGTGTTCAAGAGACTCTCAAAATAATACAGGCTATCATCATTGCCCTTGGTTACCTCCTAGAATTTGAAGGTGAGATCCTATTGCTGAACATACCATAAACTTAAGGCACAGCTCTTGAATGAATCCAGTTGTAAAGGGCCTAAAAGCCTCCTCTTCGAGAACTAGCTCTCATAATACCAAAAGGTGATATGCAAGCTACCAAAAAAGAAAAGCATTCAGCAGCCTATGAAGCACACTAGCCCAGTGAGATATCTCCAGTGGCACAAAGATGGCACTTTTATCTCATAGATAACCAATGGCAGTCTAATTGGACTTTGGTTCTACTCAATAGGGAATTCATGCCTGTTGTTGAATATCTAGCCAAATATCCTTGGCTATAGAGGTTGCAGATCCTAGAGGAGAACCTACTATTGTCGTTTTCATAAATCAATAAAATTTCCAATTGTACACTAAATACCCATCTTTATACCCACAGATAAGCCTATCTCATGACTTTTCGATGAAATGTCTTTTCTCAGTAGATTCAAGGCTTTTTCAGATATCCACAACAGGTGAAAGTGAAGAGAATAATTGACCATGGATTACTGATAGTATTAAGGGTACAGACCAGCAGACCTTAAAATGTAAAGATTATATTATACTGCATAGATGGGCCTAGTATAAATTAGCACATGCCTTTAAAGGCATCATTGGAAAGCAGAAAATAGTTCTGAAAACTGTTATAGCTAAAAATAAACTCAGAAGAACTTAAAAATTAAGATAAACTTAAGGTATTGTTGCCTTTTAAGATAAGGAAGCTATGAAGCAAATAATGGAACATCCATCAGTAGCTGAGAATGGTTTCCACTGACAATCAAGAAGGAATAAATACTATATATTAAAGCTTGCCCTAAAATAGGGTCATCTATGACAAAAAAGGGACTCATCTCTGTAATTCCATTGAACCTGATATTTCCAACAGTATGTATAATAAACAAGGCAATAATTCTGTTAACAAAACTTTGATATTAACCTACTAAGAGTAATACTGGAAACATGTATTACAGAGCTCAAAGTAACAAATACTTTTGCAAGCCATCCAGTGCCTGGTAATTTATTACACATCAACAGATAACACACTTGAAGATACTTGTTTCAGGGTTACTACTAAAATAGATTCTTTAACATCATCTCTGTATGCCAATCCCCTCTATCCTGAACTCTAACTTTCTTCTTCATTCCTTAGCTACATTGATATTTCTAACTTACATAATATTTGAAGTTTAATTCATTTTATAAGAATAAATTAAGTTTGTCAAGGAAAGAAATATCAATACTAAGCTCACCATACAACATACAGATCTTTGCCTCCAGGCAGAGACATTGGCAGCATGATTTTAACAATTGCTTCTTTTCTATACTAATTTCTTCGGTTGTCTAATAATTTAGTATATTTAGTGATATCCCAGCAATAGTTACAGATTCTTTTTTAATCAATGAAACTCATAATTTCCTACTAAAGTTGACTTTTATTGGCGTGCTAGAGGCAAACTGTTAAATTATAATGAGTTCTACAGCAATTTCTTACATTATTAAAAATAAAATTCAGGGTCTGGGGAGATACTTCAGTTAGAGTACTTTCCTTGCAAACATAAGGTCTTGAATTCTAGCCTCAAATATACAATAAAATAAAAGTTGAAGGAGGGGATGAGTGGGTGGGAAGGGGAGAGGCTGAAGGCTCACTGAGAGGGATTGGGAGGAGGGAAGGGGGGGAGCAGGGAGATACACGGACAAGAATACCTTTTAATAAAAGAAAATAATACAATGAAAAAAAGACTCTTAAAAAAGCTGAATATGTAACATTCTATTAAAATGTTAGATCTGTGGAGGCAGAGACAGAAGATCCCTGGGGAACACAGGCAAGCCAGTATAGCCTGTTTGATAAGTTGAAGGTCTGTAAGAGACCTTGTCCCAAACCAAAGGGAATGACATTTGAAGAATGACACATGAATTGTTCTCTGGAATCCCCATGCATGTACACATGTGTCATGCATCTACATATACATGAACCACATACATATAAACACACATACAGGTACAAACAGAAATGTAATTAAATAGATCATACAAAAATAAAGACAATTTATCAAAATCTACCACTTCATTGTTTTAAAATACTTAGCTATTTGTAGTTTTAAGAATATTTTCATCTACTGAACTAATACTATGGTATGCTACTTTACTTCTTTTTCCAAGTCTATCAGTAAGCACTTCAAATTCCAGCCATAGAAGTATTTATATTGAATTAATAAGCATGACAAATTAAATCTTTGTTATTTTGGTAGTTGTTTTGTTTTATGAAAATAATATTAATGACAAATTTTACTTCAAAATGTGACATTTTCTTCTGTTATGAATATCATAAAAGATTAAGCATTATTCTGAATTTTAAATATTAATTTGAGTAAAAATGTGATTCACAGTGATTGAGTGAATTTTCATCATTCATATTAATTACTTCATTTTTGCTCATTTACTGAACCAAAATCTCACTAAAATTTATAATGAAATTACAGTGATTAGCTGTAAGCATAATTTGCTACATTAGGTCAAAATGAGTGAAAAAATTCCCACAGTATCAGTTGGGTATATGTATTTATAGTAAATAATATTGTATATTTCATTATTATTTTTAAATTTTATACTATACTGCTGTATCAATAGTAGTATGTATAACATTTGTCACTTGTCTACATACCACACACACACACACACACACACACACACACACACACACACACACACTCATACATTATACATGCTTTTTCCAGGTGTGTAATTCTTAAACTATAACCAGTGCAACATTGCTTTAATCATTCACTCTTCATTTACTTTCTTATAAATGTATGGGTGTGTGTAGTGGTCAGAGGTTTGTCACATCATCTTCTTAGACATGGACTCCCACCCAATTTGAAGATCAACGTTTTGACTACACTGAATGTCTAGCAAGTAAGTCCCTCAGCCATCTTCCCAGTCCTTCACTAATGTTTTATAATTCATCAATGCAACAAAAATAAATACAACACTCCTGTCACCTAAAAGCGCTTAATCTATGACTTGTCACAATTTTTTAAAATTTATTTTCTGTAGCTAAAACATGAAAGAAAAACAATCTATAATATTATTTACACATAAGACTCAAAAGTGTTTCTTTTTCTTTTGACTCAGGAGTTGAGGAATTAGAACACTCTATTAAAAGTTAAAAGTAGGCTTCCTCACAACTTCTATTCTTGGGGATACAAAGCATTTAAAGATATCCACAAAAATTCTCCAACTAATCTTCCATTACATCCATACAGCCAACGGTATAAGGTTACACTATGTACAAGACGTATGTGTTTTTTAACCACTGTTTCTTTGCTCAGGTTTTATTTCTTTTAACTTAGAATGATCCTATTTCAATACTCCATTTTTAATGGTCTTATTCCCATAATATTAAACAAATTATACTGAACTTAATAATATCTTCTTACGAATAATGTGTAATTTTATTTGATCGATTTTTACTTTATTTGCTCTCTTGAAAATATGTAGATATAGATATATAGGTGTGTGTGAATTGTATACATAAACTGATGAAAAAATATGTCATATAGAATCCACCAAACAAGTTTTAAGCCTGATAACATGAGTATATATAGTAAAGTTTATATTAACACATGAATAAATTCAATTATATAATAGTATTTTTATAGTAGTAAAGATATAAGCAAATATAAACTGTTAATATTTTGCTTTTACTGTTGTGACTACAAATTTTAATTGTGGCTTGCCTCATTTTCATTCATACCATCTGATGTTCTTAGAAAGCAATGGATAGAGGACTTGACTGCCTCAAGTGAAATAAAAAGAATAAGTATGCAGAAGAATAAATACAGAGCTATTATTAAGACAAACACCAAATCGAGAAAGCGTCTCTAATGATGAATTTGGCAGTCAAAGATTCATCTGCTAGAATTCTGTGTTCTGAGACTGTTAAAGCCAAAAAGAGATTATGCTAGATCAGTGGTTCTCAACTTGTGCATTATGATCCTTTGGGGTTGAAAGGTCTTTTCAAAGGATTGGTATATCAGATATCCTGCATATCAGATATTTTCATTATGATTCATAACATTAACAAAATAACAGCTATGATGTAGCAAGAGCTATAGTTTTATGACTGGAGTCACTACAACATCAGGAATTGTATTAATGTGTTGCAGCATTAGGAAGTCAAAACCACTGCTCTACATTAACTATACATGATAAATACCATGCTAATACACTAACAACAATGACAGCAACAATAGGAGAAGAAGAGGAAAAGGAAGTATAAATCGTGAAAGTAAGAAAAGGAAGGCAGACAGAGAATTAACAAATACAGCAAACATTTATTTAGTATCATGTAGAAAGAATTCTAACATTAACGATCACATATAAAGTACTGTTTATAGGATAAAATTAATTTTAGCATTGTCATATTTATTCACAGATAAAGTTACATAAGCTCTAAGACACATTCTTGCACAAGGTCACACAACTAGTAATTGTCGTTTGGAATTTAAATATAGACAGTCTGGCCCAGAACATACATTCTAAAACTCAATGCTGAATAATCTAGTCATGATTTATTTGATGTTTTCATACTAAACTAATTCCATGTGCCCAATAGTATCCCAAATTTAAACTTAATGAGCAAAATAGTAAGGTAAAAATAAGTAAAATCCAAATAAAATGAACATAAAACACATTTTGACAAAATTTCACTTAGTGACCCTAATGTGGCATTTACTTTTTTCCATTAGAAACTACTGTAGTCATTTAAAGTAAACAATAATAGTAGTTTAAAAGTGACAAAGACCAGAGATGATATGAATCTCCAAGATATATAACCTTGGGGCAAAGTGACTAAGTAGAGAAACTCTACATAGGATAGGCTACATTAAAGATACTAACCATACTCACTTTGAATTGTTAAATATCACATTTTATAACTGAACACTTACATATCTAAATTAATCACACCACGGATGTTTCTTTAAAATCCTTAAAATGTGAACTTCTACATACATATACTGTATACTAAACTAATTGTTTTTAAGTCCATGTAAAAATAATCTGAGACTCTCTGTATACTTGCTTTATTTATTCATATTTAATAATTCTCTTGTTAATTATAGTGATAGAAAATGAATTAAGCAATAACCTTTTAATGAAATACATCCATGTTTAACAGCCCCTCTGTATTTTCTCTTGTTATATGTGTGTGTATATATATGTGCATATATGTGTATTAAATATATATATATACATATACAAAACACACGGTCGTTTAACAAATAAAAACTATTGAGTAAATTTATACAGTGCACACAAAAATAAAATACCCCCAAATTTCCATGGTTTAAGGTTTTAAATATTGTATCAAAAAGGCAGTGTTATGTGTTTTGTCCAGAAATCATTGAAATCTCACACGCTGTAATGCTTTTACATACTCTCTTCTCTCAATTTCTTTTCACCCACGACACTCCAGAGTGAGGAAGAGAGGGAGGAGGCGAGAGAGAATGCTACATCAGTACAGGAAAGAAGAGAAATACCAATATACAAAACTGCCATCCCAGGACAAAAACAGATAAGGTGCTAGAACTTTTTCAGAACATTATTAACTAGTATTCATGCAACATCAACCAATTAGCCATCCAGATGTTTCCCATCTGGATATCTGACATACTGAAAAGATTCCATTTGGCTCACATTTTTTCCACATTAAAAACAGCTGTTAATAGCAAAGACCCTGAAACATCTTATTAACTATACTTTCACCATGAAGTTGCAAAGCAGATTATATCAACATCAATATAATTAAATCCTTAATATTGTAAAAAATATATTCTTTACTTCATGCCAATAGATTTGGTTTTATTATTGTTACCATTGCTTTCTTACCTGGTCTTCTCTTAACATAGCTTGCTCTTCAAATTTACCCTAAAAGTGTAAGAAGGGGGAAACAAGACAACTTATTAAGAAAACAAGCCAAAAAGTAAATAAAATTTAAAAATGAGGTTACAATAAAGATAAAATAAAATGCGGCATTCCAAATATTTCAGTACTGTATCTATTATACTTACACATATATTAATATTATCAGTCTATGCAATAATCTACAACCCTGAGACTATATTCAAATTCAATAAACATTTTAAAATACTAAAATGCTTACATTCTGAGAAAAATTAAAAATATCTGCAGCTGACAAAAATTCCACCTCCAGCTTTTGACATCTCTAAGATTACTGTTCCTGCTCTTGAAATGCTATGTATATGTGTTTAATTCCCTCTCCCAAACCCAGATACAATTCACCTGAGTATGGAGACGTGAACCCTTGGTAATATTATCTCTCAAAAAAAGAAAAACATAATTGTATTCCTGATTCAAATGTAAAAAAAAAAAAAAACTATTTAGAAGTAACAGGAAGCATTGGGAGACTGACCGTGTCATCTTATAGTTAGCAAGTAGTATTGAAAGAAGGGAATGGTAGGCATAGTCAGGCACATATCTTGCTATTAATAGAATGACATTTCCAGCAGCTGTCCAAATAGTTCAAGTCCCCCATCACAACTGTAACTTACCTCAGAGTCTATAAAATTAACCAGCCATCAATTCTGGAATTTAAATAGCTATGAATATTTGGAAAAGTTTCTACTCTATAGGATATATGAGTGATAAATTACCTAGTAAGATAATATGTTTTCTTTGTTCTCAATACAGTTTTCTACTTGGAACCAGATATTTATTCAAATACTTGATCAGGCATTAGTTTTTGCTATTAAATATGTTTGAGCTTTACATTAGACTTTAATTTCTATTAATAGGATTAGAAAAATCAGTTGTAGAAGAAAGTCCAAAATAAAGGTTAATTTAGGCTGTATAATGATTTCAGAATTCTTGCAAAATGTTAAAGAAAAGGATAGAAAAATGAAGATTAATCATAAGGGTAAAATGGTACTTAATACATTATAATTACATGTGGAAATAAACATTATCAAGGTCTGTAATATGTATAAGTGAAAATTTTATATTGAAATTAAAATTAATAATTGTGCATAATTATTATATACTAATTTAAGAAGTAAAGAATGAGCATAATGCAACTAATTTGCTTTAGGAGAAACTGATTAAGTATTTAAAAGCAAAGATTTTAAATATATTTTAATATAATGGCAAAGAATGAAAAGAGGATCAATAACATGATATAAAGAATTAAAAGAATATTAAAAAGCAAAATGTGTAATGTTTTATAACATGAAATAAGTCATAACTACAGTATCAAAGAAAGCATAGCAAGACTATGTATGACTTACATCAATGAGTAATTTTAACAAATTTGTTTTCATATGTAGGTTTTTCTTCCCACTACACTTAGGTGTTTTGTTCATTTTAATGTTTGTTTCTCAAAATTTTCCATTCATTAACATATTGCTATAGGATACTCAGTAAACAAATAATGTTAGGATTTTTTCTATTAAATGTCTTTGAAGCTGTTGAAATCTAACTTTATTGTACTGGGAAAGTAAAAAGATCAAATGACATTTCAATGAAAACTAAGCACATGCTAGAAAACGTGTATAAGCCTGATATGTGAAACACTTTTAACTGTGTTCTTAGATAGCTTTCAACGCTAAACTCAGTGGTGGTAAATTAAATTGAATAAAGTTGAATCTTGAGATCCAAGTCAGTTACTAATCTTTCCTTCCACTTGCTGAGCTGTGAACCATCTGTTTTGTCATCATCTAAATCACATTCCATTCTTCTAACATAGTTAAAATTTATAACCATTTGTCATAGCAACTTGGGACTTAGCAATGGAGTATGTTTTAAGGAACACTGGGCAGTAATCTTCACGTTTTACAGTATTGAGTGGGAGAAAGAATAGACTCAGTATCTTAAAATACTCCTTCTCTGACTGATTTAACCAGAAATATTTAGTGTGTTTTATTAAATACATCTACCATCAATGTAAAGGAACAAAGTTTTTTAGCCTTTGACCTAGTAACGGAAGATGAGAAATACAACAAAATAAAAAGTTTAAATGTCTAATATTTTACTAAAAATTTCCAAATGTATCAAATAGCATACAAAACTGGCTAATAGTGGCAGGGTAGAAACAATTATTTTATTTTTATAGTTTCCAAAAATTCTCAACAATATACAAATGTACACAAATATAATAACTCATAGCTTATGACATTTTTCTGTACTGCAATAAGCGACAGAATTACTATAAAGTGATGTATTCTGCCTCATATCTGAGCATTAACTACATTTTGGATTGAATTAAACAGTAAATACAGAAACATTAAAATAGTTGAGTAGAAAACTCAACTATTTACCATTACAATGTAGGTATTTTTAATATAATTCTCATTTTTTTCTATTTTTTTCTGGCTTTGAAGAACATTTTTTATTGATTTTATGGAAAACATGTTTTTTATTAGAATTGATGATCAATTATAATTTTTGCAAAAATTACACAAACTTTCTAAATTTAAGTAGTAGTAATTATGGTGATTTTTGATACAAAGATACTTTATCCTACTGTTCCATTCCAGAAAATGAAACTTTACTTCTCTGATATTAGACCTTTTCACAGAGCCATATTCCTCCTTACAATAATATTACTGCATCACTATGATATGCAATTATTTTCACAGGAATTAAAATTTAATTATATAACATGTAATTTTCAATAGCTGAATGGTATAAAACCAAAATGAAAACCCACTGATGCGTATCCAAACCAATTTATTATGTTCACACTGTAAAATGCATGTGTACCCATAAACATAGACTGATAGCATCAGTAATCTATTGCTTATTGTGATACTGTCCTTGCTTACGATTGTCCCTTGCAATTAACTTAAGTGGAAAATTATTTGAGGCAAGATCTTACATGTCCCAGGCTGGTCGTAAACTTGCTTGGCAGAAATGGCTGGCTTTGAACTCCTTATCCTTTTATTCTAGTCTCATAGTTTTGAGATTATAAGTATGTTTGACCATACAAAACATAATTTAAGAATCTTTTAAAACAGTGTATTATTTATTCTTTGTGGAATATAAAGCACTAGAACAGCATATAGGATAACATGTTTTCTTTGTTAGTGGTAAATTAACAACTACTAAGCAATGGTGAAATTTTATTTCAATGATAGTATTTTAAATTCAATAACATATAGCCTACACTACTGGACAGTCAAACAAAATAACTTTACTAAGAGAAGCTTACAACAAAATAAACACACAGACATGAAACATTTATAAAACATAAAATTATTAATGTTCAAAAGTCCTGATATAGCTCAATAAAGCTGAGGGAAGAATTAATATATGCTTTCCAGTAATGTATTTTGTACTTTCCTTAAACGTAAACACAATGTTAGGGGTGAGTAACTTTATAATCTAATCATTAAGTTCAGTTTAAGGCTGAGAAATCATAGAATTTCACTACTAGGATACATTAGATAATTGTTAGTTGTGTTAAAAAAAACTAATACTGTTAATGTTTGTCATGAGAAAATATTTTTAAAATAGTATTTAAACAAGAACTTGTACTGTTGATGTAATTTCCATTATAAATTTTACATGAAGAAAGTAGTGTTAGTCAAACTTGGCATAAAGTATAATGAAGACCTTTATAATTGACCAAATCAGTTCATTGAGGCAACTTGCAAGGATGCACATGTTATTTTCTGGTGAGTAGTCACTGTTGACTATCTAACTAAATGAGATACAACATGTAATTAATTTTACATACTACTGAATTCATTATTCTAACTAGAATAGGAAGAAAATTGTTTAAAAAATAAGTTTATATTTAAGAGAGATAAAATTCATCCCATATGATGGCATATTAAAATCTATTTAAAGTTGATTTATTAGAATCAAAGTATTTTTAAACCTGCTCAATGAAAACTTGGGGAATCATTTAAATTACTCCAGTAAAAAATAGGCCCTCACCAAATAATAGCTGATGGATAAATATATTTTACCATGAATAACGCACTCTATTAATAAGATATCCAGTTTTTATCTTTTTAAAACAGCACTACTTTTTTAGTTGTCATTATAAAACAGTAATTCTAATTCTAGGTGAGGAGACAACTATCTAGAGCACGATGTGCAATTTTGCAATTTGAAAAGAAATGTCCCATATGGGTGTAAAAGGATATTCCTAGAAGATACATGTTATATATTAAAAATCTCAGGGCCAAGCACAATTACTCTTCCTGTGAGTTTTAGGTCCCTGAAGCCTCAAATGGTCTATTGCTATTGCTCTTGTTTACCATCATAACTAGTTGTTAAGACTCTAATACTGAAGACATATAATACTATGGTTGCAGAACAGAGACAGCTAAGTTGAACTGAACAGAAATCTATCTCCTTGGTGGCTAGTTTGCATAGTACTTGGAAGTGCTATTTGGAGCTTCTGGGGTAGAAAACATCTACAGCCTTATCCAACACTGGACACTCTATGTTGCAACAACAACCTTGCAGTAAGACATCTCCATTGGTGCAATAGCAGAAAACATTTTTGTAGAAGTAACAACTAGCTATTCTCTTGACTTTATTTGATGTCTGGTCTGCAGGAAGGAACTTATGCCTGGCACTATAAAAATTGTTAAAAAAAAAAAAAGTATTACTAAGCAAACTACAGTTCCTAAGGGAAAACCTATTGATGTTTTTCCAAAGAGTCATGATGTCAAACACCATTCTAAATATTTATGTTCATATCCATAGATCTATGCTTCTCTAAGACTTCATCAAAGAAATTTATTGTATAGGGTAATGATTAATACTCAGATTTATCACTTCAAAATACTGAGCATATGTAACTGAAATTATTAGCTGTTGATGGAACATCTCTATTAGCATGTCCCAAAGGCTCTGGAAACATCACCAAAAAGGGAAAGAAAGAATTTAAAAGTCAGGTAATGTACAGAAATATTGTGAAAGGCTGGCTTCTGGATATGGCATGATTGATAAATGGTTACCTGCACAAGACATCGACAATATTAGGAGATCATCATAGAGGGGCAAGAAGTTCTTGATGACATTCCTAATTAAGGAACTAATGGCACTTGATGGGTGTTGAGGGGTGGAGAGACACTTTTCTTTGGGAGTGTGGCCATTTGTTGGTTGTTCATGCTACAGTGGATGACTCAACACAGATGTACATATAATCAGAAATAAGTTGAGTTAATGGGTTATGAATTTTAAAAAAGACATGAAGTTTGGAGGAGATGAAAACTGGAGAGAAGGGAGGGAGGACATAAAGGGAGAAAGCAAAAGATTAATATGATCAAGATGTATTGCATATATGTATGAAATTTTCCAAAAAATTTAGAAATCAACAATTACTTCAAACAGAACCATAATTCAAATACAGAGAGGAAACTGTCCACAGAGCACTTAAACACAACAGTCAGTTCATGGCACTCATAACTGAAAACTGGAAAGATACAAAAACGGAGATTTATTTTAGACCATGCTTCAGACAGAAAGTAATATTCTTGCTTCTAATTCATCTTTTTTTTTAAGTAGGAAGACTAGCAATCCAGAAAGAAACCCCTCATCTCACCTTTTGACGAATACGAGAAACTGCTTTTAGCAATATATCCTGATGGTCAGTGCGGACTATGCCAAGTTCCTTAAGTTGTTTCCTGGTGATGTTTAGTAACCTCTCTCCATTGATTTCTGCACTTTCAAAGATTTCTCCGTATACAAGAAAACTATAATCCAACTCTGTGGAAGAAAAGAGGTAGAAATGTTAAGGAAACTTGCCCTTATAAAGTAACCATGCAATTCTACTAACATAAAATTATTTAATTTTTTTCATTATAAGTAAAGGAATCATTTGCACTTTGCACTCCAAGACTCTAACTATGATAATTTTAGTTTGACAGGTTTAAGAGGGTCACAATTTTGCAGATGGTTAGAGAAATACTTAAAGACAAAACTTAATTTTAGAAAGAACTGTCAAATATCAAAATACAATCAAATTATAAATGAACTAAGATTTATAATCTATTAAATGTGTAAGACATAATTGAATTAAGATTAAATGTGTTTTTGATTGAGACTCCATTGATACTTGGAATTATAAACTATTACTTTTTGTAGTTAATTAACATTATCTTAGTTACACTCTGCTTATACCACAAATATCATAAGATAAATTTTATCTTTTCAAATATAAAAAATAAAATCTAGAGACTTAAAAAAAACAGTTAACAAAAATGAACTATTCATAAAGATACAAATTAGACAAACTGCTTCATAATAATAGTGAAATTTTTCCAAAATTTATTACATATGAAATTAGTGAAGTACAGCTTTCTTAGCCTAGATCTATATAAACAGAAGCAAAATTATGGTAAATAAAGAGGATTATGTAAAATATGATAGCGACAATAAACTAAGAGGACAAGACATGAAAAGTTGCTGAGCTGAGTGTGTGAAAACATGAGAAGTGTTAAAATGTGTTTTTTTTGGTCTTGGTCAGCCAGAAGCCCAGACTCACAGACCCTGGAGCCCTAGACCTCTTAGCAGCCTGCTGCTGTTCAGGCTCCCAGAAATGACGCAGACGCTTATATTAACTTTATGCTGTTTGATCTATGGTTTAGGCACCTTGTTAGCTAGCTTTTGTTATCTTAACTCAACTCATTTTCATTAATCTGTCTGCCACGTGATCCGTGGCTCACCTGTGTTTTTTACATGTTGCTCCTTTGGGCTTCTGGCTCCTTCTGTCTCTGACTCTGCCCTGCTCCTCCTACCTATTCTGATTCCTCCTACTACTTTTTCTATGGTGCCTGTCATGGGCCAAAACAGCTCCTTTATTTAAAGATTGAGATTCACAGCATACAGAAAGGCATTCCCACATCATTTCCCCCTTTCTGTCTAATAAAAAAGGAAGGCTTTAATTTTAACATAGAAAAAATACATATAACAAAATAGCTATTAAGCAAGAATTATAGTTGCAATATCTAGTCTATTTGTATTTAGCAAAATTAAAGAAAATACTCTATCATCTACCTTATCTTTATGAATCTAAAGTTTCATATCCCATATACCTTTTAAATGACTAAGAAAAACTATAAATATAACTATTAATCTTCAACTACATCATAGACTACAGAAGGATATATTTACCTAAGTAAACCAGAAGTGCAAGCAACTTCCAAAATCTAGAAATGACAGAGATGACACCTATCTGCCTGGACAGTCACCCAAAGTTCCTTTATAAAGTTAGGGCATCCATCTTCAGCCTACAGGCTGAGAGTCTCTTTTCATTTTAGTCAAGCAAGAAATCTGCTCTGCCCATTTTGGTATAGTTTATCAGTCACTTTTCCTCAAGTCCTGAAGAATGTCTGACAGTTTTCTCTTTAAAGCAGGAACTTGAATGACCATCTTGGCTTGTTCTGCCAAAGTTTAGGGGTCACCTTCTTATGGAACCTGCATGTCCAGTTTAAACAGCATACTGTCAAGCAGTCAATATAAGAACAGGTTCTTGTCCAGTGGCTAACCGATGCCACAAAGAAAGTAGACTCTATATGGAGTTTCTTCGATGCCCATTTTTCTCTTTAAGTAAATTGATGTTGCCAGGAGCAGATCTGTCTCACTGTCCAGAAAAGTCTAAGTTCTTAAAATATTTTAAATGCCATATTCTGTAGGTCTTAGAAGTGTTTGAAGATCACCTATATAATTGAATTACATCATTGTATACCTAAAAATCTAACTAACATGCATTTCTTAATTATACATTATAATTTTAAATCAGTTACATAAACATCATATGGTAAACAAGAGTAGAAAAATACATTCAGCATAACAAAACTGACCTTAAATTTATAATCAATAAACCAAAGTCCATACCAATGCAAAACATTTTGAGATTAACAGCTGATTTCCTGATCTAAGCAAATTCAATAATCTAACTTTTTAAAAAATTATTCATATACCATATTGGACACCATCTGTTACAATATAGTTTTTTAGTTTCAGTCAGCCAGAGGCCCAGACACTCAGACCCTGTATCCCTAGACCTCTTAGCTGCCTGCCACTGTTCATGCCCCCAAAATGACTCAGACACTTATATTAACTTTATACTGTTTGGCCTATGGTTTAGACACCTTGCTAAGAAACTTTTTTTTACCTTAACTCAACCCATTTTCATTAATCTGTCTGCCACATGATCCGTGGCTCACCTGTGTTCTTTACATGTTGCTCCTTTGGGCTTCTGGCTCCTTCTGTCTCTGACTCTGCCCTGCTCCTCCTACCTATTCTAATTCCTCCTCCTACTTTTTCTATAGTGCCTGTCATAGGCCAAAACAACTCCTTTATTTAAAGATTACTATTCACAACATACAAAAAGACAGTCCCACATCAGAGAAGATTTATAAAGTATAGATTTATACATTTTATCCATGTAATAGAATTATAATGTAAAACTTCAAAATTAACTTATAAAGTTACTTATTTACAAAATTACTTATTAAGTTATATAAAACTTAGCATTAAAATTTTCTTGAAATACAATATGATTTATACAGATTCTTTTTATTTGCTTTTTATAAAATTATTAGGCCAAGCTAACATTCACATTCATATCTTTAGGTGATTTACTAATTGAATAATATAAAGATTTTATAAAAAAATATTTAAATTGCTTTGCTTTTCCAATCTTGTTAAGTAGTTTCCAAGAATGTATTTCTTTGTACTGATATGCTAATTAAAATCATGTTTGCATTCTTAATAATTGAAGGAAAACATCTTAATATCTTCTATCAGTATATTCAATTTCATTTTTACTTCAATATATATGTTAAATATATATGGCTATATTGCTTTTATTTTGAAGTTTTATAATTCTATTACTGCATATTCAGGACATTCTTCTATGTTAGTCACAAATTAGTAATTGTTGTCTTGGCACTTCAAATATAAATAGTGAAGCTACCTGTCAAAAGTTAACATTCCTAAACGTGGACATTCAGATGTCCATTTTCCCACCTTTGTACTTAGAATACAACTTCTTTGTTCTATACTAGAAAATAACCAGAATTATTCAGATAGGAAAATGTAACATCTCTAATCTTGAAGGTCACTGATCTCAATATATTTATAAGTTTACATCTTTTCATTAAGGTATGAAACTTAAGCCATTTTATTTTGGAAGACTACATAATATATGAGTTAATAAAACAATTTAAAAACATCAGAAAGAAGAAATTGTCAAAAATGAAAGCTAAATTCTCCAGGTAATCTTTTTATAGGTTATAAAAGAATTATTAAAAACTTATTTCATTATGATCACTAAATATGATGAAGAGATTAAAAATAATATTTTATGTTTACAGTCTAGTGGAAAAACCATTAAGGTGTATATATTTTTGTCCAATATAATCATATACATATTCTTAATATTTTTGTGCTCATATAAAATTGAAATTGCACTCACAATCTAGAATGATACCCTTATCTGGACAGAATTTTGTTTTTCTTTATACTTGATGAATATTACTGGACAAATTGTAAATGTGAAGCCATAGCAGATATTTGTATTAGAATATAATATATCAACAAGATTGTAAGAATAAAGGAATTATGCCATAAATAGATAAAATATTCTATAGATGAGTAAATTTTTGTACTTCAGATAGAGTAGTTTATTTTTTTCCACATGGTAGAATTGTTTACCTTTCCTTTTACAAACTATTTTATTGAAATATCATAGGAAACTATATAAATGAGATAAAACATTTAAACTTAGAACAGGATTGACAGATCTATCAATCTATAACCTATTTGGATCACTTAAGTGTGAACAAAGCAAATATGTTCTGTTTGGGTGTTTATATGCAATCATTTGATCTATTAACTAACATATCTCTGATTAACATATTTCTAGCTATGTCTAATTCTTTATGCAAGAATGAAGACTGAATTAGCGAAGCATGGTTTTGAATAATAAAATCAATCTCAAATATTCAAGTGGACTTTCCATATGAAGAAAAAACATGTTTAAATTTCCACATTACAAAGGAACTTTGGGTGACTGTACAGGCAGACAGGTGGCATCTGTATCATTTCTAGATTTTGAGAGTTGCTTGCACTTCCTGTATACTCAAGTTACATTATATTCTTCTGTGGCCTTTGATGTAGTTGAAGATTAGATAGTTATAGTTATTAGTTTTTCTTATTTTAAAAGGTGTATTAGATATGAAATTTTAGACTCACAAAAATAAGGTAAATGATAGAATATTCTCTTTATTTTTTTAAGTACAGACTAGACATTGTAACTTTAATTCTTGCTTGATAGCTGTTTTGTTATATGTGATTTTGCTATGTTGAAAACAAAATCTTCACTTTTGATTAGACATAAAAGAGGAAGTGATGTGGGATGTTTATATGCCATGAATAAAGGACTGTTTTGGCTATGGCAGACACCTTAGAAGAAGTAGGTGGGGAAATCAGAGCACAGGTAGAAGGAAGGTAAAGTCGAATGAGATGTGATCCAGCACTCAGGATGCACAATGTAATGAAATGGATAAGCCACAGTCCATGTGGCAGGACATATTAGTGGAAATGGGTTGAATTAAGATGAAAGAGCTAGCTATCACTATGCCTAAGCCATAGGCCTAACAGCATGAAATTAAAAATAATTCCACAGTCAATCAGTATACCACTTCAAAGCAACAACATCCATTAAAGGCAGAAAGTTCCCTTATGGTATCTGTCATGCAAGGTTCCAGATTATAAAACCATCCGTATTTTGATATGCTTCTCACAGCCATATTTACAATACTTAAATTACTAGCAGAAATAAAAAATATAATCATATACAATGCTATCATTGTAAACATGTATATTTTTCAATATGATTCCCATGGCACATACTCACACTTGCTTAGAAATTGCATTTATGTCTTATGTCACTTTTTCCAAAGAGCTTTCTAACAATAATATTTATTCACAAGTTACATGATCAGTACTGACCTTTAAAATTATTTTTATGTATATGTATGCATGTATGCACATATGAATGCACACATGCCTATGGTTCCCTGAAGCCCAAAGAGGGTGTCAAACTCCTGGAGCTAGAGTTATAGGAGGAGATGAGTCACTCAGTATAAGTGTTGGTAATAGAACTCCAGTCCTCTATGTCTTCTACAAGAGGAGCAAATGCTCTTTACTGTCAAGCAACTTTATAGTTTGGTATTATTTTTAAATGTTTTCTTTTGTATCGCTGCACATGTTTATGTGTAAATTTTAATTCTAATTTCCTAAATTTCCAAGTAATTTATATACTACTACCACTTTCCTAAACCAGTAAAATTCCAACTGCATTCTAAATACCATGCCTTGTATCCATAAATGACTGCACCTCTCATCTATCATCAGAGATGCTTCTTTATTTTATTTTGCAAAAGATGGAACCAATTCAGGATGATATCTGCCCCAAATACAGATAACATAGTAATATAGGGTATTCATCTCCAATGGATACATCTACAATATAATCCCTAAACATAAGGCTCAGGGAATACTTCAGAAGAAGAGGCATAAAGACTGTAAGAGCCAAATAATAACAACATCTACTATTAAATACTGTCTTCTAGATTATAAGAACCTAAGAACCATGGCATTTCCTACTACATTTCAAGAAGTTAAACTCATAAAGTCTTAACAATATGGTAACATGGAGTTAAGCTCGTGAAAGTTTAACAATATAGTGGCACAATGACAGTTTATAACCATCATGAATATGGAAAAATTTCACAAGGCCTTATCCCTAAATGAAGAGCTAGAGGAAATCAATAGTTGCTAAAACTGAAAGAATCAGTTAAATGTCTCTAGAATTTGAATTCATTAGAAATACATCTAGTAAATAATAAAATATATGTCACAAATAAAATTTATATGATTGTTATAGAACTAAATCTTTAAATGGAGAAAAAGACTGAATTTGTCCTCACAATAAGTTAAAGACGTAGGCGCAAGTATATACTTCAGTATATATTTAGTGATGTAGACACTTGAGTATATACACTGAACATTCATATTTTCCATGTAAGCGCTTCTCTTTAGAAGAGAGATCATAAACAAATATGACCTTTTTTAAAAATTACTAAAAATAGTTTTACCAATGTACTTGTAATATCTGTATAATATTGTGTATGATACCTAACAGTTGCCTAAAATACTTTTGTTTCTGCAAGATGTTTTCTAAACTATTTTTTTCTAAATGATTTGATCAGAAGTATGGGTGGCAAATACAAAAACTGTCCTTTTCTATTATTCCTGTGTTAGATACATTAATTGATCACAACTCCTTTTCTTAAGATTTAACCATAAAACATTTAAATTTAAAGAAAATTCTGTTCTTCTCCTTATATTACATGATTTCTCTCACAAGAATAATTGTATTTCATACCAATATTTATACACAATATTCCTTTTAAGAAATTCTAGTTAAGTTCATAAACATTTAGATAATACCTTTGTAGTAAAATTGTACATTTCATAGGAACTAACTGTTAACATTGCTAGAAAAGTTAAAGACGTATATGATATTGACTAGGGAAATGACTCAGTAGGTTGTAGCATTTGCTGTTAAAAAATGTTCTAGTTGCAAATCTCCAGCACCCACATAAACTCAGGGAATGGCTGGGCCTATGTCATTAACCAAACATTGTTGCAGAATAGAGACAGGTAGATCCTGTGAGGTTGCTGGCCACAAGCCTTAACTGAAATGGCTAGCCTCTGGTGAACATATAGAAGACACATATGTAGGGGATTGTATTGTTTCATGGTAAATAATTGTCCCACCCACTGGTTTAATAAAAAGCACTGATTGGCCAAAGGCAGGCAGGAAGTGTGGGTGGGGCTACCAGACTAAGACAAACTCTGAGAACAGGAAGCACAGGGCAGAATGCCAGAGAGAAGCCAGAAGGACAACTATGCTGCTCTAAGAAAAGGTACTGAGCCCCAAGGCTGAACAGGATGAGTCATTGGTTAGATGAAGGGTAGAGAACTAGCAAGTTATATGCCTGGTCCTGAGGCTGATCAGCCTAAAACTATTGAAAGCATCTGTGTGTCTCTGTGGGACTGCGGGTATGCAGGTCTGCGGGCCTAGACCTTGAGGTTAGGCCAGAAAGTCCAGGCCAGAAACCTCCTACTACACACATACTATTCTCTTTAGTCCTGTACATATGCAAGCACAAGTACATGCACCTGTACATACACTGCGACCCCCCCCACACACAAATCCCTGGACATATACTGCATCTGTACAAACACTGTATACACTGTATATACAATACAATGCACAATATACACTGTATATTCAAGTGCGTGCACGTGTGTGTGTGTGTGTGTGTGTGTGTGTGTGTGTGTGTGTGTGTGTATGTGTGTGTGTGTGTGTGTGTGTCACTAAGGTCATATTACAATTAACCAACTTGCTGGTGCTAATTTAATATTTCTCTTTTAAGTTACAACTTAATGCAGTTGTTCTCAAACTTTAACTTATATCAGAATTCCTCAGAGAAACTGAGTGTTCTGGTATGATACTGTAATTCCAGCACTCAGAAACTGAGGCAATAAGATTATGAGTTCATGACAGGTCTGTGCTTAATAGTAATTTTCAGATGATTCTATAGAATAAACTACAATCCTATTTCAAAAATAACTAGAATAAATTACGATACTATTTAAAAATAACTAGTTAAAGGCCAGGAATCCATCTGAAGTAGAGGAAATGCTCTATCACTGCCTTAAAAATATATTCATTTATTAATAAACCAATCTACAAAAAACTGACTTAGCAACTACCATACTGTGTTAAGTACTGTGGGGCATTCTAGAAAAGCAAAGGATAATCTTTAAGAAACAAATAACTGTTTCAAAAATTTACCATCTACACTAATAATCTAACATTGAAAATCAGAAGCCAAGAAATGTCATATCCCAGATCAAACATAAATATTTGCAAACCACAAATTGCTCAAAGTCTGTGCATTTGGGGGACATAATTGCTGAATGAAGGTCAGGAGATTGTCTTTTTCACATACATTTGTTATTTTCTGCTATGGGAACTATCTTAATCCAATGAAAGGAATACTAAACACTAACTAGTTAGTATGTGAGTAGTAACTGCCAGCCTTATGAAGGTAAATAACAATGGTTCTTTCAGAATGCTATTTCAAGTTATGGAAGCAGAACATTATGTATTAATTCAGGTGAACTTCATTGGTCTTAATCTGGCAATGTGAAATTGCCACTATGTATATTATCTCAATGATGATCCACTTCAACCAACTATTTCTGACAATTCCACTTTCAGTAAAGGAATCGAAGGATTCATCAAGAAAATTATTCAGCATATTTTCCTGAAGTGCAATGGAAGAATTAAAATGTCTATCAAGTTCTTAGTGAATTCTGGCAGTGTTTCAATACAGTGACCAGGATACAAAGAACTGCATCTAAAAAGAGATTCATTATCCTATTTTCAATGCCACAAATAATCATTTACTAACAATTTCTGTTCAGCAGTTTATATAAACTCATAAAAGAGACAAAATTGTATGGTTTTGTACAGCTGAAATTCAATTATTAAATTTTTTATATTACTTTTATCATAAATCTCAGCACTTTCAGGAGAAAATAGAAAAATTTCTTTTTCTAAGTACTGTGAATGTGGTACAACAAAATTCCTTAATTTATGGCATATTAAATTGATTCCTGATTCTTGTTTGTTTCAAAGCTGTTTCTTTCAATCTTGAACATATATATATATATATATATATATATTATAATTTAAGAAAGGTTTTTTCCCATGTAGAGACCCCTGCTCTCCCTACCTTCCCTTCTCCAAGTCCCTTCTAGTCCCCCCTTAGCCCCCTCCAGTCCCATCACCCCACCCATTCCCAAAGAAGGGTAAGGAGTCCTAAGGTAGGTCAGTTGAGTCTGGTGTATCCATTTGAGGTAGATCCTATTTCCTCATCCCAGAATTAGGGTTGGGTTAGGTGAACTTATGTAGGGAATGGGCACAGGAACATAGTCTGATCCTATCACAAGGGCACCTACATACATAAAAGAAATACTACTAAAACTTAAATCTCATTACTACTGAGAGGCTTCAATACCCCACTTTCAACAATGGATAGGTATACCAGACAAACTTAACAGAGAAATAATGGATCTAACATATGTTACAACTCAAATAAGCTTAATAAATATATACAGAACTGTATTTATGTTTTCGTCTTGTGATTATTTCACTTCATGCTCCAATTAAATATAATAAGTATAGCCTTCACTGGTACAACCTCATTAAACTGATAATTGCCTCAAAAAGTCAAACCACTCAAATCTCTATTCAGATGCCAGAAAAAATGTATTTTACTTCCTTTATTTTTTCCTTCTTTCTTTCTTCCCTGCCTTCCTTCATTTTTCTTCTGTGGAGGTTTCACAAATATTAAATGGATAAAGTGGCCATCACAGACTTTTATGAAGTTAAAAGTGACAGCTTTATTTGTTTTTATTTTCTGATTTGTATCTTTCCCTCTCCCTCTCCCTCTCCCCTCACTCTATATATGTATTATTCATATAATCAATTATATGAATTTTCTCTTTTTTATATGTTAAATGATGACATGAAAAGATAAGTCTGTGGATGAGAACAAAGATGCCAAAACACTATAATCACTATAGCAAAATGTTGATTTTTTTTGCTAAAAAAAAAAAATGCTTAGTTCTAAACTGCTATAGTAAAATGTTTATTCTTTGCTTTAAAAAAAGTGCTTAGTTCTAGAGGTTACAGGACAAAATTTTTAAAATAAAATTCTAGTTGGTCAAGATCACGTATTCAGTGTTCCTGACATGTATGTCTTCCATCACAATATAATTGGTAGACTAGATACAGTTTTATTCATTATATAGCACTATATATATATGTGTATTTCCTTTTGATATAATCAAGTCAATTCTTTTAGGTTCAGAATAAATGAATATAATTTTAATCATATGTCCAGAGGACTTGTATATCTCACATTTTAAAGTGGCTTTATGAAACATAAACTGATACTTTTAAATATAATACTCATGCACAATTTCTAAGCTTAGACATCTATTACTACTATTGTAAAAGGGGCTCAAAGTTTCGGAATTAAGTAAGATATTGAATCTTTAAGTATTATAAACAAAGAAAAGTTATATCTTAACAAAAATATCCATTAATGGAATTTGAATGTTCCTTCATAAGGTTTTACAAAACTATCTTTTTACTAAGAAACTATAGCATACCACATATATCCTTTTGGATATAGAAAATATTACTATTTCAATATCAATACTTCATAAAAGGCATTCTAAAGTAAATGAAACATTAGTTAAATTTGACATTACCACTGAAGCAAGCAACACAAGAATGATATGGTAAGATAATTGAAAAATTATGACATGTTAAACATTATAAAAGTATGGTTATTGGAAAAGAATAAAAATGGATTATAGTAGTCAAATCATTTTTTACTCACAGTAAAAAGAGTAGAGTGATGGTAGTATTATTTTCATTAGTAAAATGAATAAAGTCATTTTAAAATCAAATATTTAGAATTACATTTTCTCTAATTTATACATATTTATATAAATACAAGTATCACCAAAACAATCCTGAACAACAAGAAAGAATTACTAGTGATATCAGCATTCCAAGTTTTAAGTTATACTCTACTATAATAGTAATAATTTCACGAAACTGGCATAAAACAAACAACACTGAAAAGAATACAATGAAGAATCTAAAAACAAGTTGATACATTTTTAAGTCACTTTATTTTTATTAATTAAATTCATTCATTTATTTTATATACCAATAAGTTTCCCTTCCCTCTTCTCTTCCTATCTCTCCCCAATCCCCCAATCCACTCCTTCTGTTTCTGTTTAGAAAGTAGCAGGCCTCTCATGGCTATCAACAAAGCATAGCATATCAAGTTGAAGTAGGACTAAGCTTCCCCCCTTGTTTTATGGCTGTACAAGGTAACTCAGTATAAGGAATAGGTTCCTGGAAGCCAGCCAAAGTGGTAGGGATAGCACCTGCTCCCACTGTTAAAGAGTTCCAAAAGTACACTAAAAGATGCAAACAATATTGGAGAGAAGGCAGTATTTCAGCAAATATTACTTATCAAACATGATAGCTTTGTGTAGAATAATTAAAAATTTCCCTTAGCTCTCACATCATTAAATGGATCAAGGTCCTCAATAAATGACTTGATACCCTGTGTCTTATAAAGTAAAAATCATGAAATATATTTTAACTCATTAACACAAAAAATATAACCATGAACCTCATAGCTTAGACATTTAAACTGGTTAGTTTTCATTGTACTTGAAGATACTATGTATGATACAACAAGAAAAAAAGCAATCATCAATCTCATCTAGTTATGAACTCTGTGAACTACAAAAATGACTTGGTGCAATAGTGGAATGGACATCATGATATTAATTAATCTATAACTGGAACCATTATGGACCAAGAACCTATGGCCAAACACATTATAGGAGCTAGGAGACGATTTACTACTATTATTATGGTAAAAGAACATAGTATTAAACTAAGTCTTAATGACTTATTTTATGCCCATAGATGTATATATTTCTTAATCTCATCAGAGAAGCAAAAATTAACTGTAGATGATGGTTAACAAAGAGGCCCACAACTTGCTAATATGAAGAGAACAAAAGACTATGTAATACTCAGCCCCAAACAAAACTTGGATGCCATACCTTCTCCTCCAAAGACTTGGGTATCATTGAAGAAGAGGGAGTAGAATTGAGATCTACAGATGTTTTATGATTACAAAGAAACCATGTCATCTGGACACAGCAGAGCAAGTACATACGTGAACTCACAATGGTTCTGACAGTATGCAGAACATCTGGGCAAGTCCAAGCCTGTATAAGTTTCAGTAAGAAGAAGCTAGTTGGTCATATGGTTTTACTTTTATTGGGAGATCTATTGGCAACTATCTATTTCTGGAAAAGGAAGGAACAGTTGTCCCTAAAAGTGTGGTCCCCGATAAGTGGACCACATACAGGTGAAATGGCATACATCTGAGAATACTTTTGCCTCATAAGTTGGTTTCATGAGAATAAAAAGGACACAACATTAGGTTGGTAGAGAAGAGGAGTAGATCTGGAAAGAGTTGAAGAGCTGATAATGAATTTAACTAAAGCACATAAGAAAAGAAAACCAACTATAACCCACAGCTCCAGAGAAGCTGGCCAACAAGGAAGATCCTAAGATCATCTTACAAAGAGGGATGTATGGATCACCCTGGGGAGGAGAAAGAGTTGAGATCTCCTGAGTAAACAGGGAGGCAAGGAGGGAAATAGAGGGAGAAGATTGGGTATAAAGACATGAGGGAATAGGATGGTTGAGTTGGAACAGGGATAGACTCAAAGAACAATGAAAAAAAAATCTTGATAGAGGGAGACATCAGAATGCTAAGGAAGTTCCCAGGAATACACAAGATGACGCTGATTTAGATTACTAGCAATAGTGGAAAGGTTGCCTGAGTTGGCCTACCCCAATAATCAGATTGATGACCACCCTAACTATCATCATAGAACCTTTATCCAATAAGTGATAGAAGCAGATACAGAGACCCATAGCCAAACACCAGGAAGAGCTCCAGGAGTCCAGCTGAAGAGAAGGAAAAAAGATTATACAAGCAAGAGGGGCAAGATTATGATGGGGAAATCTACAGAGTCAACTGAACCAAGCTAATGGGATTTCACAAACTTTAGACTGACAATTGCTGAGCCTGCAAGTGAGTGGATTAGGCCCTCTGCCTATGAGAGATAGTTGTGTAGCTTGCTATGTTTAAGGGGTTCCTGGCAGTAAGATCAGAATCTATCCCTGATACATAAGTTGGCTTTTTAGAGCCCATTACTTACAGTTTCTCAGCCATGAGGCAGGAGATAGGACTTTGGACCTGCCTTGAAATGTACCAGGCTTTGCTGACTCTCTATGGGAGGCCTTACTGTTTTGAAGGAGGGGATAGGAAGTGGGCCTGGGAGGAAGGCTTGAGGGGGAGTAGGAGGAAGGATGAGATGAAGATCTGTGGTTGGTATTTAAAATGAATAAAAAATTATACATGTGTGTGAACATGTATATATAAAATTCTCAAAGAATATATTCACTCATGATAAATATATTCACTCACGGTTAAACAGTTGGTTAAGCTGCTTTCCTTTTCCCAGATGCTTAATACAAGGTAATAAATAACTTTTTTAATAGAATCACTCAAAATTTAAAATTTTAGCAATATGCCAACAAATAGTTAAATTGGATGCGATAAACTGATACTTTTCAAGAAATCTTTAAAATAAGTGTTTTCTTGGCAACATGTAAGCTCTTCTATTCACTTATAAATGTGTTAATCTCAAGACTCAAAAAAAGGGACAGGAAATATGGAAGAATGGAAGGAAGAAAGCTAAGTAAGCATTATGTGAAAGAAAGAGGAAGTATATTTATGGTTGTCTTTTACAATAGTTCAAAAATTTTCTATGAATTACTATAATTTATCATCAGATAATTTTAGAAAAAATGATAAAGGGATCCAATGGGAAAGCTTAGTAAGTAAAGGTGTTTTCTCTCAAACCTAAAGACTTGAGTTTTAAGAGCAGTACCTACAGTGTAGAAGGAGAGAATCAACTTCTGCAAATTGTCCTCTGACTTCCACATGTCCACCATGGTACAAATGTGCACATATGTAAGCACGTATATGTGCACATATGCACATACACACAAAAATAAATTATAATCAGTAATTGATTTCTTTAAATAATCTTAACTATGTACATATAATAAATGCATCCACTTGCAATACATTGCTTTATCACTACATAACATGGAATAAAAGATAATATAAATTATAAGAACATGACATATATAATGCATAATTTAATTTACTAAGACCTTACCTTTCATAAAGTTCATGAATAAAGCAATTTCAGAGGCAATGTAATTACAACAGAATTTTATCTTGAGTGACATACATATTTTTCTATCTTTCTGAAATGATCCTGTAACCCTAAAATTACTATCACTTTAGATTTTCATCTCTGCCTCATCTCCTAAAAAAAATACAACCCTCAGTCTTATCCCTAGGTCTGTAGTAGAACACTTGTTTCAGCCTCCTATACCCACATCCTCCATCTCTAGTAGATTACATAGAACTACCCCTCCAAATTGTCTTCACCTCAAACATTTCTTTATCATAACCACTAACTCCAACAGACACTTCTCGAAAACCCATAGGTCATTCCAGGCAGTAAAGCAGGTAGGTCTACTGAAGATCTTCACCTTTATGTCCATTCCTCTAAGCACAATTACCCAGTCTCATCCCCTAGATCTGGAGGAAGTCACTTGCTGCAACCTTTCCCCATTCTCTGTCCCCCACTCCCAGGGGACTAAGCAAATCTTGATAAAACATCTTGCTTTTCTCCCTCCTGTGTACCACTTCAAATCCTATGGCCTAGTCCATATTCATTCTTAAGTGTCAGTACCTAAAGCACATTTTACCTGAAACTCCCAGTGGCCATAACTATTAGGATCAAAGAAGAATTTCCTACCAGCAACACACAGCTACCATACTCTTCTAGGAACCAGAGAGGGCAACAAAAACCAAGCAATGAAATACATACCCAACAAGGACAAGACCAGATATCAGCACCTACAGTTATCATCTTCCCAAACTCAGACGTCTAGATGCCAGCATTAAAAATACAATCAATAACAGCTAGGAAAACAGTTCTCCACAAGTGCCAAACTACTACACCACAACAGGTATACTGTAATACCTGAAGCAAAACAAATACACTAACATGGTCTTTATAGATACGATAGAGATCCATAATGAGAAAATAAATAAGTCTCTTAATTAAATCTATAGAAACACAAGCAGACAGTAGAAAGAAATGAATAAAACTGATCAAGTCCTGAAAGTGGAAACAAAAACAATAAAGAACACTAACTGATGGAAACCTGTAAATAAAAGATTTAGGAACTTGCACAAGAACCTCCGAGGCATGCATTACCAACAGAATACAGGAGATGAAAGAATCTTGAGCCTTGCTGACATGACAGAAAAAATTGGATACTGCTGTCAAAGAAAATGTAAAATCTTAAGTAACCCTGGGATAAAACATCTAGGAAAACTGGGACACCATGAAAAGACAAAAACTAAGAATAGAAGTAGGAAAAGAAGAAACCAAGGGCAAAGGCACACAAAATATTCAACAAATTCATAGGACAAAATTACTACAACCTAAAGAAAGAGATGCTTACCAAGGTTCAAAAAGCATATATAACACCAAAAAGACTGAACCATCAAAATAAGTCCCCTCGGTATATGATAATCAAAAACATTAAACATACATAGCAAAGAAATATTATTAAAAGATGCAAGGGAAAAAAGGCTAAGTAACATACAAAGACAGAATATCTGACTTCTCAATGGAGACTAAAAAATGCCAAAGGAGGCTGGACAGACATTCTATGGACTCTAAGAGACCACAGATGTCAGCCCAGAATATTATACCTAGCAAAAACAATATACTACATGATAAAACTGAAATTAATCAGTATCTACATACAAATCCATACCTACAGAAGGCGCTAGAAGGAAAACTCCAACCTTAAGGTTAATAATAAGCAAGAAAACACAGGTAGTAAAAAATTCTCAGAACAGAATATCAAAAGAGGAGAAATGTAAGCGCATGCACATACATGTGCATAGGCACACAAATACACAAACACCCAAGTAACAATAATCAACAACTACTGCTCCTTTATATTAATGGTCTCAATTCTCGAAAATAAAAAAGAGAGAATAAACAGAAAAAAAAACAGAATACATACAAAAACAGGAGCCTTCCTTATGCTCAACCCAGGAAACACACCTTAACAACAAGATTCACCTCAGGGTATAAAAGCAAAAAGGGTTGGGAAAAGATACTAAGAAATAGCCACAAGAAGCAAGCTGATGTAATCATTTCAATATTGGAAAAAATTGACTTCAAAACAAAACTAATCAGAAGAGACAGAGATGGACACTTCAAAAACATTAAAATAAAAATCCACCAAGGGGACACTGAAATTCTTAACATCTAAACCCTGTAAAAGATGCAAGGGAAAAAAGGCTAAGTAACATACAAACATTCACATCTGTAAAAGAAATATTACTGCATCTTAAACCACATATTGACCCTTAAACACTGATGATAGTGAGAGACAATTCAAAACCCCATTCTTGCCAAGAAATTGGTCAATAAGAAATGACAGGTAAAACAAAATGGTGGATTTAACAGGCATTATAAAACAAAGGGACTTAATAGGTATTAAATAATATTTCACTCAAAACAAAAGAATATATTTTCTTTGCAGCACCTTCTGAAACTTTCTTGAAAATGACCACATACTTAGACACAAAACATCTCAACAAACACAAAAATTGAATACTCTGCATTTTATCTGACAAAAATAAAATAAAAATTCTTATCAACAACAGTAAAAACAGAAAGCTTATAAATTCATAGAAATGGAACAACTCATTTCTGAATAAAGTATGGGTCAAAAGAGAATTGAATGAAAAAATGAACACACCACACTCAGACATATGGGACACCTAGCACAGCCTAGATGCAGTAGGTAGAGCCTTGGACCTGTCTCAACTGAATATACTAGATTTTGCTGACTCCCCATGGGAGGCCTTACCTTTTCAGAGAAGGTAAAAAAAAATGACTCCTAATGATTTTACGATATACTCATAGATCAATACCTTGCTCAGCCATCATCATAGAGCCTTCTCCCTGCTTCAGTGAGAATACAGAGACCAACAACCAGATATTCTGTAGAACCAGATATTATGTAGGGAATGAAAGACCTCAGAACACTCAGACATAAATAGATGTCTTTATTAAATACCCTCCTTCAGACGTCAGAGAACCCTGAGAAAGAGGATGAGGAAAGGGAATGAAAGTCAGAGGGAATGAAGGACATCAAGGAAATAAGGCCTTATAAATAAAAAGGATCTAAGCTCATATGACCCACAAAGACAGAGAAAGCATTCACAGGGAATGTACAGGTCTGCATCAGGTCCTCTCCATATATATTATAGTTTCAAGTTTAGTTTTATTATGTGATTGCCATTACAAGTGTACAAACAAGTGGGTTGCTATTCTTTGTGTCTTTTCTTGAGTTCTTTTCCTTTTGTTTGTTTCTTTCTAATTCTGTTATGTTATTTTACATTTCATTATATTATATCACATTATATTGTCTTATAGGACTGTTTGCTAATGAGAGACAGAAAGAGAGTGGGTCAAGATGGGAAGGTAGCAGAGAGAAACTGGGAGGAGTAGAGGAAAGACAACAGTAATTTGGATATATTAGGTAAGGAAAAATATCTATTTTCAATGAAAGGAAAAAAGTGTACGTATATATAGAAGGAATATAAATAATACATCTCCTAAATATCCTACAGTTACATCCATTCTGGATTCATACACTAACTGCCTATATGACTCAGTGATGGGAAGACAACTGTAAATAAACATAAGTACTGAGAATAGTCAAATCATATTTTCAAATATTTTGGGAGAGAAAATGGTTCTAAATTTCAAAATGTTAACCTGTGGATTTTGAATATTTGATGTTATATAGCTTTTAATAATGAATGGTGGAAAATTATAAAAATTTATAAGTAATTATCTATGCCAAGAAATATGAATATAATTTTCTGATATCAGAACACTAAGTAATAGCTGTTATTAGAATAGTAGAAAAGATTATCTAATATCCTGGGAGTTTAAAAATCTGGATTATCATTGAATTTCTTCTGATCCAAGTCACTGAAACTCTATGCAGCTCATTTTTCTCATCTTTGTAATTGAATACTGAGGTCATGACTTGTTCTAATTTTTAATCTTTGTGTTATTAAATGTATATGTCAAGTTTTAAGAAGTATTAGAAACTGCTTCTTTTCAATCTGCAATAATGAAGAAAGAAATATATAGTAAAGTTATAATATTACAGCTCCTAGATAAATCTTTAAACATATGATTAAATCAAGTATGCTATGGGATATTTCCATCTGTGATGAACACCTTTAAAATTATGACAAATACTGAAACCAACATTCTAGCTGTCAGACAAGAATATAGCTGTAGTGGATTTATGATGTTAGATTGTAAATAATTGTCCCGCATATGAGTTTAATAAAAAGCACTGATTGGTTAGAGGCAGACAGAAAGTGTGGGCAGGGCTACCAGACTAAGAAAACTCTAGGAACAGGAAGAACAGAGCAGAAATGTCACAGAGACTCCAGAGTTGCTGGACAAACCAGAAGATGTAGAGGACAACTATACAGCTCTGAGAAAAGGTACTAAGCCACATGGCTGAACAGGATAAGAACCATGGGTTATTTTAAGGGTAAAGAGTTAGCAAGTTATATGCCTGTGCCTTAGGCTGATCAGCCTAAAATTATTGTAAGCATCTGTGTGTCTCTGCGGGTCTGTAGGTCTGTGGGTCTAAACCTTGAGGCTAGGCCCAAAATTCCGGGCCAGAAACCTGACATATAGCACTAGGACTCTTCATACTGAAGAGACAAATGAAATGAACTGTATAATCAAATGGGCTTTCTGAGTAGAAGAACTGCCCAAACCGCATCACAGGAAAACAGAACTCCAAAAGAGTCTAACATTCTTACTAGTATAAGGAAATCGAAATAGGTACAAAGGAGACCAAGTATTTAAAATCTGTAAAGTGAATATGGGTCATTCATAAATCTTTAAAGATAAATTGTGTCTTTGAATGAATACAGTTTTGAAAAATTGTAGTGAAATACTACTATTTCAAGAAAAAATAACTTCCAAGAAAAAATTGGGGAACTTGAAACCAAAAACCTTCCAAAGGTGACATAGTGATAAAAATGACTTGCAAGCAGGCGAGAGTCCTGTGGCAGTGCAGTGCTCCTCAGAGGCTCTGGTTCTACCTACAACAATTTGAAGAAGAGCAGCTCCAAAGTCACTGGCACTACCTACACCAAGTGGAAGAAAAATCAATACATGTATCTAGAATTGCCCCAAACTGAGATGAGTAGACAACAATGTGTGAATACATTCAACAACATAAAGAACAATATACCATCAGAACCTAGTGGTTCTATAACAGTAAGACCAGAGCATTCCAAAGAAGATAAAGCAGAAGAAAATGAAATTAAAAATAACTTTAAGATGATGATAGAAGTCTTTAAAGAGGAAATTAAAAAAATCCCCTTAAAGAAATGGAGGAAAAACCAAACAAGAAATTGAAAGTAATTAATACATCTCCTTTTTTAAAGCCAAGAAAACCAAGACAAAATAATCAAACAAAGGAAGGAAACAGTTCAAGACTTGAAAATTGAAACAGAGGCAAGAAGAAAAACACAAACCAGGGGAATTCAGAAATGGGACATCTGGGTAAATGAACAGAAATTACAGATGCAAGCATAACTAATGAAAAGACATGAAAGAGATAATCTCAGGTGTTGAAGATATGCTAGAGGAAACATTAAATCTAACAAATCCAGGAAATTTAGGAAACCATAAATAAACCAAGCATAAGAATGATATGGATAAAAGAAGGAAAAGAACTCCAGCTCAAAGGCACAGAAGATACATTCAAGAAAATCATAGGAAAAAACTTACCCAACAGAAGGAACACTTACAAACCTCTTTAAGAGTCTAAGTTACCCTGATACCAAACCACACAAAGACTCAACAAAGAAAGAGAATTACACACCAATATCCCTCATGAACATTGATGTAAAAATATTCAATAATGGCAAATCAAAACTAAGAAGACATAAAAAAAAAATCATCCACCATGATCAAGTAGGCTTCATCCCAGAGATGTATGGATGGTTTAACATACAAAAACCTGTCAATATAATCCATCATATATACTTAAAACTTAAAAAATAACCACCTAATTAGGTGCTAAAATGCCCTTGACAAAATACAATACCCCTTCATGTTACAGGCATTTGAGAAATCAGGGGTACAAATAAGATAATTAAACATAATAAAGGTAATATACAGCAAGCCGACAGCCAGCATCAAACTTAATGGAGTGAAACACAAAGCAATTCCTCTAAAAGTCAGAAACAAGACAAGGCTGCCCCTCTCTCCATATCTACTCAGTATAGTACTTGAAGAACTACATAAAGCAATAAGACAACAAAGAGGATACAAATTGAAAAGGAAAATGTCAAACTTTTGATATTTAAAGATCACATAATAGAATACACAAGTGACCCCAAAAATTCTACCATGGAACTCCACCGAAGCTCATAAACACCTTCACTAATATGGCAGGATACAAGATTAGCTCAAAAAAAAAATCAGTAGCCTTTATAAATAAACAAGCTAAATAGAATTAAAGAAACAACACCCTTTACAATAGCCACAAAACCCATAAGATATCATGGGGGACACTAACCAAACAAGTGAACGACCTGATATATAGTAATATAGATGCAAAATTGACTCAAACCAGTTGCCAAGGCATGTATATAACATACTTATCAATCAACCTGGAGTCTGCCTGAGAACCTAGTAACAGCCACTGTCGGAGGTCTTGATTGTGCCCAGCCTATGAGGGACAACCACACACTATCACCAGACAGTGACACAGCCTGGATACTGGGAGGAGGGTGTATAATTCTCTCTGGATTGCTGAATAAAGGACTTAGCCCTTTGTTTTTCAACTGACTCCCAGGATCTGTATCACTGACTCCATGCCTTCTCACTCCCTTCCCCAGGGAACTGTTAGGACCCATCAACATCTGGTACCCTTAAAAGGGTTCTGATCTTTTCCCTCTCCTCATTTGCAGTGCTGGACAGTGCCCCTAAAACTGTATTTTGGTGAGAAGGTGCCTCAGTGTCATGTTCTTTTTGTCCCTTTGACAGGTGAGCATTAGGACCTCCATTTCTTTAAAAACATTCTTTAAAAAATGTTGTTTGTTGTTCTTTCTTTTTACAGGCACTTTTCATATTCATTGATGGCTTGTCTTTGTCTTTCTTCTCTGTTCTCTTCAGCTCTTCCTTTCTTCTCTCATTTACCTTCTCCTTTTCCTTTGTCTTGAAACAAGCCATTTTTTTCACTTCATTTTTCAAGAATAATTATATTGTCTTCCTTTTCTCAACAGCAGTTTCTTTTTTCTTTTTGTGTTGTCATGGAAGTGGGGATGGTGATCTTGGAGGCTCTGGCTGGTGGGGTTTGGGTTCAGAGCTCTGAGACAACATGGCTGCAGGGCTATAAAACCTGGCTGCTGCTGCCATCACCTCCTCCTCCTCCTCTCTGCCCCATAATTGCTGCCTCCTCTTTCTCTTTATTTAACAGCACCAGATAGAACTAGGGAAGCAGGCTACTCTTCCAGAGCTCTGGGCGCAGCTAAAGGCTCTTGATAGAGGGAAACAGGGCTTCCCTCCAAACCTCATCACATGGATAGCCTGGCTAGGCCTGGCCCAGGGCATGCACCAGGTGTGTCCTGTTGAATACACACCTGTGTGGCCAAAGCACAAGCCTGGTCAACCTCTCGGATGGCAGCCATGCATGGAGAAGGAAAAATATGATGGCCAAGGTGGCCTAATGAGCAGAGGCTACCAGTTTCCTAAATGTTGCTCCTCTTCTCACAGGCTGTGAGGCCTGGGTTGAGTCAGGGATTCTCTGTCTTCTGGGAGTGGAGGCTGCCTGAGGTAGAGAGTACAGATTGAATAAAACAGCACTTCTGAATTCAGCCACCACTTCGAGGGATCAGACAGTGTGGGGGGGGGCAGGAACAGAGCCAGGCATATTAGGGCAGGAACAGAGGGCTGTTCAGTTGAGCTGACGATAGACCCCCATCGATCAGCCTGAGAGCAGGTGTCTGGTCCTTCCTCCTGCCCTTATGTTTGTTACCCAACCACATGCACATGTTTCAGGAACTCATATTTATTTAGACCCTGCCCTTTCCACTTAAAGCTTCAGTTCTTGAAATCAAAGTTTTGAATGGGCATTGTTTAGAGACCTAGAAGTAGAAAGTACTAGGGACCTGGATATTTCTCATGAGAGCCCTGAAGAAGCAAAAACATAGCTTATAATAGAGGGAAGAAATGCACAAGGCATCCCGGTTTGAAAGAGATAGTCTTTGACCAGAGGTGGGACTCTTTCAGAGATGTCAAATTTGAATGAAAATTTTCCCCAAAATTTAAGTCCAAAGCAAAAACAAAAAAAAGAAAAAAGAAAATGATAGCCTCTGGTAACCCCTGTGACCTTTCCACAAACTTGTCTTTGTGGATTTCCTTGGTACTTGAAGGCATAGGGTTTTTTCAGTCCAACTTTCAAAGAAGCATTCTTTCTGAGAAAAAAAACAAAACACTCAAGCCTGAAAGTGTCCAGCAGGCTCTTTGCAGAAATGTTTCAAAATGACAGTTATCAGAAGACAGGAGTGAGGTAGCTATGGTCCCTCAGTCTCCTGATATGGTCTTCTCAGGTAAATGCTCTTTACCTAGCTCTCCCTCGGGCATGACTACAGAAATGGAGGTCTAAACTACAAAGATTTTGACTACAGAGTCAAATAATATCTCTTTTACTGTAGTTGTATAGCAACTACCCTAAGGGAAAATACAAACATGGCAGAATTTTCTTGTTAATAGGCCATTTGGGGTTATCATTTTTATATTTTTTTATTTAAAATTCAACAGTGTTTGACATTGTCTATCTCACACAGTTTATATTATTTTGTATCCTTTATGTCTTCAGAACACTCTAGAAATTCTACCTGAAAGAACTTTAAGAAGCTACTTTTAGCATTTGTTTTGTGTTTCAATTTAATACATGTAATAAGCTGGTTGTAGCTATTGGATTTTAGTTAAGTTGATTAGTTTCACAGTAACTCTCCTGGAGCAAGAAATGTGGCAAATTCACTAGACTCTCATATTCAAAGCTCCATTGTCCTAGAATCTTAAAAATAAGGATGTAATGATAATGTGTACACTTGGATTTTGATTACACATATCACATATGAGCCAGATGCAAACTGCTCATTCTCTTCACTACTTCAGCAGTGATAGATCTTCCAGCATCACTTCTCATTCATGCCAGTGGTACTCATTCTAATACAAATGTTGACCCCTGAGAGAAGGTATGCTTGTGCTTTATCCTCAAAGCATACCACTATGCCAATATAGGTAACAGCAAGAAATGGTTACCCGGTCACAGATCAGCATGTTTCCACCAAAGAAAAATTGTCCCTGGATGGGTAATGCCCATATTCACCATCATTGCCCCTTTTATACCCTCAAAAATAGACAATATATGGGCTCTGGTTCCCCTGCCTTTCATTCTGTTGCTAGTGTCAATAACTCCTCTGATTTCCCTATGCTATCTACCACCAATTCTTCCCTAGGCCTGCCCTCTTTGGACCTGGTGCTAACCACCAAAAAACTGGAGAGCACCTGGTCTTTGAAAAAGTCCTTTGCTTTATCTCCCTTTTTCCATTCTTTCAACCAATGCTTCCATTTCAGACTCTACCCTCAATTGGTCACAAAACAAATTGTCCTTTGGGCTATTTGATCCCTCCTGGATGCTCACATATATTTTTATTAGCAGGATGGTGGTTTTAATCCTTCTTTTTAAGTGTCCATTCAGCACAACAGATAGCTGAAGGCAGCAGCTAAGGTGATTCTTCAGGTTCTAATGGCTCTTAAACATCCTGCTTAAAGCCCTCCAGAGGAGGTTCCGCATACCTGGTTCTCTGAAATTCAAAAGGCTAGTGCATAATCCTCTTCATCTGGACAACTCTCCATAAATGGATGCTCTTCCAGGACTAGTAGTCAATGACAGATAAGAGTTTATTATTCAAGGCAACCTAAGACTGGTACAGTCCAGTTGCTGAACTTTCTTGAGGCAAGGTCAACAAGGCCAGGACAAAGAACTCTGACTCCTTCTGAGTGCTCATATAATAAAATAAAAAGGGTGTATATGTAGTAGGAGAAGCCCCTAGGGTTCAGGAAATTAACTCAATCCAGTTGCCAAGGCATGCAAATAATGTGCTTCCTTGTGAGCCACCTACCTGGAGCCTGTCTGGTGGCTTAGCAACAGCTGCTATCCAGTGTCCCTGAGTTGGCCTGAGGCCCTGCCAACAGATGTGGTCAGAGGTCCTGATAATGCCAGCCAAATGCGGGAAGGCTATGCAATATCACCAAATTGTGGCACAGCTAGGTGCTGGGAGGAAAGTATGTAAGGCTTCACCCATTGCTCAATAAAGGAGTTAGCCATGTGCTTTCCAATTGACTACTGGGTCTATGTAGTTGGCTCAACGTATTCTTACCCTCTCACCTGAGGAAACTGTTAGGACCCACCAACACAGTGTGAAAAGAAATTTAAGGCTTCACAAAAAAATAAACCAAAGAAGATATGAGAAAAATGGAAAGATCCCCCATCTTCTTGGATAGGTAGGATCAACATCATAAAAATGGCAATCTTAACAAAAACAATCTACAGATTCAATGCAATTCCCATCAAAAGCTCAACACAAGTCTTGACAGACTTCAAATGAACAATACACAGCTTCATACAGAAAAAGAAAAAAACCAAGGTTTCCAAAACCAACCCTATACAATAAAGGAATTTCATGAGGCATCACCATCCCTGATTTCAAGATTTACTATAATGCTATAGCAATAAAAACAGCTTGGTGTTGGCATAAAAATAGACATGTTGATAAATGGAATCAAACTGAAAATTCTGACATTTATCCATACACCAATGAACACCTGAGTTTTGGGGAAAAAAAAAGCCTAAAGTACAATAAAAAGTACAAAAGAAAGCATCTTCAACAAACAGTGCTGACATAACTTGATGTCAACATGTATAATATTGCAGATAGATCCATATCTATTGCCATTCATAAAACTCAAATCTAAGTGGATCAGAGATCTCAGCATAAACCCGGTTACACTGAACCTGACAGAAGAGAAAGTGAGAAATATCCTTGAATGCATTGGCATAGGAGAGCACTTAATAAATATAACACCAGTAGTACATACACTGACAGTGGCAATAAATGGGACCCCCTGAAATTGAGAAAGTTCTATAAGGCAAAAGACACTGTCAATAAGACAAAATAGCAGACTACAAAATGAATAAAGGTCTGCACCAACCCCACATCACATCTGATAGAGGGCTGATATCCAACGTACACAAAGAACTCAAGAAACTAGACATCAAAATACTAAATAATCCAATTAAAAGTGGAGTACAGTTCTAAACAGAAAATTCTCAACACAAAACTCTTGAATGTCTAAAAAGTATTTAAAGGACTTCTCAAACTCTTTAGCATCAGGGAAATTCAAACTAAAATTACTTTGAGATACCATCGTACACCTGTCAGAATGGTTAAGATAAAAAAACACTGATGACAGCTTATGTTGAATATAATGTCAATTAAGGAACACTCTTTCCCTGTTGGTGAAAGTGCAAACTTGTAGAGCCATTTTGGAAATCATTGCGGCAGTTTTTTCAGAAACTGGAAATAAATCTTCCTCAAGACACAGTTATACCACATTTGCTCAACTATGTTCACAGCAGCATTATGCTTAATAGCCAGAACCTGGAAACAACCTAGATGCCCCTCAACCAAAGAATGAATAAAGAAACTTCGGTTCATTTATACAATGGAGTATTACTCACAGGTAAGAAACAAAGACATAAAATTTGCAGGCAAATGGATGGAACTAGAAAAAAAATCATCCTGAGAGAAGTAACCTGTAGAGGCGTCTAAAAGGCCAGTAGACCACCCTGGCCTCAGCCAGTGCAAACTGAAAATAACTGGTTACTTAAGACATCTGCTCCTAAGCACTTCTGAATAAGCCATCATGGGGTCTGAGAAACCTGAGGTCTGAGCCTGAGACCTTAATGAGTACAGAGTACAGATACAACAATTCTAGACAAGCAAGGGACCACTGCTTGCAGCTGCAGATACAGACCCTTTCCCCTGGCTGGGAGGAGGGTCAGGAGGGAAAAAGTATTTAAGGTTTTCCCCTGCATAATAAAATTGGACTTTCTTGTTTCAACTTGTTCCCAGAAGGTGTGTCATTGCTTTCTGTGACATCTTTGCCCCATCCCCCAAGGGAAAATAGCAGGACCCTGAGCATAGAGGCAACCACAATTCCTGACCCCAAACCAGGAACACCCCAACATTTTAGCACCCATGCACATAGGCCATCGGCAGTATGTTAGCCCAGTTGCTCAGGCTCAAATTGAACAGCAAGCAGATTTCCAACAAGCTTCTGAGATATCTTTTAAAGCCCTTAATTCTTGCATTTCCTGGGAACCATCTCCTTACTTTTTGCAATCTCATTCAGCAGCCAGGAAAATTGTTTACTGATTTTCTTGCCTAGGTAAAGAAGGCAGTTGAGCAGAGAGCCGACCCAGGACCTACCAGAGAAAAGCTGATTAAACAATTAGTATAGGAGGGGCTTAATGCCCCTACACAAAATGCTGTGGCTGATGTACAAAATGAGGAAATACATAAGTGGGTAACAGCCACCAGAGATTTAGATCTACAGGTCAAACTGCAGTTCTCACTGCCTCTCTGAATGCTCTTGACTGAGAATCAAAGGAAGCTACTCATACAGCTCAGTTGACAGGTCATGCCTGGGTTGTGGCAAGCCTGGCCACCTGAAGCAAGACTACCATAAAGCAAAATCCAAGACCAAATGCTCTAAATGTAACAAAGGCTTTCATTGAGCTAAAGACTGTTGCTCCCTGGCTGAGACAACTGCAGTTCCTTCAAATTCAGCAAAGATCAATCCTCAGCCCACCCATAAGTGGAGAATCTGTCAATTCAAAGATCTTCTGGACATTGCCAATTTCTCCACATTCACCTATGATGACTATATTCCTTGATAACCAGCCAGATAGGGAGCTAGCAGACATGGGCGTGGATTCCACTATATTAACAGAAACTGAAGCACTCCATTTTCCGTACTGGAAGTTTAAGCCTGGCCCTCTAATTAGAGGAGTATAAGGGCAACAAGATTTAAAAATAACTACCTGTCCCGTTTATTGGCAAAACTTGGAAGCAGCATAAAGGAGTGCTCATTGATCAACCTCCCAACACTCCTCCCTATATACAGCTTCTATTCTTATCTTCAATAACATCAGCTTTTCATATTCAACACACAACATCAAATAGAACTTGTCTTTCTGTACCCATATCATTTCAATTAATATAACGATACCCTTACTACAATAAAAATATTAGAAGGACAGGACAAATGCTACAGGAGTGAGAAAATACATTTTTAAGCACAACCTGCACCCCCCCTAAATAGGATTAAGGCAAAGTAAAAACTATTTCTACACAACAAAAAATTGGTCAATATAGTAATGAGAAAACCATCATCAGAAAGAAATACTTAGAAAATATACAACTGATAAGGAATTAATAAGTGTAATATATGAGGAACATCAAGCACTCAGTAGAAAAACCCAATAGAAACCTGATTTAAAAATGAACAATAAACTCAATTTCCTTTCTTTTTGCTTGCCCTTCTTCCCCTCCCTGTCTTCACTGTGCCCTCTTCTGTTCTTTCTTTCTTCCTATCCCCATCTTTTTCTGTATTTTAGAGGGGCTCTTGCAATAAAGCCTTAACAGCCTTAAAAGTCGTAATACTGGCCCAGTTGACTGAGCACTGGAATTATACTATGCTCAGCTCCAAATATTAAAACAGTTCTACAAAAGAAACATGAGATTAACTCCAGTAGTTATACTAAAAATGCTGAACTTCACTATTCATATGAAAAAGTAAACTATATGGGAGGGCCCATCCCATGGTGGGTGGTGCCACACCTTGGCAGATGAACCTGGATTGCCTAATAAAAAAGCTGAGTAAGCTCATAGAGAGCAAGTTAGTAAGCAGTGTTTCTTTGCAAATTCCTTCTCCCCTACAGTTCCTGCCTCAAGGTTCCTGCTCTGTCTGACTTCCTTCCATGATGAACTATAAACTGTAAATGGAAATAAATACCATTCTCTCTAAATTGCTTTTGGTCATGGTATTTTATCTCTATAACAAAAACATAAATAAAAAGATAGAATCTCAACTGGGGAACTGCCTCTATTAAATTAACCTGTAAACATATCTGTGGGGAATTTCCTTGATTGATGTGGAGGGGGTAGATCATCTGAGCAGGTGGTCCTAAAAGGTATAAGGTTGTTGAACTGGAAGAAAGTCAGTAAGGGGCTTCCTCCATGATTCTGCCTCTGCTCCGAGTCCCTACTTTGACTTGCCTCAACCATCCCCTATGATGAGAATGAAACCATACTTAGAGTGCTTGTCTTGAAGGTATTAATTCATGTAAAGTGCACTAGTGAGAAGTGTTTCAAATAAACTAAGTTTTTATGAAAATTCAAAGTGTAAATAATAATAATAATAATAGGGATGGGAGAGAGAAATCTGGAGGGGAAGAGTCAATATGGAAATAGATCCATCAGTTAAAGAAAACACAAAAACCAAAAGAATCATAACACAAAATGTCTAGGAAAACTGGGACATTATGAAAAGACAAAACCTGAGAATAATTTGAATCAAAGGAGCAGAACACCAGCTCAAAGGCACAGAAATTATATTCAACAAAATCAAAGAAGAAAACTTTCCAAACATAAAGAAGGAAATGTCAATAAAGATACAAGAAGCTTACAGAACACCAAATAGACTAGACCCCCCACAAAAAGTCTGCTCACCACATAATAATCGAGCCACTAAACCTACAAAACAAAGAAAAAATACTAAGAGCTGCAAGGAAAAAAAGGTCAAAAATTGCCTATAAAGGCAAAACCACCAGAATAACACCACATTACTCAATGGAGACAATGAAAGCAAGAAGGTTCTGGTCAGATGTAATACAGACACTAAAAGAGCATGGCTGCCAACCCAGACTACTATACCCCACAAAACGATCAATCACCGTAAGTGGAGTAAATAAGATATTTCATGACAAAAGGAGATTTATAGAATACCTATACACAAATTCGGCCCTACATAAAGCACTAGAGAGAAAACTCCAACCTAAGGAAACCAGATACATCCATGAAACCACAAACAATCAATAATCCCACAGAAGAAAAACCCAAATAAGGGAATATATACACAAGCTACCACCAAAAATGACAGGAAATAACAATCATTGGTCATTAATATTCCTTAATATCAATGGACTCAATTCATCTATAAAAAGATGAACTCTAACATGATGGATACTAAAACATAATCCACCCTTCTGCTGCAAAGAAGAGAAACACCTCAACTTCAAACACAGACACGGGCTCAGAGAAAAGGGTTGGGGAAAAACTTTTCAATCAAATGGTCCCCAGAAGCAAGCTGGTGTAGCCATCCTAATATCTAACACAATAGACTTCAAACTAAAATCAATCAAATGAGACCAGGATGGACATTACTTATTCATCTTTGTAAAATTCCAAGATGAAGTCTCAATCCTGAATATTTATACCCCAAACACAAAGGCACCTACATATATAAAAGAAACACTACTAAAGCTTAAACCTCACACCAAATCCCACACACAAATAGAGGGAGACTTCAAGACTCCACTTTCACCCTTGGTAAGGCCTACCAGATAGAAACTCAACAGAGAAAAAAGGGATCTAACAGATGTTATGACCCAACTAGACATAATGGATATATACAGGACCTTCCACCCAAACGCAAAAGAAATGTACATATTTCTAAACACCCCCAAAAATTTCCTCTAAAATTGACCACATAATCAGTTATAAAGCAAGTATCAATACCTACAAAAAATGGGAATAACTCCTTATATCATATCAGACCACCATGGTCTAAAATCAGAGTTCAACAAAAACAAAACTCACAGAAAGCCTACAAATTCATGGAAACTGAACATCTCTCATTTGAACCACCTGAGGTTCAAGAAAGAAATTAAGCAACAAATCAAAGGCTTCCTAGAATTAAATGAAAATGAATCCACAACATACCCAAACTTACGGGACACAAAACAAATGTTAGGAGGAAAGCTCATAGCACTAGATGCCTATATGAAAAACCTAGTGAGAAATCTCACACAAACGACATAATAGCACAACTTTAGAACAATTAGAAGCAAAGTCAACTAGAAGAAGTAGATGGCAGGGAATAATCAAATGTAAGGCTGAAATCAATACAACAGAAACAAAGAGAACAATACAAAGAATCAATGAATCAAATAGTTGGTTCTTTGAGAAAGTCAACAAGATAGATAAACCTTTATCCAAACTAGCCAACAAGCAAAGAAAAGGCATCCAAATTAACAGAATCAGAAATGAAAAGGGAAACATAACAACAGACAGCCAGGAAATCCAGAGAATTATCAGGTCATGCTTTGAAAATCTATATTTCACTAAAATGAAAATCCGACAAGAAATGGACAGCTTTCTGGATAGGTACCACTTGCCAAATTTAAGTCAAGATAAGATTAAAAACTTGAACAGGCCTATAATCCCAAAGGAAATTAAGGCTGTTATTAAAAGTCTACCAAGTTAAAAATCCCGGACCAGATAGTTACAGTGCAAATTTTACCAGACATTCAAAGAAGAACTAATACCAATACTCCTTAAACTGTTCCATACAGTAGAAACTGAAGGAACATTGCCAAATTCCTTTTATGAGGCCACAATCACTCTGATTCCGAAGCCACTCAAAGAGGCAACAAAAAAAAGAAAATTACAGACCAATCTTCCTCATGAATACTGATGCAAAAATAATAAAATTTTAGCAAACCGAATCCAACATATCAAAACAATCATCCACCATGATCAAGTAGGGATCATATCAGAGATGCAGGGATGGTTCAACATACAAAAAAACTGTGAATGCCATTTATAATATAAAGAAATGGAAAGAAAAGAAAAACATACTCATCTCATTAGCTACTGAAAAAGCCTTTGACAAAATCCAACACTCTTTTGTGATAAAAGTACTGGAGAGAATAGGAATACAGGGAAAATATCTAAACATACAGCAAGCCAACAGCCAACATCAAATTAAGTGGAGAAACACCCAAAGCAATCCCACTAAAATCAGGAACAAGACAAGGCTGTCCTCTCTCTCCTTATCTACTCAATATAGTTTTCCAAGTTTTAGCTAAAGCAATAAGAGAGCAAAGGGAGATCAAAGGGATACAAATCGGAAAGGAAGAAGTCAAACCATTTCTATTTGTAGATGATATGTTTGTACACATAAGTGACCACCAAAATTCTACCAGGAAACTCCTAAATCTGATAAACATTTTCAGCTTCAGAGTAGAAGATTAATTCAAAAAATTAATAACCCTCCTATACACTAAGAATAAAATGGCTGAAAAGTAAATAAGGAAAACATCACCCTTCATAATAGCTGCAAATACCATTAAATATCTTGTGGTAACTCTAACCAAAGAAGTAGGAGACAGAGACCTGTTTGACAAATACTTTAAGTTACTGAAGAAAGAATCTGAAGAGGATATCAGAAAATGGAAAGATCTTCCCATGCTCCTGGATAGGTAGGATCAACATAGTAAAAAATGGTAATTTAACCAAAAGCAATTTACAGATTCAAAGCAATCCTCATCAAAATCACAAAACAATTTTTACAGTCCTTGAAAGAACAATAATCAACTTCATATGAAATAACAGGAAACCTGGGATTGCCAAAGCAATCCTGCTCAATAAAAGCACTTCAGGAGGAATCACCATCTCTGACTTCAAGCTATACTATAGAGCTACAACAATAAAAACAGCCTGTGGTACAAAAACAGACTTGTGGATCAATGGAATCGAATCAAAATCCCTGGTATTAACCGACACACCTATGAACACCTGATTTTTGACAAAGAGGTCAAAAATATTCAATGGAAAAAAGATAGTATCTTCAACAATTGGTGTTGGTATAACTGGATGGTAGCATGCAGAAGAATGAAAAATAGATCCAAACCTATCGCCCTCCACAAAACTCAAACCCAAGTGAATCAAAGAACTCAACATAAACCCAGCTACACTGAACTTAATAGAAAAGAAAGTGGGAAATACCCTTCAATGCATCGGCATAGGTGGCCACGTCCTAAATATATCATCACCAGTAGCACAGACACTAAGAACAACAATCAGTAAATGGGACCTCCTGAAACTGAGAAGCTTCTGTAAGGCAAAGGACACAGTCAATAACACAAAACGATAGCCTACAGAATGGGAAAAGATCTTCACCAACCCTACATCTGACAGAAGACTGATCTCTAAAATATATAGAGAACTCAAGAAACTAGAGCCCCCAAAATCTACATAACCCAATTAAAAATGGGGTTCAGAGTTAAAATGGGAATTCTCAACAGAATAATTTTAAATGGCTGAAAAAAACTGCTCAACAGCCTTACCCTTTAGAGAAATACAAATCCAAACAACTCTGAGATACCACTTTCCACCTGTCAGAATGGTTAAGAGCAGAAACACAGATGACAGCCTATGCTGGAGAGGATGCAGAGCAAGGGGAACACTCTTCCACTGTTGGCGGGAGTGTAAACTTGTACAACCACTCAGGAATGCAGTATAGTGGTTCCTCAGAAAACTGGAAATGAATCTCCCCAAAGATCCAGCAATACCAGTATTGAGCATATACCCAATGGATGCACATTCATACATCACAGGATTACCTCAACTATGTTCATAACAGCATTATTGGTAATAGCAAGGGCCTGGAAACAACTGAGATGCCCCTCAACTGAAGAATAGATTAAAAATAATAAAATGAACATACAAAATAATGACAAGAATTACACAATGAATGAAAAACATAGATATGTAATAGGTGTGAGTCCAAAGATTTAAGTAATTCTAAATATAGCAGCTATATGACATTAGTGGACTATCACATTATATACCACTAATAAGTATGAAAATTTTATATTAAGTCAAGAATTAAAAATTGGTGTATATTGTCTAAAGTTTCCATGAATATTTTATGCATGAGAAGAAAAATAAAATACAAATTTACCTTTTATACTTATGAAACAGAAGGTGTTATGTTTTCTGGAATTAAGATGTAGTGATTGAAGTGACTCCAAGGAAGAAATAAGCACAATTACATAAGAAAACTGAAAACGTTGCCAAACATTCATCAGATATTCTGTAACATAGAATTTTAATCAACGCTAAAAATCAAAACCAAATGCTTTTAAAGAGGATAAAGACAATATAAATGATAAACCTATACAGTGAATGGAAAAAGAAACTTCTCTTCATGTAAATATCAGCCTGAGATAATTTTTCTGCCTTCTTGAGACTCTAGTAAATTTATATCCTCAGCATTTTGGGAAAGGCTGTGTTTTTCAAAGTTGAGGATATTCAAGATAGCAGATGCATATGCCAAACACTTGAACAGCCCGTAAAAACTTTTGAAGCACAAGAGGAGATTATTTTCTTGAGTTTAATCTAGTATAACCAGCAGACAATTGTCTATACATTTTTTTCATAAAAGAGGTTAGATTAAAAGCTAAAATTGTGACAGTACACTCAGGTTTGGAAATAAAATTTAACTGATTTTTAAAAAGATGAATATAGTAAGACTACTTGCTAGTTAAATTAAAATGGCAGGGGCTACTATGGACATGAGGATGTAGGACAGGAAGAGAATTACCTAGGATAAATGGAATATAAAGAAACTTTTTGGAAACAAGATATGCCCATCTGTGCAATATCAACTTAACTACTGGGAGATAAACAACTGCCCTCTGACAAATTAAAGAAAAATTCCACTGGAGGTGTAGTATAGGAAACCAGTTCCTAGAATTGTAAGTTAGAATAACACCCTGGGTATGGTGATAGTAAGCCCATGCAGGAAACATATACCTGATGATTAACTAAAATGACACAGTAAACTACCTTTTAAATACCAATTCTTATATTCATAGATAAAATTAGCTTCCAGCCTTATGAGAGAAACTTCTCCTTACAATAAATAATGATGAATGCAGGGACTCATGGCTACCAAAAATGTAGAAAATAAACCAAGATTTTGACCCATACCTAAATATGTAACTTATACCACCCCCTCTAAAACTCCAAAAATATTGAGGAAAGGGGATTAGAAATATGTAACAACCAAAGATAGGATGGAATGCTCAGACTATAAATAATTACTGCAGTCATTAACTGACATTAACAGTAGTTACCTGCTCTGGGTCCACAAGACCATATCTATCAACAATTAGTCAATGAAGGGATAGGCCTCAGAGTACCTTCCCATTTATCTCTGAATTATTGGCTATTAATAGAATCTGGGAGTGAAGAGATCACCATCTTTAGATGTATAAACCTTGATGATCCTATCACTCTCCAAAGATAGCTCCAAATCTATGGTCACACAGATGCCCCTGGTTGATTCTGGTGAGTTATACAAAACAATGAATAACCATGAACAACAGAGAAAGAGAGTGGAAAGGACAAAGAGATTTGTGGGTAGGTGGGAGAACAGACAGGGGTGGTATAAACGTTGGGAGTTTTAAGTAGTTAGTGTGTATGTGTGTATACATATTATATATGTATATATGTTACACTGGGTCAACAACCTGAAGATTCTAAAATTTAATCCACCAACTAAAAAGGTCTTGTATCAGCATATCATGTATTTTAAACATAAAATTGTATGAGCTGTTTATTATTTTTAACATTAAAGAAATATTGAGATTCCTTTAAACATCAAGGTGATATTAAGAATAGGAGCAACTAGAAATCTTAACATAAAACTGCACAGGCATCAGAAGCACACTCTTGCCCCAAGAAAATTATTATTATTATATACAGCCACCCCTCATATTCAACCCATCTTCCCTAGTTATTTTATATGTACAGGTGAGGGAAGCAAGGAAGATAAAGTTTAAACAAATGTCCCACAATACATTTAAAACACATAGTAATTCATCAATAAATATTGGAAAACAGGAAAAATGACAGTTAAAATTTTTAAGGCTGAAATTAGACTGCTTAAAAGTAAAAATACAATTTTGCAACAGATGGAAGTTGCTTCAGAAAACTACAACCAATCATAATGCGCATCCATGGAGCCCAGTCTCAATGGATACATCTATAAAACATTTGTACATCTAAGGCTCGGAGGACATTGTGAAAGTTGGGACAGAAAGACTATAAGAGCCAAAGGAACAAATTGAGATTATTTATCCTAGTAATTCCAGAGGCTTCACCTATAAAGTCTTAGCAACAAGATTTCCTAAACATGAGTTGAAGGTCAGAAGCAATATACATGACATAGTGGACATGGAAAAAAAATCTCATGAAGTCCAAACTTTATGCAAAGAACTACAGGAAACTAAGCAATTCTGAGAAATCATATCACTCAAGTTGGAGCACACCAACTAATTTTCCAGTACCAAATGGTTAACCCTGAAATCATACATGCACATAACACTATGTAGACTAATCAGGTTATATTTAGGTATATATATGTGTGTGTGTATACATATCACATAAATACATGCATGTAATGAATATTATTATTAAACAAAGAGGTCAAAAAATTCAAAGAAAACAAGAAGTATATGGGAGGTCTTAAAAGGAGAAAAGAAAAAATAAAAGGATATAATTATAATATCAAAAAACTAAAATAAAAATACTCTTTATTGGCTATTTAAATATGAGAAAATAATTCAAATTTGTGTAGTTTCTATTTCCATAGACAAAAACATATCTGTGCTTAAGTTTCCACAGACAGTAATTTTATGAAATAGGTAATAAACTCAGAAGAGTATGAAAATCAGTGTGATGATTCCTCAATAAAATGGGAATCAACTTATCTCAAGTTTTAGTTATACTAGTCTTGCACTGGGGACAGAGGAAGACTAGAGGGAGGTTCAGGTGGGGAAGATGAAGGAGTATGGGGAGATATAACTAGAATTGAAGGACATTTAAGGAATGGTATAAAAACCTAGTTCAGAGGAGACCTCCTAAAATTAATTAAGATGATCCTAATGAAGTCTTCAAATAATAAAGGAGACAGAGTTCCAACTGATCCAATGAGGCTTCTAGTACTGGAACTGGGTTAGTGAGTTATAGGCTAGAGTTATAGGCTAAAAATGTTCCATGTAACCCCCCCCCAAAAAAAATCAGGCTATTGTTGTCAAGACTACAGGCTGCTTTCCACAGATGACAGCAGGGGCCCATTGTTGAAGATAATACCTAACACCCACTCTTGGACATATACTGAAAGGATGATTTATTCTACCACAAGGAACCCTGCTCAGTTATGTTCATTGCTGTTTGTTCACAATAGCCAGAAACAGGAAACAACCAAGATGGCCCTCAACCAAAGATTATATAAAGAAAATATGGCACATTTACACAACAAAGTACTATTTAGCAGTCAGATGCATGGAAAACTCATTGTACATGGAGAGTTTGAGCTGGATCTCACATAAAACCTTCACACCTGTATTCTAGTGTCTTTGGAAGAAGAAGGTACTCTACAGGAAACCAAAAGAGAAGTATAAATAATCGACACAGACATAAACCCTTTATCTACAATGGTATACTACCTGGAAGATATGCTAAGGCAATTGTGGCACAAAGCTTACTGTGTGTGTGGGGGGGGATATTTAACCAACCAATATCTAATTCGACTTAATATGTACATCTTGAAATGGAACCCATACTTGAAACCACTTGGGTGACCAACAACCAGAATATAGAGGGCCTAGGGTAAAACAAATACTAATATCTTTTTTTCAGTGATAAAATGAACCCTAATGACTTTCTGCTATCCTCACAGATCAGTGCCCTGCTTAACCATTATTGGAGAAGTTTCCTCCTGCAGCAGATGGAGACAAATACACAGACCTACAGCATTAAGTAGAGAGGAACCTCATCGTGATCTTGATCCCTTTGCTCATATAATATCTCCTCCCTCTCTGTGACTGGACTGGATTTTGGAGCCCATTCCCTACAGAGGAACACCTTGCTCAGCCTCAATACTGGGAGGAGAGGCTTGGTTTTACTTCAACTGTATGTAACATACTACACTGACTCACCCTGGGAGTTCCTACCCTCTCTGAAGAATGGATGGGGAAAAGGGACGAAGAAGCTGATGGATGACTGGAAAGAAGAGAGGGAGGAGGAGCAGTAGTGAGTATATTTTTAAAAACTTTAAATTAAAAAGTAAATAAATAAATAAAAATGCAACCACAAAAATACTGGGTTGTCGTATCATGCCTCATACCCCCCAAATGTTTACTGTGGTACAACAAAAACCAAGAAGACAATTCTCTATTTTTAATATATAATTATACTCAACTATTAAACAGTGAAGTTTTAACTATAAAAGAACTTAGATGAAATTCATATTTATTATTTATTCTTCAAGACACATGAAGCTTAACATTTTAGGCTGACTGAATAGGCATTCAGTACTTATTGCTAACTTAAGTAAAAGTACTTTTCTCATTATTTTACTTTTTTATTTTCATTTCTCCAAGTTTTGGCAGATTCCTCCATCAAGAGACATCTTTCCATCTCATTTGCATTTTAATCATTATATTGCAGTGCCAAAGTTTCCAATTTATTCATTTATTATTTTATTTTTAACATTTTCCCCATACCCACTACTGCTCCATCTCCCACTCCTTCTTCCAGTCCCCCCTCGGCCTCTCCCCTGCCACTCACATTTTCCCCCCTTGAAGGCAAGGAATCCCAAGGTGAGTCAATTCTATCTGGCATATCCAGTTGAGGTAGAGCCTTGTCCATCCCCCAACTATCAAGGCTGAAAAAGGTGTTTTCCCAATAGCCATTGGCTTCAAGAAAGCTCATGAACCCTGTATAGACTCTGGCCTGATTGCAACACAAGTAGAAGTGACTGACAATCCTTGCCAAAATGGACAGGACAGTCCTTCAAATTTCCTGCTTCACTGAAAAGTCTGCCAGACACTCTAGGCCTGTAGGCTGAAGATGGATGCCTCAACATTGTAGAGGAATTTAGGTCACTATCAGGCAGCCAGATGTCTCTGTCATTTCTAGAATTTTGGAAATTGCTTACAATGCCCTTCCTTACTCTGGTAATATTATATCCTCCTGTGGTCTTTGATAGAATTGAAGACTAGGTAGTTACAAATTTACTTATTTTTGATAAAAGGTAAATTAAATATAAAATTTTAGTCCCACAAAAAATAGGATAGATAGTTGAATATTTAATTTTGCTAATTACAAACAGACTAGATATTGTAATTCTTGATTGATAGATGTTTTAATATATGTAATTTTACTGTTAAAATTGAAACCTTTGTTTTTGATTAGTCAGGAAAGGGGAAGTGGTGTGAGATGGTCTTTCTGTATGCTGTGAATATGCTTTATTACCATTAGTTAATAAAGAAGTTGTTTTGGTGTATGGCAAGGAAGCTTAGAGGCAGGAAGGAAATCCAAGTAGAGATAAAGTGGAAGAAGGGCAGAGTCAAAGAAGCTACAGGCTGCTACCCAGAAATCAACATATAATGAAACACAGGTAAAGACATTGAACACATGGCAATACAGTAGATTTAATAGAAATTGATTGAGTTAGTTTATAAGAGCTAGTTGGTATAGATCCTGAACCATAGACCAAATAGTTTGCAATTAATATAAGCCTCTCAGTAATTATTTTATAAGAAGCTGCAGGACCATGGGTGGGAGAACTTGGTCTAGACTGAGGGGCCCTGACAGGATAGAACAACTTCTGGCTACAAGTGTAAAATAGTAAAAACTAGTGAATGCTTTAGCATCACAATACATTTAAAAATATGTCTTTTTGAAAGATATTTGTGAGACTAAACCAGTTCCATATAAAATTGTGTTAGAAACACATAATTTTACATTTTCACATCAAAAGAGAAAGGAAAAATTAATATAAGTAACATAATCATGTTTGAATATGTCTAAAAAGCTCTTCCAACATGTATGCAATATGAAAAAATTTGAACTAAAATCAAATGATGCAGAAATTAAGTATGTTCCATGTGTAATGATGACAGGCAAGTTTGTGAAGTACTCTATAAGCTAACAACATTCAGGTGGCACTAAGGTAATTTCAACTGATCACATTTATTCCAACCTTTTTCTTATCATTTAAATAAAGAATTTAGCATCATAAATTCTAAGTATATCCATTATGTACTTAGAATACATACTGAAATTTTTATGATTTTATTTTATCCTTAGAGCTAAAGAGTATTCCTATACATATAATGCAGTATCCATTCATATGTTGATAGACAACTAGGTTTTCTTTCCTGGAGTAAACAAAGTAGGAATAAATATGGGAATGTAAATATATCTAAGGTAAGGAAGGAATGGACTAATTTTGGTATATGGCCTGGAGTCAAATAGCTTGGTTATATGGTAATTCTGTTTTATTTATTTTTTTTATTTTTTTGAGAATCTCTAGACTGATGTCCATCATTACTCTATTAATTTGCAACTCAACCAAGAGAGAATAAGTGTTTTCTCTCTATATATCTTTCCAATATTTGTCAGATATTGTGATGACAATCATTCTGACTAAGGTAAGGTGATATTTTGACATAATTCTAACTTGAATTTTTCTAATGGCTAGTAATGTTAAGCACCTTTTAAACCAGCTATTGATTGTTTGTGTTTATTATTTTTAAGTACCTCTTTAATTCATTGACTGGCAATTTCCTTGGCATAAAATTTCTATCCTTCTTTATGCATTCTGGATATAAGCCCCTGTCTATTTAATAGCTGGTAGAAATTTTCTTCCATTTTGTGAGTTGTCTGATGCTTTCCTCTGTGCTGTGTAGAAATATTTTATTTTCATGTAGAGTCATCTATTGTTATTTTGGGCTAGTTGTTCTGCTATTCGTGTTCTATTCTGAAGGTTCTTTAGTTTGTCAACACTTTAAGGACATTCCCTATGTTTCTTCCTGAAGTTTCAATATTTTAAAATTGAAATTGAGCTGTTTGATACATTTTGAATTGATGTAAGGTGAAATATATGAATCTAAATTCATTCTTCTGCAGGCAGATAATCAATTATATTAATACCATTTGTTGGAGAGGCCATCTTTTGTCTAATATTTTTCTCTTCCTTTATCAAAAATTCATCATCTAACTTTAAAAAAAGAGACCATGAATTTGAGAGACAGTGCAGGGAGGGGTAGGGGAGTCTATGAAAAGAGTTGGAGAGAGGGAAAGGATTGGAGAGGTGAGAAAATGACATGATTATATAAACTTTCTGTAAAAATGAGATTTTCTATCTCAGAAAGTTTATGAATGTAAAAATTAAAGTCTAGGTCCCAATGAATATTTTTAAAGTATTTTTATAAAAAATAAAATTATTGAGATGTCTTAAGAAAGAATTAATCTCAGAAAGAAAAAAACTTTCATTTTCAACCTTCTGCAAATACTAGCCTGTAATATGTCTCTCTCTGTGTGTGTGTGTGTGTGTGTGTGTGTGTGTGTGTGTGTGTGTGTGTGTGTGTGCGACCACATGTGAGCATTTGGAGATGATTAAGTGAGAGGAGCAACAAAGAAGGAGAAAAAAAGAGATGGATATCTCGATAGAGGAAGCCAATGTGTGGTTGGAAATAGATCAGGTGCTAGGGAAACTTCCAAGAACTCACAGGATGTCCCTGGCTAGGTTTCCAAACAATAGTGGAGGGGGTGCCTCCTATAGGACTTCCCCTACAATCAAATGAATAACTACCCTAAGTGTCAGAGCCTACATCAAACAAAAAATAGAGGTGGAGGCAGAGATCCATGCCTGGGCACTGGGCTGAGCTCCTGATCCAGCTGAGAGTAGGGGAAAAGAGCAAGAAGATAGAGATTATGAGGAAAATTCCCACAGTGATGACTAGCTGGTGCTCTGCGGAGCTCACTGACTCAAGAACAGCCACTGGGAAAACATCAGGAAAAGGAGCTTGGCCCTCCAAGGGTAGGCAACTGTCAAATGGCAAGAGGAACACCTAGCCAAGCCTTGACTTTGGGATGAGGAAATCGGACTTGCCTGGAGTGGATGTGCCATGTTGGGCTGACCCACCTTGAGACTTCTTGCCCTTTTCGGGGAGGGGATGGAAAATGGGAAGTGGGGAGGCTAAAGGCTGACTAGGTGGGATTGAGAGGAGGAAAGGGAGGGCGAGCAGGGGGATACATGGCTAAAAAGAATTTTATAAAAAAGAAAAAGAAAAAAGATGTATATTTAGGTACAGAATAATAAGTAGAAAGACAAACAGAAAGGTAAATATGATGATAAGACTGAATCCAAGAGATGGATACTTAAATCATGAGAGGGGAGATAAAGCTGTTTTTCTCTAGTCTTAATTCTATAATGCATTTGATAGTAAGGAGGTTAAAGTCAATGTGAAGCCCTACAGCTTGAAAATGCAATTCTAACCATATTAAACAGCATTAAAATTATAGAGTTTGGGTTTGTTTAACTTCATTATTTGATTTTTTAATTCACAAGTTCTTTATAATAAGGTTTCAACAAATATAAATATAAACATAAATATTCATCGCATTGAGAGAAACAAAAGTTAGTGTTAATAATAATTTTTTAAAAATACTTTGTTATATTTATAATTAAAATGCACCTGCTGAGATAAGCTAAAAGACACCTCATGGTTCTTAAGACAAAGTGATTACTAAAGGTGTTACTCAAGAAATGAGTAATGAATAACAGTTGACTCTTCTATCTCTTGATATCTAACTGAAAGTCTAGGTCAGGTAGAAATGCAATGTGGGCACTCATGGATGAATGGAAATAAGTTGTTGTATTGAGGAAGAGAGTAACTTCTAGATAATAATGAGGTTGTTACATGAAAAGCTACATTGTTCCTTAGGAACTGTCAAGTTCACCCTCCAGAAATAAGCCTGATAATTTAAAATAAGAAAGAAAACACTAAAATCAGAAATCATTCTAAGCATGGAAGTCACACCAATACTTTATCCAGATCCTCTCACAGGCAAGAGAGTAAAACAATAAAATAAATTTTAGCCTAGCAAATCATCTTACATATATAACAAAAAGTAATTGTGTTATAGGAGCAATTATCATCTAAGGATTTAGTTGTTTGCTAATATCAAAAACTTAAAACCTATAAAACATGGTGTTTACATATTTAACTATGTTTAAAAGATAGTGCTGTCCATAGACTGGACAGCTTAAACAATAAAAATTTATTTCTTATAACTTTGGAGACTTGAAGTCTAAAGTAGAAAGCAAGCATGATAAAGTTTATAAATGACTTGGTTTGCAGATGGTCATTTTCTGTTATTTAACAGGTTGAGAAAGAGAATATTATTCACAATTTCCCTCTCTTTGGAAGGAAAAAGGAACAGTGTGCTTCTATTTCCAGATCTGAAAAGTATATACTATCCTAATAAAATGTTCAGGTCATAAAACAAAAATGTCAATATTGATATACATTTTTTCTGTATCATTCTCATTCAAGATTGTATCTATTTGGAATGTAGACCCATCTAGACAATTACAGTAAGAATGTAATTTTCATAAATTTATCCCCTAAATGAAATAATTATTATGTGAAAAATAAAAGCATTTAATTTTATTCACTTAATAACTGCCAGAAGTTAATTGGAAAAAGTATATACCATAATGGTCAACAAAATAAATTTTCTATCTACAATCAAATGTTTCAAAAGGTGGTCTTTCACATAACAAAGAAACCTCTTTACCTGGTAAGAAAGCTTAGGCAGTATTTAACCCTATGACTAGAACTAAGATATGTTATCAGGAGTATCTCTAATTGTGATATCCTTGAGGATCAGTCTATTTCTTTATTCAGAACTGTCACTGCCCTCACAAATGAAAATCAAATTCTATACTAGAAAAAAGACTGTATTAGCTAAATGTCAAGAATTAATCAAGCAAGATGTGACTTTAAATGGATTTATATTTTAAATAATTTATTAAAACACCTTTATTTAGTCCACACCACCAAAATCTGTACAAAATTACCCTTAATCTAGCCAGGCATAATAGAAAATGGCTGTGATCTCAGTTCTTTGGAGACAGCAGTAAGAGGATTGTTAAAAATCTGCAGACCAACTGGTCTACATAGTGCATTTAAGGCCAGCTAAGGCTACACAGTGAAACTCCATCTCAAAAAGCAAAACAAAATTTTGCTTATTTTTACTCTCTCAAACTCTTATTTCATTGACTGTAAGGTAGTATCTGATAATTATTTTTCTGTTTCCCTCAATATGCCTTTAAATGTTACAGCTGGATGATTCCAAAGGTTTTTATAGATGGTGATTATCTCCTGTAGAATTCAATCTACAAGAGAAATTGAGTGAATCTAATTTCAAAATTGCTATTTCCTCCATTCTTCCATCTGTTATTACAACAAAATTGTGAAAACTCATAAACTTCTGTACTCTAACATGGATAAAAATAAGAATGCCATGAATGGCACAAAAGGAAGTCTGTTTATAAACTCTATTATAGTGAGAATATAAATAAAATGTGAGTAGATAAATAGGGCCCTAACTTAAAATTAGAATGCAGTAAAATGCCAGATACTGCCTTCTAAAATCTTTGTTAACGAGTTGTATTTCTTTCACTCCTCCTATGAATTCATAGCTTGTAATTCATCATATGCTAAAATGGACTTGTATTAGACACCTTTATGTGTATATGTGGACATATACAAATATAATAACCTAGTTAATCAATTTAAAATAGAAAGTAGTGAGTATGTAACAGAGTAAAACCACTCACTCTGTGGCTAGGAAAGAAAAGATCAGGAAACCCACAAGCACATGGCACTTATAACCAGAAAGACCACCATTTATGTACCCATTTCCAGCTAAGGACTCTTCATGGAATGGATCTAAACCCTCCGAATATAGTAGATAATCAAAATGAATGGGCAGTTTGTGGAGCCTATTACAGTTACACCATAGATTATTTCCAGTGCATGAGGTGGCATCTGAGAGCCCATTCCCCACAGAGGAACATTTTATTCAGCCTTGATACTGGGAAGAGGGGCTTGGTCCTACCACAACTAGATATGCCAGACTGAATTGACCCACATTGAGTTTATTTCTTGTGCATAAACTGACATCTTGGAGTCTATTCCCTACAGAGGAACACCTAACTCAGCCTTGATAATGGGGAGAGAGACTCAGACCTACCTCAACTGGATATGCCAGACTGAACTGACTCACCTTGGGATTCTGTGCCCTCTTCCAAGGATATCACAATTAGAGATACTCCATGGATGAGAAGGTGGGGTTGGGGGGAGGCTAAAGGAAGACCAAGAGGAGGGGAGGGAGGGGGAGCAGTTGTGTCTATGGGAAAAAACTTTTTAAGTAAAAAATAAATATAAAAAGAAATGACAGTGGATCCTCCAATATTATAAAAGTAAAAGGACTAATTTTATGTGTTTATGCCTATAAAATTAATTAGAAGCATATAAGCATTGCTTCTCGTAAACAGACTACAAAGCTTATGAACTACACTTATTTATTCTTTTTTGCTCTTTGTTTTTCTTAATATACAACACATATTAATCTAACAGCTCTAAATATATCAATATGATTATTAAATAGAAAGGAATCCCATCAGAACTTAATGTCAATGAATAATATCCAAAGAAGCACTATTTTTATTATAAAATTCTGTTTCTAATAAACTACAGATATTAGATATAGTCTCTGTCATCTCAAAACTAAAGTTTCAATATTGAAAAGTCCATGCATTTTAACAAACATGACATTTATTACATTAAAATCTTGTGGTACATAAACATTAACACCAGAGCTGAAAATTACAAGGAGGGCCCATGCTTGGTAATGTATACATATGAATGAATACTCAAATATCCTTGTAAGATATTTTATATTAGGATAAGAAGGAAAACTGTGGTCAGTATGTAGAATAAATAAAAAATGTTAATTAAATGAAAATGTAAAAAAGACATAGTTTTCAAATAAAATTCTTTCAGCCACAAATGTTGACTTTTATATTCTAACTCTTCTTAATTATTACTATAAAACTAGGATTTTTTTTCCTTGTAGAAAATTAACATCCACCATATTATATCCCACAGGCATAGAAAATGATAAAACAAGAATTGACAATGTACTAGTGCCACAAGTTTAAGAAATTTTAAGAATTCCATCAATGTTAAATAGTCATAAGAAATATATTTAATTAAAAGCAAAATATTCTAAAGATTTGTCAGATATTATATGATAAGAATACTAAAAAGCTCAACTCATAGCAGTAGCATTTACTCTGGAGTTTTTGATCTTCCTTTCTCTCACCAGCTCTCTAATCTACATGAAATGAAATAGGATTACCACTCTGAAGAATAGTTTCATTATCATTACAGAACTAAAGTAGTTACTATGGGAATGGATTTCTCACACAAAGATGGTTGGTATTTTTCTCTCTCCTTTTACATTCTCACTTTCCCTTCTTCCTTCTATCATGGAATGATACAAAATGTCAGATACTGGTACTTTTTTCTTTAACTTTCCCATCAACAGTATCTTAAACCAAATTAAATCAGGCCAATTTCTTGCATATTTTCTTAAAATTCTACTAACAGCAAAAATTGGGAAGACACAAAAACATAATAGACATAAAGAAAAGAAACAGACAATTTCAGCCTTTGACAGGTTTCAGTGTGGTGGAAAAGAAATGACAAACTCTATCCCTACCTCCCTACATAGTCCTAGCTAAGATGGAGAAATCCCAGACTCTAGTCATAGGGAAGCAGATTCCCTAAAACACTATGACTTAATCAGGCAAGATACTGGACATCCTTCTTCAGGCTCTAGCCTACTGAGTCATCCTGACTCTCGCCTCTATATACTTTCCTCAAATCTCCAGATATACCCCGAGTCCTATATTCAGTTTCCCTGATTAATCTGGCCAGCCTTGCTAGCACCACAGCCATTCCCTAGGATCATGTTAAAACCCTAAATAACCCTCAAACCACAACATCTCCCATGCCATATCAAATGCAGTTGGTTCTATCCCTACATTCCAGCTTGGATCAGTATACATATCAACTTCACCAGTTCAGTCCCCTCTGTCCACCTGACTTCATTTCACCTATACCATGTGCAACCTCAAGGCTAAATACTAGCACATCCTCTCTTCTGCCCTATATCGAAGAACTAACAAAACTTCTCTGCCCATGCTAAATAAATACAGAACTAACGAAAGTATTCTACATGCCCAAATCTCTCTGCAAAAACACAAACAATATGGATTATCAAACCATTATCTGCCCTCCCAAACCTACCATCCTGTATAAATGTTCACCAATGAGAATAATATAGGTGACTGTAGTCAGATGTTTCTCTGTCCCATCTGGCCAGCCCCACAGTCATTTAGTCCCAAATAATCACACAAAGGCTTATATTAATGATAAGCTGGTTTTAAAAAAGAAAAAGGGAGAAATGTTATGAGATTATGCTCTTGTACACTAAATAAATAGTGGTTTCATAAAATGTTGATGGCCAGAAGTTAGGCAGACAGGAAGTATAGGCAGGAAAACTAGAGAAAGAGAATTCCGGGAAGAAGAATATTAGACACAAACCAGAGACAGAGAAAGAAAGATGAGAATTCTGCACTGAGAAAACCATGTGGCTAAACATAAATAGAATCATGGGTTAATTTAAGCATAAGAGTCAGCAAGCAATAAGCTGAGCCAAAGGCCAAACAGTTTATAATTAATATAAGCCTTTATGTAGTTATTTGGGATAAAATGGCTGCTGCAAGACTAGCTGGATAGGACAAAAAAAAAAAAAAAAACAAACAAACAAAAAACATCTGACTACAGATGATCATTTGGACATAGAATTTAAGAGGATAAATTTTATCAAAGAATTCAAGGAGTGTAAAGAAACAATTCAGTGAAATTAAGGATAAAGATTTTAAGGAGAATAACGGTGTGTGGTGACCAAGAAAACATAGACAATAAAGTTAATGGAAATAATGAAGGCAATCCAGGATTTGTAAACATAATTCAATAGAGATAGAAACTATGAAAAAGAGTCAAGCTGAAATGAAAATAGGATTAAGAAGCCCAATAACTTAACTAGAAAAGTCAGAACAATTCCTTAACAGTAAAACAAATCAAGCAGAAAAGAGACTACTAGGTAAGACTTGATAATGAAGTATAGGACTTAGACAAAATGAGACAAAAATATTAAAAACTTTAAAATACAGAAAAGGAAGATACAGTAAATGTGATAAACAATGCAAAGACCAAACTTTCAAATAAGAGGCACAGATGAGAGAGAAGAATCTAAGGTCAATAGCATAGACAAGATCTTCAACAATATCTTAGAAGACACTTTCTCTAAACTGTAAAAAGACATAGCCACACAGATACAAGTGCACATAATAACAAATGAACAGAAAGGAAAATCTCCACAATATTCCACAGTTAAAATACTAAATATAAAAAACAAAGAAAATACACTGAAAGCTTCAAGATTTTTTTTTAAGTCACATATAAATTCCATTAAAAAAGTGATTTCTCAATAGAAAATTTCAAAATCAGAGAAGTCTAGAAAAATGTATCTCAAGTCCTAAAAGGTCATGAAAGCTAAACTAGACCAGTATATCCAACAATAATATCCACCACAGCTAAAGGGAAAAGAAAATCATTCCACAATGCTAACAACCTAAGAAATTATATTCAACAAACCAAACCTAAAGAAAATGCAGGAAGCAATATCTTGGGCTGAATAAAGAGGTGGGCATTTCCAAGAGGACTATGAAAAGAAATATAAAGCTATAATTACCAAAGCACCAAGTACCACTGAGAACACAAAAAACATCACCAAAAAATCAACATGATGACCACAATTAACAAACACATTTCAATAATTCACTTTAAAAATGACATTAATACCACAATTAACAGACACAGGCTGACTAGATTCAGAAACAAAATCCATCTATCTCTTGTCTATCAAAAGAAATCTTAGCTTTAAAGTTATGCACAAAATTTATACTAATTAAATCATACCAATAAGCAAATAGGTGTTACTATCATAATATATTACAAAATAGAATTCAAAGTAAAACCAATAAGAAGAGATAAAAAGAAACATTTCATTGCAATTAAAGAAAGAACAAAGAAGGCATTCCTATACTAAACATATCACCAAACTTTTCGGGTGTACCCAGTTTCATAGAAAATATACTTCTGGATTTAAAGTCACAGATTAACATCAATCCATAAATTAGGTGATTTAAGTGCCCTACTTTGTACAATAAACAGTTATTATGAACAAAAAAATAAACAGAGAAATACTAGATTTAAATGGTATCACATATTAAATAATTTTAACAGACATCTAAAGAATATTCCAGCCAAACAGTAATGAAAATACATACAACTCAGCAGTACATGGAAGCTTTCCTAAAATAAACCACATCCTGAGTCAGAAACAGAATTTTATGAATTCAAAAAGGCTGAAATAACTCCATGTATTCTATTCTCAATACGATACAATAAAATATAAAATTTACAGCAATAAACAACGATAAAGTATACAAACTAACAATCAGAAAATTTAATAGATGATTCTTTGAGAAAATGAGCAAGACTGACAGACCCTTTGGCCCAGCTAACCAAAAGAAAAGAAAGAGTTTCATTTTATCAAATCAGAAACGGACAATTAAACATTATAATAGCCAGCCACCAAAGAAATTCAGAACATTACAAGAAAATATTTTAAAACCAGTTTTCAATTAACCTAAAAAAATGGTTCATTTCTAGATTAGGCAAAACCATTAAAATTTACTAAGAAATAAACAACCTAATCAGACCCATAACAAATGTGGAGATTGAAATGATAATAAAAAGCCTCTCAACTAAAAAGTGCCAAGAACCAGCATCATCCTGCTGCTTGCAGATCCAGATATAGAACTCTCAGCTACTCCAACACAATGTAAGTCAATGTGCCTCCATGCTTCTTGCCATAATGATAATAGACTAAACCTCTGAAATTGTAAGTAAGCCCTGATTAAATGCCGTCTGTTAAAAGAACTGTGTGGCCATGGTATTTCTTCACAGCAATGGGACAGTGACTAACACAGAGAAACAGAATGAGCATTTCAAACTTCTATGAAGCGAGTATCACTTCAATATCAAAACCAAGTAAAGGCACAACAGACAAAAAACTAAGTAAGTACAATAATCATACTGAACACAGATTTAAAAATGATCAATAAAATACTTGCAAACAGAGTACACATATACATAAAAACGATTATACACAATCAAGATGGCTTTATTCTTGAAATGCAAAGATGAATTAACATAGGTAAATCAATAAACTTGTAAAACTACAATGACTTAAAGGCAAAAGTCACATGATTATCTCAAAAGTTATAGACGGGGCCTTTGCAAAAATCCACCATGCTTTCATGATAAAAATCCTAGAGAATTTTGTGATACAAAACATCTTAATATAATAAAAGCTATATTTGAGAAATACAAAGCCAATATCATCATAAATAGAGGAAAATTTAAAGAAATATCATTGAAGTAAGGAACAGTACAGAGCTGTCTACAATCTCTACTCCTTTTCAATATTATTCTTGGAGCACTAGCTGGAACAATAAGGCAAAAAAGGATATCAATATGCTGTGAGATGTCTCTCTGTATGCTGTGAATATTTGTTGCTTTCATTGGTTGATAAAGAAAATCTATGTTGGTCTACAGCAAGGCAGGACAGCACCAGGCAGAAATTCAAGCAGAGATACAATAGAAGGGCAGAGTCTGAGAGATGTCAGCCATCCATCCAAGGAGCAGCATGCTAGCAGACCAGTAAGGTCATAGCCACATGGCAATACATAGATTGATAGAAATATGTTAATTTAAGATGCAAGAGTTAGCTAGTTATAAGCCTAAGCCATTGGCCAAACATTGAAAAGTAATTTAAGCCTCTGAGTGATTATTTTAAAAGTGGCTGTGGGGCCAGGTGGAACAAAAAAGCCTCCAGTTATATAAGCAGAATAAGTTGTCAAAGTATTAATATTTACAAATGATATGGCATATATTAAAGATTGATATGGGAGTGTCTTTCTGTATGCTGTGAATATCAATCTTTAAATAAAGGAGCTGTTTTGGCCCTTGGTAAGCACCGTAGAAGTAGGTGGGTAATCAGAATAGGTAGGAAAAGAAGGGTGGAGTCAGAGACAAATCAAGTCAGAAGTCCAAACAAGAAACATGTAAAAAACACAGGTGAGCCACGGGCCACGTGGCTGACAGATTAATGGAAATGGGTTGAGTTAAGATGCAGAGGCTAGCTAGCAATGTGCTTAAGCCATAGGTGAAAGAGTACAGAGTAAATACACGTTTCTGAGTTATTTTGAGGGCCTAAGCAGTGTGCAGTTAGGTGCTCTGGGACTACATCTGGACCTCTGGCCAGACCGGGCCAAGAAACCCTATTGCAACAAGAAAAGCCAAAAATTCTACCATAACATCTTTTGAAATGATAAATAAATCATTAATGTGGCAGGTTATATAATCCATTTGCACAAACCAATAACTTCTATACACCATCAACAAGCATATAGAGAAAGAGATCGTGGACACTTTCTAAGTCATAATAGTCTCAAAGAAAATAAAATAATGTAAAAATAAATTTATCCAAGGAAGTTAAGAATATCTAAAATTTAGTGAAATTTGTAAGCCTCTGAAGAAGAGATTAAAAACTCTAGAAAATGGAAAGATAAGCCATTCTCAAGGAATTGTGAAGTTAATATTGCAAAAATGACAATTTTACCAAAAACTATAATATAGATTCAATGCAACCCCAATCAAAGTCCCAATCTCATTCTTCTCAAAAGTGGCAATTAACTATATCCTAAAATTCATGTGGAGCCATGAAATATCACGGATAGACAAATAATTTTGAATAAAAGGACAATGACAGAGGGATTATCATTCCAGACCTCAAGATATATTGCAGAGGCATAGTAATAGAACCAATATGACACAAACACAAAACACACCAATGGAACAAAACAAAGATAAAAATTGAGTACACTTAACTTTATCCATTTAATATTTTGACAAAGATATCAAAAATATACACTGGAAAAAGAAAGCATCTTTAACAAATGATGCTGATGAAACTGGATGTCCACATAATGAAGAGTGAAATTATATCTGTTTGCATCTCTTTGCACAAAACTAACACCAAAATGATCAAAGATCTAAACTGGAAACAATGAAACTACCTGAAGAAATAATAGCCAATATCCTAAATGACAAGGATATAGGAAAAGACATTCTGAATAATACTCTATTTGCCCAGGAATGAAGCCAACAATTGACAAGTAGATTTTCATGAAGGTATAAGGCTTCCTCATAGCTAAATAAACAATCAACTAAGTGAAGAAGGCCCCAAAATGAGAGATAATCTTGGATAGCTATACATGTGACATTGGATTAACATTTATAATTTATAAAAACTAAATGACCCATTTCAATAATAGCCATGGGACCTGAACAGTGGATTTTCAAATGATGAAAAGAATTGACTAAGACATAGCTCAAAAATGTTCATTTTCTCTATCAATTAGGTAAAAAAAAGTATAAATCAAAACAATTCTGGCATTTTATCTAACTACAGTCAGAATGGCAAAGATCAATGAAAAAACGAACAAATACAGTAGGAGTATGGGGAAAGCACTGTTGGTGACTATGAACTTGTCCAGACACTTCATAAATCAGTGTGGAGATTTCTTAAAAGACAAAAAATAAATCTACCCCTACCACCAAAGAATACCACTCCTTAGCATGTGGCTAGAAACTAGATATCTTACTCCGTAGATAACTGTTAATTGATGGTCTATTCACAATAGTTAAAGAATGGAAACAACCTATATGTCCTTCAACTGAGAAATGGATAAAGATGTGGAATACCTATACTACAGAACACTTTTTAGCCATGAAGAAAATGAAATCATGAAATTTGCAGGAAAATATGTGGAACTAGAAAAGATCATCATGACTGAAGAAACACAGACCCAGAAAGACAAACTTCCCATGATTTTTCTCATCTGAGGCTCCTAGCTCTAGTTTTCTATGTAAGTATATATGCTGGACAAACTCCAGAAAATATGAAAGTAAAAAGAGAGAATTTGGGGAGAGCAATAGAAAGGATAATAGCAGGGTACAAATGATATGATGGAAATCAGAAAAAGAGAGAGGACTCTAATTAGGAAGCAGTAGGAAAATATAGAAGGAGGTAGGGGTCAAGTATCTATAATGAATATTAATATCAAAATAAGTTAAATTTTCCTATCTGGGATGGTAGTGCTTCCTCCAAGAGTGAAAGACTATCTAACAAAAAATAGAATGAGGTAACTCAGACACAGAAAAACGTTGCATGTTCTCACTGATATGTTCATGTTTAATTTGAAGTAACTGCATAATCCTTAAAACAACAACAACAACAAAAAACAATTGGTAGGTGGGAGTAAAAGTTTCTGAGGGAGAAGGACAAAAGAACATAAGAGATAAGAAAGGGATAGGGAAATAATAAGAAGGAAGGTTTAGGTGAATAAAAGTCTTGGTAGGACAAGGTAAATGAGGGGATTGAAGGATGGATAAATAACACTAAATTGTTTGAAAAGTGCATATATGTGGAGATATGTTTCCATGGCTCACACTGTTAGTCCCAACACTTGAGAAGCAGAGGCAAGATAATCTCTGTGAGTTCAAAACCAGCCTTGTCTTCAAAGCAAGTTCCAGGACAGCCTGGACTGTTACACAGAAAACTGTCTGGGAAAAAAAGAAAAAAAAAAAAAACAAACAAACAAAAAAAACCAAAGACTGGAAGAGGTGGATCTGTCTTCTGATATCTCAGGCTGTTTTTATTATATTTGAAACATATCCCCACAGATATGGACATATGGAACCCTACTGGTTTATAATATTCCTAATATAAATATGATTTTTAATTGGGAGTTGCACTATTAATACCAATATTCAGGCATTATGCTTACCTCAAAAGCCATAAACTTCCCCAAAAATGTCCAGTATCATGTGTGGAATACTTTACCTCAAGCTGCTTGTTAGAGGAGACCCAGAGACTCCCCCAAACAATATAGCCTATTGTCACTGCTCTTGGTTGCCTACCAGAACTTGATTAAAAGACACTATTACTGAAGGCATACACACTGTGGATATGCCCACATCAAGTAAAATTTAAGTTGATGGGGTTTTTAAGAGGACACTAATTCAAAAGGTGCAGAAGTGGAAATGGACTTTAAAGTATCTAGAGAGAAGTATGAAGCTTGAATATGAGAATACACTGTATGAAATTCTTAAATAAATCATATTTTAGAGAACAGAAATTTGGGTGGTTAAGGAAGGGGAAAATAGATCTTGAAGAACCTGGGGGAGAGGAGTGCATATGACAGAAATATATCACATGAAATTCTAAAATAACTGAAAATGAGGAAAAAGAAGATGTTATTTAGATAGGTGGAAGAAAATTATGAGAGACATCTGGACCTACATAAAGAAAGAAAAGACATTAAAGGATATGTTACAGTAAAATATAACTTTTATTTATAGCATTCTTAATTGATGTGATAAGTAATATTTTACTTAAATAATATTGCCAAGTATATTATAACTTTTAATGAATGAAAGACAGTTAATATTAATATAGTAGTATAGTGAGATTCTGTACTGTTCCATTGTAGATAATTGTCCCACCTACTGCTTTAATAAAAATGCAGATTGGCCAAAGGCAGACAGGAAGTGTGAGCAGGGCTACCAGACTAAGGAAACTCTGAGAAAAGGAAAAGCAGAGCATAGAAGCCAGAGAGACACCACAAAGACAGCACAATGAGATGTCAGCAGACACAGAGCAAAGAAGTTGAAATGCTGCCCTGAGAAAAGGTACAAAGCCGCATGGCTGAACAAGACAAGAATCATAGGTTAGTTTAAGAGTAAAGAATTAGCAAGTTATATGCCTGGGCCTTAGGCCGATCCGCATAAAATCAATGTAAGCCTCCGTGTATTTCTGTAGATCTACAGGTCTATGAATCTGCATGTCAGAAACTCAGGGTTAGGCCAGAAAGGCCAGGCCAGACACTTACTACTACTACGCAGTGGCCCAAGGGTCAGGAAAGAATCATTAAGAGTATTCATGATTATCATATTCTTGGAGTTGGCACTGGACTTGGATTATTTATAAATGCAAATGAGAACTGTGGCAATTACTAAAACTAGTGAACAAATAAAATAGTTGTAAGTAGGCTAAGGACAGAAAATATAATTATATAATATATTAAATTAAAAACATCAAAAATAAACAGAAGAATAAAAACAATTATAGCAATGAACAGAAAATGGTAACAAAAAGGGAAATAATAGTCCAGGTAAATTAATAACTAATTTAAATACCATTTGTCCATATACACCAATTGAAGGAGAATGGTAGAGTAGATCAACAAATAGGACTTGATTTATCATGCACATAAGAAACCAAGTTTAAATAAAATGACATATATATTACATATTAAAGATGGAAGGAGACATATATGCTGCATTAGTCTTATAAGAATAATCCAAGAGTATCTATATTAATTTCAAGCATAGCCAAGTTTGTCACAAGCAATATTTTTAGACATAAATTGGATAATATAACAATTCAAACTCTAAGAAGTTGTAATAATCTGTAGCATAAATGCCCCACTACATAAAAATTAAAATACCATTTACCAAAACTTATGAAAAACATGTTTAAAGAAAAATGTATAGCCTTAAAGACATAACTTTTAATAGAATAATTAAAAGCAATGATCTAAGAACTCCCTTTAGGAAGCTAGAAAAGGGAAAGGAAATTAAATTCAAAGCAAGCAGAAGAAGACAAACAAAAAAGAACAGAAGACAATGAAATTCAAAACAAGAAATCAATGGAAAAGCCAGTATGCCTTAGAAAAATCAATAAATTCAAAAGATTATAAAAGACTAATAAGATACAAGGGAGAGGGACTTGGAGCTGCCTCAACTGAAAGTTCCAGGCTTTGCTAACTCCCCATGGTCTTACCTTTTTGGAGAAGGGGACTTGGGGGTGAGTCAGGCTGAAAGGCTAGGGGAGAGCAGGAGGAGGAATGAAAGGGGGATCTATGGTTTGTATGTAAAATGAATTAATTTTTTTTCTTAAATAAAAATAAAAGCAATCATAACTAAGATAAATTCTTAAATTGATAAGTATACATATTTTATAAGTAAATCTGCCATGTAAAAGTCCAGGTAATAAAATGTATAAGAACTGATTATCTCACATTGCTGTTGAGACCAAGGGTTGTTTGGCTGGTCAAGAACCGTAATAAAATTCTCAATACAAAAAAACCCTCAAATTCTTGATAAGCCCTATCTCCTTACTCATACAGACTTTCCTCCCCTGCTCTCAGCTGCACCAGGGCTCTGCCCAGTGCTCAGCCATGGATCTCTGCCTCCAATGTTAGGCAACTGTTGATTGGCATGGGCAGTATGTGGAGCCTCGAGGGGTGGGATCAGACTGTGTTCCTGTGTGTGGGCTGGCACCTTGGAGCCCATTCTCTTCAGAGGAACACCTAACCCAGTTTTGATTTGGGGATGAGGAAATTGCACTTCCCTGGAGTGGATGTGCCATGCTGAACTGACCCACCTTGGGACTTCTTGCCCTTTTGGGGGAAGGATGGGTGGGTGGGGAGGGGGTAGGTGGAAGCCTAACTGGGAGGGATTTGGAGGAAGGAAGGGAGGGGAAGCAGGAGGATACATGGATAAAAAAGACATTTTTTATTTAAAAAAATGAAATGAAGAAAAACCATCAAGTTGAACACAAGTGTGGTTGCATTTAAAGATAAACAATTTGCTCAGTAGAGAAATTTCAGAATGGGATAGCATTCAATTTGTGCCATGGTCACTACTCACTTTTCTTATTCAGTTTTACAGGAAGGGAGTGCAGGAGGTGGAATAGAAACAGAAGAATGTGGAGTTTGCCAAGGAAAGGGGTGTGAGCAAGTTTAAAGTGTCAGACAAGGAGTGCACAGCAAACCATGTGTTAAGTGTTGAGGAGATTAGTAAATTAGCACCTTGAAAGAGAGCCCCCGAGCTGGGAAGACAGCTCAGTGGGTACCACAAGAACTGAAATTCAAATTCCCAAACTCATGTAAACTATGGGTGAGTCTGACTGCCTGTAATTCCAGATTACAGAAAGCAGAATCCTAGGAGCTGGCCAGTTGATAAAATTACCCAAAAAATCAAGTTCTATATTTCTCAAACCACCCTTGGCCAGCCCAGGACTGGAAAAATATCTCAGGGCTTAGGAGCACTCCTATTTTACAGAGGTTTGATTCTCAACACCCACACAATGGCTCACAACTATGTGACTAGAATTTTAGGAAATATGCTGCCCTCTTCTGGCCTCCGAGGGCACCACTCATTCACAAGATGCACTGATCTTTTGTATGATTATTTTACTATTTTGTATTAATATTATAACATATCATTGTGTATGATCAATATCAGACAAAACTATTTTTAAAATAAAAAACTCAAATTCTCTGGTCTTGGATAATACTTGCTTTTGCTTTAGTTATTTTTGTGTAGGACAGAGCCAGTCAATAACTAAACTCATAGCTAATAAAGCAGTTAGAAATGGTAGAAATTATAGATATAAGTAAGAACATGAAATAGAGGAGGTAAAAAAGTGAACATGAAACTATCCAAACCTCTAAGATACATAATTTGCATCTGATAATGTACTAAAAATTTTAACATAAATTATTTTAAAACATAAAATTTAACATAACCATAAACTGAACTTATATAGCACCCCAACTACATAGTTAAAATGAAGTCATTTTTAAATGTTTGTGAAAATATTACATCAATTAGTTAAGCCTACTTACATTTCTTCACAAATACATTAAAGGTAAATATTTAGAATGACTGATGTATTTGTCATGTTTTCATTGAATTACTCATATTAAATTTTAAAAATTAATTTTAAATTGGCATGTATGGATACTGGAAGAGACAGTCATCTTTCTTGAGATGATGAACTGTAGGAGGTTAACCATTCTTCAGGATTGGTCCCACTCCCAAGAGTAGTTGGGCAATAAAGACTGAATTTGACCAGAAAATAAGAAATAAACTACAAGTTAGATTTGTAAGGAGGCAAGAATGCAAAATGTGGATGTGGCAGAAGTTGGAAATGGTAAATATGATCAAAATACATTGTCTAAAGTTCTTGAAGAATTGATAAAAGATAATATGCAAAATATTTTCTAAAAAATAAAATAGTTGGTACATCACTAATTGTTATTAACAGTAAATAAGAAATCTCGAGCTTCAGTGGAGCTGTCTTAACCCTTAAAACACAATGTAAACATAAACTGTCAGAACTAGAGGGAATAAACTAGTTCAACTACTATCCTAAATCAATATAATTCCTAAATGTATTCTAAATTCTTATCCTTATACCTACACAGAAATATAGCTTTCAAATATCGTTAAGAAGCTTCTTGTTGTGGTAGATGAAGATCATTTCAGAAAAAAAACTGTGGTTCAGTGATATACTTAGAACATACTCCTTATACATACAACTCTTGAAGGAACATTGCAGAAAATGAGTGTGGGAAGATTGCAAGAGTCAGAAAACCAGGAAGTCTGTTGCATGATTGTGTCTTTTAGATATGCTAGGCAAGCTACAGTCATGAACTCAACATCATGGCTTCCTAAACTAAATTGGAAAAATGACAATACCAGTTGACATGTCAAGACTGGGGTGGAGGTAATCTCACCGAGACCCACTCCTAGAAGAACAGGCAACTAATGACCAATAAGAGAGGAAGAATTAGTCTTCTTGAAGGACCAAATCCCTAAATGGTTTTCTAATACCAAGGGTAACTTGTGTCTATTAATCTGCATACATGTGTATATAAACATATATGTTATAATAATTAAAGGAAAAGATGACAACTGGATGGAGGCATGTAGAAGAATACAAATAGATCCCTATCACCCTGCATAAAACTCAAGTTCAAGTGGATCAAAAATCTCAACATGAATCCAGTTACATTAAACCTGATAGAAGAGAAAGTGGGAAATAGCCTTGAATGCTTTGGCATAGGTGACTATTTCAGAAATGTAACACTAGTAGCACAGACACTGTGAGAAACAATAAATGGGACTTTTTGTAACTGATAAACTTCTTTAAGGCAAAAGGCATGGTCAGTAAGACATAATGGAAGCCTACAGAATGGGAAAATACTTTACCAACCATACATCTGACAGAAGCCTCATCTCTAAACTATATAAAGAACCTTAAAAAAAAATCTAGACATCAAAAAACCAAATAGCCCAATTAAAATGGAGTACAGACCTAAACAAAGAATTCTCCACAGAAGAATCTCAAATGGCTGAAAAATACTTAAAGAACTGATCAACATCCTTAGCCATAAGGGAAATGCAAATCTAACAACTCTGAGATACCCTCTTATATCTATGCTAGAGAGGATGTGGAGTACAGAGAACACTCCTCCATTGCTGGTGGGAGTGTAAACTTGTACAGCCACTTTGGAAATCAATATGGCAGTTTCTCAGAAAACTGGGAATAAATCTATACAATGATCCAGCAATAACCACTATTGGGCATACACCCAAAGGATGCACATTCATACCCAAGGACACTTGCTCAACTATGTTCATAGAAGCATTATTTGTAATTGCCAGAACCTGGAAACAACCTAAATACCCCTCAACCTAATAATGGGTTTTAAAAATTCATTACACAATGGAGTATTACTCAGCAGTAAAAAAAAAAAAAAAAAAAAGACATCTTGAAATTTGTAGGCAAATAGATGAAACTAGAAAAAAAAAAACATTCTGAGTGAGGTAATCCAGAACCACAAAGCTAAATATGGTTTGTCCTCACTCATAAGTGGGTAAAGCAAAGGATAACCATGCTACAATCCACAATGCCAGAGAAGCTAGGTAACAAGGAGGATCGCAAGAGAGTCATGCATAAGTAAGATATCTCCTGATTATATTGGGAGCACAGGGGTTAAAGAGAGGTAGAAGGGAAAAGGAGAGAACTAGATGGTTGAGTTGGGGGAAAGACAAAGAGAGAGAGCAAGGAAAGATATATCTTGATGGAGGGAACCAATCCACAAGGATGATCTTAGCTAAGACTCCAAACAATAGTGGAGAGGGTACCTCAACTGGCCTTCCTCTGTAAACAAATTGATGACCACCGTATTGTCATCATACAACTTCCATCCAGAAGCTGATAGAAGCAGTTGCAGCAATCTACAGCTAAGCACTGGGCCAGGATCCCAGTCCAGTGGAAGAGAGGAAGGACAGATTATATGAGCAAAAGGGTCAAGATCATGATGTTAAAACCCACAGAGACAACTGACCTGAGCTACTGGGAGCTCACTGACTATGGGTTGACAGCTGAGGAACCTGCATGGAATCAAACTAGGCCCTCTGAATGTGGATGTCAGTTGTTTGGTTTGGCAGCATCAAGATTTATCTATCCATAATGTATGAACTAGCCTTTTGGAGCCCATTACCGATGGAGGGATACCTTGCTCAGCCTTGATATAGGGGGAGGGACTATGTCCTGCCTCAACTTGATATCCCAGATTTTGTTGGTTCCCCATGGGGAGGTTTTACTGTCTGTGTGTTTGGTATGTACAATGAAAAAAAAAACTTCTAAATAAAAAAAAATTCTGAGAAAGCTTCTGCTCTATGAAGAGCCAGTATTGTGTTACCGGGGGCAGGGGAGATAATAGTAAATTTGAGGGAGAATACAGGAAGAAAGAGCGAGAAGGAGAATGGGGGGAATTCATGCAACTATATTTTAATTAAAAAATGTGTGTATCTAAACTTAAATATACAGCACTATATATGAGTAAGAATCTCAGACTAACCTGTTTTTAAAAAATGTCATTGGAACAATCTAAAATAAAGTTTACCTGTAAATTCCCAAGTGTTCTCCAAGCTGAGAGAAAGGTCCTCTGTAAGTCAAATTTTGTTTTTCTCTTCATATAATAGAAACCATTTATGTTTACAATAATTTTGTAACATTATTAATCAGACAAACTCAAAACTAGTATTCTAGTAAGGAAAGTCTTTATTTGGTGAGAGAATAAAAAGCAGTAAAGACTGGTACCCAAGATTCATTGTCTACTTATTTTAATTACTTTCTTTCACAAGTACTGTTATGAAATATGCCCATACCACCAAACAAAAGTTAACTAAGAGTGCTATATTGGACATTTCTGGCTGTGAGGTTAATATGGAAAAACTGAAGTAGGAAATATTAAAATTATTATATCATCAGTAATATTATTTATTGCACAAATTCTATTTGGTATTATCATAAAATATTGGAGCCAAATATTGGAGAAAACCTGAAATATCAGAGAGATAGAGAAATAAACCACACACAACTATTCTTCTCCCAGCTGACTCCTCAGGTCTATTGTATTCCCGGAATCCTCTGACTGACTAGGTGTGCAGGCAAAGCAAAGAAATTCAGCCTTCTCTTGCCTAATCTTTCTTTCCCCTGTCCAGCTATCTCACTTCCTGGATCAGCTTTTCTTGTGCCAGGATTAAAGGTGTGTGCCACCATAGCATGGTTCTGTTCATCCTTGAACTCACAGAGATCCATATGGACCTGTACCTCCAACTGCTGGGATTAAAGTCATGGATCATCACTCCCTGACCTTCCTGCTGTGGCTCTGTGTGTGGCTCTGTCCTCTGATATTCCAGACTATTTTTATTAAATATACAATATACCACCACAATTATTTAATGAGCAATATTATTTAATAAATGTCATAGATATTACTATATGTAAAATGGAAATACTATTTCAGTATTTCTTTAAATAATTTAAAACTTTGAAAGGAATATATAAAATAAGAATTCATATACATAAACATCGAGCCGCAATTTGGGTGATTAATAGAAAGTACACTGAGAAAGAAAGAAAATGTTATGGGAACATAGAGGGCATGAAATGTCTTCTTATATTATTACTGTCTTCATTGGTTTATAAATTCAAAGCCTGAAAACTAAAAGATGGTAATTCACAGAAACAAAGATAGAAACAGCAATAAAAAATAGAATTCATTCCAAAAGTATAAACAAAGTTGCTATTTCCTAAAACATAAAATTATCTCTATTTAAAAATTTTCATCTTTTAGCGATTAAGATTTATGAACATTAGAATTAAATGTGAAAAAATGAAATGCTATGTTTACTAGTAGTAAAATAGTTTGATAGTTAAATTGTTTATTATACACTCTCATTGCTAGAAAAAATGTGCCATTTTGACTAAATATGAGAAAATAGTAATATATCAAAGCTATTTTAAAGATGAAAATTTTAAATATAATTTTCTATAAATATTTTATCTATGCATTCCATATTCAATTTACTTAACATATCAGAATATCTTAAACCATCATTACTAAGCACTATGTAAATAAAACTTTCCAATATCTCAATGATTCATATTATTTTTAGAAGAATTTCTATAGTTAAAAAATACTAAGGACTGACTGCAATTTTGCCAGGGTATTTTTTGATTTGATAGTAATAAAATAATTGATAAAAGTTGTCTTTTGTTCTCTCCTTTTGTTCACATGAACAGCATGTGATAGACTCAAGATTAGACTCATCTCACAATGGTTAAATATATCAAGTACAATAAAATTTAATTAGTAATAAAATTAACTATATTTAACTCTTCTTTCATTGCACTTATTCCCCTATATTACCCATTCTCCTCTTTCCATAGAATAATGTATATCATATTTACAAGTGGCTCTATATTTATATGCTGTCATTATGTCAGAATGTTTTGGTTGCTTCTAATAATTAATCATATTAATATATTAGCTTAATTCTAATTAACATATTAATTCCAATATCAACATACAAATGGCATTAATTAAAACAAAGAAGTTTGTGTATGTAAATGGGTATTATTTAAAATTCAACCATGGCACTTTCACATGCTAGGCAAGCTTTCTGAAACTAAGCTATATCTTCACCCCAACTATGAAATTATTCTCATAATGTATTTACAGAAAATACAATGTTGGGTCCTTAAAGTTCGAGTCCAGATATAAACTTTAAATACCGAAACACCTCTGAAAGACTGAAAAGTGCTATTTTCAGAACAAAAGATCTGTAAAATATGGTCACCTAGTCATGTAAAAAGATGAAATGTGACATGAAGAGACAAAAATCAAATATGTTTTAAAATATCTTACCTTCTACCCACATACGAACTTCAGTGGGAGAGGATGTCACAACAGGATCTCCCTGGAAATAGCGAAACAAGCGTGCCATCTCTCAGAATGGACAGAGAAAATTTCAATATCTGAGGATGAAGAATAGTAGAACTTACTCAGGTTCTTTATTTAAGCACTCTAAATTTTATTATCATATAAGGTGTGGAACTTTGGAGGAAAATACTTCACTGTTAGCTAATAATTAAACTATTACTTATTGAGCAGATGTTTAGAAAACTACAAAAAAATTCAAATAAACATCCCAAACAATTTTTGTTATATGCTGAGAAGGAACTGAAGGATTCCACTAAGAAAGATTTTTTTAAAATGAACTTTAATTAACTTTAACAGTACAGTACAAAAAAATTAAGAAGTTTATGCTTATCTTCACAGAAAACAGGTTCATGCAGCAGGTGGCATCTGAGTCAAACCAAAGAAAACTAGACAAAAATGAGCCATGGGGGAGATGATAGAATTCGACCCACCTACAAACATAAGATGTAAAATCCTTTCTCAAAACAAAATAGTCATTGTGAAAATGTGAATAATTATTAGTCTTGATAATTTAGAAGCATCCCTGTCCCTCTCCCCATTTTTGCAGCTTTCAGGATCTATGCTGCATCATTTAACTCTTAGTCCCTATATTAAGCAAAATCCAAGTTAGGTATGGTGGCAAAACCCTTTAATCCCAGTACTTGGAAAACAGGGCAGAAAGATTAGGAATTCAAATTCTTTTGGCTAAATAGAGAATTCAAGGTCATGTGATATCATGTTTAAAAGGATTAAAAATAAATTTAAAACCAAAAAAATTACAAAAATGGCATATTAATAACAATTTAAGACATAAGAGTGTGATATTAAAGATACTCTCCATACCTGTTTGTCCTTTTTCTTTCTATATTTTCACTAAATTATATTACTATATAGAAGTAATTTACAAAATGTAAACAATATTCACATTTTAAAGGGCTATAAACTTTTTCTAAATTAAACAAAGCAATTTTCTAGCAAATCTTAAATGTAAGTCTCACATTGTCATCATAAATAAGGAAGATCAAATTAGATTAATTGTACCACCATTCTCTCCCTCCTCACTTAGCCCAATTTACTCAGACCCTAATATACATAATTATTTCTTGGATTACTACAAAGTATTTTGTGTACCTGTACCTTGCTCTTCAATAAAATTGTGTTTGAATTTGTCTTTCAATCTGAGGAAATGGCATGGGCTAACAGGATTTCTAGAACAATCCTGTCCAATAGAAGAACATTAGAGCAAAGTCAGAATCTTCTACATTAACAGCATTCAATATGGTAGCTATTAGTCATATATGATTAATAAGCAGTTAAAATTGTAACTAATGATACTTGTGGGTGCAATATATTTTTGTTAGGTTAGGTCATTGACAATTTCATACATATTTATAATTCATTTTGGTTATTTTCAACAACATTTCTTATCTCTCTCCCTTCAACATCAGCCCCTGCCCCTCTCTACCTGTCTCTTTCCCAGACATCTGACTTCGTTTTGTTTTGTGATCTATTTAATTAAATCACAGCCATCTACCCATTGGCCCTGAACACTGGAGTACGGTGAGAGTCACTGGAATTAACTTTAATTTTACTTGATTTTTATAATTTATTGAGAATTAATGATTACTACATAGTCAACACAGTATTAGAACTTGCAGTAAAGTAGTAGGGTCACATATTTAGTAAACCATCTCAAGCTGCCAAGGCTATTAATGAAATAGATCTAGAAGAAAATCTTGATGCTTACTGTTAGATTGCCAGCTGAAAGCTGCAAGGAGTCTCCCAGCAGGAAGTGTGAGGATAGCAGAGCCTATACAGAACAGAGAAGGTGGGAGATAAAACAAAGATTTAGGTAAGCACCAATGGTGAACTATTAAAGCTTTCTTCAGTTACTAGGAAGAAAATAAAATTTATATTAGTATGGCACTTAAGAAGCACTGACATTCTGCAGAAAGTTTATTTCAACAAAAATGAAAATACGTTATTCAAGTACATTTCAACATTCAATAAGTGATGCGTGCTTACTTTATGCCAAGCATGGGGAATTTCACTAGTTTAAAACATGTAGTTCTGCTGTAATTTTGTAGCATCATCTAAAGTCCTCTAATTTAAAAAAAAAATGGGTCTTCAGTATGCAATGGGGATAATTTTCTCCCTTTTTTTTTCTAATCTTCCAAAATGATTTGATTTTTGCCTTTTTGGCACCCACTGCTTTTTCTTTTAACTGTTGATAAGAGGACTGTGGCCTGTTTTCCCAGATTGCTGCAAATCCATATGTCTGTTTATACAAACCATTCACCCAAGGTTCTTATCTTGGCTTTTAAGCATGAAAATAAAAGAATGGACAAACACCAGCAAAATAAAATTTAAAACCCAACTATTTGTGGTCTAAAATAGTGGAAATTTTTCTTTTAAGACCTCAGAGCCTATTCCTATGAATGTTGTCTAGCTTTAAAAGGAGCTAATTAACCTTGCTTTATGCTGAATGGCTTGGGTCTACAGCCTGTGTAGGGTGCTGAGCTGGAAACTGGAGGGCTTCTAATTATTAGCATTTTAATTAAGCTGTATATATTTTAAATACACAATAGACATTCTATTACCACATCCAAAAACATTAAGGCGTTAAAATTTAAAGCAAACCAAATTGTACAACAGCTGCTGAACTGACCACGGTTACAAGAATTATATAAATAATGCTGACAAGGATCATAAAAGGTGAATCATAGACCCAGGGGATTTAAACATTTAAATGGCAGTTGGATTGCTATCTAGTCAAGAGCCATCCCCAGTCCAGGTGCGGAGGGGGGCAAAAAACGGAAAAAAATAAAAACCCAGAAACCCAACATTCTAAGGTTGGAATGGCCGGCACAGTATCCCAAGGCTTGTGAAAGCTAAATTTTGTGGGACATTTTCCTCAAGGTGAGCTCAAGCAAGCCTTCCCAGAACTCACCCCCCCTTCTCCTCTATCCCTCCCCGCTGCCCAAAGCTGACCATGAAGAGAAATCTCAGGTTTTTACCTCAGAGAGGGTCATTCAAACTCCCAGCCACGGGGCCAAACTGTGGAGCGACCAAGAGCCGCCGCGCTCCCTTTTCCCGCCCTAGCCTTCCCCTCAGATTATCCCCGCTCCATCCTCACCCGAAGTTCCGCTTCAGGTCCCTCAGGACCTCTTCACACTGGCTGAAGCGCGCAGCCGAGAGACTTCTAGAAGGTGTCCCGACAAGATGTCACCCGAGGTCTCCGCGCACCGCCGCCCCCACCCCCCAGCGGCCTGTGGCCGTCCGTTCCCCCACTCCGCCCCCTGTACCTCGTGAGGCAGGTCCCGCGTCTCTCCCTTCCTCAACACGCGCCTCGGCCAGCCCGCAGGGCGGCTTTTCCTCAGCCAGCCCCAAGCCCCTCGGCGGACCACAGTGGGCCACTTGGTCACTTGCCTCTTCCCCTAGCCCAGTCGCCGTCGCTAAGGGGCAGGGATCCCCCTCAGCGGCTGAACGCGGCCATGGAGTCTCCTCCGCCTCGTGCCCCCAGCCGCGCTCTCCCTCAACCGCTGGCGCGTGCTGAGGAACCTCCGCTTGCCGTCGACGTGACGTAGCGCCAGCTCCGCGGAGGGGCGCGGGGGCGTGCGCCGCAGCTTCGGCCCGAGCCGTGACCCTTGCCCTCTATGGGCGCCGAAAAGCCCTTCCTTAAAGTTTGCTTTCCCCTCCGAACTGTCGGAAAACCCCGAGAGCGCTTTCGGGAGTCTCTCGCTACATTAAATACACGCCCACGGCACTCGCTGAAGGAGCGTGAATTCAGCGGAGGAAGAAAACTCAGTGGGAAGCAACAGGTGTTCCTAGGTTCCCAAATAAAGGGATCCTTCCATGAGACCTAAGCCAAAGGGAGACGTGCCTCTTCCTAAAGTCCGCGGAAGCCTACTCCTCCTCTCCTAACCTTTACAGACCATAAAATTGAGGTCCTGCCTTCGGGGTGAGGGCGGAGGAGTCGGGAAAGGCTAGAACTAGGGTCTTTTGTAGTTACCCACGGTTCCGCGGATGCTTCGGTTTAGTTCAAGTAGTTCCCTGTATCCATGTGCCGTGGACGGAGATGCTGTGTGTTTAAAAGAGACCCACGGAAGTACCCTGTTTTCACACTGCAAGATAGATTATTCTGTCTCACTGGAGCACAGGTGGTCATAAAAAAAATTACATCCCTTGACCCCTTAACGTCGTGAATCTGAATCTGTAGCCTCCATTTCACACGGAGCTGAAATTATACTCTTAGGCTCTTGCAGCCCTCGATGTCGTATCTGAAAATCCCTTTTCCCTGCGCCAACCATTATTGAAGCTGTGGGCGATAGACATTGTAGGACAGTGGGTAAACGCACATATTTTAGAATCCTTTATGAAAGAAAGCATCTAAAAGTGACAAAGTGAATCAAGCTTTTTATTAATACCCATATTCACTGAAAAACATTTCTCCAATTATTTTATCACCCCCACTCACCCCAAAGGCTTACTCCAACAAACAAAATCACTGAATTCTAAATATAGATGAAATTAATCTGGAAAAAATGGTATTTATTTCTTTAATTTTATAGATAGGGAAACTGAGGCCCATATAGAAAAAAAAATACTTCTATCAAGTTACACATTGGAAAGAGAACCTAAGCATCTATATCTCATTGTAGTGCTTCCACAAATACCTCACATATACCATATTTAAAAAAACAATTCGAATGAGTAGAGAATTTTGTGAAGTCAAATGTAGGTTTGTCTCCCATGATCTTGAAACGAAAATGGGCCAGGAGACAGAGGGGGGATCCAAACACTAAAGATGAGTGAAGGGAAGTAGATGATGAGTGGGGGAAAGTAGATGCAACACAGGGGGAAAAAAAACATTTTAAAGCCATGAATATACATGAATCACTTCAGATCAAATGAAATTATTAGAGCCAGTTAGCAAGCAGGGGAAAATATGCTGGCTCATGTCCATTCTTAAAACGTAGATGTTTACCACCTTTATCAGCTGTCTCAAACTAGCTTCTCTCCTTCTTGCTCATTTTATGTATATCTCCTATAATATGTAATCTGTTGTTGTTGTTGCTGACATAACTTTGGGGAAACATATAGTGAAATTGTCTTAGGTTTCAGTATTTGAGTGCATCCTTCAAAAGCAGACTAGGGTTGGCACACTCAAATTGCTAAAAACCTTACTTTCTGTTATTTAATTTAAAGAACATTTTTATTTAGAGATTTTGTTGAAAGTTAGGGCATAATACTTCATTTGTTGTTACTGCCAAGGTTTTAGCATCCTGAAAGTTAATCCGATAAACTAATCTGTGTTAGTTTGTTAATAATTATTGCCAACCTCCCTCTTAAAATATGTGTAATTTAACAGTAGCATTGTGTAATGTTAATCACCAAGACCTGGCAAGGTTTAATTACACCTCCTGCTCCTTTGTGTTTAGCCCTACAGATGTTATATGTACACACACACACACACACACACACACACACACACACACACACACACGGACATGTGTATTTATGTAAAAAGGCAAACCAACTAAGAATGAAACATTTCAGGCGTATAACATAACCTAAAAGCCTTTAGGTAAAGGGATTTAAGTACACAGCATGGGGATAAAAATATTACTGTCTATGAATATTGCACCACAGATTTCAAAAGAGTTTCACATGTACCTTATTTCTTCCAACAAGTGATATTTCATTAGCAGAAAATATGAATGAATTCTTAGGTGTACATGGCCACCATTATATTTGTTACCTTGAGAGTAATTATAAGCCAAAGCTTAATAAAAAAATCAATAGTACATTGGCATAAAATCAAAACTACATTGTTATTCTATTACTGCTAGGATATTATTTGCACAGAATCTCCAACATACTTTCCATAATAACAACCATATAATATATTAATATAAATATTTACACATTCTCAAGCTATTCTGAATATATTGTACTCACAGAAACATGAGTATTCTCTCTCATACACACACACACACACACACACACAGAGAGAGAGAGAGAGAGAGAGAGAGAGAGAGAGTACACACACACACACACACAGAGAGAGAGAGAGAGAGAGAGAGAGAGAGAGAGAGAGAGAGAGAGAGAGAGTTTCCCTTGTCTTTTCTACCACATAGCAGCACAAGATAAAAGTGCATGGCACATTCCTCTATTTTACATTATGTTATAAATGAAATCATGAATTCAATTTAACTATGTAATCACAATTAATTCATAATTTCTCTTCCTTCTTTGTAAGGTTCAAGTACCTCAGACAAGATAGACATCTGATTTGCATAAACAGAAACAATTCTATAAAAAACTCAGTTAACCTAACATTCATCAGAGTGAATACAGTTAATAATGTATTGCTTACTTCATATTTATTAACAGTAAAGCATCAGAAGCAGATCTTAAATATCCTCATCATAAGAGAGAAAAGACAACTATGTCAGATGTTAATTATCTTCATCATGATAATCATGTCACAATGTACGTGTAATCCAAAACACCACATGCTGCACACCTTAGATGCATCTATTAGTTTTATTTATCAATTATTCCACAATAGAGCTATACAAATATCAATTAAAACAAATTTTCTGAACAGCCTGGAAATTTAGTGTTCCCAAGAAAAGCACAGTTTTGCACAGTAAGAATCCAGAAATATGCTTCTGAAAATATATATAATGCAGTTTTAAATTAATTCTTTAATTCATAAAACATATTACTTATCTTTACATTATTGGCTAATAAAAGCAATAACAACCAAAATAATACACTTTTTCTCTTTCCTATTCTCTTCATCAATTTTCTATACAGAGCAGGAATAGTTGCTTAATATGATTCAACTATAAATTTATAAGAAAAGTGACTCACCTATAAATAAACAGCAGGCTGTCACGTTCAGAATGGAATTCAAACAACACTGACTCTTACAAGTCAGAGAGCTTGCCACCAGGTCTGTACTCTGAGAAATGCTTCCCAAATCTAATCTACTCCCCTAAGCAACAGCCTTCATCCATCTAGTGGTCATTGCTCTCTCTGACGTTATTTGCTGTACTGTAGTAACATCCAGTCACATGGCAGCTGCATGGGAGGGGATATGTAACAAGTACCTTACAAATCTTTCCCTGCATCTGTATGATTCCATGAGAGATGCAGAGCATTTCTACATATATTATCTTATTTGAGCCTGACAGCAAAGTTTTGAAAATGATTGGGAGGAGAGACTGTTATTATCTATCAGAAGATGAGGAAGCTGATGCTCAGAAAGATTAAATTATTTGCCCACTGCAGCACTCTGTGCTAAGGGAGAAAAAGACTGAAACTTGAACCCTTAAAAACAACCTCCCACTTAGTGTTTTATCTATAACCTTCCAAATAGGAATATCAGAGAGTTAATGTTTTTATAATTTATTGCAATTGTTTCATCCCCTTCAGAGAATCTTCTCCTTCGGAGATTAATGGAAATTATATTCATATCATAAACATAAGATCTAGCTTTCTGGACGACGGCAAACTATTCAGGCAAAAACCTTACCCCTCTACAAATTTCTCTTTTCCCTTATCCCCATTAGTGCTATTTCTCTTGCAAATATAAATGTCTCTATGCACTGACCTGACACTATTCACTTATTTCTCCGTGCTGGTTGGTCCTTATTTGGTATACATATCCACTTCATTATCTCTTACTTTCAGTTAAAATAGCCTTTATAAACTACCTCCTTTTAGCAAATTGTAGTGATTTATATCTGCAATCCCAACAATTTGGAGGTACAGCCAGAAGTTCTAGGCCAGTCTGAACTAAAAAGTGACATTTTATCTCAAAACTAAAACGTAAAATATTCTAGTTCCTTAGTTATTGGTAAGTTTTTCCTTACAAATACAGAAAATAATGGAAAACACATTCTCATAATCATATATATATATATATAAACAACTTTTCACAGAAATTTACAAAATAAAAATCTACTAAATTAAAAAAAACTGGCTGCATTTATTAGCATTTCAGTGGGATAATCTAGGAATACTGACAAAGTTGGTGGAAGAAAAAGATTCAAAATGATGCTGGCCATTCTTTAAACAAGAGAAGACACAGGATGTATTGATCAGAGATCACTAGTGAATTTTGAGCGATAAAATAGAGTCCAGTTTGCAAGTACTATTAGTCAAAATAAAAAACCCACAATTATTGAATATTCTGGTATTGTTCAATACCAGAAACTGTGTTAACATGTATTTAGTATTTCATTTAAAGAGCATTGTATGAATTACTGCACTCAAACCAGTAAAAGGCATATTTTATAAGTGTAAATCTCAATGAATTTTCTCAAACTGATAATTTCTAAAAGGTCAAAAAATAGAGCTTTACCTGTGCAATGCACTTTGAAAATCCATTTTGATGTACTTACAGCACTTATATTAGGCGGTTATTTTATTCCCATTTCCTCAATGAGAAAACTATTTGAGATATGTTGACACATTTATTGTTGTACAGCTTGTAAATATCAAAAATAGGCTTGGAATATTTCTAAATGTAAGATTAATGCCATACAACTACATTTACAGAGTTGAAAATGAGGGCTGGGGAGATGCCTTAGTCAAAAAGTGTTTGTCAGACAAGTATGAGAACCTGAGTTCAGTCGTCAGCACTAATACACACAAGCAGGTCATAGGATATAAATTTGTAACCCCAGCACTAGGTATGGAGAAATATGAGGATCCCTGGGACTTGGTGACAAACCATCCTAGTCAAATTGGTGAGCTCTGGGCTCAGTGAAAAATGCTGTCTAAAAATATACACTGGAAATTGAGAAAGACGCATAACATGAGACTCTGGCTTCAAGACATATGCACACATTACACACACACACACACACACACACACGCACACGCACACGCACATGCACATGCACACATACACAGAGAGAATATTGAAAGATGGTATAAAAGCCAGCAATAAGATTAAAATTTGAGTGACTAATAGAGCTGAAGGAAAATTTAAATGAAAGAAACGATCTTTTAAAGTAATTGTAGATTGTAACTAGTGTACAAAGAGTTATCAGATACATTAAAGACTTAGACTATCAAATATATGTAAGGTATTAAGTTAATTGTAAAAAAAAAACAAGTACAATCATATAAACAAAGGAAACGGAGGTTAAAAATACTAGGCATATTGATTAGCAGTGAAGATTGGAAGAGACAAATAAGGTATCTACATTGAGACTAAGAATCATAAAAGTAGAACAAAATTTAAGTGTCAATTGAGGTAATATCAATATTTTAAAAATATTTTTGAGAAAGGCCTATCCTCTTTGAGGGGTGGATGGGAAAGTGGGGGAAATCTGGAGGAGACTGGGAGGAGGGAATGAAGGGGAACTGTGATTGGTATGTAAAAAAACTTAAATAAAAAACTTTAAAACTATTTTAGAAAAATATAATAAGGTAATATTCATTGAAAACTTAAATATAATAGGTGTGTTCTAAGTCACTGTCACACTTTGGATAATACAAATCGAATAAAACCCCAGTAAAATACGAACTAGCTATATTCCATTTTTATTTATTTATTTATTTATTTATTTTTGGATCAAGAAACTGAAGTTAACCTTGGGAGTGGCAAGAATTAACACCTAACGGACCAGGGAAGTGTAAAAGGGGCTACATATATACATAAATGACCAGGGCCACACAGTGTGAAGACAAACAACCCTATTAGTGACCCGTGAATGCATCACCTAATTGTATAGAGAAGTAAAATAATGTTAATGATGACGGTGATGTGAAACTAGCCAAAAAAGCAAATTCATATTCAGTGAACTCTAAATATGAACTCTGAAAGGCAAAGTACATGTGATACTTTGCCTCTTTTTGTGAAAATGTTGCACTACTGTAATCCAGGCTATCCTAGAAGTAAAGTGCTTCCTGCCTCAGCTCCCTAACTGCTGGCATTATAGATATATGCAATCACATCCCATTGGGAAGCTGTTTAAATTATTTTAATCCCACATATTTATTATAAACATTATGTTAATCTCCTAAGAAAGTTAAGAACATATACACCCAATTAAAATTATCTTAGTTTCCATTATCTAAGTTGATTAATTTAACATGTGTTTTACCTAGTTGGAGCTTTGAAGTATACACATGGGGTTGTGGGAGTCAGTTATCAGAACAGAAACTGAGAACAAATCTTTAGAAAAACGCCATAGTAATCACAAAATTAAATTCATGGGTTTTTGTTTTAGAAAAACAGAAGAAAGAAGGATACAAAGTTTAGATAAGTGAATGGTAGATTTACAATTTCAACCAAAGCCAACTAGTTCCAGATTTCTTGGACACAGAAAACTAATGGAACTGTTTACTCATAATAGAAGTGAAGTTTCATGGTGAAAAATAAATAGATGGGTTAACAAAAAAAGGTATATAGATAATAAGAGATGTGAGAAGCATGGAGATAAATAAAATTGAGTTCCATAGGATCAAATAGATGGAAAAATGTAAGGAGAATGGATCAAACGTGTCATGGAAATTCTAACACATCACTACTGAGTTGTTTTTCTCTTCCCAGAAAACTGATTTGGAACTTCAGTGTTTCACCTAGTATATATTTACTAGTAAACAATGAGGAAATGTAAATTATCCCTGTGAGAAGCATTATGCAGAGGTCTACAAGCCACTAATTCTAGAACTCATTACTACACAGCTAAGTGTAGAACATCTCATATTTTGAAATCAATAACATTGATTTGAACTACATCTCCCACTTCCTATCTGTCACATTAAAGCTCTTATTTTTTAAATTTTCTACTAGAATTTTCAGTACCTACGCAGGCAACAGCCATGTCTATACATAATATTTAAATACACAGTATTTTTAGTACACAATATTTTCTGAGGATGATGAAACACAAACATTAGCCCTCAAACCCCATGTCACAGTAGGTGACATGTTGACTCCTTCCTTTGGCGTCATGCCTAAATCAGAAAATCCTGGAGGATTAAAGATTGAGCCTCTTTTGTGTTTATCAACCATCTACTGGTGGTTTATCTCTAAGCAAGAGACTGAGGCAGAGAACATTAAAGTTTCAGGGTGATAAGTGGGTTAAAGGGAAAAGATATCAGGGAGATGTAGTACCTCAATGCTATTGGAGACACAAGGTGTGAAGTTGAGCTTAAGAAAGGCATATCCTACTTCATAGTTTGGCTAATGGGGCGGTATACTGCCAACAATGTTTTTGCTCCTTTGAAGCACAGATCCTTCAAAAGAAAGTTTAATGTTTATGCTGGCTTCTTTCAGCAGCAATTTTTCTACTATCAAACAAGTTAAATCTTCTTTTTATCCAAGGACACACTGCAAAACATTAAACATACAGATGCTAATGCTGCAGGAGCAAGTGCTAAAATTATCAACAGGAATATACGTATATCTTTGTAAAACACTCTTATTTCTCCTTTTTAAACCCTATAAAATTCTCTGACATCCATTTGTAAAGAAAGTCCAGAAATCTTTTAATAATTGAATGTCATGGGAAGATAATGTTCTCACTACAGAAAAGTAGTTACACATAAGAGAAAACTGAGTGCATTATCAATATTTCTTCTTCTCGAAAAAATAACTTAATATCTATAATAACGTCAAAAAATCCCTGAGTGTGTATCCTTGAGGACAGCGGATTCTTCTTAGAATCTTAATAATAGCACTTTGACTATCTTAAAAGCCAAGTTATTCCTGACCAAGTATGTGACTTCAGATCAAAGCTGGAACATCAAGCTACATGATTTAAAATTATACTACAGCTAAGCATAAGAGTTAATGCCTGCAGGAAGCTGAAGCAGGATTATTGTTGCGGGTTCAACGCCAGTGACAGCTACTTAAGAGTAACTTACAGACAAGTCTGGACTAGATTGTAAAATTCTGTCTTAAAATAAAATAAAAAATTATACTATAAGACTTTAGTAATTAAAGCAACATCAGACTAGGATAAGACCAGATGTATCAACCAAACAACTGAACACAAAGTCTAGGGAAAAACCTCATAAAGTTTTGACTAGTTGTCACCAAGTGGGAGGCAGAGGCAGTCAGTCTCTAAATTCAAGTCCAGTCTGGTCTAACGAGAGGTTCAGGACAGCCAGAGCTACACTAAGAACACTGAGAAGCCCTATCTTAAAAAACAAAACAAAAACAAAACCCCAATTCCCAAAAATAAATCAAACAAAACAACAACAAAAATTGAGTAGTTGATCTTCAACAATGTTCCCAATAATATACAATGGGAACAAGAAATTTTTTTGAATAGTGTTGAGAATGCCAACTCCAAAGTACTCATAAGATTTAAACATAAGATGTAAACTGTAAAATGACTACAAAATACATAGATGATCTTCTAATCATTGGTCTGGTGAATGAAATTTTTAGAATATGAATTTGAAAGGGCAAAAAAAATAACAAAGGAAACAGTAGACAAATGTGATTGTGTGCAACTAAAATGTTTCTTCATAATAAAAATAAATGTCTAGAAACCAAAAAAATATCAAGTGTAGGAAACCAAGTATCTGATGGGTTTAAATATCTAAAAATATATGAAGAAATCAAGCAGCCAATTCCAAAACAGAAATAACAATCTGCTCAAAATCTGGAAAAATGGACCTGAATAGAGAATAACATCAAATGGCTAATGGATATAGAAAAAATGGCTCAGCATCACTAATAATTAGGTAAATATACATTAAAAACCACAGCTAGGTATCATCTCACAGCTGTTATTCATATAGAAAGCAAAAGATGTTGGAGAAATTATCTAAAAAAGGTCCTCTTGTGTACTATTGGTGGAAATATGTATTAGTATGACCAGTATAGGGAACAATATGGACATTCTTCAAAAATATAACACCTATAGCAGTCAGAAATCTATCTTAGAGGTTTATATCCAAAGGGTAGCTACACTCTCATATACATAATATCAGTACTTGTAATAGTGAAGATACTAAATAAAGTGGGGTTTCCATCAACAAATGAATGGATAAAATGTAAAAATATATATGATAAAATATTATACATATATTATTCTACCTTTGTTAAAAAAAAAAGGAATTTCTCTCAACTTTGATAGTGTAAATGAGTCTTGAAGCAATGGGATAAAAAGTTAAGTGAATTTAGCCAAATACATAAAAACAAATAAATACTGCTTGAGCTCACTAAAACAAAATCCTAAAATATTTAATTCATAAAACCACAGAGTATAATTGTTCTTTAAAATGATAAAGGAGGCAAGTTCCAGAGAATATATATTGGTAAAGATATAAACTTTCTGTTAGAAAGGAATAAGTTCTAAGGATATTTAATACAGCTTTGCATTGTAATTAAAAATAATGTATGGGAGTATATCTTTAAATTTTTCACTCATGGTTAATAATTTCTAAACATAAACACATGTCACAAATAATCTACACTATATATGTATATATATTTAATTTTTGACTGCATTTTAATATATTGGGAAAACAAAAAAGAAATTTATATTTTAAAAAGCAAATGCTATTTCATCTTTTTCTTCATTATTATACAAAGCGATGATTTGTCTTCCTCAAATAAGGACTTTCAAAATATATTAACATTCATTGATTCTGAATGGATGGATTTAATATACTTAATTTCACCATCATTTTCCCTAGGTGTATTGTAAATGAATATTTAACTGTGCTGAGTTAGACTACATTCAAAATTCCTACATTAGATTGGGAAAAATACTAGAAGTCTCATATCCACTTACCTCTGGCATGGGCAAATTAAATCTTCTCAAGCTCAGATGATCTAAATTATTTCCCCCATCTGAGTTTCTTGAGTTTTATCTTTATTCAAAAATCAGACAGTCTTATTCATGTGACTTGCTTAATTACCTTGAACACATATTTTAATATTCCTGAGTCTCAATTGTTTCATTTACAAAACAGTGCCAACAACACCTCAAAGTGCTGTTTATGGATCAAATGAGAGAATTTGTGTGCTCTGTAGCATAAATGTGAAGTAATACACTACTTTTCTTAAAATTAGTACACATATTTTTAAATGCCATTTTAAATCGGTGTTATTATTTAACAATATTCAAAATTTGTAAACGAAAGTCTGACTTTCATTTCAACAACAACCATAAGACTCTAATGTTTTCCTCGTTTTTGTGCAAAGAAGCGATAGAATAGGGACATTTAGAGAAAGGTTCAACACTGAATATTCTTTCTCATGCACAAGACCTTAAAGAGCCCCATTAGAGAAGAGAGGTATAAGATAAAATGGTATACGATAAAATTGCTTATCATGGTCTGTTTCTTATCAGGAAAACGTTTCTGGTTTTCACAATCATTTACCTTTTAAAAATGGTTGCTATTTATTTAGAAAATAGATGATGTAAAATTATTTGTTATTATGTATTATTATTTTGAAAATAGACTTCTTTTCAGAAAATAGAAAAATACCAGTTTACCAAGAAAGCATGTCAATCTCAGTGGATACAGTGCTGAAATAGGATTATCAGTTTCCTATAGCAGATCAGATGTGAGAAGGAAACAATGAGTTCAGGAGCTAAGAAGTCATATCACTTGCTTAATCATAACTGATTTTGGACCATGTAAAGTTCTCCTTAAGTATCATGCCTGAGTCCATGACAGGAACAGGGTTTATATGAAGAGACTTTGGCATTTCAAGTCTTTAAATATTTTTGTTAATATTTTATTTGTTTTTATTCTGTCTGTATGTATATTTTACAAACACACATAAACACACACATACATACATACATACATACATACATACATACATACATACATAATACACATCTATGCACTGCATGCATGCAGTGCCCAGAGAGGTCTGAAAAGAGTGTCGCATTTCCCTGAGACTGGAGTTATGTATAATTTCTTGCCACCATGTGTGTTCTGGGATTCAAACCTGTATTCTCTAGACAGTGCTCTTAACCACTGAGTCCTCTTTTTAGCTTCTCAAAGCTATTTTTAAGTGTAATGATTAATACCTCATTTTGTTTCTCTAATAGAACAATAAGAAATGTATGGTGAAATATAAAGTACCTATACAATGAGAATGCATTGCTAGTTCTCTCTCTCTCTTCATACCATCAAAGGCATCAAGTTACTCATGAGTTTCATTTTACTTCTGAGTCAAATATATATTTTTGGTTTCTGTTATGACAGTCAGATATATTGTCTTATGCAAATTTTAGGATTCTAAGATATTATTTCCTACAGAGAAAGTTCAGGTAGAATTTTGAAAGAAAGCTTAGCCCCAAAAAGTCTAATTCAACATACATAAAAAATATTACAATCGTATATTTTTCATTATGCCGACAGTATAAAGCACTGTTTTAAAACATAAGATGAACTGGCTAGTTCACCATCCTGTAAGAACACAAAGCAAGTAGCTGATTTAATGAAAAGGAAAAAAATTGAAAGGGAGTCACAGGAGGCCTATGTGATCAGAATGCTAATAGGAACCACTAATGTCACTGATATCTCTGCTCGCTCTTGAGCTATTCCTCATTTATGAGTCACTTCGAAAATAAGGCTCTACATGCTAGGGGAAACCATTTATTTAAACTTAATTTTTCTGAACAGGATCAGTCCAGTGCAGTTTGTCAGTTTATCAGTTGGTTTTATGTTATCTGAATGTCTGTCTGTTTCTGGATCACCTGTTAGGAATATGGAGCTAAAGAAAATAACTAATAAAAAATAAGTTCCATTTGTGAAAGGAGTATTTATACATGAGTAACCATTTGGAATATGTCTTTATTACAGTTGATACACAGACAGTGTTTGGAATCAATTCAGAAGTAATTTGGAATAACTGGCTTTATATGATGGTATTTCTAAATGAGGCACGATTGAGTGCAACTCATTTTATTTTTTAAACTAAATATTATGAAACATGTTTGACATAGTAAATATGTTAGTGTTGTGACTTGCAGGTTAAATTAAACTATTTGCAAACAGAAAATCCTAATATCTTTCACTGTCCTGCAAACCTACAATTCTAATCAAACTGCAACTTATGAAACACTCAAATAATTAGTAAAATATTTTCAAATGATATCTTTGCTTCTTTCTATATTCACTTGTAGGTTATCAAGATGATATTAAATATCCAGGTCATTAAGAAGCTATTGTCAGTACTAGGCTAGGCCTCACAATTATTTTAACAATGCGGAGTCTTTAAAGATGTATCTCATTTTATTCTCACAGAATTGAAGCAATATAAGTATTCCACTGTTACACAGATGGGGAAACTGATACATTAAGAACTTATTTCCTTTATTTATTTCTTCTAATATGAATTGAACCTTTGGACTTCACACATGAAGAAATACTCTATACCACTAAGCGACAGTCTTAGCCCTTAGAAAAGTTATCAGAAAGCAAAATATGGTGGAGACAGTATTACTACTAGAGGTCCAGTCCCAGAGCTATCAATTTGAGGGACTATGCAATATCAAATACTGTTTCACTTCGCAGTATTTACCAGGCTTTACAAGTATACAGTCATATACAGAAACCCAAACTTGCTGCAAATGTTCTTTTCCCTGAGCCCTTACAATCTTTGTTTCCCCGTTCCATGATTTTCCATGAGCCTTAGGTGTAGGGGTTGTGTGGTAGATGTATCAATTGAGGCTGAAAACCCCATGATCAGTGGTTCTCTACATGTTGACCAGTTGTGCTGTCCACAATAGTCTGTCTGCTATAAAAATAAGTTTCTTCGATGAGAAGTGAGAGCTACACTTATCTAGGGGTATTGTACTGGTGTAGGAAATTGATAATAGTACTTTCTTCTCTAAGTTTCATGCCCTCATCTGCTACAGACAGTTGGCTAAGTTTAAAATACCAAACACTCTCAACAATAACTTCTTAAACAAGACCTAAATAATAAAAACACCAGTTGACATGCCATCATAGGTAAACAAAATCTCGCAGGGCTTTACCTCTAGATAAGAGGTACTGAATTGGGAACGTAATTAGTTTTATCAATAAAATCCAGGGGTCAGATATTGGGTTAACAACCTGAAGATCAGAGAAGCGAAGAAGCAGCCAAGAGTGACTTCTTAACTCTCAGTGTCGTCCAGAAAAAAGGACTGAGAGCTTTTCCCTGCCCACCTTATATTCCTGTCTCCACCTCCAGAGTTCTAGTATTAAAAGTATGAGCCTCCCAAGTGCTGGGATTAAAGGGGAGAGCCACCACTGCCCAGCTTCTACCATTAACTAGTGGCTAATTCCACCATCTGATCTTCAGGCAAGTTTTATTTGTCAGAAACACAAACATATTGTCAAACAACAAGCTAAGGCAATTAATGAATTCTGAGATAGGGAGAATCAGTTTTCACCAGGAATGAGCTACCTAATTGATTAATTATCTTATACCAAATGGTTATTTCTAAAACAATAAACACACAGGCAACATTAAGTGAACTCAGCAGGTTGTGTTTATATGTCTATAAATTTATACATATATAACAATAATAATTAAATAAAAAGAAGCCATACATTTAGGAGGGAGTTAATGTGGGAAACACAGAAGGGTCTGGTGAAGGGGGAAATGATGCATATATAGTATACATATATAAAACTTTTAAAATAAAAAACATAGGGGATTAAAAATTTTTTCAAAGAAGCTATGGATCCCATGACTAAAAAGAACATGAAATATACTTAAATATAGAAATTAAACATAGTATTTTCTAATAAAGCAATATCATAATTTTGAGAGGATACTGCATTTGAGTAGTTAAAAAAAAGCATTCCAACTGTTTTGAATCAGAGAATTACAAACAGTATCAAACAAAATGTTATTCAATACATGGCTGCAAAACAATTATTTTATCCAATTAAAATTTTAAAAATGTTGTATCCTCATCTATACGTAGTATCAAAAGCATTCCAAATAGATTAAATAGTTAAATTAAAATTTAAGGAAGAAATGGAGGTAAATATTTATTGGTTATCAAAATGAGTTCATGCTGTCTGAAGAAAAATATTTCTGGGTCTAATTAGATGTTTCAGCAGTTACGAGCATGTGTTTTTCTTGCAGAGGACCCAATTTTGATTTCCAGTGACCACATGTGGCTCACAACTGTCTTTAAGTCCAGTTCCAGGGGATGTGATGCCCTCTTTGGGCTCTGTAGTCACTTAGGTTGTACCTAGACATAGATATATGTAGGCAAAGACACCTATATGCATAAAAACAAAATTTAAAAGAAGAAAAATATTTTAAAAGAAGTCTATGTTATGACAACACTTAAAACTCATTATATATGTCAGGTTCCTCCATCTTTTTTCACCTGTAATTCTGTCTTTTGCTTTATCTATGTTAACCCAATCAAGATACATTTTTCAAAAATAAGTGACGAAAACCATGCATTGTCTTCTACACAATAATGTCCCCTAATGCCATGCAATAAGATCAATGAATTTCCTATATTGGTCATATCAAGTCAAATGGTGAGTCTTTCTCTTTTTGAGGCATTAATTTTGCAAAATATACTAATTAGGTCCTGAATAGAATTTAGAAGTGCATCCTATTATACTTCAGAGGTCCTAATGCCTTTTTTTTTACATACAAAAGGAGATGTAAAATTTGATCCCTGATGACCAAGGTGACCCAGAAATTGAGCAAAATGCCCATTTTCCAAGAAGCTTATACTACTGATCAAGAAAGCTTGAGAGTAGGGCAAGGAGTGCTACACATGATTATAAGGTACCATGTGAAATGGGGACACTCCAGTCACTGATGTTGCATTTTATTCTAGATGGATAACTTCCCAGTTAATTCTTAAAATTTTGCCTATCAGATGTACCCTTCACATTTGAGAAAAACATAGACTTATAGAACAATGAAGCTACACAGTTTAAATTAGACACTAAAAAAAAAATAACCTCTAAATGACAGCTATTGCCAGGGACATACTTCAAGAAAGCCATGTAAAAATGCATTCTAGTGGATTCTTCTCTACTTTGAATGCAAAGTTCTTTCCTGGAGACAGATTCCTTACTCAGTCTGTTCCTCACATGGAAGGAAATGACAAAAATTACCATTAGGATCCAAGACTACCATTAATGACCTACTAAGTATATTTAATTCTGTTTTTTATAACCAGGAACTAAAGGGGTGAGAAGTATGTGAAAACTAATTACAGAGAATGAATAAAAGGCATTCCAAACTTCTTCAAGGTAACTATGTTAACCTAAGGTGTTCGTTTGGCTCCCATTCAATAGAAAGTAATCTGTTAAATACATGCTTTATCTGCCACCAGATAAGTCATCTTAAGAAAAATAGCCTAAATACAAGCACACTTTTAAGAATCCTTGCTCTCAACGTGGCAAGAGAGGACACTGAAGGGCTTACTGCTCCAAAGATTAAAGAGTTTCTGAACCACAGCACCAAGTATTGTTCATGAAATGAAGTCTTCAGCTGTAGGTGGCCTCTCATGTGACCATCACCAAATGGCAGGATGAAACCTGTCTTAGGGAAACACCATGACAAAAGAACGAGTTGGGGAGGAAAATGTTTATTTGGCTTATACTTCAACATTGCTGCTATTTGTGAAGTTAGGACAAGAACTCAAATACAGCAGGATCCTAGATAAAGGAGCTGATGCGGGTGGCATGGATGGGTGTTGATCTTGCTTACTCAGCCTGTTTTCTTATAGAACCCAGGACCATCAGCCCAGGGATGGCACCACCTACAATGTCTGGGCCCTCTCCCACTATTCACTAATCGAGAAACTGCCTTACAATCCAGCCTACAACCAGATCTTATGGAAGTATTTTCCTAATTGAGGTTTCCTTATCTCAGATGACTTTAGCTTGTGTCACATTGACATAAAAATATCCAGTGCCGAACCTCTGGTAAAAATCGTTGTGCCTAGGACTTTAAGATTTTTCATTAATTAGCAGAGACTCTTATTCTGTTCTTATCCCCAATTCAGAGAAAATGGCTTTCAGTTATCCTTGGGTTATCTGAGTCAAATCTTTGGACCTAGAGGGAGAGATGTAATTCTAAACTGGCCCAAAGATCATAGGACTACTGTCTATCTAGAGCTTTCTGATAAAGAACAAGGACATATCATTTTCCCTTTTTAAAGAATTAATCTAAGGATGACTATATGCATAAAAGTATAATAAAGAGCTATAAGTGTCATCCTGCACAGAAATCAACATCAAATGGATCAAAAATGCCAAAGTAAAAACTCAAATTACTAAAACTGCTTGAAGAAAAACATAGTCAGTACTCTACAAGATATGGGTGTTGGAGAAGATATTCTGAATAGGTCTCTGTCCAGGTACTGAGCCTGACAACTGACAAATTAGATTTCACGAAGATAAAAAGCTTCTCTATAGCCAAGTAAACAACCAGGGAGTGAAAAAGAAAACCACACAGTAAGGGGGAATCTTCGTCAGCTGTGTGTGCGACAGGGGATTAATATCCAGGATATATACAGAAGTCAAAACACAAGAAGTCAAGAGAACAAATGACTAAATTAAAAATGGGGTATGGATATAAGCAAGGAGTCATCAAAAGAAAAAATAAAATGCTAAAAAATATTTTAAAAAGTTCAGCAACCTTAGAAATTAAGGAAATCCAATAAATAAAAAATAAATAGGTCATTTTAAAAAGTTGTAATTGAAAACAGGCATTGTGGCACACACCTTTAATTCCCCACCCCCAGGATTTGGGAGGCCATGACAGGAGGATTCCTGTGAGTTCTAGGCCAACCTGGTCTACAAAGTGAGTCCCAGGATAGCCAGGGCTGTTACACAGATAAACAGAGAAAACTTTCTTTGAACCCCCCCAAAATTAACTGAAATATGACCACACCATTTATCTATTTCCTCCCCTCCCTTCTTCCCATTCCAATCCCGTCCCCTACCTCATTCTTCCTACACTATCTCCTCTTTTTTCTTACCATTGTTATTACATATAATTATAAATGAGTAAGCATACAAATACAAGATTGAGTGTAAACTCTTATTTTAAAATTATGACTTCACAGAAGTATAGAAATGTAGTCACAAATAGTAATGTAAAGACAAGATTTTGCTCACAAACTTCTGTTCTGAACTTAGTTATCACTCCTATCACCAACATTCCATCTTCAAACCTAAATACAGCTGAATCAAGGAAGTGAATTTTCAGTAAACTTTCAACTAACAATGATTTTCTTTAAGATTCTTCTCAGTCTATAGGATATCTAATATGTAATAGCAGTCTAAGAAACTCAATTTGCTGGAGGTTGAAAGAAAATACCTTAAATAATTTTTTATAGATGAATACTAGGCATCAAATTACTCCATAATTAGATCATCCTAAAGTTAATTTATTCACAAAGTTAGGAAACAATCTGCAAAATATTTTATTCAAAAGAAAAAGATCATTTAAGTGTTGTTACAAATATTATCAAATCAACTAAATATAGTGAAAATTACAAAGACAATAACATGCTACTCTAATTCATAAATCATGAATTATATTTTCCTGTTAAATTTTGTAAAATAACAAGAGAATTATGAAAAACTACCTAATTATTTATATCAGATTTATTTAAAAACCAAAACAAAACAGTAAACTGTTTATATTGACAATATTAAATGAAAAATGCTGTTTTATCATATAGCAACTACAGATATATTAGCGATTTAGACACCTCTCCACAAAATTATAAAAACACAGAATAATTTTTACATTTATAAATCATCTACTGAGTAACCAGGTCTTTAAAATACAAGAAGATATTATTAATATGCAAGATGTAAAGTCATTCCACTAGAAAAATTTAAAAATCATGTTGGCATTATATAGCAATGAAATGCTAGCACTATTTAATTTGAGAGTTATTTTAAAAATAAAATTATTCTGTTATTTTATCACTTGTGATTTTAAATACTGAGCAGCCTGCTACATCACATCAAAAATAAAGCTACATTTGGATTTGTCAATAAAAACCATGCATTCACTTTAAACTCCTAAATTATTAAACTATTTAGTAAACATTTCCAGAAACTTCCTTGTTTATCCTTCCAACCTCCTTAAATTACCATTTCTCTATTTTTCAAAATTTATCACAAAATGGACTTCCCTAATATATCAAGTAACTGGGCTTTCATATTATCATCCATGTAATAATTAAATTAACAAAACTTAAGGTTAAGTATCAAAATAGGTATTCCCATCAAGATTGCAGTGACTATTAAAAGGAGCTCCATTTTATAGACTTGCCTAGAACATAGAAGAAGCTCTGGATTTAATACCCAGCACCACAGACAAAAAGATAAAAAATAAAATAAAATAACTAGAAATGGCCTCATCCAGAATCGACAAGTAAGTTCTCACTAGGATTTGCCAAACAGACTGTGACTTTTCAAAACCAGAGCCTACTCATGGGAGTCATGACAGAAGAGTTCATTTATGGATTCAAAAATATATTTGGAGTATAAACCACACTAGTAAATATCATCATGAGAGAAGGTAAATTATGTTTGTATGCAACACTCCTCCTCTACTTTCTCCATCCCTGTCAAATGTCATTAGTGTCTCCTTAAGAATTTTAGAATTTCCATGAATGACATAAGATCTAGCAAGTTAATTCTGATTTTCGTGACTTCAGTTCATAATTTACATATTTATATACTGTGGAGACTTAAAATATTTTATGTTATTTGTCTTAAAATTATAATATCTAGGGAAATCTGGGAAAACTACATGTGGGGATATAATAAAACATTTGGAGATATCGGAGGGATCTACCCACAGTCAGTCTAGGAGGATCAGAGAGTGGTGATTCACACCTTTAATCCCAGCATGGGAATATCCTGAGAGTGGTGACCTATGCCCTTAATCCCAACTAAAATGTTTACAGAAGGAGTTCCAGGCTCCCGGGCAGTCAGTGGTGTGGCCACACCTTAAGTGAGTGAAGAGAGTATTTAAAGCAGGCATAGAAAGACAGACAAGCAGAAGAAACCATGGCTCACACTGTTAGTCCCAGCACTTGGGAAGTAGAGGCAAGAGAATCTCTGAGTTCAAAGCCAGCCTAGTCTTCAAAGTAAGTTCCAGGACAGCCAGGACTGCTATACAGAAAACTGTTGTCTGGAAAAAAAAAAAAAAAGACAGGAGGAGGTGGATCTGTCCTCTGATATCTCTGAATGTTTTATTATATACCTACACTACAAATATCAAAATAAAACATCTTCAATGGTTATTCAACAGATCACCATGCAAAACAACAAAGTAAAGAAGCTAAATCTCAATTAATCATATATGGGTCACCATCACATTTTGAACACTGAACTGGTTCCCTCTGAATTCTGTTCTCTTTCAGCTGTCCCTATAAATATAATACAATGTACAATTATGTCATTAAACTCATAAGCTCCACTCCAAAAAGAGTTATATATATACACATACATAATTTAAAATTTTAGTCATGGACAGACGTTCAAATATCCATATGATTTTGAATCTTCCATTTATGGAGACAATCAAGAATGGCCTAAATGTTTAGTGTTAGTCCTAGGCAGTCAGTAGAGTTTGGCTCTTTCAAAAAGAGTAACTTTCTATCATCTGCTCAGCATCATCAATGATGAGCTTAAGTCTTACTGTTTTCTTCGGCAACATGCTATATTTTCTAAAATTTCTTTCTTCAAAGTTAAATCCTTAGTAAGATTTATGTAGGTAGGAGTGGAGTTTCTTTTAATATACTTCTTGTCTTTACTGACAGGTCTAAAGAGAGTAGAAAGATTTCAAACTTGGTAGCCCCACATAATGTTACACATATCCCTAAGTAACTTACAGATCAACAAGATAAATGCCATCACTGTTGTATAGACACATATTAATAATCTCCTCACTGTATATACCAGACTTAATCTTAAAAGGTAGTGCTTATTTGTGTTCTACTAACTTTCCCTGGATCCTACTTAATCTTCAACCAGTCTATACTTTTAAAGTCTTTGTATTGATTTTAAAACCAATTTGGGCCCTTATAGAGAGCCAAATTATATTTCCTGCTTTTATTTTTGCTTGCATGTTTATAAAAGTTCTAGCTACTTTGATATTATAATGAAATTATTTGATGTTACCAGTATACTGAGGTTATGCTCTGGTTTTTTAACTAACTTCTAATTATTTTTGATAACAGTGAATAAAGATGGCATAGATAATTGAAACTGGATTCCAAATCATCTCAGAAATCTATTCAAATAATGTCAATGCCTTTTATGATAAAGACTAAGAAGTGAGAACATAAAATGAAAAAGTGTTAACTGATTTCTGTCCAAATTTTATGGAGGAAACCACCATGCACACACACACCCACACACACACACAGAGAGAGAGAGAGAGAGAGAGAGAGAGAGAGAGAGAGAGAGAGAGAGAGAGAGAGAGAGAGAGATTGAGAGAGACAAAGAGGGACAGTGACAGAGAGGGGAAGAGAGAGACAGACAGACAGACAGAGAGAGGGAAAGACATACAGAGACAGAGAGAGGAAGGGAGGGAGGAAAAGGGAGAAAAGCCCTAATTTGGATAATCTAGAGACTCTATAATTAATCTTTAGCTGGCGTTGAATGTTGTTAGCAACATTTAAAATTCTGTAAGTACTTATTAAATGTATTTTCTTTTATGACAGGCATTTTATGATCAGCAGGTAAAAATTACCTTGACCACATATAGCCAGGGTTTCTCGGAGTAAATGTACCTTTGAAATAGGCTTAACATTTAGTGCAGCCTTTATTTAAACAATTAACTAGAAACTGAAAAGAATATAACACATGCAGTTTTATTCAACCTTTCTTATGTGTACCTGGCACACAGTAAACACTTAATAAATGCCTGTTGATTTGTTCAGTTGTCAGTGTGATTAAAAATGGAACATTATGTAGTCTGTTAAAACCTTTTGGATTTGCCCTTCTTAATGAAGTGTACCTTTATAATTTTAATGCCAATACACCAAATAAAATGTGGACATAATTATGTTAGGATGTATTTATCTGATATGCTGATAAAATACTATTTAATTATCAAAATATGTCTACAAAATATATAATCCCATTGACAGAAAACAAACAGTAGAAATCCTGCTATCATTAGTTTTAGAACAACAATTTAAAAATCAAATATCTATCTGAATTTCAGAATGTGCAACAGCCTTAAACGCAGAATTATACTTCTTATTACATATCTTTGACATTCTGGCAAAATTGTAGTTGCAGTGTACATTTTAAATAAGTACATTAAACTCAAAGGTTCAGCCAGAATATGTCAGAGCATAACAAATGAGAATTTCTAATTAGTCTTTGGCATTTCAATAATTTTAAAAGTAAATCCAAGCCAGTGGTCAGAACCAGGCAATTCCTTAGAAAATAGTAGATACCATTTGAAAGCCAGAACTACTCTAGAGTTTCATCTTGATTAGTAATGAAATAGCCATCTGCCAAATGCAGGCACTAAAGTGGCACTAATCAAGAAAATGACAGGAAAGTTACTTCTGAACTAATTGCCCTTCTGTTAAATGAAAAAAGAAAAACTAAAGCACTATGATACTGCTTAAGCTTCTAAAGGCTTTGCTCAGAATGGCAATGCATTACATCTTTAAAACTAGTATTTTAAATATATACATTTATACTTCAAAAGAATAATTTTTCATATATTTGGAGTAGGAAACGTATCCTGGATTGCATACATTCAAGTTACAGGTCTCAAAAAGGAAATATAAATTCAGTAACAAAATATTAACAGTGTATTTATATTTTCAATAATATTTTAAAAGCTACTGAGTACTACTATAAAAAGATATAAAGTCATTTTATTTAATAAGTGACTGCAATGAACATGTTAGAACATTCAAAATCCCAGGAGTCTTAGATTCTCAAAGCTTTTTCCATTATTTAGATTAAGAAAATGTACAACTGAAGAATAATAAGATGAAAAATTTAATTGGACGTTAACAAAAATATTATGTATAAGTATCAAACGAGACACTCATAGAAAAATATATAAATAGCCCGAATGACAGGCAAATGCATTAGCCAAAATTTAATTAAATTTGCTTCAAAGGTGTCAATGCATTTCTGGAAGTAGCAACAAGTGTTATTTAATTTGTCAACTGGATTTTATCACTGTAGGTTTTAACATACACTTTAATTATATATAAATTGTCTGTTTTCTCAGTCCCATATAAAATTATTAAATGGTAAATATTGACAACTTCTTGATACTTGACACATCTCATCTTTTGAAAGAGGCATGTTTCTGTGTGTGTGTGTGTGTGTGTGTGTGTGTGTGTGTGTGTGTGTGTATCATCTAGTTAGTGACATAAAAATTATCTTGGATGAGATACTTGTGGCAATTAGCCTTTTCAGTATTTTGTTGTCAGCTACAGTGCTCTGGAAGTGAACTACACCATTTTGTGTCTTCTAGAACATCTAAGCACTGATGACTGTTGCCGAGCATCATGAGTACTAAGAAGTCACAATCCACTTGAGTCAGCTGAATTTTTTACTCAGTGTTTTTAATGATTCTTTTTGTTCATTATTACAAAATACAAACAACTTGAAATTTTAACAGCAAAAATTAATACAATCTTAATTATGCCTGGATAGTACAAAATGATGCAGTATAAAATGACATTTTCCAAAGTTGTTTTTAACTCTCATTTTTAAATGCTGACTTCATTCCTATCTAGTAAAATACCAAATATTTTACCATATTAAAATTACTGCACCTAGAATATGACTAAAGTACATTGTGTACATGCATGGAAATGTTATAGTGAAGCCCATTAAAATTTAATTTACAAAAATTTAAAATTGAATTTTATTATATATAGTTGTTATGTATTCAAAAATAAATAAAACACATTTATGTATATATTTAAAAGGGATTCCCATCTTCCTACCTACATTGTATGAACTACAGATGCATAGAAATATGACACTTTCTAAGTTTTCTATAGGAACTCCCCTAGTGACAGTGTTCTTACAGAAAACGCAGGCTCTGTCATTCTCTAACATAATTCTTACACTAAGCAAATACTGTACTTTCCACTAAAATAGAGATTGTGCTAAAACACAGGCACTTTCAAAACAAACACTCATTAAACAAGCAAGCTGGACAATTAACTAGGGTCACTGACATGAGCTAGAGGTTTTATTTCAGACCTCATCAGCATTCCAGGGATCCTGACTAAAAACTCTCTCCAAGTGCTGCATATATGCATGATTTCCAACCACAAGATATCATCTAATCTTAAAAGGAGAAAATACATCTAATCTGAAAGGTTGACAGCCATGCAAACATAAAACCAATACATCATTCTAAGCATAAAGAAGTATATAGACTTGCCTGTGTTTGTCTACTGAAGCATTCAATTCTTACCGCACTTCTTGCTAAGCAGATTCTGGCAGCATGCTTGCTGTGAGACTCAATCAGCCCCGTTTAATCAGGCTTAAGGGAAACTACTGTATAACATAGCATGTGAATACATTCAAAGTGGACTCACAAGTGGCTATAACCAACAGGATTCACCATTCCCAACAAGATGCCAAATCAGAAAATTAGATTAGGAACAGGGAGAGCAAGCAAAATATATAGAAAACATCACCTTTTGTCCAAAGTATGCTGAAGTGTCTTGCTTGCTTGACAGTTTCAATGATAACACTTTCTTTTTGCTACAAAGGAAGAGGTCAGACAAGAAGATCCCAGGGAAGAGAGAAGGAGAAAAGAGGAGAGGAAAGGGGAGGGGAGGAAATGAGAGGAATGTTTTTCTCTTGCAGAGCATGTCAGGAAAGGAAGTGCTGTGCCAGTTTACAAGGTAGCCTCACGATGAAACATGATCTGGTGTGTGTGTGTGTGTGTGTGTGTGTGTGTGTGTGTGTGTGTGTGTGTGTGTGTGTGTGTGTGTTTTAATTATTTCTGTGGGAAAGAAATAATGAACACATTTAGCTCACTGGCATCCTATCACACTACACTACCATATAACACCTTCAATCAACTTAGAGCTTCAAGGTTATAATCAAATGTGAATATAATCTTTAGTGTCCTTACAATTAGTTTATATTGTCCAGTTATTAATCACACAGAAATATCACAACAGGTACCTTGGAACAATTCAGGCTTTTACCCTGTAAATTCAAGATTGTCTGATGCTTTCTCATTCCAATAAGCCCAGAATTTTTTCTCATTGTAAAATAAAAATACCAGAACTATAACTCGTTAGTTAATTATTTTTTCCTTTACTGAAAACAAGCTGTCTTTCAAATTAAAGGTGTATGGCAAGTACAATTATTTAGGTGATTTCAACCATAATGTTAGAGAACAGTCCAGTTATCTTTTAACTATGTTTATAATTCAGAAAATGCATGAATTTATGATAGAGGACCTGCAGGTGAAACTCAGAATTTTAGGATCAGATTTTTAACTAAAAATAACTAAAACAGATTGTATGAAAAAAACATTGTCTTGGCATTGTTAAAAAAAATATCTTCCTCCCTTTCAAATTCTTTGTAATTTGGCAATATACAGAAGTTTTCATTTCTATCCTAAAGATAATCATGATATACACTAATATATAAACAAATACAGAAAATATACCGCTCAAATTAAGGGCAACAGGTAGATATGTCTACCTACCCTGTACAGCAGGAACTTAGTTAATTCACTCTAAACCATCTTTTTAAATGAGATGTAAGAATAGAAGTTTCTGTGGTATATTGTGAGTGATTTTTATAGAGAACATACAATAGTCTAAAATCCCCTTTTGTAATTATAAAATATGTATATCATTTAGTTGGGAAGCACTGATCTTAGTGATATGCTAGTGTTCCTTTTGCACCTTTGCAGATGTAATCCCAAATATATTCTTTTGCTTGAAGGAATTTACAGCCAGCTCAGCGTTTGTTATCTCATTGCCTAAAGTGCTCTGTGAAGTTCCCATGCCCAGAAAGACATTAATCGAGAGCCATTTTAGAAGATATATCAGTGTAGGCAATTTTCTGTCTGTGATGGCCAAGTTAGAGAAAAATCACTCATGCTGACTAATTTGCTGTATAACTGCAGTGACTTCTGCTATGAAGAACCTTCGGGAATGAATCATTCCAACCACCATGGTTTTCCCAGATAATTGAAGTTTATTTCCCGATTATCGTTTCTCCTGAAAAATAAAACAGTTCTGATTTCTTCATTTTGAGTAAGCTAATTTCTCATATAGATGTAAAATAATCTTACAAACAAATGTCTATTTTCATGTTATGACAAGTTAAAATTTAATACTCAAGAATATTGTTATTGAATAGGTAAATACAGCATCCTTGTAAGCAGAGAACATAATCTGTAATTACTTTTATTTTCATTTGAATTTATGTTGAACTTATTACTGTGCCACACATTTTGTTTTGTCATTTCCTTCCTTTTCCTTTCTGCCGCCTTGTCTTCTAGTTTAGGAACACTGTGTTCCTTTCAGCAAGGACCATCTTAGTGCAGCTGTGGGAGCTCATACATGTATTAATCCATGAGCTATTAAGGCATTGCTGCATCTCGGATGCTTCGATATGTGCAGTGGCCAGCATGACTCTGCATTTTAAAAACATGTGCAGCAAGAATTCAGCTCTCTTTTTAGAACAACAGACCCTCTGTCTTGCAGCATTATTTACCTGAGGCATAGCTGCCATTTATCCCTGTTGTACCACGGGAATAGCAAATTTTGCTTCTTTGAAGTGACAGCTTTCAAATATCTGGTGACTCTTCCGATGTGCATAGCCTTGGTGAGCTTGACAGTCTCAGAGGTACTCTTAAAGTGAATATAAAGATTTGAACCTCTCAATTTACATAATTTGGGGGGGTGTTCAGGATCAAAAAATGCCAATTCCCCCCTTTTTTCAGATAAGCTCAGGCTGCTTAGAGGAAGAGCAGAATCTATATTTTCCAAACTATTTTTTGATTAATGTTTTAATAAGTTAAAGATATCTTTCAGAATCTGAATAATGTAGCATGTTATTATAAGATGATGCTTCTGGACTAAATGACTTTAGATTGCTGTTCTTTGAGTTTTGTTTCTGAGCTTTATTGCTTTTCTGTCATTGCTGTCTCTATCAGACTGTCAGCTGTCAGTTGGGTTGTCAGTGTGCTTGCCTCTTGCAGCCTTCTGTTCAATTGTAATTTACTAAGGATTTGAACACCCTATATTCATCCTTCTTGAAAGTGTGAAGAAAGAATCAAAGTACTGGCTTTTAATGATAATTTTTCTGACTTAGATTCTTTTCAAACAACTTTCTTCTTAGTTCCAAATGTTCTTCTAAAAGGTATGGCTACCAAATTGCCAAATCCAGTTAAGTAAAGGTAAAAGAAGACAGCTCTGAATGCTTGTCAGTCATTTTGTATAAAGTAGGTAAGGGAAAGTATCTTCACAGCCTAGGTATTCTTTAGTAACTTCACTGAAATAGTCACCTGGCTCTTGGGGGTACATTATCCATTATAATGCAGACCAGATAATGCTTACTAGTCTCTGTGGCACATAGCAAGTACTGTACTTGGGGAAAAATCCTTGAAGAAAGTGACAGCTCTATCCTCTTAAAACTAATGAAGATAAGTCACCTTAAAAAGTAATGAAGTTACAGGTGATAAGATGTTTAAGTGGAATTTCTTCCAGCACACAGCCATATTACAGTAATTCATCTTTCTGTGTAGTTACACTGGAATAGAAGTCAGGAGACCTGGGTTCTCATGTTGCTTCTATCATTAATGTGCTGTATGGCCATAAAAAAGTTATTTAACCTCTATATGCTATGTTGATTTTTCTTGACTCTATGTATCTTGTGGAATAATCATGAGGAAAATGTAACATTATGTACATGGAAGTCCTTCTGCTTAAAAAGGTGTGAAATACATTTACAAATAGGAAATATTATTTTAACTGTCAAATAATAGAACAAAGAAACTTTAACCCACATTAACAAATACTAACATTGTAAATGACTAAAATCATGGTCATTTCAAGTCTGAGGAAATTGGCACCAAGAAATTAGAATTGACTTGTCTATATTAATCTATTTCATAGCAAAAATAAGTAAAGCTACTAATTCTTTGAAAGCATTTATGTCTCCTTCCTATGCAGTCAGTGGATGCCAGAATGTGATCATGGGCAGCTAAACAGTAAGTATGTTCTAAATGCTTAATTGGCAATCCCTGTGAAAGACTGTTCTGTAGGTTAATTTATAAAACAAGTCACGAGGAATAGGTAAGTGTTTCTTATAAAGGAAACCACACAGAAGCCTGGCTACCTTGGAGGGCTTATCTTTCATCACTAGGTCAATGCCTATGATTGAGATCAATCTTCAATGAGTACACATTTTAATTACCCTCTGGATCAACAGGGGTCTTTACAAAATCCACTGGATATTTTAAATCCTTGGGGAGGATTGTGGGCATTGTAGAATAAGCACAAATCTGGAAGTCAGCATGACAGAGGGAGCTATTGGGGTGAACTACTGCTAAATATCCCATGTTCATCCATTCCAAGTTTGCACTGGAGTGCTCGAGCTATAGAGGACATTGGGGAGGATGGAAAGGAAATCAGGTGTAGTGAAGGAAAGAAAAAGGACAAGCTTAGGGAGCAGAATTGTGACATATGACAGACATTTAATACATATCGAGTTTACACCTTTAAACAATTCATGATACACTTTATCTACATAAAAGATAAAGTAATATCAACATTTGCTATCTTCTAGACAATATAACTTCATATGTATTTAATTATTTTTACAGCCCTAAAATTGTATTGTTAATCACATATCACACTTGAATATTATATAATTTTATAATGGTACATCATATTATATAATTATATTCTTTATGTCATTGAAGAACAAGAGTCAAAGTCACCTTAAAAACAATATATAAAAGACTACACCTAGAAAATAATGGCCTAGATTCAAACCCTGAGTCCTATTTCAAGCTGAACATCAAATCATTTAATTATGCTGTGTCTTTCAATAATATTGTAAACAATTGTATAGTTACTTTAGCAGTGTATTTCACAGAGTCTGTCTCATTGTATAAATATAGAAAATATGAACAAATATAGGTATGCATGCAATTTTATGGTTAAAAAATATTTTTATATTCATGATAACTATTATCATTGATAGTATAAAAAATGGTCTCCACAGTTTTTATTTTCCTTTGTTATTTTATGCTAAGAACATTAAACAGAGACTTGCACTTTTAATAAGTTTTAAGTATACAACATCAGTTACCAATGGGCCTATGTTGTACAGTACCTAAGTTGTACAGTATTTCTCTGTAGTTTGGTCATATTGTAGACATTTAATTTTATATAACTTGAATGACTTCATATAAAATATAATACCATGGCCAAGAGAGGTACATACATATTTTAAATGCATATTACAATTGAAAATGAATGAAAAGGTAAAATTAAGTCTTTTGCTTCTCATTTTCCAGTCTGTCATATAAAAAGCTTAGTGTGAAAAAAGAATTCTGTTTTGAAATTATTGTGGCTGATGTCTTAGGATCAGAGGCAAGCTTTTATATTGGCAGCAGAGGTAATGATAATTTAAATAATAAAAGCTAGAGTACAGTTATACAAGGAATCAAATTCTGAAACTTAAATATTGAGAAAAATAGTCCTAGACAACAGTGTAAGAATGACAGTTGGTGTTTTGTAAGTATTTACTATGTGCTAAATTCTCTTCCAAGCACTGTATTATCTTTTTTAATTCTTACAATGCTGCAATATAGGCAATGGTGTTATTCTTAATATGGGAATGAAGTTCATAAAGTAAGACTGAGTAAATACTAGTTTTTACACTTAATAGAAAAAACACATTGAATAACAACAACATTCAGGATGTCTAGATTATATCATTAACTTGGTCAATAACTTTAAAGAGTTTAGCTGGTACTTTAACATTGATCAATTTAAGAAAGTGACATTCTTAAATAATCACTAAAAATAATATATTTTTTCTCAGCTTTAATTTCAAAAGCTCTTGACTAAGAGTAATCTCACTCAAACTCATGTTCCCACCTGCATCTGGAGGTTTTAATCTTTTTTAAGGACAAGCATATTGTGTACTTTGTATAAAGTCATTATTGGATTATTTCCAAGGAAACCACTAGACAGAGCAATATATTTTATTCCTATTTCTATTTTGAAACTGAATCTGGTATTTCCTTTTTTCTATTCCATCCTATCAAAGGCCCTCACTGGAACATAAATGTCTTATGTCTAATAGATATCCTCACTGAATATCCTCTTTGAGGTTATCAGTAATGTGGTGTTGATTTTCTTGTGAATAAGTCTATGAATAAAATAGCATATAATTTGTCTATTAGCAAAATTTAAGAATTATGCCAGAACATATTAACTAAAATTATGCTGACAACACTTATCTGTACCACATTGTGACCTCATAGATCATTTTTTTGGGGGTAAGAGAAAAAAATAAAATAGAGAAAGGAAGAAAGGAAGGAAGAGAGGGAGGGAGGAAGAAAGGAAGGGCAGAAAACTGAAAATTAAGTCCCCCAAGAGGCTTAATTAAAACGTATGTAAGACTGCATAGCTAAAAAAAAAAAAAAAAGAAGAGAAAAGAAAAATATATGTTTAGGAATTAAAATTTTAAGCCCACAGTCAATCTCTGTTTAATACTGTTTCTCAATGTGGTAAGTTTTAAGTTTTGAAAGAGAGAAATATAATCATGGTTTTTATACTCCATGGCTATATGACTTTAGTTAAGTCATTAAAAATGTTTGTGGTTCGATTTCTTCATCTGTATAATAAGGTTGGATTAAATGTTCTCAACTGTCCTTCTGGGTTTTAATATTCTATGATTATGTGCACACACGTGCACACACAAAGGTTTTCCTGCAGAGTAGTCCTTCATTTGCATAGTAATTATCACAAGCACCAAGATAAGTACTGGCATTGCTTTCTCATAATTAAATCCTATAAGAGTACCTATATATCATCCGACCCCTTTCTGTCTGCATAGCTCATTATAAAGGGACAAGTAAACAAGAGGGGGTTGTAATTCACTGTGTTCAATTTCTATTTGTATTATTCTGAGAACCCTTCTGATAGAAATCATCATAGTTCAATCATAGCTATTATTTTGGTCCATTCACAATTCCACCTCTCTCCTGGCCTATTACATTCAAAGGCACAAATATTTGTTCTACCTTAAATAGAGAGAGAAAATAATTGTATGAGCTTCTTTCATAGTTATCTTTCTTTTGAATCTGTTTCAATATTTAGTCTCAGATGATTGAGCAGGAAAAATGAAAATTATAAATAATATGTCTAAAGAAAATAACATACTCATGCCATTTTCACTTGTTATTTGTGTAGTTTTCATTTGAAAATATAATTTTATGTTTCTGGACCTTAATTTTCATATAAAATGATAGAAGTTGATTTTCCACGGGACTAAAGAGAAATTATGGGATGGTAAATATATTCTGCATGACTAATGCTTAATATAATAAGTTAAATGGGAAGATACCTTTTACAAAAATAACCTAAAATATAAGTGGCTGTCATTATATTTGCATTAATATAAATATATATGGCTGAATAAACTATTCTTGAATATCAAAGGTAAAATTGATGAGAAAAGTAAGTAAATTTTTGTTTAAGATCCAAATAGTAACAAAATTTATTTGAAGGACTGAAAAAGTCAAATATATAAATATTATTGAATTTTAGGAGTGCCTAATATTGTAAATTCTTCTATATTGACTAAGGTATGAAACTATCTAAACTAATGCATATCACTTTTGTGTGTGTGGGTTGATTCAATGTGCTAAGTCACACAAAGTTCACAGGACAACTTCCAGGAGTTGGTTCTTTCCCATATTTTATGTGGGATCAAGAAACTGAACTCAATTTAGGAAGCTTGCATAGCCAGCTTCTTTACACACCGAGCTATTTTACCATTGACCAGTTAGTTGTTTTCTTAATGAAGATAATCTGAATTTTATGTGCTTATTAGGAATTTTCTCCTTACTATATTCTAGAAATTCTAGCTCAACCTGTTTAAAAAATAATATCCCCACTTTCTTCCCTCATCCCAAATTTACTCCTCTCACATTCTCCTTATACCTGTTATTTCCTCTTTATTATACTCATCTAAGCACTAACTGTTAAGTGTGTTGACTCACCCTCTTTCCTCCATTTCCCCCTTTATTTTAGTCAGTCAGCTGCTAAGGCATATTGATGATGCTTCTGCAATTCTCTGTAGGGGGATTATGTTGTTCCATTGTAAATAATTGTCCCCACCTATGAGTTTAATAAAAAGCGCTGATTGGCCAAAGGCAGACAGGAAGTGTGGGCGGGACTACCAGACTCCAAGAACAGGCAGAATGCAGCAGAGATGCCAGAGAGAAGTCAAAAGATGCAGAGGACAACTATGCAGCTCTGAGAAAAGGTACTGCGCCGCATGGCTGAACAGGATAAGAGTCATGGGTTAGTTTAAGGGTAAAGAGTTAGCAAGTTATATGCAGGTCTGTGGGTCAGCGAATCTAAACCTTGAGGTTAGGCCCAAAAGTCAGGGCCAGAAACCTCCTACTACAATTCTGTATTGCTAATATTATTCTCAATATATTTCCATTCTTAATCCTTACCAATTCTTTAGGACCAAAGAAATCCCTTTATCATGAAGTCTACTATGATTACTCTGACCTCAAGGCCACAATCAACTAGAGATGAGTAATATTTTATCTTCATTAGACATCATTTCAAAACTGACTACAAATACTGCCTCCTGCAGTAGAATAAGCCTAATGAAGAGGTAGAGTAGGCAAAGTTAAAGGGATACCAGAATAGTGCATTATCAAATGAAAGATGCAAAAATGAACACTATAAGGTTTAGAATCAAAGGACCAAGTATAATGACTTACATTTATGCCCTGAAGTTTTTATTCTGAATTTTGTTAGCCAGGTAACTGTGGGTAATTTAACCTCTAAAAGTCAGTTTCCTCAACTGTAAGAGTTGCTTGTACCTGGAAGTTTTTCTGTTATGTCTGGGTCCCTGGGTCTTAGCAAAGATCCTCCAACCTGTCCTGCAGCTGCTTATAATAATTACTCAGAGGCTCAGTATTAATTGTGAACTATTTGTCCTATGGCTCAGGCTCATTACCAGCGAGCTCCTAGGACTTAACCCAGTTTTTATTAATCTGTGTATTGCCATGTGGCTCCATGGGTTTACCTGTGTCCCATTATATCTTGTTTACTGGGAAACAGCTTGTTGCATCCCCTTGACCCTACTCTTCTCCATCTTTATTTCTGCTTGTGTTTTCCACCTGCCTCAAAGCTTTCTTGCAATAGGTCAAAACAGTTTCTTTATTAACCAATGAAAACAAAGCATATTCACAGTGTACAGAAAGACATCTCATATCCAGGTGCATAAAATAACAGTGATGTAATCAATTTGTTATATGAAGATCAAATCAAATAGTGTGTACAAAAGGACCTGGAACACAAAAGATGATCAAATCTGAGAAAGCAGATGCTCTGATTTGATTACATGGCATATGAATTCCAATAACCTCTTTAGTTCTTTTCTCTTAATATCTTTTCTGCTGCTCTTATGATCTAATTCACACACACACACACACACACACACACACACACACACACACACTTATATATAAAACCAGTATACACATATGAGAGAAAAGATGTATTTACTTTACTCTGGTTTAATTTGCTTGACATAATAGTTTCTTTAGAGGGCTGAATAAAGTTCGATCATGTATATGTACCAAAATTTCTTTATCAATTGATTTATTGATGAACATATTGAGTAGTTCTATTTCTTCACTATTATAAAAATTAGACAATAAACATGGATGTGTAATTGTCTCTATATTACATTTACTTAGAATCATGCAGATGTAATTGTGATATAGATGTGTCATAAAGAAGTTTTATTGTTAGCTTTTGAGAATCTTCTATTCTGATTGTCATAGTGGCTGAACCACTCTACTCCCTGACCAGCAGTAAATAATTATTCTTCTTTACCCATATTATTATGTCAGCATTTATTGTCATTTATTTTCTTCATGTTGGCTTTCTGACAGTGTTAAGTTGGTTTTCAAAGTATTTTAAATTTGTGTTTTTCTAATGGCTAAGGATGTGATGATTTTTAAATATATTTATTGAAATTGGTGTTTTTTTCTTTGAGATGTTTGATTTGTTAGTACTTTTATTGATTGAAGGTTTGAATTGATGTTTAATTTTTGCATTTAAATATATATTCTGTATATTAATTTCTTATCTGACTACATGTAACAAACTTGTTCTCTCATTCTGTAGGGCTACCTCTTTGCTCTCTGGTAACTCCTTTTATTGTGCAAAATTTAAATTTCATGATTTGTCAATTTGGGGTTATTTCCTGTGTTACTGGAGGACATTTCCCGTAAATTTCTTGTGTACATCTTTCAACTATGTTTTTACTATAGCATTTTGGTAATATATATACATATATATATACATATACATATATTTATACATGTATGCGTGTGTATAATTTTATATGCGTATATTCCATTTTCTTAATTTTACTTGTTGAAGAGGCTGTCTTATTTACATTTTTATTAAATAAGTGGCTGAAACTGTACATTGTACTTTATTTCAGTAGTTTTATGCCAATATTAGACTAGCTTTGTAACCATGGCTATAGCATAATTTGAGATCATGTATTGTTATAATGTAGTATTGCTCTTTTAGTTTAGTATTTCTCTGGCTATTTGCTTATCTGGGGTTTTTGTGGTGTTGTCATTTTCTTTTTATACAAAGACAGATTGCTTCAAATATGTATTTTAAGGATTTTTTTGTTTTTGTTTTTTTCCTATTTATTTATTTTATTTAAAAATGTCATTTTTTAATCTATGTATCCCCTTGTTCCCCCTCCCTTCCCTCCACCCAATCCCTCCTAGTCAGCCTTAAGCCTTGCTCCTCCACATCCACCCATTCTCTCCCCCAAAAGGGCAAGAAATCCCAAGGTTGATCAGAACAGCAGGAGGCACATCCACTCCAGGCAAGTCCAATTTCCTCATCCCAAAGTTAAGACTGGGTCAGGTGTTTCTCTGCAGAAAATGGGCTCAAGGTGCCAGGCCACACAGGGGAACACAGTCTGATCCCACCCTTTGAGGCTCCACATACTGCCTAAGCCAGTCGACAGTTGCCTCCCCTTAGAGGGCCTAGCTCCTTTTCCAGATGGATCTTCAGTGGCTGTTCTGGATTCAGTGAGCCCCCCTAGAGCTCCAGTTACCATCACCATGGAAAACCCTTGTTAAGTGAAGAATGCCATTCAACCTTTTAGTGACATTGTGTTGAGTCTGTAAAACAATTTCAGTAGTAGAGCAACTTAAAAAATATTAGCTTTGCCCATCCATAAGCAAAAAGATCTTCCCATTATAGAAATTATTAAATTTAGTTCTTAAAAATTAAACTTTTCATTGTAGGGTTTTATGCTTCTTTTGTTACGTTTATTCCCAATACTACGTTACATGTTTGTAAGCTTTATGAACAGGTTATTTCCCCAATTACTTCCTTGGTAAGTCAACTAATGAAATATATGAGAGATACTTAATTTCTTATGTTAATTGACACTTTTATCCTGCTACATGGCTAAATGTGTTTGTCAGATTGAAGATAATTCTGGGGGGGATTCTTTAAGTAAAATATCATATCTTTTGTAAGCAGAGGTTGTTTAACCTTTTATTTTATTATTTTTGTCCTTTTCATTTTTTTCTCTTAATAACTTGGCTATCTAAAACTTTGAACAATATATTAATAATAGTAAGACTAGATACCCTGTCCCCTTCCAAATTTTAGAGAAAAATTCACCTGCCAACTTAGTATGTTGACTACAGCTTTCTCATAAATGAATTTAATTATGTTGATATGTGTTTCATTTACTCAAGTTTTTGGAGATTTTTATTATGAAGGGATATCGAGCTTCGTCATATACAATTTCTGTATCAATTGATTATGTTACTTTCTTTTTAAGGCTATTTATATATTGTATTACAATTGTTGAGTTGTGTGTTAAACCAATTAGATTCTTGAGATGAAAGCAATTTTGATGTTATATAAGATCATATTAATGCACTTTTATATTTATTTACTTAATCTTTCATAAACTCATACATATAAATGCATCATATGTTAATATATATATATATATATATATATATATAGTGTCTTTGATCAAAGCCCCACATTATCTTTTCTGCTTCCTTTTACTCTCCCACCAAATAACATTTTTTCAAATCCCTTTCCTAGTTTCATGTCATTTTTGTGACCTACCACGTTTAATTGAGATGTCCTTCACGAACATGGGCAGAGGTTCATTTAGTGAAAGAAAAATTTACCAGTGGCTATCACTGGAGTTTAGGATTTACCATTTCTGTATAGCTTTAAAGTGCCTATAGCTTCTCTGGCCTGTATGGCTCTCATTATTTCTCTCCTATCCATGATGAAAAATTAATGAATACAGTTTTGTGTAGGTACCCACTGATACTGTGTGTTCACAGGTGCAACAGTCATGCCGTGCACAGAAGACAGTATTTACACTATTCTACATAGCTTTCAGCTTTAAAATTTTTCTGAACCTTCCTCTATGATGGTTTCTTAGTCTTGGAGAGAGAAGTGATATAGATGACTCATTTAATTCTGAGTCTCAACAGTTACTTACTCTCAGCATATTGACCAGTGATGAATCTCTGTAAGTAGAAGCGAGTAGAAGGACTAGTTACGAATCAACTAGAAACTTCTTGGAGGCTGAGAGTACTAATCTAAGAGAATCTATAGATATAAACATAAATATTGTCTTTGTAAAACATTTCAGAACTTAGAGGTCAGTTTAATATTATGTTTATTTAGAAAACAAAAGTAATAGGTTCTCCTATGTTTTGTGATTTCCCCAGGAATGAGATTCTCCAAGGTTTACAGTACTATCATTTCTTCCTCTAAAGTTGCTCTAAATACAGTAAACAGTTGTTTATCCTCAACAAAAGTCATAGAACCATTGTACTAGTGGGCACATATTTATGCATTCTAGAATTAAATTTGAATGTATTTTGTTGAGAATTTTACTAACATTGTAAGGTGCATGTGGTAGTGCTCCTATCCTCCTGGTTTGGTTGACCACTTTAAAAAGTGTTGATGTGAACTCTTCATTAAAAGCATTGGTGGAATTCATCAGTACATCCATCCTGTCCTGGGTTTTTCTTTGTCAGAAGACTTTTACTGGCTGCTTAATTCTTAGTGGTCTTTAGATATTTAATTGTGAATACTTTGTTGATTTAATTTTAGATATTATATGCATTTAGAAATTTATTCTTTTAGATTTTTCAGTATTTTGAAATATACACTTTAAATATATCACCTAATGAGTCTATGCAGCTCATTAGAGTCTGCGGTGACATCTACTTTTCCAACTCTAAATTAATTAATTTAGGTCTTATTTTCTGCTTCCTTTGGTTAATTTGGGTAGTGGTTTGTCAGTCTTCTTTATCTTTTTACAAAGCCAATTCTGATTGGTTTTCCATAATATTCTTTTAGTCTCCACTTCATTGATTTTGCCCTATTAAATATATTTTAAATTTATTCTTTGAAATGTTTTTGAACAATACATTTTAATATTTATCTACAATGTGATTTGATAATTTTAATGTCACTGCCTCTCCTCCACCTCCTCCCAGAACATGATCCCTTTCTCCTTCTCAATATCCGATACACTTTTGTTCATAAATCCACTGAGTCTGTTTAGTGTTGCCTATATGTGAATGAGAGATCTACTAGAGTATAAGGTAACCTTTCACCTCCAGAAGTCATCAGTTGCTAATAACTCATTGAACAGGAGTGGGACTTCATGATTCCTGTCCAAGTGACTGACATGAACTTCTGTGGGTGTCTTGCATACAGTTCAATTTGCTGGAAGTTCATGTGTGCAATGATGCTGTCCTATCCAGAAAATAAAAGCATTGTTTCATAGCAGTCCTTTACTACCTCTGCCTGACACTTGAATACCTCATATTTATCAATGGTGCAGTCATCTGCCCTAAATTTTTATGTTTCTGAGTGTCAATTAAATTTGAGCTTGGCATTATTCTTGTTTCTAAGACTTGAGGTATATCATTAGGTTATGTATTTTCTTTTTTATTTTTTTAATAAAAATATCATTTTTATCTATGTATCCCCCCCGCTCCCCCTCCCTTCTCTCCTTCCAATACCTCCCTATCAGCCTTCAGCCTTGACCTTCCATATCCATCCATCCCTTCCCCCAAAAGTTCAAGAAGTCCCAAGGTATGTCAGCTCAGTATGGTACATCCACTCCAGACAAGACCAATTTTCTCATGCCAAAGTCAAGACTGGGTTAGGTGTTCTTTTTCATGGAATGGGCTCCAAGGTGTCAGGGAATGCACAGGAATGCAGTCTGATCCCATCCCTCAAGGCTCATACTGCTCATTCCAATGGACAGTTGCCTACCATTTGAGTACCTACTTCCTTTTCCAGATGGATCTCCAGTGACTATTTTTGATTCAGTAAGCTCCCCAGAGCTCCATCCAGCCATGATTGTGGGAATTTTCCTCATAATCCCTTTCCCCTAGCTCATACAGTTTCTCCTCCCCTGCTTTTAGCTGGAACAGAAGCTCTGTCCAGTGCTCAGTCATGGATTGCTATCGTTGTTTCTGATGTGGGATTGCCTTTCTGTATGCTGTGAATCTCAATCTTTAAATAAAGGAGCTGTTTTGGGCCATGACAGGCACCTTAGAAGAAGTAGGAGGCGGAATCAGAACAGGTAGGAAAGGAAGGGCAGAGTCAGAAGCAGATCAACTAAGCTGCCCAAGAAGAAACATGTAAGGAACACAGGTGAGCCACGGGCCACATGGCAAACAAGTTAATAGAAATGGGTTGATTAAGATGTAAGAGCTAGCTAGCAATGTGCCTGAGCCATAGGCCAAATAGCATGAACTTAATATAAGCATCTGAGTCATTTCTGGGGATCTGAGAGGCAGGCGGCTGGGTGGCTAAGGGGTCTGGTGCAGCAGGTCTGTGGGTCCAGGTCCCTGGCTGCCTGAGATCAAGAAACCCACATTACTACAGCCTGAGAAAGACTAGAAAGGGTTCTAGATCACAGAAGCTAAGCCAAAGGAGCTTCCGAATTGTGCATCTAAAGCGGGTCATTGTACAAAGAAAGCATGGCATCGGGTCACATTCAAAATGGCACCAGCGGACTGGCGGCAGGCAGTGCTGCAATCAGGCAGGTTCCTGAAGTCTTACAGAAGACCCAGTAGCATGTGACTGATTTAAAGTTTCTGTTTATTTTGAACAAAAAGGAAACAAAGACTGTTTCTTAGGAGCAGCATTTTCTTTAGTCTGCTCTGTTCGCTGGCCACGAATAGAGATGCGATGCGGTCCCTTTAAGAGAATTTAGTGATTCAGCCTAATCTGAAAAAACTATGCTGCTCTTTTAGAGAGTGTATTTTAAAAGCTCTTATGGTTAGAAGATGATTAAGGATTCACAATAAAACAGATTCAGATGAAAAAAAAACCTATAAACGGGTTATAATGTGTGTAAAAGGTACATAGGCATCAGAGAAAATAGAAAGAGGATAAAGTCTTTAAAAAGAGAAATAGAGTAATGAAAATATAATAAGCCACGTGAAGATGGAAAATAGACAACAAGTCTGGATTTTGGTTGTGATTGTGTTTTTTTTTTTAATTTTTTAACTGTTAATGAGCTAACTGCAGAAAGACAATGGATTGCAAATGCAAAGGCTACTAAGTTAAACAAGAATATATATTTTAAAAGTATTTTGATTTTGAAACTTGTGTCTAAGGATTTATTGCTTCGGAAGAGTTCTGCTTTTGTTTCCACAGAAGATGAGAACCTGTGGATTGCTTCCAGGCAAATATGGTTTCATCAACCAAGACCCCCTGAAAAAAACCTCTGATGGGAAGAGATGGCCATATCAGCTTCAAGACTGCGGATTATGATCCAGTCTCACAATCCGTGAGATTTTCAATGCCCCTTAATCAGCAGGAAGTAGTAATAGATAACTATGCCCAAATTCCCTAAATATTGTTTCTAAATGTTTGTTTTCATTATAAATGGTTAATGGTCATAGTCAATCTCTTTCTAAGAAGAAAAGGGGGATATGGTATATGAATAATTTTTTAAAAGGTTGGATTATTGAATTTACTTAGATCAGGAAATCAGCTGTTAATCTCAAAATGCTTTACATTGGTATAGATTTTGGTTTATTGATACAAATTTAAGGTCAATTTTGTTATGCTGTATGTGTTTTTCTACTCTTGTTTAAGGTATAATGTTCATGTAATTGATTTAAAATTGTAATGTATAATTAAGAAATGAAGGTTAATAGTCACCTTTGATAATCAAACTTATAGTTAGATTAGTTATGATTTTTAGGTATACAAAAATATATTTCAATTAGGTAGGTAATCTTCAAATACTTCTAAGACATACAGAATATGGCATTTAAAATGTTTTAAGAACTTAGACTTTTCTGGACAGTGAGACAGGTCTGCTCCTGGCAGCACCAATCTTCTTCAAGAGAAAAATGGGCTTCGAAGAAACTCCATATGGAGTCTACTCTCTTTGTGGCAATGGTAAGCCACTGGAGAAGAAACTGTTCTTATATTGACTGCTTGACAGTATGCTGTCTAAACTGGACATACAGGTCCCATAGGAAAGTGACCTCTGAACTTTGGCAGAACAAGCCAAGATGGTCATTCAGGTTCCTGCTTTGCAGAGAAAACTGTCAGACATTCTTCAGGACTCGAGTAGAAGCAATTGATGAACTGTGCCAGAATGGGCAGAGCAGATTTCCTGCTTCACTGAAATGAAAAGAGACTCTGGGCCTGTAGGCTGAAGATGGATGCCCCAACTTTATAAAGGAACTTTGGGTGATGTCCAGGCAGATAGGTGTCATCTCTGTTCTTTCTAGATTTTAGAAGTCACTTGCACTTCTGGTTTACTTGGGTAAACATATCCTTCTATGGTCTTTGATGTAGTTGAAGATTAGATAGTTATAGGTACAGTTTTTCTTAGTCATTTGAAAGGTATATTAGATATGACACTTTAGATTCATAAAGATAATGTAGATGATCGAGTATTTTCTTTAATTTGCTAAATACAAATAGACTAGATATTGTAACTGTAATTCTTGCTTGATAGCTATTTTGTTATATGTAATTTTGCTATGTTAAAATTGAAACCTTCCTTTTTGATTAGACAGAAATGGGGAAGTGATGTGGGAATGCCTTTCTGTATGCTGTGAATCTCAATCTTTAAATAAAGGAGCTGTTTTGGGCCATGACAGGCACCATAGAAGAAGTAGAAGGGGGAATCAGAATAGGTAGGAAAGAAACAGTGGAGTCAGAAGCAGATCAACTAAGCTGCCCAAGAAGAAACATGTAAGGAACACAGGTGAGCCACGGGCTACGTGGCAGACAGGTTAATAGAAATGGGTTGATTAAGATGTAAGAGATAGCTAGCAATGTGCCTGAGCCATAGGTCAAACAGCATGAAGTTAATATAATAAGCACCTGAGTCATTTCTGGGGGTCTAAGAGGCGGGCGGCTGGGCAGCTAAGGGGTCTGGTGCAGCAGATCTGTGGGTCCAGGTCCCTGGCCACCCAAGATCAAGAAACCCATACTACTACACATTTCTATTCTTTCTTGTATGTGGTTTCTGTGATGACACTTAGTGAGGTTATTCATTTTATTCTAGGGGAAATCCTGTTTAGGCACCCCTCCACTATTGGTTGGAGACATAGCCAAGGACATTCTGTGAGTTCTTGGAGGTTTCTCTAGCACTCAGTCTTTTTCCAACCCCACATTGGCTTCCTCTATAGAGATATCCATCTCTTTCTATCTCCCTCTTTGCTTCACTAACTCAACTATCTCTTTCTTTCATGATTTGTTCCAAACTTTCCTTGGATGCAACCCATTATGTCCCCAGTTTGCTAAGATAATCTCTATTTTCTCTTCTTAGGGGAATCTCTGAATGTCTCTCTTGAGTTCCTTCTCATCCCAAGTTGTTTAGGGGTTGTGATTTGCAGCTTGGGTTCTTTATTTTTATCTAAAGTCTACTTAGGAGTAAGTACATCCCATATCTATCTTTCTGGGCTTGTGATACCTTGCTTAGGAGGATATTCTCCAAGTTCACCATTTGCCTGAAAATTTTAGGATGCCATTTTTTTTTTACTGCTGAGTAGTACTCCATTGTGTAGATGTACCACAGTTTGTTAATCCATCCTTCAGTTGAGGGACATCTAGGTTGTTTTCAGGTTCTTGCTATTACAAATAATGTTGCTATGAACATAGTTGAGATAATGCCTTTGGGGTAGGAATGTGCATCCTTTGGGTACAGATTCAGTGCAATACCCATAAAAATCCCAACACAATTTTTACAGACCTTGAAAGAGTCATACTCAACTTCATATGGAATAACAGGAAACCCAGGATTGCAAAACAATCCTGCTCAATAAAAGAATTTCAGGAGGAATCACCATCCCTGACTTCAAGCTATACTATAGAACTACAGTAATAAAAACAGCCTGGTACAAGCACAAAAACATAGTTGTGGATCAATGGAATCGAATCAAAGATCCTGACATTAACCTACACACATATAAACACCCAATTTTTGACAAAAAGCCAAAAATATTCAATGGAAAAAGCATAGTATCTTCAACAAATGGTGTTGGTATAACTGGATAGTATTATGTAGAAGAATGCAAATAGATCCAAACCTATCATCCTGCAGAAAACTCAAATTCAAGTGGATCAAAGACCTCAACATAAACCCAGTTACACTTAATTTATAGAAAAATGGGAAATACCTTCTAATGCATTGGCACAGATGACTACTTTCTAAATATAACACTAGCAGCACAGACACTAAGAACAACAATCAATAAGTGGGACCTCCTGAAACTGAGAAGCTTCTGTAAGGCAAAGGACACAGTCAATAACATAAAACAACATCCTACAGAATGGAAAAAGACCTTCACCAACCCTACATCTGACAGGACTGATCTTGAAAATATAGAGAGAACTCAAAAAACTAGAGCTCCCAAACCTAAAAAAACCCAGTTAAAAATGGGGTTCAGAGCTAGAAAGGGAATTCCCAACAGAAGAATTACAAATGGCTTAAAGGCACTTAAAAAATTGCTCAACATCTTTAGCCATCAGAGAAATGCAAATCAAAACATCTTTGAGAAACCACCTTACACCTGTCAGAATGATTAAGATCAAATCCACAAATAACTGCCTATGCTAGAGAGGATACACAGCATTCCTCCATTGCTGGCGGGAGTTTAAACTTGTACAGCCACTTTGGAAAGCAGTATGGCAGTTCCTCAGAAAACTGGGAATCAATCTCCCCAAGGATCCAGGTTATGTATTTTCTACTCTTTGAACTTTTATTTTTTATTTTATTTTTAAAAAAAATTTATTAAAAAATGTCATTGCCATCAATCAATGTATCCCTCTGCTCCCCTCCTCTCCCCCTCACAATCCCTCCCAGCCAGCCCTCAGCCTCGCTCCTCCCCATTCACCTGTACCCTTGCCCAAAATGGCAAGAAGTCCCAAGGTAGGCCAGCCCAGAGCAGCAACCCACTCCAGGAATATCCAATTCACTTATCCCAAAATCAGTGCTGGACTGGGTGTTCCTCTGCAGGGAATGGGCTCCAAGGTGCCAGCCTATGAACAGAAACAGAGTCTGATCCCACCCCTCGTGGCTCCACACACTGCTCAAACCAGTTGAAAGCCGCCCCCATGGCCCAGTTCCCCCTCCCGATGGATCTCCAGTGGCAATTCCCGAGTCATTGAGCTCCCTATTGCTCCCCCAACCCCCCCGCCAGCCATCACTATGGGAACCTTAAACAAATAAAACCATAAACTTTCCTTTCGAAATATCATCTGCATCCCAGAGGTTCAATGTGTCTGAGTATTTGTGAAAAACTGTACCTATTTTTTAGTAAGTTTCTAATGGTTTATCATTTAAAAAACAAAACATTGATACAAAGTTTCTATGGTTTAGAAACTCAAAAATAGAAATTTGCATGTTAACTCCAAATCTTATAACTTCAGTGGTCCTAAAGCCTTTTAGTTAATTTTTAGAACATTATAATGTTCAGAAAAATCTCCAGAGACACATAGTAAATAATCTTAAACAACTCTAGCTCACCCTATCAATATTTTCCTCTGAGAAATTTAATGTAGAACCTATTATTGCTTTGGAATATAAGAAAACTAGAAATGAATTCAATTAATTTTGTTTTCACTCTTGAAGAATAGAAGTGAATTATTTCCTCCACTGTAAATTATAAATGAAAGTAAATCTTAAGTTGTGGGCTTTGTTTAGGATATATCTGCCTCTAACCTTTGAATTTCTGACTTTTCAACTAGTCCCAATGTTTTGTTTTTTTAATTGGGAAAAATAATTCTTATAGTTTTCATGATAAGAGAGAGAGAGCTCAAGCTCTTAAGTTCTTAAAATATAAAATTCACATTTAAATTATAAATTAGTATAAAACATGTAGTTTTAACTTCTTATATAACATTTTAACTGTGTTATAATGTATCCCAATAATAAAAAGCTTAGCTCAAAAATAAATCATACTGTATATAATTGAGATTCACTATAAGCTATTATTGTATGTATATATGTATATGTATATATGTGTGTATATATATATGTATATACGTATATATACATATATGGAAAGAGTAAAAATGAATATGATAGTGAGGAAGATTATCGTTTTACAGCTGTATTTTGAAATAATAGCAGCTAAAATGTACTCAGGTAACAAAAATTCTTCAAACAATATAATTTTATTAAAATTTTATTTGTGTTAATGCTGGCTATAATTTTGCTATATTTTATACATGTGTACAGATGCTAATAATACAGTAATTTCTTGATACAGGGCCAAGTTCTTTGAGGAATATTGTATATTATATGACTTTCTAATTAAAAATGCCATAATTTTAATGATTCATGTAATTATCTGCTTGAGAAAGTCATTAATATATTGGTCCCAGTTGTGTCATCTATATAAGGAATATAGGTGATACTATGTTTTTAAAGGACCAGAAAAAAATTAAAAACTATTTGTTTCTTTATCAATTTTCATAGAAGGCAAATTTATTCAATTTTTTTCTTTCAAAGTCTACCAATATCAACAATTTTTTTAAAATGGAGAGAAAATCCTCTAATGTCAATAAATCACAAACCAAGAAATGAATCTTCTAGATATCACAAAATCAAGATCATGTTAAAAGAGGTATATGCCAATAAAAATAATAATTTTCTGTTCTTGATATCCAAAAATTTGTCAGTTTGAACCACTTCAGAAAGTTTTCATATATTTTTTTCTTGTTCTTGAAAAATTGCATAATTTCATTAATCTTCTTAGAAGATGCTCATATACTCCATAGTTCATTAGAGGAAACAAACATTGTTTTCTAAATTATGAAATTATTTCCTATTTATATGATACTGGCTGCATGATTTCTTCTAACATATATTAGCATTCTTCCTGTCTTTCAGTTTGCACTGTCTAAGCATGTATCTGCTGCAAGTCCTTAATCTTTGATGGATAATATAATAAAGGGTAGAAAAATTCCATGAAGCCTAAAAGCTTCTCCAGTATAGTTATCCAAGGTCATATCTCACCAAATTTGTTATTTAACTTATCCTTGAGGGTATTTTCCATCAATTTTCTGTTTTTTCAGAAAGGTAGAGTTCAGAGAAAGCTCTCTTAAATTATTTTTGATAAGATAATTGCTCATTTCCTTCTTACTTGGAAATTGGATGCTATACAGGAAAAAAAAAAGTTATCTTTATGGATTTTTCTCCAACTTTACTTCCTGTGCACACTGAAAAGACACCCCTAGCTGAGTGTGATGACTCAAACTTTTATGCCCCACACTCAGGAGGCAAAGGCAGATGGATCTCTGTGAGTTTGAGACCAGCCTAGTTTACAGAGTGAGTTCTAGTACAGCTAGAGCTACATAGTGAGATCCCGTCATATAACAACAATAACAACAAACCAAATACTCTTATTATGCAATTTTTCAAGCAAAAGAAAGTGTCATAATACTACAACCACAATCCTGTTTCCTTCTTTGAGGCAAGGTGACATGTATCCCAGGCTGGCCTCAAACTTTCTACTAAGTGAGAATTTCTGTAAACTTCCTATTCTTCTGCTTCTACCACCAAATTGAAAGCAATTAACCTGGGCTCAGAGATGTGGGGCTAGTAACTAGTTGAAAGGAATAAGCAATTAGAAGTGTATGTGGGATTATTAGCTGGGCTTGGGTAGAAGGAGAGTAGCTTCTAGGACACCACCTAAGAGAGAAAGTTAGCCATTTGCTGCTCTAGTTCTCAGAGCTTTCAGGTTTTCACCCTAGCCTTTGAATCTTGAGTTTTATTAGAAACTAGAGATTCAGCTAAAACTACCTTTAGAGAAAGCAACAGAGCCACTGTCTTGGGGAGTAAAATCCCTTCAGACTAAGGACTAAGCAGCCAGGCCCATAGTAATTTAAAGCACAGCCATGGTGAGGAAGGTAAAACATCATGGATATAACCAAAATAAATTGTATATTTATGTGATACTCTCAAACAGTAAAACTGATGACATTGCTATGCTGAGTGTGGTAGTTCTCATCTTTAATGCCAGTTCTTGAGAGGCAGACAGAATTCTGTGTGTTTGAGGTCAGTTTGGTCTAGACATGGAGTTCCAAGACAGCCAGAGCTGCATAGTGAGCACCTGTCTCTGAAAACAAAGGTAATGTCCTACACTTAGATGAATAACAAAAGCACTATTTAAATGTTTTCTTCTGGCTTAGTAATTACATGAGCTTGCTACTCTTGTAGAGGACTTGAGTTCAGTTCCCAACTCCCATTTGGGGCAGAGAGCTCACAACTTCTTGAACTCCAGCATATGAAACCTCCTCCTCTTCCAACTTCTATAGATACAGGTACACTCGTACATGCATGAAACACACACACAAACACACACACACACACACACACACACACACACACACGTCTTAAAGAGTTTAATAAAATAAAATATACATTACTCACTGAAGTTGGTTGCTTTGTCTCTGAAATTATCACTTTTTAATTTGCCTTACCTATATATGTGGTGCTGGAGACACAACTTAGAATCTTTTACATGCTAGGCAAGTGTTCTTCTACAACTGATGCACCAACAAATCAACATAGCTCTTTAAATTTCTAACAAATCATCCATTCATTTTATACATAATCAAAACATTTGTTCCATATAAATTTTAACACTTGAACTTGACTGCTCATCCTGAAGTACCTTTATCATGTGTATATGTGCATCTTATTTATTTTATAACAATAGTTAACCAATGTATTTGATACATTGTTCTATTTATATTTTTTCCTCTGTGGCTCTGAATTGCCATGGTGGATCATTACAAGGGATGTAAGGTATTCGATTCATACCTTACACCTATTTCATACTGATAATAAAGTAGCAACATATAATGGAAGGACTTAAGGGATAATGCTGAAGCTATACATGTGCTGAGAGTGTAGAAAGCATGAAAGGGAAGAAAATAATGAAGAAAAATAATATAAATTGTTAATTAGTACAGGATGCCCAATATCCAGACATTTCAAACTCCCCCAAAAAATGGAAAGTAAGAAGGAAATTATCCAGGAATTCTTTCAGCACATTGAATAAAAATAAACACAGATAGATGATGATCATGAAATCAAAGTAAAAAACACCAAGAAGAACCAAATTTCAGTTGAGTTTATTAGTCATCGAAGTATAGAAAGTGTAGAGAACAAAAATATAAGGGACAGTATCTTTTTTTCCTTTTTTGAAATTCATATATATATATGTGAATTCATATATATATAATATCCTGACATCATTTTACCCTGCCTCCACACCTCCCAATTTCTACTCAAATGTCCATCTCCCCCACATATACTCCTTTCTTTCCCTTCAAAAAGAATTAATTCACCCAGAAATATCAACTGACATGGTATAACAAATTACAATAAAGCTAAACACAAATCCTCATATCAAGCCTTTACAAGGCAAACCAGTAGGAAGATAGGGTACCAATCAGAAGCAAAAGTGTCAAAGATACTCCACTCCAATTATTAAGAGTTCTAAAAGAACACCAAGCTATAACCAACCAGAATATATGTACAGAGAAACTAGCTCAGACACACATAGGGTCCACTGAAGTGACAGTCAGTCTTAGTTGATTCTGAAGGTTGTGTTCTTGTGATGTCCTCAACCACCTTGGCTCCTACAATCCTTCCTCTGCCTCTTCTGTGGGGTTCCCCTGATTTTGCCTAGTGTTTGGCTGTGAGCCTCTGTATCTGTTTTCATAAATTACTAGATAGTGCCTCTCTGCTGACAGTTGGTCTAGGCATCAATATGAGTATACCAGAATATCAGGAATAATTTCATCACTTGTTTCTACCCTTGGTCTCTGGGATGGCCAGCCTATGGTTACTGTCTATTAACACACTGTTAGTCGTGAGCTCCCTCTCCCACAAATTGGACCAGTTATTGATTGGCCACTTCCTTAAGTTCTGTGCCAACATTATCCCAGAATTTCTTGCAAGCAGGACATATTTTAGATCTAAAGTTTTGTGACTGGGTTGATGTCCCAGTCTCACTTCTGGGAGCTTTGCATGGCTATAGAGAATGGCCAGTTCCAGCTCTGTATCCTCTATTACTAGAAAACTTCACTGGGATCATGCTGATAGATTCCAGGGAATTTTCACTACAATAGTTTTCTACATTACACACAAAATGCCCTGAATTTCAGTCATCTCTCCCAGTGCTCACTCTCTCCAACCCCCACACATATCCATACCTGGTCCCTCTAGTCCCTATTGTCCACACCCCTAGTTCAACTTCAAAATCTTTTTCCCTTTCCCAGGGAGATTCATGAACCTTCCTTTGATCCATCCTTGTTACTTAGCCTTTCTAGGCTTGGATTAAGTATAATTATTCTTTATTGTACAGTTAATGTCAACTTATAAGTGAATACAAAGCATGTTTGTCTTTCTGGGTCTGAGTTACCTCACTCAGAATGATTTTTCCTAGTTCCATCACTTGCCTGCAAATTTCATTATGTCAATATTTTAAACAGCTGAGTAATACTCCATTGTGTAAATGCATCATATTTTCTTTATTCATTGTTTGGTTGAGGAACATTTAGGTTGTTTTTAGGTTCTGGCGATTACAAATAAAGCTTCTATAAACAGTTGAACAAGTGTCCTTGCACTATGATTGACCATCCTTTGGGTACATGCCCAGGAGTGGTCTTGAGGTAGATCAATTGTCAATTTTCTGATAAATCACCATATTAATTTACAAAGTGTCTATATGTTTGCACTCCAGCTAACAATAGAGGCGTGTTCTTGATTCACAACATTGCCAGCATGATCTGTCACTTGTATTTTTGACCTTAGCCATTCTGACATGTGTAAGTGGGATCTCAAAATATTTTGATTTGAATTTCTCTGATGGCTAAGTATATCGAACATTTCTTTAAGTGTTGTCTAGCCATTAGATATTCCTCTTTTGAGAATTCCCTGCTTATATCTGTACCACACTTTTTAAATTGAATTATTTGGTTTGTTGATCTCTAGTTTCTTGAGATCTTTTATATATTTTGAATATTAGCCCTGTGTCAGATGTGGAATTGGTGATGATCTTTTCCCATGCTGTAGGCTGTCATTTAATCCTCTTGACAGTGTCCTTTGCCTTACAGATGCTTTTCAGATTTATGAGATCTCATTTTATTGCTCTTAGGGCCTGAACTATCCTATTGGTGTTCTCTTCAGAAAGTTGTCTCAGGTGCCAATGCACTCAAGGCTATCACCCATTTTCTCTTCTATTAATTTAAGTGTATCTGGTTTTATGCTGAGGCTTTGTATATACATGAACTTTAATTTTGTGCAGGATGATAAACATAGATGTATTTGCATTCTTCTACATATTGGCATCCAGTTAGACATCCATTTGTTAGAGATGCTGTAATTTTTCTATTGTGTATTTCTTGTTAAAAAAAAAAAATCAGGTGACCATAGGTATGTATATTTGCAACTGAGACTTTGACTCAATTCCATCAATAAACTTGTCTGTTTTTATGCCAAGGTCATGTGGTTTTTATGACATATCTCTGCAGTATCTCGTGAAATCAGGGATGATGGTGCCTCTGGATGTTCCTTTATGTAATGTTTTAGTTATCCTGTTTTTTCTTGTTGTTTTTGTTTTTAATTATTCATATGAAGTTAAGTATTGTCCTCTCAAAGTTTGTAAAAAGTGTGTTAGGAATTTATTTAATTTGTAGATTGCTTTTGGTAATATGGCCATTTTTACTTTGTTAATCCTACTGATCATAAGCATGGGAGATCTTTCTGTCTTTTGATATGTTGTTTAATTTATTTCTTCAAAAACTTGAAGTTTTTTTGTTATATGAGTCTCTCACTTGCTTGTTTAGAGTCACCCCAAGATATTTTATATTATTTGAGGCTACTGTAAAGGGTATTTATTCCCTAATTTCTTTCTCTTCCCAGTATCATTCATATATAGGAGGGCTACTGATATTTTTATTTGATCTTGAATCCAGCCACTTCACTGAAAAGTTTGTAAGCTGTAAGACACTCTGATAGAAAGTTTAGGGTTCCTTATGTATACTCCCATATCAACTGCAAGTAGTGATGCTTGGAATTCTTCCTTTACAATTTGTATTCCTTTGATCTTTAGTTTTCTTATTGTTCTAGCTAAAAATTCAAAAACTACGTTGAATAGATATGGAGAGACTTGTCTTGTTCCTGATTTTAATGTAATTGCTTTGAGTTTCTCCTGATTTTATTTGATGTTGGCCATTAGCTTGTTTTATACTTTTTTTAAAAATTACGTTTAACTATTTTCTTTGTATCTCTGATCTCTCCAAGACTTTTATCATAAAGGGCTATTGGATTTTGTCAAATGCTTTTTCAGCATCTATTGAGATGATCATGTTTTTGTTTTTTCAGTTTGTTGAGATGGCAGATTACATTGACAAATTTTTATATGTTGAACAATCCTGCATTTCTGATTTGAAACCTACTTGATAATGGTAAATTATCTTTTGGATGTTTTCATGTATTAGGTTTTCTATTACTTTGTTGAGTATTTTCACATGTATGTTCATGAGGGATATTAGTCTGTTATTCTCTTTTTTTGTTAAATTTATGTGGTTTGGGTATCAGGGTGACTGACCTCATAAAATGAATTTTGCATTGTTTCTTCCTTTTCTGTTTTGTGGAATAATTTGAGGAGTACTACCATTATCTCTTCTTTGAATGTCTGCTAAAATTATGCACTAAAGCCTCTGTCCGTTGCTTACTCTTGACTGGGAGACTTATAACTGCTTATATTTCCTTGGAGTTAAAGGTCTATTTAAATTGTTTACCTTATCTCGATTTAACTTGGGTAAGAGGTATCTAACAAAAAAATTCATTTCTTTTATATTTTCCAATTTGGTACAGTACTTAATAATTATTTGGACTTATTTGGTGTCTGTTGTTATGTCCCACTTTTTGTTTCTGATTTTTGAAAATTTGGTTATTCTCGCCATATATTTTAATTAGTTTGAACATGTGTTTCTCTATCTCGTTAATTTTCTTAATGAACCAACTGTGGATGAAAGTTTCCCCTGTCCTGCAGCTTCTCTCAAATAATCACTCAGAGACTTAATATAAATTATAAATATCGACCAATTGCTCATGCTTGTTATTAGCCAACTCTTATATTTAAGTTAATTCATATTTCTATGTATGCTTTGCCACATGCAAATACCTTTATTAGCTTGGTACACTCATCTACTGTTCCCTCTGTGTCTATCTGATGACTCCTGACTCCATTCCTCTCCTTCTTATCATCCTTAGTTTGTTTGTCCTGCCTGACTTTATCCTGCCTTGCTACAGGTCGAACAATGATATTAATACATTGATATTATTCACAGAATACAGAAGAATCATCCCCAGCAACCAAATTTTTGCTTTACTGATTCTTTGTATTGTTCTCTTGTATGTATTTTATTGATTTCAGCCTTCATTTTGATTATTTTCTGATATCTACTTTTCTTGGTTGAGCTTTCAAATGTGCTGTTAAGTTGCTAATAAGAGATCTTTCCAATTCCTTTATGTAGGTACTTAGTGCTATAAAATTTCCTCTTAGCATCATTTTTATTGTGTCCCATGCATTTGGGCATGTTGTGCATTAATTTTTGTTGAATTCTAGGAAGTTACTGCTTTTCTTATTTCTACTTCAGATAATTCAGTAGAGAGTTGTTCATTTTCAATGATTTTTAGGCTTTCTGTTGTTGAAATAAAGCTTTAATTCATGGTGATCTGATAACATACAGGGGGGTTATTTCAATTGTTTGTGTCTGTTTAGTGTTTTTTTGTGACTCAGTGATGTGGGATGTCTTTCTGTATGCTATGAATATCATTCTTTAAATAAAAGAACTGTCTTGGCCTATGTCAGGTATCTCAAGCAGGTGGCGAAATCAGAACATAGCTAGGGGAAGGAAGACAGAGTCAAGGAGACACCATCCAGCTGCCCAAGAATCAACATGTAAGGAACACAGCTGAGCCACGGGCCAAGTGGCAGACAGATTAATGAAAATGGGTTGAGTTAAGATGAAGGAGCTAGATAGCAATGTGCCTGAGCCATAGGCCAAACAGTATGAACTTAATAAAAGCTTTTATGTGATTATTTGGGGCTAAGAGAGGGTCTGAACCTCTGGAACTCTAGTCAGACAGGCCAGAAACGTCATTCTACAGAGTATGTGGTCTTTTTTGGAGAAGTTTCAATGAGATGGTGGGAAGATCATATATTCTTTTGCATTTGGATGAAATTATTTGTAGATATCTGTTAGGTTCATTTGGTTCATAATGCATTCTACTTTCAGCATTTCTGTTTAATTTTTGTGTACATAACCTATCCATTGGTGTGAGTGGTATATTGAATTCTCCTACTATCAATGTGTAATTTAAACTGTAGTAGAGTTTCTTTACAAACATGGGTGCCTTTCTGTTTGAATAATAGATGGTAAGAATTGAAAAATAATCGTGGTTATTTTTTTTATGAGCATGAATTGGCCTTCCCAATTTTGTTTAATTAAACTTAGTGTGAAGTCTATTTTGTTAAATATTAAAATGGCTACACCAACTTGTTTCTTAGGTCCTCTTGCTTGGAAAATCTTTTTCTACCCTTTTTTCCTGTGAGATAGTGTCTGTCATTGATGTTGAAGTGTGTTTCTTAGATCCAGTTAAAGATTTTACATGCTGTTTTGCTAAAGAATTTTTAGGAAAGGAATTTTAATATAAATTAAATTTACAAATTTCCTGATAATTCTAGACCATTATTCATATTAGGATTTTATTTCTTTTAGTTCTAAGTCACCTTTTAAGTTAGCAGTTTTGTTCCTCATGGCAAGTATGGTAGCACTCACTAGTAATTCCAGTATTGGGAGGTTGAGACAGGAGAATAATCAGTTCAAGGGGTACTGTCTAAAGAACAACAACAGAAATACCCAATGGGTGGGGGGAGTTCTCAAAATAGACCCTGTAATTCTGCATTTTGGAATTAAGCAAATTAGAAAGATATTCATATGACTTAATAAAAATGAAACAAAAGAACAAAAACAAAACAAAACAAAAAAAACCATGAGGGAGATTTTTCACCTGAAAAGGGCAGAATTGTGAATGAAAACACCTTCATTGAAACACCGAGTGTAACAGGAGCCAGGTGTACTAGTGAGCACCTATAATCTGAACACTTCCTGAAGCAAATGAATCATCAGTTCAAAAACACCCTATGTTACATATAGAAGTTCAAGTTTATCTAGCATGGGCTAAATAAGCAGAACCTGTATTAAAAAAATAACTATGAGACTGATGCTTATGTGACTTTGTATCACTTGAAACTTGGCCAAGGACTACTCATTATAACTGAGCAACTAGATAAATCTTTAAATTCTACAGTTGAAACTATACTAAAAACTATTTTTTCCCATGACTCAAAATCAAGACTAAGAAAGATTTCTAAATAATGCTTACAGAAAGCAGTTGACCTTGTTTGAAGATGCTAAACAACTGAGTAAACCATTAAAAATTTTAGAGTTGATTTCTTTTGTGGAACAAGACTTGGTAGAGTGAGGAAGAGGTAAGAGTCTGTATTTTCTATGCTTCATCTTGTTTTCCTCTTTGGGAACTGATTTTCGAAAGAATTTCAAAATTTTTCAGACATAAGAAGAAACCTCCTCTGAAGTGAAGAAAAGGCTTGAATCTACAAATAAAAGGCCAAAAGTCCCTATGAAAATTAAGAGCTATCAATGCCAAGAAATATGCTGGTGAAGTGTGATATTTTCTGGCAAATATAATATCAGATGGTTCAAGATTTCTCTGAAACACAGCATAATGTAAAAAGTCATTTGAGCAAAATCTGTAAAACATCCAAGGAAAGAAAATGCGACCCCATAACAGCAGGAAAGCAAGTTATTTTTCAAGTTGAGAAACAATAGTGAGTCATTTGCAGAATGTAATGACTTCAGAAGTACAAGAATAATGACTTTTTCCTGAGAAAATAATAAAATCCCGCCAAAAGAACAATTTTGAAAATTCTTTAAATGTAAAAAACCAGAATTTTATTTAAAAAAATAAGTTGAAGATCTGAAGAGACATTTTTCAAAAGGTATAGAAATGACAAAGTAAAAACCAGGCAGAATCCTGGCCATGATGGAGGGAAGAGTATCCAGAGCTCTATCCCTAGCCAAGAAGCTATTTGAACTGGTACCTGCTGGGGAAGGGAAAATCAGTTCTCTCCCATGGACTGTCCCTGTAGGTATATCAACCATACTGCAGGGCAGGAGAGGATAAGTTGACCAGCACATACTCTATTAGATTGCTGTTGCTGCTGTTATTTGTTTGCTTTTGCTTGTGATTTGTTTTTGTAAAAAGTTTGTTTTGGTTCTCGTTTTTGTTTTTTGTTGTTATTCATGACGAGAGAGAGAGAGAGAGAGAGAGAGAGAGAGAGAGAGAGAGAGAGAGAGAGAGAGAGAGAGAAGTTCTCATGAAGTTGAATGGTTTTGAAGGTGAAAAGAATCTAGGAGGAGTTGGAGGAGGGAAAATAATAGAATGATTAAAAAAAAATCATCCTGAGTGAGGTAACACAGACCTAGAAAGACAAACATGGTATGTACTCACTCATAAGTGGATTGTAGGCCTACCAAGGATAACCAGGCTACAATCCACAACTCCTGAACATCTAGGTAACAAGGAGAAACCTAAGAGAGACATCTATGGATTCCCCAGGGAAGGGAAACTAAAGCAGATACCTGAATAAATTGGGACCATACAGGAGGGAGGAAAGGGAAGATGGGAAGAGAACATGAGTGGATGGGATGGTTAAGCTGGCAAAGAAACATAGAGGAAGAACAAGGAAATAGATATCTTAATAGAAGGAGACATTTCGGGGTTAGAGAGAAACCTAGTGCTAGAGAAATATCTAAGAAGCCGCAAAGATGACCCCAGCTAAGATTCTAAGCAATAGTGGAGAGTTTGCCTAAACTGGCATTCCCCTGTAATTAAACTGATAACTGACCACCTTAATTGTCATCATAGAACCTTCATCCAACAACTGATGGAAGCAGATGTAAAGATCTACAGCTAAGCATTGGCTTGAGATTCCAGTCCAGTTGAAGAGAAGGAGAAGATATTATATGAGCAAAGGAGTCAAGATCATGATAAGGAAGCCCACAGAGACAGCTCACTTGACCCGAGCTATTGGAAGCTCACTGACTTTGGATTGACAGCTTGTAAATCTGCATGGGAGTGACCTAGGCCCTTCAAATGTGTATGATAATTGAACAGTGTGGGTAGTTTATTGGGACACTGGCAGTGGGACAAGAATTTATTCCTGGTGTGTGAACTGCCTTACTGGAACCCATTTCCTACATATAAACAATGCACTCAGTCTTGATATTGGGGTTGGGGATTTATTCCTACCTCAATTGGATATGTCATATTGCATTGACTTACCATGGGAGTCTTTACCCTCTCTGAGAAATGGATGGAGGGATGGGATGAGGAGAAGCTGGGGATGACTGGGGAAAGGGGAGGGAGGAGGAATAGTTGTGTGTATGTTATAAATAACTTTTACACAAATAAAATTAATTGTATAAAAATTAAATACAAATTTTTTAAAGCTGTTGAATATCACTAACAATCAGGAAAATGCAACTGAAATGATTCACCTCAGGATTAGCATAAAAAGAAAAACAAAAATTGTGGCAAGGACTAAGAGAAAAGGGCATTTTGCATTTTTGAATTACATGTATTTGTTTATATTTGAGGGGAGGGTCACATGTGTGCCATAGAGTACTGTGGAGGTCAAAGGACTGCTAATAGTAGTTGGGTTTTTTTTTTCCTTTAACCATGTACGTATTGGGGTGTAAATTTACTGTTACCCATTGAGCCATCACACTGGGTCTAAGGAACTCTTACATACTGCTAGTAGGAAAATGAAATAGCATAGCCACTGTAAAAACAATACAGAGGCATCTCAAAAATTGTGAAAGATGTGCCATGCAATACAGTAACCCCACTAATGGGTATATATTCAAAGGAAATAAAATCAACATGTTAAAAAATGCTTATACATCTCTGTTTAAGCACAGTGTAGAATATTCAGGAGAAGAATTAACCTATGAAGAAACAAATTTTAGAAAACATTACAGAAGAAAAAATTTACTTGAAGTTAATCAGTTCCTTTAGTTCTTCCACTTTGTTAAATTCATGACATTTAATTTTATAATTTCATATTAAAATAGAATTGGATGATCCATTAGAGTGAGCAAGATGAAGTTGAAGGCCAATCTGGACTATATAACAAGTTCTGTGTCATCCTGAGCCTCAAAGGAAGCCATGCTTTAAAAATAATTTGAATAATTATATTTTACTCATGCAATTCTGCTATTTGATCAGGCTTTCATCTTCTCATCCAACTATACATAAGAGGCTATTTGGCTCCACTTATTCACTCCTCTTGCAGTTGAATTATGCACCCATATCTTTTCTTGGGATTCAATGTGAACCAGGAGTTTTTCTCTAATCCTAAAATTGGATATAGGCATATGGCTCGCTTTGACCAATCAGATGTTAGCTGATAAATTATCAATAGAGATTAGAAATCTCTATTCTAATTCTAACTGTGCCTACACAGTTTGGCTTGGCTTTTTTGTATTTGGCCCTTTCCAAATAATAAAAGTATTCTTTTAGATATCCTGTCAATCAAAGCACAAAAATTCAAAGTACAAAATAAAAGATATCTTATTGTTTAGAAATATTGATATCAACTAGTTGTTTTACAACAAAATGTTACTGATACAGTCTCCATCTATCCATGTATTCATGCATTCTCTTTTTATCAGTATATACTTCTACTTGGATATATAAAACAATATTTACAAATTGTTAGATGGCTTCTTCTGAGTGAGATATATAAAATAATATCTACAAATTGTTAGATGACTACTTCTGAGTGTGGGATTTAATTTTTAAAATGTATATTTGTCTTTTTAAACAAATTTGATGTTAATAATCAGAAAGCAATTACCACAAAACATACTGATTTTCTCTTGACTGAATACCTTTAGGAAAGTCATGTGAAAACCTATCTACCACTGCAGATGCTTCTTAATATACACATATATTTGTATATTTACATGTATTTTAATATACATATATATACATGCACATAATGCATAAACATATATATATATATATACACATACACAAAAGCAGTTAAAATGTAGTTACCATATAATGGAGTAACAATGGCTCTACTAAACACCACACGCCAACAAATAAAAGTCCAGTGGCAGTAAGTGGTTACCTCCTTTGTAGTTAATAGCCAGTGAGTTCCCATAGATTTCCAAACATTACAGGTTATGCAAATTCTCTTGTTTACACTCTGTAAATTGACCCTAAGTCTCTAAAGATACTACATACTTGAGTCATAGAACAGGAAGAAATAAACGTAGTACAAACTTGTTGGCTAACTTAGTGTTGAAAAGTACTGTCCATGCTACCAAAGGAGAAAAGTAATAAAGACTCTTACTCACCTGTAAACCCTATCAGCTACAATCATGTCTGCTCTGGTAAGACATGTCCACTGGTGTAATAGTGGTAGACCTTCATGGAAGTAGCAAAAAATTTCTAATTGAAATTTAAGTTCTAATTTGAAGATCATTATAATCCAGACAGACCTTGAACCCTTGTCAGGCCAAAAGTCTGTGTTTAGATTAGCCATACGCCCTAAGGGAAAACCTATTTCTGTAGAATAATTTCATACGCTGTGATTGTTTTCATTGGATTTTTATGTCACTGTGATTGGTTTAATAAAGAATCTGACTGGCCATCAGCTAAACAGAATAAAGTTAGGTAGGGGAACCAAACTGAGAATGCTAGGAAGAAGATGGGTAAAACATGGAGTGGCAAGCCAACTCAGGGAGAAGCAAGATGAGCATGCCATGCTGAGAAAAGGTACCAAGCCATGTAGCAAAGCATAGATGAGAACTATGGGTTAATTTAAATATAAGAATTAGGTAGTAGCATTTATAATTAATAGTAAGCCTCTACAAAAGTTGTTTGAGAACTGACAGATGGGACAGAAACTTCTGTCTACATATTTCTATCCTCTGATAAAGTAACATAATATTAAACTGACTTCTAATCAAGTATTATCATACCCATAGGTCAAAGCATTTGTCAGTTCTCATCAAAAAAAAATGTCTATCTGTAGTATACAGATTAATACAGAGAGCCACAACTGCTTTGACCAGTGCTCTCTGCATCATACGCTTACCTGAGAAACATTCTTAAACAGGGAGGAGGCAGAAAGAGTTTAAGAGCCACAGACAGTAAATAACCACTATAAGGAAACTACCTGTGGCCGCAACAGCTGCACAAATGAATTCACAAGTTGTGAAAACTTAAGCCAGACCAAATTCCAACATGGAGGGGGGCAAAGATCTGCCTCTAGCCTAGGAGCTATTGGCAATTAATAGTTACTGGGAAAAGAAGAGTTAGTTTTCTTTAGCAATGTAGCCTATGGTAAGGCAAGCACACTCCAGTGGAAGGTCAAACATGAGAGAATATATGGGCAGTACCAATTAGATGTGATGAATGTATAAATAAATAAAAAATAAGAAAATGGGTTATAAAGTTGGATGGGTCAGAAAGAAGAGGGTATAAGTGGGAAGAGTTCAGGGAGAGGGTGAATATGATCAAAATACATTGCATGAAATGCTCAAAGAATGAATAAATTTTTTAAAAAGCAAAATGAAATGATGTTAAGAATTATTTTATTTCTAATCAAATATGAAAGTTATTTCATATTATCTCAGGTTCATTAGAAAATAAGAATTTTTAATATGTATGTGAACATTTTAGGCCAAATTATTCAAGTAACTTTCATTTTGCTTTTAAACTGTACTTGAATATAAAACATCTCAAGAATTAGTTAGTGTACCTAGCTGCTAAACTTGGGGGTAAAATAAGCTCTTAAGGAATTATTTAATGTTTGAATGTATTATATACTTGGTTTCTCCCCAAGATTTTAGACTTTTTTCAGTACAGAAATTGGGATAAAAGAAGAGAAATTATTTGGAGCCATTTGGGGACAAACATGTGAAATGGTCAAATAAACGCTATATTTTGGTTTCATCTATTAAAGAAGCGCTTCTATATGTTACCTGCTTTACAATAGTACTCTTCCTTTCTTCTTGTTTTACTAGGCTGAAATATAATTAATTCCATATGTCTAGTGTTTGACTCAAAACTTGTGCTCACATAATCCAAATTCATGGATATACTATTGGGGCCCACTGTGGTATGTAAAAAATTTGACATGATCCAAAGTATAAGGAAACAACGTTGTCATTCCAAATTATGGTATTTAGACCAAATATTAAGATTATACACAAATTATATGGATTGAGCTTGTGATTATTCTGACTAAAAGCATAAATGTTGCATCAAGTTATCTCTATTGCTATCATGGTGCTTAATTAACAAATGCTCATGCACTAGAGAAATGACAATTTAAAAATATCAACTACAATAACCAGCTCATTCTGAATAGCCACTCCATGAAAACAAAGTAATAGATAATATTTGATAGACAAAGAAAAGTGATATTTGATAGCATAGTGCTCTTCAATCTCTCTATTGTGGTTTCAAAAGTAGGGAACATTAATTTTAAATAATTTCTTATTTACCAAATTTTAAATTTATCTTAAATATTAATATACATTGCTGTTAATCTTCCTTATAAATGTCATTTTTCTTGTACTTTATCCCTTCAAAGTCAAACTCCATTCCTGTTATCTTACAGACTGTCTTTAGTGATATCATAGGTTGTGTCAAAGTGAGTTGTTGCATTATATGCAGAAGATTCGGATCTGATTCTCTATTTTTCAATCTTTGGTTACAAATAGATCACTGGGGCTAAAAAATCTCTGTTCAACTGATTTAAAAATCTATAAAACTGAACTGATAGCTTTATCAGCTTCCTTAATTTTCACAGTTCTGCTAATGAGAGAGCAATGTACCAGTTCTGTCACCCTGGTGTGTTGAAGTTATGCAAACAACAGTGTATGGCTTTTTATTGGATTGGTTTTGTATAACAACGATCTTATAGGTGTTGGCATCATTGGTGGTTTTGTTAGAGTGACTAAGGCTACAGATAACTGCTCATTTGGCCCACTTTTTCCTCCCCTTTTTAGGGAGCTGGAGACACACATAAGTATCTAATAAGAAGCAATCTCTTCAGATTTTTTACCAATAACTTTTCCATTTTCTACAATATTTTTCCAAATTATTTATTCAACACATAGCCATCTCCCTTAAATAGCATTTCACTCTGTAAGGTAAGTTATTTTATCATTTCTCTATGGACATGGCTGAACAGATATTTTACCAAAGATTCATTGTATCTTTAAATTCCCTTAATGGCTTTGCAACATAGTTGATTTGAATGTATTTACTCGTTCTTAAAAACTCCTCCTAAAGACCATATATTTCATATCACAGATATAACACAGTAATTACTCATTAAAAAGACACTGAGTTTTGATTTATAAAATAATGGCTTTAATTTCCTCCCATTTGCTCCCTATCACAAAATTCTTTATATATTGGTAAATTAAATGAAATATTCAGACCATCCCTCAACTGTTTTTATTGCTGAACTTCTTTTGTTTCTGAGAGCAAGCTGACACACAGTTGTTTTTTGCTTGTTTGTTTATTCATTTGTATTTTCTTTTGTTTTTTAGAAAACTGTGTTAAGCTACAAATAAAAATGAAGTTCATTTCTTTAAAATCATACTCTTAACAGTAACTGTCACAAAATTTTGGGAGATAAAAAGATGAGAAGAATGAGGTCTGCTTTAAAATTATTTGAACGGTTGTCATGTAGAAAAGAAATAATTGTTTTGTTTATCTTTTTAGAAGAACAAAAAATGGAAATTGTAAAGCAATAGTTTTTAGCTTCAGTATTAGACTACTATATTATTACTAAAACTGTAAAAATGTGATTCTTTCCAGCTTACGGAGTAAAGGACCTCCATAGTTGTAAGTATTCAAGCAGAGCATGGATTATCATTCAAGAATATTCTTAAAGGAAATTCTGGAATTTTATTTATATTTGGGAAAGAGATGAGTAGGTGGTTGGGCTATGAGAACTGAAGACACTAAAATTAGATGACACTTTTTGTCTTAGAAATTCTTTTAGAAAATATATCTTCTAAAGTTACTTCTACAAAATGACCTGGGTTCAAATGAATCTAAAATGTAAAAGGTGTCTTAGAGTTTCACTTGCTGTAAAGAGACAACATGATCATTAAAACTTTTCTAAAAGAAAACTTTAATCAGGGTCCAGTCCATTATCATCATGGCAGGGAGCATGGTGTTGTACAGGTAGGCATGGTGATAGAGAAGTAGCTTGAGGTTCTATGTCTTTCAGGCAACAAGAAATTGTCTACCTGTCACACTATCACACTGAGTGAAGCTTGAGCAAAAGAGACCACAAAGACTGCTCCCATAGTGACACACTTCCTCTAACAAGGCCACAGGTACTCTAACAAGGACATACCTCCTAATACTTCCACTCTTTATGAGATTATGGGGGGGGGGAATTACATTCAAACTACTACAGTAAATCTAGAGGAAAATCTTTGAAAACTATATTGTAATGGGTCTTTTTCTGTTCCTCCAGGCTGCTCCCAAATAATGACACAAGGACTTCTTATTAATTATGAAAGCTTGGTCTATAACTTAGGCTTGTTGCTAAGTAGCTCATAACTTAACCCATTTATATTAATCTACATTCCATTATGTGGTTTTACCTCTCTTCCATATTACACATCCTGTTTCTTATCCATGTCTCCTGGTATCTCCCATGCACCTAGATTATTCCTCCTCCTCCTCATTTATTTTTCCAGAAATCCTACCTATACCTTCTACCAAGCTATTGGTCATTCAGATTTTTATTACACCAATCACAGCAATTCACCTTCATACAATGTATAAATATCCCACAACATTTCCCCCTTTTGTCTAAATAAAAAAGAAAGGTTTCAACTCTAGCACAGTAAAACCATGTATAATAAGAACAATTATCAAATAAGAATTACATTTACAATGTATATTTGTCCATTTGTTTTTGGCAAATTCATAGTAACTACTCTATTGTCTATACTATCTTGTTGAGTTCAAAGTTTTATACCTAATTCATTTTCTATCATAACCTGTATTACTATCCTAAAAATATGTTTTTAGACCATAAAACTCTTAAATAACAAATTAAAAATTTATGTCTTTAAACCTTACATAATTTATAGTACTTTTGTGAGCTCTTTTGAATTTAATAACAATGAAAGCTATAACCATAACTATACATTCTTCAAATCCCATAATAGACTCAAGAAGGATAAAATATTTGCTGAATAAACAGGAAGTACAGAGTAGGCAACTTCTAAAACTAAGAAACAACAGAGACACCTGGCTGCCTGGTCAGTCACCCAAAGTTTGTCTGTAACACTGGGTCATCCATATTTATCCTATGTATCTAGAATATCCAACAGACTTTTCTGTGGAACATACATTTTGAAGTATTATCTTACCTTGTCTTGGGAAAGTTCAACAGCTGCCTTCTTTTATGTCCTGCTTCTTCAATTTGGACAGCATTTTAAGAGCAGGTTGTTTAACAGTGGTTAACTTTGCAACAAATGAATACAAACTCCATCTGTAGGTTCTTTGATGTCCACCATTCTTTTTTTTAAAAAAATAAATAAATTGGTACTGCCAGGAGCAGACATGTTTTATTTCTGTGAAAAGCCTTGCTAATAAAACATTTTAAATGTCATATTCTGTAGTGTTTTTGAAATGTTCAAAGACAATATACCTAAAATATATCTCTGTTAGACCTTGAAAACATACCTAATATGCCCACAGTTTTGATTGCTAGATGACTAACTACTAACTTGTAATTCTTAAATATCTTAAATAGTTTGCAATAATAATTTCAAAAGACTAGAAATATATATTACCCTGTTAAATAAGTTGCATAGGTACAATATCTGAAGAGTAGAAACATATATAACAAACAAAACTTAAATTTGTGTCTATATACAAAAATATATTTAAAAAGAGTAGAAACATAAAAAATATGTTCTAGCAAAAATAACTTTAAATTTCTTTTAATATACAAAAATCCATACCAACATAAAATATTTGAGCTTAATAGTTGCTGATTAGTTTAAAGTAGATTCAATAATCCAGCCTTTTATCTTACCATTCCTAGATTCCCCCTTTTCTTTTCAGAAAGAGATACTTGGATCCAACCTCTCTTGATTAGTTTCCTCCCTTACCATGAACAGTAACAACTTGGAACCAACACCATTAATGATGACAGATATCCATAACCTGCGAAATGATCAGAAATCACCTACCCCACTTTTTGGAAATGTGGATATAGTGTTCTCTAGACTGTTTCCTATTGTCTGGTGGTAACATCATCTTTGAGGGTCCCTGAGAAAATGGTAATAATGGTCAATTCCTGGGAGAGCTAGTTGTGTTAATTTTGTTTATTCTCTGTATGATGGGAAAATATAGAGCTCTTCTGAAGTCTTATCTGTATAGTCTGTGAGGCTGGACCATCTCAGATAGCATCTTCGAAGTTGGTCTGGATGCAGAATTTTGAGAAAACTGCAACAGAGGCATTCTGAGAGGATAGATCACCTAGGCCCTGGGTGACTTGTTTTTATTGGTATCTGTTTTTTTTTTTCTGAAAACACACAAACTTTTTATGATAACATATATATCTACATCAATACAAGTATAAAATATATGGTGTGCACAACTCAAATAAACATATTTTTCTTCTATCTTTGAGTAGGTAAAAGGCATCTGTGTTAATTAAACCTGGGTAACCAAACCTCTAGTCATGCCATATAAAAGGAAGGCATTTAATAATAAGTCACGAAGACTCTGTAACCAACAAGATTCATTATGTTTCATCCAGTACCAGAGCTGTTTCCATGTCAAGAGATCAGCATATATGCCACCTGTCTTGTAATTTCTTGGTTTTTCTCATGTCTGTATCCAAAATCCTCAAGAGTTCTCCCGTCATCAAATCTGATCTCCATTAACTTTGAAGGAATCCTTTGCTTTTGTTTCCTATTCCCCAATGCAACATATTTATTTGACTTCCATTCTGAAGTTAAAACATTCTTAAAATATTTATATTGGTTTAATTTAGCAATTTCCATAATCCAGTGTCTGTTATCAACTATTTTTGTTCATTAGAATTTAAATAATTCAAAGTCAACAAAGCACCATACATGATCCAGATGCTTTGTGTATTTCCCATCCTTACATGGCCTTTTTCTTTTATATTACTTTACTCCCTCTTTAAAGACTTCACTATTTTTAAACAATTTATTTATTTTTAACAACTGTCTATAGCCATTTTCTTTTCTTTCTTTCATATCTAAGCACATTTTAAAGCATACTATATCTGTTGAGAAGTTTTCTCTGCCTGGACCTGGCTTTATGGACATCTGTAGCTTTCTCTGAACATTTAAGCCAAACCTTAAACTGCTAAGTAGCACTAGAAGGGTGGCTTCACCTGCTTCAGTTCTCTGAGATCCTAGCCTCATGCCAGTAGTACTAGTGAGTGCCAAATATACTACCCTAGATCTGGGAATTTGCTAAATTCAATCAGCAGGTGATTTTGCCTAGCAGGCCAGCTCTGCTGCACAGCAAGGCCTCTTAAAAGAGCCTCTGTATGACAAGCTTACCAGAAAGACAGATACTAAGAAGCCATGCCAGAAAGCCATATTTGCATCTGTGTTCAAAACTATTCTTTCTTTTATTCATTCAAAGAAACTCTCTCTCTCTTCCTTCCTTTCTCCTTTTTTATTAGGTCTCTCAGGCCTTATGTGGATTGGCTGGATGTTGGATGCTATTATACTATATGAAAGATGACTATCATAATTGAATAAGTCATAGAAGACAATCAAAAAAAGATACTGCTTAGTATAACGATAAATTTACTCACAAAAAGAGAAATGTAGAATACCAGGAAGGTCAATAAAACACATTTTGTCAGAGAAATAATCAGAGAAATATAAATCATAATAACAAGATATGGTTTCCTTCCAAAATTGAAGATTAACAATTCAAATGTTGAGAAGTAAATACAGAATAACATTCTGATTGTGTTAAAGTTATTAACAACTGAAATGCATTTGACAATATTTGAATATTTCCCTGGAGTTAATGATCTTTAAAAAGTTTCATGGATTGTACCACTAAACCTTCCTTACTAGAATGGTATGCATTCACTTTAAAGTTGAAAACTGAAATTCAGAAAGTGTGACCCTATTCCAAAGTTTTGTATGTGATGACTGATGTAATTAGCACTCAACAGGAAATCAGTGTGACTGCAAAAGTAAATCTCTTAAGCACCGTAACATGCTAACTTCTTTATATTTCTTATCCTGCGATCCTGATTTTCCTTCTATGTTTCACTCTAGCATATCTAGGCTATCGGTAACTTCAAACACCTCTCTTCTTGAATATTTCTTGCACTTAAAAAGTGTCCCAACATAGCTTATTAAATATTCCTGTCATAAAATATTATTTTAAGATGTGTTACATTTGTTTATGCTGGGGAACATTTAAATAGTGATACGAAAATTTGCTGTATTATTTTATATTGCATTTGTTTAACTCTGTGAAAATGTATTATTTTGCTTTTCTAAAACACCTGATTTGTTTGATAAAGAGCTGAACAGCCTATAGTGAGGTGGAAGAGAAAAATGATCGGGGATGCCAGGGCGAGAGAATAAATAGAAGGAAAGGGATGAAAGAGAGACGAAAGAGGAGGAGCAAGAAAAGGAGGAAAGGAAGATGCCAGGAGCTAGACACTCAGCCACAGCCAGAATGAAATAGAAAGAAAGATATACAGGAATAGAGAAAGATAAAAGTCCAGAGGCAAAAGATAGATGGAATAATTTAAGTTAAGGAAAGTTGGCTAGAAACAAACCAAGCTAAAGCCAGCCTTCGTAAGACAGAATAAGATTCTGTGTGACTTATTTGGGAGCTGGGTGGGAGGCCTCTTAAGGAGCCAAAGAGTCAATGAGTTAAAAGGAAAAAAAAAAACAACAACATCTTCCATCTTGCACAGAGATTTAATGCATGTGCACCATAAACTTATGTATTCTGAACTTTATTTTGTCTTTGTTTGACTATTTCTGGACTAGAACTTAACATTTTATCACTAAACTATAATTAGTGAAATGCTTCCGTTCTAGACTGGTAGATTTTTATTTTTAAAAATAGGTAATATACTTCGAAGTGTTATAGTACTTTAAACTCAGCTTTAAAATTGATGAAAAATTTAAAGTATATCACAAACAGCTTTATAGAACAAGAATTCAATTTCTCCTATTGTTAATGCATTATACTATATTTGCTACAAGGAAGGACCCAATATTAATACATAATTATCTAAAGTCTATATGCATTTGTAGGATCTTAGTCCTTAATATGTTTCTTTCTGTTCCAATATTGCATCTAAGGCACAAAATTACATTTAGTTGTCATGTTTCATGAGACTGCTCTGGGATATGATGATTTCTCAGACATAATTTAAGTAAATATATAAAATGAATTGCTGTTTGTTGTGACATGTGACAATTTGTTTTGAGGAAGTTTTCATTTATTAACCTGATTTTCTACATTCCCAACAGGAATAGAACTCATATTTTGGTGACGTTAGCTGAAATTGCTCACATAAAACCTCCAAAGACAATGGAAGCAACACAACAACTTTAATTTTGTGGGTATTAATAAAAATGGATCTCTCTAACATGAAACTACTCTTTAGCCCCACGATTTCAGGAATTCCATTGTTTGTACTTCATAAAACACACATATGCCCTTAATCTTTAGCAGTCTCATAAATTTCTAATTTGCTAATAATTTTCTCTTGCTTACCTGTCCTTTCCTGCTCCTTAATTCCAAACTGTTATGAGTTTTTTATAAGAAAAATATTAAACAGTACCTTACACACACTAGAAAAGGGTAATAAATGGTGATTTAATTTGAAACAATATTTTAACATTTTATTTCAGGGATGCACAATAAAAAAATCTGCATAATTAAGAGCTCTATTGAATTATCTGTAAAGTAAAAAATAATTAACATTAATTCATCTTCATAATACTTTGTTTCTGTTTCCTTAAATTCACATTCTGGAACCCTAATTAAAATGTGATACTAGAGATGGAAACTTTTAGAAGGTTATTATGCTCATGAGATCATAAGTTGTAGCTCCTGTGTTAGGACTATTGTCCTTAAAAATAAAAAAGAAGCCTTGTCTCTTTAACATGTGATGATACTGGAAGAAAGTGGCTATCTATAATCCTGGAAGAAAACACAGTATCAGCAAACATACAGGATATGAGACTTCCCAGGCTCCAGCTTATGAGAAATAAATATCTGTTGCTTAGGCCGACTGATCAGTGACTTTTTTATTTTCCTTTTTATAATTAACAGATATGAAATGTACAAAATAATGGTTCTGTTATAACTTTCATTTTGATTTTCTGAGATATGGTTTTATACTGTAGTGCATCCTGGCCTCAAAATCTTTAGCCTCTTAACTGCTTACATTACAAGATTGAGTCATCACACCTGAATCATTTGTATAAAAATATACACTGTAATTTTATCATAGTCATCTTATATTACCTTCTGTTATCACCACTTTTCTTCCTGTGGGTCTACTTCAACACTCTAAAAAATTACTTGTCTCTTCTCAAGTATTTTTACTTAATTTAGACTCGAAATATGAGGAAAAATACATGACATTTTTCTTTCTGGGTCTGTGTTTGCATGATGACTTCCACTTCCATTCATTTTACTACAAACAGTATCATTTTGTCCTTTGTGGCTAAACAAAACAATACCTTATTGTGTATAAGCCACCACATTGTGTTGATTTGAACATGAGTGGCCTCCAAATGTTCTTATGTTTGAGTATATGGTTCCCAACAGGTGAAAAACGTCAAAAAGGATTAGGAGTCATAGCCTTGTTAGAATAGGTGTGTCAATGAAGGCAGACTTTGAGGTTTTGAAAAATATGTACCCTTTAGGTACCAGCACTTTGAAGCTTATAAACCCCCAATAAACTTTTTCTTCTGTAAATTCCTTTGATCATGTAATTAACAAAAATTTCCTTTGACTATTCATGTGATGATGACCACCTAGGGTGATTCAATAAGTGCTGTTCTGAACAATAAACACTGGTAAACAATTATCTCTACTATACATACGATGCACTAGATTCATTAGGCTATTGTAAGTAGTGCTGCGTGAATGCGTAGGTATTTCTGTGTTATGTTGACTTGGAATCTTTTTAGTATATATCCAGGAGTGCTACAGCTGTACATCTGTATCATATGACAGTGTTACCTGTGGTGATATATATATTAATATATATGTATATATACATATAATTTCTTGAGGACCCTCAGTACTAACTTACATAGTAGAAGTACTAATTTACATTCACATCAACAGTATCTTAGGTTTTATCACCACCAACCATACATTCTCACAAGAATTTGCTTCTTTTCTTGACAACAGTCATTTAGTCTGGGATAAGAGGAAATCTCAATGTAGTTTTGTTTTACATTTTCATATGGCTAAAATGGATGGACATTTTTATATACTTATTAGCTATTTAAACATTTTCTTTGAGAAATTCATATCCAGTTTCCTCACCCATGTATTGATTGGACTGTCATTTTGCTAATATTTTGAGTTCCTTTTATATGATGGTATTACCTCTTTTTCAGATAAATTGCTACCAACCATTTTTCACAACATAGTTTTGAGTCATTATGCTAGTTTTTTTCATTGATGTGCATGATCTAATTTCATAAAATCCAATGCAATTAATGAATGATAATACTGTTGTTTTCTGAGCTATTAGATCATGATTCAGGTAACTATTTTCTATGCCTCTATCTTAAAGTGTTTCCCTCAAAATTTCTTCTAATTAGTGTATTAGGCTTTCTCAGATAGCCAGCCCCTATATCATGACATGGAGACATATTATCAGTTATGAATGCTCAGCTTTATCTTATGATCATCCACTAGCCCTTATAGCTTAATTTATCCTGTTTCTCTCCATCTATATTTTATCTCAGGGATTTTTGCTTTTCTTTTATTCTCTCTGGCTGACTCCATGTCTGACTGGCTGGCTAGCCCCTGTCATCTCCCCCTTTTTCTCCCTTGTACACTCTTCCTTTTTGTACCTAGATCCCTCCTCCTACTTATTGCTTCTGCCTGCCAGTCCTACTCATCACTCTACTGCCTAGCTATTGACCATCCCACTTTTTATTAGACCAATCGTGTGCCTCAGGCAGGGAAAGCAACACATCTCTACATAGTTAAACAAATGCAGCATAGACAAATGTAACACATTTTTGCCTAATTAAAGGAATATCACGCAACATAGTGGTTTCAGTTTCAGTTTGTACATTGAAGTGCTTGATCGTTTTGAATTGAAGTGTTTATAGCTTGAGAATTAGCAGTCTTGTTTTTCTACACGTGAATGTCCAGATTTCCAGCACCATTTGTTCATAACACTGCCTTTTCTCCAATATATGTGTCAACAGCAGTTTTTGAGACTGATTGTTGTAACTGCATAGATTATTTGTATTTGTATCTATTTTTATAATACATGCTAAGTTTTTGATTATAGTTCTATAGTATATTTTTGACCCAGATATTACCATGCTTTCAGACTTTTTCTTTTCTTTTTTGTTACTGAGAAATTGTTTTGTTTCTTTGGTCTTTTTTGCTTCTACAAGAATTTTAGAATATTTTTGATAATTCTGTGAAGAAAGTTTAACATCAAATACAAGTTGAAAATGATAGTCTATTATATTATAGATATTTCCAAAGATATTTAGAAAGACATTGAAATTTCCCAAAAGGGTGTGTCCAGTTGAAAATTAATACTTTGTCACCCGTTTCTTTAATAGCAATTTTTGACTGGTTATTATAGAACAGATACGTGGGAAATTCTCAAGACATCCTCTTATTGACTAGCTGTTAATAACTCAAATTTCTTTTTAGTTTTATTCAACTAACTACTAATTTAGAAATAGGTTCTAGAAGTTCATTAAGTGCAGTGCTCCTTTTGTAATCTCAGAAATTATTTGTAAATCTAAATAGCTATTATAAATAGTCATTGCAGTTTTACATTTATCTAAATCTGAAAGTATAAAACATCATACTGTTTCAGAAAGTAGGGCATATATTAATGATATACTACAATGACTAAAAAGGAGCTAACACTCCATGAGTGTGGGGAGTACCAAGGGATGGGACCCTGTTCATGAGCTGGCCCCTTGGAGCCCATTCCCACCCAGCCCAACATTGATTTGTGGGTGAGTAAATCAGACTTGCCTGGAGTGGATTGCTGTACTGGACTGGCCAACCTTGGGATTTCTCACCCTTTTGGGGGAGAGGATGGGTGAATGGAGAGAGGTGAGGCTGAGGGCTGGCTGGGAGAAATTGGGAGGGGCAGGGGAGGAGGAGCAGAGGGATATGTTGATGGAGATGAAATTTTTTAATGAAAATAAAATTTTAAAAATTTTACATATAAAAATAGGAAATAACACTCGTGCTCTCAGGCTTGATCTATATTATATCAGCTGTATACCCTTGAGCAAACCACTAAATTTCTTGGTTTCTTTGTTTCCTAGTATACTAAAGTTAATTATTGGACTTAAATAAAATAGTTATGAGAATTAAAATGATAGTAACTAGTAATAAATAAAAAATTCAGATATCATTATAGCAATACTTATAAAATATTAGAAAATGTTAAAATCTTAGTTCCATTATTCTTTGGTAACTTACATAAACTCTCACTGTTCATAATGTCTCAGAAATAAAGGTCATGCTAATTTTAATGAGTACTCATGTGTCACATGATTAATGTTCTCTCAAAGTCTTGTATATTTTGAAAGTATGAATGCTTACACGTAAGAGTATTCTTCCCAATCTTTATCAATTTAGACATGATGATACAAGTAGTTATATCCAATGACATGGGAACATAGATCACTAAGGCATGTATTTTCTACAACTTAACCCGTTATCTCCTTTTTCCTTGGAAGACGTTTTATTTTTTTCTGGCTTAACCATATTTTCAGAATATGTTTTCACAGTAATTTCTAATGGTGTACTGGATTTCACTGAAGTTAGTTGTAATAGTACACTTTTGAGCTCTAATTTTTTTTTGAATTTTTACCTTCTCCCTCTTTTCTTTTGTCAAATTAATTGAAGGTTTGTCTATGCTAACTTTATCGAAGAAGGGGCTGATTCAGATAATTGTGTGCACTGTTCTTTTAATATCAATTTTATCAATAACCTTTGTTATTCTGTAGTTAGCTTCTTGTTGATATTTAAGAGCCCTGACGTATATTATCTATAGGACCTGAGATCTGTGTGCTACTATGCCTCAAGCTGCTGCAAGACCAGAAAAACTCGTGACCAGGTCTTAAGCCCAGTGGTCTCAGATACAGTGAAGGGCCCAGTCTTCAGGTATAGTTGTCCCAGGGCACCCTGAGAAACTGAAACATTACTTCCAGGTGTATCTGAGATTAATATTGCTATAAGGTTCTGATATCTGAGGTGCTATGGGTCATTGCAGGACCCAGAGTGTATCTTTATGTTTCAAGTTCCAAAGATGACTTGGGGCCAGTAGCTCTAACCACAGCTCTCTAATAGTTGACAGGTTTCACTGGATTTGAAGTTGGGTTTCTGCCTTCAATTGCTTCATATAATCCATGTGTGAGCAAATTTTTAATTCCACACAGTCATCTTGGAGATTAATGGATTGTGTTCTACCTATCATTCTGTTGGCATATAGCTGAGACAGGATTACTTCAGCAACCAATGTGATATTTAATATCAAGTTTTACAAATCCTGGTAGCTTAACTTCATGTAAATATTGGTCTAAGAGTAGCCACAGAAAACAGAATAAAGCAATTCATAAAAGAATAAGAAATGAAAACAAATCCACTTCTATATATCAAATTCACATCCACATCAATTCATCAAAGTCAACAAAGCAATACAAATACTATGACACAACAACTACCCATAGCCCATCATCAACTGACCCTATTCCCTTATAAAAAAAATTACAGAAATGACTTAAATGTCTGAATAAGAATTTTGAGTCTTACTATTCAAAAGAATTAGTTATCACATAAAAGAGTCAAATAAATAGAAACATTATAAAAAAATAATTTCCAAGATAAGAAAATTCCTAAAGTGAACATATCAGTTAATAAATTAAAAATGAAAGTTCAAAATATGAGGGGAAGTGTCATCAAAGATATTGAAACGTTAAAATAATCAAACACTAATATTTAAAATGAATAAGGTTGTCAACAAAATAAAAACCACAACAGACATTTTATTAACAAACAAGACCACTAGAAGAATGAATTTGGGGCATTGATGTTGTGGAACAATTTTTATATACACTGTGAAGATGTATTACTCAAATTGGCTTAGTAAAGAGCTAAATATTAAATAGCTAGGCAGGAAGAGGTTAGGAGAAACTTGTGGGTAGGGAGAGAGCTCACTGGGATGAAGGGTGGAGTCACCAGCCAGACACAGGAAGCAGGACATGTAAAAGATGAGATAATAAGCCATGAGCCACATGGCAGCAAGTAAATTAATAGAAATTGGTTGATTTAAGCTATAAAAGATAGTTAGAAACACATATAAGCTATTGTCTGATCATTTATAATTAATAATAAGTCTCTTGAGAGATAACTGGTGAGATAGAAAATTATGCTCACAGATGGATGACAAAGATGGCACAAATAGACACATATAAGGAAAAAATAAGGAATTTGAAAAATATTTCTAAAAAGATTGGGATACATTCAAAAGTCTAAACTAGAGAATTTGTGTTATATAAGGAGCAGAGGGAAAAGCCTAATGAAATAGTGTATTTAGTGAAATCACGGCACAAAACTTTCCAAATTTAGAGAAAGTGGTACGGTTCCAAACACAAGAAGCATGTAAATATCCAAATAGAAATGAACAGACAAGGAAATCTCTATGACATTTTATAATCAGAATGTCAAAAATACAATGTAAAGGAATAATCCTAAAAGCAGTATGATAAATAGGACAATTTATGTTCTAGGGCAAAATTACCCCAGCAACCATAAAAGCCAGAAGAGCAGGAAATGAACTGTTTCAAGGTCTGAAAGTAAACAACAGTGAAACAAGAATGTTATGCTCTAAAAAGCTTTCTTTCAAAACTGATGGAGAAATAAAGGTATTTCAAAAGAAGGACAAATTAAGGCAATTTGTGAGAAGCAAGCCAGCACTGCAGAAATTTCTTAGTGGAAAACTTTACCTGGAGGAAGATGTAAGATAGCCTACCTACAGATAAATCAGATGTGAAAAAAATGCAGAATATGGCAACACAAAAGCCTTCAAAACTAACTGGAGATAAGGAAGAGAAATACAATAAGCCAGTAAAATAGAACACTACTTACCATATTTATAGGAAATATTAAAATACCTTCTATAATAACCTTAAATGTAATTGGGCTCAACTCACCACTAAAGCGATACAGACTAATACACTGAGTTATAAAAAATACCTATTATAAAATTCTAAGGAGTTTAATTAACCAGTAAAGATATCCAAAAAAGTAATATCAAAGTATAAAAACAAGCTGCCAAGAAAATAGAAAATGTAATATAACTGGCATAGCTATTCTTACGTCAGGCAAAGTAAATATTAAACCAAAACTCATTCGAAAAGTTTAAAATGGACAGTGCATAAATTTTAAAAAGAAATAATTCATCAAGAAAATATGATAATTGTTAGCATTTATCCACCAAATATTGGAAGCTCTAATTTCATTAAAACAAGCACTATAAGATGTAAAAACCATGTCTATCCTGACATTATAATAATGGGGATTTTAACACTCCACTTACAAATTTATGTAGATCTTCCAGAGAAATTTTAGAGCCGACAGGTATATACAGAATATTCCACCCAACAAATAGGGAATACATATTTTTCTCTGTAGCTTATGGAACCTTCTCCAAAAATGATCACATCACCGACACAAGTCAATTCTCAAAAAGTATGAGAGAGAGAGAGAGAGAGAATTCTTTGTTTTCTATCAGATCATAATGAAACAAAACTTGAAATCAACAAGAGAAACTATAGAAACCACAAAAATACTTGGAGTCTAAACAACACATTCTGGAATGAATAGTGGATCATCCAAGAAAATGGGGGAAATTTTAAAGTTCTCAAGACAAATGAAAATTAATCAGGATTTGAATGTCAGAAAAAGGATGGAAACCATCAGTACCATCAGCAAACAAGCAGAATAGCGAAGGAGGTCCAAGCAGGCCAGCAAGAATGTGCATTTCCTCACAGCTCATAATATCTGCAAAACTGGCAGAAAGGAGTTGCATTTTTTTGAGAAACAGTCTTCTGTTATCCATTAATTCTTACTGGAAGTGGCCTCAAAGACTTGATGATAGTTGTGTCTTTTACTAGATTTGAGATTCAATGATGCAAATATTCAAGATTAACCACCATACCCAATACATACATATCAATATAAATCACCCATTATTATTATTAACCATTTTATAAGATACAATGCTGCTATTCTCCATTATGTAGGATTATTTATTTGTCTTTCCACAGTACCTAGCAAAGTGGTACTCACAGAGACTATAGCCAAAAAATGAATACAATGTTTTTAAATATCTAAGCACAAATATTTCCCAGAAATTTAATAGATCAATGATCATCCCTACATCAATTCTAAAATAGTCTGACATTTATCTACTATCCTTCTAACAAAGATTTTTATTGTAGAAATTGAGCATCAAGTTTGATTTGGAAGTAAACTATTTTTCTATATCCTGTATATGAATATTTCTGTCAGAGTCTGGGACAACTTTTAGTGGGGTCTTATTTGTATTACATAATTGGTACTGAGATTAAATTAGAGAATGATTGTAATAAACTTTAATTATCATTATCAAAATCCTACTTCTAATATTAACTAATAGTCTAGATGTTTTTGTTTTATAAGTTGGCTTTACTACATCCCTCATGTAGGATATTTTTTGAATACTTCACTCACCATCACCCAAAACCTAACAGTTCTTAAAGAGATTCTGTTTTTCCATATGACTACACCAATCCTCAACAATGCATGCAAGTCACATCAAATGTAAGATGAACACATACTTCGTACAAAGTAGAAAGTAGTGATAGGTTTGTTGGAAGGCCCTCACCATGTTTGCCTCCACTATACTTTCATTTATACTGAACATCCAGGGTACACACACTCTGAAGAAGCTTAACGCTGGCTGATGGAAAAATCACTTGGTGCTTTGCTTTTTCATTCTCATTTTATGAAAGCTGTGCTCAAGTAAAGCTTCTGGGAAAAGTCCTACATTTAACACAAAATAAGTATATTTTTTCAACACTTATTTGTCATACAAATAGTGGGCAGGTAGAAACACATTGGATCATCCAAAATACCAGAGGGGGGAAGTTTTAAAGTCCTAGAGACAAATGAAAATGAATCAGGATTTGAATGTCAGCAAAAGGATGGAAATAGCTCTAATACTGAATTTAAATTTTTAAGCTTATACAAAGCCCCATGCAGTCTTGATGAAACAAACAAGTGACTACAGATATATGATAGCCAAAGTATAAATATTATTTCTTCAGGTAAAAATTCTAACAGATCCTTTTTCTACATGAAAATTTAATCATATTATAAGGACAATTTTAATTTGGCAATAAAAGTTAAAAACACTTAAGGTATCATCTAGCAGTTCCTGTTTCAGAAATTTATATTTAAAATAATAAAAAATATATGCAAAATTAATACATAAGGATTTGCATTATTAGATTATTTATAATAGAGAACAATTAGAAACAAAATGTCAGGAATTGAAAATTGCTTAAGTAAATTACAGGAAGTCCATATGGAGTTAAGATGTACTATGATTAAAAGTATATTGTAGAAGAATATTAATGTGCATGAGAAAATAGTCACAATTCAGTAGTATGTTTTAAAAGGCTTCAAAATACATGTGAAATATGATTCTGCCTTAGAATAGGCACATAAATGCAATTATAAATGTATGCAATTGTAGATTCATAAGCGTAGTAAAAATCTTAAGGTTTATTTAGGAGTGATAGAATTATAGGTTTTTTTAGCCACTATCATTTTATGCTTTAATATAGTTTTTTGCATTTGGTATTTGCATTCTGTAATTAGTGAAAATGGCTTGAAAGATTAAATATTGTAAATACATAAATGAATACTTTTGTTATAAAAATAGATATTTTTGACACTATTGAAAAATAAGGGAATCCTCATAACAGTGGATGTTGATATGTAAAGTTAGTAATGCATTTGCAAATGAAGGGAACCATGTTGTGTTATTTCAACTGGGGTTAAAACTAATTTCTGGTGGCAGAATAAACAATTAAGAAGCAACATTATTTATATTTAATCCTTATTATTTCTGCTTATCCTGATTCTTTAAATCCATAGCGTGTGGGCTGTTGCAAATATACTGAAAATCTCTAAGGTAAATGGGAGTGGTTGTACTCTCTTATAAATTCTCTGAAAATCAGATCAGAAATAACAATCAGCTACATGTCTACTTTGGTACCTCTTTGAGACATACTAATAAGTGCCAGAGTCAATGGCTATGTGTAGCCATGGATGCAAGAAGAATCAGCTCAGGAGCTGATTAAAATCAGAGCTAGAGATAGGCTCAGGGACAAAATTATGAAGAAGCCTGTTTTCCCCAGTGTAATCAGATCGAATGCACATGTTGCCTAGGCACTTGAAAGGATGAGGTTTGTGATGTTACAGTATTCACAGTTTAAAATATACAGATGATGAGGTCTGTGCTCTCAGGAATTTATAGTCTTAATTAAATCCACAGAAAATAATAGTTTATCTCTCAGCTCCTCAACTGTGAGCATCAGATTGTCCAGAAAATTACATGAACTGGATGTGTGTTTATCTACTATAAATGTACATATTTTATAGCTCAAAAATATTCAGATGATTTGTATTATTGAAAAATCACAATGCACTGTAGAGAAGACACCAGTGGTGATGTACAAATCATTTACAGAAAAAAAAGAACATAGGAGTATAATAACCAAACATCAAGACTGCGTGGAGCTTTGTATAAGCTTAGAATTTTAAATTCAGTATTATCCAAAACATCTTATTTTCATTTTTACAGTTTTCCTGTTTGATGGTGAATAAATATGCAGTGCTGACTTTCAATATGCTTTTAGATTTTTTTTTATTCCAAGTATTTCTTGTCTAATTCTCAACATAACTCCCATTTGTTCAGAAACGACTAAAAACTATTAAAGTTAATAAGCTAAGTATATTTCACTTCCCTTTAAGTGATCCATAAGCAAATGTAATCAAATAATTGATCCAGGTACCCCAAAAGGTTTCATTGTTGTATTTTAATGAGATGTTAGCAGCCATGAAAAATTCTCTGGTTAAGGAAACAATCTCTGCTTTACTTAAATTACAAACTCACTTGCAAAAAGCCAAATGTACAAAAAATAAATATAAACACAAAATTTCTTAAAAATCTGAGGTGCAGAGGGTAAAGATTTGGAAGGGTTTTACAAATAAAAATCACTGCTATGTATTCTGTTTACAGTAAGATAGCTCGATGTATTTTTAGTATTTAATGAGGATAGTATATGTTTTATTTTTCATCGTGTTTGTTTGATATTAGTGAAAAGCAGTTTTCTCTGGTAAAGATGGCAAGTATCCATAAGACATGTAGAAATTTTGTTGTGAAGGCCATATAAGGAAAATATCCACATGATTATTTATTTCTTTATATTTTTAAATTAATGACAATTTCTTATTCCACACTGAAAATTTGGCACTGTTTAAATGTGAATAGATTTTCAAATGCAGATTTCATGGAACTTTCTAGTAGCTTCTGGTTGTGTAAAAATTTATGGATATATCGTCTTGCATATTTTTCAGAAGCAAATTTTCTTGTGAGAAGCTATCAAAAGCACTGATGGCCTCCTTGAAACAACCAAAAAAAATACCCAAATAGCCATAGTAAACTAAATTAGAAAACATTTTGAAAAGGAAATTTAGTCATTATGATATTATTGGCAAGTATTCTTCTAAAATGATTGTTAGTTCTCTTCAAATAAATTATCTATCAGTATACTCTAATGCATTTCTGAAAATTGGGACACATTTGTTTGAAGAGGAAGCTATGTCCTAAAGTTTCAAAAGTAACAATGGGATTCAAGACTAGTATAAAATCAAGCATGATTTTCTTATTGAGATACAGGAAAAAATCTAAATTTGATGTTGCTCCCATCTTATTCTTTCCCTACTAAGACAATTGTGTTGGAAATAGATACATGAAATATGAACTTGTACCAGGTTCTTATGTGAATGACATACATTTTTTCACTGGACCCATGCACACTGCATATTATTTTTATAACTTTTTATACAGCATTATAATTAAACCATATACTCCTATTTCACGAGGTAATTGTAAAAAATAAATGAAATAGAATTTATATAGAACATGGCACAATAGTACACACTTAAAATTGTTATCCTTATTGTATTGACAAAGTAGGTGAGTGTTTGCATGAATGCTTTATGGATTCACAAAGAAATCCCTCTCTGAAAATCCCTCTCTGGGATCACTATAGATGGCTTGAGTCAATGATTCATTTTCTCTTTTTATTGGTCCTTACTTCCATTTTTCCTTATTTTCTTTACATATTTTATCAAAACATCTATTCTCACATACATTACAATTTAATTACCCTTTTGTTCACTGAAAGAAAATTGTTTATTCATAGTGATGATGTGAGGGATAAAGCCAAATCTGCACTCTTTCTGCTCTGCAGACCCAGTCCTCATGATCATTCATAGCAGTGCAAAAGAGCATCAGCTGAAGCTTCCCCTTCCTCCTGTCCATGCCTCCTGTGGATCCTACAGACCATGTTCTCCTGGCCTTCCTTGCCACACATTGTTTCTGTGACCTAACCCCCAACTGGGCAGAAACTCCCTACTCAAACACAGGCCTCCCCTTCCAGAAAACCAGGTAGGTTGTCTGTGAGCCTTCTCCGATTTCTGTTTCCCCAGACCCATTCTTTAGGCTCCTTCCCTAGAACTTCAACAGAACACTAGTTGCAGGCTCCCCTCTCCCTTGTTCACACCTTTTATGAATCTCACAGATCATCTCCTCTGGCATCCCTCCTCCCCCGCCTCCAACACTAGCAAGTACTCCCCTTGAACAAACTGGTCAAAGGGTCAGTAAAATAGGAAACAAACAACAAATACATTATCTGAAAATCCAGAAAGGAAACAAACCAAGGAACAAAACATACACACACAATAAAAAAAAAAAAAATCCAGAAATCAGCACCTATAATCACTCCAAACCCACATACCTAGACACCAGCTTAAGAAAAAATATCAATAATAATTAAAGCAATATGTCTCCTCCACCCGAAGCCCAGAGCTAGCCCTAAATAACTCAACATAATGTAAACTTAGGAAAATCGGACTTGTCTGGAGAGGATGTGCCACGCTGAGCTGACCTACCTTGGGACTTCTTGCCCTTTTGAGGGAGGGGAGGGGGGATGTAGGGGAGACTGAAGGCTGACTGGGAGGAATTGGGAGGAGAGAAGGGGGGCAGGGGGATACATTGATAAAAAAGATACTTTTTATTAAAAAATAATGAAATGAAAATGAACATAGAAAGAGAAAAAGAGAAAAAGACTGTAATCTCTCCAAGAAGTTTATCATGATGGGGCATTGGAACTTTTTAAAAAGCTTTTATAGCATCTAATGAGATGATTATGGTTTGTTTTTTTTTTCTTTCAATTTGTTTATATGGTGAAAGACATTGACAGATTTTTGTATGTTGAACCATCCCTACATCTCTGGGATGAAACCTACTCGATCATGGTATATGATATTTTGATGTGTTCTTGGATGCGTTTTGCTAGTATGTTATTGCTAGTATTTGCTAGTATTTTTGCATCATTGTTCATGTGGAAGATTGCTGTCTGTAGTTCTCTTTCTTAGTTGCATCTTTTAGTGGTTTGGGTATCAGGGTAACTATAACCTCATAAAAAGAGTTTGGAAAGGTTTCTTCTGTTTCTATTGTGTAGAACAATTTGAGTTGTACTGGTATCACCTCTTTGAAATTTTGGTTGAATTCTGCACTGAAACCATCTTGCCCTGGGTTTTTTTTGTTTTGTCTTTGTGTTTGGGTTTTTGGCTGGGAGATTTTAATGTCTGCTTTTATTTTCTTTGGAGATATAGATCTATTTAAATTATTTATCTAATCTTGCTTTAATTTTGGTATGTGAACCTATCCAGAAAATTGTCTATTTATTTTAGATTTTCCAATTTTGTGGAGTACAGGTTTTTTTGAAGTATGGCTTAATGATTCTCTGGATTTCTCTGGTATCTGTTATTATGTTCCCCTTTTCATTTCTGATTTTGTTAATTTGTATATTCTCTCTCTGCCTTTTTGTTAGTTTAGATAAGGGTTTGTGTATCTTGTTGATTTTTATCAAAGAACCAACTGTTTCATTCATACTTTATATTGTTCTCTTTGATTCTATTGTATTGATTTCAGCCCCCAATTTGATTATTTCCTGGTGTCTATTCTTTTTGGGTGAGTTTAGCTTTCTGGTATGCTATTCAGTTACTGGTTTGAGTGTTCTCCAAATTCTTTATATAGGTGGAGAGGGTGCCTGAACTGGCCTTCTCCTGTAATCAGATTGGTGACTACCCTAATTGTCATCATAGAGGCTTCATCTAGTGACTGATGGAAGCAGATGCAGAGATTCACAGCCAAGCAGGGAGTCAATAAGCTGAAGAGAGGAGGGATTATATGAGCAGGGATGGTCAAGATCTTGATAAAGAAACCCACACAGACAATTGACACCCAAGTTAGTGAGAGCTCAAAGATGGATGAATAGATTACTGATTTAGGCTCTCTAAATGTGATAATTGCAAAGCTTGGGAAGTTGGGGGTTCCCTGGCAGTGACACCAAGATTTATCTCTAGCGTATAAACTGGCTTTTTGGAGTTCAACCCCTGTGGTGGAATACCTTGCTCAGATTTTATGTGGGTCGGGAGGGGCTTTGTCCTGTCTCAATTTGATACGCCAGAACTTGTTGATTCTCCATGGGAAGCCTTACTATCTCTAAAGAGTTGATGGGAATCAGGTGAGGGTATAGATGGGGGAAGCAAGAGGAGAGGAGAAAGGGGAAACTGTGGTTGGTATGTACAATGAAAAAAATAAAATAATGTAGAAAATTAAATTTATAATTTTTAAACTAATAAAGTTCTTAAAACAAACTATATGAACATGGTTCAGGTCTTTAAATAGAATATGAATAAGTCTCTTAAAGAAATCCAGGAAAACACAATCAAACAATTGAAGGAAATTAAGTTCTTCAAAGAAAACCAGAAAAACACAGACAATTAGAAAAGTGAATAAATCCTGTAAAAAAAAAAAAGCCAATATCAAATTAAAAAATAGTTGAAGGAAATGAATAAAACTGTTTAAACTCTAAAAATGGAAAGAGAAGAAATAACAAAACCAAGTAAAGAAATTCTGAAAATAAAAACTTTAGAAATGTGAATGGGAACTATAAAGATAAGCTTCATTAACAGAACATAAGAGATGTAAGAGAGAATCTCAGGCATTGAAGATATGGTAGAAGTGATGGATACATCTGTCAAAAGAAATTTTGTTCTAAAAAAATTCCTTACACAATAGCCAGGAAATCTGGGACACTGAGAAAAGACCAAAGATAAGAATAATAGGAACAGAGGAAGGAGAAGAAGAACAGCTCAAAGGCCCAGAAAATATATTCAATAAAATCACGAGGAAAACATTCAAACCTAAAGAAGAACATGCTTATAAAAGTACAAGCATCTTACAGAACATTAATTAGACCCGACCAGAAAAAAGTGCTCTTGCAAATAATAATCAAAACACTAACCATACAGAACAAAGAATGAATATTAAAAGGTACAAAGAATAAAAAGTCAAATAATATATAAAGGCAGACCTATCAAACTACACCTGACTTCTCAACAGAGACTCTAAAAGTTAGAAGGGCCTGCAAATTTATCTTGAAGATGCTAAGAGACTACAGATGCCAGCCCAGATTATTATACTCAGCAAAGCTTTCAATTACCATAGATGGAGAAAATAAGATATCATATGATAAAGTCAAATCTAAATAATATCTATCTAAAAATTCAGCACTATAGGAAGTCCTTGAAGGAAAACCCCAAACTACACAAAAACTCAACAACAACAAAAATAAAAATTGCACACCTTCCCTTATGGACATAGATGCAAAATATTCAATAAAATACTCAAAGACTGAATCCAAGAATACACCCAAAAGATCATCTACCATCTAGGGTTCATACCAGAAATGCAGGGATGATGCTACATATGAAAATCAGTAAAGTTAATCTTCCATATAAACAAACTGAAAGAGAAAAAACACTGAGCATCTCATTAAATATCAAAAAATCCCTTTATTGAAATCTAGTACTTCTTCATCATAAAACTACTGGAGATATTAGGAATATATAGGAGATAGCTAAAAATAATAAAGGCAATTTACAGCAACCCAATAACCACCATCAACTTAAGTGGAGAGAAACTCAAAGCAATTCCGTTAAAATCAGGGAACAAGACAAGGCTCTCCATATCTATTTTTTATGGGTACTAGACATTCTAGGTAGAGCAATAAGAGAGCTAAAGGAGATCAAGGGGATATAAATTGGAAAGGGAAAAATAAAACTGACATTATTTAAAGATGATATGATAGGATACATAAATTATCCTAAAATTTCATCAGGTAATTCCTATAGCTGATAAACCCTTTCAGTAAAGTGACTGGACACAAGAATAGCTCAGTAAATTCAGTATCCCTCCTGCATACAAATGACAAATAGACTGAGAAAAAAATCAGGGAGCAACACCTTTCAAAATAGCCTCAAATAATTTAAATTATCTTTAGGGTAATTCTAACCAAGTAAGTAAAAGATTTGTCTGTTAAAAACTTCAAGTCTTTGAAAAAAACTTAAAGAAAATACAAGAAGATTGAAAGATCCCCCATGGTCAAGGAACTCTAGGATTAACAGTAAAATAGCCAATCTATCAAAAGTAATCTACAAATTCAATACAATTCCCATTGAAATTCCTACAGTTCTTAACAATTTCTTAAAAGACAATGCCCAATTCATATATTAAAAAAACCAAAAAGCCAAGATAGCTAAATAGTTATGAACAATAAAAATCCTTCTGGAAGTATCACCACCCCTGATTTCAAGCTGTACTACAGTGCTATTGTAGTGAAGACAGCAAGGTATTGACATAAAACAGACAAATTGATCAATGGAATTGAATTGAAGATTCAGAAGTAAACCCATTCACCTATGGACAATTGACTTTTGACATAGAAGCCAAAAATATGCAATAGAAAAAGAAAACATCGTCAACAAGTTATGCTGGTCTAACTGGATGTTGGCATGTAGAAGAATATGAATAAATCTATATTTATCACTTTGTACTAATCTCAAGTCCAAGTGGAACAAATATCTCAACATAAAACCAAACATATTGAATCTAAGAGAAGAGAAAGTAGGAAATAATCTTAACTACATTGGCACAGGAGACAATTTTCTGAACAGAACACTAATATCACAGGCATTAAAATCAATGATTAATAAATGGGACCTAATGAAACTGAAAACCTAATATAAGGCAATGGACACTAACAGCTGAACAAAGTGGCAGCAGACAGATAGGGAGAAGGGTTTTACCAACTCCACATCTGACAGAGAGCTAATATCCAAAATATATAAAGAACTCAAGAAATTAGATATAAAAAAAATTCTCTTCTGAAAAAAAGGAGTAGATATTGGAGAGCAGGCAAGTGGAGGGGAGCTAGAAGAAGTGGAGAATGAGGAAAACTGTAGTGGGTATGTATTATATGAGAAAAGAATTTATTTTCAGTGAAAAAGTGGGATATATATCTAAGCAGAAAATTTTCAATATAAAAATCTCAAATGGCTGAGAAATAGAGAAGTGTTTAACTTCCTTAGCCATCAGAGAAATGCAAATCAAAATGACTTCAAGATTCCATTTTATACCTGTCAGAATGACTAACATCATTAGCAAAAGTAACAGCTCATACTGAGAGGATATGGAGCAAGATGAACATTCCTCCATTTCTAGTTGGAGTACAAACTTATACAGCCACTACTGAAATTAACATAGTGGTTCCTCAAAAATATTAGAATCATTCTACCTCACAACCCATCTATACCACTGTTTGGCATATGCCCCCCCCAAAAAAATTCCATTCTACCATGATGACAGTTGCTCAACTATGTTCATTGTAGCTTTATTCATTATAGCCAGAACCTGTAAACAACCTAGATTTCAAACGGTATAATAATAGATAAAGAAAATGTGGTACATTTATGCAATGGAGTATTACTCAGCTGTTTAAATTATAACATCCTAAAATTTGTAGAAAAATGGATACAACTAGAAAAAAAATCATCCTGAGTGAGTCATACCAGACCCAGAAAGACACGTATGGTATATGTTCACTTATCAGTGGATATTAGTGGTGGGCTGATTTTGCATCTGGTGGAGTTGTTGGCTGGGGATGTCTTGTGGAGATCCCCAAACAACCTAGGTTGATGCTAGTACAGAGAGTTGCTCCTCTAAAACTGATAGTAGGACCGCATTGCTGAGGACAACATCCACATAGCTTGTTGAATGTAGATAGGTCAAACTGATGCCTATACGAAGCCTTTACCCCTACATGCTAGTCTCTTTGATGAAGGAAGGCACTCTTCAGGTTACGGAAAGAGAACTTGGACATCAGCCCAGCCACAAAACTTTTGGCCTCCACTCTGCTCTGCTTAGAAAATGGTCTGGGGGCAATCATGGTACATAACTTGTACGTGTAGGCAACCAATGTCTGGTTTAACTTGTGGCCCAGGTATGAAAGAGAGTCTATGTATGGTATTACCTCAATGGCCAGGACCAAAGACTGGCTAACCCAGAGACCTAGTATAGAACAAACCACCACAGGAAAAATATAATCAATGGAGTGGTTCCTATTGTTATTTTGCTATACTCACAGATTGGTGCCTTGTCCACTCATCATCATAGAGACTTCCTCTGGCAATTTATGGGAGTGGGTGCAGATACACATGGCCAGACACTTTGTGAAGAAAGTCTAAATTGGGAGTATTCATTGGGTCCGTGTCCTTGGACCTTGAGGAACCCCATGGAAGAGGGTAAAGAAAGAACGTAGGAGTCATAGGGGATGAAGGACACAGGAGAAAATGGCCCACTGAATTAACTATCAGAGCTCATATGGGCTTTCAGAGACTGAAGTGGCAAGCATGGGGCCTACATGGATCTGCATCAGGTCCTCAGTGTACATGTTATGACTGTTGGCTTGGTGTTTTGGTAAGACTCCTAACAGTGGGAGCAGATGTATTTCTGACTCTTTTGTCTGCTCTTGAGACTCTTTTATTCCCTTCTATTGGGTTGCCTTGTTAAGCCTAGATATGAGGACATTTATCTTATCTTTTATAACTTGTTTTGTTCTGTTTGGTTGTCATCTCTTGGAGGCCTTCTCTTTTCTTGAGGGCAACAGGGATAGTCTGTCTAGGGAAGAGCTTGGAGAATTGGAGGGAGGGTAAGCTGCAGTCAGGTTGTAGTGTGAGAAAAGACTCTATCTTCAATAATGTATATATAGATATATATTTTAATTATTACTATAACTATGAAAAAAGTTGCCACTGAAGTAAAAATTTGTAAACACTGAATGAAACATGATTTTTATATATTTTTTCACAGCATAACACATTTAAAAGTTTTTGAATACAGTGGTGTTTGACTTTGAATCCATCATTTGGGAGGCAGAGGCATGTGCATCTCTGGAAGCTCAATGCTGTTCTGGTCTGAATAGTGAGTTTCAGCCCAAACAGAGCCACATAGCAAGATTCTGTCTCGACATAAATTAGTGTTATCAAGGCTTTATATTTCTGAATAATCAAGTATCTTGAAGACACATTTTTGCTTGTCATTAGCTTAATGACCTTGAACAAGTTAGAAAAATTTATTGCATCCTTAATCTCATCTATGAGACATGAGAATAATATTTTATGTGGGAATTGATTGGATGGTGTAAATAATCTATGAGCATATGGCCTAGCATTTAATAGTACAAATGTAATATTTCAGATGTAGATAATTTAGAATTAATTGTGTCATGACACTTAAAAATAATTATGTTAAAAAAATAAAAAAAATATTTTGATGACCTAATTCACTGTATCACTGAATGTGTTCTTGGGAAATAAGGTAGTTGCAAGGTAATTAGTCGAGATAATGCCATGTTGAATTACTATTGGTTCCTACTCCTATATAAGCTGTGCATCCATAAAATGGACATATTCATGGGAAGAACTCTATGTAATGATAATGAAAGAGGTTGAAGTTATTTAAATATAAACCAGATAGTACCAACAATACTCGACAAATTACTAAAGGGAAGATCAGAGCAAGGAAAGATTTAGACAACAAAGGTCTGCCACTCCATTTTTTCAATATCCAATAACTCAAAACCATGAAGCAATAAATTTCTGTTATGTGTATTATGTATCCAAGTCTGCTACATCTTAACATGGCAGCCTCAAGAAATTGAAACAGTGTTGTTAATGCTATCATTGTTTTTTTTGAAGTAATAATGATATATTTGTAAATAAGAATAAATACAGTCATTATTAACATGGAATTGATAATTAACTAAGTAGATAGAAGTTCAGTAACCACATAAAATGAGCAATGTGTGTGTGCTCAGTGTGTTGAAGGTTAAGTGCAAAATATAAATACATAAAAAATGTTTTTAATAACTTAAGTTCTAGTATGATCCCTATTCTACAAGTTGTAGTGTTTTTTTTGCTTCCCTAGGGGTAAATTGAAGTGGATTATGTGTTTTTCACTTCTGAAAAAAGCTTGGTGAACAATTGAGTTTGTGGGGATACTTATAGGAATGTGAATGAGTGTTATTTCAAGAACCATGGGTTACTCCATAGTTGCTGTGTCTCTGAAAAGTCCCACCCCAGAGTAGGGGATAAGTCACAAAAACAGTATTACTAGAGTTCTACTCTCAGTCAGCCTTCTACTTCCTCACTATCACTCCCTGTGAGTACAAGTACAAGAAAGAGTGGTGGATAAAATTAGGATCTGTTGACCTTCACTCAATCTTATGAGGTGTTACTAGAAGCCTTATTGCTATTACCATAGACTGAGATATCACTGTATTATTTTTCCTGTCTCTTTTTGGTCATGTCTGTATGGCCAATATGTTCTAGAAAACATCCTAGAAAGCTCTGCTCCTTGGTGGCCTATATTCATATAAGGGTTAAAGTAAAAATATTCTCTATAATAGAAGGAGGAAGAATTTCTTTGGCTTAGAGTTTCAGAGAGTTCAGTCCATGATTAGTTGGATTTATAATTCTTAGTATGTTGTAAGCAAAGCATCATGACAAAAGAAATGTATGGTAGGAATAATTTCATTTAAACGAGAAAGAGATAGAGAGAGACAGAGAAAAAGAGACACAAGAAAGAGAAACAGATAGAAACAAACAGAGATATAGACAGAGATAGGAGAGACAGAGAGATTAAAGTATAATCTTCAGATGCACACCGCTATGAAATACTTCATCAATCCAAGCTCTATTTCCTAAAAGTTTAAACAACTTTCAAAAATAGCATGACCAGATGGATAATAAAAGTATAAAATGTTAGTGCGTGTGTAATTTTAGACTTAAACCTTAACAGTGGCTAGCTATGTAATACATGAGGGTAGTGATAAATGAATGCCTATTTATTGGGGGGCTGGTATCTGCAGAACATATTTCACTTCTATGTCATTTCTTCTTCACAGTCTCAGTGTGTATCTTCAGAAATGACACACATAGAGTGGTAGAGGAGGAGATACAGCCAAGTAAGCTTAATCAATCATTGTCATCTCATCATATCGCAATTTAACCACACTTACATCCAATTTCTCTCTTGCATTGAGGCAACTAACAGAATTATTTTACGGAAAAAAAAAAACCAAATAATGGAATTGCCTTATATCTCTTTGTCCCTTTGTTTAGTCAACCTAACTCATATGCAACTGTAGTCAGAGCCAACAGCCCTTAAGGCTTATGTTTAACGTATACCTTGTTCCTTGTGAGGACATTTGCTATGCACACCAGCAGTTTCAGTGCCCACACAGGGACAAAAGTAATCTCACTACTGATATACTATCTCTTTTTCTAAAAGTCTGTTAAAACCAGAATGCAGGTTTCCCAGGCTCTAAGTCGTAAGTAGCAGTAGTGGCAAATTATATGACAGCAATAACTGCAGCAAGATTTTTCTCTCCACCACTATACTAATGGTCCTATTACTTACTACTCTTAGCAGCATTCCTCTTGTGATCTATCAGTCTAACTTCAGTGTGAAGATGTCACACCTCCCATACATCTTCTCTTTATGCTGGAATTAAAGGAAACAGATAACACATGGTCTTACTAGAAACAGAAAAGTGCCCTCAGGACTGTTAAAGAACAGTTTTTGGTTCTATATAATACATCACAGCAACAATTTTCCAACGTTGCAATACTGTTGAACTAAAAGTATAAATTTTTGGCTTCAAATAGAGAGGGAAGAAATGAAACAAGTGACCATAACAATCTGGAACTGCCTATATTTTGTCACCAAAAAGTAACAATTCTCTTATTACCTCTTAGTCAATGTACAGTTAAGAAAATTATGAAAATGCAGACCTATGAGCTATATGAGATAAAATACCTGAATATCAAAGGATTGTTCTGGATGAATGGAAACAAATAATGGAAGGCTTTTTAAATAATAATAATAATAACAATAATAATGATAACAATAATTGTATTTTCAAAGAACAAAAGTTATTCACAAGTTGTGGGAAATGGGCAATTCAGTTTGACACTGAAATTAAAGATCATTTATGGGGAAGAAAAAGCTGATAAATCTGGAAAGAAAGGTGATGGGCCTAGAAGACCATTTGGTTCACAAAAGGATGGTGGAATTAGGCATAGGAATCATAGAGATCCTTAGAATAAACATCAGGAAGAATGTGACAGTGGGAAATATATATTACATTTTCCATTCATGCAACTTTATACTTATTATGCAGAATAATAAAACAAATTTCACATGTATGATATTATTTTAATGTTAACTACTTAAAAGTTAATGAATAGATAAACCCACTGATCCAGTTTATCTTCAATAAACTTTCACTTAGCCACCACTACTAGTAAGTTATAAACTTAAAAACATCTGGGTATAATGATATTTACCTGTAATTTCTGTAGTCCTGAGGCCAAGGCAGAAGAATCCCAATTTTGATAGCAAACTGAGATACATAGAAGATTCAGACTGGCTTTTAAAACCATCTCAAAAAAGCAGTAACAAAAGAATGATAATTCATAATTCTTCTTACTGTGTACACATGTAAAATAAGAAGATCCCAGAATAAAAGCCACATGGTATTGACTATGTGAAAAACTATTTTATAAAATATATAAGTATTGTTACTCGGTTAACAGATAAAGGGTTTTTCAAAGCTCTTTGTTTTTATGGAACAAAAATATTAGTGGCCAAGTATAAAGCAATTATTTAAAATTAGTTAAATTATCCATACTTTAAGAGTAATGATTACCATTTTACTAGATAATAGACATGAACTAAAACACACTAACTGCAGTAGGCCATATCAAGAGCAATATATACAATTCAACTCAGTAAACGATTTTCAAATCAGAATATGTCTTTATCAGATTATGGCCTTTATAAAGAAGAACCTATTTGGGAAGATAATTTCATGAATGTTATGATATTGTCTTGTTCACTATAAGCCACAGAATGAAATCAGCACTTTATTGCTTTTGTAGAGGATCTGGGTTCTGGTTCCAGCAACCAAAACAGATGGGTCAGTACTGCTATAACTCCAGATTCAGGATCTCCAATATTCTTTTCTGGTCTTCATGGGCACAAGCATGTTTATAGTACACATGTCTGATGTGGGAATGCCTTTTTGTATGCTGTGAATTACAATCTTTAAATAAAAGAGCTGTTTTGGCCCTTGACAGGCACCGTAGAAAAAGTAGGCAGAGAAATCAGAATAGTTAGGAAAGGAAGGGTGGAGTCAGAGGCAGATTGAGCAAGCCGCCCAAGGAGCAACATGTAAGGAACACAGATGAGCCACGGCCACATGGCAGACAGTAGAAATGGGTTGATTTAAGATGTAAGAGCTAGCTAGCAATGTGCTTGAGCCATAGGCCAAACAACATAAAGTTAATATAAGCGTCTGAGTCATTTCTAAGGGCCTGAGCAGTAGAAGCAGGTGGCTATGGGTCTGGCACGGCAGGTCTGTGGGTCTGGGCCTCTGGCTGCCTGGGACCAAGAAACACCATTGCAACAGATGGCATCCAACACGGGGCGAATATCTACTTAAAGCCTGAAAAAGATTAGAAAGGGTTCTAGATCACAGAAACTGAGCAAAGGCAGCTTCAAAATTGTGTATACAAAGCAGGTCATGGTACAAAGAAAGCATGGCATCCGGGTCACATTCAAAATGGCGCCAGCGGTCTGCTGGCAGACAGTGTAAGTTGCAATTAGGCCAGTTCCTAAAATCTCACAGAAGACTCAGTAGCATGTGATTGATTTTAGATTTCTGTTTATTTTGAACAAAAAGAAAACAAAGACAGTTTCTTAGTAGCAGCATTTTCTTGGGTGTGCTCTGCTTACTGGCCACGAACAGAGACACGGTCCCTTTAAGAGAACTGCACCTCTTTAAGAGAGTGTATTTTAAAAGCTCTTCTGGTTAGAAGATGATTAAAGATTCACAATAAAACAGATTCAGAAGAAAAAAATCTGTGAAAGGGTTACAATGTATGTAAAAGGTACATAGGCTTCAGAAACAAAAGAAGGTAGAGAAAGTCTTTAAAAAGAAAAATAGAGTAATAAAATTACAATAAGCCGTGTAAAGATAGAAAATAGACACAAAATCTAGATTTTGGTTATGATTGTGTTTTCTTTTAATTTCTTAACTGTTAATGAGCTAACTGCAAAAGACAATGGATTACAAATGCAAGGGCTACTAAGTTAAACAAAAATATATATATTAAAGTTATTTTGATTTTGAAATTTGTGTCTAAGGATTTATTGCTTTAGAAGAGTTCTGCTTTTGTTTCCACAGAAGATGAGAACCTGTGGATTGCTTCCAGGCAAATATGGTTTCATCAACCAAGACCCTCTGAAAAAACCTCTGATGAGAAGAGATGGCCTTATCAGCTTCAGGGATGCAGACAATGATCTAGTCTCAAGAATCCATGAGCTTTTCAATGCCCCATACTCAGCAAAAAATAGTAATAGAAAACTACGCCCCAATTTCCAAAATATTGTTTATAAATGTTTTTTCATTATAAATGGTTATTGGTCATAGGTAATTTCTTTCTAAGAAGAAAAAGGGGATATGGTATATCATTGATTTTTTTTAAAAAGGCTAGATTATTGAATTTACTTAGATCAGGAAATCAGCTGTTAATCTCAAAATGTTTTACATTGGTATAGATTTTGGTTTATTGATACAAATTTAAGGTCAATTTTGTTATGCTGTATGTATTTTTCTATTGTTTAAGGTATGATGTTCATGTAACTGATTTAAAATTGTAATGTATAATTAAGAAATGAAGGTTAATAGTCACCTTTGATAATCAAACTTAGGTTAGTTAGGATTTTTAGATATACAAAGATACATTTCAATTAGATAGGTAATCTTCAAATACTTCTAAGACCTACAGAATAAGGCATTTAAAATGTTTTAAGAACTTAGACTTTTCTGGACAGTGAGACAGGTCTACTCCTGGCAGCACCAATATATTTCAAGAGAAAAATGGGCATTGAAGAAACTCCATATGGAGTTTACTCTCTTTGTGGCAATGGTTAGCCACTGGACAAGAACCTGTTCTTGCTTTGACTGCTTAACAGTATGCTGTCTAAACTAGACATGCAGGTTCCCTAGGAATGTAACCTCTGAACTTTGATAGAACAAGCCAAGATGGTCATTCAGGTTCCTGCTTTACAGAGAAAACTGTCAGACATTCTTCAGGACTCGAGTAGAAGCAATTGATGAACTGTGCCAGAATGGGCAGAGCAGATTTCCTGCTTCACTGAAATAAAAAGAGACTCTGGGCCTATAGGCTGAAGATGGATGCCCCAACTTTATAAAGGAACTTTGGGTGACTGTTCAGGTATATAGGTGTCATCTCTGTCCTTTACAGATTTTAAAAGTCACTTGAACTTCTGGTTTCCTTGCGTAAATATATCCTTCTGTGATCTTTGATGTAGTTGAAGATTAGATAGTTATAGGTACAGTTTTTCTTAGTCATTTGAAAGCTATATTAGATATAAAACTTTAAATTCATGAAGATAAAGTAGATGATAAGAGTATTTTCTTTAATTTTGCTAAATACAAATAGACTAGATATTATAACTGTAATTCTTGCTTGATGGCTATTTTGCTATATGTAATTTTGCTGTTAAAATTAAAACCTTCCTTTTTGATTAGACAGAAAGGGGGAAGTGATGTGGGAATGCCTTTCTGTATGCTGTGAATTTCAATCTTTAAATAAAAGAGCTGTTTTGGCCCTTGACAGGCGCCATAGAAAAGGTAGGCAGAGAAATCAAAATTGGTAGGAAAGGAAGGGCAGAGTCAGAGGCAGATCGAGCAAGCCACCCAAGGAGCAACATGTAAGGAACACAGGTGAGCCACGGGCCACATGGCAGACAGGATATAAATGGGTTGATTTAAGATGTAAGAGCTAGCTATCAGTGTACCTGAACCATAGGCCAAACAGCATAAAGTTAATATAAGCATCTGAGTCATTTCTAAGGGCCTGAGCAGCAGAGGCGGTTGGCTATGGGTGTGGCGCAGCAGGTCTGTGGGTCTGGGCCTCTGGCTGCTGTGGGAGATTGTATTGCTTCATTGTAAATAATTGTCCCACCCACTGGTTTAATAAAAAGCGCTGATTGGCCAAAGGCAGGCATAGAAAGAGGAAGCCAAGGCAAGGGAAGCAAGGCTGAGGAAGCTGGAAGACAGCTGGGTGGGCCAGGAGATAGAAGTGAGACCAGGTGTAATTTCCAAAGGCAGGGAAGGAAAGCTTATGTGTAAACCAACATTTTTCAAGATTTTATCACTTTTTGCAGAACATAATTATCTTCAGTATTTTGCCCCAGGTGGTCCTATTGGTTTGTGGATCTGTGGGTCCTAAACCTTGAGGTTAGGCCCAAAAGTCCTGGGCCAGAAACCTTGTACTACAGGCCGCCCAGGACCAAGAAACCCCATTGCAACACATGTTTTCACACATACATTAAATAAAGTTGATGTGGGAATGTCTTTCCGTATGCTGTGAATATCATTCTTTAAATAAAGGAGCTGTTTTGGCCGTTGGTGAGCACCATAGAAGAAGTAGGTGGGAAACAGAATAGGTAGGAAAAGAAGGGAGGAGTAAAGACAGATCAAGCCAGATGCCCAAAGAAGAAACATGTAAGGAACACAGGTGAGCCACAGGCCATGTGGCAGACAGATTAATGAGAATGGGTTGAGTTAAGACGTAAGAGCAAGCTAGCAATGTGCCTGAGCCATAGGCCAAACAGCATGAACTTAATATAAGCATTTGAGTCATTTCTGGGGCCTGAGCAGTGGTGGGCAGCTAAGGTGTCTGGGGCTGCAGGCCTGTGGGTCTGGACCTCTGGCCACCCTGGACCAAGAAACCTCATTGTGATAGATGGCTTCCCAATGTGGGACAAACACCCACATAAAGCCTAAGAAAGACTAGAAAGTGCTCTAGAGCAGAAATAGAGCCAAAAGCAGCTTCTAATTTGTTTATTTGAAATGGGTCATTGTACAGAGATAGCATAGCTTCAAGGCCACAAGCATAATGGCAGCAGCAGACTGGCGGCAGGCAGTGTAAACTGCAACTAGGCCAGTTCCTGAAGTCTCACAGAAGACTCAGTAGCATGTGATTGATTTAAGGTTTCTGTTTATATTGAACAAAAGGGGAACAGAGTCAAAGACGGTTTCTTACTATCAGCATTTCTTGGGTCTGCTCTGTTCACTGGTGATGAACAGAGATGTGACCCCTTTAAGAGAACTTCCTGATTCAGCTTCATCTGCAAAAACTATGTGGCTCTTTAAGAGAGTGGTATCATTTTAAAAGTTCTTCTGGTTGGAAGATGATTTAAGGATTCACAATAAAACAGATTCAGATGGAAAAAAAAACCTGTAAACAGGTTACAATGTGTGTAAAATGTACATAGGCTTCAGAGAGAAAAGAAAGAAGGTAGAAAAAGTCCATAAAAAGAGAGATAGAGTAATAAAAATACAATAATCCACATAAAGATGGATAATAGACACATAATCTGGAATATTGCTATTATTCTGTTTTCTTTTAATTTTTTAATTTATAATGAGCTAACTGCCAAAAGACAATTGGTAGCAAAGGTTTCTAAGTTAAAGAATATATATTTTAAAGGTATCTTGATTCTGAAAATTTTGTCTAAGAATATATTGCAAGAATATATTGCTTTGGAAGAGTTCTGCTTTTGTTTCCACAGAAGATGAGAACCTGCCTATTGCTTCCAGGCAAATATGGTTTCATCAACCAAGACCACCTGAAAATTCTCTGATAGGAAAAGATGGTCACATCAGGTTCAGGGCTGCAGACTAAGATGATGATCCAGGCTCAAGAGTATGTAAGATTGACAGCACTCCTTAATACCAGGAAGTAGTAATGGAAAACTACACCCAAGTTCCCAAAATATTGTTTCTAAATGTTTGTTTTCATTATAAACGGTTAATGCTCATAGTTAATCTTTTTCTAAGAAGAAAAGGGGGATATGGTATATAAGTGATTTTAAAAAATTATATTATTAAATTTACTTTAATCCAAAATCAGATGTTAGTCTCAAAATATTTTATATTGGTATGGATTTTGGTTTATTGATACAAATTTAAGGTCAATTTTGTTATGCTGTTTGTATTTTTCTACTCTTCTTTAAGGTATGATGTTTATGTAACTGATTTAAAATTGTAATGTATAATTAAGAAATAAGTATTGGTTAGATTTTTAGGTATACAAAGATATATTTCAATTAAGTATGTAATCTTCAAATATTTCTAAGACCTACAGAATATGGCATTTAAATTATTTTTAAGAACGTAGACTTTTCTTGACAGTGAGTCAGATCTGCTCCTGGCAGCACAGCAATCTACCTCAAGAGAAAAATGGGCATTGAAGAAACTCCATATGGAGTCTACTTTCTTTGTGGCAATGGTTAACCACTTGACAAAAACATGTTCTTGTATTGACTGCTTGACAGTATGCTGTTTAAACTGGACATGCAGGTTTCTTAGGAAAGTAATCTCTGAACTTTGACAGAACAAGCCAAGATGGTCCCTCAAGTTCCTTCTTTGCAGAGAAAACTGTCAGACATTCTTCAGGACTCAAGGAGAAGCCACTGATGAACTATACCAGAGTAGGCAGAGCAGATTTCCTGCTTCACTGAAAAGAAAAGATACTCTGGTCCTGTAGGCTGAAGATGGATGCCCCAACTACGTAAAGGAACTTTGGGTGACTGTTCAGGTATATAGGTGTCATCTCTGTCATTTCTAAATTTTGGAAGTTGCTTATACTTCCTATATACTCAGCTAATATTATATCCTTCTGTGGTCTTTGATGTAGGTGAAGATTAGATAGTTATAGGTACAGTTTTTCTTACTATATATATTTTAAAAGGTATATTGGATATGAAACTTCAGATTCACAAAGATAAGGTTGATGATAGAGACTAGATATTTTAACTGTAATTCTTAATTAGTGGTTATTTTGTTATATATATTTTTGCTATGTTAAAATTGTAGCTTTTCTTTTAGATTAGACAGAAAGGGGAAGGCGATATGGGAATGTCTTTCTATATGCTGTGAATATAAATTAAGAAGCTGTTTTGGCTCTTGGTGAGCACCATAGAAAAAGTAGGTGGGGAATCAGAATAGGTAGGAAAAGAAGGGCAGAGTCAAGACAGATCGAGTCAGATACCCAAAGAAGAAACGTGAAAGGAACATAAGTACGCCACGGTCCACGTGGCAGACAGATTAACAGAAATGGTTTGGGTTAAGATGTAAGAACAAGCTAGCAATGCGCCTGAGCCATAGGGCAAACAGCATGAAATTAATATAAACATCTGAGCCATTTTGGGGGCCTAAGCAGCGACAGGTAGATAAGCAGTCTGGGACTGTAGGTCTGAGGGTCTGGACCTCTGGCCAGATGGGGTCTGAAAATCTTATTGTAATGCAGAGTAGGTAATAAATAATGTTTAAAATACAGAAATGTGTGCATATATAGGTATATACATTCATAATTTTATGAATATATTAAGAGAGAATAGGAGAGAACAAACTATATGTTATAGAGTATGTTTTTCTTTTAAATACATAAAATCTATTTTCTTTGAAATTCTTTCCAATTGAACATCATTTTGTGACTCAAATAATAATTTGACTCAAATAATAATCCTGCACTTACAAAATGTGATTGAAATTTACAATGAAAATCTTTTTTTCTACAAATATTGCAGACATTTATTCTTACTTTAAAGTACCAGTAAGTTTTAAGGTCTAGTTGTGTTACTGAGATTAAAAAATAAAACATTTATTTTACATCCCAACTGCACTTTCCCCTTTCTCCTCTTTTCCTACTGTCCCCCCCCCCCCCGCCACCTCCCTCTGTTCCCCCAATCCACTCTACCTTTATTTCAATGCAAAAAAGGGCAGGCTTCTTGTAGATATCAACATAATGTGGCATAAGTTGCAGTAAGATTAAGCACTTCTCCTTGTTTTAAAGGTAGACAAGAAAACATAGTATGAGGAAAGGGTCCCAAAAGTCAGCAAAAAACTGTTAGGAGTCTTACAAGAAGACAAAGCTATACAACTGTTAAATATATGCAAATGGCCAAACTCAGTCCCATGCAGGCTCAATGCTTGACATCTCAGACTCTATGAGCTCCTTTGAGCCCAGATTACTCACTTTTGTGAGTTTTCTTGTGATGACCTTGAACCATGTGGTTTCTTCAATTCTTCCTCCCTCTCTTTAGCAGCATCCCCAGAACTCAGTCTGATGTTTGGCTGTGGGTCTCCACATCTGTATCCATCAGTTACTGGATGAAGCCAACTGTGGTAGGCACCAAACATGTTTGTATTTCTGGGTCTGGGTTAACTCACTCTGGCATGTGTCTCTTGCTCCATGTCCCCTCCAACACAGATTGTCATTAGGTTTTTATATCGTAGCCATTCTGACAGGTGAAAGATGGTATTCCAGAGTCATTTTGATTTGCATTTCCCTGGTAACTACGGATGCTGAGCACTTCTTTGTTTCTCAGTAATTTGAAAATATTCTGTTGAAATTTTTTTTAGATTTGTACCCAATTCTTTAATTGCATTATTTTTTGACTTCTATTTTTTTTGAGTTCTCTATATATTTTGGAAATCAACCTTCTGTCAGAAATAGGGTTGGTGAAGACCTTTTCCAATCTGTAGTGTGCCATTTTGTCCTCTTTCAATGTTCTTCGCTTTACAGAAGCCTTGAGTTATGTGGAATTCCATTTGTTAATTGTTGATCTTAGTGCCTGCATTAATTGTGTTCTATTCAGAAAGCTGTCTCTTGTGCCAATGAGTTCAAGGCTATTTTTCACCTTCTTGTCTATCTGTTTTAATTGTATATGATTTTATGTTGAGGTCTTTAATCTTCTTAGATTTGAGTTTTATGCAGGGTGATAGATTTTAATCTATTTTCATTCTTCCACATGCCAAAATCCAGTTATTCTAGAATCATTTGTTAAAGAAGCTTTTTTTCCCATTGTATAAATTTTGCTACTTTGTTCAACAATCAGAGATACCCATAGGTATGTGAATTTATATCTGGGTTTTGGATTTGAATCTGCTGATCCAAATCTACTGTTGTTATACCAATAGCTTGTAGTTTTAATCACAATAACTCTGTAATAGAGCTAGAAAGTTTTAGTGAAATTGTTTTGAGTTTTAAATTTAAATCAAATTTAAATTTGATGTTGTCTGTTGGCTTGCTGTATAATGCTTTTATTATGTTTAGGTATGCCCTTGTTTCATATCACAGATATCTCTAAGACTTTTATCATGAAGGGGTGTTGTATTTACCATTTCTTAATCTCTGGGATGAAGTCTACTGTTATGGTAGATGATCTTTTAGATATGTTCTTGGATGTGATTTGTGAGTATTTTATCGAGTGTTTTTGAATCAAAGTTTATGAGGGAAATTGGTGTGTAATTCTTTTTCTTTGTTGAGTCTTTGTGTGATTTGGGTATTAGTGTGACTATACTCTCAAAAAATTGACAGTGCTTCTTTTATTTTTATTTTGAATAATAATTTGAGGAATATTGGTAAGTATTGGTATTGCTTCTTCTTTGAAAGTCTGGTAGAATTCTGCCCTAAAAATATCTGGATCTAAGTTTTTTGGGGGGTTTTTTTGTTTTGTTTTGTTTTGGTTGGAGACTTTTAATGGCTGCTTTCATTTCCTTGGAGGTATAGGCATATTTAGATTGTTTATCTGATCTTTATTTAATTTTGGTAAGTTGTATCTATCAAGAAACTTGTACATTTATGTTAGATTTCCAATTTTATGGAGTAAAGATTCTTATGTAATATGACTTAATAATTCTTTGTGTTTCTTCAGTATCTGTGTTATTTAGCCTTGTTTTCATTTCTGATTTTGTTAATTTGAATTTTGTGTCTCTGTGTTTTTGTTAGTTTGGATAAGGGCTTGTGTATCTTGTAGTCTTTTTTTTTTCAAAGAATCAACTCTGTTTCAATGATTCTTTGTATTGTTCTTTTTGTATTTTTTTTTCAGCCTTCAGTTTGATTATTTTCTGCCATATACCGCTCTTGTATATATGTTTGTTTCTTTTAGTTTTCCAATTTTCAGGTATATTGTTAGGTCACTATTATGAGAGATCTCCAATATTTTAAGTAGACACTTAGCGATAAGAACTTTCTTCTGAGCAGCACTTTTATTGTGTTCCATGGGTTTGAGTATGTTGTACATTCATTTTCATTGAATTATAGGAAGTTTTTAATTTCTTTCTTTATTTCTTCCTTGACTCAGTGGTAATTCATTGGAGAGTTGCTTAGTTTCCATGAAAGTGTAGGCTTTCTTGTTTTTTATTTTGTTTTTGAAAAACAGCTTAGATCCATGGTCATTTGATAGGATGCATGGGGCTTATTTAAATTTTCTTGCATCTGTTGAGGTACTAGTCAGTTTTGGAGAAGTTTTTATGAGGTACTAGGAAGAAAGTGTATTCTTTTGTGTTTAGGTAAGATGCTCTGTAGATATCTGTTAGGTCTATTTGGTTTGTAGTATCTGTTAGCTGCAGTATTTCTGTTTAGTTTTGTCTGGATGACCTGTCCTTTGGTAGGAGTTGGGTATTGAAGTCTCCCACTATCAATGTGTAAGGGTCAATGTGTGACTTAAGTTTTAGTAGTGTTTTTTTTTTACAAACATGGGTGCCCTTGTGTTTGGGTCGAAGACATTATAAATTGAAAAATTATCATGCTTGATTTTTCCTTTGATGAGTATGAAGTGGCCTTCCATGTCTCTTTTAATTAATTTTGGTTTGAAGTCTATTGTGCTATATATTAGAATGGTTACACCAGCATTTTTTTCTTGGAGCTAATTACTTGGAAAATCTTTTTTCAGTTCTTTACTCTGAAGTAATGTTTATCTTTGATGTTGATGTGTGTTTTTGTATGCAGCAAAGGATAGATTTTGTTGTCACATCTATTCTGTTAGTCTATGTCTTTTTTATTGGGAATTGGAGTTCACTGATCTTGAGAGATAGCAAGAATCAATTACTGATTCCTGTGGTTTTGTTGTGGTTGTTGTGCAGTGAGCATGTACATGAACGTGTATATGTTTGTGTGTGTTTTGCTTCTCTGAGTTATGCTGCCTCAAAATTATTTAGTGCCTGTGTTTTTGCGGGTCTAGTTAACCTACTTGAGTTAGAGTTTTTTTCACATACCTTCTGTGGGCTATATTTATGGATAAATATTTAAATTTGACTTTACCATGGAATATCTTGTTTTCTCTATGGATGGTGATTGAAAGTTTTGCTGGGTATAGTAGTTTGGGCTGACATTGTTGTTTCTTAGAATCTGCAGGATATCTGTCCAGACCCTTCTGCTTTTTAGAATCATCTCTATTGAGAAGTTAGGTGTAATTCTAATAGGTCTGCCTTTATATGTGATTTGGCATTTTTCTCTTGAAGCGTTTAATATTTTTTGTTCTGTACATTAAGTGTTTTGATTATTATGTGGCAAGAGGTCTTTTTATGGTCCAATCTATTTGGAATTCTGCAAGTTTTTGTACCTTTCCTTAGGTTGGAAATTCTTTTCTTCTGTAATTTTGTTAAAAATATTTTTTGTGACATTAAGTTGGGAATCTTCTCCTATTTCTATTATTCTTCAGTTTTGTCTTCTTATAATGTTCCAGATTTTCTTGATGTTTTTTGTCAGTAATTATTTATGTTTAACATTTCTTTTGACAGATATATCTATTCCTTCTATTGTGTCTTCATTGTCTGAGATTCTCCCTTCCATCTCTTGTATTCTGTTAGTGATGCTTATGTCTATAGTTTGTCCCTGTTTCCTTATCTAGATTTTAAAATTTTCCTCAGTTTGTGTTTTCTTTATTACTTCTATTTTCATTTTCTGTGTTTGAAATGTTATATTTTTTTCTATGCTTTTTCTTGGCTTTCTTGATATTCTTTAAGAGATTTACTTATTTCATCCATGTTTTGATTGTCTTTTCCTCAATTTCTTTAAGGGATCTGTTTATTTTATTTTTAAGGACCTCTATCCCCATCATAAAGTTGGTTTTAAGGTCATTTTCTTGTGCTTTAGCTGTTTGGAACATTGAAGGCTTTCTGTAATGGGATGGCTGGAATCTAGTGGTGACATATTGCCCTGGCTGTTGTTTATGTTCTTACACTTATGTATAGACATCTGGATTTTCAGTGATTATATGTCTAAGTGCCAATTTCTGGAATTGTCTTTATTGAGTAGATATTTTCTTCCTTGGTTTCTGTTTCTTCTTTGTTCTACAGGATGTCATATCCTGTGGCTGAGTAGAGGGTCTGCCTCCACCTGCATTGGGGGCTGGACTTCTATTGGCCTGGATGACTTCTGGTCTAGCAGGGGATTGCTGCTCAAGATTGGGGGCTGGGATTCTGGCTATTTGTGTGGCCGATGATTTTTCCAAGGGGACCTGTGGGTTTCAGGATCCTGGCCTGGCTTCTGCTGTTGTAGGAGACTTCTTCTGCCTGCTATCCAAAGAGTTGGGTTCAGGATGCTTGTCTTCTCTCTGGAGGTCAGGGTTTTGGCCTGGCCTCTTACAGTGTGGAAGGCTTCCACCAGAAACAAGGACCTAGATCAGGTGGCAAGTAAAGGAGGGGCACTTGGGTTTTGTTTTTTGTTTTTTTTGTTTGTTTGGTTTTTTCTTTTTTTTTTTTTTTGGACAAGGGCAGACAGGACAAGAGGATGGGTCAGGGTGGCTTAACTAGTTTTCAGGAGCTAACCTGGCCTCTGATGAGGAAATGTCTTCCACCAGAGGTGTGAATGTGTGTAGTTATGGTGTTAAGGGGAGGTGGGGAAGTTGCTTTTGTACACTGTAAATATGTTGTTAGACTATGTTTTTTAATACTTTAAATATTTGTCATTGTAAATATTGGTTTAATAAAGTGCTGATTAAAATAGCTAGATAGGAAGTAGAGGCAGGACAACCAGACTATGAGAATTCTGTGAAGCAGAAGACCAAAGCAGAAAACAAATAACATTGAGATGCAGAGGAAGCGGGATGAGACTGCTGCTCTGAGAAAGAGTACCAAACCCCATGGCTAAACATAAATAGAAATATGGATTAACTTAAAATATGAGTTAGCAAGTAATAGACCAGTCAATTTCCAATTAATATAGGCCTTTGTATGATTATTTGGTACCAAGTAGCTATGGACAGGCCTTGACCTTGGGGATAGGTCAGGCCAGAAACTAATACAAAAGAGTTATCCTGGGTGAGAGTCTGTTTTACCCATGGTTCAGAATATTGGCCTGGCCTCTGGTGGAATAGGAGGGTCCGGTGAGAGGTATGGACCAAAATACTATGATGAAAATCTTAATGTGGCTTTTGAATCACATGAGAAATACTAATTTGGAATAGTTAATTCAACATAAATGTCCTGTGTTATAATATTCTAGAATAGACAGCACATAATTGTCATAGATTATTTGATGATCACTAATTGTAATAGTTTCACAAAATAAAACATTTTACATATAACAAATATAATCAAAAACATAAATAATAGTTTAAAATAATAATTTTAATTACTTATAATCACATAACAAGCTTTTAAATAATATATTGAATGAAAGAAAACCTTTTGGACCACAGGATATGGGATAGTAGCACAACAGAACACTTCCCTTCAGATTCTTTCTTTTGTTTTGTTTAATTTGGAACCATGGTTTTAAACTTAGGATTATTTTATCCTTCAACATGTTGAATGTATGGCATGCTTGAGCTGTTGAGTAGGCACGTGCAGTCTGTATCTGACAGTCAGAAGATCTATGTCTATCTAGATAAATATCAAATGTCATCTACACAAAAATATGACTTTTCTCTTAAAAGTATTTACCTTATGAGAAAGCAATAAATTGTAGGAGGTTATGGGAATGACCTGGGTCACATTTAACTTTCAATCATGACTCTACCACATACTAAGTGGTTCTAGTTTTTAAAAGACCATTTAAGAATTCTGAGGTTAAATTTGTCCATATTAAATATAAAGCAACAGGCTATGTTTTATCTAATTAGGGTTTTCTGGTCCTCAAATAAAATTAGGTCCATAAAAGTGTGAATAATTTCATTAATTTTATAGGTAATAGAATTTTTTCTGTCATCTATTTTAAATATGCACCAAAGATTATAAAGGGCCCGAGAAAAATGCCCATATTCAGCTGACTAGTGATTAAGGCATAGAGAAGTTACATGGCATATAATATTTATTGGTGTATAATAATTATACCTAGTAGTGGGGATTCCATATAGATATTTTTCAAGTATATCATGTATTTTGGACATATTCATCCCTTCTATTCCATTTTTATACTTTCTTCTCCCTTTCCCTCCATTTCCTTTCTTTTCTTTATAACTCCTCATTACTTCATGTCATATATATACAAATGTGTAAATGATTTTTACATATCTATAATAATTTCTAAAGCTCGGGAATGAAAGAAAACATGACAATTGCCTTCCTGTGTCTGATTTATTTTATATAACATGAGCATGTTAAGTTCTATGCAGATAGCAGCATTTCTTTTTTTATTTAGTGAGTCACAAAATCAAGATTTTTTATGATCAACTAAAACTCTATTGTCAATATATACTTCATTTTTCTTCATTAATGAATCTGTTGATAACACTCATTTCACAACTTAGTTATAAATATTTCTGTAAAAAACATGGATGTTCAGATAATTTCTGTGCAGTGTTGATTTAGAGTTCTTCAGATATTTAGCATAGGATTTGTGCACTTCTAGCTCACATTCGTGGTACAATATTTAGCTTGGTGCATGGATTGATTTACCTTTTGGCCAACTAAATCCTACTTAGCAGTGTAAAAGGTGTGACTATTTCCAGTTCTGCATAAATAATGTTTCATACCAGAAAGATATGTAAGCGAGTAGGCTGGGGGTGAAGTAAATATCTTTAGGGAGGACTGGACACACATAAGGAACTTTATTCTCAGCAACTAGCATCTTATATAAAGAAAGGTGTTCTTAGGGTAAGGCATCCTTCCTTCCTTTTCTTCAGAAACTTTCCCAAAACACCCAGGAATGTTATAATCAATTAACTTAAATCAGTAGCATCTGGATGGTTTTGACTTAATATTTATCTTATACATTACAATATTAAAATTGGATTTTAGTGCCTAAAAGAGAATTCAGAATTATTTGAAGATTATTTGAAAACTCTGTTTGAGCAAACATAGAAACATATTGTGCTATGGGATCTTGCCTCCTTTGACTTAAAATTAACTACATAAATAATTATAATTGTTATTGCTATATATTGAACCTAAAGTAGGATTATGATTTTTCTCCTACATTATTTTCTTGTTCTTTGCTAAAATTTATCTTAAATTCAGTGGGATTCTAATGTGTTTTTCTTCCCCAGCAGCCTGAAAGCATTTTCATGCTGGATGCAATTAGTTTATTTTTGTCCTTGAACAAACCTCCTTCTCTTTCTGCACACAAGCACACAATGTCAGTACATTGCTTAATACATTGAAGGTATCTGATAAAGGACTGTTCAGTTCAATTTTACCAGGTATGTAATATAATATTTACTGTTCCTAGGATAATAAAAAAAACTTCTAGAATGATTGACCAACAAGGGCAGAATCATTTTGTCCAAAAATAATTGAATGTGTTGCAGTCACATCAGCACCGTTTATAGAACTTTCTCTGAGCTGATCTAAAGTAAGAAGGATTGCCAAATGAAAGTAGAAAAGATGAAATATAAATGTGAAATACAGAATGAATTTTATGTTGATGAGGGAGTTCATAATTGGCCTCAAATACATGATGTCAGGTAGAATATCTAACCACATAGATAAAATTTAGCAAAATACATTGTTCTTTTAAAGAAATACCTTGTCAAGAGTTATTTTTATTTGGGCTTTTCTCAGTGTGTATTCATATGCACATGTAAACATTTATGTACATATGGTTATAAAATAATATAAAATTAGAGAGTGTGACAGCTATGGAATATGCAAATAGACTCATTCATACCTCTGTCAAGGACTAAACAGTCATCATGGGGAAATATGCTATTTTTATAAAAGAATCTAAACATTTTCTTAGGTTTTCAAGTGAAATGCTTACTGCTAAAAGGTGAAATTCAATTCAATAACATGAACTTAGAATTTGCAAGGAATAAGTTCATAAGTGTCTTTGGCTGCATTTGTTAATTCTTAGGTTTTTTTTTTCTTTTTGTAAAATTTCTTTATTTTGTTGTCTTGCCCAAACAAAACTAAATTCTTTTTAAAGAGAATATAATGTAATATAATTAATATAACATAATAATAAAATAAAACAAAAACTGGCACATCATAGTTGAACAAGACAAATCAACAGAAGGAAAGGAGTCCAAGAGAAGACACAAGAGTCAATGGCCTGTTTAATGGCACACTCTGGAATCCCACAAAAACTCTAAACTGGAAGACATAATATATATGCAGAGGACATGGTGCAGACCCATGCAGGCCGTCTCAAGCATGCCTCAGTCTTTGTGAATTTATATGGGCTTTGATAAGGTTGATTTAGAGGACCTTGTTTTCTTGGTGCCCTTCATCCCCTCTGGCTATTACATTGACCTTGCCTCTTTTTCTTCAGGGTTCCCTGAGACCTAGGGGAAGAATTTCATAGAGAGATCCCATTTAGAGCTGAGTGTTCCTAAGTCTCACTCTCTATGGATGACTGGCTATGGGTCTCTGTATTTGTCCCCATCTTCTTCAGGAGGTAGCTTTTCTGATGATGGCTGAGCAAGGAATTTATTTATGAATATAGCAAAATATAATTGGGAGTTATTTTGCTGATGTTTATTTTTTTAGAATAGTAGTCATGTTTTCACCTAGGTCCTTGAGATATCTCAAGTTCTTGGTCACCCAAACAATTTCAAGTATGGGTTGAATCTCATGTAGTGGGCCTTAGGTCAAATAAGTAATTGATTACTCTTACAAGCTTTGTGCTGACTGGACAGCATTATGATCAAAAGATTTGTGGCTGGGTTAAATTTTACAGTTCTCTTTTGGTAACCTACAGAGTATCTTCCTGTACCAAAAATGTTAGCACATAGAGGTGAAGGCTCTATTTAGGCAGCAGCTCAACCTCTCCACATTTATTTAATTGTATAGGTGGTGCCTTCAGAAATGGCATCTTGCTGTCAGTTTCTAGAAACCAACCTAGACTTTTGGAACTACCATGGGTTGTTTAGGGATTCCCATGATACCACTTTGGACACCACAAGTAGATATAGCCCTATCTCTGAATGGGAAGCTTTATTTGGTGACAAGAGATGGCCAGTTGGGATTCTGTATTCCCTATTTAGTGATTTCAATAAAACTGTCTTCATATATGTCTGTATTTTAAGAAACTTCTACTGTATTAGTATTCTATACTACCCTCAAATGGTCCTTAATTTTAGCTCTCAACATATTCTCTCCATCTGTTCCCCCACCCTCTTTCCTAGTTGGTCCCCCTATTTCCACTTACCTCATCCATCCATAACACTCTACTCTATTTCTTTTACCTGACAAGATCTATCTGTCCCCCAACCCTGCGCCAATTCCTTACACTATATCTAACCCGTGTGGGTCTATGGGATATAGCTTGGTTATCATTGTTTTATCGGCTAATATTCACATATAAGTGAATACATACCATATTCATCTTTCTGAGTCTGGGATACCTCACAGAGGATAATTATTTCTAATTCTGTTCATTTATGGGTTTATAGAATAATTTCATTTTCTGAACAACTGAGTAGTCCTTCATTGTATAAATGTAACACATTTTCTTTATACGTTAATACTTTGGGATTACACTTAGGTTGTTTGCAATTTCTAACTATTATGAATAAAGGAGCAATGGACATGATCAAGTGTGTTTGTGGTAGGATAAATAAGTATATGTCCAAGAGTGGTATAGATGGATCTTAAAGTAGATCAATTCCTGTGTTCTTGGGGAAGTGCCACACTAATTTCCATATTAGCTCTACAAATTTGCATTCCCACCAGCAATGAAGGAGTATTTACCTTACTCTATGTCCTTTTCAGTATGATCTGTCCTTTGTTTTATTAACCTTATCTGTACTGATGGTGTAAGATGCAATCTCAAAATAGTTTTGATTTGCAGTTCCCTGATGACTAAAGATCTTGGAGATTTCTTTCTTTCTTTTTTATTTTTTTTCCCATACCCACTACTGCTCTTCCTTCTGTCCCTTCTCCAAGTCCTTCCCCAGTCTATCCCCACCACCCCGTTCACTCCCCAGAGAGTACAAGGAATCCCAAGGTGAGTCAATTCAGTCTGGCATACCCCGATGACATAAGACTAAGTCCCTCCCCCAAGTATCAAGACTGAGAAGGGTGTTTTCCCACTAGGAATGGGCTCCAAGGAGCCAGCTCATGCACCTAGGATAGACTCTGATCTGACTGCAAAAGGCTCCAGAAACTGTCCATGCTTTTCAACTATCATCTACATTCAGAGAGTCCAGATCCATTCCATGAAGGCTTGTCAGCTGTTATTTCAGAATCTGCAAGCTCCCAGTAGCACAGGACTGCCTACTCCATGGGTCTTCCCATGATGATCGTGATCACTTATACAATCTCTACTCCCTATCTTGAGCTGAACTAGTAGTTCAAACCGGTGTTTAGCTATGGGTCTTTACATCTGCCTCTATTTACTTAAGTATTCTTCAGCCATTTCGGATTCTTCTATTGAGAATTCTCTGTTTAGATCTGTACCTCATTTTAAATTGGATTCCTTATTTTTTAATACCAAATTCTTGAGTGCTTTATATATTTTTGGATATTAGTCCTATATCAGATGTGGAGTTGGTAAAAATCATTTCCTCTTCTGTAGGCTGCTGCTTTGTCAAGTTAATGGTGTCCTTCATGAAGCTTTTCAGTTACATACAGTCCCATTTATTACTTATCTTAGAATCTTTGCTATTGGTGTCCTGTTCAGATTGTGTTTTTTCTGTGCTAATGGATTCAAGATTATTTACACGTCCTCATTTATCAAGAACAGTGTATCTAGTTTTATGCTGAGGTCTTTGTTCTATTTGGAGTGAAGTTTTATACAGACTTAAATAAGTATGTATCTGTTTCGATGCTTCTAAATCCAGCCATGCAGTTTGATCAGCATAATTTGTGGAAGATGCTGTCCTTTTTGAAGTTTCTGAGTTGCTGAGATGTCTATAGAGGTGTAGATTTATGTCTCGTCTTCAATTTGATTCTGTTCATCAAGGTGTCTTGGGTTTTTGTGCCAATACAATGTGATTTTTTATTACTGTATCTTTGTCGTATAACTTGAAATGGGAAATAATATTTCCAGCAGTTTTTTGTCATTCATGATTGATTTTAGGTATCCTGAGCTTTTTTATGTCCATAAATGACTGAAATTGTTTTTTCAAGATCTGTGAAAAATGTATATGAATGTTGATGGGGATTGAATTGAATCTGTAGAGTGATTTTTGGTAGGATAACCGATGTTTACTATATTAATTCAGCTGAAACATGAGTATCGGAGATCTTCCCACCTTCTGATATCTTCTTCAATTAAGTTCTTCAAAGGTTTTAGCAATTTTTATCAGCCACATCTTTCACATGCCTGGTTAGGGCTACCCTAAGATATTTCATATCATTTGAAGCTATTATGAAATGTATTGTTTCCCTGATGTCTTTCTCAGTCTGTTTGTCATTTGTACACAGGAGGGTTACTGATTTTTGTGAGTTAGTTTTGTATCCAGATACTTTGCTGGAAGTGTTTATCAGGTACAGCAGTATCTAGTAGAATTTTGAGGGTTATTTATATATACTATCATATCATCTGAAAATAAAGTTACTTCAACTTTTTTTTTCTAAATGGCATGACCCTGGTCTCCTTCAGTTGTCTTATTTCTCTACTTCAAGCACTATATTGAATAGGTGTGGAGAGAATGGACAACATTGTGTTGTTGCTAATTTTAGTGGAATTGTTTAGAGTTTCTCTCCATTTAAGTTGATGTTGGCTATGATCTTGCTATAGAATGCATTATTATATTGAGATATGTCTCTTGTATTGTTAGTCTCTCTGGGACTTTTATCAAGAAGTGGTATTGAATTCTGTCAAGGGCCTTTTTGCATCTAATGAGATGACCATGTAGCTTTTGTCTTTCAGTTTGGTTATATGGTGAATTACATTTATCAATTGTAACTGGCATGATATACCAGTTTCTCAAAAAATTAAAATGTAATTATGATATGACCCAGTAACTCCATACTTGGGTATAAAAGAATTGGAAGTAAGGGGAGCTGGAGTGATGGCTCAGTGGTAAAGATCATATTCTGTTCTTTGAGAGAATATGATTTTAGTTTCTAATACCCATGTAATATAATACACAATGGCCTGTAATCCAGCTTCAAGTGATCTGGTGCCTTTTAATGGCTTCTAAGGATACTTCCATTCATGTGTGAAAATGCACAGACAAACACATACACATATTTTTAAATACATTTTTAGCAAATGAATTTTATAAAAGAGAATGAGAAGTAAAGATTTCAGCACATACTTACGCACCAATGTTCATAGTGAAAAGTACTTATTATTAATAATATGTGCCTGGAAAAGAAAATTTTACAATATATACTCTCTATATATCTACCTATATGTTGACCAAACTATTTTATGGATAATGTTTATCCATAAGAAAGAAAATTCTGACATATGATACAACACATATATGCTTAAAGATATTATGTTAGGGAAAAATACTATGGAAGATGGGAGCTGTGTGCTGTGTGGTTCCAGTTTTGGGAAGAACAAGAGATGTCAAATTCATAGAAAGAGAATGAAGAATGCTGTTTACTGCAGTTAGGAGAAGGGAAAATAATAAACTATTGTTTAAGGAGTTCAGAATTTCAGTTTTACAAGGTAAAATCATTTTTGGAGGTAAGTAATATTGACTTATACAACAATGTGAATGTATTTAGTGTGACTAAACTCTACACTTAAAATTGATAATTTTTATGTAATACATTTAAATATATAAATAAGTATATTTTAATATATTACATATGTATCTACAAAAACAGCATATCTTGCTATATTTGGAATTTTTTCAACTAAATCACTAGAATAATAGTCTTAGAAACATAGATATAAGAAGGTCATTTATTACCTTGGATGTCTAGAAAGTGTATTAGGTAAAAATCATTCTCTCTCTCTCTCTCTCTCTATATATATATATATATATATATATATATATAGATAGATAGATAGATAGATAGATAGATAGATAGATAGATAATGTTACATATATATATGTATATATATATATATATATATATATATATTACTTCTTTCCTTCTATTTACAGAATCCTGTTTTTCCCACTGATTCATTTTATTACCCCCCAACAAATAGATTTTTGGCTCATTCTCTCAAGAAATTTTCCTTAATTCACCCACACTCATGTTATTACACTGAGTTCCGGAAACATGGACGATTGCTCATTCATCTGGTTGAATTGTCTTAAATCATTTATTTTTCTTAAGTACTGCATATTCACAGCAGAAATAAAAGAAAATGAAGATAAGCTACAAGAAGAAACATTAAGACTATTCTACTATAGATGATTTCCGAATCATCACTTATGTTTGTTAAAACATGAGGGTTTGCAGACAGCAGTACCAGCTATTTTAATTCAGAAAGTTTACAATGGCCCCTAAGAATTCCTATTTCCAGATCTTGATTGTTCTGAAACAAGTAATGTACAAATTACATGATAAAAATCCCTGCTACAGTATGTCAGGAGTCCTTCTTCCACCTCCTCAGAGAATTTCCACTATTTTAATGTCAAAGAAAACAAAGACTATATCTGTCTTGTATGTCAAAGGGCTTTTTAGGTTCTTGATAAAAATATTTCTTGAGGAGATACAGGGGTTAGATTTTAATAATTAATTTCTTATTTTTAAGATTGCAAAAATTCATTCTTGTAAAACTAAATTTAAAATAGTGTACAAAGGTACATTTCTCTATCATGTCTTCAAGTAATGAAAGTAATTTATGTCCTGACCCACAACTGAATAATAAAATTATATCACCAGAAAGAGTATTAATATTTCCATATATTTGTTTCATTTTGAGAGTGTTAGAGCTGCTAGGGAATATATAGAACCTATGTTTTAGTCCCTGGTTAGGTAAATAAATAATCCAGAGATACTTTTGCTATATGTAGATAAAACCACATCAACTTTGACATAATCTATGACACACAGGAGCAATAAAATATCACTTTAAGGTTTTTAGTCTATAAAATTCGGTGGATGATGGTATCAATGGTGGTAAAAGTCAGTAGTGTCAAGGTGTGAAATGAATTAATTTTTTGACAAATTAAACCTGAAATATAACTAATTCATGAAAAGGATCTTTGTTAAGAACCTAACTGATGTTAGTATTATACAGTGGAAATTAGAGACTGGTATGCATTTATAAATTAAGTATTTCAGTTCCGGTCCTCTTAACACTAACTGTCTATGTAGTTATAGAAAGTCATAGTTTCTCTGAACATTCTGATTATATTCTTCTTACTTTCAAAGTATTTTCAGGAGGACAGAAGATGTATGTAAAAGCATACATGATGTAAAAAATTGATTATAATTGAATTAGGTGTTCATTGAGTCTGAATGTATGGAAAGTACTTTATGAATTGTAAAGAAGTCTGTCATGCATTTAAATGAAGAAGATGATGATAATGAACAATTCTCTTTAACATCTATGGAATGTTATGCTAATAATTACATGAAATGACCTGAAGAGGCATAATTATGTCCTTTTGAAATATTTGCAATTATCTTCAAACTCCAAGCACAAAGAAATTGCCTAGAAATTGTTACGTTTAATGTTAAGTAAGACCTTGCCAGTTTCGGTCTCTCTTCTTTTTCACAAACTAAGTGAAAAAGACTGGATTATATTTCTTTAAACATTAATAGAAAATCATTCATTCCTCCCTCACTTCCCTTCGCCCCTCCCCTCTCCTCTCTTTTTTTTACCTTCTCCTCTTTCTGATTCTTCCCTTCCCTTTCACTCAGAATTCTGATAGTTTTTCTTGAGCTAACTTCTTTCCCGTGGCCCTTGGGCTTTTTTTTTTTTTTTTTTTTTTTTGCAAATTTAAAAATAATGTTGGCTATTACCTATACAGTAGTTATAAGAAATTATCATATGACTGATGACATTGAAAAGGATTCTTGTATCATCTTCAGTATTCAACACTCAGCTGTTCATACTTAAATAGGAATCCAAAAATAAATAATCTTTATAGTTTCATAAGACAATCTCAATCTCCCCTTTTCTGTTTTTTTTTAAACACTTTCACCTGAATATTGCAGCATCTTAGAAGTATATTCTTTTGTCCCTAAGTATTTTCTTTTCTTTTAGCCTATGGATAAAATGTTATATCTTTGAACTTCCACAGCTACAAATATGGCAATGATATTGCAATGTTTTTTTTTTTTATCTACTATATTCAAAACACTGTGCTAGGCTCTGGAAAGTAAAACTGCAAAATCTGCTAGAGTTTTCATGAACATATTACATTAAAATTTCTGAGTATTTTCTGAAACCAACTCTGAAATTTGTACAATTAGCTTCAAATTTCTGATAAATGAATTGAGACTCCTGAGGTTTGAGAAACTATACATGATCTCTACCTTTCCCACACAAATTGGGGTTAGGCAGAAGCTTATAGACATAGTCTACAAAAGGGAAATAGTGACGTGAAACCATATGCAATTGTACTTGCAAGAATTCAGAGTTGTGAGAGCCTCCTATGAGATTTAATAATTAAAAAAGATTTTAAAGAGGAGTTAGAGCTAAGTTGTATATAAAAATTAGAAAACTTGGAGAGCTATAAAATTTTAAAAACAGAGATGTGAGAGTGGGAAAAATGAATATTAGGAATTGACCTTACATATTCTGTGAGAAAAGAAAAGCTTGGGAGAAATAGGACGGAATACAATTTGAAATGTTTCAAAGTTCTTCTGAAAACAGGGAGGGCAATCAGTCTAAGTTTTTAATTAATACCAAAAAAAATTAACATTAATTTCTTGGAAGCCAAGTATGCATATGGCAGTGTGACCGGGAGGTGAGGGAAGAGCTAGGATGAGAGGAGGTAGGAGTGGAAACTGAGGTTGAAATATAATACTTGAGTGAAGAAAAAATAAAAACAAAACAAAACACTGCTTTCAATGAAAAGAGATCTCAGTGTGGGTTATTTGGTGATAGATAATGCCAGAGAGCTAAATAGTAACCAAAAAGTAAACACAGCTCAGGGTGTAGGGTTTTAAAAATCAAGGTCACTAGTCTAAAAGTGGTGTTTATCATATGTCACTGTAATGCTTCTGTGTAAGTCTCCAGTAATTGTTGAATAGTTGTCTCTTGTGTTTGCCTTAATGTCATCAGGGTGTAGCTACAAGCAAGCATAATGTCATTCTGTAGCTCATGTTCATTTATCTCTGATCCTTTTCTTCTTTTTCTCTACTTCCTGCACTGGCTCGCAAACACAAAGGCATATCACCATCTAAAATAAAATCTACCATTTTAACAATTCTTACTGCTTAAACAGTGTTATGAACTATGGACGTAATGTAAAAACATGTCTACAATTTATTAATTTTATATAGATGTATATGTCCTAAATAATAACTCCCTTGCCCAAGCTGATGGTGAACATTAATCCATTTTCTGCTTTAGTGTTTAACTATTCTAAATAACTCATATAATAGAAATTAGTGTCTTTTACAATAAACGGAATTCTATTTCAGAAAATTCTTAGTCAATTTACAGAGGCACCGTGAGGTCAATTTACAGAGTTCGCATTGAAGGAATTTCAATATCATCAAAAAAGTAACAAGAGTGAACAAATACACATTGGCTATTTTAAATTCCATGAGTTTATATTGATACTTACATTAATAAAACCAAAAACAATGAAGAAATAAATGAAATCTTCTAAAGAGAAGACCATAAGAAGGTGTTACATTTATACTCACATGCCATGTTTCATTTAAAAAAGCACCCATATGACTCACCTTGGGACTTCTTGCCCTTTGGGGCGAGGAGATGGAGAGATGGGGAGTGGCGAGGCTGAAGGCTGACTGGAAGGGATTGGGTGGAGGGAAGGGAAGGGGAGCAGGAGATACATGGATCAAAAAGACATTTAAAAACAAAAAATAAATTAAAATTAAAAAGAATTATTTTAAAAAGCACCCATGTCATTTCTCAATGTGTAACTGATGATTCAAATTGCAATCCTTTAGCTTTTTGCACATAATGTAGTAAATAGGGTACACCACCTGCTGTATAAGCGCAATGCCGACTGTTGAGAAGTGCTGGTTAGTAAAGATTGATTGTGTGAGCACTTGTTATCTACAGCTAAGAAATTAAATCTTAGTATTTAAAAACTGGTATTCTCCAATATCATTTCATATAATAATTTCTTTTTCAGTTTTGAAGCACTATAAGATACTATAAAGAGTCTAGAATATGAAAACCCAAAGTCCTATATACTCTGTTCTTCTATGTAATAATAAAATTACCTTGAAGATTAATTTTAACTCAAAGGCAATTTCCATAATTTCTTCCAGTTCTAGCATTTTCCACTTTAATGAAAATTATGTCAGCAGATTATTTTCAGTTCATTGTGGTGTGTTTGTCTATTTATGAATTCTACTTCCTGTGGAATACCTATGAGTGTAGATTTCAATTATGACTCCTTCCAAAATTCACAGATGAATATATAATGCTCTTAGCCTAATTTTACCTAATGGATCAACTAATTTAATCAATTACCACTCTATTTAATAAGACAGAAGTGCAGTGAGAAAAAAGCCCCCTGATTTTTGCATACCTATGTTCTATTTACATGTAGGTGCAAAATGTAATATTACAACCAGAAAGGCTTTATTAACAAAACTTTTTTTTTTTGTATTTGAAGAATCTTTTTATCTTTGACATTATATGCCTCAGCTAATGGACTCAAATTGGCCACTTCTGAGTTGTCTGTTACAATGTGTCATTGGGGAAGAAAAAAGCATTGATATGTGTCAGTTTTGTACCTTGTAGAGAGTATATGGAAAATTTGACAGCAATATAGATGGCAACTTGCTTCCACTTCACACAATGAAACTTTATTGCCCACATTAACATTTAATCCATATGATATGAACAAAATCAGAATGTATTCATAAGTGATGATTTATTGAGGTCATTTTATGTTATAAGTTCCCAGAAATTATCAAGCCTGTATAGTGCTATTGTTCCAAGACGAATCCTGCCATCAAGAGACTTAATGGACCATATGGCTGCCTGCTCTCTTAGCATTGTGTTTTATATGTTCATTCTTCCCTATAGTAAATAGTTATTGATTATCTTCTGACAAAGAATCTTTATTGCTCTGTGAATCAGAAATCTTATCGTGGGGTTTATTAAGCTGACTCTAAGTGCAAAGAGGTGGGTGAAAGATAGGTGAACACTGACAGTTAATAGAAAGCGTCTGAATGAGCTAACAAGTCAAAACCTACTTCTCTGCAAGATTGGTCTATATGAATAGGAATTCACAATAGTGGCCTCGGTTTATTGAGAAAATTTAAGAAAGATAGATTTATCAAAATGTCAGGAAATGGAGTTCTTAAATAGGAGATGCAGGAAAATGAAAATATGGTGAAAAAAACAGTAACAACTAGTGTTGAGTGAAATATGACATGATAAATGTCTTCTACCTGTACATTTTGTAAATAATATTGTAAAGCCCAAGGCTATACATTTTATTTACAGATTGATAACAACCAAGTTAGATGTCTAGTTTGAGATAGCTCTCTAGGTTGAGATAGTTTTCTAACTCCAAATTCACTGCACGTTGGAATCTCTGATAGTTTTGAATTGGTACCCAAACTTAACACAGCCAAAACTGAGCTATTGATTCTACACCCTCCATCCTGCTCTTTCCTCAGCCCAGAAAAAAAGTATTTCTGACTTATCTTTTTCTCCATTGCTAGCTGTCCCTTCAGAAATATTATAGTGAGTTGTGTTGTGACAAGTTAACAGTTGATGTGAACTAGGACATAGTTTTTTTTTAATATGACACCTATCTTCTATAAGAGCTTCAAGCTCCTGAAGTAGACCATTCTTTTACATCCTTTCAGACATAGAGCCCTCCAACTCTTATTCTGTTCATATGTTTGCATGATCACTTGCTGCTTCTACTTTAATGTAGAAGTGTTGCTTCTTTGTATATATATTTAGAGCCTAAAAAAAATTCTAATACAAAATAGATAATAGATAGTTGCTGCCTAAGCCAATGAAAAAAGTAAATGCATGAATAAGGATATTTTGTTTTCTTGGATATAGTTAACCATTATTTTCTCCAATGGTCTCCAAAGATCAATAGAATAAAATCCTCTACATATACATAAGATAATAGACTAGAAAGCTAAGTCACTAGAATTTTTCTAAGGAAACAACAAAAATATCATAGTTATTTTCCACTCAGAAGCCTAGAGAAGATATTCAGATCATTATGTATGTTAATTATGGTTATTATTGCTGTAATAAAATACCATTACCAAAAGCAAGCTGGAGAAGAAATGGTTTATTTGGCTTACAGTTACACATAATAATTCATCATCAAAAGAAGTCAGGACAGGAGCTTAAGCAGGGCAGGAACCTGGAGGCAGGAGCTGATACAGAGGCCATGGAGGAGTGTGGCTTACTGGCTTTGCTTTTCATGGCTTGCTCAACCTGCTTTCTTATAGAACCAAGGTCCAATATACCAGAGGTGGAACTATTTACAATGGGCTGGGCCTTTCTCTATTAATCACTAATTAAGAAAATGCCTTACAAGCTTGCCTACAGACAGTCTTATGGAAGACATTTTCTCTTTTTTCTTATCTTTTTTATTTAAAAAGTTTTTTTTTTCTGTATCTACCAGTGTTCCTCTTCCTTTCCCTCTGCCCAGTCCCTCCCAGTCCTCCCTCAGTATCCCTCCACTCCGTCCCCACATCCATTCCCCAAGAAAGGTAAGGAGTCTCAAGATGGGTCAGTTCAGTCTGGCATATCCAGTTGAGGTAGGTCCGAGTCCCTCCCAGTATTAAGTCTGAGTAGGGTGTTCGTCTGTAGGGAATAGGCTCCAGGATGTCAGTCCATGCACCAGGGACATAGTCTGGTCCTACTGCAAGAGGATCCACATACTGCCCATGCTATTTGACAGTTCTCTACCTTTGGAGTGTTTAGTTCCTTTTCCTGAAGGTTCCTCAGTGGTTGTTTCTGATTCGGTGAGCTCCCAATAGCTCGGGTCAGCCATCTCTGTGGGTCTCTTCCTCATGATCCTGATCCCTTTGCTCATATACTCTTTTCTCCCTCTCCCTCTCCATTTCTCTTTCCTGCTGGACCAGGAGCTACACCTGCTGCTTAGCTTTTGCCTCTATTCATTGCTGGATGAAGGTTCTATAATGACAATTAGGGTGGTCATTCATTTGACTGTAGGGGAAGTTCTGTTTGTGCACCTTTTCTACTATTGCTTGGAGTCCTAGCCAGGGATATCTTGTGGGTTCTTGGAGATTTCCTTAGCACCAGATTTCTTCTAACACCACAGTGATTCCTTCTATTTAAAGAAGAACTAATACCAATACTCCTCAAACTGTTCCATACAACAGAAACGAAGGAACATTGCCATACTTTTTATGAGGCTACAGACATCCTGATACCCAGCCACTCAAAGGTGAAATAATGAAAGAGAATTACAGACCAGTCTTCCTCACGAACATTTGTAGAGGTATTATGTTCTGTTACATTGTAAGTATTTATCCATCCTACTGGTTTAATAAAACGTTAATTGGTCAGAAGGCAGACGAAAAGGGTTGGTGGGACTACCAGACTAAGAAAACTTTGGGAACAGGAAGAATAGAGCAGAGATCCCAGGAGAGATGCCAGCAGAGACTCCAACAAATGCAGAGGAAAGAAGACAACCATGCTGCTCTGAGTAAAAGTAGCAATCCACGTGAATGATTAAACAGATTAATGGAAATAAATTGAGATAAGATGCAAGAGCTAACAAAATGTCTGAGCCATAGGCCAATCAGCATAAAATTAATATAAGTCTTTGTGTAATTATTTGGGGCATTGGGACTGGTGGGGCAAGGTCAGGCTAGAAATTTCATACTATGACCATTGATGAAAAAATACTCAACTAAATACTGGCAAACCAAACTCAACAACATATCAAAAAAGAAAAAAAAAACCCATCATCCCAGAGAGTCAGGGATTGTTCAACACATGAAAATCTGTCAAAATCATCCATCATATAAAGAACCTGAAAGAAAAAAAAAACACATGATTATTAATTAGATGCTGAAAAGGCCTTTAATAAAATCCAATCATGATAAAGGTCCTGGAGAGATCATGGATACAGGGAAAATACCTAAATATAATAAAGGCAATATACAGCAAGCCAACAGTGAACATCAAACTAAATGAAAACTCAAGCTAAAATCAAGTTCAAAGCAAACCCACTAAAATCAGGAAGAAGACAAGGCTGTCCTCTCTCTCCTTATCTATTTAGTATAGTTCTTGAAATTTTAGACAAAGTAATAAGAGAACAAAAGGAGATTAAGGGGATACAAATTGGTTAAGTCAAACTATCTCTATTTCCAGATGATATGACAGTATATATATAAGTGACCCCCAAAATTCTATCTGGAAACTCCTACAGTTGATAAACACCTTCAGCAATGTAACGTGATACAAGATAAAGTTTTAAAAAATCAACAGCCCTCCTATACACAAATGATAGAAAGGCAGAAAAAGAAACCAAAGGAACATCACCCTTTATAATAGCTGCAAATAACATCAGATATCTTGGGGAAATCCTAACCAAACAAGTGACAGGCCTGTTTGACAAAAACTGTAAGTCACTGAAGAAAGAAATTGAAGAAGATATTAGAAAATAGAAAGATCTAACACGCTCCTGGATAGGTAGAATCAACATAGTAAAAGTGGCAATTTTACCAAAAGCATTTTACAATTCAGTGCAGTTCCCATTAAAAATCCCAACACAATTTTTCCACAGACCTTGAAAAAACAATACTTAATTTCATATGGAATAACAAGAAACAAAGGATTTCCATAACAATCCTGTTCAATAATAGAACTTCAGGAGGTATCTCCATCCCTGACTTCAAGCTATACTATAGAGATACAGTAATATAAATAGCCTGGACTGGCATAAAAACAGATTTGTGGATGTATGGAATCAAAAAGAAGACCAGGACCTTAATCCATACACATATGAACACCTGATTTTTGACAAAGAGCCCCAAAATATACAATGGAAAAAGATAACATCTTCAACAAATGGTGTTGGCATAACTAAGGGTAGCATGCAGAAGAATGCAAATAGATTCACCCTGCACAAAACTCAAATCCAAGTGAATCAAAGACCTCAACATAAACCCAGATACACTGAATTTGATAGAAAAGAAAGTGGGAAATACCCTTCAATGCATTGATTGGCACGGGTGACCACTTCCTAAATATATCTCCAGTAGCACAGACACTCAGGAGACATTTTCTTAATTGTGATTTTCTCCTCTCAGATGACTTTAGCTTGTGCCAAGTTGACATAAAACTACCCAGTATATTTTGTAAATCTAAAACCTTAAAATTTCAGTAAGAATCTATGATAGATCCGTTTCTTCTTGTACATCAACTCTGTGAAGGCAAGGGTGAGATTTCTAATTATAAAAAATAAAATTCAGAAGTATTTTCTTAAAATTTTCTCTTCTTCCCTGATGAAGTTGTTAGGATTTTTAGGTCCTAGAAATCAGCAATTATCTAGAAATCAGCAAATATTGCTTCAGAAATCTTGGTTATTTTCCAGTCTTAATACTGCTATTGTGCCTGGTACCTTGGCTACATAACTTCTGCTGACTTTAGAGGTCAAATAAAAAAATAAGCTGTTCTGATAAAGGACACCAATAGGCCACAACAAATAATATTCTTTTTAAAGTCCTATGACTTTAAATCATCATTGAATATATACAAAGAAATAAATAGGAACACTATGAATCTGGGGATTCAAATTTATACCAAAGTAATTTGGATCAACAAACTGCAAAGACATTAATTCTGTGCCTAGATATGTATTGCTAAACTATTCTTTGACTTAAAATTTTACTTGTATTTTTAAATTTCTTATTCCTCAAAAATATTTCATTTTTCTCTTTTTATTTACTAGGATTATTTTAGGTATGACACATGGAATTATAAATAAATTATTGAGTTGCGTTTGAATGCTTTTAGATGCTGTAAAATCACTTAACTGTAGTCATAGATATACATATAGGTGCATATATTTCAAATGTTTACAGGACTTTATTCATTATTTTCTTACTTGGCTGAAACTACTTTGATCCAATTAGTAAGAAATTTTGAATGAGACATTTCAGTGTAATGTCTTCAAATTTTCCTAAGTATCAATATAAAGTTGTGATTCCATACTTTTTATTAGCAAAAGAACACAATGAAAGCAATTTCACTCCAAATTATTGTGTTGCTTCAAAACTGTTTCTAGAATTTCTATGTTTTAAAAATGATACCTAAACAGAAATATTTCTTGTAGAAACAAATATAAATTTAAAAATTGCAAGTGTTTTCCTCACTTAGGAACAGTATCTATAAGGACACAATTCAACCCTGCAGTGAAGTTAAAACTCTGAAAGGGAAAATAACATTGTAGTCATTTTGATAATTTTGCTTTTAGAGAATTCTGAATCTGTACGCTCTACTTGACCCATTTACTTTAAAAGACATGTTGAAACAACCACAATCGCTGTGCAGAACCTAAAGTTTATTTGCTGCAAGCCTTTTTCTATCTCCATTTTATAGAAAAACCATTAAAAACCGTACTCAAAAAATATACTGGGTACAGTTCTTGTTAGATTCAAATGAGAAAAAATAGATATTCCCATATTTCAAAACATATTTCTTCATAAATGATTATGTAGCCAACTTTACAAAAAGAGTCCTATATTTGTTCTTATTTGTAATGAGAACTGCAACCACTTCTATCACACTGTGCTTCACTGGTGATGCATCACTAACTAATTGTACTTAAACTCCTCTTTTGTCATCAGAGTTACAAAAGCATTACTGTCCCTGCCTCTTTTCTCTGTATTAGCAGGGTTGCTCTACTAAATTAGGTTATTCTGGCATTATTGAAAGTCCCAGAAACGCTGATTTTTATATGTAGAAAGCCAAAACTAGTCACTTCACATCTTGTCTATAATAAGACTATTTGAGTAGAAAAAAAATGTATAATTACAAACATTTCACAAATATTAATTATATTAATTAGCTGTTGATAGGCTCCTTAAATCTGATTTAGAAAAGTTTCAGTCTTAGAATGTTTATTGAATATCTACTAAAAATCTCAGTGGCAATAAGCTTAGAGTTAATTTTTACAAAGCATTTTAAGGTGTATCTGTTGTTACACCTTAAAGAAGACTGCAATTCATTCATATAGAGGCAGACAGTTGTAAATCCTCAAAAAACATAAACCAAATATACAGGCATCATCAGGTCCTAAATGAATGATACACCTAATGAGGTCTATAGCAGCATATTGAAGATGTTAATCACTGAAGCTCGAAATCTAATAAGGATTTTTGGAACAATTAAGATTTGTACTATGTACATGTGACCATTAAGACTTTTTTACATCAATGTTAGACAATGATTTGAATAAAAATTTGGATTTCAGAGTTACTATGTGATTTCCCCAGCAGCTTTTCGAAATTAGAAGAAATCTTGACCTTTCTAAAACTATTTCTATATCTTATGTGTATCCTTATACTTTGAAATAGTTATATTATATTGCTTTCTCCACTTAAAATATGACTTATAAAGTTATTTTCAACTTTTATATATGTAGACCCACCTTAGCTGAGAATGTGAAAAATTTGGTGGCAAGTATTGTCCATAATATCTTTTATCTTTTCCCCCTTCCACTCAATATCATGTTAAACATTAAAGAGTAATCATTAAATTTGTAGTTTAAAAATAGCTGATTAATTATTTTACAAAATTCTGTTTGGGATATGATTATTTTACACATAAGTTAATTGTGTGCATGATTCCTTAAAATATATCGTAACTCTTTTGATAACTAGGGCCAGATGATGTTTATTTCATGTTTGTGTAATCACAACATGATTTTCCATTATACACATAACTATACAATGAATGTTTATTGAACTGAAAGCCAATGTTGAAAATATGGATATGGAGACACTACTGATAAAATTCATGAGAAATTAATAAGTAAACAACTTAAATCCAGATATTTTGTTTGGAAATATTGTAGTCGGTCAAAGTTACTTGGACAACACATAATCAATTTGTTGCTTAAATTTTCTATTATATTCCCATTTGTATTTATGGTATTCAACTGGATAGTATGGCATTTTGAACAGTTTATAAAAGTATAACTCTACACGCATACACAAAATATGGCTTTCTTGAAATGACACACTTGTTCCTTTTAGTAGTGTTTGCTTATTAGCAATCAAGAGGCAGGTTTTCCTCATGAATTTAAATCAGTTCTGTTTCTCGCCATCTTCAATACATTTACTTCAATGACATGATGCATAAAGAAACTATGGGATAATTTTAGAACTCATCAATACCAACTTTCATGAAGGCTTCTAATTCCATTAACTTGTTCTACATGCCTCATATGTCACAGTAAATAATGAGTTTGGTTTTGTAGATAATTGAATAAAGAATATATCTATTTTGCAGAGTCTTTCAGTCTGAGATTAATAAACTTTTGAAAGAACAAAATAATGGCAGTCTTCATAAGGACTTCCAACAAATTAAAATATGAGGTGTTCTCATTACCTCTCCTTTATAACACAATGCTTTAAAAGGAATGTATTTATTATGTAAAAGAGCCAAATGAAGAAAGAAATTCAGGTTTTTAAATACATTCCTTTATAATATTATAGTCACATTTTGTGATACTTGTATATGTAACAGATGTGATGCATGTTTATAAATATGTCACACGTTTCATAACTCTAATGATGCAAGCATGATGAGATTCACTTTTGAAAATACTTTATCTATTGTAGTTTTGGTATCCAAGATCATGTGTTTATGATCATATTCATATTTCTAGCTGTAATTTTTTGTTGTTATTGTAGTTTAAATCAGAGTCTTGCTGTGTTGGTCTAGAACTCACTACATAGACCAAACAGGTCTTAAACTTATGACAATCCTCCTACCTTTGTATATCAAGCTGGACTTATTAATAATAGCTACCACTCCTACCTCTGGCAATAATTGATGATCCAAGATTACATGAAATAAATAATAGTGCTCGTTTGGATTCTAAAATAATTTTCTTATAATCCCACAACTAGATAGATACCATGTCCTTCAAGAATATGAAATGTAAGTATTTGAAAACATGCTTCTGACCCAATATTAATCTTCCAGAATTTTATTGAAATCAGTTATTCAAAATCAGGTTATCTTTATTACGACTTGGGTATTTCATCATGCTGGTGCTCCATACTTATTTTTAGTGTTGTCTTATGAGAAATGGATCTGTTGTCATGTTAAAACACATCTTAAATGCCTTGTTATGGCTTCCAGTCACTATTATGTTAGATATAAATACCCCACACTACTCTGTAAATATGTGATGAAACATTCCTGTCAATTCTTGGAAAAGCTACAGTTGTCACTGGTTTGCTTTGAAGTCTTATTCAGAACAAGCCAAATATTGCATAGAATGTGCCTTCTTAATACTGGGTGCAAATTTTTGAGTGTTGGAAATGCTCTTAGGTTACAAGTTATGAATTTAAAAATACTTTATCTAATCGTTAACTTATAACTTAATTATCCAACCTCTATCTTATTGAGGAACTATTTCTCATCTCTTTTTTTACCTTGTATTACTCTATTGATCATTTAGCATGCAACTCATATATCATACTATTCAATAACTCAGTCGTTCAAGAAATAGTACTAAAATTCCCTTATGTTTCAGAAACTATGATAGTTCTGTGATGATTTTATACATAAACACACAGAGAGAATTTGAAGTAATATAATCTGAATTTCAAGGATTTCAAGAAAGGCAATGAAAGCTACTCTTAAAATATAAAATAGCAATAGCAACTGTAAGAGTAGCTGAGGAGATGTTTCAGCAGTTAAAAGTACTTCTGATTCTTGCAGAGGACCTGGGTTTAATTCCAAGCATTCGCATGGCTAGCAACCATCAATACCTCTACTCCAGGATATCCAATGCTCTCTTCTGACCTCTTTGGCCACCAGGAAGGTACATGATGCAGGCAAAACACCCATACATGTCAAACAAAATACATAAATATTTTAAAAATAGTAACTGCAATTACAGAAACTTAAAAGAGTAAGATATTCTAAAACTTAGAAATGTTTTTACCTCCCCTCTAGAAATGTTACTTCTGTTTTTAAAAGGCAGTTGGAGTCACTATTTTCTCTGTGTATCACCTAAGCTCCTTCATTCCCAAAAGATTTGAGATATATGTTCTTGTTTCATTATGCCTATACTTACCAGGGTCTTCATTTTATTTAGTATTGTTTTTGAAGCATAATTTCACTGGATATTTGTAGCTGGCCTGACTCTATAGATAGACCAGATTGGCCTTGAACTTAGTAGAAATTTACCTGCCTATACCTCTGGGTACTTGAATTAAAGGAATACACCACACACAATGTACAGCTTATTTTAATATTATCTTACTTTAATTAACAATTTTAATTGTATATTAATAATATGTATTGTGATATTTCATAACATACAATGTACAATGATGTGACACATATTTTATCTTACCACTCTGATGTGGGAATGCCTTTCTGTATGCTGTGAATATCGATCTTTAAATAAAGGAGCTGTTTTGGGCCACAGCAGGCACCATAGAAGAAGTAGGAGGAGAATTCAGAGCATAGGTAGGAAAGGAAGGGCGGAGTCAGGCAGATCTAGCAAGCTGCCCAAGGAGCAACATGTCAGGAACACAGGTGAGCCACGGGCCACATGGCAGACAGATTAATAGAAATGGGTTGATTTAAAATGCAAGAGCAAGCTAGCAATGTGCCTGAGCCATAGGCCAAACAGCATAAAGTTAATATAAGCATCTGAGTCATTTCTGGGGGCCTGAGCAGCAGTGGCGGGCTGCTAAGGGGTCTGGCGCGGCAGGTCTGTAGGTCTGGGCCTCTGGCTGCCCAGGACCAAGAAACCCCACCACAACACCACTCATGACATATGATTTTCTTTCTGTAGTTAGACTCATTGAAAATGATAATAGGAGGTTTTGAAGATAGACAAACATGAATTTTAGTACTGCTTCAACCGTTTATTTAGATACTTAAATATCCTAAGCCTTCTAAGCTGTAGTTTATTTCCCTGTAAAATAAGCATGATTCTTTTTATGGGAAGAATGAAAGAAAACAATATTATGTGAAGAAACTAGCATAGTTATGTGAGTATATTGTTTTCTTTATTGTTCATGGGTTGTTTGCATCCATTTGTGTTCCTTAAATAAAGCCCAATCCATCATAGCTGCCAAATACATAATGCTTAATTTTTGGTACAGAATTTTCTCATTTTTAGAAAGAATTTCTGAAGACATATACCAATGTATCTTATAAAATTCAGACTACATATGCAATGTATCTTGATTTCCTGAAGATCTTGTTTGTCGTGGTTCTAATATTACAAAGATATTGTTGAACGCCTAGCTTAAATTTTTTTTTGTTAGAGCCTGACCTTTCTCAAGCAGCCTCAGATGAGAGGAGTAGAAAAATTCAAAAAGGAGAAAATTGCTGGCTGCATTTATTAATCAACAATTATCCAATTTTGTGCCAGGCAAGACATGTAAGACATGATTTGTGCAGTTAAAGAGCTTACAATCTAGTTGAGAAGACTGACTCATGAAACTATTATAACAATTAAGTGCAAAATTGTGTGGTGCTGCTTTTCAGTGCAGTAGGAGTCCGGGAAAGGGAGAAATCAGCATAAGCTGCAGAATGTCAGGAAAGGCTATTAAGTTAAGGCTTCAAATGAAAAGGCGATTTTTTCAGGCATAGAAAGACAAATGCAGAAAAACAAGATTATTTGTTAGACCTTTTTGTACCACTGTTCTTTGGTTTACACTTCTGTATTTGAAAAAGGAAATTGACTTGTACCTCAAATATTTAAACACATATTTGACACAAAATGCTTCTTCATATGAAACATGTGGCAAGCATTTTTAATTCATAATGTAAAAGGGAAAAATAAAATTATGTGCCACATATAATAAAAATAATCAACATGTAGGTGCTTCAACATTGCATTGTGTTATGACAATTGAAATTAGCTGCAAACTTTAAGATCTTATTTACAGCTATGAAGCTGAATATCATATATATCATATGGCAATAATAGAAATATTTTTGCTGAAATAAGTGAAACTTTCATTTTTAAAGGATATGTGGATTTTTCTTTTCTTTTTTTTCTATTTTCCTACTATTGAAACGACATGGTACCTACTAGGTCCTTGCAGATGAGAGGCAAGCACTCAACCACTGAGCTACTCTCTTAGTTCTTAACTTTTATTTTAAAAAAACTCTTACTTAAAATTTGTGTTATCTTATCATTTTTCTGTTTCTCATTACTGTGATACTAGAACCATGTTTCACCAGCATCATTTTAAAGGGGGCATTAAGCCTAGGGAAGCTTAAAGATAAAATGTTTTTAGAAATCACTGCTCCTACTATATGGCTGGGTAAGCATTCATGCGTACAAGGTTTAGGAAAGCTTAGACTATCACTGCTACAACATTTCGGAGAAACTAGTACTATCCTACTTATGACTGTAGCCTGTGTGTTAGACTATGAATGTTCACCATTTCCCATGTTATATATTGATAGACACTGTTATCAATGAAAAAAAAAATTCTCAGAATGTACAATAGCTCAACAGAGTTATCAAAAATATTTTTAAAGGTTAAAGGAACAATGGAATAAAAGATACTGTTTGGGAAATATTTATTAATAATTTTTGAGAAATAGGATATACATTCTGAAACTTTAAATTATAAATGGATGGTTACTTTATAGAGCAATAACAGGATGCCACAGATAAGGGCTCCAAATCCTTCAATTTATATTAACTTGCTTGATGGAAGGAAATGGATGACTGGGCAATCCAAAAAATGATCCAGCCATCATTCCAGCTTGGATTAATCCTATATTTTATGTGTGCATTGCTTTTCTGGGTAGATGTTTCTTGAAAGTAAAATGTGAACAGCCATTGGGGAACCATCAGGAAAAGGAGCTAGGTCCTCCAACTGTGGGCAACTGTCCATTGGCATGGGCAGTATGTGGAGCCTGGAGGGGTGGGATCAGACTGTGTTCCTGTGTATGACCTGGCAGAGGAATACCTAACCCAATCCTGACTTTGGTATGAGTGAATTGGACTTGCCTGGAGTGGATGTGCCAAGCTGAGCTGACCCACCTTGGGACTTTCTGATCTTTTGGAGGAGGGGATGGGGTATGGGGAGGAGCGAGGCTGAAGGCTGACTGGGGCATTGGGAGGAGGGAAGGGAGATATATGGAAAAAGGACTTTTTTATAAATAAAAAAAAAACCTATTCACACACACATACACACACACTCAAACAAAGTGAAATGTAAATATGTGCCTGTGAGAAATTTCATGTGACATAGTTTTGGGAAAAAATTACTACTAGATTATTTTTAAATTTAAGAATTATCCCTAGTATTTCAAAGAGGAAGTTATAAACATTTTTTTTATGTAAAGAACACATGCCATATGATCAGATATATTTGCATATGTGGAAACTATCACAAAGTAGAGAGGTTGTTATAACTGAGAATGCACAGCATCCTTCATATTATCTTCTTATATGAAATCTATTATTTTTACTGAATATATTTAATATTTTGTTCAAATGTACCTCCATAATAATATCATAAAAGAATGTTTAAATGTTTTACTTTAGATAAATAGTTTACTAGTATGTAACTTAGAATAATAATATAGTATATAAAACCCCTGAAGGACTTTATTTTTACTGTGTTCTTACAACTGTGTCAAATACCAAAAATCTCAACTTGAATTCACCAGAAAATAGGCTGTGACACAGTTCACTGTGTTGATGACCAAAAGGAACATATTAAACTGCCAAACATATTATCAAAGTACAAAGTGCTAGGAGAATATAATAGTACAGGGACAAAATATAAGACAGCACTTCTGGAAGGAAATGTTATTTAATTTTGATGTGCTGTGTGACATAGCTTGAATGTAAAATGTGTGGGAGTTCCAAACAGAGTATAAACAAGGAAAGCTAGAAGACAGACTAAGTACAGATTTTCTGACTTTCAATACTTTTAAGTACTGAAAAATAAAATGTGTGGGCTTTATGCCATAGATAGTAAGGAAACTTGAATTTCAGAGTGCTATAAGTGGATTCACATTTTCAAATAGATTTTTTTCTTTAGACATTGCTATCATTATATTATGGTAGAAAGAAATGAATGCCATTTTACATTGTAAGCATTGTAATATTTCACACAAAATACATTCCAGAGAATAACATTAGCATACATTTGAAGAAATACACATACATAAAATATTAAAAAAGCAAAACCAATGATTTAAATATGGGAAGCTAATTAAAGAGTATTTAGTGATTCTATGTTCCTGTAAGTTAACAATTTCAGTAATAGAGACTTGTGAATTCAGATATGTGAGTTTCATTTTTGATGCATTTATTTTTGAAGTGCTAATAAACATTCAGGATGAAAGTGGAAATGTGTTTGTGTGTGTGTATTACTGTCTGTGTGTGTGAGAGAGAGTGTGTATATGCTAAACAGGATATCAAGCCACAGGGTGAGAGGATAACAAAAATAGTTCCCTCAATAGACATGTTCTTTTTATTACAATTATTCTTTTGTTGGGGTGACACAGGTGGCTAACAGAAAACAAATTGGGGAAGTTGGTCATCTCCTTCAAACACTGTGGATACTGGGGATTGGACTCAGGTTGTCAGGCTTAGTGGCAAGTGCCTTTACCAATTAAGCCATCTTGCTATCCCTCAATATATATTTTTTATTATTAGTTTTCATTTTATTTTATGTGTCTTTTGCCTGCATGTATATATTTGTATCATGTGGGTGTTTGGTACTCAGGGAGGTCAGGAAAGAGGATCAGTTTTACTGATACTGGAGTTACAGATGGTTGTGAAACACCATGCACTGGGAATGAAACCTCAGACCTCTGCAAGAGCAAGTGCTGAGATATATCTCAAGACCCCAAGATACATTCTTAAGAATTAATTTTTGATATTGAAGGAAAGAAAGCACGAATGATTTTATTTAATAACATTATTATCATCTGTACGTTGCCAAAATATGACATGTTTATGACATCTAACATTTCTTATTTTTATCCAAATATAAGTTATTTAAGAAGAAAAATATTATAAAACTGTTAGAACACTCTTTATAGATTCTATTAGTGGTTCTTTATTTTGAGTAAAAGAAATAATATATTTATGCATCACATGAAACAAAAATTACCATATTTAACAAATAATCATTAATATCTGGACCAAGGAAGGATAAGAATTTCTTACTTGAGAAAAAAAAACTGAATGGTTTTAAAGTACGTCACAATTGAAATAATGAACCAAATATTGTATCAACAGTTTAAAAGCAGATTTTGTATAACCAAAATTCAGTATACAAATGTTTCATGGACAATCCTGGAAGAATCTGGTTAATTGCACTGCCTTTTAGTTGATTTCATTTGAATCATAAAATTAAATACTTAAAACAAAACTGCTTAAGAGTTAATATTTCAAACTATTTAATCAATTTTCTGAGTTAAATTTCCAGTTGTGTACAAGACTGAAATGGAAAACCCCTAGAGGGAGCTTACATTAAATAAAATAGCTACAGGATTACATTGCTGGTGTAATGTGTAATGTCGTGTTTTCTTGACTTCAGCAATAAGTTTCATGTTGAGAGCAGTCACATTATGAGACAGCCCAGGAAAATCAACACAACGACGTAATACTCAGACACCAATTCCAGATAGCACAGTCAGAAAAAAAAAAAAAAAAACTATTATTCCCTAAAATAACTTATTTGAAAATCCGGTTTCTTTCGAATTCTACATTATCTATCTTAACTCATAGTTCCAAAATGGCTAAGAGCAATTTCAGGTGCCATTGAGGTGTGCAAAACTGATCTGAATAACATGTATTTTTAATATAACCATCTCAACACCAAAGAGCATTTGAATGAATGCATATACAGTAATGTAAGCTTATCAGTATTAATTCATTATACATGTAGTAAAATTTAAAGTATTCAATAACAGTGAAATCAAAAAAATTCTTTTAAAGAAAAAGAAAAATGAGATTTATTTCTTCTTTTAGAATTTTTAATTAAAATAAAATTATAACATTTTACCCTTCCCTTCTTCCTTGGAACTCATATTGAGGATGTTGTCTCCTGTGCTAATGCCTTCCCAGCTACTTTCCACTTGGTTTTCTCAGTTCAGTTTTCTGGGTTTCTGTTGAGGTCTTTGATCCACTCGGACTTGAGCTTTGTGCAGGGTGATAGATATGGATCTATTTACATTCTTCTACATACTACCATCCATTTATGCCAGCACCATTTGGTGAAGATATTTTCTTTTTTCCTTTGTATATTTTTGGCTTCTTTGTTAAAATAGGTGTTCTTAGGTGTGCAGATTTACATCAGAATCTTTGATTTGATTTCATGATGCCCCTGTCTGTTTTTAATGCCGGTACCATGCTGTTTTATTACTATAGCTTTATAACAGAGCTTGAAGTCAGAGATAGTGTGACCTCGGGAAGTGTGTTTTTTGTTCAGGATTGTTTTAGCTATCCTTTGTTGTTTTTCTATATGAAGTTGAGTATTTTTTGAAGTATGTGAAGAATTGTGTTGGGATTTTGATGGGAAATGCATGGATTATGTAGGTTGCTTTTGGTAAGATTGTCATTTTTACTATGTTAACCCCACTGATTCATGCACATGGAAGATCTTTCCACCTTCTGATATCTTCTCCACTTTCTTCAAAAATTAAAAATTCTTGTCACACTGACCTTTTTCTTGTTTGGTTAAAAATACACCAAGTATTTTATATTATTTGTGGCTATCGTAAATTGTGTTTCTATGATTGCTTTCCCAGTCCCTTTATTATTTTCATATAGGAGAGCTGCTATTTTTTTTTGGGGGGGGAGTGATCTTGTATCCTGCCAATATCAGCTGTAGGAGTTCCCTCGTAGAGTTTTTTTTTTGGGGGGGGGGTTCACATATGTATACTAGCATATTACCTGAAAATAGTGAAAGTTTGACTTCTTCCTTTTCTTTTTTCTTTTCTTTTTTCTTTTATTTTCATTTAAAAATGTCATCTACATCAATGCATCCCCCTGTTCCTCCTCCTCCTCCCCCTCCCAACCCCTCCCAGCCAGCCCCCAGCCTCAGCTCTCGATCTCCTTTTGTTGTCTTATTGCTCTAGATAGAACTTCAAGTACTATATTGAATAGATACAGGGAGAGAGAACAGCCTGGTCTTGTTTCTGATTTTAGTGGAATTGCTTTGAGTTTCTCTCCATTTAGTTTGATTTAATTATGGTATATGGTACTTATCATGAAAATCTATTTCTTTTAGATTATCCAATTTTGTGAAGTACAGGTTTTTGAAGTATGACCAAGATTATCTGGATTTTGTAAGTGTCTTTTGTTTTGTCCCTTTTCCATTTCTGATTTTGTTAATTTGAATAGTCTTTCTCAGTCTTTTAGTTAGTTTGGATAAGGGTTTATCTATCTTGTTTCATTTATTCTTTATGTTGTTTACTTTGTTTCTATTTTATTAATGTCAAAACAGAGTTTGATTATTTCCTGCGATCTACTCCTCCTAGGAGAGTTTGCTTCTCTTTGTCCTAGAGATTTTGGTCGTGCTGTTGAGTGTGAGATGTCTCCAAGTTCTTTATATAGACACATAGTGATATGAATGTTCTCTTTAGCACTGCTTTGATAATGTCCGATAAGTTTGGGTATATTCATTTATATTGAATTCTACCTAATTAGCCAATTACATAAAATATCTTTATTTTGTTTGAAGTGAGCTGAGGTAATGAATAAACAATTCACAAGTGAAGAAAATAATGATAGTAATCTCAGAAATACAGGTTAAAATGAGATGCCATTTTTTTTTGAATGTTCAGCAGTTTATAACAATAATAATACTCAGGGTCAAAAAGGTAAGATAAAAAGCTCCTGTTGTGCTGCTGTAAACTAATAAAAATCTTTCTAAACAGAAATTTACTAATATGTGAAGGCTAACATAGGCATAATCTTTGATCTTTTTGTTCACATCTGATTTGGTTTAAATTGGCAGATGTTTCAGCAGGAAATAGATATTTATTTCAGAGTTAAAATATCACAAAAATTAATACAGTTAACATCTTGAGCAACTTAGGATTGCTTAAATTGTGGTAGAAAAAAATATTAAATAATATGTAGTCATTAAAGCCACTTGTAGAAAAAAATCACATTAGAATAAGTGAAAAATTAAGTTAGTTTTGTGTAATTCAAGTGTGTTTATTTGCAAATAAACTATACAGATATATCCATATACTCAGTTAGTCTACATAGAGGGCACCATTTTTTGCAGCTTGATGTTCTTAATTTTATAAATTCTCTACATTGAAAGTATTAAACAGAAAAATAACACATTATTTTAAAAGACATAATCTGGAGTATGAATATTTAAAGGAAGGCAAGTGTAGTGATTTGAAACAAAATAATCCTGATAGTATGTTTCAATATTTGGTCCTTAGATGATAGAATTGCTTGGAAAGGATTAGGAGGTGTAGCCATTTTGGAGGAGATATTACTGGGAGTAATCTTTGAGGATTGAAAATCCAGTGCCATTTTCAGTTAGTTCTCTTTGCCTTGTGCTTGTGGATCAGAATGTAAGATCTCAGCTATTGCTCAAGTGTTGTGTCTTTCTGATTACTGTCATGCTTCCCACCACAGTGTTCATGCACTGACTCTCTGAAGTTTTAATCAAGAACCCAATAAACATTTTCTTACCTCAACAATAAAATAGTAACTATGACAGAAGCTGCTATCAAGAAGTGGGATATTGCTTCAGAAGACCTGACAATGCTGTTTTTTGTTTGTTTTTCATTTTTTTTGAAGAATATGGAAAAATTTGGGACATTGGAGTAGAAAAGTATTTGAACTCTGTAAGTAAGGCTTAATAGACCATCCTAGTAGGACCATGGAAAACAGTAGTACTGAGATCTATGTAGACTACAGAGGCCTGGATCAGAAGTTTTGAAGAAGACCAATATTAGCAATTGGGCTAGAGACAAATATGATATTTTGTGGTTGCTTTTTGCCCTTGCACTAAGAATTTGCATGAGGGAAAATTGAAGACTTTTAGACTAATTTCTTGGGCAGAGGAGATTTCAAGACAGCCTCATATTGACACTCTTGCTTTGTTATTAGCAATCACTTAAGTATTATCCTCAGATCTTTTATTTTATCTAAATATACTGAGTTTGAATGATTGTTTAAACCCAAGTAAAAGAAATTGTGAGTGTGTGCGTGTCTGTGTGCGCACACACAGACACACACACACATACATACACACATGCACCTGCTCATGCATGTGCAAGCACATGTGCATGAATACCCAATGAGGCCAATGAATGTGCTGAATTTCCTGAATTGCTAAAACAGGTATGAGTTTCCAAATGTGGGCACTAAAAAGCAAACTCAGTTTTTTTGACAGAGTAGCAAGTACTCTTTACAGTTTAGTCCAAAATTGTCACTTTTCCAATTAGTATATATTGTATGTGTTTCAGGTGTATTATGTGATAATTTCACATACATATTACCTTTGTACCCATTATGGCAGTTAAATGGATGTACACGACCAATAGTAACCACTTGTGTGTATTCATAGGGATGAAGATAGAAAAATCTTTCATAGAATTTTAAGTAAAAATTATAGTAAGGTTAACTATGGTTACTATCATACATATTAGAACCTCAGAAAGCATTCCAATTTCAACTGAAAGTGTATGTTCTACAAAAAAAAAATTATATCTCAATTTCTACAAATTTATTTCATGAATCTGATTCTAGCAGCTTTGTTCCAAAATCATGGAGAGATACTTTTCTACATTTACTTATGATATACTGATAGGAGATAATTTTACTATTAACAATGGTGGGGCCTGCCAACGTACGCATATTTTCCTATCTTTTGACACAACAAAACAAGTTTTCAAATGTCAGCAATTCCTCAGCAGGGATTGGGTCCTGTGAGCCTCTCTCCTTCTTCCATAGTAGAATATTACCTGGTTTTATCTTATGAATTGCTTTTGTAGTCAACCATAGCTGCCGTAAGTTCATGAGTGCAGATTGCCCCTGTCATGTGTCAAAGACACCATTTTACCTCAGTCCATTCTTAAGTTTTGTCACTTTTGCTCTTCTGTGACAAAAGATGTTCATTTTGTGAATGATGGGATGTTCATTTTGTGATTAAGCACTCCACTGGCTCTTATTTCCTGCATTCTAATCAGTTGTGAGTCCCGGTATTAACCACAGTCTACGGGAAAGCCTTTTCTCATGAAGTTCTGAGAGCTACACCAATCTATGGGTAAAGAGATATGAATTAGAGCTTAGTTTGAAACGATAACATGTCCATTTAGCAAGATAACAGTAGTTGATTCGTCCCTAGGTCCTATGTCAGGTTATACTATCAGGCTTTAGTTTTCTCCTATGAAGTGGTCCCTAAATATAAGCAAAAAGTAGTTTATTAATCTCATAACACTGCTATGTTTGTCATTACTTAAGTAGAACTTGTTAACTCTATGAAATATAGTTCACATGAAGAAAGCCTTCTTTTTAATGCTAGCTTGATTTCTTTATAGTCTGTAACCAAAGTATGTGTTATCTTCAGCAATAGGCTCTTAACATCATCAAGTCTGGTGAAAAACAAACAAAAAATAAGAACCTTGATAAAATGTCAATAAAATAAAACAAAACAAGAATTTAAAAATTCATATGAAGCATAAAAATATAGATAGCTAATATAATCCTGAACAATCACAACAAAATCATTGCTAGAGTTATTAATATTTCTACTTTAAAGTTATACTACTGAATCATAGTAATATAAACAACCTTGTATTGGCTCAAAAACTGAAACATTGATGAGTGAAATAGAATTAAGTACCCCAATATAAGCCTATGTACTTAGAGCCATTAAATGTTTAACAAAAATGGGACTTCATGAAATTAAACGAACTAGAACACCTGGAACTATAAACAGAACAAAATCTTTCCTCCTTAAAAGGGAACCCACAACAAACATTTGGTGTGCTCTTTTTTATTTTTTATTTTTTTGAGAAAGGCTATCTGTGTGTAGTATTGGCTGTGCTAGAACTCACTCTGTAGACCAGACTGGTCCCAAACACATAGAAATCTGCCTGCCTCTGCCTCCTAAGTGGTGGGATTAAAGGTGTGTGCCACCACTGCCCAGCTAGTGTGCTCTTTGCATTCTCTTGTTATCCTGTGATCTATTGATGTGGGAATGCCTTTCTGTATGCTGTGAATAGCAATCTTTAAGTAAAGGAGCTGTTTTGGCCCATGACAGGTACCATAGAAAAAGTAAGAGAAGGAATAAGAATAGGTAGGAGGAGCAGGGCGGAGTCAGAGACAGAAGGAGCCAGAAGCCCAAAGGAACAACATGTAAGGAGAGACAGACAGAGCCAGAAGCCCAAAGGAACAACATATAAGGAATACAGGTGAGGCACAGGCCACATGGCAGATAGGTTAATGGAAATGGGTTGAGCTAAGAGGAAAGAGCTAGCTAGCAATGTGCCTGAGCCATAAGCCAAAGAACATGAAGCTAATATAAACATCTGAGTCATTTCTGGGGGCCTGAGCAGCGATGGGTGGCTAAGGGGTCTGGGGCTACAGGTCTGTGGGTCTGGACCTCTGGCCGCCCGGGGCCGAGAAACCACATTGTAACAATCTATATTTATTTTAGCTCCCAAAATATATTCAATTGTACTTACCTATCATTTGCATAATTTTAGGTGTTTTGACATTCAAGTATTTTATAACTAACTTTTGTGTATTTTGTCAAGTAGAGATTTATCAAATCTTCCTGGCCAGTTTAGTTTCTCATTTCCTCTAAAATTATTACTTGTAAAATTGTTCTTTTAGTTTTCTGAATCTAGTAACCAGAGTTGTTCTTAAATGTTTAAGACTTGAAAACAATTATTTTCCTACCATTTTTTTTACTCTTGATGCCTGGGTTTATTATCATCTTTATATCACTTATTGTCCTTAAACAATTAGGTGAGAATAATTTGAAAACTACCACACACTTGTCTTTATCCAGAATTTTCATCGGCCTTTTGGTGAATGGGAACCAATCTGTTATAGTGTCAAAATAAGTTTATAGTATGGTGTTTTCTCAATGATTCAAGTGAAATATGATTGGATTACACAGAGCAGCATACTTATGGTACACTCTGACCTTAATTGTCTATGCCTAAGCATTGAAATTGAAAATTACAAAATTTCCTATATTATCAAATATTCTCAGTACTTAAGCAGCTTTATTACTTTTCTTAAACCTCTTAATTTTTCCTTTCCCTTCAAATTTTGTTAATTTCTGAGCATCTTAATATTTCATTATGGTGTTCTTCAATATATTTTTAAACAAAAAGTTGATCCAGTACTTTAATTTTGTTCAAGAAATTTGACAAATAATTTAACATCCACTACCAATATGGAATTCCTTCCTTCATATTTTTGTTAAATTCAGCTATGTATGCATTTAAAATATGGTCTTCTTTTTCATCATTTCTATGTATTGTTTAGTGAGACAAATTTCATGTTTTTGACTGTAATCTAAGAAAGGATAATCTGCTACTCATTGTGTAAATATCTCAATTGCACTTGCAGATTTTTTTTCAAAAAGATTTTTCAATTAGTCAGGCTACACTATCAGAGCATCAGGCTCATGTTTGCTCCTTCAGCCCATGCCAGTATATACCTGTAATATGTCTACTTTTACTTGAGTCCTTACTCTTCAGCAGATGTTTTTGTGGTGATATGTAGCTAGCCAGGGACTTTACATGTGTGTCAGATTATCTTCCAATGAGGTACACACTCAGTCCTAACAAAATTTGTTTATGTTGTCCACGCCAGCTTTTCTTCCTTACCACAGCTTTGTGAAACTATTTATTATGCCTAATTGTATGTTTTTGAGTACACAGTTTTGTCTTAATCATTGTCATTATTTTTCTTTGCAGGTAGTATAATGCTACAATTTAAGCATTTAAGTCCTAGAATTAATTAATTTCCACAGTTTGGAAATTTTAAATTATTAGGTTTAACTACTGTTAAGAGATAACTTCATGATCTTTGGATAATTTGTCATATTTTAAGAACAATATACCAAATGTAGGTTTATAAATATCCCTTTAATTTATTACTCACAGTTCAGCACTTTTTCTTTTTATTGAAAATAGATGTTTTCTTATCCACTAAATTATATTATAGACTTTAATTTTATTTATTACTTTATTTAATTTTTCATGTTTCTTTAAATTTCTAAACATATTTCTCGAATGTCAGAAATATTCTTGTGTCACCTCTATTTGCCCCATCCCAACTATGGTTTCAATTTACTCAGGAGATCTCTATTTCCCCTTCCTAGGGGATCCATAGATGTCTCTCTGAAATTCCTACTTGTTACCTAAATGACTCAGGATTAATGGACTGAAGAATGATTATTTTTCATTTTATGTCAAAAATCTAGTTATGAGTGAGTACATACCATGTTTGTCTTCCTGGGTTTACCCCACACATGATGATATTTTCTAGTTGCAACATTTTTTTTACTGCTATATAGCACTCCATTGTGTAAATGTAACACATTTTTTTAAAAAAAAAAACATTCTTCAGTTGAGGAGCATTTAGGTTGTTTCCAGGTTCTGGCTATTATGAATAGTACTGCTATGAACATAGTTGACCAAATGCCCTTGGGGATATGAATGTACATCCTTTGGGTATATGCTTAAGAGCAGTATTGCTGGGTCATTGGTTAGATTGATTCTCAGTTTTCTGAGAAACCGCCATACTATTTTCAAAGTATCTGTACACGTTTACATTCCCACCAGCAATGGAGGAGTGTTCCCCTTGCTCCACATTCCCTCCAGCATAGGCTGTCATCTGTGATTTTTATCTTAGCCATTCTGATGGTGTAAGATGACATCTCAAAGTTGTTTTTATTTGCATTTCCCTGATGGCTAAGGATCTTGAGCAATTCTTTAAGTGTCTTTCCACCATTTGAGATACTTCTATTCAGAAGTTTCTATTTAGCTAGCTCTGTGAATTTTTAATTTGATTATTTGGTTTTTTGATCTCTAGTTTCTTGAGTTCTTTATATGCTTTAGAGATCAGCCCTCTGTTAGATATAGGGTTGGTGAAGTTCTTTTCCCATTCTGTAGGCTATCGTTTTGTCTTATTGACTATGTTCTTTGCCTTATATATGAATTGTTCTTTCAAGGTCAGTGAAGAATTGTGTTAGTATTTTGATGGGGATTGCATTGTGGGATGGTTGAGCTGGGGGAGTAACAGAGAGGGATAGCAACAAAATAGATAACCTGATTAAAAGAACCATTGTAGGGTTAGAGAGAAACCTGCTCTTAGGGAAATAACCAAGAACACACAAAGTTAAGACTTAAAGCAATAGTGGAGATTGTATTTAAACTGACATTCCCCAATAAGCAAATTGATGACTACCATAATTGTCATTATAGAACTTTCATCCACCAACTGATGGAGGAAGATGCAGAGATCCACAGCTAAGTACTGGTATGAGCTCCCAGTCCAGTTGAAGAAGGGGAGGAGATATTATATGAGCAAAGGAATCAAAATTATGATGAGGAAACCCACAGAGACAGCTGATTGATTCAAGATATTGAGAGCTCATTGACTCTATGACAGGTGGGAACTTATATGGGATTAAGCTAGGCCCTCTGAATGTGGATGACAGTTGAATGGCATGTACAGTTGTGGGGGCTCTGACTATGGGACCAGAATTTATTGCTGTTGAATGAACTGGCTTCTTGGAGCCCATTCCCTATATAGAAACACGTTGTTCAGACCAAATACTTGAGGGATGGGCTTGGTGCTAACTCAACTGGATATGCCAGACTGCATTGACTTACCCTGGGAGTCCTTACCATTTCTGAGGAATGGATGGGAGGTGGGGTGGGTGAAGCTGGGAGATGACTGTGGGAAGGGAAAAGAGGAGGAACAGTAGTGGTATGTTAAAAATTTTGTAAATAAAAACATAAAAGCTAAAACTCATAAATATTCCTGTCTTCTCTTGTTAAGATGTGGTGTTACTTTTAAAGAAAATTATGCATTATTTAGCATTATGATGTTTTATAAGATATATTTCAGGTGATATAACTTTGATAAAAACTCATACATTAAATTTATATATTAAGGCCCCATAATTTCTATATATTTTTATCACTCCATTAATTTAAATATCTAGCTAATCAGAAAAAATACTTAATCTAATTATATACAATTTTTAATTTTTCAACACTTACAAGGAATTTTTTGTATTTGCTAGTATGATCACTCCATCCTTAAGAAATAAGGAATATAATATATCTATTTCCCTTTTTTATTTTTATATTTTAAGCTTTCTGTATGTCATTATCTATGCATATTAAAAGTTTAATGCTTTCTTCAAATTTAACATTTGTCATAGACATTAAAATTATAACGTGTTGGAGAGGTACTTTCTGAATAAAATCATTCAAAATTTCAAACACACATTTTCCCCACTGAAAAGTTGACAAAATTCATTTTTCTTCTATCTTTTTCTCCCTATTATCTACTCTTGTTCATTTGCTGTTTGTTTCATAATCTGTGTCTACCGGGTCTTTCCCATATACTTATTCAATAAAAGACTAATTCATGTTAAATTTGCACAATGTCAAATATAAATATATAAATTGATTCATATTCTTTCTCCTTTCTCTATGCAGGCTGGATTAAGCTGTCAGTTCCAAAACTGGTCACAAATGTAGAGTAATGATTACTGAGTGAATGGCTTAATTTCCCTCAGGAACAAGGGACTTGTAACTTTTTATCATGTTTTCAGTGATCTCAACCAATTCTTGAGACCCCCAAATATTCTGAGACTGTAGCAGGCAGGGATGTTATATGTCACATTTTTTGACATTGAAACATAATGTGATCTACAAGGTCACTCTTAAAAACGAGAATAATAGGATCAAATATGAAAAAAATCACAAAACATAGTATTTTAAGTTTTTGATTATAATTTAAAATAATTATGATTCAAATTTAAAATTATGGATATGTTTGGACATATTCATAGCTAACCAAGGGTACATGGAGCCCATGTACCACAGATTGAACATGCCTTCAAACTCAAATGATTTAACATAACACTCTTTATCCGTGCAGGTGCTGTATTAGTTGTTGTGAGAAGTCTGGAAGAAACTACTTAAGGAAAGAAAGGTTCATTTTGGATCACAGTTGAAGGGCACAATGTACAATAAGAAAGCAGAAGAATGTAGCAGTTTCTTACATTGAATCCTAGTCAGGAAACAGAGTGAGGAGTGTTAGTACTCAACTCACATTTTTATTCAGTCCAGGACTCCTACCCATAGAATTGAGCAGCCCATAGTTATGGGGAATCTTCCCACTTAATCTAGATAATCTTTCACATGTATGTATACAAGCATATTTCCTAAGTGACAGTATTGTTCTTTCAAGTTGACAATAATATTAACTATAACTGTTATGTACTTAAGATGAAATTTAACTAATAAATATTAACTATAACTGGTATGTACCTGAAGTGTCTTTATCACCCTAACCATTCCTCAGTATAGATATGAGGGCTGTATTACTAAAGACTGCTATGGAACTTTGAGATCTGTACACATTTTTACTACCACCATCAAGTTACTGGATAAAGATCATTTCTTCATAAACTCCAACTTACTATTTCTTGAATATGTAAAATGATTGTTTAACTTTCTCCTTGCTTGATGACAAACCCCACAAACCTACCCATTTTATTTCTGTGATCAATAAGTATGCAAACAGTGCCTATTATTTACCAGGGCTTGTACTAGCTTTTAGGAATGACTATAAACAAGAAAGGCAGGATATGTTACCTATGCTTCTTAGTATTTTGTCAACCTGACATGAGATAGAGTCATTTGGGAAGAGAGAATTGATGTGGGAATGTCTTTCTGTATGCTGTGAATATCAATCTTTAATAAAGGAGCTGTTTAGGCCCATGACAGGCACCATAGAAAAAGTAAGAGGAGAAATCAGAGCATAGGTAGGAGAAGGGCAGAGAAACCGAGCCAGCCACCCAAGAGGAAACATGTAAAAAACACAGGTGAGCCACGGGCCACATGGCAGGACACATTAATAGAAATTGTTGAGTTAAGATGAAGGAGCTAGCTAGCAATGGGCCTAAGCCATAGACCAAACAGCATGAAGTTAATATAAACATCTGAATCATTTTGGGGGCCTGAGCAGCTGCGGGCGGCTAAGGGGTCTGGGGCGGTAGGTCTGTGGGTCTGAACCTCTGGCCACCCAGGGCCAAGAAACCTTATTGTAACAGAAAATATTAACTGAGAAAATGCCCCCACAAGACTGACTTTTGGGCCAGCCCATGGTTCATCTTCTTGATTAATGATTGGCATAGGAGGGAACAGATTATTAGGGGTGGTGCAGGTGATCCTGAATTGTTTAAGAGAGCATGCTGCATGAGATGGCTTTATAGAGCTCACTACCTATGGTGGGGCACCTTACACAGCCTTGATGGAGGGGGAAGGGCTTGGTACTGTCTCAATTGACTGTACCACCCTTTGCTGATCCCTTACCCTTTTGGAGGAGAGGATGATGGGTGAGTTGGGGGAGGGAAGGTTGAGGAGAGCTGGAGGGATAAGGGGGGATCTGTAGTTGGTATGTAAAATGAATAAGAAAGTTCTTAAATTAGAGAAACAGGGGGTGGGAGGGAGAAAGAGAGAAAGGGAGGGAGGGAGGGAGGGAGGGAGGGGGAGAGAGAGAGAAGAGAGAGAACAAAGTTGAGCAAACCATTGGGGGAAAAGCCAGGAAGCAGTGTTCCTCTATGACCTCTGATTTGTTCCTGCCTTCAGGTTCTTTCACTGTTTGAGTTCCTGCCCTGCCTTCCTTTATTGACAGATAGACTGGAACCAGAAAGTATTAGATAAAATAAGGTCTTTCTTTTCCAGATTGCCTTTGGTCATGGTGTTTTATCACAGCAAAAGAAATGCTAACTAAAGCCTTCCCTCATGGAATTTATAATCTAGTGAGGGAAGAAAACAGCAAGTGAGCAATATATGATTTAATGTTATATAGAGGTAAGTTATATGAGCAAAAATCTAAGACTGAGTAAGAATGTTAGAAGAAAATTGTGGCGATATATTTTATATTTAATAAAATAAGCCTGGAATATCAGAGGACAGAATCTCACTCACAGTCAAGCATTGAGGGTCAGAGAGTAGTGACCTACACCTTTAATCCCAACATAGAGTGAGTATGACATATGCCTTTAATCCCGTTACTCAGGAGACAGATCTTTCTATGCTTCTGTGAGTTCAAGGCCTAACTACCAAACAGTAGTAGCTCACACCTTTAATCCTAACTCCAGGATTATGATGCAGAGTTGAACCTGGAAGTGAAACAAGTGGGCAAAGAAGGTATTTAAGGCAGGCTTGGGCAGACATTTAGGTATTCTGTAAGAGCATCTAGTCAGGTTCAGGACACTTGAAGATAGCTTTTACCCTAAGAAGTTGGCTGGGTGAGACTTGACTGTGGTCTGTTTCCTCTCTCTGATATCCCAGCTTTTCCTCAATATCTGGCTCTGAGTTTTCATTAAGTACCAACTGGAATTCAGGTTTCAGGAAATTTGTTCACATTTAAAGGGAGAATCAAAGTAGCATATTTCTTTATACACTGACCCATTTTGTTAAAAATATAAAAGGGATCAAAATGTAATATTAAAATATCCTGTGGACATAAATTTTTTGAGTAATAGAAAATGTTACACAGTCTTATTAGTTGTTTATAAAACTTATCTCGATAGAGGAATCCAATGTGGGGTTAGAAAGAGACTAAGGTGGGATCAGACTGTGTTCCTGTTCATGGGCTGGCACCTTGGAGCCCATTCCCTATAGAACATCCAGCCCAGCATTGACTTTGGGATGAGTGAATCAGATATGCCTGGAGTGGATGTGCCCTGCTGGGCTGGCCCACCTTGGGACTTCCTGCCCTTTGGGGGGAGGGGATGGATGGATGGGGAGGGGCGAGGTTGAGGGCTGTCTGAGAGGGATTGGGGGAGAGGAGGGGTAGCAGGGGATACGTCGATGGAGATGACTTTTTTAATGAAAATAAAGTAAAACAAGGGAAAAAAAACTTATCATTATGTTAAGTATATGTTGTTTATTTTTTAGGAAGCAGTCAGGAACTGTTGGCTCAGATTGCCTGTTAATCTTGTCCTTCTGATACAAATGTTTCAGATGGTCCATAATTCAAAGTCATTAACTCCAGGTAGGGAATAGGAAATCAGTGCCACTTAGTTCTGTGCGTGATTTTTTTTTTTTAAACAAAGAAAGCATTATATTGGCAAGAATATGAGAATGTCTCCCTTGGGCAATCAGGAACTATATGATAACAGAGGGTTTGATTTCTTTAAACAAATTATTATCTCTTATTTAAATACAAAAAAAGTGAAGAGGGAATAAAGCAAGTCCACATAACTCAGATTCCACAATTGTCAGTACTTTGCCACATATTCTTAGTTTAAATATATTCTTTGAATATTTCAAAGAAATCCTCAAGTATTACATATTTCCACCCTCTCCATATATTTCATTAAATAACTCTGAGTTATTTACCTAGTCTATGATTAAATCTTACCATCTGGACTTTTGTTAAAAGTAATGTGTATATCACACAAGCACAGCAGCCAATATAGCTAAGGATAATTGAACCTTTCTGTTAGGAAAAAGACATTTGAATATTGGCACTTACACATGCAAGTTTTATGATGTTAATTTCTCTAAGACTTGATTGTTATTTTAAAATTGAAATAATATCTTATAAAATTTGGAGAGTCTATTTTAACAAATTTATTTTTGTTTTCGAATGTAGCATAGAGTCACCATTCAATAAAATGACAGGTATTAAAAATATTGGATGTTTTATCTAAAAGAGGATAGATCATGTGTAAATGAGTATTTTAAAAAATGTAAAGACTTTATTGTCTTTCCAACCCTCATGTTAATTAAACTCATTTATCTGAAATGTTTTCTAAATCCTGCCTTATTTTCATAACTATTTATATTCACTATTCTTATCTGTAATACAGAATCAACCCCCTTCTTTCTGAATCACGAAGATTAAATGAGATGGCATGTCTTAGTCTACCCATTACAGTGCTCAATATCATGGAAACTTAATAAATGGAAATTAGACTTGAATTTAAAATATCTGACTTTATATATTTATTTTGTTACCACACTAAAATATTCATGTAGGCTGTCTTCATCCTTTATTGCTCATGACACACACAGTTTAAAAATATTACAGAGGATGTTATCTAGGGATTAGTTTATTTAGACAGTGAATAATTGACTAAAACACTAGATGAATACTTGGGATCTTCATCAGTCCAATAATTATGTTATATAGAACAATTTCCCCTGGAGTTTTAGAATATTGCTATTATGATTTGTAGAGATAGAAACTAACCTTAAAATTTGAGTATATTGGTCATTGTCTTCAACTGAGTTTGTGCAGAGTGCACAATCATCCCACTACAAGAAAGTACTGATGTACAAACAGATGTAACTAGTGAATCTCTGTTGCAATCTTAATAGCCATTTTGTCCTAGCATTAATTTCACTTCCATATTTTACATATTGTGTGAGTATCCACCTTCTGCTTCTTCAGATATTGCTTCTATATATATTATCACTAAATTGGAAGTCTTTCTTTAAAGTTTCAGGTGTAACTCTGCCCTATTTATATATTCTGGGTCAGGGCCAAATGATATGTTAAAATCACTTTATCAATACCATCCACTATTACCCTTTTAAAATGAGCTTTCTTAAAAGATACACCTTCTAACCCCAGATTCACACTTACTCAATGGTGTTTTAATTCTTGATTAAATAAAGATTTAAGTAAAAAGAACATAAGTAGATGTAAGCAGGGTAAGATAAATTATAATTACCAAATAATTTGAGTACTTCAAAATTATACGTTGGATTTAAAATACTTTCTCTGCAAAAACATTCTATTTAAAGGTTTTAACAGTGAATTTGTAAGACATATAGTGGTATGTTTTCACTCCTTATCACAGATGCATTTCCAGTTGTACATCATATTTTAATGCTGATCAAATTAAAGTCAATCAAATTCTTCTAAGTTAACTTTAAAACACTATTCTGCACTCTATACTGCGATATGCTTAGTGCTGGACAGTACCTAAAAGGAGTTTTTTGTGAAAAGATAGTCCTCATTTTTAGCACTCACTGATTTGTGTGTGTGTGTGTGTGTGTGTGTGTGTGTGTGTTACTACCTCAATCATAGCTACATTTGACCAGAGTAAAGTCACTAAAATTGAACTTGGAAGTTATTCACAAAATCAAATCTCCTGAGCAGGTGTTGGCGACCCTAGCACATAATTGCCATGATTATCTTATGTTTATTACTAGATTTTTAAAAGAAAACATAATATTTAATATTCTTACTTTTAAAATTATCTATTCTCTTTGGATTATAATACTTTTAGGAGTGGAGAGAAGGTCATTAGATGTGGAGATGTACTTCATTGGAAGGATACTTATTTAATATGAATATACCTGGGTTTGATCGCTGCACAGTATTGCAAAAATGGGTTATAAGGATAGATATAAAATAACCCATACTAATATTTAAAACTTAGGATGTAATGGAAGGTCATTTTATTAAACATAGCAGATTTTATTGGGATGAAGATACAATGAACTGTACGTTTGAATTGTAATGCAAGGAAAAGTATAGCTTTCTTTCTCAGCTAGTGATGGAATTACATAGCTACATTCTCACCCTCTATGTTGGAATTTTTCTGTTGAGAATGTAGCATATATATGACAGGTCAGAATTATATCATGAAGGATCCACAGATATGAAAAACCATTGATGACTTTTCTCTCCCAGAAGCCTGCACAGCATATTCCACCACTATGAACACTAGCCAGCAAAGAAGAAGCTTCTAGCCCAGTTCCACCTTAATTTCTCTGTTTTCTGTATCCAAGATTTATGGTGCTTCCAGCAATGGGATTCTACCATTTATTTCCAGTAGAAAACCAAGAGCAAGGACAATAGTTTGTATTGCTTTCAGAGCTTCCAGGTTCTCTCTGCAACTCACGGAGAGAGGTACCCTTTATCTGGCACTGGGATTTTTTTTAAAAAAAAAAAATATGTAGTTTCAGGGAAAAGTATCATCAACACATGGAGAAAACTTCTGTTCCAAGTGTTTCACTTGGTTTATACAGGAGCAATTTTCCATGTTATTCATATACTTATTCTTTCTTTACCCTTCTTCTGACTTCCACTTTTCCTCATGCCCTGCACCCTCCTCCCCAATTAAACTAATCCTAGTATTTCCTCCCCACTACTTGCATATTGTAGGCATTTATGAAATATGTTTTCCTTCCTTTCACTCTGCCATCAAAGGCCTTTGCCTATGCACACCTCTCATTTCTGGGTCTTGGTCACCTTAACCAGTATAATATTATCCAATTCCATTTATTTACCTCAAAATTTCAAAATTTATTTTTTTCTTTAATGCTAAATAAAATTTCACTTTGTGCATGTACCACATTTTCATGACTATTCATCAGTTGATGGACATCAAATCTGACTCCATTAACTAGCCATTGTGAATAGAGAGCAATAAATATAGGCATGCAGGTATCTCTGTTTTATAGTGTAACATCCTTTGGGTAAATGGCCACTAACGGTACGGTACATCTGAGTCACAATGTAGATCTATTTTAAGGCTTCTTCTTGAGAAACCTTCACACTGATTTTTATAGTCCTTTACACCCCCAACCAGTGATTACCGGTTTGCCTTTCCAAACACAATTACTGATTTTTGTTATCCTTTGTTTTCTTGACAGCAGCCATTCTGAATGGGGTGAGACAGAATCTCAGTGACATTTTCATTTGCATTTCCCTGGTGGCTAGTGAAGTTGAACATTTATAGATACTTATTAGCTATTTACTTTTCATCTTTTGAGAATGTCTTGGGTTTGTATTTTCAGTGTTTCAAACTTTTAGTTCTCTGTGAATTCTAGACATTAATCCTCTGTCAAATGGACAGCTATCACTAATTCTTTCCCATTCTGTAGGCTGTCCTTCACTTTCTGACAATCTTCTTTGATGAACAGATGCTTTTAATGTCATGAGGTCTCATTTGTCAGTTGTTTACCTTACTTACTCATAGCTAGAATACAGTTTAGAAACTGTTTATCCATATTTATATTTTGTAATGTACTGCTTAGATTTTCCTCTATTAGTTTCAGTGTTTTGAGTTTTCCATTGAAGACTTTGATCCAAATAGGATGGACTTTTATGATTAACAAGTGAAAAAAATCTAGTTTTATTTTTCTGCTGGAAGATATCCAGTTTTTTCAGCACCATTTGATGAAGATGTGGCCTTTTCTTCAAAGTTATGCAGATCTTATTATTAAGTAATGGCTACAGGGGCAAAAAATGATGTAGAGTTTCCATCAATATCAAAGGTATATTAGAGAACAAATTTAACATGTTAGATATTTAAAATAGCCTTTTTACAACAGTTTCTTAATCTTAAATAGCAGTCAATGCTACTACCACTGAGATTTGAGTCAATATTGTTTAAAAATGATAGTATTGATTAACAACTCAAACCAACTCATTGTCTTCTCTCTCCTACTCATTGTGCTACCAAAAATATTGTTTGGTAAAATGGAACCATAGTAAAGTGATAGCAAATGTTTTTTTGTCTAGATAGTACAATGCAGATGAGTAGTCTGAAGCTGAATAGGAATTTTTATTAAAAGAAACATAATTAAAACAATGTTATAGAACAGGTTTCTAAAATGGTGATAAAACATTTTTCACATGATCTGGGTAATGTAGTTGACAGTACCATGTCATAAAAAGTTTCAAAATGTATTCTTGAAATTTTTATTGCCAAATAATTTTGCTACATGTCATTTAGAAAATTTATTCTAATGGAAAAGCATGATGCTCAAGTTTGGAAGAAAGTTTATCATTAATTCTCATTAGAAAACTAAAAATATTTTCTTGTTGAAGCCTGTCTGCTCCAAGCCTCTCCTGTCTGCCCACATGAGTTTCGTTGTAGACGGGTGTTTCTGATTATGTCCGGCTACCATCAGGATGCAAAGTGACCACACTGGGATTATTAAGGTTGCAGTTCAAATTTGACTAGCTCCCGTTATTGGTGAGATCCACTTTGGTGTTAATATGTCCCTTTTACTTTCCTATATTCTGTTATTTAACTTTCTATGATCTCTCTATTTCTTGATTTGCCTTGACTCCTAATCATTTCATTGTTTGATGTATCAAACTGACCTTATCTGTGTTTATTTCCTTGAGTCTCCTGTTCCATTCTGTTTCTATTGACCTGTAGGTCCTAATTCTGTCTGTCCTCTCAGGAATTTGTTTTCTACCTGATGCTTAGTCTCTTTAACCATGTTCTTACTTCTTGTAACCCACTCTGAACATTTCTTGATTCACAGTCTTGAATATTCCCACACGTTATTTTCCCCAACTCCCTGCAAATTTGACTTTGCTTTCTGATTCTGACTGTTGAGACCTTTTTACCATTCACTTACTTGTTCAGATGATTTCAGAATAATAATTCTATCTTGATTTAGCTCCAGTCCTTGAAGCCCCAACTCATTTTGCCAAATTGGCTCTTAAACCTACGTCTACTACCTGTTATCTGAAATGACATGGTTGTTAAAGCTATTTTCAAATGATCATCAGCTATTCCTGATTGAAAGATATAATTTAGTACATTATTAATTCATTGTATTTAGGTAATTCATTTTCTACTTTCTTGTACTTGCCGCTACTTGTAAATAGTGATGCAAAAGAGTACAGAAGGTAATAGTTTGTACTTCAAAAATTAACTATTTCAACACATCATATTTTTGGCCCATTCAAAAGTTTGGATAATTCAGGACTTTTATTTTATCTGGTTAAGAGGCTTCTAATCACATCATTTGGGAAGTGGAGGCAGGAGGTTTGAGAGTTCCAGGACAGTGTGGGATAATTAGAACCTATCTCAAAAGGAGGACTAGATATGTAGATAACTGATTAGGGCTTTTCTAAAATGTGGACAGGCCTGGGTTTGATTCTCCCAGCACTGGATAAAAACTTATTTAAACTTTGCCTTTCTGTCTCCAACTTTGTCTTAACTCTACACACAGTTTAGCACAACTAGCTTTTTGCTCTTCTTTTATTTTCATATTTATTTTATTTTATAAGTATGGATGTTTTGCATGCTTGTTTATCTGTGTATTATGTGTGTGCCTGGTGCCCACAAAGAAGGGCATCAGATCCCCTGAAACCAGAGTAACAGACATTTATGAGCCATTGTGTGGGTAATGGAACTCGAACTTCTATCTTATGAGAAAACAACCAATGCTTTTAACTGCTGAGCCTTCACTTGCTGTTTTCCTTGGTATCTATATGAATGACAAATTGTCAGTTTGAATGCTTCTTTAGATACATTTTCTTTTTTGGCCAAAAGTATCTGAACTATAATTCTTTTGTTTTGGAATGAGAACTACTGGTCCCCTCAAGTACTTGAGAACTAGTTCCTTTATGGATAGATGGTCTGTCAGAACAAATTCTAAATATTTGGTTTATATCTTTGTAGGCAGAGTTTTACTTAGAAGGCACCAGTCCACGATTAATATTTATTAAAATATAAACCAACACTCACAATACAGGTAACAGCTTATAGTGGAGCCTGAACAGGGACTGGAGTCTGGAAGATGGATGATGGATTCCAACCGGTCTCTCCAGCAGCCAGGAACCAGGCAAAACAGGCTTTCAGGGGTCCCAGCAGCCCCTTATCAATGGGGTTGGCCACGTCCCCCTCAGGGCTCCGGGATACTGGGTAAGCATCCTCGGATCTTATCAGCTGACACCTGAATCCCACCATATATCTTGGTGTAGATTAAGGATGATGATTAAGTCTTCTAGATGGCCTACACTTTGGAGTGTTTAATAAGTAGCCAATTACTTCCCAGACGATTCCTCTGTACCAATAACATTCTTATGACTAAATAATTCACTATGTATAAAACCTCAAGTCATTTAAGGTGAGAATTCTTCCATTAGAATCTACCCATTCCAGGAAGTTTACAGAAAATTCTTAACATCTCTCCTTCTATAAGAGACATTATTCAGTTCCCATGGTGTGTGTGTCTGGAGAAAGTATATTTGTCACATTATCAAAACTATTCACAGTTCCATCTTCTTGAAAACCGCTATAGAATTTAAATAAACATTATTAAACCTTACCAACTAATAAGTTTCCTTTTCAATAACAATATTATTCAAAGTGCTTTCTTAAGGAAATCAAGATAAATATACATGTCTACTACATATATGGTAAAATGCTACAACTACATTCGTGTATGGTTGATAATAATTTCATTTTATGGTATAGGAGACATTGGGAAATCTAGAGTTGGGTGTGATTTGAATTCCGTTTGATAAAAATTATCAAAGCTTTTTGCAAATTCTTGATTAAAGGGATTGTAGTTCCATGAACCACAGCTTTTAGTGGCTTTTAACTGAATCAAAGATTTCTTTCTATTTTCAAAGTTTTTATTATCAACCTATCCAATTTCACACTAGTTCTCAGTATGTACTCTGAGTTGGTCAAGCTAATTTGATGTGTGTGTGTGTGTGTGTGTGTGTGTGTGTGTGTGTGTGTGTGTGTGTGTGTTTGTACTCTTGCCTATTCTCTTTTCTCTTTAAGGCAGTCACTTGTATCTTCCCTTAACCAACATTCAAATTAAATATTAACATACAATTGTTTCCCAACTTTCTCATCTTACTGATGCCTCATTCATAAAACAATTTAAATCCTGTCTTTAATGACAAAACATATATCATGTATCTTATTTTATTGTTGTCAGTTTATTGCATCCCAATCTATCTTCCAAATGGTGTTTCAAATTCTTTAACAGTAACTAACCAGTAAATTCTGTATCTCTCATGACACCAAGCAAATTTGGGGAATGCATCGAGTGTTGCTGATATAATAAGCGGCTTGACATTGTTTATTCCTGTAAAAGTGATCAGCCAAATAAGTTTTCTGGCAAAATGGATTGAAATGAAGGGATTCCCTTTCTTGCCTTCATCACTACTGCCAACCAGTCACAAATGAGTACACTCATTGGAAAAATTCCAAAGGGTTCTTGGGAACCTTCTTGATTTTAATAATATTGTTTATATAACTACCCAATTGACCCTTTATGTTATCATTTAGTTTTGTTAATGCGGAACAATTTTGCTCAAAGCATATATCAACTTTGAAGACCAGGCATCCCTTTACTCAAATGATTTTCACGAAACTACTATAGGCACAGGGATGCTGGATGTTCACAGCTATCCAGGGAGAGAAGTAATGAGAGGCCTCGCCATACATCCAGCAGATAAATGCAGGCAAGAGGCAGCCTCACTACAGGAAGCCATCTCTCCTGCCCCCTCCCCACTCTTGGGTTCTGGGCTGAGGCCAGGGACTGTCCGGAGCTGATCTCAGGCTCCCATTGGTCGCTGTCTTTTGTGACGTCACGATCATGATGAGAATTGATGATCGGACACGCTGATTTCATTGTCTGAGGCGGCAGTGGAGACCCAGGAAAAATCTCTCGGAATCTGGCTGCTGTGGCCCTGGTCTCATCTTGGATCCTCTGATCTTTTCCGTGAAGGCACCACGCCCGAGGTAAGTGCCTAACCTAGGTGGTTGTGAAGGGCAAAGGAGGACTTTCAAGACACTGGGATAATGTGCCCAGTAGGGGGCCCGTAGGGTCTGTGGCCTAAAGATACAGCCAATAAATTGGTGCGGCTTCTTGGAAGTCAACTGCTTCTACCCTCCCAGCAAAGCCTGGCAAGAGCGTGAAATTAGAAAGGAGCTGAGGATGGGGATATTGGGAGTGTTGCCACACAGTGCAGGACCTTGCTCAGGAAGAAGGCGATGGCTGGAACCTACTATTGGCCTGATAGTTAGAGAAACTAGTGCCTCTGCTTCTGAAGAAAGGACGAAATTGAATTCTACCACTTCTAGATTTCACTGGACAGTAGATTTCTCATAGCCCCACTCAAACGCACAGAGGACGCTGCGCCTGCGCATAAGGACTCTGATTAGAGGGAGGGGGCGGTTCACTGCAGGGAGACTGGGCTTGGAGATTGCGCAGGCGCCTTTTCCCTTTAGCTGAAGGGGGTGGGGCTGAGCTCTGTCTGAATGGAGCAAGGGAAAGGTTAAGGATTTGGCCTTGAGATGTTTCAAGTGCCATTTGAGGTGCAAGGATCTGCCACTGGTTTTTGAAAGCAAATTCTTAATTTCCAAATTCTTAGGTTCTACATAAAGGGAAGAACTTGAAGAATTTGCAGACTAAAATTCTCAGATAAACTATTTGAGATGGGGGGATATACTGATTTTTCAAATAAATCCAACTCTCAACCTTAAAAGAGTTTTGATTTGATATGCCATTTGGTAATTTTCAGCATCACTTTGGATATTCAAAGAAATATTTTACTCAAATGTCTGTCTTTTCTTCATCTCAGCCCCATCTCATGAATCTTTAGCCTTTATCTCAGATTCGATCCTTTCCTTCATTCTTCTTGTGTGTTTCTACTAGAACTATCAAGTCAAATACTATTTTAAGAGATGCTGTCTAGCATTCCTTCATTGGGAAGGGTTGTGTCCTTCAGCTGTTTTGAGGAACAATCTGCCTATCTGTCCTTGATGAAAGAATATATAGTAGGATTGTTAATTCCCCACCATGATGTCCTCATTTATTCCCATTTTACAGAAAAATCTGGATTTTTCTTCAATTTTTAAAGAGAAGAGTTTTTCAATACTGGCAAATTTTCCTTTGACTATCTTCTCACAGCCATTCTTTGCCTACTCGTCAGTCTCATCTCGTATTACTACACTAGTAACTCAAGGCACTTCCTAGACAGTATACACTGTCTTTATTCCAAATATTAATTCACCCAACAAGACTACTTGTCTGCCTACATCCCACTTCAATATTATTTTCTCTAACAAGAATATTCTTGACTTTCTATTATCTATTATTCCAATCCAGACTCCACCTAGATTGCAAAAATCTTTGAATGGCAGCACCTATTTTGCTTAACTCTTCAGTCTGTGTCTCCCTGTTGTTTCTTGAACAATTTTGCTTGAGCAATTACTTCTTTGTTCCTCAGACCACTATCACTACCTTTACCTCGCTTACCTTCTATTCTACATAATTTCAATATTGTCGGTTGTGGAAGCTCTATTCCAAAAATACATTCTATAAATTCTATAAGTGCCTTTCAAGTGTAATTCAATGCCTATGTAGATTGCCTTTTCTAAAATTCTTATGTCTGTTCTTCTGTCACTGTCCTCTCTCCTGTTGTCTACTGTCTTACTCTGTAGTCTCTCTCTCTCTCTCTCTCTCTCTCTCTCTCTCTCTCTCTCTCTCTCTCTCTCTCTCTCTCTCTCTCTCTCTCTCTCTCTCCCCCTCCCTCCATCCTTCCCATTCACTGTATGTGTGTGGGAATGTTATTATGTACAATTTAACTGGACTTTACATCTTTAGGATTTGGGAACAGGCAAGCCAGTATTTTTACCTTCTTCCCACACACCTAGCTGACTAATGAAAACAGCTATAGACATTTAACTTCTTTATTTTTCCTTAGAAAACAATTTCCTGGGGAGCTAAGTTATATTGTTTTGGAGAGAACTATATACATCAAATTTTAGTCATCATTAGTCAGGCAAGGACTCCTCTTGTGACTAAACAAAGCTGACTGTGAGTCAGAGTAAAGGCACAATGAAGATACCTGTTACATGAGTGTTTTTCAAATATGCCATGTCCTCATAAACAAGACCAATGGACCAGAAGTAGCTTAGTTTGCAACTCTTTCGATTGGAAAGACACTACTTAGAGATATTCCATCACTTTATACTTCTTTATGATCACATTGTACATTGTATCATGCATCCTCTCCTTTCAATTAAAACTTCATTGTTCCACAGAGCAGAACTTTTGCTTGAATTGCAATGTAGTCATAATTTAGTATAGAGGTTTTATTTGTCTTTTGTTTTTCAGTTCCTACTTCTTTTTGAGTCACTATCGTAATACTTTTTGAATGTTTGTGGTTTGAGAATATAGCTCAAACCAATTCAGAAGAGTATTATACTTTATACTTTTAAAAATCATTGTGATAGATAATTCTAAGTGAACTATGAATGCTGTTTATTATTAGAGCATTTTCTTTCATCTTGATCTTTTCTCCTATTATATAAATTATGTGAAATCTTTCAAAGTAATTTTAGTTTATAGACAAAGACAACAACTATAGTAATTAATATAATTCCCTTATACTTTTATTTGCATGCCAATAGACAGAATAATTCAGTTAAGTAACTTTGAATAAAATGCAGGGTTGATAATTCTCTTTATTTTAAGATAGCTTAAATGATGAAGGATGAAAATGTGTCATTAATGCTTTAAGGTTCATCATATGATTCTTATTGCAGAGAAAAACAGAATATTTTTATTTGAGTTGTAGAATTTAAGCTAGGAGGAACTTCCTAGTAAAGCTTGTTCTCTCATTTTACAAGTCAGGCATCTGAGCCCCAGAGAGGTAAAAGTTTTGCTAACACTAGTAACTTACATTGTACATTTTATATACATTATCATAATTTAAAAAGTTTATTGTATTTAAACCATATCACTTGCTTTTCAAACAGTTTCTAACATTATTTTCCATTTCAGAATTGAGAAACTTGGGGCTCAGCATAGTTGACATGTCTAGAAACACACATCTAGGACTTAAATGTCACAATCAGTACTCATATGTATATCTGTTTAAATCATGACCATTAATCTATCCTTGAGAAAGGTAATATAATGAATTCTTATAATGAATTAATATAATGAGGATTTAACTAGGATCCAAGTCTTCTCTAGTATCTTTGCCATATGTGGGGTGTGTGTGTGTGTGTGTGTGTGTGTGTGTGTGTGTGTGTGTGTGCTACACTTTCCATGAATCATACTATGTGTTCTAAGTCAGTTATGCATAAGCTTGATCAGTGATGTATGCTTATAGTTGTATAAGTATTTTTTAGAAATACATAGTCTTGGGCTTGAGAGATGGCTCAGTGGTTAAGAGCATTTATGTTCATGTAGAGTACCAAGATTTGATTTCCAGAAACTTCATGTTGGCTAACCATAACTCTAGTTTGAAGTAATCCAGTGACTTCTTTTGACCTCCATTGATACCAGGCAATCATAAAGTACATATACATAGATGCAGGCAAAACATCATACACATGAGATTAAACATCAATAAATCTTTAAGAAATAACACTAAAAGTTGATATGAGATTTTGCATAGTTATTTTTAAAAGCACTGAATTCATTTACTTTAAAAATTGTATTGTAGTTTGAATATTTTTAAACAATGGAATCCACTACATGATTAAAATTTGAATTGCTGATATTGATTTTGTAATGGAATCAGTTAAAATTGAAATTAATGGTGGTGTGTAATTCCATTGAGTACACTATATTTGGACACACTGGTTTTAGAAGTAAAAGGTGATGAATCTAGAGTGATACAAATACATATACATGTGAAATAGCAATTAATGGAAAAAGAGGCCATGAATTTGAGGGAGAACAAAGATAAGTATATGGGAGGGTTTGGAGGGAGGAAAGGGAAAGGAGAAATATTGTAATTAAACCATAATCTCTAAAACAAACAAAAAAGATTTATTTATACCGTAAGAAAAAGAACACTGCTGTAACAGCTACGGCTGTAATTTGCCTTATTAGAGTATGAGACACTAGCTTAGTAAAACTAGATCCTGAGTTTGGTCCCCAGCAACACACACACACACACACAAAGCTGGAAAGTGTAGCGTATTTAGGAACTGTTATAGGCACCCTGGAACCTTTTTAGTCATCAGTAACACTAAGGCAATAAGGTAAAACTCATTTGTGTAAATAGTCACCCTTGTGCCAGCTAGTGGAAAAGGTGCTTGAGTTAAATCATAATTCTAAGTACACTGTAACTAGATACATGATGTTGGAGTATGTCAGTCAGTCAAATACCACATTTACATCTGCCTCATGCAAAGGTGTACAAGAGTGGTTGTTCGATTTCTTGCTCCCTTATTGTTGCACAACTGATTCCTAACCAGTAGACTCTTTCCTCCCTTTATTCGTCAGAGTGACAAAAGAGTTTCAGAAAACTCTCTCCTTAGTTTCTATTCTCCTGGAACTGGAGAAATTTTCTTTTGATATGTTTTAAGAAATCTTTTATACATGCAACATACGTATTTCAGAGTATATTTTTCCCATGTGGACAAGTATCTTGGGGGTGGTGTTTGTGCAAAGTCATGCAATTAGTAAGTAGCAGAACTTGGACATAAAGTAGGGTTTTATTTTAAACTACACACTTCAATTTTGAAACCTACTTTAGTTTTCAAATGTTTATACAAGTGCATGTTCATTAACCTCTCTAAGTCTGTAAAGTCTATGACATTTCCATGTTTTTCTCAGTGATTACATTTTTTCTTACATATACAAAAAGCTACAATGTAGGGGAAAGAGGTCATCATAAGACCCTTCAATGGCTTTAAATGGCACAAGGTAATAGAATCATATTCTTTACTGTGTCAAAACAACCAGTGGTGAACACACTTCTTCACTCAGTTTTATGAAGCAGTGCCTTATAAGATTTTATTCTTTCAACTGCACTAATTTATTGCTTTAATACTTTTCTATTTGGTAAGCTGCATCTACCTATTGTGTATTTTATGATGGAGTAGCTTCAACATTTGAGAAAGTAATTATCTGAGTTTTATCTTCAAAGTAGCTTTGCCCTCTCATAGACTAACAACTTTCTGTGTCAAAGTCTTCATGAAATGGCTTGATTGGTAGAGACTTAGAAGACTATAAAATGTGGAAGAAGAAGAAATATGTTCTACATTAGTGGGAAGTATTGCAATAGATATATGACTCATCTCTCCTATTCCAAGATGACAGTATAACCACTTGAGTTATGTTTTAATATGTTATTTATTTTATTTAGAAACCCCACCCTTACATTTATTACTGACATATGGTATCACAATCATGAATGTATTGAAAAAGTGTGTCTACATCATTTATAGTTAGGAAAAAGAAAATGCTTCAAACTTGCCTTCAGTATCATTAAATCATTTATCCATAAATTTACTTTTCTGGTTGGGTTTACTGTATTTGTGTTTACTAAATATTTGATACTCAAAGAATGATCCATGGAATGAAAACATGGGCATCACATGGAAAAAGCTTAGAAACCAGAAATCTCTGACCCCTCTTCTTCTATATTTTAGAAAGTTCCCCCAAGTGTTCTGTATTTATGTTAACATCTAGAAATCAAAGTCAGAATTCCTTTGCTACCTAGACTTTTGAGATCTGGAGATTTCAGATAGACTTTTTTTCGTCCACTTCTACAAATTCAGAGAAATATGTAATCAAACTATTTTTCATTGTACATTACCTGACTAATGTATATCAGCTTCCTTTCAAGTTGATATTATTTCATTAGAAAAATAGCTATAATTATATAATAAATTAAATTGTTGAGTCTGGATGAATCCATTAACTTTGATGGTAGCAGTGGCCTCACTATTGAAATGATACTTATTCTTCTTACTTGACTCATAAATAGAATCAACAGAGTCTCACAAGAAGCATACAGATAGATGTATTGGCGACTCTCCCAGCATTATTCAATGGAGAAACGAAACAGTTTTCTGTTTGTTGCTTAGGTGTAGTATCATAAATTTAGTAGTTTAAGATAATGTAAATTTGGCATTGTGGAAAATACTGCAACCCCAGCATTTGCAAGGCAGAAGCAAAACAGTCACAAGTTTGAGGTAAATAGTGGCTTCATAGAAAGATCTTGCCTTGAAAAAAAAACCTATAATAATAATAATAATAATAGTAATAATAATAGTAACATAAATGCATTGTGTTATGAAAGGGATAATTATCAGAACATTATTCTCACTGGATTAAGATAATTTTGTCAGTAGAATTTCCATTTTTTGGCAGCTCTAGGGAAGAACCCATTTCTTTGCATCTCCCAACTGCTAGAAGTTATCCACATTTCTTGTCTTAGAGCCTTCTTCTATTGTCAGAGCTAGCAATGTTTGATTAGTTCTCCTACATTTCACCATTCTTATCACCATTATGGCTTCATCTTTATTTTTAAGGGCCATTGTGATTAATACATCTATCCCACTCAGTTAATGTGGAATTATTTTATTTATGTGTCATTGACTACTGATCTTAATTCTACCTGAAATCTTAATTTATTTTTACCATGTAACCTAACATTTACAGGGTCCAGGAATTAAGGCACCAACATCTGTATTTGTTGTGGATGGCTTTATTTGGTCTACTATAAAATTAATAACTTTTTGATTCATAAGTGATTAATAATCTTGTTATCTTAATGTTGAGGTAATTAAGTATTGGTGTGGATTGAATTGTGCTGACCGCACATATGTCAAAATTCTACCTTCGAGAACCTCAGAATGAAGTTTACTTGTAAATGAAGTCACTGTAGATGCTATAAGTTACATAAAGATAAGTTCATACTGGAATAGAAGTGGCATATAAAGCATTATGATTGGTATTCTCATTAAAAGGAGACATACTGATTGAAGGTCATGTGGATATATGTATATATATGCAACAAACCTTGAAAAGACCTGAAATAGTTCCTTCCTTTCTGTTTTTCAAAAAAAAAAAAAAAACACTAACCTAATATTATTTGAAGGCCATAGTTCAGTGCAGTCCTAGTATGTGTAAGGACCTGAGTTCCCTCCCTAAAAGGAAGCATCATCCTAACACCCGTATTGCAGACTACCAATCATCTGATTGTGACTGTGACAGGATTAATTTCTCTTGTTACCCAGGGATTGTTTTTCTCACTTTGTTAGATCAACTTTAACAAAATTACTTGATTGTCTGTGGGATATCTAAAAATACTTAATAATGTGTTGTATAATCCCTAAGTTTTTACAAAGTAATCCAGACATTAAAGAGCTTATGATGTGAATTAGATATTTTTGGTAAAATAAGATTTGAAATATGTTATTTTATATCTCTGGTCTTCAGTTTACAAATGATGCCACAATTGTTATATTTACTATAACATAAGGTTACTTATAACTTTTAAATTATTGATTCTGTTACTAAAACTGCATTCATAGAAAGTACCAAGAGCATGCCAACTCCTGAAACTTTGTAAAGCCTTTCTTCCAGAAGCTACCTAACTTGGACCTGTCCCAGCACTTTACTGCTCACTTTCTAACCTGATTTCCATGGAAGTGTAAACATTGTACTGAGAAGCATTATTCTTTGGACTCTCTTGATCTTTTTGAAATTTGTTTAAGATTCATTTTCAACAAGCTTAAGATAGGAGCTCAACACTTAGGAAACTGAAGCAAAAAGAATATGAGTTCAATAAAGATTACTTGAGCTACCTAGCAAGATGTGTTCTCAGGAAACAACAACAACACACACACACACACACACACACACACACACACACACAACATTTTAACAAAAAATATACACGTTCACAAACTTAGTAGAGTATATACTTTGATCTTTTTGAAAATGGCTTCCAGGTTACCTACATTACATATGAATGATAAAGTAATCATTGCTGAATATGATCAACATCAAATCATGGATAATATATTTTATAGATTGAGATTTGGTCTGGTTGCCACAAAGGAATAAAATTATAATGAAAGAGTTGAAAACATGTCAGCTGTATAACAATCATTATCTATATGATAAGATTAACTGAGAGAAAATGCCAAGAAAAGAATTAGGTGTTAATGTTAAAGCTATTTTTTGATTACATACATGATTATAATGTAGTGATAATATGCATACTCAATTTTAATTGTATATGCTTGGCATAGGACAATATCTGTAAAACTGAGGTCTCCAGATACTGAAGTGAGTTCAATGACTTACTTTCAAATGTTTGAAAACATGATTTTTTAAAAATTTGTTTTATTTCACTAAAAATTAAAGAAAATGGCACATGTATGTGTATATACATAGCACACACAAAGATATACATTTCTTTAGGGATGTAGCTCGGTAGAGTGCTTGCTAGCATTAATAAGGTCCTAGATTTCATATCCACCATCACATCAAACTAGGATGTGACTGTAATGCCACCACTTAAGAGGTAAAGAGTAGAGGAACAGAAATTCATGGTCATCCTTGGCTACACAGCCTGAGCATTAGAAAAACAAACAAAACAAGCAAGCAAGCAAGCAATTTAAAAAGGTGGCTTCCTTAACCATGACTATTGAATTTGGGACTGTTCTCTTATGAGGCTTTTAAATAATCAAACATTTTCTCAGTTTATTACTAAAAGTGTATATGAGGATAATTATTTGCCTTAACCACCTGGTTAAGTGCTGGAATTAGAAGTATGCATCTAGCCAATGTGATGTTCTAATATATGCACATAGTGGATGGCTAAATGAAGCTAGTTAACATAAATATTAGCTTATATACTTATTGATTTTGTTCTGAGAACATAATCTATTCTATCACTTTTGAAAGTACATAATCCATTATTTAATAGTGCAGTCATGCTATACAATAGGTCTCTTCAAATTTCTCCTTTTATTTAACTGAAATCTTGTATCCTTTTACCAGTATCTACCCACTATCTACCTATCCCCAAATTCTGACAAACATCATTCTTTGATTTTTTATGAATTCAAACTTTTTTGGATTCTGTATATATATATATATATATATATATATATATATATATATATATATATATGCAAAATCATGCAGTAATGGTTTTTCTATTCTTGGCTTTTTTCACTTAACATACTGTCCCCTAGTACTATCCCTGATGTTGCAAATGATGAGATTTTCTTCTGTGTTAATACTTAACAATATATCATTGCATAGATATGCCACACTCTCTTTAGACATCCATTTATAGACATTCAGATTGAGACCACCATATCTTGGCTACTGTGAATAGTTCTGTAATGACAAGGAAGTGCATGTATTAATTTTATTTTTTCTATATATGCTAAGCAATGGTATTGCTGAATCATGCAAGAGTTCTATTTTTAATTATTTTTTGGAGTGTTCTTTTTTTCTTTCTTTCCTTCATTTTATTTTTTTTTTAAAATGTCATTTTTATCCTTGTATCCCCTGATCCCTCTCCCTTCTCTCTTCCCAGTCCCTCCCAGTTAGCCTTCAGCCTCTCCCCTGTACACCTCCACATCCCTTTCCCCAAAAGGGCAAGAAGTCCCAAGGTGGGTCAGCTCAGCTTGGAGCATCCACTACAGGCAAGTCTGATTTCCTCATCCCAAAGTCAAGGTTGGGTTAGGTGTTCCTCTGCAGGGAATGGGCTCCAAGGTGCCAGCCCATGCACAGGATCCCACCCCTCAACCCTCCACATACTACCCATGCCAATTGACAGTCCCCTAACAGTGGAAGGCTTCGCTCCTTTTCCCGATGACTCTCCAGTGGGTGTTCTTGATTCAGTGAGCTCCCCAGAGCTCCAGCTAGCCATCTCTGTGGGAATTTTCCTCATAGTCCCCATCTCATAGCTCATACAGATTCTCTTCCTCTGCTCTCAGCTGGACCAGGAGCCTGGCCTTCCCCTATAATCAAGTGAATAACCACCTTAAGTGCCATCACAGAATCTATTTTTAATTTTTTGATGAACATCCATCTCTATTTTATATGGCTGTACAAATTTAACTTTTTACCAACAGTTTTCTTGAATTCTCTTTTCTTTGAGGAAAATAATTCTGTTTCCAGTATTTAGGAATATTTGTATATTGTGTCTATTTGTATATTGTTTGTGCACTATCTACCTGTTTGCTTATACAGTGTTACTTACCACTAGATGGCGTGCTTTGAGGTGTTCTTCCTAAGACCTAAAGGACAGCTTGTGTACCGAAATGCTTTTCCTCCTAAGATTTTGTAGAATTATATAAAATCAGGAACAGGAGATATAATAAATCAGGAGTAAAATTTTGGATAGTTTAGTTCTTCCTATCAAGACAAAATTACCCTTAACTCTTAATATAAGCTGTGAAGATCTTATTTAGTAAACATTAAAAGAATGTTTAAGGAAAGAAATATGACTCTAACCTTTTAAAACAAATTTTAATCTACCAACAAAATGTTCTTCTCGGAGTAGAGTAAAAAGAGAAATTGGATGGAGTTATATGGATAAACCAGTTTGAGAGAATGATTAATAACATAGTCTCAGTATAATACAAACTAGAAAGGTTTTACTTGCACAGTTTGTTTAGACATAACAATATAGAAAAAGCATAAGTTAGTCATGAAAGATGTATGACTCAAGGTGCTGGATTAGTTTATCAGGCTGTACTATGAATCACAAGATATTAGTTTTCTATTTTCTACATGTGGGTGGGCTGTAGATTTATTGTATGCAATCAAAACTAAAGATACTGGGAAATATTCATATATTAGAACCTTATTTATGTTTTTCCCTTGTGCTGGAACGTCTGTTTGAAATTGATCTTTCTTCTTTTTATAGTAAGTTGCATATTGTTATCCAAATTATGAAATACAGTTTATAGACAGTTTAATTTTATCATTAACATATGAGAAGTGCAAATGTCTTAAAATTGTTGTTATTATTGATGGAGCATTCTGAGATCAAGGGCATTTACTTGCTGATACATTTTTTTTTCTCTTTGGAACAAAAATTTTCTAATTCTTTGGAATTTAAACATTAGAACTGGACATGGTGGCTTATGTTGGTAATCCCAGGATTTAGGAGGTTGAGGCATGAGTATTGTCATAAATTTTAAGCTAGACTGGGATATATAGTGAGTTCTAGGCTCTGGGCTCTGGGCTACAGAGTGAGACTCTGTCATCTCAAAAAAAAAAAAAAGAAAGAAAAAAAAAGAACTCAAACATTAGAAATTAAGCTATAAATGTGGATATCTCTTGTAGTTATGCATGTGTTCTTACATATTTTGTAGATCATATATACATAAAATCATCTTGCATTGTCTTCCTATGTCACAGTGAGTGTAAATGTAGCTTTATGACACTGGTAAACAAGAATAATTATACAGAATTTAAGTCAGGACATATTTGTTTTGTATTACTTGCTAGTTCCACAATCTTCGAACAGATAACTGGACTTCTGGACCTGAACATCCTCAACTGGATAGCGAGGTTATAAAATGGTTCATGGTGACTTTTCCTCACTAGAAGACTTGCTGACCTATACTGTTCTGTGTAAACGGTCAAAATATTTTTAAGCTTAAAAATGTTTCTTTACCTTTTTTGGCGGCAGGATTTCTTTGTTACCCCCTAGCTGTCCTAGAAATAGCTTTGTAGACCAGGCTATCTTTGAACTCACAGAGATCCACTCGCCTCTGCCTCCTAAGTAAGGGAGTTAAAGGCATGCACTACCATACCCCGTGAAAGGGTGTTTATCACCTTCTCTTAACGTTTATGTAGCCAACTAGTTTAACAAATACCATTTCTCACATTTCAAGGAGAAAATAGTTAAGGTACCAGAATGCAGAAGGATAGTTCTAGAAAACTAAACCACTGTTATGACTGCATTATATATGTTCATGAAGATTAGAAAGTAACAGGATGAGACTAGAAATGGAAGCTATTTTTAATGGCTCATAGTGAAATTCTAGAAATGTAAGAGTATATTAATGAAGATTGGATGTGGTGTCATATACTTGTAATCTCAGCATTTGGTATTATCCAATTGCTAAAATCCAGAGTCAGAAAATATCAAAATCATAAAAATGAATGGAGCCTACATCTTATGTACAGGGGAATCAGTGAGAATGAGTTTCTCATTGAAAACATGGTACAAATCAGTAAAGCCATACCTTTTAAGCAATTAAAAAAAGAATCTGTGTGCTGAGAATGTTAATAGAGTGCTTGTCCAGCATGCATGAGACCCTCCAGTACTCCATAAACCACGTGTGGTGGAGAACGTTTTAAATCCCCACACTCAGAAGGTAAAGGCAGGAGGATATGAAGTTCAAAGTCAGCCTCCTCCAATGTGTAGCAAGTAGCAAGTTTGAAACTATCTCATAAAAACCTGAAATGGTGGCCTACAGGATGACTTAGCTGTTTGGCCATGTGTAGAGACCTGACCGTCTGTTTCTTGATCCCACAAGGTGGCAGGAGAGAACCAACTCCAGAGAGCTGTCCTCTAATCTCCAGGCACATAGAGGTGGAGTGGGAAGGGGAAGAGGGAGGAAGTAAGGGAGAGAGGAAGAGGGAAAATTAAAAACAAACAAACAAACAGAGGAGTGGATTGAAGGAGAAAGAGGGGAAGTGTGTGGGGGGGGGGATGGGGGAGAGGAAGGAGGGATAACCTTAGTCAAGATGTAAAATAGTTTTTAAAAACTAAACATTTAAGATAAGTAAATGAATACAAAGAAGCGCAATGCAATGTTGGCTACAGAGTGCAAGGTTAGCCTGGGAAACATGGGAATTTGTTTTGAAGAAAAGATCACTCCAAATTCCTTATCAAAAATGTCAAAACAAAATAAACATAGTTCTGCTTATGCAGGAGAAAAATATTTCAAAACATATTACAGCAGCAGATATACACTAACAAGAATATTAAAGCCCTTTTTGAGAAGAGAAAAAATGATGCAAATTGAAATATAGAGTTTCTAATAGTAAAAATAATACTGGAAAAAGTACATCTGTGGGGGAAAAAAACTTTTTCCAATTTAAAAATCATAGTAAAAAAGCACTGTATATTTTTAATGAAAAAAATTTTGGAAGCTTTAAAACCTACACAAGAAAAACTGTTTTAACCATAGAGTAAATGCTAGTGGGGGTGAGAAATTAAAGTATATTAGAAGATTCTTCTATGTGAAGTAGAAGTAATATCGTATAGCTTAACATGGAAATAAGTTTAAAAGGTATACTGCTGTGTCCAGAGAATTAAAAAAAATAAGGAAACAAAGAGTGATGAGCTAATAAGTTAGAATCACAAAAATATTTAATGAATAAAAAAAATCATGAAAAGTAAACCATGGGTAGGATAAATGGAGAACAATTAGGACATAACTAGAGATATACACTTAAATTCAACCATATTTATGTCAATTGAAAAACTGTCAAAATAAGCCATCTAAAAGACATAAACCACCTACAAATAACACACTTAAAATAAAGTTAAATTAAATGAATGAAAATTATACCATGAAAAGAAAGTTGTATTTTATCAATATATTAAAGAGAATCAAAAAAGAAAAGTATTATTAGAAATCAAGATGACCACTCTTATAAATAATGGGATCAATGAATTAAAAGAACATAAAAATCTTAAATGCATTTAATCCAATAATACTACTCTAAAATTTGAAACAAAAACATAAAAAAAGAAACAATGACATGATTGTATCCTGAGAGCTTAACAGCTTTATCTTTGTATTTGCTACAAACAGAGGCAAAATTAATTACTTAGTTGACTACTACAGTCCACTAAAAAATAATAATATATATGTTATTCCAATGTGACCAGAGAAATTTGATCAACATGTTCCATATTTGGGTCAGAAGAAAAAAAAATGATTTCATAGAAAAGATGTTCTCTGGTCATGAAATAATGAAACTCAAAGTCAATAATTGAAATATTTGGAGATCTCTAAATTTTTTAAAACAAAACATTGTACCCACACTAGAAAATAACATTTAAAGGCAGAAATATATGAAACAAAAAAACAGAAATGAAAGAATTTAAGAAGGCAAATTGCTGTCTTTGAGAAAAGGCTCTACTATATGATGTGGGAATGCGTTTATGTATGATGTGAATCTCAATCTTTAAATAAAGGAGCTGTTTTGGGTCATGGCAGGCACCATAGAAGAAGTGGGAGGAGAATTCAGAGTTTAGGTAGGAGAAGCAGGGCGGAGTGAGAGGAGATCCAGCCAGCTGCCCAAGGAGCAACATGTAAGGAGCACGGGTGAGCTACGGGCCACGTGGCCGACAGATTAATAGAAATGGGTTGATTTAAGATGTAAAAGCAAGCTAGCAAAGTGCCTGAGCCATAAGCCAAACAGCATAAAGTTAATAGAAGTGTCTGAGTTGTTTCTGGGGACCCGGGCGGCTGGGCGGCTAAGCGGTCCCTGGCGGCAGGTCTGTGGGTCTCCGGACCTCTGGCAGCCCGGGACCGAGAACCCCACTACTACTACAACTATATGTAAATGTATATAGAGTTTTAGGCAGAAAGCCAATGAATAAAACAAAAAGTTAAAAACTAGTAAGATAGTCCAGAGTAAATTGGAAAATCCCCAGGCCTGGTTGCCCACACTTGTAGTTTGAACACAGGAAGGAAGAATGAAGAAGGATATGAAGTTCAAAGTCACTCGCAGCTACATGGGATTTTGAAGCCCACCTGAGGGAAAAATACATAATTTTACCAAATCTCACATGATACCATGTTTCTAAATAAATAAATCAACAGGGTGGAAAGAAAGTATCAAAAGACAAAATATCAGAGTCAAACAGTGATCAAGTAGTACATATAAGTTTAATTATCTCAATATATTGTTTATCAGTGTACTAATCACTCTACAGACATTGATTGCCTTTCAGAAAGTCTAAACTATCTGTTTTATAAAAAAGATCCACTTTACATTATAGATACAGATTAGAAGTAAAAGGACAGAAATGCCAAATTGTAATACAGTTATATGAACAAAGATGAAAATCTCAGGTGTATAGATTAATATCAACCATAGTTGAATGCAAATCAAAGAGTAACACCAGGAAATAAGGTGGACTTTAGGAAAACCATTGAATAAAATTTCAGTATACCAAAATATATGACAAGGCTTAAAGTTCCATGTGCTAAATAATAGATTTCTAAAATACATTTGGCCAAACCTGATATAAATAAAACTAGAAACATTTGACGACCGATTTAAAAAATAGTCAGAAAAATCAGTAACTATATAGAAGGCTCAAACAATACTATGAGCCAATGTAACCTAACTGACATTTTTAGAAAACATTCATCAAGCAACATAATATATAGTCCCTTAAATGTACATGAAATATTTAGCAAGAGAGAACACATAAAAATAAAAAATTATCTAGCTTCCCAAGAAATTTCAGAAATAAACAAAAGCCAGGAGATTGGGAAGGAAGTCAGAATTTAGAGAAATGTCCATATATGGGTAAATTTCCCTCTTTATATGTAACTCAAAGTAATTTCTCTGCTTACAAAATAGAAATCAATACCAGAAAAATATAAAACCTAGGTATTTTAGGTAAACTATAAACAAAGGGACTTTGAAAGTACCTTGAACTAAATGGCAACTTTAAATTATTACCACAATTTGCAGAACATGAGTGAAATGCTACATAGAAATAGAAATGTATAACAATAATGCTTGTATTTGTGAAAAATAAATCTCAAAACAATGGTATAAGATCTTTCTTAAGAAACTGTATGAAGTGGTATTGCATCCAAAGAAGCCAGAATAAAGAGAAGAGTAAATAGGAAAGAATTAGAGAAGAATTTAAGCATAAATGTAAATGAAGAGAGAAAAATGTTGACAAAATCAATGAAATGAAAAACTAGTTATTTTGGATCAATTGAAGTGATAAACTTCTTGCCAAGGTCACAAGTAAAAGGAAAGAAACATGTTACCAATACCAAGAAGGAAGAAAAGTAAATCACTTCAGATTCTATAGCCAACAGACAAGTGTAAAGGAAATGGAATAAGTAAATTCACCCTTTTGAATTTAGCAATTTAGATTAAATGAACCAATTCCTGTAAAGACACAGAGTTCCAAAACTCACTCAAGCTTAGATAATTTAGGTAATACAGAAATGCGATTTGCAGTTTAACACTTCACAATGATGGCAACCATGGTATTATTTTTAACATTTACACGTGTGTGTGTGTGTGTGTGTGTGTGTGTGTGTGTGTGTGTGTGTGTGTGTGTGTGTGTGTGTGTGTGAAAAGCATGTGGAAGTTAAAGGACAGTTTTTAGGAGTCAGTTCTCTATTTGTACACTATGGGTACTGGGCCTCTAACTCGGGTCATTAGGCTTGGTGGCAAGCACTTTCTGTCCTCTGAGTTATCTTGTTGACCCTCCATAGTTAAACTTTGTAATTTTCAAATAAATATTTAAGATAAAATATAGCAATTCTATATAATCTCTTTCAGAATATATATACAAATATGTTTCTTCACTCATTAGCTTAGTACCCACACTAGAACTTCACACAAGAGAACCACAAATATCCCTAAAAATATTGACTCAAAAGTTGTGATACTGTTTACAAATCAACTCAGCTAATATGTAAAAAAACAAATGGGTGAACAAGTAGAGTTTATGCTTGGAATGGAGGACGGGTTTACCATTTAAAAATCAAATAGCATAATTTACCATGTCATCTTAGTAGTTATGCTAAAAGACATGAAGAATTAAGTATCCATTGATGATGATAATGATGTTCCATTTGATAAACATATAAGTCATTTTTATTAATCTAATAAGGATAATATTGGTGATGTTGATAAATCTACAAATAACAATATACTGAATGATGAAAAATTAAATCTTTCCCTCTGAATTCAAACTTGTTAAAAATGCCACTCTTATTAAGAAAAAAAAATTATGCTGTAATTCCTAACCAGTGTAGTAAGACAACAAAGAGAAAGAGAAATAAATGACATATATATTGAGAAAGAAGAAGTAAATCTATCTGTGTAGATGGCAGAACTTTAGGACCATACTAAACAATCAATAAAAATCTGGAAGTAATATGTGGGCTGTGCAAAGTTCTAGACTGCCAATTTAACATACTAAAACTCCAATGTATTGATAAAATAACAATGAGTAACTGGAAATTTAAAAATAATAGAATTTATAATAATATTTTACTGGAAAATAAGAAATACATTAATATAAGTTTAACATTACATGTAGTTGATATGTATACTGAAAAACCAGAAATAGCATGTCACTAAATATATTAACAAATTAAGAGACATAATAATGCTAACATAATGAATTTCTTTTTCATTTAAATTTTTAAATTCATTTTATATACCAACCACAGATCCCCCTCTCATCCTTCCTCCTGCTCTACCACCTACCCCACATTCCCTCTTTTATAGTAGATTTATGATGTTGCATTGTAAATAAGTTTAATAAAAAGCGCTGATTGGCCAAAGGCAGGCAGGAAGTGTGGTCGGGGCTACCAGACTAAGAAAACTCTGAGAACAGGAACAGAGCAGAAATGCCAGAGAGAAGGCAGAAGATGCAGAGGACAACTATGCTGCTCTGAGAAAAGGTACCAAGCCACATGGCCAAATAGGATAAGAGTCATTGGTTAGTTCAAGGGTAAAGAGTTAGCAAGTAATATGCCTGGGCCCCAAGTCAATCAGTATACAGTTAATATAAGTGTGTGTGTGTTTCAATGGGTCTATGGGACTGTGGGTCTGAAAGTCTGGGCCACCAGGCTAGGCCAGAAAGTACAGGCCAGAAAACTCTTACAACACTTCTTCAAAAGGATAAGGTCTTCCCTGAGCAGTCAGCAAACAAAGCCTAATATATTCATTTGAAGCAGGACCAAAGCCCCTGCATCGAGGAGGAGCAAGGCTTCCCACCATAGGTAATAAGTTGAAAAAGCCAGCTTATGCACCAGGGATAGATCCTGATCCCACTGTCAGGGGCCTCTCAAACAGCCCAAGCTATACAACTATACAACCAACTTTCTCCCATATGCAGAGGGACTAGCTAGTCTGATCCCATGCAGGCTCCATAGCTATCTGTCTAAAGTTGATCATTTTTTCCTATTCTCTAGGCTATTGTTTTGTCTTATTTTCTATGTCCATTGCCTTACAGAAGCTTCTCAGTTTCAGAAGGTCCCATTTAATAATTGCTGCTCTTAGACTCTCTGCTATTGGACATATATTTAGGAATGGTCTCTGGTGCCAGTGCATTCAAGGCTACTTCCTACTTCCTCTTCTGCCAGGTTCAGTCTTTGATACACTTGGACTTGAATTTTTTGCATGGCATTAGATATGGATCTATTTGCATTCTTCTACATGTTGACATCCAGTTATGCCAGCACCATTTGTTGAAGATGATGTCTTTTTACCATTGTGTAGTTAGACCATTAAGCTGATCTGTTGGTTCAATATAATCACAAACACAATCACAACAGGATTCCAAACTAATTACAAAATTCATATGTGAAGATATTGGACATAGAATAGTTCAGCTTAAACATAATATAAAAAGCACAAATAATGTAAGAGGAAAACATAAATAGACTTCATCAAAATTAAAACTCCTGCTTTGTGAAATATATTTTTAAATGTTAATTAAAATATAAAAATACACTTACTTTATTCCCTCTTTTCCTTTCCTTCCACTAACCTATCCCACATTTTCTCCTTCCAACACTTCCCAGGCCCCAATCCATTACTTCCTCCCAAATTCTTTTATTTGTTTTTTTTTATTTTTAAATTGAAAGTAGATTTTTCCATATAATATATTCTGATTATTGTTTTTCATTCCCAACTCCTTCCAGATCTTCCCAACCTCCCTTCCTATCCAAATCCACTTTCTTTCTTTCTCTCACTCATGAAAAAAAGTCACCTAAAAATAATAGTAAAATGAAATAATGTTTAAATACTAATAAAAAAACAATGTCAGATAGGAAGATAGCCTTTAAGGCAATACTACCAGTAAAGCATTTAATCCAGTATACATAACGAGTACTGAAAACTCAATAATAATTTTTTAAAAAGCTAAAGTAATTGGAAAATATTTGAGCAAGATTCTTACACAAAGAAAATACAAAGATGGCAAATGAGTGTGTGAGTACATGATCAGCATCATTAACCACAAGAAAAATACAAAGTAATATAGCCATAATAATGTACAAGTCACATACCTATTGAGCACATTTTTAATAATCTTGACAGTAGGAAATACAGATGAGGAAATGAAATAATATGACCTGTCATCAAATATTGCATTTGAAAGCATATGATGTATAGAGCTTAACATACACTTAAGCATGTGACCAAGCAATCCCACTCCTAGGTATTTATGCAAAAGAAGTGAACACTTACCTGTATCTTAGTCATTTTGTACATAATTGCCTAAAACATGGAAGTGCCCAGATGTTCATCAATAAAGTAATGTTTTAGGGAGGTAAATCCACACAATCTAATAAAACTACGAAAGAAAAAAGAGTGAATTATTCAAACCCAAAATAATCTGAAATAAAATATACTGAATAAAAAGACCGAAGCTCAGGAGACCTTACTGTATGATGCATGTGGAATTCTTTAAATGTCAAAATTATCAGAATAGATTAGTGAATAACACAAACTGAGGTGGTTGGAGGCAGCATAAAGAAAATGTTAGATAGATTATAACTATAACTTTGCCTTACAAAACCATATTTTCAAAAGAACAGGTTTTAGTGCATGAGATTTAAAACTGAATGATAGTGATTTATGAAAAGGACAATGTGAATGCAAACATATTAGATGAAGAGGTATGTGGTTTTCATTATACTCAACTCTCCATTTGTACACAAAAATCACAAATGGCTGTCGTAAATTTCAAAATTTTTAATATTGAGAAAATGTATTATATCTTAATTTTGTGATGAATTTGTGTACTTATTCCATTTGTAAAAGTTTCAAAGAATAAATACTTGTGAGTGAATTTTCAAATAACATAAGCAACAAGAACATTACTGTAGCATTGGTCTGGATTTAAGTATGACATCAAATATGTAAGAGCAGTGTCATATCAGAATTTATTAAAATAATTTTTGGCTACTGGAAACGTCTAAGGAAGTAGTCATTCTTAGAAACTGTATGCTTTAAATACTCCTAAAGCAACAAATATTTTGTTATTGCTCTAGTTTCTTGAATATGAAATGTTGAGTATAGCCTATCTTTTTTATTAGCTGGAGTCCTCAGTAAAACATTGACTCTTAAGCCTAAAAAAGACATAAGAGATTTTATTCCTGAAATTAATAATTTAAGGTCTTATTTATACTAACAGTATAAATTTTACATTCTTGAGAATTTGAGAAAAGTAGTTTCAAATTTCTGTTTTGTAGGAACTGAGATTTATTAGTAGGCAAGTCAAATTTTGCAACCCAGCATTTTACACACCAGGAACAGTATGCTCAAGGAAATTAAGTTATTTACTGAATAGTAAACATCTCAACTTAGGTAACATACAGGCTTTCTTATTCCTATGGTCTGGTGTATGTTGAATGGGTGGGAGATACATAGAATATTAAACTAGAAAATCTTGAGGTAAGGCTAAATGATTCATGATTTCAGTAATTAGTCACCCAATTCAGACCATCTTTCCATGCTAACCCAATGACTCTAATTCCATGAATACAATAACATGCTATTTTTTGTTTGGTTTACATATGATTTTTTTTTAAAAAAAATACCTAATTAATATTGCTTTGTAAATAGTTAACAACTTTGGCTGTGTATTCATTTAATGTAGAGAGATGTATAAGTAGGACGAATAGATATCATGACATCTTGTTCAGATGGGTTATCAACTTGTTTCAGTAAAGAATGAATTTATGTAACTTGAAAAAGAAAAATAGCTCCTTTGAGCAAAGTTTCTTTTTGCTATTAGTGCTTAATTTAAGGGAAAGACTAAAAATTCCTTAGCATTTATTGCTTCCGGAAACATAGATGTGTTTTTTGCTCAGTCACTTACAATTGAATAGTAGTTATCAGTGGAAAAGTCCTTTGTTCTTTATAAGGATCATATTGTATTTGGATAAGTGTATTGACTGCAGCCAGCCATTAGGAAAATAGCTTATTCTATATTTCAATGAAGGTATCCTCACACTTCGTGTCACCTGTATCCTGTAGTATAGGCTTCTTGCTGTAGGTACAGCTGCACAGAAAAAGATCACAGTAATTATCCTAATTATTCATTCATAATTTGAAGTTTTCCAACCTCAAAATATATCTGATGATACCTGGCTTTTAAATAAGATGAAGTATTTCAGGTTATTTGACTTCTATCTTCTGGATCTTCTTCTGCTTGTGGTAGAACCATTTAGGTAAACTCAGAGTTGGAAGCTATAATAGTCAAAATTATTTTGATGGATACTGTCCCTACCTACTGTTGCAATCATCCTTGAGTGTTTGGTCAAGTTGACATCCACATTACTGAACATCCTTCAGGACGCTCCTTCAGAAAGTTAATGGAGGTCTTTTTTTTTCTGAATGTTCCTGAAAGAACACTGCTCTCATTTCTCTGGTGACCTCTCCTATATTTAATTTTCTGTAATAAAATCTCTTGACAGTTAGAGAAGGGCTTATGTGAGCAAGGAAGAAAGTGAAAAACCAGCAACAATAACATACTATAGTATGTTAGGAATAGGATAAAGTAATGTGTATTTCCATTCCCTATATACTAGGAAACCTATTTAATTTGACGGAGGTTGTTTTATTGTGGTAGTTTTCCTAATTTCACACAACCACTGTCCTCAGGAAAGTTTATGTGACATATTTTTAAACAAAAACTTTTAGTTCCCTTAAGCAAATTGCAACTGTTATTTATAAAAATACTCTACTATAATTTACCCTTTCAAAAATAGGGTTTGATCTTCCATTTACTTATGAAATACACAAAGTTCTTAGCCCTTTGTATTAGACAGCTCATCTATTGGCAAGAAAAGTAAACTTACTTTGTTTAATTTTGGTGGTGTCAATGAAATTTTTTAAAAATACAGTTTCCATGTGGTTTAGTAAGTTATACTGATTATGAATTTTTACTTAAATACAATAGTTATTAAAATAATTAGTTTGGTTAGTATTATATAAAGCAAAGGCACATTCACAACAGCTAGCCCCTTCAATTTGTTTCTGATTTTTGATGAAATATTTTGTTGAGCTTAGGGTGTTTGTAAACCCTTGTAATTCCAGCATTTGGTAGAAACAGGAAGATGAGAAGTTGGAGGCTAGCCTGGGCTACATTAGATCTTTATCTCAAGAGCAAAAGGAAAACAAGCAAAAAGTTAAAAGGAGGGGTTTTGTTTTAATATAATATAATAAAACTCCTTTGATCTCAGAATGAGTAAAAAAGTTCCCTTTGTTTCCAAGCATGGCTTCTGACTTTCATATGCCAGATGCTTTTTTTGACAAAGAACAGTGAGTGTCCCTGCTGATAAATGACTACATATGGCTAATACCATCTCTACCATTTTCCCCCATGTACTGACACTAACCAGATAAGAGCATGCCTCTTTTTTTCTTTTCTATTTTCTATGTCTCTGACTTTAAAGTTGGTGCTTTTCTAAGCAAATTAAATGTTTGTATATATTTTTCAGGGAGAATCTGTCTCCCTTTAACACGCAAATCCCTGTCCATTCCTGAGAATTAATTTAAATAAATTGTGCAGGACAGAAGCACTGAAATTGTATAAAGAAAACAAAAGTGTTCAAATTCTACACCTACAAAATTTTAATTCCAATTTTCAGAGTATCTTCTTTTATTTTTAGATGAATCTACGTTCTGTATTTACTGTAGAACAACAAAGGATTTTACAGCGTTATTATGAAAATGGAATGACAAATCAAAGTAAAAATTGCTTTCAGCTCATATTACAGTGTGCACAGGAGACTAAGCTGGACTTCAGTGTAGTCAGGGTAAGTATTGAGGTCTTGCACTTGAATTTATAGCTTTTTATTAGAAATGATATTTGCTTAATATAAGAAAAACTATTCAGGGTATGAAGCTCTAACTTCATCCACAGCTTCATTTCCCTGGTGGAAAAATACGATTTTCATAAATAGAGATACCCACACAGTCAGATCCATTTTTATAAATACCTTGAAAACACTAATAACCCTTGCAGAATAGACATATCTCTTACAGAAATCTTCAAATTAATAAATACCAGTAACAGTAGGTTATGGGTTATTGATTTATGCTTTTTGAAACTCATTGAATATATATAGAACTTCCACATTAATAGTGAAACAGATTTTTCTGAAACAATTACATGTATCTGGCTTTGTTGTTGTATTCAGAATTTTTTCTCAGCCAATTAGGATTTGAGCATTTTTTTTCTTTTCAGTAAAGTATAATTGCTTTTATGTACACCTTTTCTTTCTAAGTAAAATGTATATATTTAATAGTTTGTGAGTAAGAGACAGGGGATCCCAAGGGAAGAAATTATTGCAACCATTCTTATTCTGTTGTGAAAAAACTCAGAGCTGCTACACATTCCTAAACAGCAGTGAGGTGATAGAGAGGAGGCCAGTGATAAACAGAACTTGTGACCAATTTTATTGAATGCATTTGTCCTTTCATGTTTATTTAAACATTCGACAAATCCTTTTGGTGCTGAACCTTGGTGATTCAAAGATTCACTTCTTTTCCATTCATGGAAGTCACTCAGGTACTTTGAGGGGGAAAAAAGGATGTATCTTTTCAAGTATATTTTGATGTACAATAGTATTTTCAAAGATTCTAGAGAAAAGATCTCTAGATTCAACTGTTTCCAAGTTCTTAATAACTAAAGCATATATTCACATTCAAATGGGAAATTATGCCATTTATTATAGGGAAAAGTATTCCTAGTATCTGGAATCAACTATCAGATACACATTTCTGTAACAACTTCTATTGATAGCTCTAAATGCTCCTTTAAATTACTACTGAATCTCAAAGAAAAATGTTTAATAGCCTCAGTAAAATATTTCAAGTTGTTGAGATTACACTTTCTACAATTAAATATTTTTACAAGTGTAATTTTCTTGGGCATTTTCCCCTTTTGTCTTTTCATTACTTTAAAGTAAATTGTCTTTCCCAGGCAGCTGCAATGTGGATCATCTGTCATAGTTCAAATTTGGCACTGCACTCTTCCTCCTTCTAACTCATTTTAACTAATTTTATTGTTTTTGTATATAGAGATTATAGTATGGATTGAAAATCAAAAACAATGAGAGTAGTAGATTTCATTCTTTAGGATGTAGGATGGGGAGTGTAACACTGTATACGATAGAAGGGATTGGGTAAAGCAGTCAGTTCCCTTTATTCCAGGTAAGCATCAGTGCTACAAATATGCGTTGTTTTGGATCTAAATCCAACATAATTTTTATTCATTTTCACTCAGAAAAATGCTCAGCAGAGTGGTATGTAGATTTGTAAATCTATGATCTCCACCATCTTTTGCTGTTTGAAAGAGATCTTTATTTGTAACCTGCTTGAAAGACATCTTTATTATTTCTTTTGCTGTTTGAAGGAGATCTTTACTTGCAACCTGCTTGAAAGAGATCTTTATTATTTCTAATATAAGTTATTGTGTTTGTCCTCAGAAGAACTTAAATCCATTATATTAAATATTTACTCTGCATGTAAAGTGAATTTAAAAAGTTGAATGAAATATCCAAACATAAATAATCAAAATGAAATAGACAAGAAAACAGTGAGATATAGGAAATAGTAAAGAAATTTAGAGCACAAAGGTATGAAAATGCTGTAATGAAACCCATTCTTTTGTATCTGATCACCCCCCCCAATAAAAAATCAAATATTCTGACATTAAATAGTGATGATGGTTATAGAATGTTGATGATATTTCTTTAAAATTAATCACACCATACTGAAAGAAAAAATTTAGAGGTAGTGAATTTTTAAGATATGACCTCCAGATATTGGCAACTCGAATCCATTTTTTTCCTGTGTATAGTCTATTGTTAAATCATCACCTTAGATTCTTATTACACCAGTTTTATATGGCGCGTTTTCTTTTCCTTTTTAATAAATTAGACATTTGTAAGAGGTGGCCACTTATATCTGATAAGCATAAATTTTAGATCCCACACCTGAACACCTTAGGGTAAGGTTTAATTATTGTAACCGCTGGAAAATGAGCTTTCTTTATTTCTAATGTTTTAAGTACAAGTATTTCATATATATATATATATATGATATATATGTGTGTATGTATATATATATATATATATATATATAAATTACTTCTCCTCAATAGAGAACTTAGGAAATAATTGAATTTTCAGTTTTTTATTGCTGTTTAATGATTTCTTATTAAATTTTTTATTAGAATATGTCAATTATGTTTGATAATAGATTTCATGACATTGTTTATATAATCCCTCCTCTCCTGAATCAGGAATTTTGTAATTTTTGAAAACACTATATGGCTTTTTCAATGCACAGCTGAAATGGGTTTGGTGGTGCATACCCATAATCGCAGCATGGGGGAGGCATCTATATAGCCCATCCTTCTCTCAAGAAAAAGTATTAACAAAAGTATTAACTTAAAAGACTTAAGAAAACAGACATTGCCATACAAAGGCATTAAAACAAACCCCAAAGTTGTACAAAATATAAAATCCACTCCTGCAGGAGAATACCATCCACAAAATAAACAAGTCTTTAAGGTGGTATGGATGTTAAGTGTTTATAAGCCAAAGAACTGTAATTTGATTACATCAGTAAAATGATTGATATAGATGTCAGTATACAGATTCTCTTATTGAGGTTATAATATAATTATATTTATCCCTTCTTTTCCACCCTCCAAGCCATCTCTTATACCCCTCATTATCCCTCAAACTCATTGCCTCTTTTTTCACGAATTGTTACTGCATACATATATGTACATGTAGATACATATATATTCCTGAGAATAACCAGTTAATTCTATATGTTACTTGAATTGTGTTTTCAGGGCTGACCATTTGGCATTGGACAACCCTGGAGAAGACTATTTCTCCCACTCTGAGCTATCTGTATGTAGTTCTTTGTGTAGGGTTGAAGCCTCCTATTTTTAAAACAAGCAATCTAAATTTAGGTGTGGCCCCATCACACCTGTAATCCTAGCACTGGGGAGAAAAAGGCAGTGAAGAATCAGGAGTCCAAAGTCATCTTTGAGTACTTAGCATGCTGAGGCCATTTTGGCCTTCATGAGATCTTGTCCAAAAAAAAGTATTAAATGTGCAATGAGAATTCTTCAGGACAAAAGTATGAACTTTATTGCTACTATTAGGTCAAAAAATTTATTTAAAAATTTTAATCCTCCCACAAAATTTATCCCAAATATTTAACTTCAATAAATTGTGAAACATTTTTGCCATCTCTACTATAGACTTTTTATTTTAATGCTCCAATTCAAGCACCTGTGATCTTATCACTTGGGATGTAGAAACAGGGTTTTTAGAAATTTGTGCTCACACTGTACTATATAAGATGTTGTGGAATATAGTTTAAGATATGCTACATTTATTTATGCTGTGGGATATTTGCTTAATGATGCAAAGATGTGTTACATTTGTTTAACTCTGTGAAGCTGTATTACTTTGCCTGTCTAAAAGACATGACTGGTCTAATAAAGAGCTGAGGTAACAATATCTAGGCAAGAAAGGGAGGGATAGGCATGGATGCAAGGCAGGGAGAATAGAGTAAAGAACAAGGAGAGAGAGAAGTGAGAAATGGAGAAGGAGAGGAAGATACTAAATCCAGCCACCCGGCCACACAGCCAGATGTGGACAAAGAAGGAAGACAGACATATAGAATAGAGAAAGGTAAAAGCCCAGAGTCAAAAGGTAGATGTGACAATTTAAGTTTAAAAAGCTGACTATAAACAAGCAAAACTTAAGGTGGGACATAAGACTAAGTCTTCATGTATTTATTTGGAAGCTGGGTAGTGGGCCCCCAAGTGAAAAAAAAAGAAGAATCATATACCTAAACTAAAAACAAACTAATGAAACTAAAAAACTAATATGTAAAATGTATCTCAGATGCATAAGTGCAATTAACTTACTGGTACTTTTATACTTAGGCTGGAAATATAGCTCAGCTGGTTTACTACTTTCCTAGCATGTACTAAACCCTTGGGTTCTATCCTCAACACCACATAAACTGGGTAGGGTGGTAAACATCTGTCAAGAAGTAAAGTCAGTCGGGGTAGGAGTCACAACTTAAATATTATTCTTGGCTGCATAGGCCAGCCTGGGCTAGCCACTCTGTGTAAAGGAAATTTACAAATATGTAAACTAATAGAGGAAAATCTAATGTCCAATATTAAAAAAGCAATTGCCTTGCACGTGGAGTCAATATGACAACTCAGATATTCTTATGTGGTCATAGTATTTTATTTTGTAACCATATAAGCAAGCACTAATACATATCCCAAATGTTTTTCTTATTTAATGGTGATCTATTGAAAATAAATCTAAAACTTTAATACTGGTTTGCCTTTAACAGTTTTTTCAACTGCCTACTATATTCTACTTATCTAATAATGTTCTAAAACTATAAAATGGAGAGTTAAAGGTTCTGCTCATAAATATAACATTTCATAGGGCTGGTATACAAATGAATTATTCGGAAAACCAACTGGAAACTTTTAAGTTGAACATCTTATTAATTAATATTGATTGGCTTATGCTGTTTCTTTATCCTACTAGTATGGCATCACATATTATTAACAAACAAACTAATTAGTAAGCAGAGCTTCTGTAGAATAGTGTGAATGAGAAAATGTAGGTTTTTATAGCACTGTAAGAATTTCACAATGGGAACTAATGAACAGCTACCTACATAGTGTCATTCCTAAGGATTTGTCATACATGAAGAAACAAGATGTGATCACTGTTTTTGCACACTAGCACATCCATCTAAATGTGTGGTTTGCTGTAACAGTTCAAAAATACTTTATAATCTTCCAGTTCTACAAGTCAAGGCAGAGCCACCCTACTGTGGTCCTGAATTTCGTTACTACTCACATTGAGGAAAGTTAGATTTTGATATTTCTGTCAGGACTTCAAAACTTCCAGAAATTATGCTGACACTAGGTTTTAACTTTTCAAATATAATCTGGGAATCTGGACCAATAATTCTGTTAACCTTATTTAGAACTGTAGTTATTTAAAGGTGTCATTCACTCCTTCAATCTTCCCATTGATACCAAACAATCAAGACTAACTACCATACCTCCCCTAGACTCTATTTCTTAACTTGTCGTCAATATTCTTAGCTCCCTGTCCTCCTCCTACCAGTCTCTAGTATTCTCTTCCTTTTCACTAATTTTTATGCCTTGCACACTACCCAGAACCATAAATCATTTTAATGATTTGGAAATGAATAAAAGGAAGTGCAAATATAAATGCCCACTGCCACTAAATGGGTTTTGAGCAACAAGAATATTAAATGGAATCCAGGGAGTGGGGAGTCTTAACTTCATTTCCTTGTCCACACACACATATATACAACTTTAGTAGTTGCTCAGAGACTGAGCCTGCATCCTTTCCTTTTTAATGGGCAGGGGTCAGAGGTATTAGCAGGGAGCTCTATCATTAAGAACCTCTATTACTATCAATCCCGCTTCTATTTTTTATTTGTAATTTGTAGAAATGTATAATACTGCATTTGTGGAAAGTATGTGTAAAATCAGAGAATGTGGGCTACAAGTTTAGTAGTTACTGTATTAATGAGCTACACCAACCTTGTGACATCTGTGTTGACTGCATTTTAGAGAAATGAGGTTTCTGGGTTACTAGATAGCTGAATTTCATATGTACATGATATTTTACTCTTTGTGTATGCATAATATATCAAGTTACGTATGCTATTATGTATAATATGCAGCTATATATGTAAACAATAAAATTATATAAGTAAGACATATGGTCCAGAGATGCCTCTAGGTATAGTACCAATTTACCATGCTTTTCCTCAATATTTTTTAAAGTCAGTGATATATATTTTGTAATGTAAGAATACATAATTTCTCTTATACATTTTTAAAATGAAATGATGGAAACATTTTAAATATTTATGAAACTCACCTTCTGGGAAATTATGTTTATCCAAAGAGTTGTTCCTTAGTTTCTTCACTTGTGATATTTATACTTACACGTATTTCAGATCCTGCTTGTAGACCCCGCTCCTCCTGTTCAAGGAAATCAGAGTGAGTTTAAAATTCCCACTATGTCACGTGAATCAAAGAGGAACATCACAGTTTCTGGAATACTATCCTTAATGAGAATATAATCATGAAAGTTAAGATAGTCGATGGTTCAGGAGGTTCTAGTCACTTCAGGTGAGGTAATGTAAGAAGAATACATTTGAGATCAAGCAGATTTTTGCTACTGCTGACAAAATTTCTTTCCCAAAGCTATTATTTTTGGACTTCTGTTTCTTTATCTATATAATTTAAAATATAGCACCCACTAAAAATAACTAAAATATAAAAAAATAATTGTAGAATCTAGTGCATAAAATATTATAGCAAAATGTTGTTATGCATTGTGTAAACACTGAAAATGGATAATTTATGAAGTTTTCAGGTGCACATCATTAAAAATTTACAAAAATAATTTTTACATCATTTATGTGTGAGACTAGTTTAAGATTTTCATTTACTCATTTATTTTGTTTAATTCCTAAAAGATTATAGTGTTTTAGTAGTTTATCATATGACGTGAATTTTTTAATATAAAGTTGCATAATCACATTACAGAATGCAATATTTGTGTTGTGTATTTTAAGAAAAACTATGATTCAGGGAAATTACACTAAGGTAATTGTAATAAATCACTTATATAGAAGAATGCATTTTATAATTAAGTCCTAAATGCCAAACTATTGTATTACCTTTATTCATTACTTTTTGCTACTCCTAAAAGTAATATTTTCATTGTATAAAACTTTTAAGTAAAGTGCAAAAAAGTAAATGACTACTATAAATTAATAATAAACCAAAAAATGGTATTATGTAACCAAGTTACTACCTTTATAGAGAATTTCTCTTACCCATCATTTTAAAAGGTGAATATCGCAGTATGAAAATAGGTATATGTAATGTGTGATACGATATCTAATAATATACTAGCCATTGAAATTTAATGAATGCATCAATCATTTACTATTTAGCAATTCTCATGAGTAAAAACTACAGAAGGTTCAAACTGGTGGTTTGAGATTAACAGAATTTTCATATGTTGGAGGGCACTTAGAAAATAATTGTTTTTTGCTATTTCTCTTCTAGTATTATATGACAAGGAGCCACAAACACAAAGATGGATATAAAATGAAGTATATAATAGTATATAATAATGAATACTTTTGAAAATAACATAAATAGTAGTAAAAATTGACCACATTATTCTATATATCCATACAATAAAAGTCATTAAGCCCGAAGATTATGAATGCACACTTGATTAATAATACAATGAGTATTATTTTCTACTAAGTTAAAGAGCTGACCTTTAGTGTGCTTTCATGTTTTGTATGTTATAAATAAATATGTGAAGAATCTGATTAACTATAAACTTTGGCTACATCTATGCCTACATTTTAATAATTTGCATACATTAATCATGCATAATAATGAATTGCACCATGGTATTTTCACACGTGTATGTAGTGTATTTCAATCATATTCACCTCCCATTGCTCTCTCCTGTTCATCTCCCACTCTTGATGATACTGTCTTCTTCCCACCTCGTCACATTTCTACTTCATTCCCTTCTTTACTTTTTTTCCTGTGACTTTGTCTCTCTTTTTTATCATTTTTTGATGAATTTGACTTTCATTAGGGATGATTGCAAAATACTAGGTGAGAAATTATTTTCAGGAGCTTGGGCTCATTACTGGAAGCTATAGCACTAAGGAAAAAAATGTCTTTCCTTTGCCAGAGAAGCTCATAATTGACTGTAGATCCTCAGGGAGGGTTGAGGTTTGGCGAGTCTTCCCCATGGCTATTATTATCTGCTTATAGGTTGGAGACTAAGGGGTGGGTTCAAGTCAGTTAAGAGGGTAACCAACCACTCTCTTCTCAGATATGAATCCTGTTCTGCAAGAAGGAATCCTCCACTGGGTACTGCAAACTTAGTCAAAATCACATTGCTGCTGGTTAGGTCATCAGCCTTAGTATGGAAGCTACTGCTCTTCTTGTGCAAAATGGACACTGTGTCCTCATCAAATTGCTGTCAAAATAACTATGTTTATACTCAGATTAGTGCTCCCATCAACTTTGCTCAGAGAGGCCCCTTTTTGCTATGGGAAGTGGTAAATGCAGAGACTTATAATTGGTCAAACTATAGTTACATTTTAATGATATATTCCTGAAAATATATTTAATAGGTGTAAGGATATAAAGAATTTGAGAATTCTTTTTGTAGTATTTGTAATTCTTGGTATATTTTAATTGGGTGGGTCTTATGGTAGAGAGCAATATGCTCTTACTAACATTCTTATGTATTTATTGAATGAATACTTATGCTTATTCTTAGACTTCAGTTTCTTTGTCTTTTATTGGACTTTTTCTTTTTGCCTGCCTGTAGTCTTTGTTCCTATGTCAAGAATATAATTTATCACATAGAAATGGAGTTTTCTAAGTTTGTTGTAACCTTTTATCATATTGCCATTTTTAAATTTTTTTTTTCAGACGTGGGTTGGCAATAAGCGAAGAAAAATGAGTAGTAAGAACTCTGAATCAGGAACAGCAGGAACTGTTTCTGGTACCTCATTGGCAGCTCCAGATATTACGGTTAGAAATGTGGTTAATATTGCCCGGCCTTCCAACCAGCAATCTTCTTGGACTTCTGCCAATAATGATGTCATTGTAACTGGTATATACAGTCCAGCAAGCTCCTCTAGTAAACAAGGGACAACAAAGCATACAAATACACAAATTACAGAAGCACATAAAATTCCTATTCAGAAACCAGCCAGTAAAAATGATACTGAATTTCAATTGCACATTCCTGTTCAAAGACAAGTAGCACACTGTAAAAATGCTTCTGTGCTCCTAGGGGAAAAGACAATTATTTTGTCAAGACAGACAAGTGTACTAAATGCTGGAAACTCAGTGTACAATCACACCAAGAAAAACTATGGAAGCTCACCAGTGCAAGCTTCTGAAATGACAGTACCTCAAAAGCCATCTGTGTGCCACCGACCTTGCAAAATTGAACCGGTTGGGATTCAAAGGTCATATAAGCCGGAACACGCAGGTCTGGCATCACATAACTTATGTGGGCAAAAGCCAACTGTTAGAGACCCTTACTGTAGAACACAAAACTTGGAAATTCGTGAAGTGTTTTCATTGGCAGTCAGTGATTACCCTCAGAGAATTCTGGGAGGAAATACCACACAGAAGCCTGGTTCAGCAGAAGGAACTTGTTTGTCCATTGCAATGGAGACTGGAGATGCAGAGGATGAATATGCCAGAGAAGAAGAGTTGGCATCAATGGGAGCACAGATAACAAGCTACTCAAGGTTTTATGAAAGTGGCAACTCCCTTCGAGCTGAGAACCAAAGTACAACTTTGTCTGGACCAGGAAGAAACCTGCCAAATTCACAAATGGTGAATATTAGAGATTTGTCAGACAATGTACTGTATCAAAATAGAGACTACCATTTGACACCTCGGACCTCATTGCATACAGCGTGTAGTACTATGTACAGTAATACTAATCCATCACGGAGTAATTTTTCTCCACATTTTGTATCATCAAACCAATTGAGGTTATCACAAAACCAAAACAATTACCAGGTAAGGTATAAATTTATTTTATGAAGATTTTAAAGGCATGTTTGATTTATAAACAATATTTGCATACAGTTGGATTACAGCCTAGGTCACAAATTATTAAGTAATTTGAGATTTTTCTTTGAAAATCCAGGTTGTTGCCAATACCATGAAGAATATTGTGTTTATAAAGTTTTAAAATGAAGTCTCTAAAAAGTATAAAATAAATATAGTCATTTAATAGCATCTTACCACTGCCACTGACAATTTTTTCGTTCAAGAAATGTTACCTTTATATGAAGCATAGCATTTTCCACATCAAAAATAAGATTTAATTAGCTATGTACCCAAATGTCTTCCTTGGATACATAGGCAGACAAGTCAATGAGCCCTTTCGATGTCAATAGCTAGGCACTAACAACTTATAGTAGTTTAGCTAACTGATTTGTCTAAAAGTAGATGCCTGATTCAAATGTTAACTTGAACATTAATCAAATAATTTTTTTGTATGGCACTTATTTGGAAAATATATGTCTCATAGTAAGACTTTAGTAAACTTTAGAACTAGGAACAAAATAGTATTTCTTTACTGTTTTACATATTCAATTGTTTAGCTATGTTTCAGATAATCTCTTTAATTGTGAAGTATAAGTGTACCTCTGAAGCTTTCTTGAGGTCTTCTCCTTTTAAAAAATGTGATTTTGAGATTTCGGATAAGAGGACATGGATATTTGTATTTTTCCTTGCTACTGGCCACACATTCTTATCTGTTTAACTACAATACTGAAGGAAAGATGCTCTCGGGATGTTCCCAACTTACACTATTTTCTTCTGTCTCTGAGTTACAGTTTTACAATTCAGAATGGAAAGTAATAGCTGGTGTAGTGGTATATATCTGTAACTGTGACAAGCTCTGGGTCATCCTAATTTACATAACAAGTTCCAAGTAAGCCAGGGCTACACACAGAGGCCCCTTCTCAAACTAAAAACAATAAAGAGAGACAGTAAGGGTGGGGGAAGAGAAATGAAAAACCACTATGGAGCACTGAAAGTACCTTTCCTAGCATATGTCCCTAGCAAAGAGGAAGGTGGTCATAATTATTAGTAGTTACTTCATGTTTTCTGTTTGTTCTTTACCAAAAAAGCATACTTAAGGCTATATTGAATTATGCCATTAATATCCTCACTTTACACATGTTCATTTTTTTACTCTTTTAGTGTTTTACTTTATTATTGATTGACCATAAGAACTCAATACATAGCTCTAGTTGGCCTGAACTGTGTATGTAGACAAGACTGACCTAAAACTCATTATCCTCTTGCTTCTGCCTCCTGAGTTTTACAATTATAGACATATGTCACTGTTTCCTGACAGTGTTATTAACTGTAATAAGGATAATGTTTACCATTTGTTGAAGGACTTCCAAATGTCTCGGGGTAATCTGAGCTACATAATTAGGCCCTATCTTAAATGTAAACTGTTGTATCTTAAATGTAAATACCCTGGTTCTCTTTTGCTTATTACTTGTATGGAGTCTATTATGCCATGCTGCTAATTGCAGAATATGGGTGTCCTTGAATCTAAAACGAGTATTTTTGTAGGCAAGGAATTATTGAATTTTGGGTTTTTTTCTCTATTCATCCATTCTATATTTTGACTAGAGAATAATGTCCATTTACAATTAAGTGATTATTGACAGGTGAGAATTTACTATTCTGGTCTGTTAGTTTGCATATCTTTTCTTTTTTTCTTCCTGTCTGGATGTCTTAATTCATAATTTTAAAATTTTTTGTTAATAATATACATTTATTTCTTTTTGTCTTTTATATTTCTACCAAAAGCTTTTTCTGTTTTTTTTTGCTTTATGATTATTATTAAATCTGAGTAAAATGTGAAAATACTTTTTAAAGTTCTTTTTTGTAATAAGACTACTACTTGCAGATTCTCTGGGAATATTTTGTTAGATTTATTTTCTTTCTATGAATGGACAGTAGTGTCCGGTTTCTTTTCATCTACTTTGTTTTTTTTTTTTTGTTTGTTTGTTTGTTTGTTTTTCGGGAGGCACAGACTTTCCTAGTCTTAGCGTTCTGGAGACACTCACTGATCAGTCTAGCATAGTGTTTTCTGGTCTTTTAGTCTTTTCCTAGGTTTCCGCTGAGTCTTCATGCATATTTACCAATTCCTCTGTTTTAGTGGCTATGTTAAAATATTTTAATTTGTCTGAGTCTTCTTCTTGCTTCTTGGGGAGCCATTAGTTATTCTACTCTATTTCTCAATCACTAATATCTTTCTCTACATTTCTGTGGATAATCATTCTCCTTAAGATGTTCACAACCCTTTTCCACTGTTTCCCACTATTTCCTCTAGCCGGAGAGCTCACCTGCACCACCTTTGTCTATCTGAACTTCCAGTTCATAGATAAAAGACTAATTCCTTAGACAGCATGAGACATGTTATAGTGATGAACTATTAAATCAAATTAAGCCTGCTTCTTGTTCACAGAAGAAACTAGGGATCAGGCTAAAACTGCCTTCAAGTCATAACATGTCACACTAAAAAAAAAAAAAAAAAAAAAAAAAAAAAAAAAAAAAAAAAAAAAAAAAAAAAAAAAAAAAACTGGTCTAAAATCTGTCTATACATTTTACAACCATATTGATCATGGCCTTTTCTTAGTCATTTGCTTATTTTCTGTAGATTTTGACAGGATTTGAGAGCTGCCACAATGCTATTTTAGTCCTTCACTGCCTGTTTTTCCATTTTGTTTTGACATAAATACCCAATATTTATGGGAACTGGCGTGGAACTGCCTATCAAGGCTTGCTTCAGTCTTTTAATCCTCCTGCCTCAGACTCCCAAGTTATGGTTATGTGCTCTCACTTTCATCCAACTAGTTTATTTGGTAATGTCTTGGCAGAACAAGTTTCTAGAGCTTTGTAGTTCTTAATGTTGCTAACTTCAATCTATTGTTGGTTTTCAAATTACAGAGATACTTTATTACACTACATAAGGTTAGTGCAACACAGGGCCATGGTGTGTTAAAAAAAAAAAACAAACAAACCATAATTTGTTTCAACAAAGACTTATATGGAAAGGAAAGATATGGTAAAAACACTAATCCAGTCCTCAAAATATAGTGACTTACTAACAACAATAAATCTTCTATTTCTACATGGAACTCTGATCTGTTACTAGTCAGAATATAAAATTATTTCTTTTCAGTTATAGAAGTGTATGGAAAATATAACATTAATATTTGACAAGAATGTATTGTGAAATTAATAATGAGTGTTTATATTTTCTTAAATGTCATTTGATATTAGGAAATTTATATAATATTTTTAAATATTCTAGATGGTCTAATTTCAAATTTGTAATTGTGTACCTTCTAGTGTCTTAGAGTCAGAAAATAATCTTTCCGCATACAAATTTATATCTTACTCATAAATTTCTATTATTTTGCAGCAAATTTATATGATACTTTCAAATATTCTGAAGGGTTTAATTTCAAATTTGTAATTGTGTACCACCTAGTGCTTTTGAATCAGAAAATTATCTTTCCAGATACAAATCTATACCATTTTTACTTTTTACATTATTTTTACAAGTATCTCAAGAATTGCAAATACAATTAGTTTTTTTATGTTAGATCTGAGGATCTTTTCTAAATTCATTAACACATCTTATGATTCCAATTGTCTTGATCTTCATTTTTGTGGCTTATAAAATTTATCTACTAAAATTATACAGAAGTAAATTCAAAATTGCATCTTGGTTATCAATTGCAAGGATTTTTGATGAGCTAGATCATCGAAGTTTCTAAATACCATTCTGTCACTTAATGAACAAAGATTCATATACCTAAAACATATTAGTTGCCTGTCCAAAAATGCTATGATTAAAAAGTGGTTTGCAAAGCGAATCTACTTCTCAGAGACTTGATAGAGACTTTGTAGGAAGAAGAATGAAAAAAAATTTATATGTGCATCAGGACATCTTTTTTATCTTCAGCCAACCCAAGCTTAAAAAAAATACCCCATACTCTTTCTGATTTGTGATCCCTAGGGTCTAGCTGTTAAATATGTGTATATAAGATTGGACAAATGTTGATTAAATCTAGGAAGTTAGAGGACCCCATGAAACTGGGGGAAAGTGAGACTTTAAGGAAGGGAGCGAGGAAGATAGTAAAGTAAAATGGACAAAGAAATACTAAGAGTGAAAGAGTACACAAGGGTATATGAGTAATGGGAGTGGTGGGAAGACAAGGAAGGAGTGGGAGGGCAATAAATCCAAATGAAATATGTATAAAATAGCATATGGAAATCTGTTACTTTATGATTCTTTTCGACCAGAAGCAATTTTGTCTCCTGTTCCTATGTTCTTATTCTGTAAAAGAGTCTTTTGGATATTGTGATGTTTATCATTTTATTGTTTCAGAAAGTTATAGCAAGTGAACAGTAAAGGCTGTAATTAATTTAATTAAAAAATATTGATGGTCTTATTTCATACCCAGCAGTATTCTCCTGTTATACACCTTATAATTAAAAAAAAAACTATAACTGTGCCAATTAAGCATTGTGATGTCAGGCATTGATGCTCAGCTAGTAGCAGAATAATTGAAAGAAAGCTAAAACATTGATTTATGAATTTCTTACAGTTGAGATATTGTTACTGCCTAATTGTTTTAGTTAATCAAATTGCATTTAATGAAATGCTACTTAATAAAAATTCAATTTTTCCTAGCTAACATAAGAGGAAACACATTTCAGGCTGGAACTTAAGGGAACTCATAAAATGATTTGAAATTTTAAAAATAGAGTATCTATCATGTGTATAGAATTTTTTATAGCTGTCATACTTAGGTTTCTACTGCTGTGATTAAAAACCATGACCAAAAGCACCTTGGGAAAGAGAATTTATTGGCTTACACTTCCACATCACAATCCATCACTAAGGAAAGTCAGGGCAGGAACTCAAGCAAGGACCTAGATGCATCAACTGAAGCAGACTGGCTTACTCCTCCTGGTTTGTTCAGTTTGTTTTCTCATATACTGCAGAACCATCCATCTGCCCACTGAAGGCATCATCCACATCAAACATTAATCAAGAAAGTGCCTTACAGGTTTGGCAGCAGGCTTGCCCACAGGCCAGTCTGATGGAGGTATTTTCTCAATTGAGATTCCCTCTTCTCAGATGGCTTTAGCTTGTGTCACGTTGACAAAACTAAAACAACTGACCCTTGACAACTTGACAGAAAGAACACATCATTATTAAAGCATAAACTTTTCTTTTTTCTCTCCAAAATGTCACAGTACTATTAATAGTACAGTATGAAACGTGGTATAACTTTTAAAGTTCCACAGTCTTCAAAACTATCAACAATTTAAAAGCCAAGTTTTCTTTGAAAACTTAGTGTCTCTATAAAATGTTCAAGCTGTCATAAGTGTGGGTTCCTATAAAAATAAGAAGGCAATCTACTTTCTTGTTCCAAGAAGGAAGGACAAATGTATAGTCACAGTCAAAGCAACACAAAGCCAACATCCAGCAGTGGAAATCAAATCCTGTAACTGAATGCCCCACAACTAGAATTCACTCAAGAATTTTCTGGGTTCCACAGTACCTAAGCAGCTCCACTTCTCCATTTCTGCCATCTGAGAGGCACACAGCTCATTTCATAGGCTCAAGTTGGCTCTAAAGCTAATGCTGTCTTTGGTGGTCATCACATTGTAGTGGTATTTCCATAATGCTGGAGTCTCCACATGCTGTACCTTGACCAATGAACTCCCAGGTTCTCTTCAGGGACTCTGCTGCACCAATAAAGGAAACTCAGAGCCAGATCACAGGGAAAGGCTGAGATTTCAAAGAGAGGAAACCCCACAGTCAAATCTCACCCAGCTGTCTTCCAGCTTCCTCAGCCTCGCTCCTTGTGGCTTCTACTGCCTGCTCTGTCTTTCTATGCCTGCCTTAAATACCCTCTTCACTCAGTTGTTTCACATCCAGGTTAAGATTAAAGGGGTGACACCACCACTGCCTGCCTGGGAGCCTGGAACTCCCTCTGTAAACTAAAATGGCTTCAAATTTGCTGGGATTAAGGGTGTAGATCACCACTCCTGGATACTCCCTGTGCTGGGATTAAAGATGTGAGTTACCAGTCTCTGATCCTCCTAAACTGTGGGTCAATCCCTCTGACTTTAATCATAACTATTCTCTCAGCCAAAGCCCATCAGCTCAACTGTCTCAGTAAAGCAAAAGTTTTATTGAGGTGGTACTGGTCTCTTGTTGATCATAACTGATTTTTCAGCCCCACCTGAGCAAACACCATATATTTGTAACTTAAAATATTACTTGAATGGCATAGATAAAGTCTTGGCAGGATTCTCAAAAACTTCCTTCTAAAACTTAACAAGCCAGGCTTCCATTCTCTGCATCTGTTTCAGCATTATCTTTCAAGTTACCACAGAACAGCTCATTAAGCTCTGAGTACTCAAGGACGTTTCCAGCCCAGCATCACAAAATACATCACAATCCTCCCCAAAATGACATGATCATGTCTGTCACAATAATACCTCATCGTAAAATACCATGACCAAAGCAACTTTGGAAGAAAAGATTTATTTAAATTACACTTCCATATCCCAGTCCATCACTGAGAGGATTCTGGCCAGGAACACAAGGAGCCTGCACAGGAACCATGGAGGAAAGGAGCCTGCACAGGAACCATGGAGGAAAGGAGCCTGCACAGGAACCATGGAGGAAAGGAGCCTGCACAGGAACCATGGAGGAAAGGAGCCTGCACAGGAACCATGGACGAAAGGAACCTGCACAGGAACCATGGACGAAAGGAACCTGCACAGGAACCATGGACGAAAGGAACCTGCACAGGAACCATGGAGGAATGTTGCTTACTGGCTTGCTTGCAATGTTTGTCTTGTTATATAGGACTCAGGTCCACCTGCCCAGGGGTAGCATTGCTCACAGTGAGCTGGGTCCTCCCACACAAAACAATAATCAAGTAAATGTGCCATAGTCTTGCCCACAGGTCACTCTTTTGTAAATATTTTCTCAATTGAGCTTTCTTCTTTTCATATGATTGGCCTATTCCAAGTTTTCAAAACAGTAACCAACAGAATGACTAAATTAATTTTAGAATCAAGTTAATGCTTTTAACATGTGATTCCGCTGTGACATTTATAGGATTTCAATTCTCTAAAAGAAATTAATTTTAAATTTAAAAATTATAAATTGATATACATCATCAGTTTCAAGTGTAAGCATAACTTTACATGAAACGTGTTACATTTGGATTCACTATGAGCCACTACACACAAAATATAATTCTAGTTTACATTCAAATGGTTGTGTTTTATATATATATCCATTTGAGCCATAAAACACAAATTCCCAGCAGAGGACATTTCCTTGTATTAAACTTGTAAATCTTGGTTGGATTCAATGGGTTGACCTGTCTAAGAAGTAGCTTTATGATGGTTATTAAACAAAGTCCATTGTCATCCCCTAAGCATCCAATTATTTTCTGTTTCATATATAAGATCTGCCTTTGAATGCAGTTTGTTTTATATTTCTCTTTTTCTTTCCTACTCCTGTCTTAGTTTCAAGCCTGTATTACCTCTTGCACAAATTCATACAAAAGTTTATGCACTTTTTATATATGCAAAGGCATTTAAAACTTCCCAATATACAAAAATACAGTTCTGCAACATAACAGGTATACCACAAAAATATCAACATCTCCATATTTTTTACAGAATGAAATTGAAGTGTATATGGCATCCCTCACTTCCACAAAGTAACTTCAACCTGCCATTTTAGTACCACTTGATCTGACATTTGCTTGAACACAGCTATCCCTTTATGCCACAGTGGAAATACTATTTTTCCTGGAATATCTCTCTATATTTCTATCAATATTCCACTCACTTTTTAAAGTTCAGTTGAGATACCAATCCACAAGTGGCTGTAATTTTGTCATACTTTGAACTCCTATTACTTTATTTATTGGACATCCATTATAACTCTTACTATAATTTTCTTTGTATTAAAATCTTTCATGTACCTGTCTTATCTCTTCCTTTAAAATCATAGTTCTTGCCCTCCAGGAAATTAGGTTTTTACCTATCTTTTTATTTCCTGTAATGATCTCATATAGGAGAGACACTTGAAAGATATTTGAACAGAATTTAAATTAGATACCTTGGAAAGTTATATCTACTTATTTCAATAATGTTCAATTTGTCAAAAAGTTTTTGAAGTCTTTTACAATTGTTTTAAGAATCTGTGGGTTTCTTTTAAATGCTTTTAGTGATGATAAATCACTAAAATTTGATTTTAGAAAATAGAATTCATTCTGAGCTACATTTAGTGAATAGTATGAATGTTTAATCTGGGTGTATTTTTTAGTTAGAATAAAAGGTGTGTGATGAAATGAGACAGAATCTCTGGATGAGGCATGAACTGACATTTCCAAGATTCCCAAATGCTTTCAACAATGACAACATTATTGCAATGAGTTTATAACATCCTAATTTTTTTAGTTTCAAATATAGATTACTCATTTGGCTGTGTAAATTCTGAAATATTTGTAAGGTCCACCTCAACTCATTGTAAATTCATTTCATAATTTTCTAAACCAGGCTGTTTATGTATAACTTTAAAATTCATTGTCCATTTCATTTGAGTAGTATTCTTTAAAGTTTCTAGTGAGTGGGAATCCTACCTTTAATCATGCTTTTTATTAATTTTTTATTTAAATTTTTTCTATATCTACAACTGTTCCCCTTTCTTCTCTCCTCTCAGTCCTTCCCAGTTCTCCCTCAGCCTCCCTCCACACCATCCCCCCCCATCCCATCCATTCCCTATGGAGAGCAAGCAAACACAAAGTAAGTCAGTTCAGTCTGGCATATCCAGATGAGGTAGGTCCGAGTCCCTCCCCCCAGTATCAAGGCTGGGTTAGGTGTTCCTCTGTAGGGAATGGGCTCTAAGATGTCAGTTCATGCACCAGGACAATAGTCTGATCCTACTGCAAGAGGCTCCACAAACTGCCCATCCTGTACAACTGTCATCTACCTTTGGAGGATTTAGTTCCTTTCCCTGAAGGTTCCTCCATGATTGTTTCAGAGTCAGTGAGCTCCCAGTAGCTCCAGTCAGCCCCTTTTTGTGGTTCTCCTCCTCTTGATCCTTTGCTCATATACTTTCCTCTCTCTCTGTCTCTCTGTCTCTCTGTCTCTCTGTCTCTCTGTCTCTCTCTCCCTCTCTCTCTCTCTCTCCCGCTCTCTAGCTGGACCAGGAGCTAAACCTGGTGCTTAGCTATGATCTCCGCTTCTGCCTCTATTCATTGTTGGATGAAGGTTCTATAATGACACTTAGGGTGGTTATTCATTTGATTACAGGGGAAGTCCTGCCTAGACACCCGCTCCACTATTGCTTGGAGACCTAGCCGGGGACATCCTGTGAGTCCTTGGAGGTTTCTGTAGCACCAGGTTTCTCTCTAACCCCACAGTGGCTCCCTCTATGGAGATAGCCATGTCTTTGTTCTCCCTCTCTGTTGCTCCTCCCACTCAGTCATCTCCTTCTCTCATGATTTGTTCCTACTTTCTCTTTCCCTTGCCTGTAATGTTCTACCAAATAAGATTCCCCAAAGTTAATAGAATGTTTCTTTGTAGTATTATTCAATTTTTAAAAACAAATCTAGCTACTCTGGCTAGCTGTCCTTTGGATTATGCTAGAAACGTAAGGAATTAAAGAATATATTATAGTAAATGTTAGTTGAATATAAAATTTTAGTGTCATCCAACTTTTTAGTAGTTGCTGTTTTAGGATTCCATTTTATCCATAATTCTTTGTGATAGCATACTTGTTTTCTATTGAATTATTCTAATAGGAATATGTTAGGTGATAATTCAAAAATAATTGGATATCTCTATTTGTGTGGAGCACATATGTACATATGTTATTTTTTTAGTTGATTCACCATATTTATTTTAAACTAAAATGTCAATTATTCACACTATGTTGTGACGCTCAGCATTTAGCTAATCACCATTTCATTGTATAGTGAGTGAAAATATTTTACATTGAATAAAAATACTTTTACTATGTTAAGCTAAGTTCATATCTCCATTATCCAGAGAATTGAAGTAAGTATATTCTTAGCTATGACCATTACATCAACATATGGAGACAATATATTGGCAAGCATTTGCTGAGATATGAAATACTTGTAGACTATGGAAGATGTAATTATCTGTTCATGACTGCAACACTGAAGAACTTCATTATCAATACTAAATAGTCAAACAGAACAGAGTTTGCAGGACACATTTTTATCTAGAGAGTCTTGATTTGAATGATGTGGCTTAACAGGTCACCTTTGCTACTTTTTATAGTCATGAATTATTTATACAAAAGTATCATCTTTTAATTAGTGGTCTTTTACATATATTCTACATTGTCATTCAGTCTGTGGTAAGGATGGATAAAGAGTGGAATGCACAGCAAGATAGATAACCAGTGAGGACACACTTTAGAGAAACACCTTTTCAGTGATTTGCACTGAATCCCTAAGGTTCATATAAAGAAGGTGGCTATAGTAATATTTACATTAGTAACTGCTGAGTGTTCAAAGTAAACAGTGTTTCTTGTATAGTGTCACCTCTTGTTTTGTGATGTTGTGATATTTTAGAAGTTCCCTTTTCCTAATCCACAGAACATTAGAGTTTTAAAATAATTTTATTTTCCATATACTTTCATATCCTTTACAGGACCCAACAAACATTTATTTTTTTAATTTCTGGTGGAATTTTACAGCATTTTTAATTTTTTTTCCTGTAAAGGAAGGCCTTTTGAATTGGTAAGGCAAAAATGCCATTGATTTGGAATTATATTATGAGTACAGAGCTATCTATTTATATTCACATCATATACAATGTTTTTTAGTGTTTATCAGCACTACAAGCAATGTTAATATATATCTTACTAAAATTCCATTTGTTGTTTTTACAGATTTCAGGAAACCTTACTGTGCCTTGGATTACAGGGTGTTCTAGGAAAAGAGCAGTAAGTAATCTTTGGTTTAAAACAAATAAGTTTCCTCTCATATTCTTAGTAGAATGCCATTGAAATTTTTTATGATATTTTTTATAGAACTGGTAAAACTTACCTTTGATAAAACTGAATTTTGTCAAAATAATATATTTCCAGCTCATAGTATTTAATCTGCCATGACAGCCTTAATTAAAACACAGAAATCAATACTGCATATTCTGTAGACAGGATTTCTTTTGTTTAAAAACAATTTATATTTTTATTTGCAATTTTTATAATACATTTTATAAAAACATCTAACTAAAAATTAAAGAAAATGGATTTATAACTAAAAAACATTTAAAGCAACTCATAAAATTTTAGTTTTCTACTATTTAGTTAACTATACAATTTAATATTAAAGGATAATAAATATTTAATAACATGCCTTACCATTTACTATTATTCAATATTTAGAAGGAATATGTAACTAATATTTATAGCTACTCTGGGTTTAGGCCTGTAATAAAAAAATTCAGTAAGAGTGTGTTTTCTTGCAGGCTCTCTGTAGGACCCATAGAATTATATTTGATCAAATATTCAGAATGCTTAATTGTAACTGGCACATAGAAAAATATTAAGTCATGAAAATGAATAGACAGTTAGAAAGGTAATTTAAGGTACAAGATGATTGATGGGCTTGAAGCCAAAATAAATTAGAGCTAGAACTTTAGATTTGAAACAGACTGACTAAATTCTTTACTTCCTTCTCTTCCCTATAAAGTAGAAATATAATGCTGAAAATAGTGTAAGAGATTTCAGAAAAGTAGAAAGAAGGTTGAAAGGTTATAGAATCCAGGGCATGGAGGAACCATAAGGTACTTGGCATTTACTTAACAGTAGTAAGGCACCTGATTTAATTGACACATAAAACTTATAATAGCAGCAGAGGAAAAAAAAAGCACAGATACCCTCACCCCTCCCCAAGAGCTCCATAAATAAATTTGGTAACTTGGCAATGAAGATTGACTGGAAAGAAACTCTTATTGACAATTTGGAACCAGGAAAGTGCTCATCTTTCCTAGTTGTGACAGAACTTTCCCTCTCCCCAAGAGAAACCCAGCTAGAATGCAAAAGGAGGATACAACAACAGTCTTGTCTGGGGAGCCTCTCTCTGTGTCCTATATACTACACAGTTCTGTATTCCACATATCAAACAAGATTGATAATCGGTATCATCAAGAAGAATCAAGTCACCATAGGAAGTCCCTGAGATATCCTGAATCCATTTTTTCTTCTTTATGTAGATATGGGAATACTGAGTGGCATTAATAAGAAAGATATCTTCACAAGTGCCGATGTTTCCATCACTCTAGGTGGCACTAACAAGATTAGTAGAAGCATTAATGGTGTCAGATCACATGAAAATAAACCCCCAAAACATATAGAAATTAATGAATCACTGAAACTATAACCCTGTTAAGTTTCCAGGCTTATAAGAACACAATGGTTCCAGAAATGCCTTAAAATGGGCAAAAGTTAATTAAAATCAAGCTTGGGGCAGTATTCCAGGTAAAGGTACAGCCTACTTAGAAAAAACAAAGGGCCCTATTTTTCAAAGTTTCCTTAGGGAGGAGTTAGTCTTACACAACAAGAAGCAGATCTTAAGTCAGTCAACATTACCATATTAGGTTAAAATGCACTGTGCACTCTATGGTTTGGGGCTAAGGCAGATGTTTGCAAAGTTTCAAACACATCTCCGGTAAAGGGGTGAATGGAGATTTACACAGAACAAAGGTCCTAGATAATATAAGACTTATCAATGAGACAGTGGTCAGCCTGTTCTGGGCCTGAGCAGCAGGGAAACTGAGTGGATTCTTGCCCTGCAAAAGCCCTTAAATTTAGAATTTGATTGCCTGGAAGGCTTGTTTTAATGAGGCCTGGGCTTCCCACTCACGTGATGTGACAAACCTCCATAAACCATCAGAGCTTCTATTCTAAACTTAAGTGGAAAGGTATCTATTAAAAAAAAAAAAAAAAAAAGATAAGGCTGAAAGCCCAGGAAGATAATGGTCAAGAAGGCCACGCAGCTGGTGGAATTCCTCAGTATACAAAGAAACAGGAGTGTTGCAATGTGAGCGATAAAGGCAATTTACTGACACAAACAGGCAGGTGAGTCAGATGGGGGTATTATTGGATAAACAAGTTAGAAGAGCAATATTGGGAAAACTTCAGTAGCAGGTACCAGTTGTCTTAACAAAAAAAAAAAAATTAAAAAAAAACCCCAAAAACAAAACAAACAAACAAACAAAAAAAAAACAGGAAAAGGGGGTGGGAGAATAGCTCAGTTGGCAGAGTGTGTGCTTGCCATTTCCTGGGCAACTTCAATCCCCTAGATTAATAAATAATCTAAAGAAATCTTTAGACATTGTCAGAGTGAAATAAATAAATTTAAAAATGTATCTAACATAAACAATTTGGTAGTTAAGAGCAGTTAAGTAGACTTTAAACACAAAAAAGAAAAGAAAACTTCAGGAGATAGAAGTTATTTTAGTGAACTTATAAGGCATCTTAATTAAACCTCAATAAATCTTTAACTAATATTCCATTCAGTTACTGGTCACTTGGGTATTTTAATATACTTTAAAAACTCTAATATTTAAAATCTCTAAATCTCATGAAATTTAAATACAGCTGTAGTACATGTAATAAAAAATGTAGCCTTCAAAATGACATGTAGACTAAAAATAAATTACACATTAGATTTTCTTATTTAAGAAAAGGTTTTTTCATGTATCCCCCTACTCACCCTCCCTTCCCCCCTCTCAATCCCTCCCAGTCAGCCCTCAGCTTCCCCCCATCCTCATCCACTTGTCCCTCTCCCCCAAAGGGCAAGAAGTCCCAAGGTGGGTCAGCTCAACGTGGGACATCCACTTCAGGAAAGTCCGATTTCCTCATCCCAATATCAAGACTGGATTAGGTGTTCCTCTGAAGGGAATGGGCTCCAAGGTGCCAGCCCACGCACAGGAACACAGTCTGATCCCACCCCTCGTGGATCCACATACTGCCCATGCCAGTCAACAGCGCCTACCCTTAGAGGGCCTAGCTCCTTTTCCAGATGGTTCCCCAGTGGCCGTTTTTGATTCAGGGAGCTCCTAGATCTCCAGCCACACATCTCTGTAGGACTCCTCCCCATAACATCCAGCGATGATTAGAAGCAGAAAAAGGAATCCATGGTTTAGCATCAAGTTGAGCTTCTGCTCCAGCTGAAGAGAGGAGATGAGGAAAGGGATAGGGACATATTAGATTTTAAAGATCTAGTGTGCTAAGCAAGGCAAAAATATCTCAATGATTCTAATAATCATTTTGATAAATTGTATTAAAATACAATATGCAATATTATGACTTTATATGTAAATGGTATTAGTCTTACTGGTAAAACATTTGGCCAATATGCTCAAAGACCTATATTCCATCTTTGAAATGTTTGAATAGTTTAAATGCATAACACAGTATTATGAATATAGGCCAGTGGGGGATAGCACCTGTGGTCTGTTCTCTAAATAAATTCCAAATGTATAGTACAATTTTTTGTGACTGTACATATTTAAATGATTTGGGCATGCAAGATGGCTCAGAAGCTAGTCACTTGCTGCCATGCTTGAGCATCTAAGTTTGATTCCTAGGACCCACAGTGTGGAAGGAGTGAACTAAGTTTTACAAGTTGTTCACACAAAGTCTATGGCATGTCCCGATGTACAAATTAATTTAAAAGTTTAAATGGTCTTTATTATCTATTCTTGCCTTCATGAGACTTCTTTCATATATATGTTTGTTCACTGGATGTTACCCTGTGGTTCCCTTGCACTTTCTTCATCCTTTGCTATTATTTCTTTCATTTTTATCCCCATACTGCATAATTTAAACACATGTCTCCAAGCTCATGGATCCTTTCTTCTGTTTAAGACTTCAGGTTAACTGTTCTGTTCATTTTTAGTTCTGTTATTACATGACTCAGCTCCTTAATTTCTAGTAACTAGAATCTAGTTGGTTCTTCTTCATCGTATTCATCTTGTTAATATTTTCCTTTTAGTCATTGCATCATGTTCCTGGTTCAAATTCAATAGTCAACTATGACTTTTGTAATACGTTGAGCTTCTTTGTCAGGTAATTCATATTCTTCATTTCTGTAAGTTTACTTACTGGAGAATTTTTTTGTTAATTTGTTTTTTCTTTCTTTTTGTGATTATCATGTCTTTATACATTTCAGTTTGTGTCTGCATTTGGAAAATTAGTCCTTTCCTCTATACATATGACTCATCTTTATGTGCAAACCTGGCTAAAGATTCCAGGTGTTTGTTTTTAGTTTTCGTATTTACACAGAACTGTTTTTACAGAAATTTATTAAGTTCTGTCTTCTGCTCTCTGACTGTGTCACCTTGACACAATAATTTTTCTAGCAGAGATGTGAATAAATGTCCATTTACCCTATATAAAGTACCACCAACAGAATGATTCTACTAAAGTCTAAGTTGAGTACCGTAGTATGTCAGAAACCTAGAAAAATGTGCCTGTGTTTTTCTCCAATGTCAGGATGCAATGAACAAAAACAAGTTCACAAGACTTGTCAGCTTTAAAGTCATCTTCCTGCCAGACATCCCCAATTTCTTTGGTAACCCTTTCAAAGAGAACATAGGTTCTTATGTCCTAACATTAATTAAAAACGTTTATTTCCAGGGCACATATTGCACATCATACGGTAAATGCATCTGGCTGGCTGTCTCTGTGTGTCTACGTGAGAAAGCCTAAATGTTGCACAATGACTAGTGTTCAAAGGGGCAAGGAATGTAGAAGAGGACTGAGAAGCCGATACTGAAAAACAACTGGAGATGTAAGAGGCCTTGTGTTGATAAGATAATAAGCCAGAAGGGACCTGCAGGGAAGAAGCTTCTGATATGAATCAGGCAGCTGCAAGTCACAGGTTTGAGGGACAAACTGCTGAGTTGGATCTAGCTATTTACAGAGGTAAAAGGGCAGGAAGGCAGGACAAATGGAGTGCACATCCAGATGGCCGGACAAGAGGACGTGCAGACAGGAAAAAAGGGCTACAACATTTTTAAGTGTATCCAACTTAGATTCAATTATTTTGATCTGTTTTATAAACCAGCCTTGATAGAAGGTAGCACCTTCCTTGGATAGTCCCCCTTCCCTAAATTTATGTGAGCAAGGGGAAGATTAAAAGACAAGGCAGTGAAGAGAGGGGAGGAATACATGGCCTAAAATTTAGCCTCTCTAACAGTCCTCAGGTTTTCTAGCCTCATAGGAGAATCTTGGTGTTGGTGTTATCCATGCTGACGATTGATGAGAATGAGTGTTGAGGTCACCCACTAACACTGCATTAGGGTTAATACGGGACTTTAGATCTAATAGTGTTTATCTGGGCTGGCAGCTATTGTTTTTTAGAACTTGTAGTATGTCAGTAAGCCATTCTAGCTTTCAGTGAGTCCATTCAAAAGTCAGGCACTGGAGCAGGAAAGAAGGCTCAGCAGATAAAAGCACTGCCCTCTCCTCCTGCGGATCCACATCTGATTCCCAGGACTCCCATGGGGCTCATGTAGGGTGGTAACTCCAGTTCCATTGGGTCCAATGCCCTAATGTAGATCCCATGGGCACCAGACATACATATGGTCTACAAAGATACATGCAGGCAAATACAAATAAAAGTTTAAAAACTTGCTATTCGGTTAGGCCAGAATATGTGGCTTGGTGCTTCTCTTTCACAGCTTTTATCCTTTATTCTGTATATTAGTGTTTTAATTAATGTATTTCACAGGGAGTTTCTTTCATGGTTCTGTCTGTTTGGTGTTCACCTTGATAGGCATCTCTTCCCTTGAATTTTTATTTGTGATTTTGTTAAAAAATATTCTTTATGCCTTTGACCTGGTTTTCTTCTCCTTTCTCTGGTCCTATTATTCGCAGATTTGGTGTTTTCATAGTGTCCCAGATTTCCTGGCTGTTTTGTTCATGTCTTTTATTATTGTTATTATTTAGTGTTCTCTTTGACTAAGGTTTTCATTTCTTCTATCCTGTCTTCAGTGCCTGAGATTTTCACTACTCTGTGGGTGAGACTTTTTCAGTCTTCATTTGTGCATTTATTCATATCCCATTTGAACTTATCAAACATAGTTATAATTGTTGTAGGTCCTGTCTTGTACATTAACTAAAAATTACTTTTCTTAAGGATAATTATCATTAGGGTGCTGGTTTAAGGAGGAAGCATATTACCTTTCTTTTTCATATTTGTGTTTTTGCATGAGATCGAAGCATCTAGAGTTAGATGATTTTCTGCTTTGTGGTATGCAAATCTTTTCCCATTTGTTTTGTGGGTTGTGGAGCAGCTGAATGATTCTTAGTGTTTTTTGTTTTTTGTTTTTTTTAAAGACTCTCAGGTCTGCCTGGCGTCACCTGTAATCATAGGTTAGAGTGGTGGGTGGGTGGCTTAATAGGCAGGCAGGTGTAGTGCCTCAGAGAAAGATTTTTCTAGAGATCTGTAATGATAATGCTGAGCGCCACAGAGTCCAGATTCCATGGGCTATTTCTGGGAGTTTCTACTTGGAATTTTAGGTTAGAGTTCACTCCCCACCGTCCCAGGTCTACACAGGTGGGTGATTTTGGTGGTTTGTTGTTGTTGTTGTTGTTGTTTTGTTTGTTTGTTAGTGCTTATGGAGCTGGGGGAATGGAATGGAGCATGGAGGCTTGAGGTGATCAGTCAGTATAAGCAGAGGTGCAAGACAGAATGAAGAAGGCAGTTCAGTTCTGAAGGGGTAAGAGAGGAAGCTGGCTTGGGGTGGGGGTCTGAAAGGAAGGGCATAAGGAGAAGGAGGGTCAGCATGGTCAGCAGAGTCATTGAAGGAGTCTCTTGGAATGAGTAAAATTTTCCAAAACAACAGGTTTTTCATTTAGTAGAAGGATGTGGAAGGTTGACAGAGAGAAGGTCAGGGACAGAGAAAGAAGAAAGCCTGCATGTATGGAGCTGTAGACAACTTACAAAAGCTCTGTATAAAGTTCTCTCAATCTTGAAAAATGTTAAAATCAAAGATACCACCTTCAGTTCATTGGACTCTTGTTACTCATTTTGTTTGTAGCCAGACAGTGCACTCCAAAGAAAATAATTTTTGATATCTCCTGCAGGGTAAAATTCATTGAGATTATGCAAAAGGCAGCAAAATGGAGACCCTTTAGTTAGGTACGATTTGATGGTACTCCTTATGAAGTCTGGTGAGGTAAACATGTCCAGAAGAAGGGGTACAAAGGAGAAAAGTTTACCTGTGTCTCTCAGCTTCCTTTCTGGAATTGCAGCCAGTCTACGGCCAGTTAATTAAGACCAAGCATGGGTGTCCCAGTGTAGTGGATTTATGATGTTACATTGTAACATCATAATTAAACAGCAGCCCAACGTGGGTAAAATATACCTACATAAAGCCATAGAAAGCTTAAAAAATGGTCTAGAGCACAGAAACAAAGTCCAAAGCAGCTTCCGTGTTGTGCCTCTGAAGTGGCCCGTGGTAAAGAGACTGAGTAGTGTATGGGATTAAATTATAAAATGGTGTGTTTGCTGCATGCAACTTAAGGTGAACAAGGCCAGTTCCTGAGCCTAGATGTAATCAAGGAGCTCTGTATGGTAGATTTAAGTTTTCTGTTAATAAGGACTAAAAGAGAATAGAGTCAAAGATGGCTTCTTAGTGTTGATGTTTTCTTGGATAAGTTCTGCTTGCTGGAGGCAAGCAGAGGCTTTTTTTTTTTTTTTTTTTTTTTTTTGAAGAGAAGCTTCCTGGTTCAGCCTTAGAGGCAAAACACGTGAGTCTTTTTAGAGGCCCTTCTGCCTAATACTCAAAATGGAGTTAATGAGCAGCAGATGGTAAAGCTTTACTTGGTGATTATATGGACCCTAAAATTCTCCAGAGTACCTGGGTTAAAAAGATAAAATCTATGAAATTAGACTAGGAGCTGGATGGAGTCATCCATCCATCCATCCATCCATCCATCCATCCATCCATCCTTCAAACCTTTAATCCTTAGCCAAGGACCTTGGCAGATTAAAGGTGTGATCAGAAACAGAAAGAAATAGAAGAATCTGGGTGGAGTCAATCACCATAGCCAAGCAAAGGTGTGGTCAGAGACAGAAAAAGTTAGCAAATAAATATACAGTAAAGACAGTTTTTTAAAAAGGCTAAATGGTTTAGAGTGTGTTAAAAATATATATACATAGGCTTAGAGAGAGAAAAAAAAAGGTAGAGAAAGCCCTTAGAAAAGAAATAAAGTAAAAAAAAAAGCCACGTAAAGATGGAAAATACAAAGAATGTCTGGATACTGTATATTATTGTCTTATCTTTAAGCTTCTTGACTAAAAATGAAGTAGCAAAAGCTGCTAAAAGACAGTTGATTATAAATGCTGTTGGATTATTTCAACCTATATATTTGTAAATGAGTTTACTTTAAAATTGAAATCCAAAGATATGCTACTTTGGAGAAGAGGTTTTCATTTTATTTTCACAGAAAATGAAAGGCTGTAGATTTATTCCTGGGTAAAGAACATAAAGTTTGATAGAGGAAGACCCCCTGAAAAATCTCCAATGGAAATGGATGGCCCAGATGATTCAGCATTTCAGAGCACCTCTGTTGAAGTTTCCCGAGCTCTGTATCCAGAACAATCTCAAGGAGACTGGCTGAGATGACCCAACCTTACAGACTATTCCACTAAAGACTTATGCATAATCCTACATTTTTCTTTGGATTTCCATGGGATTGCCAGCGCCCCCATTCAGCAGGAAGTAGTCTAGAGAACGATGCCCACATTCCCCCCAAAAATGGATTATAGATGTTTGTCTTTGTTTGCAGTGTTGATTACAAGTTGTTATAAATAGTAGTGAAAAAATTATACAAAAGAAATTATATTTGGGGTTCTTGTTTTAAAAAGAGAAAAAGGGGATATGTAGTGGATTTTTGATGTTACATTGTAAATAATTGTCCCGCCTATGAGTTTAATAAAAAACGCTGATTAGCCAAAGGCAGACAGAAAATGAGTGCAGGGATACCAGACTAAGAAAACTCTGGGAACAGGAAGAACAGAGCAGAAATGCCACGGAGACTCTAGAGTTGCCAGACAAGCCAGAAGAAACAGAGGACAACTATGCTGCTCTGAGAAAAGGTACCAAGCCACATGGCCGAACAGGATAAAAATCATGGGTTAGATTAAGGGTAAAGAGTTAGCAAGTTATATGTCTGGGCCTTAGGCCTATCAGCCTAAAACTATTGTAAGCATCTGTGTGTCTCTGTGGGTCTGTGGGTCTGTGGGCCTAAACCTTGAGGGTAGGCCCAAAAGTCAAGGCCAGAAACCTTCTACTACATCCCAGGACTCAACAGATCTTGTTGAGAGAAAAGATACAAGGTTGGCGTAACCCCCTGACTTTGTGGGAAGATTTCTGGAACAAATAGGCCTGGAGTCCTGGAGACTAAAATGACATGCTGTTAGAATGAAAAGCAGCAATGGCAAAGGTTCAGCAGACCTCAATAATACATGCCTCAGGTTTGGGCACCAAAATGCTAGATTTTAGGAGAGATGAGAGAAAAGTACAATTTAAAGCAATCATGGACTCATGGGATTGCCTTTTAGGCGAAATGTTTATTAGGTCTGCCAGCACAGCAGGATCTATAGCAAAGTGCCAGCCCACCCGAACAAAGAAAAGTGTTCTTTTAAGGTTCCTTAGGGGCTAGGGGATGGAGGGACATGCTGAACCACAAAAAAATGGGTAAAGTTCCCTTAACATTACCAATGTTCTCCTATTGGGTTGGGTCAGGTGCTTGGAAAGTCCTTAGCATACTTTGAGTAAAATTTCAGATGGAGACTTCTCCAGAAAATTTGACATTAAATGTGGTATATAATATGGGCCGGCCTAGTACGTGACTGTGAGGTAGGACAGTGTTCAAGCTTCTTGTGACCCAGGGCTAGAGAAGTGACGTGCAATCTGTCTTGCTTAAAGCTTTCTCTGTTTAAAGCTTTGTTATCTGGAAAGCAGTTTTTCCCTAGGAGTACACGTTTCCTGCTTCTAGGTGAGGTGATAATACAATGTGATAGTTTTATTTTAATTTATTGAAGAACCAGAATGACTGTGCTTTTGATTAGCATTTCCTGGATTTTTAGTGAATAGCTAGCTTTATTTTTTTGGCAGAATTGTGTTGTAGTGAGACTTTTTTCACTGTGCATACCATGATCTCATCACCATATGGCAGTAGAAATCTTGGCCTGGTAACCATGACAGCTAATTGAGTTAAACAATGTAGTGATAGGTCTGTGGTAATAAAATGGAGTTATTATCACTCCTTAAAAGGATGTGTCACTAGACCTTCACCTGAGAATCTGTCCAATATACCTGTCTATTCCCCCAGCTGCAAATAATCTTGAGAAGCACTATAGTATATAGGAAGTGGAAAATTTGCTGAATGGAGGATTATATGATTCATCTGACATGAAGTCATCATCTATAGTGAGACTCTGTAGTGATGCAGGCATTTGTGGGCCATGTATTTACGAATAGATTTATTAGTTCACCAGAATTTGACTTTGGTGAAATCCTACATTTGTTGTATTCTTGGTGCCCTGTCTGAAGTAAATAGATCTTTGTATACTTCTCCATAGGTAAAAGATTATGCAACAATTTACTGGCCATGTGTATGTACACCTTCTTTAAAAAGTATCTTTTCAGATCACTTGCTCTTAAAAATTAATCTTGTTTTTTGCTTTTGAATTCTTTGATATTATCTACATATAGCAATAGTCCAAGGGACATGTCACTACAAATGTTCTGAAGCATTTCTATGTCTTATTTTAATAGTTTCACAGATTGTCTCATTCTAATCCCTGCTAAATATATATATATAGTGTAAGAGGTAGGACAAGCATTTTTGTTGAGTTTACAAATAAATAAACTGAAGTCACAATGGCTAAGATATTATATTAGATTGGGAGTTCTTTTGTTTTAAAAGGAGAAAAGGGGATATATAGGGGTATTGTGTTGTTTCATGGTAAATAATTGTCCCACCCACTGGTTTCATAAAAGGCGCTGATTGGCCAAAGGCGTGCTGGAAGTGTGGGCGGGGCTACCAGACTAAGAAAAATCTGAGAACAGGAAGTACAGAGCAGAGCGCCAGAGAGAAGCCAGAAGAAGCAGAGGACAACTATGCTGCTCTAAAGAAAGAACAGGAAGAATCATGGGTTAGATGAAGGGTACAGAGTTAGCAAGTTATATGCCTGGGCCTGAGGCTGATCAGCCAAAAACTATTGAAAGCATCTGTGCGTCTCTGTGGGACTGCGGGACTGCGGGTCTGCAGGTCTGTGGGTCTGTGGGTCCTAAACCTTGAGGTTAGGCCCGAAAGTCCAGGCCAGAAACCGCCTACTACAATATTATGTATTTTTAAATGATTAAACTGAGTAAGAATTCAGGTTGTTTCTCATTTACATTATACAATCTTATTGTTTTTCTTTGTAGTATAATCAGGAAAGGGAAACACTACAGTCTGTTTGGAGCAAAAGTCCTGTGTCTTTTTTCTTCCCTTTTCTTTTTTGTGTAAACCTATTTTGTTTTTAAATTTTATTCATTTAGGGTTTCCATATGGTTGTGTAAAAGATAAGTGGAATGATGAAGGTGTTTAAGTGTCTGTTTCATTCAGCTTTGAAGCTATAAGGACGCTTTTAACTGGCCAACTAAAAATGAATGACCATTGCCTTTTGCTCCTGAATTCAGGGACAAAACTGGAAGATCCACTTAGTGGATCCATTGTTTACCACTCTGTCTGATCATAAGAATGTGTTTGTGCTCCACCTACCCAGGTTCTCTAGGGAGAAACCAGAAAGTCTGTTCTTAATACATGTGTCATGTGGTTTTTATGATGATGCGGTTTTGTGGAATATTCTCCTGGCTCTACTGATTGGAGTACACTAATCAGATTTTGGTGGCCGGCATTAACTAAACCAAATTAATCTTACTAAAAATTTAGATGACTTTTTATAAAAAAGGAAAACAGGACTATGAAGACTTAATTGATTTATAATTTTAATGATGTTCTTTCTAATGTTTTTTTCACCTCTATAGGTATATTGAAATTTTTTTAAATTATATTTTGTGTTACAAATGATTTACTCAGGAAAATAGTAAGAAAGGAGAAAATTTTAAAACTTGAAGTCATCTTTAATGATATGCATTTTTAGTGATTTGATTTTTTTTTTAAATTTCACAGCATTCCTAGACTTTTGAGAATCATAGTAAAGTGCTAAGATGATTGTAATGTTTTAGATACTGAATATAACTTTTTGGTAGTTTTGAGACTAGATCTCATGTAGAGGGCTGGGCTTCAGGCTCACTGTAGCTGAGGATAACCTTTAACTCCTGATCCTTCTGCCTGCATCTCCAAAGTACTGGGATCTTAAGTATATACCATTTCACATAGCTTGGAATAATTTAAACTCACACAAGTGATTCCTCTTCAGGAAAAATAACAATGAAATTGTACCATACAAATTTGGTCATTAAAGTGAAATTTTCAAATTTAGTTTTACTCTCTTTAAAGAACACTGGCACAGGTACAGTAAGTTATAGTGGTCTATAGCACAGTGGGGTTGATATAATTCAAGATAATATTTTGTGTATCTCAGAGAGTTCACAGAGTATTTTAACCTATTTACCATACATGAATGTTAAATGTTTCCCAATTACCTCATAAGTATGTACAAATAGTATGTTCCTAAAAAAAAGTAACTTAAAAAATAAAAGAATACTTGCAAAATAATAGAAGTTGTAAAGTAAATTTAATTTTCTAAATATATTTATAAATATGTATGAAAACGACATAAACATGCTACTTTATAATCCAATTTAAAAAACAAAAACAACTCAGGAGGCAGAGGCAGGCAGACCACTGTGAATTTGAGGCCGGCCTAGTTTACATGTCAGCCAGGCCTGCATAATGAGACTTCTCAAACAAAGGAAAAGCAACAGTAATCTGCTCGTCTTTTGATAGTTATATATAATTCAATGATAATTTTATACTATGTTGTCTTAGATAAAGAACTGGGGAAAAGCATCAGGTTTGATGGTGTATGCTTGTAGTTTTGGCTACTTGCAGACTAAGTCAGTGATCATTTGAGCACTAAAGTTTGAGATCAGCCTTGGCAATATATCAGTACTGTTTTCCTCTCATTTCTTAAAAAAACAGTTTATTTAGTGAAACAAAGCAAATATTACACTTCGGAGAGAGAGATCAGAGCTTAGAAGAGACTGACAATAGTAGCATAGTCATGTAGGTGTATTGCTCTTTTTCCCTTTTCTAAATCATGGTGCCTTAGATCTCCCACAATCTTCTTGAAAAGCTCACAAGGGAGTATCAAAACCACAAAGTAAGTCAAACAATAGAAGTGGGGGTATTTTGAGGATGGAGACCTTCATTAATGTGCCTGTGTTAGAACTGGGAAACTGGTCCCGAAGTCTCTGATATAGTGAGAAAACCCCAAGTGTACTTTGAAGGATATTTAACTACAAGGGACATTCTGATAATCAGATGACACAGTTACCAAGATACAACTACTGTTTCCTTGATTATCCCAGTGTAATTCTCTGCCTAATCAGCTGACATAGCTAACAAAATATAACTACAGTATTTCATGGTTAGGTCCTATCTAATTCCTTGCCTACCCAGCCTCAATCTCAAAAAAAAAATCTCATTCTCAATGTCAACAAAATACATTTAGGTTTTCATTATCTATCATACTTCTGGGGTTTAAAACCAGGCATCACATGTGCTAGGCAAGTGCTATACCACTGAGCTCTACCCAGCTTTGAAGTTTTTAAATGCTATGTAAGATCTGAAGAACATTCCATTAGACCCTAATTTTAAGTATGAGTGTTTCTAAATTTCCTTATTTTAGGTTTGGATTATTTTATGCTTCAACAACCAATCAGCTGAAAGTTCAACCAGGATCTACCACTTTATGGATGCTAATAGCATGTATCACATTTTAAGATGATTGATGAAAATGATGTAGTTACTATGATTGATTTCACTAAAATCATACCGAAGTGAATAGTTCCAGACTTTAAGAAATAGTTCCCAAGTAAGCATAAATTTTAACAAAAATACACTTTAAGCTAAAAAATTATAAATTTACATCCTATGATTATTTTAAAAATCTGAAATTTTCATAAAAGAGTAATTTTATGAAGAACCTATATAAGGAAATTCAATGCTATTTTAAATTGTATCCAATTTAAAAGGCATGTACTTAATAGAAAGTGCATATTCAAAATATTGAGAATATGAATTACTAATTAAGAAAAATAGTAAATCATAGTTATTGTCAGCAAGAATGAAGTGTGCTATAGCCAATTTGGAAAGTTGTACAGAAGGCTCTGAGAAAATCAATAAATAGCCTTACCTATGACCCAGCATGTCATTCTAGTTATTTACCCAACTAATCTGGAAATGTATGTCCATTGAAATTTTTACTATAATTGTTAATAGCGTCTTTGTTTTGAATCATCAAAATCTCAATAACCAAGTTGCCCTTTAGTAGACATCCATACAATTGATGGGTATTCAGTGACTGATAAAAGAATAAAGACAAAGATAGCATCTTAAATTTATATTGCTAATGGGCTGAAGAGGTGGCTTAGCAATAAGAGCATATACTGCTATTATTGCAGAGGACCCAGTTTTGATTCCCAGCATCCATATTAGGCAGCTTATAACTGCCTATAATTACAGCGCCAGGGGAATTCAAATACTTCTGATGTATTCCACCCTCAATGCACTCGCATGCCTGCACACATATACGCAGACACACACACACATAAACATAATTAAAATCAGTGATTTAAAAATATATATTTTTTATTTATATATTTATAAACATTCTAGTTCCACATCTACAATTCTATGCTTCCATTTATATAACACTATGACTTGGATGCTCTTTATTAGTTATTTTTCTCACCCCTATGACACAGTACCTGAATAAGCCATTTGAAAAGTCATTTGGTGTATGACTGCAGAAGGTTTAATTCATGGTTATTAGTCTCTGTGTTTTTGATATTTCTATTAGTGAGAACATCACAGAAGAAGGAGCCTATAGTAGCCAAGTTCCTTCATCGCTTGCTGGATAGGAAGAACAATGAAAAAGTAATATTTTGTTTCAGAGATTATGTTTCAGTGCTTTTATTTTAAGTATAATACATCAAGGAAAACATAATGGGTTTTATTGGGGCAATTTTATACATACTTGTTTAACGATTTTATTAGATCCATCTCTCATGTTTCCCATCCCTTTTCCTTCAATTCCCATATCTATGCTTAAATAATCCCCTTTTTTTCTGGCATATTTTTGAGTGTTTTATTTAGATCTCAGTATGAGAGAAAACATATGATATTTGTCATTCTGAGTCTGGTTTATTTCAATTAACTTGATGATCTCATCCATTTTCCTACAACAACATTATTACATTCTTCTTTATCTGTTATCCATCCATAGCACCTAAGCTGATTCTCTAGCCCTACTATTACGAGGAATGCCACAATAAATCTGGATGTATGGCTATCTCTACTTTATACTGAAATTAATTTAAGTATATATGTCCAGGAGTGGTATAACTAAATCACATGATAGTTGTACTTTTAGTTGTGTTTTGGGGAGTCATTAATAATTTTTGTAGTGAGTTTATTAATTTACATTCACATATTATATAAAGACCTCTACCCTTGCTAGCATTTGTTCTTTATTTTCTGATGACAGTGTATAGTTAAATACTTATATTCTATTTCTCTATTATTGACTTAAATAATTTTATAACTGTGTTCATAAATGTTACTTCACATATAATGGCATAAAATCATGATGTCCTTGTCTGGCATAGGTATCAGAAAATACTGGCCTTAAAAACAAGTTAGGAAGTTTTCTGTTTGGTATTTTCTAAGAGTTTGCAAAGAACTGATGTTTATTATTTCTAAATATTTTGTGGAATTCACTATTAATGCTGTATTTATGCAGTTTTTTTTTGTTTACTGGGAAGTTTTTATTGTAGATTCAACATTACCTGTTATTGATCAGATTAAATTTTTAAGTTTTAAAACTCCTCATGTTGCCTTGTATGTTTCTCAAAACCAACCATTTCTTCACTATTTCCCAGCAGCTCTTATTAGTCTCTTATGATCCATGTATTTATTTCTGGAAGTTTATGGGAATAGCACCAGTGTCAGTGATGATCAGGCTACATCATGATGAAGGGGCCAAGTGCAAGAGGAAAATAAAGCACATGACTAAACAAGAAGCTAGAGAAGAAAGCGACAGTTTTAATGCAAGCAATCTAGGTCTAAGTTCAAGCAATTTAATGAGGGAAGCTATCTTAACACTGTCAATTTAAAGCAATGAGTGTTTTAAATATATTGTCAAAGTAATTACCACCGTTTTGTCGTGTACCGGGGATTTTTAGATGAATGATGGAATGGCAACATAATTTCCACATACGTACATACTTTATTAAATTGAACTGCTTGATGTCCATCACAACTAATATTTCATACTCATTGCAGGAATTTTCTCACTTACAGATAAGAACACAGCTAAGTCACATCTGTGATGAAACCTTGAGAATTTAAGTACATTTCACAAAATTCTTGTTTTTAGCTCTTTATTATGCTTTTTCTTGAGTGAAGTTGAAAATGTTTGAAATATAATATACAAGACTGCTCTTTCTAGCTACTTGTCACCAGTATGGTAGGGCCCAATAGGAAGGCCCTCAGGGTCCCAAGAAGCTTGTGCCTACTATGCTGTTGGACCTCCAGAACTATAAAATAAATGTTTCATAGCATATTTAAAGCAACAGACAGAGAACAAAAAAATCTATAAAGTGGATTAGTATTAAAAGAAAGAGGAATTTAAGACAAAAACCTATCAAAGTTCAAATTTATTATACAGACTGGTCATAAATAGATTTTAGTGAAAGGAAATTTAAGATTGTAAATAAGGCTGTGCTCTCTCACTCATTCTCTTTCCACATATATATATATTTAAATATGTATTTACATTATGCTTTAAATATGGTTAATGATTCATAATGCCAAAATTTATTTTGTTGAAAGACATAACAGCACTTTTTGTTATTGATTTAAGGTTGTGAGACATATAAAAGTGTGTAAGTTTTCCTAATGACTCTACTACTAAATTTGCTGCTATACTTACCAAGCTGAAGTGCAATCAAACAAATCTATAAAAAAATGTAATGAAGCTGTAACTGCATATTGGTGATCCTGGCAAGAAAGGACATCAGATCCTTTCCATAGTCTGCATCATCCAGGGGCATCACTGCTATGCAAAGACTGTGACTGAAATGTAAATAGGAAACATTTTGGCCACACCTACTATTTTGAATATAAGCAAATGCATGCTTTCTAAAATATGAAAGCAATATTCATAGTATGGTGCCCTTCACAAAATGGCTGGAAAAATTCCAAGCTTTGCTAACTAATACTGTTCTTTTAATACATGGTTATTACCCCAAGATTTCTGGGATTCCCAGTGGAATTAAGTTTACCTCTAAACATGTAACTTTTTCTTGTTTAGGATACAAATATACAGATAGGCACGAGGAGAAAGTAGGTTTCAAGATGCTAACATTTATAAAGTCCTTATAATTATGAGCCTGATTTATTTTGCATAGAATTTCCTTCTTAATCCTTTTAGTGGTGCTAAGGGAAAGATAGTCTTAATCTCATCATTATAGGATAAAGAAAGTAAGCCTCAGAAATTATGTCATCTGCTCACAATTCAAAAGACAAGGAGCTAAATTTAAATTTAGGATTTTCTTGATTCCCACTAATTTTCACTGAAGAAAAAAATTATGACTTGCTCTTTATTAAAAATTTTGTTTCTAATGTATATATCATAAGAGGAATCTATGCCACTTTTGTCTTTTAATATTCTTGTTGGAGAACGTTTATGAATATATTGAAATGTGAAACTAAGTGTGTGATATTATGCAGAGCTTTATTGTTGTTCTGCTTTGCTCTTACACATACATGGAGAACCAGTAATTCTTCTTTTTAAAGTTAAGATAAAAACTGATCCGTATCATGTGTTCAGTCCATCCTCAAACTTACCATGTAGCCAAAGATGACCTTAAACTTCTGATCCTCATATCTTCACCACTCAGGTGCTGGTATTATACCTACTTAGAACTATGCCCTGTTCCTGAGGTGCTGGGTATTGAACTAGGGCTTTATGCATCTTAGGGAGCAGTTTGCCAAATGGAGCTATATCACTAGCCACAATTCCTTTCTTTTATTGCAACTGCTCTCTACTGTGTTCAAAGAAATAAAACTGTTCAATTATATTTTAAAAATCAGTTTTAGTGGGATTCTAGTTGTGCATATATATTCAATACCCGAAGCTGACCTGTGATAATAGATATTTCTGACCCATTCTTGTCAATTCAAAGTGTTGTCTTTGTATTACCTGATGATTGACACTGCTTGTGAGATGCCAAATTTCTGGGCAATGTCACTTCTGATTCACCACTCATTTCACTTAAGGTTAGCCAAAAGACCAAGAAACCACTATTTTTTGAAGAAAAGTTAAGTTCAAAATGGCAGATGTATGTCAGTAGTGGAGACCTTGCCCATTGTGTGCAAAACTTATTCCTTGCATGGAAAACAGAAAGAAGGAAAGAAAGAAAGAAAGAAAGAAAGAAAGAAAGAAAGAAAGAAAGAAAGAAAGAAAGAAAGAAAGAAAGAAAGGAAGGAAGGAAGGAAGGAAGGAAGGAAGGAAGGAAGGAAGGAAGGAAGGAAGGAAGGAAGGAAGGAAGGAAGGAAAGAAGGAAGGAAAGAAGGAAGGAAGGAAAGAGAGAGGGAGGAGGGAGGGGAAACAAGTGGAGATGGAGAAAGGAAGGAAGGGGGAGAGAGAGAGAGCTGACAGCAAGTCCTCACACATTGTGTCTTTTTGGAGAGAGTTGTGTCACTAATTTGGATGCTGTCTTAGCAGTTTCCAAATTATTGTAGTTGAACTTATAGCTTTTCTTTATACTTTTATACTGATACAAAACAAAGTACATATTTAATAGAAAACATTTTTGGAATTTAGAATTTTGTTCCGTTCATGGGATGTGTATAACACAACACACCCATATTTATGTACATCCACAGCAGAGCCACAGCTCCAGTCAGCCACAGGATTCTGAGAGTAAACAGCTAGTACTTTCTAGTGCTGTGTTACTAAGCTGTGATATTCAGTCGGTTGATATGCTACATCTGAAGCTTATAGTATCTGTATTTATAAAGGGCTTATTGGCGTACACTTTTAGTATAAGAAACAACTGCATGCGGGAAACTAAAAGTGCAAGATATTCTGTACTCATACTCAGTCTCTAAAACTAAAGCTAATTCTCAAGAGTGAATGACAAGTAGCCCTGATCTGTGCTAGTCAGGAGTCTAATAAAGACTCCCCCACATGAAGAAAATGTGCCACAGCAATATTGAAGTGTGCTGCAGAATGGTAGCCCTTCTTGGTTTCCGGTGTGCTTGGCTTGCGAAGCTAGGTCCTAGAAACTTGATGGCTATTAAGACCACCACATTTTTTCCTCACAAATTTGAAGAATGAAATTCAGTACATAGAGAGTTTTTAAAAAGAAGTGTTTTATTATAGGGAGCCTAAGAGCAAAAGAAAAAACAAAAAAAAAAAAAAAAAAAAGAAGAGTCTCCAGGAGTGGGGTCCCCTTTGAGGGTCACTGCTTTGGTGTTTATCAGGTTTCACCGGGTGGAGGAACCAAGCAGGGAGTGAAGTGGTCATTCCATTTGCCACTTCAGGTGTCCAGGTGCCTCACAGTTTCAGTCATGCCCTCCGTTTTGTTTTCAGGAAAGGGTACCACTTTAATGGGGAAGACGATAAGGAAAGTCCTTGCTTGGCATCCCTGGTGTTTGGCCAGGGAAGAATCAGAGACATTTTGGTTTAAATACTTCTTACAACTTTGTCATCTGGCAAGGGCATTTCCAGCTTTTAGCTATGAAAAAGAAAAAAACCGATCTGTTTCAGGGTCTTCTCGCTTAAAACTGCATAGCGAATTTATGTTTCCTTTTCCAATCCAATGGAGACAAATAATTGACTCAGAATTATGGATGCAGAGAAGTCTCAAAGGCTATAGTGGTACCACATCAAACCATCTAAGATATCTGCTCTAAAATGTATAGACACAGACAAAGCATGACATATTATTCACCGTATTTAAAAAGGTAATTGCCATTTGTAACTGTATGAGTGATCATGAAAAGTATCTTGGTAATTGAAGTAGGCCAGGCACAGAATGACAGATACTACATAATTTAAGTTATGTGAATTATTTTTTAAAAATAGTCAAATGTGTCAAATATAGTGGCTCATACCTAAATCCCAGGACTCAGAAGGCTGAGAAAGGAGGATTAAGGGTTTTAAAATAGCTTAGGGTATAGTGTGTATATATGATACAGAACAGTCTACACAATATGCTATTAAATTGTAAAGTTTAAGTTTATAGTACCATGTCATCTATTAAGAATTTAAATACACACACACACCCCATATATGTGAGAGTGGTTCTCTTTTGGTATTACACTTGTAGGTTTTCAGGTTAGACTATGTATGTGTCATGTATACATAAAAATACATACAATGTAGACACACACACATACATCGTAGGAAGCAAGAGAGAATCTCATAAATGGCCTGTAGTGCTTGTTATGCGATTCAGGATGGAATTCAGGACAATTCTCCTGCCATGGCCTCTGTAATGATGGCATCAGCCACTGTACCTGGCTCTGTTTGCATTCTTTTTAGAATGTTATGGAGTAATCTACTATTAGTAGTTATGTTTGCTGTTATAATTATAGGTTTGCAGATGAAGAAAAGAGAAACCGTAATTGATTTTATACTTTTCTGTTTTTAATTGATCATATTTCATATTAAGGATATGCTTGGGGGTAACTCACTGGCAGTGCTTTGCTTGTGTTTAAGAAGCCCTGAACTTTTGGAATGCTGCCCTTATAAAATATATGAAATAACTGCGCATGTCCCTTATTTAAGCCAGAACTTTGGGTTTCAGTATGTCTCATAAAATGAAGTTGGCCTGAGAGTCTAATAGAAAGACAAAATTGACTTCAATTTCAGGCTTCCTTAGGGGAGAATTCACCTTATCCTTTAAATGTCCACTCACTCTGTTTCTTCTCTAAATGGTCTTCGCAATTTTAATGCTAATTGATTTTTATTACCTTATTTATTTTCTTAGTTAAAATATGCTCTTAGGAGCTTTAAAAATAACTGCACTTCTTTCATAAGCTTCTACTTAATAGGCATTGTCATAATAGGTCACCTTTAGCATCGCATTTCTAGCAAATCAAATCAGGCTTTATTTAGTTCAATTTAAAGAATGAATCAGCTTTGGATGTCCTCTAAATGAATTACAAATTAATTGGCTGAGTGTGTTCAGTGTTCTGCTCATTACTCCTTCCATTCTGACAGTAATGGAGGTTAACTCGCACTGGAGAGTTTCGTGTGATGGAAATTCATGGGAATATTCATAATGGCAGTTGTGATGAATTATTCGAATTTTCCTAGAATCCTCTATAGTTGATTTTATTCTTGGTTTTGAGAAATTTAATGACACAACTTGTGCAATCAATGTAGAATGAACACCTGATGTGATTTTGTTGCAAATAACTTAAGATTATACCCCTTAATCAAGAAAAAAATAGATGACATATTTGGATTCACTTCTTTGAAAACATATGATTTTATAATAGTACTTACAATAAATATTATTTATCTTTTTTAAGTAAGGAGGAACAGTTAGCTAATCAGTTTTAAGGTTTATTTTTTTAATTATATGTACGAGCGTGTGGCTGAGTATGTGTCTGTGCAACACATGTGTGCAATTTCCTGTGGAGATCAGAAAAGGGGGTCAGATCCTTTGTATCTGGAGTTAAAACTAGTTGGGAACCCTCCAGTATTAGTGCTGGGAACCAAATTTGCCTCCTGGATGATGAGTATAGGCTCTTAACTGCTGAGCCATCTTTCTAGCTCCTTATAATTTAATTTAATATTACACATGTTCACACACACACACACACACACACACACACACACACACACACACACACACACACAAAGAGAGGGGGAGGGGGAACGGGAGAAAAACAGAGACAAAAATAAGAAAATCTCATTGAACCCTACATTGGCTAGCTGAGACTTTGGGTTTACTGAGCGTACTTACTGGAGCATGGATGATTCAAAACCACCTGCATCAAAGGCCCGTCCCAGAATATGTGAAACCAATCTCATAGAGGTTGCTGCCTCACAGAATCCTGCATTTGATTAATCTGAAATATACTTTAGCATTTCTGAAGGCCATTGCAGTGAAGAGGCAAGAGAGAGCACTGATTATATTCCTTCCATTTGCCCTACTAGAGAGTATTGGCAACTCCACTACCATTAGCAGCTCCCTGTTAGTATATGTTTTATTTCCTTGCCCAAATGTAATCTCTGATCTGTGTTGGTAATGAGAAAGCCATGTTATGCTCATATAAAATAGCTATACAACAACCTTTTAACACAATCATCAGGATTTGCAACATTTTCAAAATAACTAATATCTATCTATCTATCTATCTATCTATCTATCTATCTATCTATCTATCTATCTCTATATCTCTGCCTTCCTCCATACCCCATACCTCCCTCTTTCTCTTCGCTTGTCATTCTACCAAACTCAATGTGTGTGTGTGTGTGTGTGTGTGTGTGTGTGTGTGTGTGTGTGTGCGCGTGTGTGTGTGTGTGTGTGTGTGTGTGTGTGTGTGTGTGTGTGTAAAATCAAGAGATATATAATTAAAGCCCATTTTTAGATCTTTTCAGTACTCCATAAGATAATTGGTTACATCATATAGATAAATCTTATAGGGAAAAAAGATATTACTATTTCTAGCTCTGTGTTGGACCTTTTATGCCCCATTGAATGAGTCTTTTGGCCTTTCTTATGTCTTATCAGCAAAATTAAAGGCATTATTCTATCACATTTCTAGTTTACTTCCTAGGGAGACATCTAAGACTCATTGAATTAAACAATATAAAAAAAAGATTAGATTTATTGCAAACTTTCTGAAGATATATGTTTCATTTTTCACAATTACAGTGTACTTATTTGCCTTTTAAATTCATCATATTACTACAGGTCCTTAAGTTCATAAACCTGCTACATTGTATTGAATTAAGAAACAAATTGATGAGCAAATAAATTTGTTTGCAGTTTGGCCCAAATGGGAGGGAAATAAGATTTATAGTTTCCCCTACCTTTTCTGTACCTGTGTTAGAATTTTAGAGAAAATATGAAACAAGCTATGTTTTATATATATGTTAATTTAAGTTGTCAGAATTGTGTGAAATTTCTTCTTGGGGGATCAAGTGCTCTGGGGGGCCTTTAGTCTTTTTCTCTAAAACTTAAGAGTAAACTAATTGATTTAGACTAATAGCATAAAGCAGCACATTGTGTGTGTGTGTGTGTGTGTGTGTGTGTGTTGTGTGTGTTGTGTGTATTCATATATTGCTCCATGTATACATAAGTATATAAGTTTACACATGCAGATAAAGGCCAGTTTGTCATCATCAGGGATTTCAGTCTTCCTATGAGACAGAGTTTCTCATTGGCTTGAAGTTCGCCGGTTAGGCTAGAATTGGCCGACCCACGAGAGACTCAGAGATTTTTTTTTCTGTCTCTGTCTTCCAAACAGTGACATTACAAGAGTAATCATAGTGTGCTCTTGCATGGGTGCCTAGGATCCAGAGCAGGTCCTTGTGCGTGCAGAGCAAGTACTTTAATTGAGGAAGCTGTATCATCCTCAGCCCCTGTCATTGCTTTGTTTTTTCTTTTGTAATATATGAATGGAAATGTGTGCATTAGAGGAAAAAGTTGGAAGAACGTAAATTAAAATGTTAGGTATTATTCCAGGTTGTGAATTTAAATTATCTTCTTGTTTATCTGTTTGCTATAATGAACATGTTTGCATAATGAAGATTACATTGTTGTCAGTTATAAACAATTCTACTCCTTTCTTCCTAGCACACTGTATTATGGAAATTTAAAACAATGAAATTGTACGTTTGTATAAGGAGGAAATGGGGTAAAATGTATAAAATCTATCTGTTATTTTGCTGGACACTTGAGTTCATAAACTCATAATCTTCGTGTTTAGACAATTTAAGATATAGAAATTAACAAATGCAATTGGATTCATTAACAGTTTGGCTAAAGTGGGAGGAGTTTAACTTCACTGCACCATGCCTGTAGTCATCTTAGAATCCGAAGAAAGCCAGGAAACATAGGCTACAGCGTACAAAATGATAACTGTAAGACAGGCCAAGAAGTCCTTTTCTGGTACAAGGAGACCTGGGTCCAAAGTTTTCCCTAAGGAAGTTTTTGTTGTTGTTTTGTGTTATTTTTAAATTTATATCTAGATAAAGGAATATGAGATCTTAAAAACCTACCATTTTGAAAGAAGAATTAACATTTTGTGGAGTATAGGATTCTCGCTTATTCTAGGCCTGAAAAGAAATCATTACAAGTCTTATTGCTTTGAAAGGGAGAGAAAGCCTTTTCTTTTTTAGATTTAAAAGGTTGTTTTGGTTTTATATACCAACCACATTTTCCCCTTCCTTTCCTTACACCACTCACCCCCAACTTCCCTACCTCCACCCCACGATTCACTCCTCACAGAGGTTAAAGTCTCCCATGGGGAGTTAACAAAGTCTAAGATATCAAGTTGAGACAGGACCAAGCCCCTCCCCTTGTAAGCAAGGTATCCCTTTATAAGGAATGGGCTATTCACAGGGACAGAACTAGGCCCTCTGAATGTGGATGACAGTTGTGTGGCTTGGGCAGTTTGTAGGGCCTCTGGCAGTGGGATTAGGATTTATCCCTAGTTCATGAACTGGATGTCTCTCTTGGGGTCTTTCTTATTACCTAGCTGGAGAATGCCTTTTCTTGGTAGGTCAGTATGAACTCCTGATTTCTGTATTCCCCGTAAACATGCTAATTTTGGGGGTAAAAAAAAACAAAAAACGGTCTGGATCACTGTCACAATATTGTATATTGAACTTAACTTGGTACTTCTCCTTCTCGCCCTGTTTGCTCTCTCAATAACATTGTTTCCTTTGATTCTATTAAATTTTAAATGTACTTTCTAGCTACAGGACCGCACTCAATTCAGTGACCGAGACTTGGCTACCCTTAAGAAGTACTGGGACAATGGTATGACCAGCCTGGGCTCTGTATGTAGAGAGAAGATTGAGGCTGTGGCAACTGAATTAAATGTTGACTGCGAAATAGTTCGGGTAAGACATTTTCAAGTCATTTTCACACTTTAGTTGAAGAGCAGCATAAATGAAAGCTTGAGAACCAGCAGCATGGGGAACTGCAAACAATATTATTAATGAAATGCAAAGACCCGCATAGAAAGAAACATGTGTTTTCAAAATATATATCTGATAAGGAAATTATGTCCAAGGTATATAAATAATATGACTGAGTGATAAAAAAGGCAATATAAAATGCCCAAGAAACAAATGAGAACATATTTAACATTATTATATGTATATATATAATCACAGAAATTGAAATCAAAACCCAGGGACATATTATACCTACTATGATGGATATAATTAAAAGTAAAGATAATCATAAGTAGATCAGGACATGAAGGAAATGAAACCCTGTATTTATATTTCCATTTCAGAAATGTGTCCTCAAAATGTTTAACGTAGTTTTATCTTATAAGTCAGCAATTCTACTTTTGGCTTTATCCTTACATAATAGAAAACAAAGGCCTCCCCAAAAGAACTCAAACACAGATATATCTTATCCACAGTAGCCCCAAAGTGAACATTTTCAGCCTAATTGTTTTAACTTCCTTTAAGTTATTTGTATAAAACAACCAAATAGTTTCAAATTAAAGTTACGTTATATACATAGAGTTTGTTTTACAAACTTCCCCGTTCTTTCCCTTCTACCTTTTTCAATATCTGCAGTCAAACATTTTTCACTCCAGTAGATGGTATCCACTTCCATCTGTGAACTAGCTGTAAATTTCAGAGGCACTCATGATAAAAGTAACTTAGACAAACTCTTATAATTCGATATACTGCCTGAAGCTAGTATAGAAATTCTAGGATAGCCTTAGAGGTACTAATGCATCCATCTTTTCTGTCTGCCACTTGTGAGGTGCAACACCTCTTCAAGATCCGTAATGATGGCATATATAACTCCTAGTAGTGCCACAGAGAAGATAAAAAATGAAGTGATATGTACCAACTGTCTTTCAAAAGGAAGCTGTAGAAACTATCATTAAACACATTTACTTCCATTAAGTTGGCTAAAGATTTGTGACATGGTCGTAAAGCAAACTGCAAGGGAAGCTTCAAATGGAGTTTTACAGTGTCAGTCATGTGCTCAGCTAAACCTGCTATTACTTTAAGAGAAGGGAAAAGAAATATGAGGAATGTCCAACTGGCCCTCCCAAGTCTGTTTACATTGACACTTCTTGAGTTTTTTTATGTTAGCATAAATTTAAATTTTTGCTATAAATTTGAAGGCTTTAAAAACCTGACATTGTTTCATTGATCTTTTCACTTATATTCTTACTTTTGCTTCTTTATCCTCCTTTAATGTTGGTTATGAACATTAGGTCGCTGGGGTGATCTGGCCTGATAAATCAAGGGTTGATTCAGCCAGTTTGGTGAACTAGGAAGGTTACCCCTTCTTTCCTTACAATTCTGTATGTGTTCCTCCTGAAGCTGAGGACTCATTAAAGAGAACAACTATTCTCAACAGAGGTGGCCCATTCTTCTTTGAGAGGTGTATGCATATGGCACTTCCCTGCTAGACTCTCCAAACAGTATTGCAAAATATTGACATGGTTATAATGTAAATACTTGATACCTTTCAATTATGTAGTGCAATACTGTTTTCCTTTCATTATAATATACAACATTAGCTTGGAACATAAAATGTACTTAGTTTTTGCTTTGGGGTCTTTGACACACAGTCTTCCTATGTAGCTCTGTCTGACTAATATTCATCGTGTAACTTAGGCTGGCCTTGATTTTGTGGAAGCTTCAGCCTTGTAGGTGCTGACACTATTGGTGTTGCTATCACGGTATCTTTCTTAAGTTATATTTTTGATATTTACATGTTTGCGTGTTTAGTTTTCTAAGTACTTGATAATTTTTTCTCAAACCTTCTCAACAGATTTGGCAGTACATCAGTTTTGTCATCTTGAAGATATAGTTTCCAAATTGGATGACTCACTTCTATCTGTATTGGTTACTTTTTAAACCATGGATATAACTGTTCTTTTGTGATTCTTATTTTTAACCTTTTTTTTTTTAAAAAAAAAAAAAAGAACTCTGTTTTCATTAAGGTATCCTTAAATTTATCTTCTAACTTTTCTGTAGAGTTTTTTATTTTCAAATTTTCAGTATAATCTTATCACCCCTGTACTTCAAAAAAAAAAGGAGATAGGACAGATTATTGCCAAAAATATACACTTCTCAGATACACTATATGATTCCTGGTGAGGATTCTCTCAGTGGGTTTTCGGCATGATTTTTTTAAAAAGACAGTGCTATTGTCAAGAAGACCATCATCAGGTTTTTCTGTGTGCATAATCTACTCTACCTACAGAAACTTATAATATACAAAACAATGATAAAGTGATATTTTACTTTTGCTTAACATTAGTGAAGAAATGGAAAACAATCTACTATTCTGTCCTTTCTATTGAGTTTATAACATGCCAGCATGCTAACAGCAGAGGGAAAGTCTGTATACATGATGGGTTTCAAATGGACTTTTTCTGTGATGTTTGATAAATTGCTCTGAGAAAAAATTTTTTTCCATAAAAACATCCTCTTGAGATTTCAGGAGATACTACTCATATGTTGTTAAGTACAGAGGATCTTCATGTTACTGATTACTACAGTGATCTTTGCTTCCAGATGTCTAGTCAGCCATTACCTATGGTATAATTCTGACATTTTAGATTTGTTTTCTATGTTATGTCACATTAAGTTATCTCCTTGATTCATGGAAGATGCATTCCAAGACCTCTAGTGCATTTCTGAAACTGAAACCCTTCATATTCATTTTAGTGTGTGTATACATGTCTGTGATAAGGTTTTGTTTCTAAATTAGCACAATGAGATATAAACAGCAATGACTGACAACAAATAAAACAATTATAACTCTATACAGTGATAAAAAGCCATGTGACTATGGTCTTGCCTCTGAAAGTCAAGACAACTGTTTCTGTTCCCAGACTGCAATTGACTACTGGCTACTGGAACTGCAAACAGTAAAAGCAAGGATAGGAAAGCATTATTATAACTCATAAGAAGTCTGGGAAAAAACTAGGCACACTATTCCTAGGGCTTTTAGTAAGTATTACTAGTTACAGTCATGTGCTTCTTAAATTTGAAACATCTTTTCCAAATTCCTGTGTATTATTCATTAGCTTATTCACTTAACAACTGTGCACAGGGCACCTATCATGTGTCAGAACTCTGCTCTGTGCTGGGTAAAGATTGCAGCTGTCTTAAGAAACTTGAAGTTGCTTCAGTGTCTCTGTGCTTAAGTTAGCCACAAGTGAAAAGATATTTAACAAGGCTATAGAAATACTATATGGGAGCAATGCTTGAGGCTACTTATAAATACTCAGAAACCTTTAGTATATCTCCCTCTATCTTGTTGCAATTCTGTTATAATGCTTGCCTTTTCCATTCATGTTTGAATTATGGTAGACTGATCCAAAAGTACTCTTTATGGACAAATGTTTGTATGAACAGTACATGATTTAATGTTTAAAATACATTTTGTGAAATTTGAATGAATTTCATGGACAATAAATGTACATTTTAAAATTTAAGACTGCATTTATTCTCAGAAGAGTGTGGCTGGATTTGAAGCATCTTTAAATAAACCAACATTTTTCACTTATATAGTTAGCTCTCTGTTATCTTTTTTGTTTATTAAAAACAGAATTTTACTCTGTAGTCCAGACTAAGTAGCTGAGGTTATTAGACTTGAATTTACAACAGTTCTCCTCCTTTAGCCTCCTAAACACTAGAATTATAATAAAAGCCACCAAGCCTGCCTTCTTTTATCCATCATAAACATTAATTTAAGCCAGTGGGCACTGAGGCAGAGCACTTACCTAGCATGTGCAAAACCCATGGTTAAATCCCCAGCACTGAAAAAAAGAAGTCAAGTGAGTCTCTTTAGAGGCTAAGGGTATATTTCAGTGGTAGGGTGCTTGGTATGCATGAGGCCGTAGGTTTAACCCTGGCATTAGAAAAATGGTTAAAATGATAAATTATATATATTAATATTTGGGTTATACCTTTATACCTAGCACTCAAGAGGTACAAGCAGGAGAATTACCATGTTTATTAGGTCATGAGCCTCATGTGGGCTAGACAGGGCCATATAGTGATATATTGTCTCAATAAAGAAGAGGAGATACAGAGAATAAGCTGACAAGCACACTGAGATTTAATTCAGTGCCCTGTTATTACATAATCTTTTTTTTTCCTCTATAAAATTGAAAGATATAGTTAAATGTGAAAACATCTTCACTGTACCTACATCATTGTGATTAAATAGTCTAGCTGGCTCTCTTTGTAACACTTGCTCAAAAACCTGTTTTCTATTTGCTTTTCTATGTATGTATACTACTACTGTAAGGTAAATTCAAGTTCCTTCAGGTATAGAGCATGCTTGTCATCTCCATTACTGCATACATGCTTGGTATATAGTATTCAGAAGTATCTGTGGTATGTACAAATAAATAACTAGCAGAAATGTGTACTATATATTTACATACATGTATATCATGAAGAAATTAACATCTGAACCAAAAGTTTAGAATATACTTTCACATTACTCAATAAAAATAGTATTAGAAATTTGTAAGGTATAAATTTATAAGGTGTTCATGAAAAGACTGCATGGAAACTTAAGGTTTCTTCAATGGATTTAGGGTAAACTGAATAGACTAGCTAAGGCTTATCTTCTTCCTCAGTTGACCTAATCTAATGCTAATACTTTCCAAAGGGCCCTCAATTATCAGCTATCTGGGTATTTCTTCATTCAGTCAAGTGGCCATCACAAGTTCCTAAAACAAAATAACATTAAATGGGTTATAAGCAGGTGAAAAATATTCTCATAGTTTTGAGGGACACAAACTCCAAGATCAAGTTCCTAGCATATCAATGTCTTCTAGGCACCTTCTATACAGCTAACTATCTTTTCTTGGTAGAAGGTAAGAGATCTTTTTATTAAGCAGTAAATCTATTCTTGAGGGATTAATGCTGTCATTTTAGAGATTAGAAGATAATCATACTAATCGGGTTAGAGAACATTAATATTCAGAGCATAGCAGGTTCCAAGAACTGCGTTCTTCTATGAACCTATAAAATGTAATAAGATCTTTAGCATTGTACTTATATTTTGAATTGCTTCCCATTGCATTTCAGGGTGTGTACATTGCTGATAGTCTCCTGATATATAGCCCAGGCTTGTTGGGAACTCATTGTAGATACATTCTACCATGCCATCATTGTAGATACATTCTACCATGCCATCATTGTAGATACATTCTACCATGCCAACATTGTAGTTACATTCTACCATGCCAGGTTCTGCTGTTTAGTTTTAAGGATTATCTAAAAGAGAAATATTTTCAATCTCAGAATACAATACAAACCTCAAACACTTCTGAACATTCAAATCACATATTTTACCTTTGTCATTGTACACAACAGACTCATCACTTCCAGGAAGGGTGAATATAAGTAGAAACTTGGTTTCTCTTTTTCTTTCCTTTTCTTTCTCCTTCCTTCTGTTTTCATTATGTAAATAAGACAAGCATCCTAAAGAGCAGCTTCCTCCTCTTGCCTATGAGGATCACAGAATCCTTGGCTAGGATCATTGTGGAAGAAAGGGTTTTGCATCACTTTTTTCATAAGCAGCAATAGTCACAGATAGAAAATAGTGAAGGAGCATAACAATTAAAAAGAGCCCTGGTGAAAGATGCAATTCTTAAGACTTTCTGAAGTCTAGCAATTCATTTGTAATGAGACAACATAAAGGAAAATTGAAACTACATTTATAAAAAGTTATTTAAAATAGGAAAATTTTAGAATATCTGTACATATTCTATTGGATTGCTTTTCCTCTAAGACAAACTGTTTTAGATCTCATGTTTAGTATACACTGATAAATACATCTAAAGTTCTATATTTCCTGAACTTGCTCCTCTACCCTCACCCAGCAAATAAAAACAAGTTAGCCTTCTTGAGCTAACTGAATAGTTCTTCTGTTTTGCTGGACATATTTTTTTTTCTGAAAAAGTTTTACCAAGTATAAAGCTAACCTTAATCACATTTTTATTTATGTTGAAAAGTATCTGTGGTGGCTTTATTTTTATGTAGGCCTTATTTTACAGAGTAAATTATGTAAAGAAAAGGGGTTGATAAGATAGTGCTTTCAATGTAAAAAGTTTACTGTATAAACATGAAGAGTGAGTTCCATCCACAGATAACACACAAACAAAACAAAGGAACAAAAAGTTAAATGGGTGTATGGCCAAGAATAGTATTGTTGGCCAGCCAATATTCCAGCATAGATGGAAGAGGTGGTTTCAGGGCCCCATCATCACTGAGAAGGTATTGGCAGTTGATAGCTACTAGGAAAAGGAAAATTATTATTTGAGGGTGTGGCCAGTGGTAGGTTTCATGTACTCCAATGAACGGACTCACATCTATGTGCATATGAATACAACAAATTAAATTTAGTGGGTTTACAACAACAAATAGGAAGTTGATAAGAAAGATGTGTTGAGAGGGTAACAGAATTTAGAGGTGGAAATAAGAGGTAGGTATGATCATATTTTATTTATACAGACATAAAATGCCCAATATTATAAATATAATGAAATTTTAAAATTCAGGCGTGGTAGTGACACACAATTGTAATTCCAGAACAGGGAAAATGGAAGCAGGCCAGCCCCTAGGGCTTTCAGGCCAGACTTCCCCAGCCATTAAGCCCCAGGGTAGTGAGTGACTCTGTCTAAAATGGCTGGGTGTGACATCATACAACTTTTATCCTACAACACGGAGTCAGAGGCATTTGTTTTTCTGTGAATATCAATCCAGCTGGCTCTCCATAGTGTGGCTAAGGATGCCTAAGTAACAACAAGGATACCCTTAGACACATGTGTAGGTATACACACATTAATATACATATACAAAATACAATATAAAATGGTTTGGGGACATAATTCAGTAAGTAAATACTTCCCATGCAATGTGAGGACCTGAGTTTGAATCTTCAAAACCTGTGAAAAGCTAGTATGATAGTACATGTCTGCAATCACATGACTCCTAATTCAAGATGGGGGGAGGCAGAAACAAGAGACTCTGGAAGCTCAACAGGCAGGTAGCCTGGTATAATTACTAAGAACAACAGAGACCTTGTTCCAAATGAAGTAGAAGCCAGAGACTGATGCCCTAAGTTAATTTCCAACCTCCACAACCATATTGGGACATGTAATGACATTCAGACAATGAAATACCACACACACATGGAGAATACAGGTATACACTATACACAAGCAAAAGTTTTAGAAAATATTCAGAGTATTATCTAATTTGGTGCTGAATTTTAAATCTGTGATCTATTTTGAGTTCATCTTTGTATATGGTAGAAGATTTAGGTTGAAGTCCATTTTCAGTTTTTTGATGGAGATACAATTGGTCTAATGTTTCCTAAAGACTCCCTGTAGTCTCATTAAATATTTTATAACTTTTGTTTGAAGCCATATAACTGATCATACTTACCAGTGTTTCTGAGTTTTATATTCCATTCCCTTAATCTAATATGTATTGAATATGGGTATGTGGCTTTCTTCTACTTTATTTTAGCTAACTCATTTCCCTTTTTAAATTACTGTAGTTTCTAGCATATGAGTCCTATACATATTTTATTAAGTTTCCATGTAAGTGTTTTGTTTTGGGGGGACTGAAAAAAAGTGGAGGACTGGGGTATAGTTCAGTGTGCAGAGCCTGCCTTACTATTTATGCTAGGTCTAATGCTCAGCACGTCAAAAAGAAGGTGGGAAGAAAGCAATATAATATTTTTAATTATAACTTCAATGTGCTCACTACTTCTTAAAGACAGGGTCTCACTATTTAGCCTTGACTGTTTTAGAACTTACTTTGTAGACCAGGCTGGCCTCAAACTCACAGAGAGCCACAGAGAAACATCTCCCTCTGTGTCCAGAGTGCTAGGGTTAAAAGTGTGTGCCACCGTACTCAGGTCACTATGTTTCCTTTTAGTACTAGATTTTAGAAAGCCTGTTTTGTGTGTGTGTGTGTGTGTGTGTGTGTGTGTGTGTGTGTGTGTGTGTGTGTGTGTGTGTGTGTGTGTTCATTTGAATTTTCACTTGCTGACTTTACTTATTAGTTGCAGGACTATTCCTTGTCATCTATTGTATAAACTATATCCTATAATCTGCAAATGGGAAGAGCTTTAGTTCCTTTTTTCTAATCTGTGTATGCTCCTGTGCTTTTCTTAAATTGGTATGTGGGTTAGACTCACTTTTATGTTGAGTACAAGTAACCAGAATGGATATCTTGTTTATTCTCATTAGAATTTTTTACATTTTTCTACTTTTTACCATTAAGATTGAAATTATCTTCAGACTTTGGGGTCCTGGAGATTTCTTCACAGAATAGCTTTTAATGAGGAACTAAATTTTCTTAACAGTCAAATCACTATTTAAGTAATTTGTTTATACTATGGTAATTTGCACTTTTGAAAGAATTGCTCCATCTTATCGAAGGCATTCAGTGTATATACAGAGTTGTTTATATTGTCCCTTTATTATTTATTTTGTGTCTACAAAGTCTATAGTAATACACTCTGGTTTATTTCTAACATTAATAACTGATGCCGTCTTTCTAACTTTGCTAGTCTTTCTAAGTGTCAGTTTCTCCAATTGTTTCAATGAACCCAGCGTCAAAAACACTAACAGTTTAAAAAAAAACAAAAAACACTTTTATCCAGGCACTAGTGGCACATGTCTTTAATCTCAGCATTCAGCAGGCAAAGGAAAGAGAATCCCTGTGAGTTCAAGGCCAGCCTGGTTTACAGAGTGAGTCCCAGGACAACCATGGCTCTTACATAGGGAAACCCTGTCTCAAAAAATATTAACCATTTGATAATATCATGCATGCATATGGTATATTTTGATTATATTAATTCCCAAAACTCCTATAAATTTTCTCAGATCCACTCCCTCCCAATTTCATCTTTTCCTCTAATCCAAATACAGTTTTCTCTCCCTCTACTCCTCCCAGTTCCTCTTCATCTTTTCTCCAATCCTGATCTATTCCCCTTCTATCTCTCAGGTCCTCTTTAAAAAAATTTAGCCCCTCAGTCTGGTTTGTACTGGCCATATAGTCATCGATGTAAAACTATCAACTGAAAGCTGTCACCCTGCCAATGGCTACACCTTAAAGAAATAACACTTCCTGACTCAGAAGCTGTTAATAGCTCTTTGGCTTAGGGTAGAGGCTTATGAGCCACTTATCCTCCATGTTGAAATGTTGATTGACTTGCACTTGGGTGGCTAACCACATCTGCTCTGAGTTCATGAGAACAACACTCATATCACAACCAGAGGATGTTGTTTCACTCTGGTCTTCTCAGACCTCTAACTCTTAAAACTTTTCAGCTTTTTCTTCTTAAATATTCCCTCAGCATTGTCAAGAAGGGTGTAATATAGATATCTTATTTGTTGTATACACACCGTGAACCTTTATTATCTGCACTTGGATTATTTGTGAGTTTCTACATTAACTGCCATCCACTGTGCAAAAGCACTTCTCTAATGAGATCTGGGAACTGCACCAATCTGTTGGTATAAAGATACAGATTGGATAGAACCAAATATGACTGGCAGAGAAAGGAAAAAAGTCAACGAAATGACTCCTAATGATATTCTGCTACCCTCATGGACTGTTGCCTAGCCCAATTATCATCAAAGAGGCTTCACCTAGAAACTGATGGGAGCAGATTGAGAGACCCACAGGCAAACATTAGACCAAGCTCAGGGAATCCTGAGGAAGAAAAGGAGGAAGGATTGTAGGAGCCAGAGAAGTCAAGGACATCACAGCAAAAGCCACAGTCTCAACTAATTTAGGCTTGTAAGATATCACAGAGCCTGCATGAACCTGACCTAGGTGCTCTACATATATGTCACAGTTGTGTAACTTGGTGTTTTTGTGAGACTCCTAACAGTAAGAGCAGGGGCTGTTTGAGACTCTGTTGCCTCCTGGAATCCATTTCTCCTACTGGATTGCCTCACTCAGTCTTAATAAGAGAGGAGGTACTTGGTCTCACTGCAACTTGTTATACCACAGCTGACAGGAATCCATGGGAAGCCAACCCATATCTGAAGGAAACAGGAGAAGTGAATGGGGGTGGGGTAATTTTGGTTTCTATATAAAAACAAAAATAAACAAAATCAAAAGAACAAAACTATTAACAAGCTTTCTTTTTTTAAAAAAAATGTTTAGCCAGGACCTAGTGGCATACACCTTTAATCTCAGCACTGCTAAATACAAATTTAGAATACAGTTTAATACTATGTTCATTAAAATAATAGTATCTGGTTCACCCTGGGGCCTTTGAGCTCTCCACCCATAGGTTCTTGACAAGACTGATGGAATTAGGCATGCATTTTCTCTCATAGAGCAGGCCTTGAAACCAATCAGATGATGGTGGATTATTCCTGCAACATTTGTGCCACTATTTCACTGGTTAGAGTTTCTTGCCACACTTGATCATTATTGTAGCTCAGAGCATTCACAGATGGGTAAGACTAACAATGATTTTTTTGATCTCATCAACCAACATAACACTTTCTGGTACTATGAAAGCAGCCAACCAAGGAAAAGCTTCCTAGTTAGAACCGACTTAATTTCTTCATGTTCTATGACCAAATTGTGGGGTATTTTCAGCAACAAGGTCTTACCATGGAGTTCTCGTGAGCAACCAAGAACAATGGCAGTGCCTGTATTATTTTGAGGGTATGTAGCACACTTCTGAACAACAACTTGAAGGGAGGTGTATTTTAAAGATATTTTATATTTTTGTAGCAGGAAACCAAGAATAGAAATTAAGGCTATACAATGGGATAAAATATTTGTCAACCACATATTTGACAAAGAATTAATACACAGAATATTTAAAGAACTCTCAACACACTCTCTTGAGTGTTCAGTTAAATACTTCAATTAGAAAAGAAGAGACAGTTCACTGAAGAGGCTATATGAGTAGCAAATAAACATGTGGGATGAAGTTTAACATCACTAGTCATTAGGAAAATCAAAAAGAATTCCATGAATTTCAATGATTGAATGCTTTCATAGCATGAGTGTAAACCCAGTGTAACCCTGGGTTCAATACTCAGCATAGCAATATAATTAAACACTGAAATAATACATACATATATATATATATAGTGATATTATTAAACACTGGGAAGATTTCTTATGCATTGTTAGAAGGAATATAAAATGAAAATTTATATCTATACAAAAACTTATACATGACTGAAAAGGAGCTTTATATGTAATAACTAAAGACGGGGCATAGAATATGTCCAGTTTTTCAAATTATATATATTGATAAATAGCCCTGACTGATGTAGTACTCCTGTGTATTCAAGTTAACATTAAACTCACAGCCATCTTTATGTCTCAACCTTCCAAGTGCCAGAATTGTTCCAGTACACCTGACCTACAGTGCTTGATATCATGCTATAATTTTTTGATGCATACATCACAAGATACAAAGTGAAGAACAGACAGAATTTGTCTCTGAAATTTGAAAATTTCCATGACTCTACACTGATTTCAAGATAAAATAGTATTAGAGCTAGCCATGGTTTCTCAGAGCTGCAATCCTAGCATTGGGAAGAATAAAGCAAGAGCATTGCGTTTAGTTTAAAGGATTACAGACTACTTTATAAGCTCCTGGCAAGCCTGTGTTAGAGGATGAGAGTCTTTCTTAAGACAACAACAAAAGCAACAAAAATTAAGTCTAAGTAATGCTCAGAAGTAGCATCTTTGGCTCTCTGTGTTTGGTCCTAAATATTGATTTAAAAAGTACAATCTTTAATTGTTTCAAAATCTAATAAAAACACAAATATAGACTATTAGAAGCAGGTATTTTGAATCTAACCATACAGAGAGGGCATACACCTAGGAAGAACAAAATTGGAAGTGGAATACCCGCTATAGTTATGGTGGTAAGCCTAATTTCATTGAAGACAGATCAGTTTATTTTTCCTGTTTAAGGATTTGGTGAATTGTTTTCCTTAGAAATAAAAAAAACAAGAACAAAAGCAATGCTTAGTAGCCTGCCTGTCATTTGAAAGTCTAAATATTTAAGTCAATTTCCTTTTCTGCTAAGAAACAATTTCTTTTTGCTTACTGCCATAAAAGTTGTATTGTTCTGTGTGCTTACGTGTCCTTTCTAATCATATTTTATGCTTCAATTGTTTGTTATTCTAATGCCTAGGTTGTCTAAAATTGCTTATATTTCTCTTACAAAGACTTGGATTGGGAATCGAAGAAGAAAATATCGTTTAATGGGAATTGAAGTTCCACCTCCAAGAGGAGGCCCTGCTGATTTCTCTGAGCAGCCTGAGTCTGGTTCTTTGTCTGCACTCACACCAGGAGAGGAAGCTGGGCCTGAAGTAGGAGACGATAATGACAGAAATGACGAAGTGTCCATCTGTTTGTCTGAAGCAAGCTCTCAAGGTACTTTACCTCCTAATAACAGCCTTTAGAAATTTGATGTATTTTTACTTGCTTTTCAGTGTGCTGTATTTTAAGTGTAGAGTGTTCAAAACATATGACCAACCATTTGAAAAGAAACAGATTTGTGTCTAATGCTTATATGTAAAAAGTCTTCCATATCAAGTCATCACAAAGAACATTCATCTATCACAATAGTGATGCCCTACTTTGACAAAATGTTAGCTATTACAACAGTCCTTATACTAGAATCAGCTAGATAATTATATTTGGAATTCTAATCAGTTAGGTGAGAGCTTACAAATATTTCAACAAAAGAGAACATGGTTTTTTATAATGAAAAATAGGCTTGTGGTCTGAGATAGTAGTTGCCACTCAGTGCTTTTCCACTAGCAAATTGTACAGTTTCAGGCAAAGCATTTAACTCAGTTCATTAGAGCCCTTTTTTCACCTGTTAAAGGAAGGTAAACAGGCTCATCTTTATAATATTTCTCAGTACATCCCTGAATGAGACTCTATGGATTAATAGCATTTACCCAAGAAGAGTATCTTATTTGATTTCCTGCAGAGATAAATGATTTTCATGTAACTTTATTAATATTTACTTTACATATCATGAAAATGTCTTTAGAAATACACAATCCAGTTATTTTTAGTAAGTTTTTAGATCTGCACCACTAAAATTTTATCTTAGATCTTTTTTTATCACGGAAAGAAATGTTGCATGTTTAGTGAGTGTCACTTCTGTCCGCAGTTGAGACACACACTAATCTGCTTTCTGTCGATGTGTGTCTTTTCTCTTTACTTTATCTGAATCTGATAATAAAATCTGTAGTCCCTTTGTAACTGTGCTTCAGAAATTAAGAAATTTTTATTTGCACATGTGCTTGTTTCTTTTTTTATTGATTATCAGTTCAACATATTGGCAAGTTGTCTTTTGGTTTATTTATCTATTTTATATATGTATATGTGTTTGATGTGTGTAGGTGAGCATGCATGTGTGTAGGCACACAAGAACCCAGAGATCTCTTTCTGGTTCTAGCCTGCTTGTTCTGGGAATTCCCTGTATCCATCTCATCATCCATTGGGCTGGAATTACTTGTGGGTGACTGTACCCACTCTGCTCCTTATGATATGACCAGTGCTTTACTCACTGAGTCATCTCACCAACCAATTGTTTATTTCTTTTTGCTCTTAACACACCACACACACACACACACACACACACACACACACACACACACACACACACACACACTGACTTACTGTGCTACAAAGACCCAGTCTTGCACTCCTTGCCCTGCCCCCCCCCAAACATTTACCTCCCAGGAGCTTGGGTTACAATTTTGTGCTTTGTTGCCCACCTGTAGTAGTCATCTTCAAGAGTAACATTATTTGTGCAATGCAAAATTTTATGTTAGGATAATTACTGATTTATACAAAATCACTTTAATAGTTAGGTCAATAATAAATTTGTCAGCAGCCATAGCATTTGTTACTAAGTCTTCTGTCACTTAGGATACCTCAGAAGCTCCAATGTAGAAAGGATTCTGGATCTCTAGGAAACACTATCACACCAGGTAAACAACCCCATTTTTGGATTAGAAGAATAAATAATTAATGGAATAGTTTATGAAAGGGACATTATATAGGATGTTAAAAAAAAACTCATTATTCCTGCTCCTCTTATCACTATCTCCTGTTTCTGGTTTTTCATGGTAAAAATTTTAGATTATAATTTTTACATTGTCAGACATAGCAATATTTCCTTTGAAGTTTTTGCCTTTTGCAGCTCTAATTATAGTCTGTTCTTGCCATGCAGTTGTGACAATAAGCTCATATATTTGCCTCTGGCACCCTTATGGTCTTAGTTTAGCAATCTTATATTAGTTTCACTGAGAATTTACTGTGCCTTAAGATGTGTGAGGAAAATACCCAGTCAAGCAACTGTTCTACACTATTTACTCTAGAATTCAATCTTTGTCCAGTTAATTGCAGTATAGCTTTCAAAAATAAATTATGTATTCATGCATATGCATAGTCAGGTACACATATATATGAGAAAATTCTGAGCTTCACTTTATGTAATACTAATATGTTTTTAACTGTGGCTTTATAAAATCTCTTACTATCTGGCAAACTATTTTAGCTCTAGATGAACTGTAAAATTCTTTAGCTATATCTTCTCACAATTTCCTCCTCAAAATGTATTCAAATTTTTTACTACTATCACATTAAATAGACAGACTATCATTAGGAAGATTTATTCAGTTTGCAATTCTGAGTTTTAGAAAATAGCAAGACATACACAGAGAACTGTTGGGTAGTATGGATCTGGAACTCAGCTTTAAGTCAGGAGGAGAAACAGTAATCTGCCAAACTTAGACGAATTAGGACCTACCCACAGAAGTAGCATTTTAATTGAGAACATTAAAATCCAAAAACAAAACACACCAAGACAATGGGGAAGGACTATGTGTTGAGAAATATTTACATTTTGGGGTCCCGGGAGGAAAAAAATTAGCTGCTGAAAGAACATTCAGAACTGGATAGTATGCCATTACTAAAACTAAGGAAATAAAAAGATTTCAGAAATAAGAGGGGTCATTATCTCAATGATCTCATAGAAATTGAGTAGAAAGGAGAGGCCATTGAATCAGTCTTTAAGAGGTTCTTTGCAAAAGCAATTAATTGCATGCCCAGGGGGCAGGCAGACCAATTGTGATGGGCAGAATAATGAAAGGGATAGAAAAGCTGTCACTGTTGAAAGGACAATGAATGTTAAGTCCAGGTGTTTGAAAGATTATCAAATGTGGATATTTTCCCTCTCCCTCCCTTTCTATCTCTTTCTCTCCTCTCTTCTTCCTTTCGCCTCTACTTCCCTCCTCCCTCTTTCTCACCTAAGGTTACAAATGATAGCAGAGCCTACGAGGGGAAGACAACTGATGAAGGCTTAAAAATCATAAAGAAGAAATAAGTGCTTCGTGATTTCTAAGGGCATTTGTTCTCATATAGTTGATTCAGGGGATATGTGTTTGTCTTCTGTTAGTCTTTCTAAAATTATATGTGCCTGGAGATTCTAGGGTAATTCGAAATAATTATACGGTGGGGTCTTTACAGCCTAAGGCCCTGCTATTTGAAGTGAGTAGGGAAGAACCGGTTTTTATGTTTCTCTGAAAGGGCAGGATTGCTGCGAGCAATTCTGATAAGCAGAGCACATACACCCCTGTGCAGAGTTTCATTCCTGCCACTTCTCCTCCTGAAACAGAACTTTAGAAAATAAGCACTTCATGGGAAATCAGTGAATGTTCATTTTAAAGTCTGCATTTAATAAGCCACTGTTCCTAGACTAGCATCCTTTGTCATAAAATAGTGTGTTGTCTAGATAGCGCGCATAGTAATCAAGACCTAATGAGGAAAAGAGAAAGAATTTAATATATGAATTCAAAAACACAGGATGAGACATAAGCGATTGCCTAGAATTTTTCCCAGTGGCTTATTTTTCAGAACTACCCAGTAACCTTTTCATTCTCATCAGAAATTATAGCACAAAAGCATTTTCAAAGACTGGAAGGAGCCTCTTTGGTGCTGTTTCCTGCTAGGTCTGTACGAATTTCTTCATTTCCCTAATGCAGAATACTAATCTGACTGAGTTGGCTATGTGATCTTTTTGTAAGAACTAAATGTATCATCAGACTGAGACTAATATCCTATCTCTAAAATACACTGACCTATATTCTCTTTCAGTTTGTGAAAACGTAGCTAGGTTATGTTTACATTGAGATTTCCAATGATGCTTGAGATATAAAGATATTTCAAAAATCTAACAACTGGAATTCAGAGTCCTTATACACAATCTCTTAATTTAACAGGATTAGAATATTTTAAATGTCCAAAAGGGGAAATATTCCTAAATTTGTCCTTGCCTATTACAATACATGTTAAAATGAACACATGAAAACAACATACGGGTTTTTTTCAGTGTCCTTGCAAGGAAAAATATATTTCTTCAAATTGTGAAAGGAGGCTGGTTTTGCCAGCTAACAAAAAGTGTTCATGATCCTTACTAGTATCCTATGTGAACCTTTGTCTCTAAACAAGCATGTAGGTCCCTGACACAGACCTCTGACTCATCTCACTTCTACCTTGCACGTGGCATTCCTCTTCCCCAGGTCTTCTGTTTGCCTGGGAGGAAGTGAAGATAGTTAAGGTTGAATTGACTTATGAAGAAATAAAGCTGTATGGCTTCACCTCTTGTACAACTTGGAAACTTGAGCAAAAATAATATTTGGATAACTCAGCTCCTTAATGTTAAGTTTGGTTTTTATCAAAATGTATTTATAATTGAGAAATTTTAAAGAGGAAGATGGTTTAAAGTAGGAATAATGTAATATTACATGCCTCTTTTTCAGCTGTAACTTTATATATGGAGTGTGTGTGCTGTGTGCATCAAAAGATATCTCTCCATGCTTTACTTAGTGTGAGCTTCTAGAAACCACATAAAGTGCCCTCTAGAGTTTCTGATTAATTCTACTTTTAATTTTTCAACTAGCAAAGCTGACTTTTTTTGAGAAATCACCAAGACACATTGACAATGTTTAGATCTTAAACTTTTGCTAAGGTTGAAAGTATCTACATGCAGAAGAAAGCATTCCCTATTCAGCTTATCACTTTACACCTTTTTTATTTCAGAAGCCTAAAAATAGCTTTTATTTAAATTTTATAAAATAATCAGACCATGCATAAATAAGCCGTCAATGAACTGGAACTGTGTATAAAGTCATGAGTAAATCTGAAGAGGAGTGTATAGCAATCCTATAAGGAATAGTGCCAGTAATGATCTTGTTGATGAGCAATATAACCCTTCTTCTGAGACCACTGTTCCTAATATCAGATCTGCAGCTACGGCTAATGAACTATTTCCCTCTTTCCATTTCATTGCATCACTGATTATATAGGGCTTGAAATGCCTGTGACATGAAATGTCTAAATAATGACTAGGTAAACTTTTCCTTGTCTAGGAATCATTGTTCTTATAAAATTTTAAATTGTCTTTTCTTACATTTCACAAATAAATGAGATCATGAATATATTTTCTTTCTTTCGGTCTGGCTTTATTTCACTTAGGTAACATCCCCCTGGGTTCATCCGTATTTCAGCAAATGGCAGGGCAAGGAAGGTCAAATATATCAAATATAATACAACATTGGATTTTTGAATGGGGAGGGGAGGATGGTAAGATATAGCTCAGAGGGTACCAACTTGCAATGTGTGTGATGAATAAGGGGAAAGATCTAATGAAGAGCATGAAGACCATCGTTAATGATAGTGTATTGTGTATTCAAGGTTTTCAATAACTGATGATAGCAGCTGTCGCCTGGGGGATGGGAAACTGTGAGATGATGAATATGTTAATTTGTTTCATTGTAGCAATCTCTTTGCTATATAAATGTATATTGTATTATATACCACAAGTACATACAATAAAATTTAATTTAAAGTATATAGTAGAGATAAGAAAGTTAAATTGAATTTATACAGAACACTGTATTAAAATTCTGTTGAAGTTTTCTTGGCTATCATATACTTACTTGAATTCTCATAAGCAATTCTCATAAGTGAATTTCTCCTAATCCTTCTTCATGTTTATACATGGGAATGAATGAACTAGGAAAATCTTAGGAGGGCTGATAAATGATTTTGTTCTGCTTTCTTAGTGGAATTAAAATGTTATTTACCAAGGATCTGAGAAATTTTACTAGCATTTATCTAAATAATCTCCACGAAATTGCTGTGAAGAAAAGAGAGAAAAAGAGATAAACATTACTACTCTGTTTTTAAGGCATCTGAAAGATTGTAATATAAAATAAAGAGGTTAAGGGGTAATGAATGCAGACACGCCCAGTGCCTTGAAGCAGGCACTTGCTGTAGCTCATCACAAAGAGGTTTTTATTAGGCTAGTTTCTCTGAATTAATTCATCTCTCACTATTTTATTATTTTAAAATAGTGAATTTGATCAGAAAAATGCATGACCATTGTAGGAAATATTTGGAAGAACAATGGAAATGGAAATAATCTTACTCCTTAGAGAATAACCCGCTGTAAACAAGAGCAAGGGCATATTTTTGCAAGTATTTTCCCTCAGCATATATGTGCACATATGTACAAGAGTGAACATGTGTGTACAAGTATTGAAATCCTGAATTTTATAAAACTGGAAATGTGCATTTATAGTTTTACCACATTTATTGAGTTTTTTTCCTTGTTTTTGTCTTATTACAATGAAAAATGCCAGGTGTGGTGCAAAAGGTCTGTAAATCCACCACTTAGGTTTCAGAGATAGAAAATTATTAAAACTTTAAGGTTAATTTGGTGTATATAGTGAGTCCTTTGCAACCAGAGCTATGTAGTAAGACCTTATCAGCAAAAAAATGAGTAATGTTAGAGTAAAGCATAGTTAAACAAAATTTTTAAAGTTAAAAATTAAAGTAAAAATCACTTATAGTTATATATAATTCTGCCCAGGAATAATAATAGAAACAATTGGGCATGAATGGTGTCATCATTTTAGTTTATTAAAAACATATTTTTCCTTTTATGAATACAAAATTATGTAAACCTACATCATAGATCTTACTACTTCCCATTTTGTCCTCATTTTGCTGCATTTCCAACAGCTTCATAGTACTTAAATGACTACTGTAATTATCTATTATTGAAGATGTAGGTTTCAGTCATATTTTCTATTGTAAATACCACAGTGATAATAATCTTTGTATTTCTACCCATCAACATAGCTAACTAAAATACATATGACACTGATGTGAATAAAATTCACAAGATATATTTGTAATGGATTTGCCATGTGTATGTTTTTAGCAAAAAGACATTTAAGTATTATTTTAAAACTTCAATAAAGTTTTGAGATACAAGATATAAAAATCTTCACTTTTTTCCTATAGAGGAGCCCAATGAAGTCATTCCAAATGAGACCAGGACACATAAGGATGAAGAGCACCAAGCAGTATCCGCAGATAATGTGGTATGTAGTTTGAAATTCTTTCCTCATTACAGGATGGATTCGAAGGACATCGTGCCAGTTGATGACAACATCTGTATTGCCAGAATAAAGTCTTGTTTCACTTTGTAAACTAAAGCCGAACTTTTCCCTATGAATTTAATGTCTCTTTCCATGTCAACAAGTAAAATGGAAACACTTCCTTTTTAAACTTTAGATTTCCAGTTATAAAAACCTGATACCCAGTTCAAATATGACATATTTTATATATAACAAGTTATTTTTCTCCAGCACGCTCAGAGTGGGCAGATTCATTTCATTTGACAGATGGCAGAATTGAAATGGAGTTTAGCTGGAGATCAGATCATGAAGGAAGCCTTTTTTAGTATATCCAAGTCTTTCCCTGTTTAGACCATACCTATCTATACTGTATTTGGAAATTTTCTTTTCCCTCATTATATTGGACTATGTTAATTACCCTCAAAATCACAGCAAAGAAAGAAAGACAGTATTTTAAGAATCTGAATAGCAGCAGGGACAGGCTATGTGTGGATTACACTGGGTTTTGTAAAAATGTAAACATATAGTGATGTTCACTTAGCAGCTGTTTGAACAGAACTTGTTTAAATTTTGGCCCTACAAAGTGATGTAGAAATCAAGATAGGATTAAACAAAGTCAGACACAAAAATACCATGATATTTTCATTTTTTGCTTTTTGACTCAGTGTCTGATGTATAATTTTCATTAAAAATCATCCTTATAATGGAATTGTTCTGTTCTAAACTAACTGTGATGTCATAATGTACCCTGACTTCTATCACAAAAGTTATTTCTTTGACCCTCTAATTCTGAACATCCTTTAATAAAAGCAGAGAACATAAAATATATGCAGGTTCATATTTGTTAAGTACCAACAATATATAACATTATTTTCTATGTGAAAATAGAGATTGGGATTGCATTTAATTAATTTTAGCCCTGTTTTAAGTTCTTGGTTGGTTCTTCTAGACATTAAGCTCAACAGGCATATTGAAAAATTAGGTTTGGTTTTTTCAGACTTTTTTGGGGGTAAGTGGCTAATAATCATTGTTTTCCACAGTGAGCACTCCTATTATTTTAAATCTCAACAAGTATCTCCTGTTCTAGATTTTAATTTTAGTCTATTAAATTTAAACAATTATTTACAATTGAAATATCCTTTTCCCCAAAGAGTGTTCATTTCAGCTAAAATTTCTCTGCATTGAATCTCCCCACCATCAGACAGCTGAAAATAATAAATGAAGTCGTGGCATGGTATGACTCATAGTGACTTAGGCACCTAAGTTTTCAAAAACAATTGGTTTTAGAGACAAAAACTTCAGACTTTCAAAGGTTGATCTTCTCTGCCTATAACTCTTTAGTGCCCCCAATTATTCATGGATGATAAATCACAGACACATATCAGACCTATTTATATGCACAAATCCATACAGTGAGTGACGGGGACTTCCTTTCTTAAATACCTAGTTCCATTTCCCCAGATTCAATCCAAACAGGTAGAAACTCCCAAACTTTAGAACAAGAAGTATGACGTCTAGAGAGAGCTAGTGTGACTAAGACTCGAGTTTATACTGCTCATACTAAGAAACAAAGCATTCGACGCGTCTCCGTGCAGTGTTACAAGGCAGTTTTGCTGCAGCTGTCTGTCTGACTCACAGACTGCAGGTCAGAAACCTTGTGACAGTATCATATCCTAGAGGCAGTATAGCAAGTATGATGATCCTGTTTGTGACCTGGTTCGTTTTTCCTCCAACTTTGTTTTTGGCTGATACCTTAAACGTTTTAAGGTGCAGTTTGTTCCCCTTAACTACATTGTTTTAGATGCAAAGGAAAATATTTAAAGTGATTTTATTGATTTTTCTATCTTTTTAAAATGGCTTTCTTATTAAATAATTTGTTCTTCCCTCATTATTGTAGCTTTATTGGTCATTCTTTTCATCAGCACTGAGATGTCCAGTTTACCTTTTGAAAAATATTTACTATTATCTTTGGTGCACAAGATACTGCAAGGTTTGCTGTACTTTAATTCTGAAGCTAGGTGAACTTCCCTCCATCCCTCCTCTCTCTCTCTCTCTCTCTCTTTCTCTCTCCCTCTGTGTCTCTCCTTCTGTCTCTCATCTCCCATCCCCTACCTTCCTCTCTTCTCCTTTCTGTCTTTGTTACTGTCCAGTGAAGGAGACAAATCCCCATGCAATTTTCATCATTATATCATAGATGTCTGCCTTCAATTGTCTAGCTAATGGAGTGCATTAAATATGGGGATTTTTAGACACTGTGTTTTCCTTTGGGATACATGCCATATGTTAACATTTTCATTAGAAGGAAGAGTCATGTTGAAACAGAAAAGGAACTCCTTTCTATTGTGTGTGTATGTGTGTGAGAGAGAGACAGAGACAGTGAGACAGAGAGAGAGAGATTAAAAGCTAGTTCCTTATCAGTGAAGGGCACTATCAATCACCAATTAAAGACATAAGGGGTAACACAGATACATGCTTTGTGTAACACCAAGGAGCCAATTATCAAAGTTCAATACAGATAACCTAGATCACTCTATCTCCAAAACTACATATTAAATAGGTATGTTGTACACATTGTCTGTATTGATCTGATATATGTATGTATGTGTGTATATTTATGTATATTTGTCAAAGCCTCTCTGCTTATGTTACAGAAAATAGAAATTATCGATGATGAAGAAAGTGATATGATAAGCAATTCCGAGGTAGAACAAGTGAATTCTCTCCTCGATTATAAGGTAAAAGTAATTTCAGGTTCTGAATTCATTAAGGGACGTTATTGAGTGGAAAGATTTATAGTGCCTCTGATTTTCCCATCTGATAAACTAAGCAATCTGGAGTCTCTGTACTGATTATCTCAGGCAACTTGATAATTAGTCAAAATGTTGGGCATTTTAATACTCCTGGTTTGTTTGGTCATTATGTTTTTAAGCAAAGTGTTTACTGCTTCAAAAAGTGCCATTGATTGTGTTCGGCAAGTGGGAATAACACATAGTGGCAGTTAATTTGGAAGTTATGATAAAACTGCTAGAGGTGGTAGTATGACATTGTCCCAGAGATACGTGGGGAGAGGAAGGGACATCACTTTGGCTCAGGAGTCTGGAACCAGGCTGAGCAGTATTGAAAGACCCTGCCTCGGACAAAATAAGAAAACAATAACGTGTTAGGAAATGGGAGAACTTTTTTTTTGCAGTGTCCATTGCTAATTTTCTATTGGATAGCAGTTTCTTCCTAAACTGTCTATAAGATTATATCTCATAGCATTTTATGAGATTTTGGAAAACAATTCCCAATGAAAATATACAGTGAATATGAATATCGATGACCTTTTCTTAATGTCACTTGTTACTAAATTGGAAGGCATCCTTTGATAATGTGTCATGCATAATTTTGTTTTTACTCAATTTTGACATAAGTGATCAGTCTGTTTGTCAATATGGTTTTGGCATAGCTGCACAAGTGTTCTCCTCTTGTTACTCAGCAGTCTATCTTGCTAGAAAACTTTGGCTTTCTGAAATTTTGGCACACAGTGCTTCTTTCTAAATGCAAAGTTGCTTTTTGTGGAGTATAATCAGAATGTAAAGCTTATGGAAGTAACAAAGGCCACCATTTAATTAGAAAACAGCTGTCACTTTCCTCAAAAAAAAAAACCCTTTCAGTTTTAGAACAGTGTAACTGAAATTTAGACCATTCTCCGTACTGTTTTCTTAATGTCCATAACATGTCAAGGTTTAAACTAGTGAGTGTTGGGAACACAGAGGGACATTGTCTTTTGAAACTTATTTCTGAGTGGTCAAAGAGCATAATACAATTCTATATTCAAACCATATTTATGGCTAGATATGGTTGTTCACACTTGTACACCAGCTTACCAGGCTGAGGCAGGAGGAGCTCCATTTTTTTCAAGGCCAGCCTAGATCATTACATAATGTGATCTTATCTTAAAAATGAATAAATTTCCAATAAAAAAATAAACTGTTTTTAGCTAGATGAAGCTGGTTTTCAGTTGTAAGAGATCATGTTAATAACTCCTCCATGGTCATATAATACTACTAAATACTGAGTTCAGGATTAAAATGACTCTGCAGGCCAGGTCACTACTTGGCACAGACTATGGAAAGTACAGAGAGAGGACTGGATTGCACAGCTGTTAAGTGTGCCCCACTTAGCACTCCTGAAAAGGTCAAATAGGGTTGGGCTCAAGACTTAGAGGATTATTTTCCAAGACCTCTCCCCTTATCAGTGCCAGTCCGCTTGAAAAGGTTTGCAGCTAAAGACCAGGGAGGGAAGAGAAGAGTAGCCAGCGCAGAAATGGCAGAGAATGTTTACATTGAACGCCAATGGTCATTTTAATGACCTAGTGTTTTCCATTATGGGAAATATTGTGGGAACAAGGGATCCCATAATAGGTCATTAGGGACATTCTTTATAATCCTCTCTATCACATTTCAGCTTCTTTCCTTGAATTCTCAATATTTATAAAACACATATAGAGAAAGTATCTTTATATGCACATTGCTTTAAAATGCTTGCATTTGTTATCTGTGAACTTTGTACCTGGAGTTGCCATTCCATATTTTGAACATTCCTGAAGAACATACCGGTTTAGAAATTTAATACCTTGAAGGAAGCTGCTTGTACTCTATTTAAATAGATACACCAGTGTTCCTTATTTAAGGGCAAAAGTTATTTTTATTCATTTTTAAGTATATTCATAATAAGTTTCTTGAAGGCAGAAATGTATTTTAATCACCTATGTGTTTCTTGGTTGGGGAGACTGGCACATAGATGTTTAGTAAGCAGTTGCTTAGAAAGTAATTGAATAAATTAATTTGTCTCTGGAAATAATTTTAATACTGTTTCCCAAGTGTTTATTTGTATAAATTCAATTAGTATTAGAAGCTACAGCATTTTTAAACTTTCCCACATTGAATTCATCTTCTGTGCTTGGGATTTATTATAACAAACTAAATAATATTCTCTATAGTGCATTTTATTAACATAAAGTTTAGACATTATACATGCCTGATAGAGATACATCATCAAAAACCCATATTTCTGGGAGTTCTAACTAATGTCAAATACTTGGGAGGAAGTTGATGGACACAATACCTGTGACATGAGTAACTACATTATAAAATAGGACATCAGACATAGTAGCTGTTAATAGCCTTCCTAGAGATCAAAGCTCTGGCATATTTGCAATCTCTAGTCTTACAGTAATCATCTTGCAAAATTATAAACAGTTTGCTAGGAATGTGGGGAAGGTTTTTAACAAAAATAAACTAGGCCTTATTTTGTAAAACTCAGTGACTGCTATTGTCTTACTGGTTGCTTTCCCAAGCACTCCATTTACTTAGGAAAATCTCTAAAGCACACATAAATTACTGCCTGTAATCTAGGAAGCATTTAATAGGCTTGCAAAAAGCCTTTCTGAGAAGAAAATGTCTGCAATATTAAATTATCGTAAAGCTGTTTATGCTTTTCAAACATTTCATAAATACCAAGGAAGGGAAATATTTGCATGAAAAATTAGAGATCCTCATATGAAAAGATGCTTTCGTGACTTTTGCAAATATGAACTAATGTTTTTAAAATGTTTTCTGATGGACTATGAGTACTTCTTAGACAGACTGTGAATGCAAATGAGTCACCATTAAATGATGATAGATAGCCTGTATTCAAATGACTTTCTGCTTAGTGTGCTGGTACACACCTACAATCCCAGAATTTAGTTAAACGTAGGCAGAAGGATCAGAAGTTCAGGGGTACCTTCAACTGCATAGCAAGTTCAAGGATACCCTACTTATATGAGACTATGTCTCAAAGAAAGCAAAAAAGTAAAACCATAATTCAAAAATCTCAACAAAAAGCAAAACAAGGACTGGGGAGATAACTGAATTGGTAAAGTGCTTGCTATGCAGCCTTAAGGACCTGAATTTGGATTCCCAGCACCCATGCGAAAAGCCTGGCCTGTGATACAGTAAACCCAGTGCTGGAGATACAGAGACAAAGGACTAACTGGCATAGCTGAAACTGTGTGCTAAAGGTTCAGTAAGAGATCCTGTTTCAGAAAAGAAGTTGGAAAACAACTGAAGAAAATGCTTAATACCTCTGACTTACACTTACACACACACACACACACACACACACACACACACACACACACACACACACACACACACACACACACACGAGAGAGAGAGAGAGAGAGAGAGAGAGAGAGAGAGAGAGAGAGAATGAGAAACACCCACATACATATATATGCACACATCACACATACATATGCATCAAATATGAAATAAACAAAACAGGAGAGTATCATTTTCTAGTCACCATTTTACTAATATTATTTCTCTGACAATAGCTTCTAATTAAAGCAAGGGTTTAGAATTAGCAAAACCATATCATGGTAGAAACATGTTGAATTTCTTTTAGAATACTTACTTTAACTTAGTTGTGTTAGTGACTGAAGAGAAATTTAGCTTGGACAGATGTTTCCCTTCTTAAGTGGTCTGAAAGGAAGTAGTTTCATTACATAAATTAAGATTTAAACCGAGCTAATAAGTGATATAGTAAACATGTTCACAGATTGGAGGTGATTAATACCACCACATCCACTTGACCAAAATTTTAAAATGCCCATACAATCAACTAATTTTAATATGTTTTTAGGAAGCTCTTTGAACAAATGCTGTTTAATGTCCTTCTGTACTGAGTGAGACCAGGTGTCCAGCTAGAAAGTATATTCTGTCCACTTCTTCAGTTTTTGTCAAGGAGGTTGATTGATAATGTGTTTTATTTTTATTTTTTCATTTATATTTTAATTGTACATTGACAAATCATAGCTTTATGTATTCAAGAGGTACGAGGTTATGGTATGATTTATGAATACAATGTAAAATAATTAAATCAATCTAATTAACATATCCATTACTTCAAATACTTATTTTCTATGGTAAAAACTTTAAATTTTGCCCTTTCAGTGACTGGGGAATGCACATTATTTACACTATTCTCCACATATACTATTGAAACAAAAGTAATTATTTGCCATTTGCGAAAAAGCATGAATAGAATTTGAGAACATAAACTATGCTAATTAAAATAAGCCAGGTACAGAAAGATAAGTATGGCATCTTTCTCACTTATATTTGGAATCTAAAACAATTGAATTCAAAGGAGCAGAGGATAGAATGGTGGCCGTCAAAAGCTTCATGATGAGAGGATTGGAAAATGATTGATGTCCAATGGTGTGAAGCTTCTGTTTGGTTGGGATTTGAGCCAGGGTCTTAGTATGTATGTATGTATCCCAGACTGACTTCAAACTCTTGAGTGATAGTATTAATAGGAGTGTACCACAATGTCCATTTTAAATTGTATTAATGTTGTCACTATCATTTGAGATATTGTGTATTTATTTAATTAATTGGTATACTTTGTTATATAAATTCCAAACAGTAAGAAAGTCCATACAGTGAAATTTACCTCTTAAATTTAATGTGAGATTAGTTGAATTTGACAAATTGTTCAGTGCATCAAGGCTTCCAAAGACACATCTTCTAGCAGTTCTGTGTCATAAAGTTTTCACAGCCTTTTGAATAGTACCACCAGACAGGTACCAAGTACTCAATTAGCACTCTACAGCAGGCGTTCGACATTCAAACCACAATTTGTAATGAAAGCCTGAACTACTTGCATTCGGGGGCCATTATGAATAAAGTGGTGAAGAAAATTTGTGTTTTCACTGTTCTTAGATAAATAACTAAAACTAGTATTACGAAGAAAGAGTGTGCTGAATTTTATGATAGCCAAAAAGATGTTTTTGAAAGTCACCTTATCATTTGACACTCCCCGTAGCAACGTATGAGACTTTGAATTATCAGTATCTCCATCGTGTCAAGCTCTTTAACATCAATCATTGTAGCAAGCTGGGCGTAGGATCTCACTGTGGTTTTCATTTGCATCTCCTTAATGAAAATTATGTTGTTTCTTTTGAATATCTAACTTTTTTCATAAAATGTCTGCTTGAATATTTTTGTCCACATTTTAGTCTGTTGCTAGCTTTAAAAATTGTAAATGTGGATACCCTTTTTTTAGTTTTATGAGTTAGATTATTTTTTTCATTCAGAGTGTGGTTTGTGTTTTAATTATATGTAGAGTATGATTCTATTTATCCCTTCAATCCTTTGTTTATTTTTGTTTTTGTTGTTTTATTTGAGATGGAGTTTCCACGTAGCCTCAAATTCATCATGTGCTCAAGGCTGGACTTGAACTCCCGATCCTCCTGCCTCCACCTCCAATTTTCTTGTAGAGGTTTTATTACTTTGGATTTTACGTTTACCTAAATGTATACTAAATATTTTGGTGATTTCAGTCTTTTTACATCCTACAAAAATAGCTTTTTAGATTTTAGAATTTGACTTTGTAAATAATACACTGAATATTAATGCATCTTCTATGGTTCATTGAGTTAACTGGGCTTTATTCTTAATTCTGAAGCAAATGCTGATTAAGTTTCATATAGCAAAGAAAGTTGCTTCCAAGAAGATAAGTCTTTCTTGTTTTTCACTCTTCCTGGAATCTATTTGCAAATTCTTTCTATTGATGATTTGTGTAAAATGTAGCCTTTGAATACCAGGATTACTTCCATGTTTTATATTTCTTTATGGTTAAAGTTGTATTTTCTTTATTATGCCTATGCTCTGATTTCTTCTTAGTTTTATTGTTCATGAAACATGTATATTAGGCTTGAGTTTACAGGGAGTAATTTTATTGTTTGGTGTTTTCTCCTTTAGAATGAAGAAGTCCGATTCATTGAAAATGAGCTAGAGATTCAAAAGCAAAAGTACTTTAAGCTCCAGACTTTTGTTAGAAACCTGATTCTGGCTATGAAAGCTGATGATAAGGAACAACAGCAGGTAAGTCCCATGAGAGACCAGTAAGCCACAATGTGTCAAGTTGAAAAATGGCATGTCATATTTGGAATCTTCATATCTCTTCATTTGAAGTCTCCATTCTGGCTTGGAATCTCATGGAGCAAATGGTTATTTTATGATCTTTTTCTACATAGTTTTCTTAAGAATAGGTGTTCAGATTTTTTTGTATGCTACTACAATACAAAGTCAAAACAGCTGATTAGAATATTTTCTTAATTTCAGGACAGCCTTTACATAGAGAAAGCCAAATTTTAAAACTAATTTTAAAGAAATTCCTCCAAAATTTTGTAAAGATGAAGCTATCCCAACCCATAACTAGAAACTATGTTTAGGGAAATTTTCTGAATAAAAAAGTGGGCATTTATTTATCTTCTAGCAGCTGCTAGAGCTCACAAATGTTTAGACAGTCTATTCTATATGTTGCTCTTCACTAACAAAGCATGAAATTATTTTGTGAAATTCTTTGTAGCCATATTGTATCATAATGTAAGTAAAACTGTTTGAGCCCTACCCTCCAAAACAAAAATGTCTTTGATTTTTTTCTTATGGATATTTGTTTATAGATTTCTTCCAAATTGTATTTGACCCTGAGGTTTTTCTATATATACATATAGTCTCAAGAAAAACCTGAGTGAGGCATGTGTGTTTGTGTGTGTATTTTCATTTAAACCTAATTATATAATATATCACATTAAACACTAAATGATGCCAATTTTCTGCTGAGTTATTTAATCACCATGCTAACTCCTTATCAGAAAAGTTCTATGTGAGTTATACGAGATACAGGTAACTATAATTTACTATATAGTTTCAGAAATGCCAAAAGTAAAATCACTAATGTCTTATACTCCAAAAAATTGTATATATATAGTCCATCCCAGACATTTCTAGGGAAAAGATTAATGTCCAAACATCCCATAATTCTCCTTTCTTTCAAAGAAAGAGGTCTTCATATATTTAACTAATATATTGAACCATAAAATTTAAACTAGGAGAGTCAGCTTATGAAACTAAAGCCAGCATGAATATTATTTGTCTCTTTCAACTCTGGCCATACATAAAGATCACAAGATCACCCTTTAGTTGCTTTGGATAGCTTTTAAAAATAGACTTAAATATGTATTGCTTCATTATACATGGCTTTCACATTTCAAGGCATATTGAAAATGTGTTGATAAGTCAGACATAGTGTCTTATGCAATCACTCAAGCACTAGGGAAGCTTAGATAGTATAACTGTTGTGAGTTCAGGTTCAGCCTTAGCCATAAACTAAGATCTTATCTTAAAACAAACAAGCAAACAAAACACAGCAAAATTAAAATATATTTGATTAATAAGAACCTAAAATACATATTTTTAAATGAGTAAGACTAATAGTACTGAACACAATCCCAATATTATCATAGATTTCAAATTTCTGTAGAAAAAAACATGCACACACCACCTCCAAGTTTAGGCTAAATTAGAATGTTTTTCCTATCTGAAAAATTTAGAATTCAGTTTCCTAACCAATTAACTAGTAAATGACTTTGTTTTTGACATCTGAGAATAGCTCATAGACTGAATATCTCACTCTAACCTCAGCTTTGCTTTGGTTCTTTCCCAAAGATTACTAACAAATAAGAAAAAAATTACATGCATTTGGTTTCCTTTTTTAGTTTTCTTCTGATAAAAGACTACTAAAGTATGATATTAACACAATGTGGGCTGAAATAGGGAATGATACAAAATCACAGCCTATAGAATCAGCAGCTTAAGTAGAATCTGAATTTTTTTCCATGCTTAAGATTGAGTATAATAATTTTCAAAATATATTATCCAACTATAAATGACACTGGGTATGGTAGTGACACACACCTGTAATCACTTGGAAATTTAAGGCAGGAAGGTGATGTGTACAACTTGAGTCTTCTCTAAAACAGAAAACTAATGAATTATACACAACAACATATATGACACTAGTAGTGATGCACAAAAATAGTCACGGTTCTATCTTAAACTAATGATATTTAAGCCTTGAAATATTCAGAAGCTTATTTCTGGAAATATGTTATATTCTACCTAGTAAAATAGAAACATTTGCCATTATTTTCTATCTCTTAAAAAATACAGTATTTTTCATTAATCTTGACATGAATAAGTTGAAGGAGATAAGTGATCTATGGAATATTTTGCATATATAAAGAAGTCCAGGGTTTTAAAAAATACATATGATACTTTCTGACTGAAACATTAGATTACCTAAAGGTTGTCTTTTTTAAGTCAGTAACAGCCATTTTAACATCCAGATAATATTGCCAACATTGCTCTAAGTCATTAGTTACAGTCTTCCTTCCCCTGATAATTCACTGTGTGATCTTAGCCAGATCGATTGCCTTTCTTAAACTTCAATTTCTCCCCTCTGCAAGGAGGATAAGAATGATTATCAATTTTACATTCACCTCTTAGAGCCTAGAATAAGTATTACAGACACTGAGTGTGTATTTGGAGAAAGTGTTAATGACCTCTTGGGGAAAAAAAATAGCACTCGGTCAGACCTTGAAAATAGTTGTTACTGATCAAGAACATATAATAAAAAAATATTGAGGCTGTAGATGTGAGTCACTGTCAGAGTGGTTTTTCTTTTTTTCTTTTCTTTTCTTTTTTCTTTCTTTTTTTTTTTTTTTTTTTTTTTGAGTAAACGAGATCCTGGGTTCAATCTGCAACATGAGGGAAGGGGGAATAGGAGAAATTAAATTGTGCTTACTTATATGTCTATTGAAAAGGGCAGTTTTAATAATCATCAAGTATTTGTTTAATTTCCCAATATTGCAGTCTAGTAAGATATTGAACGAATTTTGAGATGGAATCTATGCATCAATGGTATCATGAAATACCTAGTATATTGAACATTTTAAATTCTATTCTTATTTTAGTCTGTCAACTATATGCAATCTAGTAAAGAAAAAAGAAATACATAATAATGTTTCTCTAGTTTGTAGGTCTCTCCACTAGAATTTACAATATAAAGTTTTCTAATCCACTTACAAGTATGCGAAGCTCACTTTCAATGAGTGCCCATTTGAACCCCTTTCCATTCTTAAAATGGTATATTTAAAACCCCAAAATGAACTGAATTCAGTGATGTGGTGCTCACATTCTGAACAGCCAGTACTAGCAAAGGCCTTGGATCAGCAGTACCTACTGTTCTAGAAGAAAATTATGTGTCATATTACTGCAGCTTAGTACCTCAAAAAGTATGTAGTATTTTTATGCTTTGTTCATGTGCACTTAGGTTCAGCAAGAAATCCACGGTTCATTTAGTGGTACAAAGTAAATAATAGTTTTCTCCACAAAAAGTTAGTTTTTCATTACATAGCCTGACAAAAAAAGTAAAATATTTTCTTATTTCTATGCTACAAGGCAAAAAATTATAGGATGTATAACTGTCACTATTTTATTGAGGAGAATCCTGTCTTATTTCGACAGAATATTTCATATGTTCTCCCAGGATCCCCCAACTTTCTGTTCCTGAATTGGGTAATGGCCAGCTTACATTTGTTCCTATTGCCATGGTAATTATTTACTGATACTCCCCAAACTCACAGTACAAGTAATGCTGTTAAATTTTCCAGATAGTCTATGCTATTTTATTAAATGGGCACGTACACTGTCAACAACATAAAACTTGATTGTTTATTTCTCTAGTATGGATGTACATTCTACAAATACAGATGAAACAATTTGAACATGGCCAAGCTTAGCTCAAAGATGTTGGCATATCCTAATTATTCCAGCAAAGAAATGAACAGATACATTGTTACCCATGTTGAACTGGCCCTACTGTGTTCTCAGTCAACTGAATGGACATAAATCTAAGGAAAGGAAACAAGCAAAAAAAATCCCACATGGTCTTTTCAAATTGTTAAACTTTGATCTAGAGTAAAATAGAAGAATTTCTCACCTAACTGCTAAATTCATTCTTTTAAGAAAGAACAAAGTAGGTCTTTGTTAAAATGTGGGTTTCCTAAAGGGTAATATAGGTAAGCATGACTATTTTCATTAAAGAATTAAATTTTAAAGCACTTTAGCAGTGAACAGTGATCATACAGAACTGGTATGAAAACCACTTACTTCAACCACTTAAAAGTCTTTTGGTTAAAATCCTTGATTTGAAAAAGTTGCTTATAGCTACAACCATGCCACTCTAAATGCTATACTTACTTCTCTATTGACTTCCTTTTTCTATATAATTCTACTCTATCTAATCCACATACTTGCCATCTAATATTTTGTTCTTTCCTAGTAAACTTAGTGTTTCAGATAAGGAATTGTGTAAGATCCTTAAAAAGAAACATTTCTTTAAGTCTATAATAGTAAATTAATACAAGAGAATTACAACTATTTACATAAAATTGGAAAAAAATGTCTGCATACTAATCCAAAATAATTGATTTTTTTTTCTGATAAGGCACTGCTGTCAGATTTACCTCCTGAATTAGAAGAGATGGATTTCAGTCATGCCTCACCAGATCCTGATGATACCTCATTCAGTGTGTCTTCTTTATCAGAGAAAAATGCCTCAGACAGTTTGTGATTGGGGGTGGGGAATATGGTGTATTCTGTTGGTTGCCTAACAGGTGTGCATTTCAAAATAGCTATATTTTCCCAAATAATCTTCAACTGGAAAAACACATTGTTAAACAGGCATATGTGGAGAAGGAAGGATGAGATATAACGGCTACAATTAAATAATGCATGTAAAACGTAAAAATACTTGAAATGGTTTTTTAAAGTTATATAAAATCCTTGAAAAATTGTATTTAATTTTAGGCAACTCAGCCATGAAATCTATAATAATCTGATTTCTGAAAGATTTTTTTGCTTATTCTTTAAGAATCTTAGTAATAGTTTTAACTAGAGACATAAAAATAAGCATATTTCAACATTACTAAGTTGCTAAAGCTTGATTAGTCTTATTTTTGTAGCCATTAAATCTTTCTTCTTTCATTTTCTTATCATTCATAGACATTTTTACTCAGGAAAGTGGGCTAAAAACTGAAATCAAACCTAGTATGTTTAACCTAGATGAATCATGGGATTTATTTTTAATGAGAATTTGACATAAAATAATGCTTAGAAGTTGAAGTGATTACTAGGATGTGTTTGGGATATATTTGTAAGTTATTGGTATTCTTCTGTCTAATCCTAAAACTCGGGATAAGGGAAAATACTCTGGAAAGTAAATTAAACAACAAAAAGCCAAAACATTTAAGTATACAAAAACAGTACTTTATAACAGACGGTTTTAATCCTAATTCTTGTATACTGCAAATGATAAATATTAACAATTAACATTCTATTACATAGTAAATTTGTATAATTGAGTTAGACAAAATATTGCACAAATATTTCAAGTTAACCAAAATTTCATAATATTTTTCACATCTTAAATTTTGTGAAACAAAAAATCAAATATGCCACTGGAATTTTTTTTTAATTCTAGTCATACAACTTTGCCACAAAATTTACCTCATTTCCATATGAGGCCTTCACAGAGCCATCTGCTAAGAACAATATCAAAAAAAGAGTTAAACTACTTTGGTTGTAAATTAAAGTCCTCTGAATTTCCTGGATGCTATTCTATGAATACATACCTAAAATGGGCATGATACCCATAGGTACCAGATGGCAGCACATTATAGACATCTCTTTGCAGATATTCCCTTCCAGAATACCAGACAGGAATACTAACATTTGTAGATGGGGAAATACTAGTTTCTCCCTAAGCTCACATTGTCATACATTTGTAACATTGTGTGGAACTAAATTACATGATTAAATTAATACCTTATCCTAAAAGAGTAGGATTGAGTGAAGCAGCTAAATCACTGTTTTAGTTGTCAAGCTTCAAATATTTTTTAAGATTTTGAACTGTGACTGATTCTGATCTTAGAATTCACTGAAAGGCAGCCTTTGACTTGGAAATGTCCTTCTCCCTGAAACATACAAGTTCATTGATGGTTGTTCAGTTTATCAACTATTTGATTTTATATTGTGGCCACACGGCTCCTATGGGTTCTTTGTCAGCAGAAATTTTTCAGTTGTCAGCTCCATGCCCTTTAGCTGACGGTCATGTGGTTCTTTGCAAACAACTTTTGGTATTCCTTGCTGACTAATCAAATTCCATTCAGGGAAAAGACCATTGAGCAACAGAACCTCAAACATTTGGATTAAGTTTTCCAGTCACACAAATTTCTCCATGAGACAGAGTCCTTGCTATATACTACAAATGCAGAAACCATTATTTTAGCATATGGAGGATTAAGATAAGATCTTCTGTAGCCCAGGCTGGCCTTTAATTTCCAATATAGCTGAAGATGACCCTGAATCTTGCTGCTCCTGCCTCTATTTTTCAAATGCGAGGATGACAGATTTGTTAACTAGGTTCTATTGATTTTAATATGAACAAATTTCTAGTCTCAAACTCTGATACACTCTTCTTCAGTATGGTTGAGTATCTTTAAATGTAAACTGCTTGAGTTTAGAACTCTTCCTAATCAATCTTGATGGCAAAGCAAATACAGATGCGTCTTTCGTATGTATTGTAACACCCAGAATTTTATTTTTTACACCTTAAAGATTTGTCATTAAATAAACTAAAAAAGTTCATGGAGCTCTTGCTGTAAAATGGACACTGTGTCAGACAGTGAATTTTTTATCACTCTATGGATTACAAAAATGATTATTTCAGATGGGTACAATGGCACACACTGATAGCTCACAACGGTCAGGCTGAGGAAAATTGGACTTCAAAATACAAAGAAATGTTTCCTGTTAACATTTTCAGGAATATTAATAAAAGATTTTCAACTAGAAGTTGTAATTGATTTAAGAATTCTAATATACATGATTCTTAGAAAGAACATTACCATCTGTGACTTTTGGGAAGACACATAAATTTTACCTTTGTTTCTAAAGTTTCATTAAAATAGAATCTATAGGTCTTAACAGTCTACCTAGGACTACTTCTTTCCCGGTGTTCTTTTCAGCCACAGAATTATATCTTTTATGAATATAGGAACTAAAAATATTAGTGGAGATGTTCTAAGTCAGACCAAAAGGAAATAGTTGCATCAAATCAAAAACAATAGTATATTGGCAGATTAAATAAATACATAGCACAGACCTTGAAGAAGACCAAGCATTGAAAAAAAAAAAAAAAACTAGTATAAAACTGAGGAACTAGCTTGGCATTTTCACAAGACCCAGGGTTCAATCCCAAGCACTTCAGGAGGGCAAACATGAAATTACTATAATGGAAACATTTTTTCACATATATGCAGTAGATTTGGTTTTGAGGATTTTTTAAACAAGTAAAATGACAGCTTTTGACTGTTCTCATGGCCACATCTATAGAGGATAGTGAAAATCAACTAACTAGTATTTCATTCTTTAGGACTTTCACAACATTAGAGCATATTAAACTAACAGAAGTATCATTCAGAGAAGCAAAAGTAAATGGGGAAATTTCTTTTCCTACTTAACCGCATTTAAATGTTTAAATGTTTACATTAAGCTTAGGAAATACCAAGCAATTTCTAAGCATATAATGTGTACTAGAGAGAACTCACCTCCTAAAATGTGAGTTTAAAACACATCCTGAAACAACAGGAACAACATAATAAGGCACCTTTCTCTTTCAGCCAAGCTAAAATTAGTTACAAAAAAATGAGGATTGCAGTTGCCTTGGAGAATAGGAAAATTAACACATGCAAGGAAAATGTTAAGAGGCTATTGGCGTGTTTCAGAAACCTGTGGATGTTTGGTTGTAAGGTCAGCTATCAACAGGACTTTTACACTGCAACTATAATCAGTAATAGAAATTTTTGCTATTAGAGAAAATAAAAGGCTCAGTCACATCCTGTGTTCAGTATACTGTTCATGCCAAGTCTTCAAAAGATGGCCAAGAGTTCATTTTTGCAAAGACAGAAACATCTACTCTTAGAGTTCTTGTATTAGACAGTCTTATCAGTTTGTAAGAGAAAAGCAAAGTGCTGAATATAAACAGACACTGGATGATAAAAATGACTTGTTTCATTTTGTGTGTGTGTGTGGAGGGGTGTTCAGCCCTTCCTCTTAGCCTGAATGTTTGTAATCATCTTTAAAAGAAATCCTGAAAACTTAAACTACTGCCTTTATCCTTGAGGTAGTGATAGAATACTAGGAATGCTGTGCCCTTTTAATAAATTTAATTTTCATTCAAATTCCCAAAATTAAAAATAAAAGTATTGTTCTTTGAAGAGTTACCATTGTTATTGTATCTGAATGGTAGTTAGATTTCTTTTTGAAGTTGTATTAACCTTGACAGACAGCACTGTGCCATGCCCTTCACCAAGTTATGCTTTGTAATGCTCTAATGAAATAGCCTACTAACTTGTGAACCTGCAGCTGACATAAACAAGTCTTTATTAAGAACAGATTTGCCAAGAGGGGAAAGAAGAAAGGGATATTTTTCATGCTAATATAATTATGATTGTTCCATTAAATTCTATACTGGGTATATATTGTTCCTCATTGAAATTTTATTTTGCATTAACTTACTAAGTAATCCCTTCTAGCAATCCTGCATCCCATTTTACTGTACTACCTCTAAAGCATATTATCTCTTTAAAACCATATCAGATTGTAATGTGAATTTTTGTAGAGTTTTTATTTAAACTTTTATAGAGGCAATAAATGATTTCCAACTAACAGACCTTGCTTTTAAAGTTCATTTTTCTTTGCGTTGTGCTTTTCCTCTTAAAGTGAATTATTTATTCCCTCAAATAAGGTTCTGATAAGGAGAAAAATGTGGTGTTGGGGGTTCATAGAATGTTCAAGTGAAAAGTTGAGCTCACATGTATATCATTCTAATGAGTTTTATGTAGATAAGTACAGAAGTCAGAAGATGCAGCAAAAAGGATGAAGTGACTCTTCCATAACAGGCAACAGGCTTGTCCCTAGTAGCATGCTTAAATGCTAAGAACTAAATATATTGCTGTAATATAAAGAGACAAGCAAACAAATGGCAGTTTTGCAAGATTTTGTTAAGTGCCAACATAGCGTGTAACTTTTCTTCCCTCCCTTTGACACTAATTTGACATGATTTGAATTTGGATGAAATACACCTGTGACTCCTTTGTCAAGGCCTGATACCAATTAAAACTCTATGTTGCCTAGCTAGTGGAGGGAAAAAAGGGCCAAGTGTCAGTCTCAAATAGCGCATACACAGCTTTCCTTCCCAGCTGATATATTTTCCAAACTGTTGCAAGGAGAAATAGCACATAGAAGCACGCACTTCAAATGACATGGGTCCTTCCAAGAACTGCAAAAGAACTGACTTAACATGGTAAAATTATTTGATTTCATAAAAGTGGAGAAAAATCATTATAAATTTCATTAAAAGACAGATTCCTAGCTAAATATATTCGTAAGACTGAGTGATACTTTTCATATTCTTTGAAACTAAAGGATTTTTAACATTTTTGCTAATATCTTCTTATGAAACAGTCTTTGTTTTGTTTTTAATTTTTTATTTTATGTATATGAGTGTTTTGCCTGTGTGTATGAAAAGAGCATGGCGATGATACAGAGGTAAGAAGAAGGTGTGGAGTCTTCCGGAACTGGAGTTAAATAAGTGGTTTTAAGACATCTTATAGGTGCCGAGAATCAAATTCAAGTCCCTGAAAGCAGCAGCAGGTACTCTTAGCTGCTGAGCCATCTCTTCACAGCTTTTGCTTTGTTTTTTTGAGACAGGACCTTGCTTTGTTGTCCCCAGCAATCCTCATATTTTGTTCTCCCAGATTCTGGGTTTACAGGAACACAACCATGCCCAACTCAAATGTAATAGGAATTGTAGGAATAAAAAGACAAAATGTTATACCTTTAGAAATACTTATTTCAAGCTATTAGGAGGCTATTTCTGTCCATGCCTCCAATAACATTGGACATTCTATCAATTTTGCCTGCTAGCTTAAATTGAATAGCTCACAGCTCTTAATACCTAGGGCACAGCTTTGAATGTCATTTACACTTTTAAAATTATACCAAAAACCCTCACTGTAAAGTTTTAGGATAATAATGTATTTTATCCAGAATTTTGTCTTGTTCTGTCACTCATCACAGGATCAACAGGCAATATAGTCAGTCTTACATGATACTTAACATGATAAAATCCTGGATGGTGAGAAGGCTCTCATAAATTTTTTTTTCTGCTGCATAACTCTGTAGGAACTTTATTAATGGTCATTCATTGGGGGATAGTTTGTGATAATACAGTCATTCATATAACAGTATTTGTTTGATTAACTACATTCTCTACACTGTTTGAATCAAGGGCCAGGGTTCTGAGAGACTGATAGTTGAGATGGTTAGTGATTAAACTGAAGATGCTTGGATAAAGAACCTCTAAAAAGTCTTGATGGAATCATTGTAATATATGATAATAAGTGGTATGCAGGGGCAAGAGGAATTTGAGATGCTGAATCAGCAGTGTGCATAATGCTTGATAGCTAAAATTGAGTGAGTGTTTGGATTAGATATTATAGAAAGTAAGATGTGAGAGTGTAGGGCTTGAGAGGTGGCTCAGCAGATAAGAGCATGTACTACTCTTGCAGAAGACTGGGATTTGTTTGGTTCCAGCACCCATACTGGATGGATTATAATCATCTGTAACTCTAGCTGAAGGAGATCTGATAAGCTTTCTGAACTCTGTGGGCAACCTGTGCACACATGTACACATTCCCAAGATACACATAATTTAAAACAATGTAACAGGCTAGAGATGGCTCAGTGGTTAAGAGTACTTGATGTTCTTACAGAGGACCTATATTCAGTTCCTAGCACTCACATGGTAGCTCACAATCATCTGTAACTCTAGTTCCAGGGTGTTTAACACCTCTTCGCTGTCGTAGGCGCCTGTATGCATGTGGTGCACATAAATTCACAAAAGCTCATATACATATACATAATAAATAAAAATATTTAACAAATATTTTAAATGCAGAGATGTGATAAATTGTTTGACCTGTCTGTAAAGCAGAAAGAATAATGACAGTATCTAAGTAGTAATGAGAATGTGATAACCTGTCATATAGTGCTTAGCACAATGCCTCATACACAGAAAAATTTAGAATGTTAGCCAATATCATTACTATTGCTTTCCAAAAACATATTTCATCCACTTTTACTGCTCCATTATCTGTAGGTATTTATACATATTTGATAAAATTGCATGAATCAGATTCACTTTAGAATGCTATTTCTTTATAACTTCATTTCACTTTATAAAATGTTAGTCATGTGCAAATGATGGCAAGTTTCTCAAACTGATTTTTATTTAAAAGTTTTTTTTTTTAATTTTACATGCCAACCATAGTTACCCTTCCCTTCCCCCACCACCACAACCCCCATTCACTCCTCAGGCAGAGTAAGAGCTGGCATGGGGAGTCACCAAAGTCTGGTATATCAAATTGAGGCAGGACCAAGCCCCCTGCCACATATCAAGGTTGGGAAAGGCATCCCTCTATAGAGAACGGGCTCCAAGAAGCCATTTCAAGCACTAGGGATAAATCCTGGTCCCACTGTCAGAGGTCCCATAAACTGCCCATGCCACACAACTGTCATCCACATTCAGAGGGCCTAATTCAGTCCTAAGCAGGCTATTCAACTGTCAGTCCAGAGTCCATGAGCTCCCAGTAGCTCAAGTCAGCTATTTCTGTGGGTTTCCCCATCATGATCTTGACCCACTTGCTCATATAATTCCTCCTCCTTCTCTTCAACTGGACCAGAATCTCAGCCCAGTGCTTAGCTGTGGATATCTGCATCTGCTTCCATCAGTTGTTGGATGAAGGCTCTGTGATGACAATTAGGGTGGTCACCAATCTTATTACAGGGGAAGACCAGTTCAGGCACCTTCCTCACTGTTGCTTGGAGTCTTCTTAGCTAGAGTCATTCTTGTAAATTCCTGGGAATTTCTCTAGCATCAAGTTTCTCCCAAACCCCCAAATGGTTAACTCTATCAAGTCATCTCTCAAACTAATTTTTGAAAGTACCTGCAGAAATTGGAGGCAGTCATTACTAGTTCTAAAACTGAGTTAACATACTTTGTTAAAGCATGTTTTAATTCTCATGGGAATCTGCACTATTGTTTTTTTTTAACTGCATGTTTGGTATTTGCATGCTCTCTTCCTAGTTTCTTCATAAACACACATTTTGCTTTCTAAATGTGTTCTTTTTTATTGCATGCCATTTCAAATACCTCACCTCTATATGAAGAACTGTACAAGCTGTTATTTCCTCTGATGCAGTCAGAGGATAGGATAACATGGAAAGTCTGTTTCGTGCCCGCAAAGCTTTTTTTTTTTTTTTTTTGAAACATAAAAGAGGCTCTGTACAAATTAAATACTTTAAAGGATTCATTCTTATTCAACCTCATGGCTTTTGTGTCTTCTATTTTCAGATAAATTATCAGACACCTTAATTGGAAAAACAATAACAAAAGGTTAAGAAACCCCAGGTTCATTCAAAATAAACATTGATCTAGCTGAATACAAATGATCACTAAAAAACCAGAAAGAAAAGCAAGAGTTCAGGTGCATAAATTTAGAATACCTTTAACCAAGACAATTTCATTTGAGATGCAATAAAACTAGTACCCAAGAACTAATGCTGCAAATATCTAAGCTTTATTCTTATGTCCTCTTTTTTTTTTAATGATGCAAACATTTTTAGTAGAAGGGGATGGATTTTTTTCCAATGTTAATTCTTTCTTGTTTAAAAAGGTTTTTCCCTTATCTACCACTGTTCCCCCTCCCTTCCCTCCTCCCAATCCTCCCTCAGCCTCCCCTCACACCACCCCACCCCCATTTCCCAAGGAGGGCAAAAATTCCCAAGGTGAGTCAGTTCAGTCTGGCATATCCAGTTGAGTCCCTCATCCCAGCATCAAGGCTGATGAACATCAGGTGGCTCCCAGGTGTTATTTCATGCTCCAAGTATAGACTCTGATCCTATTTTGAGAAGCTCTATAAACTGCCCGTGCCCTTTGACTATCAGCTACCTTTGGCGGGTTTAGTTCCTTTCCATGAAGGTTCCTCGGTGATTATTTCAATCCTTGTTTCCCTTTGCTCATATACTCTCTCCTCTCTTTCAGCTGGACCGAGAACTTGACCTGGTGCTTAGCTATGGATCTCTGCTTCTGCCTCTATCCACTGCTAGATGAAGGTTCTATAATGACACTTAGGGTAGTCATTCATTTGATTACAGGGGAAGTCCTGTTTAGGCACCTCCTCTACTATTGCTTGGAGACCTAGCCGGGGACATCTTGTGGGATCTTAGATGCTTCATTAGCACGAGGTTTCTTTCTAACCCTGCAGTAGCTTCCTCTATCAAAATATCCACTTCTTAGTTCTCCCTCTCTGTTGCTCCTCCCACTCAGTCATCTCCTTCTCTCATGATTTGTTTCCATCTCCCCTTGCTCACTCCCCTTTTATAATCCCAATTTACTAAGGAGATTTCTCTATCAAGGGGATGAAATTTCTGATTATGGAGAATTCCTCGATTGTAAAAGCTATTCCCCAACCTATCATTTCTCCAATAATAAACACACTTGGTATTTAATAATAACAAAATGAATTGGAACACTAAGCATGGTGGATCATGCCTGTAATCTCAGCACTGGAGGCTGGCACAGAGGATTGTTTCAAGTTTTATGTCAGCGTGTCCATAGTGAGTTTCAGAACACTTAGCTACAGAGTTAATGTCTGAGTCTAAAACAGAAAAAAAGGAAAATCAAAGAAAAGAGGCATAGGCTGGGCTTTGGATATGGAAATTGTTGGTATGTGTATTGTTGAATGAACTCTTCCTGGAGAGATGTGCCTACTGACCCCAGACAAGGCACCAAAATTAACCAAACTAAGAATTCTGTTCATGTGGATGTTAGTAAGCCAATGTATTTTGGGGGCTTACTCACAGGATTGTTGGTGTCCTGTTTTCCTTTTTGTTGTTATGCTAATAGCATTAACAAATGAAGGTTGCCATTTCATCTTACAGCTTACAGTTCATCATGAAGGCAAGTCAGAATGCAGCTCAAGAACCTGGAAGCAGGAGTTGAAAGCAGAGGCCACAGAGGAACAAGGATTACTGGCTTGTTTCCATTCCTTTCACAACCTGCTTTCTTATACAACCCAGGAGTGCCCATGTACACCTGGCATTGCCCCATTGAGCTAGCCATTCCCCATCAACTGTTAATCTAGAAAATGTCCCACATATGCCCACAAGCTAATTTAGTGGAAGAAATCCTTCAATGTAGGCTCCCTCTTCTCAAGTTACTCCAGTTTGTTTCAACTTGACAAAAAATAATGACTCCCCCACATGAGAGAGGCATAACTTATAGGATCATGAGGGATCACAAAACAGCAGCATTCTTACTCAAGCATTGATGACTTCCCCATAGCTTTATAAATAGAGTCCCAATTTCGGTTAACCTTCAACACTATATACTCTGTTACTTCCAAATACCATGAAACCATGTGTACCTGGGGCAGAATTGCATATAACTGGGTGGGGGGGTAATGTAGGAAGAGGAAACTAGAACTTCAGGTAAGGATTTTTTTTTTTCAAAGCTATACATTCTTTAAGCTTCAGGGCCTTAACCTACACAATGGTAATAAAGATACCTCCTTTGAGAGCCTATCATCCTGGTTATGGGAATAAAAGAAACTGGCTGTCAAAGAACTTTGTGACTTAAAAGGCATTTTCGAATGTAAAAGATTAAAACTACCAACTGACTACCTATGCATCCAAAACTATATGTATATGGGCTTTGAGGCCACAAAGAAAGGGACATATTCTCCAGTCTCTTGGAGTTTGGCATAACCTAGAAATTTAGACTTAAATACATAAAATGAAACATGAAAAACAGCATACAATTGAATATAGATCATAAATTGATTGCTAATCGATTGGTGGACAGTTGATAGGAGAGAAACTCAGTAAGAGGTAGTCACGTTATGTAAAATATAAATTTAAACTGCATTTGGATCCAACTACAGCTACTCAGACAAATCACTAATGTCCACAAAAAAAGAGCTATGAATTAAACATACGACTATCTTCACAGGTTTAAGGGTAGCTTCCAAACATATTAGCTTTCCTTAGGTCCATAATGTCCATTACATAGTCATCTCTTGATTATTATTTAATTCCTACCTGTTTATAGTCTATAACAGCATTCTTACTTACTGAATTCATACTATTCACTACCTAGAGAGCTTGGTGCTAGGTCCTATGGCCCCTTGGAATGTTTGAGTATTGGTGTTTGTGTAGAATTATACGGTGTTAATAGTGACAAATAGCCTTGTGTTTTTCTGGACCAAATCTTCCAGAATTATACCAAGAAGGAAAATGGTGCTCAAAAAGATGATGATAGCATTTTCTCAAGATATCCCAGATAATAACTAGTGAATCTAGAACTAGACATTGGATTTCCCCTACCAGATACATGTTTTTACCACTACACTGCATCATAGAATAGTAGTTTATGTTACTCAGCCATAAACTACCTCTTTAAAGCAATGACCCTCAAAGTTAAATGTAACAACAATGCATGGAAAAAATGAGACCATGAATCTGAAAAAGAGAAAAGCGGTGGACTAAGGAAATGGAAGAGTAAAATAGGGTAACTATTATAATCTCAAAAATAGAAGAAACAAAAATATATGAAAGGGCACTGTTTGCTTGAAATATCAGTTCTTAGACTTCATATCTAGAGATCCTGACAGACTTTTGGCTAGGACTCTTTGTACTTTTATCCCCTGTGATAAAATTTACCCAAATGGGTTTTTTTTTTTTGCAATATAAGGACTCACTATGTATTATTTCATATACATTTACTCCCATCCTCTCCTTCCCTTAAGCCCCCCCAAATCTTTCAAATGTATGCCCTTTTTCTTTAATCATATATAAATATATATTAAAAATTAAAATTATATGAAACATATAAATATATCTAACTATATATTACATAAATATATATTTAATTATACAATTACATACATAGGAATTAATCTGTAAATAGCTCCTACTAATTCACCATTGCTCATGTGTATATGTTTTCAGGCATGATCACTGTATTGGATAACCAATTCTGAATCTCATTCATGGGGAGGACTGCTTCATCATCTCTCTGTAGTCATTATTTCCTGTAACTCTTCACCAACTCTTCCCTTAATGATGTTTCCCCCATTAGCATGCCAACTGGGGATGTACCTTGGCTCTTACACCCTTTCTGCACCTCTTCTGCAATGTTCCTTGAGCCTTAGATATAGGGTAGTACTGTAGATGGACACCTCATAGTCAGCTATTCTAGGTATTCTGGCTATGTGGCTTTCTATCTTGCCTCTATTTGCTACAAAAATAATATTTTGTGAATGTTGAGAACTATATAAGTGTACTTAGAAATGATATTGGTTTAGGAAATGACAGTAGAAGATTTAACTTTAGGTTCTATGGCTTCACCAACTAATATTACAGCACATGGTTTGTATCCCCGTCTACTAAATGAACCTTAACTACATTAAACAGCTGTTTGTTACCACCAAGATATAAGTGCCACTATATAAATGAATTAAATGCAACACTTACTAACTAGAGTTGTAGTTCAATGGTACAGCAGAACCTTCTGGTACTCTGAAAGTTAACACTCCTGGAGGAGCTTCTAGTCATAACTAGCTGGATTCCTGTTAGACCTATGTCTGAAGTTCACCAAACCTTCAGGTTCTGGGAAGCAACCAAGGGCAACAGAAATACAGGCAATAGCCTGTATTGTTTGGGAGATTATGTTGGATCCCATAATTAACAACTTCAAAGGTGGTTTCTTATGTCTGGTCTTATTGGTTTTTTTTTTAATAGTCTGGCTCTTAACCCAAGTGAATTTAATAAGAGCTCTTCCCAGAGAAACTTTGTATTGAAGTTTCAGGTAGTGACTATATATTCCATTTTTTGTGATTTTATTTCTATTGGACTTAATACTCATAGTAACATTAAGAACTTCACTTATGGGCATTGGCCTTTGCCTTTAAAGATATAAAGAGCCTAAAATTTAAGTTCCTTTTAAGTACCAAAGTCTTCTATACCTTGAGATTTTTGAACCAAAAAATAACCTCCATGGCAATGACCCCAGACTGGATTGTTACTCATAAATCAATATCCGTTTGGTGTAGAGGGAAGTTTTTCAAAAAATCAGAAAGGAATCTATGAGAGTGGAGCACCTGCTGTTCAAAGAATCTACAACAGTGTCTTAATAACACTAAATTCAGGCCCAATCTACAACAATGTCTTAATAACAATAAATTCAGGCCCAATGGAAAAGACCTTTACAATAACGCAACACTTCAAGATAAATGTAGCTCAGTGGTAGAGCACTTGCATGACGTGAACAAGGCTCTGAGTTCAACCCCAAGCATTATAGAAAAAAAATCAAAGAAAAAAACCAAAAGAAACTAACATAGATACTCAGAACCTGGGAGGGAGAAGGGGACAGGCATTATGGAAAGTTGAAAGGAGGTAGTGGTAGATAGATATGACAAAAATACACTGTAAAATTGGGAGAAATTTTAAATAATAAAATAGAAATGTTAGTTATAGAGAACCTTTCATACCTTCTGAATTTGTTATTCATCATCCTAGAGAAAAAAGGAAAGGAATGTATGAATATCACACACATAGCACCCATAACAATAATCTGCAGATATAAGTGTTACTAAGTAGTGTGTCTAGGACAATAATAGGGTCACTGGTTGCTATGTGATAAGATAATTATAGATGAAAATGTCATGGATAAGCTCAAGGCCTGTATTTCAACACTTGAGTGGCAGAAACAGGAGGATTCTGAAAGTTTGAGGCTAGCATGGACTACAAAGTGAGACTGTTTTCAACAAACATTTCCCCTCATATAAGCAAATAAGTAAACCATTAGTAAGCATTAACGTCTGGAGCTTTTTAATTTTTATTTTATTCTTGTATATTTATTCATGCCTATGTCATGTATAAACACGTTTGTATGGGTATGTGCCCATATATGTGCAGGTGTACATTTATGTGTGTATGTGAATGCATGTGGAGGCCAAAGGTTGATTTCAGGTTAACCACTCACCATTTTTTAATAGGAACTTGCATTGAGCCCAGAATGCATTAATTCTACCAGGCTGACTTGTCTTTAAGCTCTAAAGATCCACCTGTCTCTGCCTCTTTGAAAGTGAGATCACAGGCTCATGCTGCATCTGGTTTGTGGTGTTTTTATGTAGCTACTGGTGATCCAAAATCATATCTAATCCATATCCTCATCTCCTACATCAGTGGTTGTCAACTTGTGGTTTGTAGTAAGAGGTTTCTGGCCTGGACTTTTGGGCCTAACCTCTAGGTTTAGACCCACAGACCCACAGACCTGCAGACCCACACAGATGCTTACTATAATTTTAGGCTGATCAGCCTAAGGCCTAGGCATATAACTTGCTAACTCTTTACCTTTAAACTAACCTGTGTCTCTTATCTTGTTCAGCCATGGGGCTTTATACCTTTTCTCAGAGCAGCATAGTTGTCTTCTGCATCTCTGGCTTCTCTCTGCCATTCTGATCTGTTCTTCCTGTTCCCAGAGTTTTCTTAGTCTGTTAGCCCTGCCCATACTTCCTGTCTGCCTTTGGCTAATAAGCACTTTTTATTAAACCAGTGGGTGGGACAATTATTTAAAATGGAACAACATAATCCCCCTATAGTGGTTTGTATCCCATTTGACAAACTTTTATCTAAAAACATATTTACATTACAATGCATAACAGTGTTAAAATTAGAGTTACACTTCAATTTCCTATACAATCAAGTCTATTAGAGACTGATATGGTGAGTTGGATCTTCACCAAACAGAAAGACTCTTACTAGATATTTAGAATGAGCCTATACACCTGGAAGTTTTATAGCTCTAGTTAACAAAATAATTGTCCTTCAGTTTTACATTTATTACCTTAAAGCGTTGAGGATGTCTGCTATGGTGTGCTTTGGATAGTTGAGTCTGTACAATACTTAGACACTAACAGTGATACAGAATGTTTTAGGAAGGAATATTGCTGAAATTTAATCACAAGATTGTCTTATCTCAGAGTTAAATGAGAACTCAAGAGCACAGAGAGAATTCAAGAATGCTAGGTTTATGTGCTATATTCTTTGGACCAAACCATCCCATGCTTAACAAAGTTAGTAGTTCTTGAGCTTTCAGATATTTCTCAGGAATAAAATGGAATCACAATATACACAAGATACAATAATTTCTTGGAAATACATCATACCTAAAGGATTTGAAGAGTTCAATCTGTTACTGTATCTAATGGCATATTCCAGTGTCCATATATTTAAAGAATGAGTAAAGAACCTGTACATCATAGTCACCCCAAAAAAGTGTTTGTTCAAGTGGTGTGTTACTCTATAACTTCTGATCCTTTGGTACAAAATCCACTGAGGGAAGATTTGGAATAGAGTCTCAAAGTCTCAAAGGCAGAAGCCACTTTAAACATTTTCAGGTCAATGTTCACAACAACAAAGAAATCTCTTCAGTTATCAGGAGCACGTAATCCTTAAACTTCTACCTGAGCACATCAAGTGACAGGAATTTTACCGTCAGCAGGAAGTCAGTCCTACTGGGAAATCACGTAGATGTTCTTTAAAAAAAAAAAAAAAAATGTGACTTTGTAAAACTTCTCCCTATTAATTCACACTTTCCTCCCTTAGGGACAGAACAGGTCTGCTTTGTGTTTGTGGAATCTTACCAATAGATGAAAGTAATGAGTGTTTCTTCTCTATTTGAAACTTTTCTTCTCTAATAAGCACTTTTGCAATGTTCATCAGGCCCCGTTCATTCCAAAATTCTACATTTGATGTCAAAATCATAGTCAAAATAGACCTATCCTAGAAGAACAGTTAAGGTTGTTGCACCAAAAGATTAACTTTATCTTTTTCCAGTTGAAATGTAGCTAGTTAGAAAAAAAGCAGAGCAGGCAAGGGCAGATCGTAAAAAACAACACAAAACAGGATGGGAATGACGCAAACCCGGAATCCCAGCAGTAGAGAGGTCAGGGCAGAAAGATCAACAGCTCAAGAGTGGCCTGAGTGACACAGGGAGCTTGCCTCTCACCTGGGTTATAGGTGACCCTGTCTCAGCAAAACACAAATTCAACTAAGCGAAAAGAAAAGAGGAAAGAAAAGAAAATAGTTTGGCGATGTTTCTTCTATTTCAATTGTGTAGAACAATTTGGGGAGTAGTGGTATTAGCTCTTCTCTGAAATTCTACAGAATTCTGGCAGAAGTCTGTACTGAAAGCTTCTGACCCTGGGCTTTTTTTTTTGTTCTGGAGACATGATGACTGCTTCAATTTCCTTAGAGATTGTAGGTCTATTTAAATTGTTTATCTGACCTTGATTTAATTTTGGTATATGGTCCCTATTCAGAAAATTGTCCATTTCTTGTAGATTTTCCAATTTTGTGAAGTACATGTTTTCAAAGTATGACCTAATGGTTCTCTGGATTTCCTCAGTGTCTATTATTGTGTCTCCCTTTTCATTTCTGATTTTGTTAATTTTGATGGTCTCTCTGTGTCTTTTGGTTAGTTTGGATAAAGGTTTGTCTATCTTACTGATTTTCTCAAAGAACCAACTCTTTGTTTCATTGATTCTTTGTATTGTTCTCTTTATTTCAATTTTTATTGATTTCAGCTCTCAATTTATTTCCCACCATCTATTCTTCCTGGGTGAGTTTGCTTCCTTTTGTTCTAGAGCTTTCAGGTGTGCTATTAGGTCACGAGTGTGCGATCTCTCCACTTTCTTTATGTAGGCACTTAGTGCTATGAGTTTTCCTTTTAGCACTGCTTTCAGGGTGTCTCATAACTCTGAGTATTTTTTGCATTCATTTTCATTGAATTCTAGGAAGTATAATTTCTCTGTTCCTCTTTGACCCAGGGATGATTTAGATGATCATTGTTCAGTTTTCATGAGTTTGTAGGCTTTCTACAATTTGTGTTGTTGAACTCTAACTTTAAACCATGGTGATCTGAAATGTAGAAGAAGGAATTACTCCAATTTTTTTAATTAGTTGAGATTTTATTTGTTACTGAGTATGTGGCCACTTTTGGAGAAGTTTCCATGAGGTGCTGAGAAAAATATACATTCTCTTGTGTCTGGGTGAAATGTTCTATAAATGTCTGTTAGATCCATTTGAGTCATAACATCTCTGAGACCCCTTATTTCTCTGTTAAGTTTCTGTCTAATAGACCTATCCAGTAGTGAGAGTAGGATGTTGACCTCTCCCACTACTACTGTGTGGGGTTTGATGTGTGATTTAAGCTTTAGCAATGTTTCTTTTACAAATGTAGGTGCTCTAATATTTGTGGCATAAATGTTCAGGTTTGAGATTTCATCTTGATGGATTATTACTGTGATGAATATGAAATGTTCTTCTCTATCTCTTTTGATTAATTTTAATTTGAAGTCTGTTTTGTTAGATATTAAGATAGGTAAGGTTTCTTAAATTCATTTGATTGGAAAATCTTTTTCAAACCCTTTATTCTGAGGTGATATCTGTCTTTGAGGTTGAGGTGTGTTTCTTGAATGCAGCAGAAGGACGATCCTGTTTTTGTACCCATTCTGTTAGCCTGTGTCTATTTATGGGTGAATTAAGACCATTGATAGAAAGAGATATTTTTGATAGTAAGAGATATTAAAGGTTGTTAATTTCTGTGGTTTTTTTTTTTCCCGGTTTGGTGGTAATGGTGATAGTGTGTGTGTGTGTGTGTGTGTGTGTGTGTGTGTGTGTGTGTGTGTGTGTGTGTGTGTTTCCCGTTTTGGGGATTTGCTGGTGTGAGTTTATATATTCCTCATATTTTGTGGGTATAGCTAACTACCTTGGGTTGGAGTTTTCCTTCTATATTTTTTTGTAGAGCTGGATTTCTGGATATGTGTTGTTTAAATCTGGTTTTGTCACGGAATATCTTGTTTTCTCCATTTATGGTAATTGAAAGCTTTGCTGTGTATAGAAGTCTGAATTGGCAACCTTGGTCTCTTAATATCTGTAGAATGTCTGTCTGGGATTTTCTGGCTTTCAGAGCGTCCATTAAGAAGTCTAGTGTAATTCTGATAGGTCTTCCTTTATATGTTACTTGATTGGTCTTTTTCCTTTGCTGCTCTTAATATTACTTCTTCATTCTATATATTTAATGTTTTGATTATTATGTGGCAAGGGGACTTTTTATTTTGGTGGTCTTCTCCTGTAGTCAGATTGGTAACTGTCCTAATTGCCATCATAGAACCTACATCCAATGACTGATGGAAGCAGATGCAGACACCCACAGCCAAGCAGTTGGCCGAACTCCTGGAGTTCAGTTGAAGAGGAGGAGAAACAACTAGAGGAGAAGGGGGAGGGTCAAGAGCCCAATGGAAGAAACCACAAGAACAGCTGACTGAGCCAAAAGGAGCTCACCGACTCTAGGCTAACAGCTGGAGAGTCTGCATGAGATCGAAGTTGGCCTTATGAATGAGGGTAACAGATGTGTAGAGATCTGTTAGTGGGTCCTCTGACTATGGGACCAGGAATTATTCCAGTTTCATAAGCTGGCTGTCTAGAGTCCATTCCCTATGGTGGGATGCCTTGCTCAGCCTGAATACAGGAAGTAGGGGCTGGTCCTGTGTCAATTTGCTATGTTATTCTGTGTTGACTACTCAAGGGAGGCCTTGCCTACTTTGAGGAGTGGATGGGGGTGGAGTGGGGGAGGCTAGGGGGAGCAGGAGATGGGGAGGGAGAACAGTGGATGGTATGTAAAAGGGAAAAAAATCTTAAAATAAAATATAAGGAGCAAACTTGACTTCTGTATCCATTACTTGTATTTATTATCTTTATATTGTAAAGCAACTTACTATTGATTCCAACTATAGGATAACTTCCTGAACAAAAAATGGGAGAGACACTAGCTTTGCCCTTAGATACTTCAGTCTCTTCATTGTAATGAATAACGTTTAATGCCATGTAGAGGAGACATCAACTTCTTTCTTACAGTCAACCACTAAGGCATTTCTCAATTTCTACTGTGAGCTACCATCTCATATTACATTCATTGAAACCCTGACGTCTGTTCATGTTCCTCAAAATCAACTCCGGTGTTTATGAATGTTTGGAATGCAGTGGGAAACCAATGGAGTAGAGATTGGAGAACTTTAAAAAATATCCTTAACCAGCAAGGTGACTCAGTGGATCCAAAAATTAGGCATCTGATGACCCGAATTCTGTCCCTAAGATACACATGGTGGAAGGTGGGAACAAAATCCCACAAATTGTTTTCTAACCTCCACCTATGCATGAGCTCTACCACTGTTACACATCCCTTCAAAACAAACAAACATAATAAAATATCATCCACATTGAAGTATAGTTAATTTAGTAGTCACATTGATTAACAGACCATGAATTTTCTCTCCAATGACGCTCCTTCCATACTTTAATGCTTCTTTGGCTCCATAAACTTAATTTAGTCATTTCTCACTACTCGGCTTATATCATTATCTGTAAAACTGTGCTCTGCACATTTGTGCAATGTGGATCACAAGGACTCAGTATAGACTAAAAAGATTGTGACTATAAATATTTTTACTGGTTTTTAAAGGTGAAGCAAAAAAATTAAAGTATATTTAATTTGGAAACTGCCTAATGAATTAATGTTAGTGAGAAGGGTTGGGGGGGTCTGGGTACTAATTATCTATCTATCTATCTATCTATCTATCTATCTATCTATCTATCTATCAATCTATTTGGGCAGACTGGCCTAGAACTCCATTTCTAGCCAATATCAGCTTCAAAATCATAACAAACCTCTCCTATCGGTCTTCTCTGTGTACATACTACAGGAATACAACACTGTGCTCAGCTTAAATTTTTTCTTTTCGTATTATCTTTTTTCATTTTGTTCTTGTTCATTGCTGTGGTTTTGTATTTCACCTAAAGTATCTCTCTTCTTGGGTTCTACTATAACAATTCCTTGTGATTTTTCAATACATTAAATGGATTTTAATTTTTTTTTTAATTGGAATAGAATTACATCAGATGGATCTTTCTGGAGACTGAATGAGAAAGTGAAGATTCTCTTCTATACCAGAGATGTTTGGCCCTATTCTTTAGACTCTTACTATACTTATTAATGTAGACAAAGCAGCATTATTTTCTTATCTTCACATGAGGAATGGCACTAGTGGTGACATAAATGAGCTAGAAAAGGTGCTCAATGGTAGAGTCCTGTCTACATGTACAAGAAATATGTTTCTATCACCAGCATGTAAAAATAAATTAGTTATATCTATCACATCTAATAAATAAAAGTCAAGGAAGAAAAATTCAGGATTCTCTGAGTTCCTTGTTTCTTTCATTTCCTTGTATAAGACAAAGCAAAATATAATTCTACATCAAAATACTATTAAAAATACTGTACTACATATTTATGAGTAAATATAATGCACTTTTTAAAAAATATGGTAAGTAAATGACGGCTGGAAAGATGGCCCAGAAGGTGATGGTGCTGGTTGCTAAGCCCAGGGGTGAAAGGACAGAACCAACATCTGAAAGTCCCCATCTGCCCTCCATATGCACATGCGTGCCCATGTAAAAATATATGCACGAAGGAACACAAATACTTAAATAAATGCCAAAAACATTTTAAGAATGAGCTCTTAAATGATCAGATTTCAAGGTTCTTTGCAGCTCTGAGAATGTTGTGTTTCCTATAAAAAGAAGTATTTCATTGTTAGCAGAGTTCTTCAAGCAAACTGACTTGAAGTATTTGTTTTAAAGTAATGCATCCATGTGGAATTACTAATCAATTAAAACATATAAGTGTTCAAAAGTGTAAGTAGCTATAAATACAGGCAAATAGGTTCCTTTTCTAAACCCATTCTGGACTGCCTACAAATATGCTGGCATTAAATGTACATCACTTAAGTAACAGAAAGTGCAATAACCATAGAGTTTGACAGAGTATATGGAAATGAGTTTATAGTGAGCAAATCTTGTTTGTTGGCTGTATAGTCACATAGGACAGACAGGTGAGTTAATGAATAAAAGGATGGCCATGGTAGATATCAAGCACTTAGTGTTGCATGGGTACATGTACAGGGACGAAAACATTTAAAACAATGTGTTTTGTTGCTTTCATATGTTGAACTACAATATTATTCTGAAACATTTTACAAGCTGCTGTGTGCAAAACCAAAGTGGATTTAGCATGAGAAAATAAAATCGTCATTGCTCAAATCTGCCAAATAAAGGAACAGTTCTTATGTTCATATAGAATTGTTCCTGTAAAAATGTATCATATCCCTCTTGCTGTTCAAATTGGATAACCAGGTGAAACTCATGCTGGTGACTTCCTCCTCACACCTTCCTTCTGATCAATAATCGTTTAAAAGGAATTTACTCAAAATCTCATTTGCATTTTCTATGGTATATTTTGCTATTACTTTTTGTACTGATCTATAGAAAATAAAACAAAGTAAAATACAAGAAAATACCTAGTCAAATGCATGAAGGGTAATCAACAGAGAAATACCTTCTATCTGCTGTTTGCTATTTTCCTTCAGATTTTTCTCTTGCTGGTAAAAAGCACAGTTTCTCCAAAAATGCCAACACTATTTTCTGCAAGGTCAGAAAATAGCTTTGATTAAAACTCACCTCTAGGACCCTACCTTTTTTATAATTGGATTTTAAACTAAAGTAACAAAACTGGTAACATTAAAGGTCAGGAAATAATGGGTCGAGGGTGAATTTCTAAGTCATCAAGTCTAACTCTGGACTCCTGGCAATATTGTGCAAATGCTTCTTTATTCAGACAAATTATGGCTTGCCTCAATTATCCTGACATTCAAAGCCCTGAACAGTAGGATCTCAATCATTTTACTTTCTCTGGATCATATGCTCCAGTCATATAGGACTGTCTGAATTTGCCGAGTGCACCTACTCTTCCATCATCTGTGCCTTTACTCATGCTGCTACTTTTGATTACATATTTTCTTGTCATCTCTAATAGTCCAAATTCTGCCTGTAATTCAAGCACCAAAACAAACACTCACTCTATGGAGTCTTACAGATTCTCACAGAATTTCTCTCACCTTTCTGTATACTCTGTCTTCCTGTTCACTTCTGTGCCTTCCAGTGTCTTGTTTTTATAGCTTCAACTCAGTAAAAAATATTTCCATTAGAAACTGCCAATCATTATTTTATGCACTGAACAAATATTTATCCATGATACAGCACTGGCTATGACAGACCACATCCTTATCTTTTTAAAGATTTTCTTGTAGTGAAAGTGAAAAATATATATAATTAAAGAAACTAAAAAGTACTGCAAATGTTAAAATTCATTAAGTGCAGTGAACACATCAGAGTTATCTTTATTTTACCATAGTGTACATTAACTAAAACACTATTTTATAAATGCCCACATTTCTTATTGAAATCATAAATTCAGGGCCTTCTGCTTTGTTCCTCACCCATCTTTACAGATTGGCTATATTTGTTAGTGTTCTGTTTCATAAACGAGACAAAGATCTAGAAAGCTTCTTTATTCAATTTTTAAAGTACCTTCCACTTGTGTACACATCCAAAAGATATTTTTTAGCTTGTTGTGCAGATAGAATATTAAGTTCAGAGACATATTTTTAAATAGTATAGAACTGAAAGCAGGAAAGAAGTAGAATTAACTTTAACCCAGCAATACGACCTCTGTGCTTTAAGAATGGTGTTACTGTGATACTCTTACATGGAGAGGAAGGAGCAATTCTGGCTGAGAACAATCAGATAAACATTAAGGAAGCAGTTGGACATTTAAACCAGGTCAGAAGTTTCTCTCATTTATAATGGCCGTGTGGAGATAATGTCAGATGAGCTCCCCACTGAGAGAAATGACTGTGCCATTTTGTCTTGCACATTATACAAGTCGTGACTGTAGAGCGGTGGAACCGATTTACTCATAAGGCTTATAAACTGGCTCTTCTGGCTACTCCTAGGAAAGTTCTTACACTGTTTAAAGTGAAGTCATCATCATCATTAAAGAAAAATGCATAACTTGCATAAACCATTACTTGAAAGAGAACACCACACTGTACACAATTGTACAGTCCCAACATTTAATACCAATACTTCTTTTTTAGACAAAAATTAATTTTGCTTAACCCAGATATGATACATCATCCAACAAAAACGAGAGGGCTATCATGGCCTATAATATTATCTTTTGCATTCTATCACCGTAAAGAAAAAGGAGGAGGAGACAGGGGATTGATTAGTGATAACAGAATCTTTGAAGTTCCTGATGATCTCCCATGGACTATCTGAAAAGAAATGCTCCTGAGCCTCAAGATGCAGGGAGCCAAAAATACAATGAGAATGTAAGATGAAGAATGTTGAAAGAGCTACGCTGTATCTCTTAATGGGTAGTATCTTGAACTACAGAAAGAAAATAGTTTTATGCAGATCGTGTAATTGAGCAAAACGTCACAATTAAGCCATACTTTAATTATTAAAATATAATATACTAGAAATGTATGCCAAGATGTAAAACTTTAAAATACCTAATTAAAATTACTGTGGGAGCAGGCAGCATGATGTCTCATGGAAATTTATTATGTAGTCACTAATAAAATAGCTTCAAATAAGCTGATCACTCTCAAGTATTTTTTAATTTGTAGTAAATTATGATATAGGGACCAGCAAGATGGCTAAGCAGGAAAAGGCACTTGCTATCAAGTCTAACAGCCTGAGTTAAATCCCTGGGAAAAGCATGGCCAAAGGAGAGAACTTACTCCTGCAAGTTGTTCTCTGACCTTTGCTTGACCTCTGAAGTCATTACTCACTGTCACTGGTATACACCCCCACACACACATACTAAATGTTAAAAATGTACCTTCCTAACTATTTTCTTTTAATTGTTTTAGTGTGTGTGTTAGTGTCTTTGGTATGTGTACGTGTGTACGTGTGTGTGTGTGTGTGTGTGTGTGTGTGTGTGTGTGTGTGTGTGTGTGAGAGAGAGAGAGAGAGAGAGAGAGAGAGAGAGAGAGAGAGAGAGAGAGAGAGAGAGAAAGAGCGCACTTATATGGTAGTCATTGGACAGCTTTGTGAAGTCTCTTTCTTTCCATCTTTGCATGGGTTTTAGGGATCAACTCAGTTGTAGGAAAAGTATCTTTACTCACTGAGATATTTGGCTGGCCCTAAAGATATTGTAAATCTTTGGAAGATTTTTTCTGATGAAACTGAAACTCCATACTCAGAGAGTAGCAAGTCCTTATCTTCCCTTCCCTGCACTGCAGCCTACGTTCTGTCTCTGAGATTCTGACTACAGTAGTCCTACAAAGATAGGATAAACACTGCCTTCTTGTTATTCTGGTTTCACTAACACATAGTCAACTGTAGTCTAAAATAGTAATAGGGGAGCTCCATAAATAACAATTCATAAGTTTTTGTTTGTACCATTCTGAGTAACTTGGTGAAACAATGTGTCATCCCACACTATCCTGCCTTGAAATACATGATTCTTTTTAACCCCATTTTTTAGTTCTTGTCTCATTTACCAGAGCAGGTGTTGGACTATCAATGAGCTTGTGCTTTAGTTATTCTGTAAATTTAGTAAGCAGTTTTCCCAGTGTGTAAGAGTAGTGACTCTGGCCATTTTAGTTGCAGTATAATGGGATGACTCTTGCATTATATTGTGATTATTGTTAAACTCTGATTGTAGCTAGGCATGATGGTGCACGTTTTTTGGCTTAAAACTTGTAAGGGCAGGTTGAAGGATCCCTTCCAGTTCCAGGAAAGTCAGGTTTTGTAATGAATTCCAGTCCTGCCAGAGCAACAAAGCCAGATCTTATCTCAGGAACAAAAGAAGCCTCTCATTGTGCCTAAGGTATCAGTTAAGCTTCATCAGAGGCAGGTATACATGAAACAAAGGGTATACCATCAAAAGCTTGAAACAAAGGGTTTCATCAAAGGCAGGTATACATGAAACAAAGAGCATATGTATCCTTGTTGGATAAGGAGAAATTACTGTGTTTCATATTGCTCATAGAGATGTAACCATATGGTATTTGCCATTTTTTGACTGGCTTATTTTATGTAGCATGTAACATATAATGAATTATCTCTTTATACTAAGGCTAAATAATATTTATCATGTATATACCATATTTTCTTATTCATTATTTCATCAATGTATACTTTGATGGTTTATATCTCGTGGTTATTTTTAAATAATACTTAAATTAACCTGTGTGTGCATGTAACTTCTTTGAGAACTTGTTTTTTAATATTTTTTAAATATAAGCTCAGACATGGAACTTCTGGATCATGTGATAGTTATATATTTACAAAAAATCCCTTTAGTTTTCCCTATTGGCTACATAATTTTACAGTTCTACCACAGAGATAAGAATTCAATTCCTTCCATATTTAATATCTGTGTCCCTACTCCTTTGTGGACCATCTAATGTGAGATCATACCTCACTACAAATTTTATTTTAATTTTTCCTTTGGTGATTAGTGATACTGAGCCTATTTTTATATACTTTTTAGATATTTGTATTTCTTCTCTCAATAAACAACTCTTCAGGGTCCTTGAACATTTTTGTTAGATTAATCATTTTTGTTGCTCTTGGGTTATAGGAAGTACTTGGAGATTAGGAGGGAAGTTTGTCAAAACACAAAATCTTTCTTTAGTCCACAAAGACTATCATATGAGTAAACCTCCCAACTCTGTTCTTGTCAGGATTTTTTACAGTTCAGTGTTTCCCAAGCTTCCATACTGATTCTAATCTTTTTTTCTATTTCTGCATAACCTCTTTTTTAGATTTTAATAGGAGTTTCACTGAATAATTTGTTAGCTGGGGATATCATGGACAAGTATATTATTTTAAAAGACATCTCTATAGTTCCTAACAAAAAATAAATGCTGTACCTTAGGTAGTAAGAATAGATATTGGTACATGTGTTATGCTTATTGTCTTACTTTTAATCTGCAAAATGAGAACTACATTCTCCTACAATTTAAACAGAAACAGTACCATCTTCTGCTTTTTCAGATAATTAGATATAACACTGATATTTTTCCAGTTCTTAGGCAAAATAATGTATCTACTCTGTGCTGTAATCAAGAATATAAGAATGATCATACAAATAAGATATATTAGAACATGCTAGGGAAGCTGAGGCAGAAAAACTACCCTAGTTTGAGGTCTTAGGCTGCATAATGCTGATTTCCAGGTCAGCTTTGTGATTTTTGTTTCAAAGAACAAACATGGAAGCAAAAGAAGAATACATGTGTTTTTTTTTATGCAGTGATAAAAGTGCCACAATTCTCTAAACGGACTTCTGATGAATATAATGAAATATTTGTCTTTTAGATGCCAATGAAAAAGAAGAATTCCTAATAATACTGAATCTAAGTCTACTGACATCAAAATAATCAATCCATTCTGTCATAAGATGAAAAGAATCTTTCAAATTTGGTGGCTGCATGACTCAACTGATCTATCAGTCCAGACAGAAGAGCCATTCTGATATCCCCATCTACATACAACCTTTCGAAAGGCCAGCATGATTATGGTGAGTCATTAATCACTGTTTTGTCTTTGGAAGCCTGAAGTTTTATGTCTCATTCATCTCAGTGATTAGGAAAAGCCTAATTTGTGAAATGTAGGGGATGATGTAGCCCTTGTTAATTGGTGGGTTTTTTTTCTGCATTTTCTACAAAGGGCAATATAGCAATACGAATAAATTCACATTTGTGTTAGCTAGCATTCTTGTTACTGTGACGGGATAGTTGGCATACATTTAATGGAGAAAATATTTATTTTGGCTCACAGTTTTAGGGGGGTATCCAATCATTATGCTGAGAAAAGTATGCTGGCTGTATGAGCTACATTCATTGTGGTAAGATCTTATAGTATAACACGTTTTCAGGAAAAACAGAAAGTTTACTACAAAACCAAAGGTGGATATCACCTTCAAAGTTATCTCTTGTGACCAACATCTGTCATCTAGGCCTTGTGTAACTAAGGTTCACCTATTTTTCAAAATAGAAGCACCAGCTGGGAAGCAAGTGTCCAAACACATAAGCCTGTTGGGACATAGCACATTCAAAGCATAATAATTTTGTTTTGAAAGCTCATATAACTAGAGTTCTCCTGAAGAACTTTTCTGAACTTTTCCTTCATGGCTGTGTAAAATTTCTATTTGAGCAAAGTGGAAAAGTGTCAGGTGCAATTTTTACAATGACATTCAACCTGACCTTTATTACAAAGTTAGTCTAATTTCTGAAAAGGGCTTCAAAATCACATTTCCTTTGAAAATATACTTAAGATATGGGTGAAGTAGAAAAATTCCAAAGCACTCACAAAGATGTAATTCTTTATGGTTAGACTTATAGGTCTGTTATTTTGTTTTTAAAATCTACTGTTAAAGAAAAGTGTCAACCAGCCACCTATACAACCTTAGATGTATCTTGCTCTTTGTGAAGATGTGAGCTACTCCATTTGTGAAGAGAAATGATTGCTCTATTTTAATTTGTGTGCTTTTATTTTACGATTGTGTTGTTTATAAGTTTAGTAATATTGTGCTACAGAACTTACTTGAAAATTAAATCAGTTATCGTTCACCCCAGGTTATGTTGGAGATGAGTTGCTTCTTCCTCTGCCTCTTGTATCTTCTCTCTCTCTCTCTCTCTCTCTCTCTCTCTCTCTCTCTCTCTCTCTCTCTCTCTCTCTCTCTCTCTCCTTCTCTCTCCCTCTCCCTCCCTCCCTCCCTCCCTCCCTCCCTCCCTCCCTCCCTCCCTCTCTCTCTCTCTCTCTCTCTCTCTCTCTCTCTCTCTCTCTCTCTCTCTCTCCTCTCTCTCTCTCCACTATTAACCTGAATATTTACAATGGCCTGGATGTATGTGCCTTTGTGAGTTGTACCAATTTAATATTATAATTCCTAGAGGTCCAGAAACTCACTAGAACTTCTATTTGTCACCAAATTCTTTCCTTAGCTGTCTCTTCTAGCACCAGTGTCAAGGTATAGTATCTCTAAGAGGCAGCATCTCTAACAGGTACATTATTTGATTTATTAAATTCAAGCTGGTTCCCACAATCATGCCACCGTTCTGTGATATATGTCAGATATTTCAACTATTAAACCAAGAAACAGTTAATTAGGACTAGGTTGCACATGTACTGAGTTATTGACTTTATGACAGCAAGATATACAGGGTATTACATGGCAAACGGAACTAACTGCTGTCTATACAGAAATGAGAGTGTTCCTCTCAAAACATGCACTGTCTTTGACCTACTGAAACCAAGCAGCCAGTAGAATGCTTGGAGAAGTCAGCTCTCCTCCTCTTTAGGTAAATGTTGGAAGCCCAGATTATCTGAACTTCTGACTTTACTAAAAATTTACCTTTCCAGGGACATATTAAGAAATTTAAGTTAGGCTAGGCATGGTGGCTCTGATCTTTGTCTAAGCATCTGAGAGGAGGCAGAGGCAGGCAGATCTCTGAGAGTTCAAAGCCTGGTGTACACAGTGAATCCTAGGCCAGCTGAATCAACACACACATTGTCAGATCCTGGGAAAGGAAGGGAGGGGGCAGAGGAAGTGGGAGGGGTAAGAGGGAGGGGGAAAGGGAGGGAGAGGAGAAAGGAGGGAAGGAGGAAAGAAAGGAAAAGGGGAAGGAGGGAGGGAAAGGAAGGAAAAGGTAAGAAAGGAAAAGAAAAAATTTGCTTGAGCAAGTGTTGCAGACACTCTTTTTTTTTTTTTTTTTTTTTTTTAAATGTGTTTCTATGTGGGTCCCCCTTCCCGGTTTGTTTGTTAGTGGTGGTTTTCTCTAAAGTCTCACTCTGATTCAGAATGGCCTGAAATTTTCTATGCAGTCCAGGCTGTTCTCAAAGTCATGGCAAACTTCCTGTCTGTGCTTGCCACGTAATAGGATTCCACATGTGTACCGCCACACCAAGCTCGGAAATCTAACGTAGTAATATCATCCAAGCATTTGGGGAAGGATACTTAGTTGTTCAAAGTCATGTTGCTTTTTTGACATCAGGAAGCTGGCGAGTCCAAACTTAGCACAGCCAGCCTGCCTCTTTCTTGAAACAGTGCATAAAACATCTCTGTGAACGGTGAAGCCTGGTGCTATAAGGATACCTACAAAAACAGGACGCTATCTTCAGAATTCTATTGACTGGTTGGGAGGATAAAGACACCAACAATTATATTAAACATAGTAAGAAAAACAATATAAACACTCAAAATAATTAGAAGATACCTCATATGAAAGATGATGTTTAAGATAAAATTTGAGAGGACTTGCTGGGGAATAAATGGGAATAAAATGTAGTAAGAAATATCTACTAATAGACACAATGGGGGAAAAAGCATTACTTTGTGTGGTAATATAAAAAATTGCAGAATTTCAAAGATAATGCGATTCTAATTTGAAACAAATTGAAGGTAGTTGGCCAAAGAAAAGGAGTGACATGCATATAATATGAAAACAAAAAATAATAACTCAATATGAGCTGAATGAAAGCCTTGTCTGAGGAAGAAATGAAGGGAAGATTAGAAATGTTGATATTAACTCTCTGAAAAAATAGTTTGTAAACTAAGATGGGGTCTGAACCAGAAAATAAACTATATTTTTATTGTACCACTTATATTTCAAAGCATTTTTCACTTTCCCTTAGCTACCAACTTCTCTCACAGCAATATGATGAGCCTTGGGCAGATACCCCTGAATTAACTTGTAAATCAAGCCTCACAACACCAGTTACCCTCCCCTTCCTCCTTGTACCCAAAACTTCCATTTGTTTTGTTATGTGTGGTACCATAAAGTTCAACGTGTGACATTACAAAGTAATTATTTGTAAAATTGTAAATGCCTCTATGAACAAAGTATTAATGTTGAAAGTCATATTTAAAATCATCCCATCCAGCAGGTATGGTGACTCATGCCTATAATTTCAGAAGGTTGAGGCAAGAATATCAGCAGTTCAAGGACAGACTGGGCTACATGAAATCCTGTCTCACAAACATCAAACAATAAAATACCACCCAGTAGAATAATTTCCAAATACTAAATTTGTCCAGATCTATAAGAGTTTTCTACAAGAACCGTAGGGTCAAATTGAATAGTTTATCAAGATGATTTATTTTTCCTTTGAGACCAGATGTCATGTAACCATAAGTAGTTTTAAACTCATTATCTACCTGAAACAGGCATTCAACTGCTGATCTTTCTGTCTCTTCTATCTCTTAAGTCCTGTGATTACTGTTGTGGTTCACCACACCTAGCATAAAGCTCAGTTCACAGAACTACTCTTCTATAATCACATTGTTTCTTTCATTTTTTATTGAATTAGAGTCTATACAATGAGATAATAATGATGATAATAAAACAGCATAACTTAAATATTCACTATAATAGTCTTCTAAACCTATATATTTATTGATTCACTTAATCTTCACAATAAATCAGTGAGATATCACCTTGTCTAGAATTAACAGCATGACAGATAATAGCAACAGTAAATACGGAGTAAGTTTTTCCTCTTGTTTTGGTTTTTGCTGTGTGTGCATGTGTTTGTGGGGGAGTGAGTGGGTGCATGTGTGTGTGTATGTGTGTGTGTGTGTGTGTGTGTACAGTTTGTGTGTAGAAGCCAAAGTATAAGCTCGCTGTTGTTCCTCAGTTACCTTTCATCTTGTTTGTGAGACAGGGATTCTCACTGTCTTAGAACTTATTAAGTAGGCCAGGTTAGGCCCCAGAAATCTGCCTCCACTTTCTTGTGTCACTACACCAGGCTTTTTGTTTCTTCATGGGCTCTAAGAACCCAATATTGGTCTTCACGCTTGCAAGACAAGCACTTTCCCAATTGAGCTATACCTTATTATTAGCATATCTTTATTGATAATAAAGAAATTACACAAATATATGTTTGCAGTTTACCACTTTATTAGATATGACAAGTATAAATAAAGAACATGTCAATTTTATTAAAAAGTTAAAGAAGCTGAAATTTAGAAAAAGAAATTTGCCCAACAACATATAGTAACCAAGAGCAGAGGCTATACCTCAAGCCTAATCTTTTTACTTATACTAGCCATTTACACTGATAACTGCAACTAACACACACACTAACTTACAGCTGTGTTCAGAAGTTCATGTTAATTGTTATTTGGATTTGCAAGCCATATTACTCCATCATGCTTGTTCCTGCCTCCTACAAAAAGTTAATTTTAATCCATACCCTCACACAAAATGGCAGGATGGAACCCCCAAAACTTTGATTTCAAGATGAATTATACACCTCAAATTCCTTGAACCTCTTTTCACACACCAAACTGCTTGGTAGGTATTTCTATTTGCGATGTCACCCAAAATGTATACCTGTCACTCCAGTGCCGAGAATGTTCTACTCTGCCTTAAGCCAAAATAACTCTTTTGCCTTTGGAATGCTTCACTGCAGAAAGGATTCTGCTTGGGGCACTGACCTTCAGATGACTGTGGAAGATATATTCTTTTAATTCCACTCCTGCCTGAGTCTCTTACATTGAGAGAATTAGTTGAGAGCACTCCATCTCAGCTTTCTCCCTACCTACCTATTTCCCTCTATTATTTCTGATATAGGGGAAAGTCAAGACAACCTTGTCGTCTGCTTGATTTTTAATACACACATGACCCCACCTGCTTTCAAAAAATTCTTGTCTGGGTAATATTTATTTCCTTCACCTTAGAATTAAAGATAATTTCCTTTTGGAAAATGTCATGCTGTCCCTGGAGATAATTTGCTTTCCCAGGGCCGAGAAGCCTAACTCTGTGACTTTGAACCTATTATAGAAACAGTAAGAGGAAAGGAAAAACATATTGACTATGATGATGTTTAATTTGTTTGAAGTGGCTTCCAATTTTTGATTTGCCATCTCAGAAACTGTTTTGTAGCTAAGATATAAAACAGAAAATCCATTTTTCTGATAGTATCTAAATTATGAAGATGTTCTCTGGCTCCGAATGGCTAGAAATGTCTATAAAGCAGCTATATGAGCTAAAGATTAAAAGTCACATACCTTGTGGTTGTTCTTATTATATAATTCTCGGATGGTGTCCATCCATAAAGAGAGCTAATTATCAGCATCCAGAGTTGTGTGGGTTTGAGCAAGATGGATAATGAATGTTATATTGGAGGCTATTTTAGCAGTCCCAGGGGAAGTAATAGGACATGTATGTGGATGGAGAAGATAGGTTACTCAAGAAATAGTTAAATTAGTAGCTTTTCATCTTCTAAGTGAATTCCACATTAGAAATCTAATTTGTTTGTACTCTGTAGTATTCACTCATGAAGGTTATTTCCATAAAGTATAAAATAAGTATACTGTTTGCTATTACAGCACCATCCACACAGCCTTCTATTACTGTACTAGACCATCCTTACATATAGAGTAAAATAGGTAGCCGGGGCCTGCTTCAATCAATGATGTGAAAAGCTATAAAATGTGTCTTAAATTCAATTGTCATGGTATATATCTGTAATCACAATGCTTGTAAGGTGGAGGCTGTAGTACCAGGGGTTCAATACCAACCTTGGCTAAATGGCAAAACTGAAGCCAGCCTGAACTATATAAAAAAACATGCCTTGTATTTTTTTTTAAGCATCTTAACTGGATATGGTGGAGTACACCCATAATTCTAGCAGTTAAGCAGGAAGATTTCCAGCTTCAGACTGTGTTTGGCTCTATAGTGAGGCAGTGTTTCAAAAGAGCCACCACCCAAAATTTATCTTATCCTGCTCCTTTTGGAACTTACAACTCCTTATAAGGAATCATTGGGTCTTGTTAAAATATAAATGCTTCTGTGATGAGGAATGCAGGAGACAATCATTAGTCTCAACTGTTTAAATATGTATTTTGAATGGCATCCTGGCAAAATGTGATAATGGCCAGATATATTTTGGTGGTGGAAGAGGAAGAAATAGACAGCAATACTAAATAGGAAAAGAAAATTAAGGCAAGCATATAACTGTTTAGACCTACCCAATGAGAAGGTCTGGCTGGTGAGATATAGGAATCTTGGAGATACTTGTCCAATGAAAGAAAGGGAACAGATAATGCAGTCTTGAATAACCTGGTAGATACGTGTGTCTCAAAATAAACTCGGCATCTCCACATATTCTAGCTGTGATCCTGATCATAAGAGCAGCTGCTTCTAAACAGGAGCATTCAAAATCTAGCTGCTTTCCTCCTCCTTTAATTACTCATTAACAAAGGAAACCTCAGTGTTTCGTTTGCTGAGGAGGCCACAATGCCTTGCTTCCATCCGTGTCATCCCTTTGTGCCTTTCTCACTGATGTTCAAGGCCAGCTTAGATACTTGGGTTCAAATTTAAATGGGGTCAGCTTTGTTTCTGGTCATGACTGGGACTATTTTTCTTGCAATCCGAATTTCAAGATTTACTGGCAAACTGTTTAGAATTCCAGAATGATCTCTTGATGGCCCTTTGACCCAGCAGGCCTAGTGAGCAGTGAGGTGAGAAGATCTCTAAATCTGCATTCTCTCTCCCTAGCAATTGTCTATGCTAGGCAAATAACATACACATAGAGGAGAGTGATATATTGAGGGATGATCAGGATGTTTTTACAGCAAGGACCAAATTGTTAGAGATAAGCCTTCAGTGAGCACACAGAAAGTTGGGTGGGTAAGGAGTAGAAATTATTCATTTCCAGCCTCTTACCTAACTCCCTCCCTCATGCCCTGGCCTGTCTTCATGCCTTCTGGAGACATTATTTCAGCAAGTGAATTTTTAGAATTTGTAAGTCATCTTTTCCAAAAGGAAAGGAAGCACATTATTATGAGGGAGGGGTGTGTAGGATGCCTAAGAAGACTTCACTTGATAAGCTACAAATGACAGGATAATTTGGCTTTTCTGTTGATTGTTTTGTTTCAGACTAAAAAATGATTCATCAGCCAATTACAACCAGAAGAAATGAACACATGTGTGGGCTTTACCTGAGAATAAAATGTCAATGTTAGCTAATAGCTGACTATTTGCTAGCTGTCACAGAGTACCTTGAAGCTGTTCCTTTATGCCTATATTCAGTGAGAAACTTGATCATGAAGATAGGAGTGGCACAAAGAAATGGAGCCGATTTGCAATATGACTAAGTTCCGGGATGATAAGAACTTGGGAGAATCCAATATGAAGAAGAATATATCTGACTGATCATAATGCTTATTGAAAGTTCACACAGTTGAAGGAGACAGAGCACTGAATAGCAAGAGAAGCTCTGAGTCCTTACCATTGCCACTCATTTTGTGAGATCTTTGAAGAGCCCCTCATTTAGCTCAGCAACAAAATGAGGTCATTAGATAAACTCCTTTAAAAAAAATCTCCCCAACTTGAGTATTTTGCAACGTGTGAGTCTAAAATTTCATCAGTAGCCAAAAAGCATACTAATCAAAAGATAGTAATTTGTATCTTAGAACAAAAAGTACAAATATGTTATGCTGAGCCATTGGGAGAGGGTGCTATTTGAACTTTCTTTCCTCTTCTGAGGTTCATTATGAGTCATTCTCTCAGCCCTGTACATCCTTTAGCACCATAACTCCCAAACTGTACCTGTTAATATCCTGCTATCCCCCAAAGCCTAACCCAAAGATCAATTTGTCAGTGGCCTTTTACTGATACCCTCAAGCTGGAGATAAACTCCTTCTGAGTGTTTATGTCACACTCTCTGTTTCTCTATTAAAGCACTAAGCATGGTCTTTGTCTTAGTTGAGTATGTCTTTACTCTCTGTTACAGTGAAATTGGAGAAAAGATCTCATTTTGGTATCTTCCATGCCCTTATATAGCCAGCAGATGAGGAGTGTTCAATATAACACGTATTGAATCTTTCCAATTCAACATTACAAAGCATCATCCCACCTATCTGAAATGTTGGAGCAAGTTAACAAGGAAACAAAGACAGCCGTGGTATTCATTAGTAATTAAACTTTAAAAAAAATTGTCTTTTGATTTTCCCTTTTATAATTTCAGCCTAAGGGAAAAAATCATAGAAATTATCCAACTATTAGGATAGAATCTAGTGGAGGCCAGTGTTATAGTGAGGTTTTTTGGTCTTGGGTGGCCAGAGGTCTAGACTCACAGACTTGCAGCCCCAGACCACTGAGCCACCCGCAACTGATCAGGCCCCCAGAAATGACTCAGACGCTTATATATTAAATTTATGCTGTTTGGTCTATGGCTCAGGCACATTGCTAGCTTGTTCTTTTATTTTAACTCAACCCATTTTTATTAATCTGTCTGCCACGTGGCCCGGGGCTCACCTGTGTTTCTTATATTTTTTTTGGGGGGGGGGACATCTGGCTTAATCTGTCTGACTTTGCCCTGTTTTTTTTTTTTTAACCCATATTTGATTTTTTTTTTAAATTTGTTTTATGGTGCTGACACCTGAATCTTACCACAGGCCAGGATAGCTGTAAAGTTCTTATTTAATAGAAGATGTCCTTGAATCCCTAATGATCCTCCAAGTGCTGTGATTACACACTCAGTTTAAATTTTTTGCGTGTTTGTTTTGCTTTAAATCTAGGACTTTGCAAGACTTCTTTCACTAAGCTATACCTTCAGTCCCATATAACAAATTCTTAAATACTTATGTCAAATTTCCTGACCATAGCCATAGCACAACTATTACAATCATGAAATTAATAATAGCACAGTAGTATCTGATCTAAAGGATTCAAGACCTTTCTAAAATCTACCAATGCCCACACCAGTGAACTTTTTCCTTTTACGAACAGGATCTCACTATGTAGCCAAGGCTGGCCTTGAACTAACTGCTAGAGATTTTTTTTTTTTTTTGCCTCCTTTTCCTAAGTGTTGCACTGGCCGGTGCCTCCAAACCTAGCAATGAACTTTTTCTTATCTAATACTTAAATTCAAGATTATATACTACCTAAACTGATGTATTGCCTTCCTTTTCTTTAAATTTAAGTGGTATTAAGGTCTTCCTTTTCCTTTTCTGGACTTTGACACTTTTAAAGAGTCCTGTTTTTATTTTGTAGAATGTTCTTCAATTTATTTTTGTGGCCAGAATTTTCATTTTTCTAGAAATATCACAAAAATATTATTCTGTGCTCAGTATATCATTTCAGGAAACAAACAATGTTTATATGTCCCATAACAAATGATGTTAATTTTAATCATTTGGTTTCTCTATCCTAAAGCCATTATTTTTTCTCGTATAGTTATCTTATAGGGAGATGCTTTGAATTATGCAAGTATTCCATCTTTGTAATAATTTTGTTCACTAATTTCTGCATAAGTGGATGAAATCATTATTACTATGGTAGTTTCAAAATAATTTTATTTATGATCATTTTTATACTTACTAGCTGAACCTCTACTAATGAATACTTTTATTTAGTTATTCATTAATTTGTTTATATAAAATCAGTTTGTTTTTGATATTTTTACAAACTAGTAAGTATTTATTTTTCAGTATGGTTCTATAAAATATGCCAATGATATTTTTTGGCTATATTTAAAATTAAAAATTTATTTTATATAATTAAAAAATTATTTTTTTAGTGCAGTATAATATTTTCTAATTTTGAATAATGAAAATTGCTATGTTAAAGATGATAATATCAAATAAAAAGGCTGTTATACATGGAATTCTATTTTATATCCATAATGAGATATAATACAGCACTGTGGGTCTTTATTTTGTTTGAAACAAGTTATAAAGAAAAAATTTCTCTTCTGATTTTATTCAGTTCTGTGTTTACTGACCTAGGAACAGCCTTGTGAAGCTTTTACTCCTAATTGGAGTTTCTCTACTCAAAAAGCAGGAGGCCAATTTTCCCTAAACAACATCAAATCATGAGCACATCTAGCATAATACCATGTGCCCAGTGAGTATACAAAAAATGTTTTTGTTACTGAAGCAGGTAGCTCTGAAGCCTTGACAGAATAAAAGACCAAACTTTGGTTTATTACAAGTAATTTTCCTTCGGGACATATGTGCAGGCATTATTTCCTTTGCCATTGTACATATTGAGTACTGAATCAAGTTCTTTGCATTTAAAACTTGTCCAGAGGCGCTGCTCACAAAACAAAGAAGTAAATAATGCTGGCATTGCTTCTAGATCAGATTGGAACACTGGTATTTGCTACTGTGCATTTCTGCCTTCCGTGGAGGACACTAAACACAGATGCTGATTAAATACAGATAAGTAGGACATAGGAGAAAACAGAGCTTGAGTCTAGATAGTGACCCTTCCTGTTTGTTGGGAGTGAGAAATTGGGAGAATGGTGAAACAGGTTGATTTGCATGATCTGCCTCCAAAGGGCTGAAGACAACCCACCCGGTAGCCTTCTGACCAATAAGTGAAGAAAGTCATTCCTTACTTAAAGAGGAGGAACAACCTTGCCTCTTCCCTGCACATTCTGATCTGACCTCAGTCAGAGCTGCAGTCTGAAGTCTCGCTTCAGGTAAGTAAGGTTATTCAGTATTCGCAGGATATATTTTCTTTTCTTTTCTTTTTCTTTTAAGTACGTCTATTTAAAATGCAGTTCACAGGTTTCTAATTACTTAGAAGATAGGAAATTTTTGTGATATGGTAGATCAAGATCTGAATACATATTTTCTAAGGTTTGAAACTTAAAATAAGACATGTTGTCTTAGCAAACATCAGTTAAAAATCGTTTTTGCTTTAGCAAGTTTTAAAGAAACATCCCTAAGCAACTTGCTGGGGGCCGCTCAGACACTTGGAAAGCACCTGTCCAGTCCGGACCCCTGAAGTTTCACAGTAGTGGATCTATCACGTGGACTCCAAGAATAGTCTTCACCGGGGTTCCTGTAGCTTTTCTCCAGTCCTAAGAGACTATAATCCTTATTGTTCTAGTTAGGGCCAGACCTGGAGATACACAATATATAGATGAAGCTATTTTTTGTTGGAATTGTAAAGCCACCGAATAACTTTTCTAATGCCTGACTATCTCATAGACGGTACAGAGCAAAAGCCACAAGCAAAAGAGAAGTAGAAGAAAAAGGGTAAATGAGTCAATGGCAGAGATGTATTCTATTTATAGGTGAACTATTAGCAATGTGACAATTTAACAAAACAGTATCATCAACATTTGTAAACTTTAGCACTGCCTAAATCATATTTTTTCTGCCTTCTTAAAATTGAAACTTGTGTTCTGAAACAGCTGCTGTTTCAGATCTGTTATGGTTTTCAGGAATAATTCTAAACGCTAGGGTACAAACTTGATTCTTTCTAACAGATTGTTAGTATTTAGCAGTTACTCATAGGAAATACAAAGTAACAGGGAACGGCACCATTTCACTTGATCTGAAAGCTCGGGGGGGGGGGGGATGATGAGAATTTCAGTAGCTTAGTAAAAAATAATGGGTCTTTCTTATAGAATCAGATTCCGTCTGCTTGGAAGATACAAGCTGAGAAAGTGTAACGCTAAGAAATTAAAAAAAAAAAAAAAAAACAGTGTTCCTCACTGGGAAGTTTGGACGGAGATAGGTAGCCAGACTGTGCGCACATACACTCAAGGCGCAGCTGAGTTCGTAGTTTGTGCTCAAAAAGATCCTCAAACGGAGAAATCGCTTAAAGTAGTTTTAAAAAAAAATGCGCGGCTCCCTGTTGAGGTTCTTATGTAGGAGACCTCATCTGAGACATATAGAAGTGGGCTTTAGACAATAATATAAAAGCTACGAACATAGGCGATCAACAGCACTAAGATGGGGCTGTGGGGAGTTAGTTACCCTTTGTACACGGTTCAAAGGAATCTCACTGATAGCTAGACTGTCTTAAGGCTGTTTAGCCAATAGTTAAGTGCTAACCCTGGAGCCACTGTCCGGCATTCCTGTTCCCTATCATACACATCCTTGCTCAACTTTCCTTATCTTCCAAATGGAAAGAACCAGATGCAAGTTTTTTTTCAAAGCTAGGAGGTTGCTGTGAAGATTCAGCGGGACACCTGGCGGACCATTTGGCTTAGTACTTTGCAGAGGTATTACTCCGTCATTTTGTTGTTTCTTGTTGCTGCGCCTGTGATTATTTCTTCTCTGCACTGCTGACAGGTTGGTTATACCACAGGTGGAATGAAAAGGCAACGAGCTCCCTACATTGTCTTCCTGTGAAGTCAGAAAACTGGGGAAATTTCAATAGTGGCAAGGCTAATTTATTTTAACTGATTTTGGCATAGGGTATCATGTAGCAGAGGATGGCCTAGAATCGATCCTCCTGCCTCCACCTCACATGTGCTGGAGTTAGAGGTATGTGCTACCATGCCTAAGTGAGTATTACTTTCTTAGCTTCTAATATGACGACTTGGATAGCGAAGCAGGGGAACAGAGTGGCAGGAGTTTAGACCCACTCTGGGCTTTATATGGAACCTGTCTGAACAACAACAAAACAGAACAACAAAAACCCCTGTAGCAGCAACAACCCAGGAAACATTGTTATGCCAGGGTGGTGGCACATGCTTGTAATCCTAGAACTCGAGAGAAGAGGCAGAAAGAGGAGATGGCCTGAAACTCCAGGTCAGCATGGGCTACAAAGTGAATTTCAGACCATCCAGTGCTACAGAGAAGGAATGTGCCAAAATCCATTTATTTTCTTTTAACAAATGTGGCCCTTTCAAAAGAAGTCAAAATCAGTTGTTTAGTTTCCTTCCATTCAAAATTCAGTAATTAGTGGATGTTTCTCAGCAGTATCCTACTTTCCTAACTTCCCTTTGAGGCCTGACACTGCAAAAATATGTGTGTATATAATCAGCAATTGATTTCTCCCATAATATAGACATTTTCCCAACCATATTCACTGAAGGAAGTTACTTTGAAGACTTCTTCTGGTTGAAAACGAAGTAAGACAGCTAAGCTTAGTCAGTGGAGCTGGCTCCAAGGGCGTTTGCGGGAGTTGCTCAGCAGACTTCACAGTTTTAACAGCCCGCGGGTGTGGGTGTGGGTGGGGAAATGCGGGGGGGGGGGGGGGGGGGGGGAATGGGAGGGTGTTGGGGGAGGGGACCAGCCTAAAAGTGTATCACTATTAAGGTTTTCATTTTTCATTAAGCATACATATGCTATGAATATTTTATACAAATCCTATTATATATCTTTGAAGGGTTTTTCTATTTATGTTCCTATAAACAGCTAAGGAGCAAATCGCTTGTGTTTCAACTGAAGAAATCTGCTGTTTATTAAGTAAAACATAAAGGAGATTTAGAATGCATGGTTTTTTTGGGGTTTTTTTTTGTTTTTTTTTTTTTTTGTTTTTTTTACAATACTATGCATTGAATTCTGAGCCACACAGATGATCGGCAAAGACTCTACTACTAGGCTACATACTCAGCCCCAAGAAAGCAAGTCTGTTACCTTAGAAAGCCACTTATGCCACGGTATAAGATTTCTATTGCGTGGTGTATCTCTTTTTTCTGAACTTCCTTTCTTTGGAAGTATCTGCTTTTCACTTCCTCATCCATGCTATTATCTTCTGTCATCATTTAGTGCTAGTAGCGTCAGACACGTAAGAGACACGTGTGTTTTTTAAATGGAGAAATTATTAAATGAGAACGACTGGATCATTAACAATTTCCTAATGGAAGATATTTTCAAAGAAAGAGTGTTTACCCACTGTACCCTGAAATTATATCACATAGGATCTTCTCTCTCCTTTTTCTGGTAGAGTTCTGAAGAACAGGAAAAGCCTAAGTAGATTTTTAAGACCTTTAATTTTGTTTTGAAGTTACAATTGTTAGCTTTCTTTCAGATCATTGACAAGACCAGAGAAATGTGTAGAAGGAAAGGGTTTATTGCTTTTCTCAGTTCTTGGTTCAGGTGAAAAATCTAAACTCCTTTTGGAAGAGTGGTGACATGTTAACACATATTGATACTCCTTTATAGTCTCAAAGTCTATTTGTTGACATATACATTCCACTGGCCTGCTTTATTGTCACTGTGACCTGAATCAGGACAGTGAAAAGCTTGGCTATACAAATCCATCTGACAAATATGTTAGTTATAACAGAAACTGCAATTCCCCAGTCTCAGGGGAAGTCATGCCTTGCAGGACTGACTAAAGCAGTGAGAAAGAAGCAGACAGGCTTGGGTAGCAAAATAGCAATTTGAACAGTGACTCACACATCATAGCAAGGGGTGGGGGAAATGAAAATCACTGATATATTTTCTTGTGTTCTAAGTTTCATTTCAGTGGAAGAAATTTGAAAACAAATGAAATGTTTGGATGTAAACCACCTTGGCTCTTAATACACAAACACTATTCAAAATGTGCACTGTTTTCCTTAGATGAATTAGAAGCAAGAATCTTTACCTTTTGATGTCTTCAGTTTAAATACTTGGCCAAAGCTCTGGGAAAATATTAGATGAGAAAAGATTATACTCAATTGCTTCTGTATAACATGTGAACCTACTTTGAAAGTAGCAATTTCCTACAGACAGTGCCTGAATGGTACAACTGGAAAGGATTAGGAAAGTCCCTTGTTTTAATCACTGAGAACTCTGTAATTAAACACTGAGCTTGGTAGGTTGTACCTGCAATTGCAGCACTCAGGATGCTGAGGCAGGAAGACTGTTGGGAGTTGAAGGTCAACCGGAAGTACAGTGAGTGTTAGGCTACTGTACAAGCCACAGTGGGATTTTTTTAATCTAAAAAGAATTAATTTTAAGAACCTACCTAATATTCTAATATTTAATTTAAAGAAGAAAAGTAAAGTTATCTTATAGAATATAGGAAGCGCGCAGGAAACTGCACCCAGGTAAGACCCTCTGCCCATGGAATGTCTTACGTAGTTTTCCCTCTCTTGTGGCCTTCACTTCACTCTATGCTTTACTAAATGCTCAGAATAGAGGGAGAATTATCATCACTAAGGACAGGGAAAACAGCCCAGAGCTTAGAATGCTTACGTAGCATGTTCATGACCCCCACATTTGATCTCTAGCACTGTATTTAAAAAATGGCTAGAGGAGAGAATACTAGCTGCACTCAAGAAAAACCATGATAATAACTTTCCTTAAAAATGGATTACTAATATTATCTGCCATATCATATCACTACCTATGTTTTTATATTGGTCTCACATTTCTAATTCTAGTGCTTGCTATCTGCCAAGGTTGGTAGGAATTCAAGTTCCCCTGTGGCAAAAAAAAAAAAAAAATCTAGAATGTAATTCTCTGAAGGAGCACTTATTTCATATACATTAGAATGACATTATTTGTTGTTGAGATGACTCATATAAATAAATGGTCAAGAAATGTCTTTGTGAGTGTAATGGAATGTGGTAACATCATACTGCAGATTTGCCTTTTTTTTTAACCTGGACGGCTCAGCTCACCAAGAGCCATTACTGCTCATCAGTCCCATTTGTAGGAAAAAAGAATGAAACTGCGAAATTCTATACATTCTTTCTAGGCAGCTAGACTCTGGAAAAGTACAGTTTATTTATTAATCCCAAACCAATGAGAAAGAATAGGCAGCAAGTTTACTTAAGTCTTCTCTCGGTCTTACATTTGTAATCACAGCGCTTGCTACCAGTCAAGGTCCTACGACTCCAACGTTCTCAGTGGCTAAAAGCCCTTCATTGGGGTTCAAAAAATTGTGAGGCAAAAGTCCTAGAATTTAAATCCCTGACGGAGCTCTGATATTATCCCATCAATCTCCCTTATTTTATCAACAAAAATACTGAGCTCTAGAGAACTCATAGCAAGTTATTAAAGAAACTGGTCTTCACAGCTTTTTCTTCTTCTACCTCATCTTCCTGTCCCCAAGCATCTTCCATTACAGGCTCCCTTTCCCAACACATTCCAGAAACTTATATGGCCGGTGGCGCAAGGTTTTCCTTCCGGAAGGACCTTGTTCCTAGCTTTTTATCTCAATACCATCCTCACTCCAACCCCAGTGTCCTTCCTCCCAAACAAACATCTAAATTTCCTGGGATTTATTTCATGCTCTTAGAACCTTGTTGCACGAAAACCTGCTAAAACTCATGTGGGAAACTAATGTTAATGGTGTGAACTGGTTAATGTGTGACTGCTTCCAGGAATGATATTTGCATTTTAACAGAGACTGGGAATTTTAGATAGCCTAGTAGGGAGTATAACTCTGGGTGGGATGTCCCTTTGTCTTAAAGTCACAAGATAGAGCTCTTCATTGTACCTTAGGGTAACACTGTCACCCAGAGGGGTTTGTCTGTCTGGTAAATTAGTATATAGCTACATGCAAAAGGCGTTGGATGCCGTTTTTTAAAGCACCACTTCTTTAAAAGCATTCTAAAGCGAAAGCGCCCCTGAAACGGGCTCTGCACTTCATGAAGGGAGTCATTTGTATGAGCACCAAGACCTTCAGTGGACCCTGTTGCAGGTTAGACACCAAGTCGAACTCGTTTTTTTTTCTTTCATATGACAAATTACTCTAACTAAAAAGTCATTTGCCTATCAGTTTTCAATCCTTTCCAGCTTTATTTAATCTCTTACAGCCTCTAGTTTATTTGCGTTATGACTTTTTGGCCTTTTGCCTTTCTTCTTCGTCTTCCTCTTCTCTCTCTCTCTCACTTCTCTTTCCTTCTCTTCTGTTTTTTTCCCCCACTCTTTCTCCTCCCAGGTACCTCAGCACAAAGAAGCTGCTGACAGGTTGGCTTTGAAAGACTATCAGGAAATCCCATGTTTCGAAGGGAAAATTCCAACGCCTGGTGTAAGGCAGAGCCACAGTCCTGTCTTCTAGGAAAATGCAGTGGATATGGTTACATTCCCTCCATGTATTGGTTCTGCATCACTGGATTAAAATGACTGCTCGCTGAAAATGTATTTTTAACTGGATCTCTACTGAACATATATTTTCTTGTCATTGTTTTCCAAACAATACAGTATAATAACCATTTATAGAGAATTTACATTGTATTAGGTATTATAGGTAATCTAGAGATATTTTAATGTATATGGGTGATGCATGTAGGTTAATTGCAAATGCAGTACTTTTGGATAGGAGACTTCAGAGTTCATGTAGTTTGGGATCCAAGTAGATAGGGTGGGAATAGTCTTGAAAATGTTACTGCAAAGTATTTCCTTTATGTCTAAAATTTCAAATGTCACTTTCCTCCTCAGCGTAATCTTTCCTTTTCTTCTTCAGTACTCCAGTCAGAGTTAGGACCTTGGCCATTCTGAGAAAGCACTCTACCAGCTGAGATACGCTCAAGCAAATTCTCAGGTAATCTTATATTTTGTTTCCAGTTTAACATGTTTGTTTTATTTTATTTTATCTTATTTTTGTGTTTCAAAATAGGATCTCAACACATAGTCTTTAATAATCTTGAACTTGCATAAATCCCTTTGGCACTGCCTCACAGTACTAGTAATGCTACCGTTTCCAGCTGTGAGTTAGTTTTTTGTTTTTTTCTACAATATGTTGTTCTGCAAGCAGGACTTTGTTTCTAAACCCCAGTGTCCTGAATAAATACCTCCTTATTCACCCCTCCTGCAGCAAATACTGTGTTGTAGTCCAAGCATTAAAAGTGAGCTGAGGAGCTATCTAGCTAATATATACATTCCTAGTTTCTTATTTAGAGAGTCTAGAATGGAGCTTTGAAAAAATACATTATAATAAAACCTCCACCAACTCCTATGACACTGATCTCAGAGTTACATTTTTTTTAACTCTGTCTCATAATATATCCCAGGCTAGCACGGAATTTAAAATCTTCCAGCCTTGGCTTCCTGGGTGTTTGGATTATAAGCATATGCTATCACGTGTCGTTTGCTGTATAGGTTGTGATAGACTTAAATACCAAGTGTTTTGAGAGCTTTGGTGCACTATAAAAATGTCCCAGCCCAACAACCTGAGTACATAGTCAAGTGACAATTCTTACTAATTATTTTGCCAAAAGTTCTATATAAAGTAATGAAATCATGAGGGCAAACACCTACATATTTCCGTGTCTTTTGATATCATTCACTATGGGCAATGGACAGAATTTTATCACATAGTCTCACTCATGGATATTCAATTGAGAGAGGTAGAAGATGTTCAATATAATCTACGAGAGTCATTTATTTTCATGTAGAGAATCTGTGGCTTGGAAGTGGAAAGTGACTTAGCAAAAACAGTAAGTATCTAAGCAGGACTAGTACTTAGGTCTGTAAATTCAAAATGTGTTACTTGATTTTCCTGAGAACTGAGTGCTTCACAAGTCAATCTCATTTCTTACTTTTCTTCCATACATTCTCATTGACTTATATCAATCTGAGGGTATTTAGTGAAGTTGTGAGTACTCAAACAGGTAAGGAAGCAAACAGGAGGAAGACAAAGAGTAAAATCATTAAAAATGCACTGCAGCAAAATTCACCATCCCATCAAGGCACTTTACAATGTCCAATGCTAGGATCTGTTAGATGTTGGTTTGAAAATTAGACTATATTGTTAACTTTTGACTTTATATTATCCTCATTAGATTTAGACAAAAATACTCAAATGATCATAAAGTTTCAGCCAAAATATAACCAAGTATAGTGAAACTGATACTCTTGATATATAAAGTATTTTGAGCAAAGTAATTTACCACTTCTTATATTCAAAACTAAAGACAAAGCTGATTAATCTCAGCACTTCAGGAGGTAGAGGCAAGTGGATCACTGAGTTCAAGGCCAGCTTGATCTATAGAGAAAGTAGCAGGGTAGTCAGGATTACACAGAAAAATCTTGTCTAAAAAACAAAAATAGGAAATAAATTATTTTACTAAGCGAATCATATATAATCACTTACTTCAAGTTAAATTGCAAAGAACAGCACACTAAACCTGTACTTAGTAACGCGGTAGAGGTAGGTTAAAGCAAAATTGGATATTAGCAGTGCAGTCATATGGCTTTCAGAGGTTGTTGCAAAAGTAAAGGCAGATAATTTTTCATATCTTAAGTATCCAAAAGTTTTCTGAAATCTAAGTTACACTGACCACTGGCTGCTTTGCAAACATAGGTCTGGCAGTAAAGTAGAGGTCTGACTTTATTGGAGAGGTTTTTGTCTTTCCACCATAGGGACAGAGCTGCCCCCTTTTCCTTCAGAGTCAATTGTCCCAAGCCTGTGATCCAGTCCCTTAAGGCACCTTGCTCTTTGATAATGAACTCTCTAAGGTGTTGATGTTAATGAATGTTAATGAACAAAAGCACCCTCTCTGGGAACACGATTTACATTTTAACTGGAGCTTTTAGAGAACAACACTTCATCCTGCTCATATCAGCCCCTGGACAAAACTTTCAAAACCTCCTCATTGTTCAACAAGTTAATTTTCAAAGCATCAGCCCTGTGGAACAAAGTCCCCACATTTTGCTCCTAATCTAAACTCCCTAAAGCCTTTCTCCAAGAAATCTGCTCTGTGTGTCAAGCAAACTGGACTATTCCCTTTGCCCACATCAACCCACTAGGTTGAACTGCTCCTCCCCATAAATGCTTCTCTAATCTCTGTCCCTCCTTCAGCATTTTCTTGATTATCGGCCGATCTTTGAAGGACTTTAGATTATTTGGTGGAGGATTAGGGAAGGAATTGAAACAAGCAGCAGGACGAGGAGTGTCCAACTACAAAAGCCGAAGACTTTCCACTGGAATCTCAGAGATGGAAGGGTTCAATCATAAGCCTTGCCAATTTCATAGTCTTGGCAAAGGATGTGAATAGAAACGCTATGTCTAGCAATCCTGATTAAAAGGCTCTGTTCTACATGTAGCCTGCCTGGAAGATAGGGATCCTCAGTATCAGATCCTCAGCAAAAGCCACAGTGCTCAGAAAGGAGAGACCTCTCGAGTTTAAAGGTTAAATGATGTGTCCAAAGTCACGTAGCTACTAAAGCTTCAGTAGAACTAGGACTTACCTCATAGTTTACTGCTCTGGAAGCTTCCAAAGAGAACTTTGCCCCATTAAGATATACCTTGTTTGTGTACCTTTGGACATCTGCCTTCATCCAGTTTTTATCCCTGCCTTAGAGTTTATCTATAACTACTCCTTAAACATTGTACTCTTAGCAAGTCTCTTTCCAGTCCTGGACACAGTAAGGAACTCTGGATTCACCTTATTAATGTAGTTCAGTGCTACTTAAAAGTGATTTACTTACCTGGGTAATAAACCCAAGTCTCCAGGGAGTCAGACTTTTAATACCTGTATTTGTTTTCTAGGTCCTGATAAGACTATGATGTTTTAGGAACTACTGTACAGTAATGTTTTAGAGAATACTGTATAGAGCTTGTTAGTACATGGATAATCTTTAATTGGAATCTACAGTTCTTACTTTGTGTCTTGTAATACACGCTCTTCCTTTGTGGGGATTGGTGACCTTCATAATAATCGTACACTAATTGGGGAGGTAGAAATGTCAAAGTAAAACCATAGAATTAAAAGTAGATTTCATAATCATGAATTACTAATTTTATGCTTCATTTTACATAATGTATCTTGATGCTCTGACATAAAAGATGAAGAAAATAATACTCATATTTTTGTACTTTCTTCCACCATTTTATGATTGTGTGATATTTTCACACTAAACTTACGTTATATATAATATATGCAGAAGTAATCACAATACATATCATTTCTAATTTTATCAAGTTATGTTACATTTACAGTCTGTTGTGTAACCATAAACCCTACAGTTTATTCTTGAGGCTATCCTTAAGCCAAGTAAATATTTACTACGAATCCCTTCTCTATAGTTGATACATTCTATTCTGTTGGTTAGTCATTCATCACTAACTATTTTAATGACTTATTTCATCATGCAGTAATTATTTTTTCTTCCCCAAGGAGGATGCAGGGTTACTATGCATTCCGAGTTATTTCAGCCTTTAAAATGCCTATTAAGTCAAGTGCAGGTACTTTCATCTGTAAGCCCAGCAATTAGTAAATCGAAGAGTGAGGACAATGATTTTGAGGCCAGCCTGGGTCACATAGCAAGGTTGTCTTAATAACAAACAAACAACAACAACAACATGAAGAAAATTACAAGACAAGAAAGAAAAGAAGGAAGGATGGAAGGATAGAGGGAGACAAGGAAGGAAGGAAGGAATTGATAATGAGAAAGTTCAGTGGGCACTTGCTGCAAAAACCCGAGAGCCTGAGTTCCCTCACTGGAATTCAGATAAAGATGGAGGGAAGTAACTAAGTTCTACAAGTTGTCCTTTCATCTCCATCCATACGCACAGCAGCACACATTTCTACACACATGCATCATAAACAGTCACACTCACAGCACATGACTATTATCAATACCACTAACATTTACAGCATCAATTTAGCTTTTGAGTCACCCTGTGCTTTATAATTTTATAGATGCTTCTCTCTTGCCTGCTGAAATTAACTATATCTGAAGAGATGCAAACTATCTGATATCAGGCAGATTTCTTTTGTGTGTATGGCTTGCTTTCTGGTTTTAGCCGTCTTCAACATTTTTATTTTTAAAATTTTGTTATGTAGTGTTCTGTCTACATGTATTATGCCTGCATACCAGAAGAGGGCGCCAGATCTCACTATAGATGCTTACAAGTCACCATGTGGTTGCTGGGAGAGCAGCTGGTGCTCTTAACCTCTGAGGCATCTCTCCGGCCTTTTTTTCTTTTTCTTTTGTTTCTTTTTACATTTAACGATGCAATTAAAATTTTACTTTTTCAGCTAATATATCAAATTTACTTGAAATACAGAGTATAGCCTACATATTCACAAAACAAATTCTTTCATTAGTTTACCAATTTCAGTTTTCTAATGCTTTATTTGTAGACATTATTCTCTTTTATAGTATACTTACTAGATCATCTTTGTTATTCCTCTGTATCATATTCTCTTTAAGGCTATTTCTTTGTCTTTGTTCTCTGCACTCACTGTGATTGTAATAGTATTTTCTTCTATTCAATTAATTTAATTTTATGAATTTTATCAAGATCCTTGTTTCTTCTACATAATTGCTATTCAAATATTATTTTTTCTTTACTTTTATCTAACATTATGAAGACTTCTATCAAGGATATTGCTTTCAATTCCTTTGGCTATATACCTATAAATGGTATTGCTGATTCATATGTTAACTGAAAATAATATGCTTGGAACACTATCTTTCAAAAGTAAAACATATTGAAGCATCCTGAGATGACTGAAAACTAGGAGACTATAGAGCATGGTAGCCACATACATAGCTCCAGGAAGTGGCAAAGGAAGTGCTTTAGACTGAAATGAAAAGAAACAGCATACAACTTAAAGTTGTACAAAGAGAGATCTCTGATAAAGTTCACTGTACAGGTAAACACAAGTTAGAATTACTATAGTTTATTTGTAAGTTTTATGTTTGCTTGTATACAATTTAAAAGACAAATGCAAGTAGGAATCCCTGTCAACATTAGATCATATATACAGAGAGAGTGAATATATACACAAATTAAGTCTATGGAAGGGAAAAAAATGGGATTAGAGCTGGACAGGAGCTAGAAATGGAGTTGAGCATTGCTAATGTTCAGTTTTCAAAGTTAATTTGGTATCAGTTAAAACTAGTTTATTATAAATTTAGTATGTTAACTATAATCCCCATGGTAACTACTAAAATAAATGTAACATATACAGAAAAGAAAATGAAGAAGAAATCAAAAGGGTATACTAGAAGATATTGATCAAAGGCAAAAATAAAGTATAATAGGAATACATCATAAGAAATGGCATAAATAAAGTGGAAGAGAGAGTTAGTTTTCTTCAAGAATGTGCCCTCTAGTAGTTTGTCCATGCTTTAGAATTGCCCTAAACCCATACACATATAGACAGCACTAATTTGGCTGAGAAGATTATAAAAAAGGGAGCATGAAGTTGTGAGGTAATCATGATGGTGTCATTTACAAAGAGTAGGAGGGGAGAATGTGGGATAGATACAATCAAAATATATTGTGTACACGTATGAAATTCTTAAACAATAAATAAAATACATTTTAAAATGGCAAAATGGCATAAATTCTTAAATACTACTAACATTTACCTGTAAATGGATTTAAAAAAATTAAAAAATAGATATTGGTATAATGGCAAAAAATATCTATGATCCATCTATACGCTACCTACAAGGTACTTTTCTCTGGAGACAAGGTGTGTAGCGCTGGCTTTTCTGAAAATCTCTATGTATTACAGGCTAGTCTAAAATTTACGGCATCTGGCCTGCTTCTGCTTTCTGAATTCTGGGATCATTTGTTAGATACTTACTTTAGATCTAAAGGCACAAGCAGATTGAAAGGGAAAAGCTGTGAAGATGGTCCATTCACATAGCACCGAAAGCAGCTGTTTACATGAATATCAATAAAACAGACTTAAGCTAAAGAGAAAAGTCAAATTTTAAAATTTACAAATACTTGAATGTGAACCAATCCACAATTACAAAACAAGCATCTTAAAAATAGATCATGGGTTAAAGAATAAATCAATAGGACAATGCAAAAATAATTTATTAAGAATAATCAAAATGAAAGGCATCATCCAAGTGTACAAAATGCTATGATAATAGTACTCAGAGAGAAATTTGTACATATAAAAGACTATATTGCAAAATCAAGGATGGGAATCAAGGAGACCATGCTTAAAGCCAGTAGAGGAAAGAAAATATAGACTATGACAGAGATAAATGAAATAGAGAAAAGAAGCTATTTGTAATCCAATTGTGAGGTGAAAAGAGGGAATACATTTTTGAGAGTTACTTTGTTATCAGAACTGTACACACAATAATTCCATTTATTGCAGAAAGCAACCTCATGAGCTAAGTATGTCATCATCATTTTACAAAGGAAGAAATCATAGCTCAAAAAGGTTTTTAAAAATTGTTCAGCATCAGACAGTAAAGGTGTCAAACCAAATTTAAATCTAGGTATGTCTGAGTCAAAAGCTGGGTTTTTTGTTTTGTTTTGGTTTTGGCTGGTTGCTCATAGGATGCTAGATGTAGGAGGTATCAAGAAAGAGAAAGAAATTTAGAGGCACCTCCTCTCCAGGAATGATGATGGTCATTACCATTATCATTATTCTAAAAATAAACCCAGGGTATTATACATGTATACTCTATTACTTAGCTCCATTTCCACACTTATCCCCTAGATTTTTTTCCTTAAGTCACTGAATAGACTGTAATGTTTAATAATTAATATTGAGAAATCAAAAAAGCTGATTTAGGAAATTCATTTAATTCAAGACATTTGGAGACTAAAGTGCCAAGATAACATCAAATAGAGATATGTGATACTTGAAAGTACATTGAACATTTTGAGACAGGGTCTCATGAAGTTGAGATTGGTCATGACTTTCTCATCCCACTGCCTTCACCTTCCAAGCATTGGAATCACAGGTATGTGCCATCATGCTTGGTTTTGTCAGAAAGTTTTTGATCACTGTGTGACAAGTGATTTATAAATATGCGCTCATTGAAGTAAAGGAGAGAAAATAATGAAGATTCATCAGTGTGGGGGTGATTTATGATGTTGAGAATGTAAAGATCTCACAAAGGAAGTGCTTAAACTTGGACAAGTACTCTGAATGCTTAGGTTCCTAGGACCACAGTGTTACCATTGACAGTCAGTAAGGATAACAATATAATCTCTAATTGTATCACAGTACTTATTACATCATTCAGGAAGCTGCAACAGGAGCATAAAAGTTGCAGGCCAGCCTGGGCTACACAAACAGACCCTGTTTCCAGAAACTTATAGTAGACAAACAGAAACAGTAGTACTTTATATTTGCACTTGCCCTTACAGATTGTAATATGCCTTTCTCACTTTTTCAGAAACTGATAAATGCTTAAAAAGGATTTTTTAAAAAGATAAATTTATCTTTGAGCAAAAGATACATGAATTGGGTTTGGCATTTCAAGGGTTTGAAGTGGCGTCAAAATGTCGGTGTGGAATTGTCCAAGGGGCAGCTGGGGTACAGATTTGGAGCAAGTGTGATAGGATAGAACTTCAGATATAGATTTGGGAGTCACCCACATAGATGTGATAGTTGAAGCTACAGCAGTGGGCAAGATTTTAAAGGAAGAGAATGTGGAGGGAAAATAACTCCCGGAATAACTCTTGGCCTCACTTGTGCTCCGTGCCTTTTTGGTATGTCAATCAGAGGCATGTACTTCTCTTCTGGAATATTATGCCCTGGCAGTAATTCATTATTTATGACACTGAAACACATGTACCAAGTCATTTCTCCTTGAAAGCCAAGCCTCTATGAATTCTCCTCAGCAAGTTCAGAGGTTTTTTTGCTTCATTGTTATTGGTTACCAATACGCATAGGGATTTTTTTTCTCTTCCATTTTAGAAGAGAATGTCGATTACTTTTTGCCAAACATAGATTCATAAACTTAGAAATTGAATATTTCTCTCAGATATTTTCTTTCCTAATTGAAATACCAGACTTCCTCCCCACCTTGAACCATGTAACTCATAGCCTTGTTGAAGTTATACATTTTTTCTTCTCAAAATCATTAGTAAAGACATAATTTGACAAGACAATTGTTATGTGATGTAAAGAGTTAATTACCAGCATTTTACTCTTATTGCTATCTCAGCCAATAGCTGGGATCATATTATTACTTGTTGTTATACCCTTAATCTATTTGAAATGAAAGATACCCTAGGCATCCACCTAAAATCTCTTTATTTTTTTCAAATGAGGAAAATAAGATTCAATAAAAATTCCATAAAGCAATATTATTTTATAGTAGTTAAGAGTAATCTCTGTTCTTGAACTCTAGACCTGAAACAGACTAGCTAGCTGCTTGGACTGCAATACTCAACAGTGAGCATTTTTTCAACCTCAATTTTTTAAACTTTAAATCTATAATATGATGATTATAATAGCTTTTACTTTGTAATGGTATTATAAATATAATATGCCTCCTAAAGTACTTCCTGCATATCATATAGCAAATAATACATGTTTATGATTACTATTATTGTTCTTATGCTGCGGAAGATGAGCCACTTATTCAGAATGAAATGACATAGATCTTATTTATTTATGGTAAGACTTCTTGGTTAGTGATATTTCCCCTCTTTAAGAGACATTCAAATCTTCTTCTACACAATCTGAAAATAGACAAGTCTTTATAAAATGGAAAAAAATCACATAAAAATCAAAAATGTCCAAATTTTATAATTAGAGTTGGTAAAAATACCTTTAAAATTAGAAAAAAAAATAGTACACAAATAGGTGGACAATATTTCTCAGCATTTGAAGTTGGTTTCATTTTTCTGCAATTTTTATTGTCAACTTGGCACTTGTGGGATTACAAATAAACAATGAGCCAAGAGCATCTTGATATATTCAGTTTAAATGACTTTTAAAAAATGATTTCAATAGCTCCATGTTGTTAACATGTTAGGGAGTTGAGAAAAAAGGGTAGAAATAGAGTAAAACAGCCCAGTGAAGAAACCAGGATGGAAAAGACAGAAAATATGGGTAAATAAGCAAGAAGATGAATACTGAGATTCAGGAACCTTCCAAGTGGTGACTATTATTTAAAAAAAAAAAAAAAGATGAACAGAGATAAGACTGAGTCTGTCTTTTTTCTCCCTGGCTCTCCAGTAATGGCTAAGTTCACATACAGGATTCTCTTTTAACTTTTTATATTACATTTACTTATATTGTGCAGGTTAGAGAAAAACTTGCAAGAGTCAGTTTTCTCATTTCAACATGTGGGTTCCAGAATTAAATTTGTGTCATATTGCTCGATGACAAGTGCTCTTACCCATTGAGACATCTCCCTGCCCCCCACATAAAGTTTTCTTAATTTCTTCTAGCTATGATTTATACCAGTACAACTATACCCTAAAATAAGTTAAAATCAAGCAAAAACAGCGACTTCTACCATCAGATTAGCACTAATTCAGCTGGTTTGCCTGTATGGGTTTTTTTTGTTTTTGTTTTTGTTTTTGTTTTTTTTTTTTTTTTTTTTGCCAACTTTCGGATTTCTTCTTCTTTGGATCTTGCTCACCTCAAAAACCAGTTTGTACATTAACTTAGGCCTACACGTAGCCCATACTGTTTTCTTTTCTTGTGACATAGTAAAGTAATAGAATACTATCTATTGAAATAGAAATTAAATTGAGTGAAATAACAGCAAATATTGACAGTAGAAATCAGAATATCTCATTCATTCATTGTATTACTGGAATTTGCAGTTAAGGTCTTATATATTATATATATTAGGAATTATATATATTAGGAATATATTATAAATCATATAAGGGAAGCACTGTACTACCAAGATCCCAAGCTCTCCTTTTATTATTATGTATCATTCATTACAAAATAAACTTTCATGATTACATTAACAAGGTGAAGGATAGTTTTCTTCCAAATTCAAAAGTTTTTGTGCCTTTCTACCTTCAGTTGGTGGACTTTTTATTCCCCACTGCCCATAATTCTGTGTGAGTCTTCAATAATTTTACCCATCACACCTAAGAAAATACTTGTAGGGAATTTGAGGCCGTTAAGCCATGACAGGAGACAATAAAATTTAAGAAATGTGAAATTACTTCTTAAAGTAATTGATTTAACATATGAAGAACTTCACTACAACTTTGCATCTTTCACCAGCTGTGATTAAAGAGCTTGGAAAGTTTCGTTTGGCTGTTTTAGTGTATAATTTATGATTCATTCAATTAACAACAATTCATTGAGGGCTCACTATGTGCCAGGGTCTGTGCTAAGGAGGCAACATGCCATCTCAAAAGGAAAATTTCATGTGGTTGGTTATTTTTTTAAATGCAGACACTTGAGAACACATTTATTTCTTTTCCTGTGGTGTTCTTCACAGTCTCTTTCAACATCTGGTCACCATTTCACACCTTCAGCCCTTGGCACAATATCTGCTACCACCTGGGCCCTATTATGCCAGTGCCATTCATCTGTTTCATTTTCATAGTGAATAGTGACGCTTCTAGTAGTTTTTAATGAATGAGAAGTGTTCCCTAAGGCTCAACCTTCCTAGTGCTGTGATCCTTTGACACAATTTCTCATGCTGTGGTGACTCCCAACCATGAAATTATGATATGTTCCTACTTCATAACTAATTTTGTTACTGTATTGATTGTAATGTAAATTTCTGATGGCCTTAGGTGACCCATGTGAAAGGGTCATTTGACTTCTCAGAGCGTTCTCAACCACAGATTGAGAAGCACTGCCTTAGAGCTTCTATGATCCCCAGGTACAGCTGGTAGAATCAGTTTGGCACTACAGACAAGCCGAGTGTTAATACATTTTCCTCTGTGCTCCGATCTTGTGTCATTACTTGTACATTGTAGGAAATAGAAGAAAAGTACACTTTTTTGGACATGCAAATCTAGGTTGTGAGGTGCATTCTGTAACACATAAGCTTGGGTTTAGCATAAGTTTTAATAGATGAAACAGCTATAGAGAGCATAAAATGAAAAATGGACAAATAATTCGCCCTCCAGGAATGCATGTGTATTGAGATCCTTCGATCTGCAACTCAGAAAGAAGTAGTTGACTTAATGCTGTCCCCAGAATTTGCATACTGCATCTTTTGTTCTGATTCCTTTTTATTTCCTTTTCCAATTTTTCATTTTCATACCAGTCAAGGTGCTGAAAATTATGCTTTCTATCCTATGAATTTCAGACATACAATGGCTTCTCTTCTGTCAGTACCTTGGGGATGTATTGGAGCTGAGGGCATTCTTCTTGGCTCAATTTTGCCTTCTGTTTTGCTCATGTCCTATCTGCAGACTCTACTTCTGTCCATGACAGTTTGGATGACAAGTTACCATGTTCTGCTTGTATATTAGGACCCTGCTTTGGTATGTGTTTTTCTACTAAACTTGGATCAGGAAGCATTAAGCCTACTGCCTATTTTAACTCTGTCTCTGTCTTGTTCTCTCCATTTTAACATGTGAACCAGTCTCTGACCTTAATTATACCCCTTGTGTCTTGAGCCCTTTATGCTACAACAGTTGATTTTTCCTTTCCTATTATCCACATATTGCCTATGAGTAAGACTTGCTCACCAGAATTTTCTTTCTGCCTCACTGGCACACCAAATTGTCTGTGAGAACTAAGGAAACCAGGTACAATTTCTCCACAGCAGGCAGAAGACAGTAGCTCCTTAATTTTGAGGCCACATCGGCCTCCCAGTTAGGAAGCTGACAACACTGATATAGTGTCTACATAGACAGGGTTAAATTAGACATGGCCAAAGACAGAGGTTCTCACTTGTGATTGGTGAGGACAGAGATTCCTGGAGTCTTGCCACTCCCAGAAGGGTATAAATGGGCAGCACTGAATTAGAATCTTCACAGGTGGTAGAGAGAAAGAAGGCAGACAGAGTGGCCAGCACAGGCTTAGAAGCAGAAAGCAGCATTCAGGTAAGATTTCTTGTTGCTGTAGTATGTTAACTGTGAAATCATTAAGGATTTGTATGTGGATACACATGTGCATGCCTCTCTGTTTGTGTATGTGTGTATGTACACGCACGCACACACGCACGAGAGTGCGTGTGTGCGTACATGCATGCATCTTGGTTCTGAGTACTCAGAGCTCTCTGAGCAAGTCTCTCTCAAATCGATTGTTTCTTCCCCGAAGCTGAAGATTGCTCCAAATTTTTTTATGCCCTGTCTCACACCTATCACTGATAGGTTATTTCTGAAGAGTTGTTGGTATTTGTTAAAAGGTAGAGCCTTTTCCTGAGAAAAAAACTGGGCCTCTCTAGGATAGCCTAGAGCTGATAAAGAATAACTATATTCAGCTGCATCCATTAAGGAGGAAGCTGGCAAGAGAAGGAGGGTTAGGGCTTTTGCTCCCAATCCAGATATGGCTTTAAGGGAGCAAGGAAGGTATTGAGAAATCTGTGCCAAAGCTGAGGAGGCCTTCAGGGTGATACCAGAAGGCTTGGCATAAAAGCTGTTTGGATAATCATCCCTCACACTTCTACAGTGCTCTATGCTTTGCAAAGTGCCTTCAGGTCTGTGATTTTACTAGGTTCTTCCAGCACCTCTGGGAGCTGGCTAAATCTTGTGCTAGAGGTAAAGAACTTGCAAGGTCACAAAACCAATAGGCGACAGAGGTAGAACTCCAAAACCAGGACTCCTGCTTCTTGGTCCTGGGCTCTTAAACTATAGCAGGCTGGAAGTCTCTGAATGAATGTGAAGGGCCCGCTTCTCTGTGGTGAGTAGCTTTTCAAGTATTCTCACAATGGGCATGGAAACCTCAAGTGAAAAACTACCTTGTCACTGATTGTTCTCTGGGATTTGGACTAATGTAACTCACTATAACTAAACAACTTGTCAGAATTCAAATTTGCCTGTTTTAGCAGCCAGCCTCTTCTCCTTTTACAAGCACAGAATTAGCATTTTGTCTTCTTCAGCAGTGTTGGGGATAAAACCCAGGCCTCCACATGCCAGGCTACTCTACCATTGAGTGACCCTAGTCCAAGTTGCTTATTTCTCAAATAAGACTATGTCCATTTCTGTTGTTTTAGCTGGTAAAGTAATGGATATTTCTACTGCAAAGCATTGGCAGTAATACAGTAAGTCTCATACCCAATGAGGGCCACAAGACTCACTTCAGTCAGCCATTGGTACTCTAGTTACTGTTTCTAGACAGCATTGGGATTGGCACCCAAAATCTTGGTGACTCAGATCGAGCAGAAAACGTTTTCAAATCACTTTTTAAAAAAGTTATACTCTGGTTGTTAGAGTGAGCTATAAAATAGGCATTCTCTCTCCCCATGTCAATTAGCTGAAGCAGGGCAAGTGTGACTTTATCTGAACTTTCAGTCACTTTGTTGGGGCATGGAGAGTGAGGAAAGTATTTCACCAACTAATTCTAAATAGCTGAGGCATGTATGTGCAGTCATATAACATCCTATTTTCCTTCTGGGACCACCCCTACCTTTGTTTCAAAGGTAAAGTGGCCAAAAACAAATTTTGTTATTCCTCTCTTTCGTAAGTACACTATCTGGTTGACCTATAATTCCTTTTACTCTGATTTGTCTTGTTATACCCCAAACCCCAAACTTGAAACACTGCAGACATGGAGGGATTTTCCTTAATTCTTCAAGCTGCTAGAGGTAACCTTGTTGTCAGGCAAGTTATTGAACATAGGAGTCTGAGAGCAGATTCTACCCAATTTAAATGCTCATGCTTTATACTTGTGAGAAGGCCCTCTAATACACTAGTAGTTTTGCTTATTTGGAGTGAAGTAAACTGCAAATTGCCTTTGAGGCATGCCCTACAACAGTGCTTCTAACATAGGAGGCTGAGGCAGAAAGATTGCCAGGAGTTCAATACCAACCTGAGCTGCATAATGAGCTCCAGCCTCAAAAAGAAAAGAAGTTTGAAAACTTCCCTAGCTTAGACTTGCCCTAGCTCCTGAGATATGTCATTATTGTTGAAAACTAAATGAAAGCATAAAAGAAGAATACCAGAAAATACAAAAGTACATCATGTGCAATCAGTAGGAGACATACATGTTGGAGAAATTTCTTTGCAAGTCCTCACTTAGGTCTAGTGATTCAGTAAATGAAAACAGTAAATGTATTCATTGATAATTTAATATTTGCTTCAACACGGAAAAGTATAGTCAGTATAATGATGACCTTAAAATTTTTGAAAGCTCAAATTTTTAGAAGTAGATTTTTAAATCTGTTCTGTGCACAGTATCATCTACCGTCCTCTGGCCTACAATCTCTTCCTCAAAGAAGCTTCGATGCTTTCCTTTATTTACATGTTTTCCAGTATTCTTCTTCAACTGTGCCCTATAACAAGAACCATATTTCATCTAGTATTATACATACAGAAAAGTGCATTACAGGGGCATCTGGATATTACAGTGTTTTAAATGAAATTTGCATTGTTTTAAATTGTGCTGATGTTTTCTTTTACTGGGTGGCTGCGATTTATTTAGGTTTTTTTTTTTTTTAAATCCCATTCTTCATTTCTTGAGAGAGTATCCTAAATACTAAATACTAAATAGGTCTGGCTGGCTGCAAAATTGCTGTGTAGCTAGTCTGGATTTAAACTCTTGATTCTCCTGTTTTCACTTCCCAAGTACTGGGGTTATAAGCAAGCAATACCATATCTGCTTTCTGCAGCACTGGGTATCAAAGATAAGGCTTTATGCATTCTATGTAAATAGTCTATCAAATGACCCAGATCAGCAGCACGATGTTTTATTTTTGATTTTTTATAGCAGCCACCTTTCACTTTTGTCAGGCTGTGCTCATGATCAGCAAGAATATTTTCAATGATGTCTTATAAATGTAGTTGTATATTGTTGTTAAGGTAGGCCCTCTCATATATTTAATTTTTGAAAGTAAATTAGTATATTTTGTCTTTGTTTGTTAAAAAAAAAAATTATAGAGTAACACTTGCCCTTCCTTTCAAGCTAGAGTATCAAATCAGACTGCTTTCCTTTCCAGTGTTGTCATCTGACAATTTCAAAAGGATTCCTTTTCTGTTTTCAATTGTGTCCCTAATCACAATGTGAATAAAGAGCACCTTATAAATCTCCACTGTTATTAACAATTAGGTGAGAATGCTTTGTTTCCTAACTAAAAATCCTATTTCCTTGCTTAACAATAGGTATGTTGTATTTTGTTTAATTCAAATATTCTAGCTACAAGGCATTCATACAGCTCTCTAGGATTATTTATAATTTTAAAATGGAAATGAGGTTAGCTTAGCCTGACTTGTGTCTCTGAACTCATGCTATCTTATTGAAGATTAAATGGTCTCTGTCTTGCCAGTTTGTGTTATCTGGAGTCAACAAAGAGAAATCACATGTTCCCCAGTCTTCCGAGTATCTTTTCTATACTAACTATCCTCTGAAACAGAATTTAGAGTCGAATTGATGGAACTTGTGTTTCAGAATCAGACACTGCAGATACAAAATTTACCCACAAGTCACTCCAGCAGACAGAAGTTTTGAGAGAATATGACCCTGATCTGCTGGGAGAGAAGGTAGACAAGAAGAAAAATAACATTAGTCTCTCACTTTTCCTCTTCCTTTTAAGAGTGAACTTTCACCTTCCTGGGAGTTTACATTAGAGACAAGGTAAAAATTTTAAAAGCACATATTCATAAAATTGATTCAACCTTTAAAAACAGAGAAAGCCAAAGGGCCTAGGGCAAGTATGGCATAATAAAAAGAGAATAACGTGACATCAAGACTTGAATAAAATCTGAGTTCTAACACTTTACTAGGTGATGTTGAACAAATCACTTTTTATTCGCAGGACCTACATGCTTAGTTTTTTTTTTTTTTTTAATACAAAAAAAAAACAAAACATGGCCTCTACTGAATTATGTTGTGATGGTTATGTCAAGATATGCCCTAAACTCCCAACACCTTCTTACAAAAGGTGTAAATATCAAGACAAAATTGCTCAACTGGGATTGACTTCCTATTGGTCCATTTTTTAAGCCTTTTCAAAGGAATCTTAATTTGTAACATTTGCTAAATGAAAGATGTACATGTGAGCCCAATATAATTTATCAGATCCTTCCTATCTTTCAAATTAATGTCAAGACATTCTTGATAAGGTAATACCGAACATTTAAACACAAATATGCATACATATACATATATGTTATTATACAATAGCAAAGTATTATGTTATATTTCCTATGATATGAATTTTTATCATTAATTTGGGTTAGAAAATAAATATTTTTGATATATCAAATTGGAAAGAGATCAGATAGCTAAGTTTTACACATAGGTTGTCTCATAAGGGACTATGCAAAGCAATCCATTGAAGAATGGGAATTAAGCTAGTATAGTACTTCTAGTTGCTTTTAACTCATTCTTTACATTTTCGATAATATATATATACATATATATAATTAAATTGATACATTCATACAAACAGCTTATTAATTTAAGGAACCCACATGCAAAGTTTATGGACAACGTACAAAACGTAAAGATCACTGCTTCAGAAGATTACATAGAGAGATAATTTGCTTTATGTATTCATCATACTTTGATTGAAACGTTTCCATTCCTCTAATGAGTCTACCCGTCCTCTTGAACTATTTACTTCTATCAGTATCATTCTCCTAGTAACACAAACAGGGAACTTGGAAGTCAGCTTTAACTTTCTTTTCTTATCCATCAAGTAAAATTAGTTGCCAGGTCTATTTCTGAAACAGATTTCATATTTGCTTATTCTCTTCTAATTCTACTGCTAACCATGCTAGTTCATATTTCAGAGAGAATTTTAAAAATAAAAGAGTTGCTACAGTATTTTAATAGCCTCCTCTCTGTCTCTAGTCTCTGGCTCCATTGTTATTTGTGTGCCTGCTCGTGTCAGCCCTACTATTAGTGTATGGGCTGCTTCAAGCAAGAAGGCATGGCTGGCATCTTTAATATATTCATTATAGCGCCTTGATGTGATAGGCATCCAATTGTTTCTAATTAGATTAAAATTAGAATGGGCTTTGAATTTCTGTTCAGAAGTTAAAATTAGTGAGTTATGGAACCATATAATTGTCCTAGTTCAAATAGTCAAATAACATTAAAGTGATACTAGTCATCAATAAAAAGTGGTCCTTCTACTTAAGATATTTACTTATTCTGATTAGCTACTCCCCAGAGGGTCATATTATTTGAGAAAAATATGAAGAAAATAAATGTATCTTCAAAGAAATGCCAATTTACTTTTCTGAGATATATGTATGCTAGCTGAATTCCAGACTATCTTTTATTAGCTTCTTATGATTACCTGCATGAATGGTATAAACCAAATGCTTGTAAAAATAATTGGGTCTTTCCTTCCTTCCACTTTTTACAAGTTTCCTGTAGATACCTTATAGGAAGTGAAGAAATGTGATCCTAAGCCTGACATGACTTAAGATTCTCAGAAGAAAAATTTTATAAATTCAGTGCAGTGTAATAAAGCTGTGCTTTGGGAAGAAAATGGAAGGAAAGTAAGACCCAGCCAGTTCTCTCATTCCTGAACAATTACAGTCTTTCACTGTTCATTTTGAAAAACCTTCAGAAATAGTAATCTCAATAAAGACAAAGTTCAGAATGGATAAATAGTTGTATTTTCTTCCCCATTTATTAATGTGTTACAAATACAGTGAGTGTATTTACCAAGGATTGGTTGCAAAAATAGGTTTCTCCTCTTCGTTCCTAGCTCTGATTCTATGAGTCCCCCCTTAAATATATCCCCCTTCTGAATACTAGTTATCAAAATTTGGTTCTTTGCATCCCTCTAGCATGCTACCACCAGCTCTGCTATTTCCCTTTGAGGAATCCACAACAATTCAAACTTGCTTTTCTATGATATTTGAAAATATAAATATAAGTCATTCTCTTCCTGTAAATCTCTCCTGTTTTCAGCATATGTATTTTTAGCTTTAATTTAAATTCCAGCTTCCTTTCCTTTGTTTATTTGTGATTGTTTCAGCACCAGAGAAACTGAACATCCATTGCTAATATTGGCAGCAGTAGCTGCTTCTTGTTTCAGACTGATTATAGCCAACTCCTTTAGGCCTGCATGACAAAGAAGCTGCTGACATCACCATTGATTGCTCTGTTTCTCCCACGCCAAAGCAATCTGTTAAATCAGTACAAAATTGATTTTTGCAACTTGAAGCTACAAGGATACAATTGGTTTCTAAGCTGCCACATCAATCAGATATTTTTAAAAAATCGTTAGGGAGCCTGCGTATAATGCATGGGTGTTCCCACCCATGTTATTGAATGATGTACTCCCTGTTTGTATGCACATTTTCCCTTGATAAATTGTAGGAAATTATATGATATTGTATGAGCTAGTTCATATAGATTATTTGATATGACTCATGTCAAAACAGTTACTGTAGCCAATTTTTAGGCAAGCTACTACGACTACTGAAGAGGGCAGGTTCTCTTGTTTATTTTAACTTGAGAAGATCCCAGAGGCATTTTCTTGACCAGCTTCTAATTTGTGAAAATTAAGTTTGGTGTTCGATCTGCTGCATTTAGTAGTCCTGTTGAGTAAGGCTTTATTCTCTAGAGGTGTTAAGTTTCTACAGTTGTCTCCATTCCCTACTTCTCCTGAAGCTTATTATAACAGGTTGTCTGAGCCGCAACTTTTAAATGAACTTTACCACAGTATCAAGATTTTTTCTGTTTTGTTTGCTTTGTTAAACAAAGATGCCTAAACACATTTCTGCAACTATCATATTTATCAGGCTATATGCTGAGAAGAAGAGAATCCCAATAACTATATTGTTTTAATGGTAGAATCCTTGTTGCCTTTTGGTGCTGAGATTTTTTATGAAGTTTTCACATAACCGGAAATAGTAATACATTGCTTGATAGGAATTTTCTACTATGTGCATATAGAGAGAATTAGAAATATACATATGCTATTTAACCTTCAAATAACCATCAACAAAGTAAACTTCAAAAAGTGGATAGTGAAGTTAGTTTATTTCAAAATTAGACTCCCCAAATAGTATTAGAACAACCATTTTTTATGGCCAAATTTGGAAAAGAAATCAATGGAAGGTATTCTCAAATTGGTCCTATTTGATAATGATCCCTACATTCTTGCTAGCAGTTTCTGAATGGGCTTTTAATAGCAGAGTCCAATGTGTAAGGCACTACTAGCACCAGTGTTTTAAAATCAACTATTTTTTTATTTTAAAGTATCTTTTTAATTGAAATAGAATTACATTTTTTTCCTTCATTTCTTCCCTCCAGCCCTCCTCATACACCATTCTTCCAACCCTTTCCGTTCCCTCCTCAGCTCTCAAGTTGAAAGCCTTTATCTATTGTTGTTACATACATGTATACATAGATGTGTATATGTTTGTTCATGCACCCACATGCACAAATACATATTGTATACAAATTCAAAATGCTGATTCAGTTTTGTTGTTTTTTTTTTGTTTTGTTTTATTATTCTGGCTCTTATAGTCATTCTCCTCCCGTCTCCTACAATGTTCCTTGATCCTGAGATGCAGTAGCTGTGATACAGATGTATCCACTGGGGTCGGGATCCTCATTGTGTATAGTTGTGGTTTTCTGTGATGGTCTCCATTTGCTGTAAAAAGAGGTTTTCTTGATGAAGGGCAGTAGATACACTTATCTGTAGGTATAAGGATAGTATTTATAATGTAGCAAGGAATTATGCTAGTTTAGTAAAGTGGCGGTAATAGAGTCCTTTCTAAGGTCCATAACCTCACTAACACTGGGAATCTGGCTTGCTTTCCAGTACTGAGCATAACTTCCCTCTTGCTGAGTGGATCTTAAGTCCAATTAGCCAGGTATTGCTTACTACCAACATGTGAGTGCCACATATTACAACCTTATTAATAGTTTGCCATGCCAGTAATTATTGTGGTTCATAGGTGTTACAACTAGGTAGGGCTGTTTGCTTCCCTCCCTTGGCAGCTTGCCTATGTTTTCTGGAGCCATGGGAGCTAGACCATAGCAAAGAAGCTTCCAGATCAGATCAGCTCAAATTATCTGACTCCTGTGTCCTAAGTATGTGATACCTTAAGCAATAGGGCCTCCTCTTTTGCCAAAGGTATATACTTGTTTTGCAGAAAAGTATTGAAAATATAATTAAAACAATAGTACAACAAAAGCAAAATAGATTTGGACAATGATATCAGGTTCAGGTTTCATTGGCACACTCTGACCCTATGGCACACTTGTTAGTCTACGGGAAACCAATCTTATATAACTATTTGTGATGACTAGCAGAGATAATTTTTTAACACATTTATCAGTCTATGAAAGTATTATTTGAAACTGAAATATTGTATTTAGTAGCCACATCTGAATATGTCATTATGTAGAGGTTTTACTTAATGGACAAATTCTTAGTCACTTGGGCAGACTTTATTGATCTATTGTTAAAGTTCTTTTTCAGATCCTATTATAACTGTAATAAAGCATAGTCATAGAATTATCAGCTCTATTAGAAGCTGATTACTAAGGAAACAGATATGATGAGGTCTTGCCTTTTGTTTTAAATCGACTCTGTGTCTTATATACCAATTTCTCTTGATTGCATGGTTAAATCTTTCGACTACTTATTTTAGAGCAATATACTGTGAGAATTACCACATTTATTTTAAGCTACATATATGCCTCAATTATTCTATATTTTGAAAACAAAATGTCTTTTAGGTTTTCTAAAGGATAAAGAGTATTTTATCCATTAAAATAATAGTTGTTTACTCAATTTTCTTTTTTATATTAACTTTTCCAATTAGCATACAAAATGATGGGCTATATGATAGCATTTTCATGCATTTGTCAATACTTTGTTCTTATTTATCTTCCTCCCATTTAGTCCCTTGGCCCCTCTTGCTTGTAACCTTTCTCCCTCCCAAATAAATCTCTCTTCTTTCTTCATTTCATGTGAATCATATTGTTTTATCTTTCCATATACACCTCACCCTAAGGTCTCTTCTTTAAATCTCACAGTCACTTTCTACTTCCATGGCCTACTCTCCTCCCCCAAACCACACTCACTTAAATCTAGGAACCACATTGAATCAGAAGCATGTGCTATTTGTCTTTCTGAGCCTGGCTAATTTTACTGAACATAATGGTAACTAATTCTATCCATTTTAATGAAAATATCTTGATTTCATTTTTTCTGAAGTAGCTGAAAAAATTACACTGTGAATGTGCGCCGTGTTTTTAAAATCTATTTATCTGCTGATGAGCATCCAGGCTTGTTCCATTTCTTAGCTATTATGAATAGTGTATTAGCAACAATGGATGTGAAAGTATCTTTGTCATATGTTAAACTTACATTCTAGCTGGTATACACCAAGGGATAGATTCCCAGGTTCCAAATTAATAAAGAAAAATTAAGATTACTCTATATATCAATAAAACATATTTTAAAAGAAACTAAGGAGATAATTCCATTCACAATAGCTGCCTAAAGAATAAAATACATGGGAATAAATTTAACTAAGGAAACAAAAGAATTATACAAGATGAACTTAAAGGCAACAAAGAAAGATATTGAGGCAGACACTAGAAAAATCTAAAGCCCTCCCTTACAGATCTGAAGAATCAATACAGTAAAAGTGACCCTCATACCAACAGCAATATACATATTCAATGAGATCCCAATAAAAATTCCAAGTCTATTGTTCACAGTCAGAAAAATTCAAATTTATATGAAAGCACAAAAGACCAATGATTGCCAAAGCAATCTTGAATTATAAGAATATTGCGGAAGGTATCACTGTACTTGATTTCAAGTTATACTACTGAGTTATTCTACCAAAAATAGTATGGGACTAGAATAAACACACACACACACACACACATACACACACACACACACAGATCAATGTAAAGTTAGATCCCTATATTTTACCCAGTGAAAAACTCAACTACAAATAGTTTTCAGAACTCAACATAATACATGATATCCCAACACTACTAGAGAAAGGAGTTAAGTATACTTCAACTTATAAAGACAAGTAAGAACATCTCAGAATAGGACTCCAGCAGCACAGGAAATAAGGCCAACAATTGAAAAATGAAATATAATGAAACTAAAAAAGCTACTGTACAGCAAAAAAAAAAAAAAAACTCAGTCCAGTAAAGAGACAGCTGAAAAAATGGAAGAAAATTGTTTTCATTTGTACATCTGACAGATGATTAGTGTCTAGAATATAGTAAGAACTCAAAAGACTAACATTCTAAGAATACAAGCTGTCCAGCTAATATATAGGCTATGGCACTGTCATGATTCTTAATTGTCAACGTGACACAACTTGGAATCGCCTGAGAATAAGATGTATTAATGAATTATCTAGATCAGATTGACATTTGGGCATGACTGTGAGGAATTATCTGGATTAAAGTAATTGATGTAGGAAACTACAGCCTTAAATTGGGCTGTAAATAGAGCACCATTTCCTGAATTGGTGCTCTGACCTATTTTAATAGAAGAAAGTGATCTGAGATAAAACATACATACGTTTATTCTCACTCTATTCCTGATCTGGATGGGACAAGATGTCTTAAGTACCTGCCTTAATTTTTATAACATGATAGTCTTTAACCTGGAGTTGTAAGCCCAATAAATTCTTTATCCCTTGAAGTTGCTATTTTGTGATAATTTATCATAGCAAGAATAATGACTACTAACAATTTTAGATCATTTAATATTTTTAGCCATTAGGAAAATTTATATTAAAACTACTTCAATATTGCATCCCTCTTCAATAAGGAAGATCATTCTAAACAAACAGTAATTAATACTGGCATGAATTTGGACAAAGGAGAAACTCCTGTCTTTCTAGCTACTGTTCATAGTGCCAGGAGGTACTATGAAAACTACTCAGAATCAAGGGGCAGCAGTGGTCTCATCTGTGAGGATTATGAATTACAAAACCCACCTGCAAGGAAGGTGTACTCACATGTTTAAAGGTGGCATGATTGTAATGGGGGTAAGCAACAACTCTTGGATTGGATTTATGGCTTGTTCTTTGGGGGGTGGGGGGAGGACCCAATACCTTGTACTATACAACTAGTCAAATTCCCATGCCTAGGGCAGTCCCCTGAAGTAGGAAGATTACTATGTTGTTTAGCTGACTTGTCATATTATCTAACTGGCTTCTTTATATTTATATCAGTAGATAAATGATATTTATTATTTATATCAATAGACAAACACACAAATACTTTCAGGGCTAATCAGAGAAGCTTCTCTTTGCTGTGAACAATAGTAAAAGAAAAAAATGCAGAGCTTTCAAAGATGCCCAGAGTAAATGATGGTGGAAGATTCACCCCTAAATAAGCCATTTATACCATTCTCTCTAAGGCTCAGGGAACATTGCAGAAAGAGTATGAGAGACAAAGAAAGGGAGAAAGGCTGTGAAATACCATCCAATAGACATGACACAGTCACTGTAAGCATGAGCTCACAGCAATTCAAGTTACTGATATCTAGCCTGCATGGGACCAGCACTGCCAGCACTGTCAGCCGTGGATGGCCAAGGGGTTCATTGGACCCTATTACTCCCTGAGGAACGACTGAACTCTGATAAATTGTGGAAGAGGGGAGCAATTTTTTCTGTTGTATACCTACAGCTGAGGTGACCAGGCCCCAGTTGATAGTTTCAAACACAGTGTTACACAGAAGGCCCTGAATAAACTTGATGGGTCATAAACCAACTAACCAAATAAACAAAAGTCATGAATGTGAGGAAGAAACTTTTAGGGAATAGGGACTGACATGAATGTCAGGGATATCCGAGGAAGAATTGGAGAGGATATTGAAAACCATTAAATATATGAATGGAATTGTCAAACAACAAAATTGTTTAAGAAAAAGTACAATTACAACATTATGAAGAGTAAGAAATTAGGTTCTACTAGTGTTTTAAGGCAGTTGACTACTCTGCCCATGTTCTTATAGATACAAGACTGCATAGTAACAGAGGTCATATAAGAAAAAGGATCTTTCTTTTCTTCATTATTCATTTTAGAAAAGCAAAAAACCGAGCATAGTTTCTTTATATATTTAAGATGACTGATTTACTAAAATAATCTTGAACAATATTAATGAATGAAGTAATACTGCCTTGAGTTTCTTTATTAAGTTCTCACTAAGAAAATTCCAAGAAAATTCAAATTAATATAATATATGGGATAACAATGAACATGTAAGTGTTTTTTAAAGAAACAAAGTCAAATTAACACTGAAAGTATAGTAGCTAGAGAGGAAATAGAAAATTTAGAGCAAATAAGAAAACAAATAAGAAAAATGATTGTTCAATAATTAAAAATCCATAAAAACAAAAATTTAAAGTATGAAAATTAAATATCAGCTTATATTTATGTACTTAGGGATATATATGTATGTATGTGCAAATATATATACATAACAACAATTTATGAAGTAAGAGGACATGAATCTGAAAGGGAACAAGGGATATTTAGGAGTGTTTGAAGAGAGAACAAGGAACATGCACATTATTTAATTATAATCTTAAAAAAATAAAAAATAATTTTTAAAACAAAAAATTATAACCATAAATCAATTATAAAATCATAGCAAAAAAAAAAGAGGATGTGTAAGAGTTAAAAACAAGAGTTACAGCAGCCTTTTTTCTAGAGTCTTCAAATATAGAAACTGTCAGAGGCCATGGTAATTTAAATTCAAGCTCTCTAACTTAAGGTTATTCCTTCTTCTCTGGAACCCCAGGGTAGCTTAGTTTTAAACAATACAATCACTCTCAAGATGCTGTGTGGCAGCTGCCCTCAGCATCAAATCTATAGGAGATTCCTTTCTACTGCTGCATTCACTGGGGGAATCAGATTCACCAAAACCTGCAGCTGGACTTGAGGCTTGTGCTGAGTTAGGGCTGCAAATCTCTTTTCACTAGGCTCCCCTTTTTGAAGTTCTACTTCCCCTTCCTGTTAGGGATCTGGGCTGGTGGAACGATGTGCAGATTAGCTTCTTTTTAATATATTCCCCACCATCTTCTGAAGCCTTGTCAGGTGTTCTATACCCATCTTTGTGAATTTCAGTTCTCTATCATTTTCTCTATGCAATAGAACCTATTTGTTCTTATACTGACTCTTCTTAACTGGGTCACATGGAGGCAGCTCCCAAGCCATGTTACCCAGAAGTTCACTCTTAATGCTGTTTTTAAAGACCATATTTAATGACCATCACTATCTTAAATTATCATCAAATTCTTTAGTGCCTCTTACTTAGCAAGCTCTTTTTTAGCCTTAAGAGAATTTACTGTAGCATTACATTTAAAACCTTTGCTAAACCAGTATAACTCAGAACAGTGAAACTCAACTTTCAAGGCCGATTTTGCCATTAGGTTGTTACAGTATAATCAAGGAAACCACAGGCCATTTCCTATTCTCCATTTTGGAGGTATAGAGGTAGTTATTTTCCCAACACTATTACATAGATTATAATCATACTTGCTCTAAAAGGTTTGCTTCAAGTGTGACAGTTTGGAAGCAATTTTAATTCTTAGTCAGAATGACCTCTCTGTCTTCATATGAAAAAAACGTTGGTTGAATTACAGCTTTCATATGAACTATAAGATATTTTGTCATTATCAAACTAATGCTTCAGTATATTTTTTTCTTTACCTTATCTGGATATTCAACTGTAGGAAATTGAAAATTTTTACAAGCCTCTGTCAAATTTCCAATTCTCTCTAGTATTTTTAAATGACAAACTTTAACGTGAGCCTCTTCACTTTTTCTCTTGAAAGTCCTTACAATTAAATTGGTAAACAATAAAGAGCCTCATTTCACCATGTCAAATCTGTGTCTTGTCACTTTGCACATCTACAGTGAATAAGTTCTTCGTTTATTACACTCATGCTCTTACTTCCGTTCTTATTCTGCTTTTATAAAACTTTTCTTCATATCCCATCATGTCTACACGGAAGGTTCCCATATGATATATAAAATAGGCAATCTTTTCCCCCTGCCTTTGCAATACAGACTGTAGCTCTTTTAACTAAGGCCAGATTTGCAAATATAGCAAATAACTTGCTGCAGGATTAATAACTGATGATTTCATAAAGATTTGTCATTGGACCTAAGCAATAATATTTTAATTTGGAAATGTTAAAAGTGCTAAAACAAAAATTCAGAAATCCTTGAATTAAATCTGTAAAAGGGCTTCAGAGATGTCTCATCAATTAAGAGTTCTTTCCACAGTAGTTGCTCTATGGCTTGTTTAAACTCTGTAGTCTCACAATCCTGCTCCCAAATAAATAAATACACAAACATATTCTTAATTATGAATTCCCTGCCTTAGCTTCACTTGTTTCTAGCCAGATTTTCTCACAAATTATTCCATTTCTTTTTAACTATGTTTTGCTTCTGGGATTTTTACCTTTCTTTATTCTCTTTATATTCCTTTCCTTCTTACTCCATGGCTGGCTGTGTGGCTAGCCCTTGGTGTTCTCCTTTTCTAGCTCCTCCCTTTTGTCCTAGATGTCTCCTTCTATTTTTGGTCCTTTCTTCTGCCTTGCTATTGGCCATTCAGCTTTTTATTAGACCAATCACGTGTTTGAGGCAGGAAAAGCAGTACAGCTACACAGAATTAAACAAATGCAACACAAAAGGACGCAACACATCTTTGCATCGTTAAACAAATATTCCACAACATAAAGGAATGTAACACATCTTCAACACAACATGCTACTCTTGCAGAGGACCCACCCATGTTCAGTTCCCAGCATCCACGTGGTGACTCATAGCTTCAGATCCATGGTATTTAGTGATTCTTTCAGGGCTTCTCAGGCACCAGGCATGAATAAAGTGTACAGACATATATGCAGACAAAACACTTATCCACAAAAAAGAAAAATAAAATATTTTGTAAAAGTTAAGTCCATAAAAATAAATTTCAACCATTAGTGGAGAAAGCAGTTTGTGATATGTATGCTTTCTGAATTCCTCTTGAAACCACACCAAATAAACAAGTGCCTATTTCAACTAATTCAAAATTGGTCCCTTTCATCATTTATAAATTTGCCACAGCTTGAGTATCTCTAGAATTTTTTGGTAGATATTAAATTTCTACCTGATAGAATTTGAAACATCATTTTCTAGTGCTCTTATTTGTTTTACACAATATTTTATTAATTCTTTGAGAATTTCATAAAATGTATTTTCATCAAATTCACCACTCCTCCTGAACCTCCATTACTCATCCCCACCTTCTTACCCACAGAAATATGTGTTCCTTATATTAAGTTCAACAAATCCAATTTGTCATGCCCAAATACTCATGGGGTAGGTGGGCTGTCCTTAAGTGTGGTCCATTAACCAGGTTTATACTATGTAAGTTAACTGACTCCCTCTCTCCGAAGCAGTATATCAATTGCCAATATCACCTTAGCTAGGATGGGGCCTCATGCCAATCCCCACATCATGCTAGGATTTTATCTGCTTTAACTTACTTGTTCTTTATGGCATAATCACTGTGGGTACATTGTGCGACTGCCCTATCAAGTCTAGAAAACACTGTTTCTTTAGTTATGCACTACCTCTTGCTCTTACATACAATCAATTCACTACTTCTTCCACAATGATCCTTGAGTTTTGGCAGGTGTGATATAGATGTCCTATTTCAGGCCGAGCACTCTGCAGTCTCTGCTGTCTACGATACGAGCAGTTGTGGGTCTCTGTTATTAGCCACCTACTGCAAGTGGAATTTTACTGATGAGGGTTGAAAGATGCACTAAATTTATGAATATAGGAGTAAGTCTCTAAGATTGTTTTTATGCTATGTCTGTTCAATAGAATAAAAGTAGTATGTTCTCTGGTAGGGCATTTTTTTTCAAACTAGTCACAATTTCTTTGACCTGATAATTGTGCCAGGTATGGCTTTCATCTTGTGGATCATACCTTAAATCCAACCAGAGAATGTTTAGTTACTCCCATAGCATTCATACCACTCTTACTCCAGTAGGTGCATATTGCCATGGTTGTCATTATTACCGGGACATCTTTGAGACTGGAGTTTATGTTAAATCAATTTGTGTTATTGCCGTGATCCTTTTGACAAAGTTTCAAGTAGCCAAGGCTGACATTGCATGTAGCAGAATGTGTAATAATAGTTTCCTGGCGGGGCCTTTCTGGCCTAGCCCCAAGGTTCTGACTGACTCACATCCCCACTGCCAATTTGCACCAAATAATCACACAAAAGTTTATATCAATTTTATGCTGATTGACCTATGGCTCAGACATATTGCTAGCTAGCTCTTTCATCTTATTTCATCTATTTCCATTAATCTGTTTAGCCATATGGCTAGGTAACTTTTCTCAGAGGAGCATGGTTGTCTTCTTTCCTGTTGCATCTGTTGACATCTCTGCTGGTGTCTCTACCTCTGCTCTGCTCTGCTCTGCTCTTTCTGTTCCCGTAGTTTTCTTAGTCTGGTAGGCCCACCCAAACTTCCTATCTGCCTTCTGCCAATCAGCATTTATATTAAACCAGTAGGTTGGACAGTTATTTACAATGTATTAGAAGAATGCTCTGCTTAAATCCCAGTTTTAGTTTTAGAAGGTCTTTAATGTTAATCCACAATTCTTGTAAATGGTACCATGCTATCCATTATGTCAAATAAAGTCATACGTAACACTTAATAGGTTTTAAACTAGACTATTACTTTTTTTAGGCACAATATTTAGATTACTTAGAGTTTAAAACAGAGTCACTGTGATTTCTTTAGAATACTATTTGTTCTCAATAAACTATTTTAAAAGAAATAAAATTGCAACTATTCTATGATGAAGAATATTGGTATTTGATTCAAGTCTTATTATCATTGCAGTAATGCAGGGGGCTATAAGTCATTGGGTTAAAGGATTTTCTGCCTCTTGAGCCATATCGTTGCTTAAGCCTCCTTCTAGTAGATCTTTTCTTAAACCTTAGAGACGATTGCTTGGTTTGGAATACTGCTTTACCTTACTGCCCTTTCAACCTTTAATCTACATGAATTGGAGACCTGATAGGTAAGGCGTTTGAGTGCAATTACCTTACTGTTGAGGACAGTTGAAGCAAATCACTTGAACTTTAGGATAGTGTACTTTGAGGGAATGGTTTTATTAGTATTGCTAGCAATGCCAAGTCACACCAATAAAAAGAAAAATAGGGAAAAAAAACAGTGTAGGGGAATAAAAGAAAGTACATGGGCATACTCTGTTTCATCTCAGCTGCTGTTATTCATAAGGAACTATGATTTATGATTCAGGGTATGTAATAAATTACCCTCTTGTAAAAATGACTAAAATACTATTCAATATACATCATCTTCCTCATAATGAAGGGTTCAGTCAAAACTTACTCAAAGAAAATGTCCAAGAAGTGTTAGGAAATTTTGTCTTTGCTTTATTTTACATTAGTTCTTGTTTCAATTAAAGTCATTAGTGAAGACTGAGCAAGTATGCAAAAGTGTTATGAAACACTAGAGTTGTCATACCAACTTAAAATTATAAATAATAAATGATTAAAATGATAGTAGGATTTTAAGAGTGGGAGAAAACTACAATAAGATATTTAGTGGGTTATTTTGAAAAATATATAGGTAAATTTTAAAGATTCTGAGAATGAAGGTCTGTAGGAAATAGATGTAAGGGTTTATTGACAGATGGGTTTATATTCTAATGTATTTACCAGAAATAAAGGATAAGGAACAAAATATTGGTATCTCTGCCACAACTATTATCCTGTCCAACAATAGTAAGAACTGAGGCAAGTACTGAACTCAAAGCAACTGAGGTTACTGGCATGGAACTGGCCCTGCCAATAGTCTAGAAAAAAATACAATAAAAATTATTCGAAAAAGGTGTTTTATTATAAAATATTAGACTTGTAACATAGACTCCAGAAAGACTCTAGTGAGAAGATTTTAAAGTATAAATGCTATGAAAATGAGGAAAAGATGTGAAAACAGGGAATTGGATAAGTGGAGAGCAACAGTTGTGCTCATCTCCCATTGCAACAAAATACCCGATTGCAACTATTTAAGAAAGGATGTGTTTATTTTGCCTCACATTTTTGTTCTTTTGGATTTATTTTTATCTGTGTGTGAGAGAGAGAGGAAGGTGGGGGGTTATGGCTTTGGAGCTCAGAAGAGGATGACAAATTCAATGGAGCTGCAGTTACATGGTATTGTGAGCCAGTCTACAACAGGAATAAGAACCAAACTCATGACCTCTGGAAAAGCAAGTGTTCCTTACTGCTAAGCCATTTCTCAAAGCCCATATTTATTAAAGTATTTTATTCTTTCCTAATTTTATTTATGAATATAATGTTTTCTGATCACTATAATTCCTCTCTCTGTCATCTCCCTTCTTCCTCTTCCCACTCCTTTTCTTTCCTAGTTATCTCTTTTCTGCATTCATTTACTTACATTTTGTTAGTGATTCACTACATTTGACCACTGTCATTTGTGTGACCATGAGCTTGGAACAATCTATTAGAGCCTGGTCAGCTCAACTCTTAGGTACACAACAGAAAAAATTGCCCCTCTCTTCTACAATTTATCAAAGTTCAATAGTTCCTCAGGGAGTAATAGGGCTCAATGAATCACTCCGCATCCACGGCTGACTGTTGGCAGAGCTGGTCCCATAATGTCAGATGCCAATAGCATCTGAGTTATTTCTGTGAGTTCATGCTTATAGTGACTGTGTCATGTCTAGTGGATGACATTTCATAAGCTTTCTCCCTTTCTTTGGCTTTCATAGTCTTTCTGCAATGTTCCCTGAGCCTTAGAGAGAATGGTATAAATGTCTTATTTAGGGGGTGAATCCTCAACCAACACTTATTCTGAGCATCTTTGGTTGCTCTAGATCTTTTATTTAACCGCTTTTCATAGCAAAGAGAAGCTTCTCTGATTAGACCTGAGGGTATTTGCCAAAAATATAAATTCACTTGTCTATTGCTATAAATATAAATATCAAGAAGCCACTTAGATTCTATGACAAAACAACGAACAAATATAGTAACTTTTATACCTCAGAGGGACTTCCCTAGGCATGGAAATTGGACTGGTTGCACAGTACAAGGTATGGGTTTCCACCCAGGGAAAAAGCCCCAAATCCAGTCGCAGAGTGATTGCTTACCCTCAGCACAGTCATGCCACCACTGAACATGTAAACACATCTTTTTTGTATGTAGATATTGTAGTTCATAGTGTTCACAGCCGAATAAGAACAGCATTACCTTCCCTCAATATCAGTTTGCATAGCACTGCTCTGATACCTTGAAAGCTATTAGCTCACAATTTCATTTATAGTTCTTCTGGTAGATAGGTCTTGGTGACAGGAGAATGAATAGCTATACTTATTTGGTCCATAGTCAAGAATCATGTCAAGAAAAATGTTTGAGTTCACTTCACTATCTGACATGTATTCAGCTGAAGGACCACAGCCCATGGAATGACATCATTCACATTTAGTGTGGGTCTTCCCACATCAATAAATGCAATCTACAAAACCCCTCATGAATATACCCCAAAACTTATTTTTAAGTGACTTTAGATTATTATATCAAGTTAGTAATCGATATTAACTATCAGAAATGCAATTCTGAGGCAACACATTCTTTAAAATACAATGGAACAATTTACTGTTTCAAAATTATTAAAAGCTATTGTTAAATGAGGTACATTTTAAAGACACCTGATAACTTTGAGATAAACTCAAAACTTTATATTGATAAAAAGATGTTCAAAATTAACTGCCTCTGAAGTTTTGTGTTCCTGGTTAGGGCTCAGAAAAATAAGCTCTCAATTGGAATCTTATTTAACAGCAATCTATCCACCTCCGCAGTATTCGCTTAGCAGAGCAGAACAGAGAAAACACAGAATATGGATTGAGTAGCTCAGGTTTTCTAATAATTCAACCCACTGTTAATGAAAATGTGTTCTTTTTGTGACTGCCTTAAGTGATGAATAATGAACTGCTTTATCTACCTCTTTATACTTTCATATCTTGTTACAGTAAACTGAGCTTTTAGGTATATTAGAAAACAAAGGATTCTGATTTGTGGACTGCTATATTCTTAGGTCCTTTTGTGTTTACTGCTTCACAAGTATGAACCATTTGATGTTTTTTTCAGTTCTAGGGAATAGACTCTATTTGTAATTTGAGAAGACAAAGCCATAAGGGCAAAAAGGCAGTGTGAGAATTCAGTTTAGAGCTTGTGTTTTCTTTTGAAAATTGAAACTCTTGTCAACAACAATTTATTGGTCACATAATGCAGATTAGATTTTTTCAGTATTAATCAAGATGTGGACAGCTTTTTTTTTTTTTGGTCATTTTTATATGGTGTGTAGTAGCCGTCACTCTACAGCTAAGTGATTTCTATTACTCTGCAAGTAGCAGAAAGGAGAAAGGTCTCATAAGGGAATTTGGTGCCACTGTTTTCAATCCAGTATTTTCAATCTACTTTTTCCCCTACGGTCTCTTCATGTCTCATGTTAAAATCCACCTTTTAATCATCCCAGGAATTACAGCGATTTGAACAATAAGTAAAAATCTAGAAACCAATTAAAATTATATCTGCCCCCAAAACAACTGTTCTTCCTATAATGCTAACAATTTATGCCTGGCTGCATACACAAAGCCTCCAACTAAACCAAAAGCTTGAATCTCATCCATTAAACAAGTAGTGAAGCTGAAGAGATATGTGTTTATGTACATGCTGAGCTTATTGGGATAAAAAAAAAAGAACCACAGAGTTTGTGTGTTTTGTCAATTATTTGTCAAGTAAGTTTATACTAGATTTCTAATTTCAATTACAAATCTAAGAGATTGGACCAACTGAATGAATATTTCTTCAAGGGAGACAATAACATTTGCTTTCCTGGCCGTAATCATTGCAGAAATGTTAAATAGGTTGTTAATTTTAAAGGATATTTGGAGTTAAATCAGAGCATGCATCAGTAAATGATTCCACAGAGCCTGAGTTAGTGTATACTGCTCAGAGGGAAAAAAAAATTACTCATACGTGCATTAGCATTTTCAGTTTTACTGCAGCAATATATCATTTCATTTTTCTGGGTGCTAAGAAATGTTGCTGCAAAATGCACCGCAGAGCTCTGGTACAAATCATTGGCCACCTTTAAAAAAATGATCATTTAATTACAAATATCCAGTTAAAACGCAAAAGAGACATGCTCTACAATCCCTTCCTGCTTTCTTACTCTCTCAGAAGATAATAGATAGTTTGGGCTTCTTTTGTGTGATTATTCATGGCAATTTCTGACATAGTGCACGGTCAGTAATTAGGCAGATGGGCAAGAAAGGTTGTAGCACCTCCAGCTGCCTCCTTATGAGTCAGAAGTGTCAAAGCACTGGCTACAGCAACTGCAACGAATCATCAGTTAGTTTCCAACATTGTGGACTGTGAATGAATGTGTAGGTGTGAGCCTGAGAGAGAAAAGAGACCTAGAGACAGAAAAAGAGATGGAGAACTAACAGTGATTCATGGCAAGTTTAAAAATAGAAATAATTTTAAAAGCAATGGGCGACAGTCTATAAAAATAAGCTCATTTAACTCGTCACTAAAGAGAAATTGTTGCGTGTAATGCTATCAAATATTTTTTACTTCAAAAACTGTGTTTTGATGATTTATATGACTTTTACATTTTCAGATCTCTGTGATTGGTGCTAAATAAACCACATCTTGAGCTATAAAAATCCAAGGTGATATAATAAAAGAGCAAATTTAATTTTTTTCCTTATCCATTATTTGAGTTAATAACAGCAGAGAAAAAATAGAATTTCTTCCTTTTTTAATAAACAAAGAAAGCTTTCAGAATTATGTTTATGGGAAATAATTAAACATGCTTTGAACTTTAGTGCTTTCAATTGTGCATCTGAGCAGTTTTCAAATGGGCTTGGATTTATCTATGACATTAACATTTTAAAGTGCCATCCCTAGCATGTATGTAACTTGCAGAGTGCAGCCTAATGATTTGATTAGTGTAGTGGTGAGTGGATCTCTACAAGGGCTGTGCAGAGGTCTGAAGAGGCAGAGCTGCATTTGGCCTTTCCTTGCAGTGCACACTAATTGGGTATTGCTGGGAGGGAGATATTGAAAGGGGCACAGAACCCAAAATGTCCATTTGGCCCTAAGTGCTAACCAACGTGATCCTTTTACTGGTTTACTTGTTCTTTTGGGAAAAGGAGCCCTATTGCAGAGGCTCTTGAGTATGTATACATAATTAATAATGCAGGCGTCTTTGTGCAGATACTTAAGCACTTTCCAAACATGGAAAATCGCATTATTAGTGAAGGGAAAGAAGAGAGGTACCCCCAGGCAAATTTCATAAACTATAGAACTCTTTCTGTCACTGTCTGACAGAGTTTGGAATTCATAGATATGAATAAAAGGAAGGAAAAGGAATGTATCAAAAGCTCAAGAATTTCTGACTGCCATCTGTGGGATATAGCTGAAGAAGCCTCAAAACTATCCCTTGAAATTGCCCCTGAATCAGTGTCTCAAATGTCATATTTTGTAGTTGAGAAGGTGCGGAAGTCTCTTCATCATCCTCGTTTAGTAAACAGAAACATACTTGGTCTTTATCATTGAATTAAACTGTTCTAATATGAGTTATCTTCTGGGACTGATTTCAAGGCATTGGAGCAGGGGCGAGGGAGTTAAGAACTATAGATAAAGTGAGAAATAGATGTAGAAAGATCCAAAGCATAGATGCTGTTTCAGATAAACGGGTTAAAGTGGGAACTCAAGCAGCTGGGCTGAAGATACAAAAGACTAGAGAAAAGGAGAAAAAGAAGATACAAGTACAATGACAAACTTGAACCAATCCAGTCCAGCGTTTGCACGTCTATGGTATCTGTTTTCTTTGGGTTCATTTAACAGAGGATGGCCATGATAGTGCAACATGGCATTTAACAACCACTGGCCATAACTTCTGCCTTTCTGGTTCCTTTCTTTTCTGGGTCATAGACAAGAAAAAGAGATAAATGAGTCTGGTTCACAGAAGGCCAGGGTATTGTGTTCCCTTGAGGGCACTGACTATAAATTTGAAGAGAAAAGTTTTAGGAAAGAGTGGAACCGAATGCCAATTAATTGGAAACAATTGCATTGGGAGGTAACTGATTCTGTGAAAAGTAGGTGTTAGAGGTGAAAATGAAGAGAAAGTCTTTAGTCTCTATGGTGTAAGGGGAAATTAAAAAAATATCAACCTCAACTTAGTAGAGTAAGTCAGTGAGAAATCAGTCAGCTTTCAGAAATATCATTCATTAGTCTTTAAATGTCTTTGCCTGGGATATGCTTATGAACAAGAATCAAGAACAGTAGCAGTGATAAAGTCACTGAAAAAAATGACTGCAAATTGTATACTATTAATATAAATAATTCAATGGTGTTTTTAACCCCAAAACACTTTAATTTTCAGGCACGACTTAACAAGGGGAAAAGATAAATTTCCTCTGTGTGGTCCTTAATAAAAAAAACACAAAAGCATTCACACTTCCTTGTTAAAATGCAAGTTATCATCTTAATACTTAGATGCCTTTTATTACTATTATCAAATAACTATTTGGCTTCCCTGCTTTGTGGAAATACCAAATACCAGTCTGTTTGGTTTAGGCTTAGAAAAACAGGAGGAACTCTGCAAAATTCAGACCCAAATAATAAGATAGAGACTAGGCCATAACACAATTAAGCCTATTCTGTCCAGAGAAGAGAATGATAAGGAATAACATAATTGCTGTCTGCAAGAAAAGGAATGAAGGAGTTATGGGTCAGTTGTCTTGTATGATCATGAATGTCTTTGGAGAGGAGGAAAAATTCCTAAGTTTAAACCAGTATAAATCGTGGTTTGCCCCAAACATCTCCTTTTAAACTTATTTTATACACACACACACACACACACACACACACACACACACACACACTACAGCTTAAGATAATTTACTAATATCTCTAACTCATTAGCTAAACCAACCCTTTAAAACATTATTTTGAAAACATCATAAGAAACTTGCAGGAATGAAGTCTGTACTTAGACTTTAATCTGGCCATGACGTCTGGTAAGTTGAGGATAATTTGTACTTACAGTCTTTTGGAAAGTATAGATTACGGAATGAACTGGACATATGAGAGCTCAGAAAAGTGAAGCCCTGGAGGGATTCATAATATAAAATTTATAAGAATAAACTGGATAAGATGAATAGGAAATATCCTACGTAATCAGGAAAACAAATGTGAATATGAAGCATACAAAGTACTATTATGGGTTAGAAAATTAACGTATATGGTGATATAATTTACTTTAATTAAGAAACAACAGAGAGAAACAGTAGATTTGAGCAATTTGAATTTTGAAATGTAGATATGTTGACTGAGTCCCATGAAATGTATTCAGTGAAATAGCTTAGGGGATGTTAAAGTGAAAGATTTATTTATTCAGAAAGAAGATATGGGTTGGAGATAAAATTGTAAGACATTAGCATATAAGGATAAAATTACTTGCAGAATTGAGTGTAAAATAAGAGCTCTTGGGGGCTGAGGGGGAAAATATATCAACTAACAACATCTAAAGAACTTTTTAATAAAATGAGCTCCTCCCATTAAAACCAAATAGCAAAGACAGAAGAATCGAGAATAGGAGAAAACACATGGTAATGCCATAGGAACCAAAGGGAAGAGAAAGGATATATCAGAAAGTAGCGTAGATTAACATGACCACTGAATATGTTAACTATATAGCCATCATTGTCTTTAGTAATTTCAAGGATCAATGAGGTAGAAATAAAATTACAGAAAATTTAAGAGTGAATGAGAGCAATAGACACTGACAGCTGAGAATATAAATAACTCTTTAAATATATTTGGCTGTTTTCAGGTGCATGTACAAGGACGTCACTTTATTTTTACCATAAAACAGCATTTTTATTATTTTTAGAAAGAAGTAGTAGAGGTTAAAGGTATAAGACAAGCAAGATAAACAGAGTGATTAAGTGATCATGAGAGAGTACTTGGGTTGAGCTGGAAACATCTCAAGTGGCAATTCTCATGTGGCAATTCTGAGATGTCAAGATTAAGGGAATATGTGTGTTACTAAATTGTTATACCAGAGGTGGGTCATTTCTTCCATAGCATCCTGCAGAAAGAGGAAAGGAGAAGGAAAGTGATGAGCCAAGTATGATTATAGGTGACGAGACAGAAATTTTGAGGGGTTCTCTTATGAATATCACACAGTATGAGGTGAATAAGTAAAATAAAGAGAGATAGATTGTGATCGCAAAAGAGTAGAGGAGGCTTAAAATGGCTTTTATAAGGAGAGGAAGGAAGAAATGTTACTAGGTAACCTTGAAAACAAATTGAGATTAGACCCAAATTTTCATCAAACCAATTTACTATTTTCTCCAACCTCATTTGATAATGGAACATTGTACAGCTAGAGAAGTAGATATTTAGATTGATAGATGACTTGCATTTCATTATGTTCATTCTGTCTAAGGGCAATGAATAAAAACCATGATTTTTTTTTTTTTTAAAAAAAAGAGTATTTTAAACAGTGGATAGTGACATCTAGGTTGATCAGAAAGCTGACAGGGGTAGTCACTATTCTCCTTGCCTCTCTCTTGACTGGGATTCAAAGGGTATTTTAGCCCATGTATGAACTATGTAGACATCAGTAAAATTTCAATCTATCCATGCCCTTAATACTTTTGAATGTTGATAAAGTAACAGACTGGCTTATTAAAATAATATACATATAATGCTAATTATATACTAGATGTTGTCAGGTTCACCATTCAAATTTATTACTTATATTGATATTTTCAGAGTCTCATGCTTTATAATTAGGGAATATCTTGTTATTAGTAGAGGGAAAATGGCCAACTGGCTGATGGCCCAGAAGGTCTGAGCTGATGTGGAAGAGTATACTTATGATAGGAACTACCCAGCGGTAGAGATAGTTCTGAGATGGTAATGCCAGAAATTTAAATAAGAAAGGGTAAGTGAATGTTTCAGGAGAAAATAGAGGAAAGGGGAATAATGTGGTCTATTTTTTTTTCTGAATCTGAGGGATACCTGAAGGCTAAGTTTTGTAGGAGTTAGGCCCTAATTCAAGCATTTCTTCTTCATTCTATCCTTTTTGTTTCCAAGAAAAGGGGTAATTTAGGATTGTTTTTATTTTATTTAAATACTGTACAGAATCACCCAAAATTAAGAGTTAAGGTGAGATTTCAAATTTTGAGAACTTCTCCCACACTGTGCCCTTACCTTCTCTATGTATTAAACTGCTTGCTATATTTCTTTCACTTTCTCATGCCAAGTCATATTATTTTTTTCAGACCGACCAACATTGAACCATGTTTAATTACAAAAGGACACTTATTGGATCATCTGGCCGTAAGGCCAACTCTAACTTAAGCATGTGTTGCTGTTTTCCATTGTTTGAATATTGCCGCCGCCGCTTCCAGCGTCGGGTAAGAATATATAGAAATACGCTATTCAGTTTTGTTAGGCTATGACTAAATGGCAGAAGAGTGGGGAATGTATAATGTCTGAGTGTCATGACTGTTTGCAAAGAGTAGTATGACATCTGCAACTTTTCCTAAAGAATTTATACCTGTTCAGTCAGTTCTGCCTTTTTAGAGTTAGGGGTTGGGGAAATGGGTTAAGATTGGGATTCCAAACAACTTTGACAGGCTGATGTGGGTAAAAATAAACATGACAAAGTCTATTAAAGGCAAACTTAAATCCAGAGGAATACCAGATTACAGAAATGAGTACAAGATGGTCCTGAATTGGGTATGTATAAATATAGCAAATAACTGTGTAGAGCCCATGGGACCTATAGGTCAAACATGCCAATAATAGAATATCCTATGGTCATGGTCTCATACACACACAGACACACACACACACACACACACATGTAAGGGCTGGGCTGTAACCATAACATATCATTCTGTATTTAAGTTTTTATTGTCCCTTACAAATGGAGTAATGTGCTCAATTTCAGCATCCCTGACCTAAATATGTAAGATATGGAGTATTTGGGCAAGGTCTAGGGAAAGGAAGTCAGTGATTCCTTTCAAACTCTTAGAAAATTAAAAGATTTTTTTTTAATAAAAGATATCTAGAAGACTTGAATGGTTAGTTTAGTCATAAGTTTTCAAATAGTTGGAGAGATATATAAGGGTAGAAGGTATGACAGCCCCTTAAAAATTTCCACTCAGTTCATAATTGAGATGACTAATATAGTAGAATAACTCAGAAGTTTGCTTTACCATACCATAGTTCTCACTTAAAAATACTGAAATGTTAGCACTATTTGAAATATAGATGGAAATTTTCCTCTTTAAGCTTTGTCAGAATTAAACAAAAGACTACTATTATGAAATGATTTTAGTACAGACTGGTCATATGGCAATGTGGACAGTCAATTAGTAGATTTTTAGAAAGCCTTTTAAGTAATATAAGTCTGTGAAATAAGGTTCATTCACCAGTTCAAAGGGGAAAATTGGATTCCTAAACATCCATTTTGTTTCTCATTATAATTTTGATAGCATTTGCCCTCGGGTGTTTTTAAACAGCTTCATAGACTTTAAGATTTCCCAGACCTCTTTTACATTTGTAAATATTTAACACCAACCTTCCCCCGCCCCCTAGTTTCCAGTGTGCCTACACATTTTCATTTGTTTATCCTAACTTCCAAGGCTGTGTTCTAGCAAAATAGAAATATGTGAAAATATTTCTAGTTAATCATCACCTTTCTGTTTTGTCAGTTCTTAGATTTCTATGTTCATAATTTTTCTTTGTATGCAAAACAGATGTTTGTGACAATTTGTTGAAACAAATTAGGCTGCTAAGCTGTTCCAATTTTTTATTCTATATAGACATAAGTTCTTTAAGCATTTATTTTTAAGAGATACAACCAGAAATTGGAGAAAAGTGGCCATTTTTACTGTGCTATTAACTCATTGAGTGCATATGATTGAAAGCTGTGGTAGGCATGCTGAAGTGATGTTTATTTTACTGTCTCCAATTTCATCATAGATATGTCTAAATGTACCAAGGTTTCATGACCAAGCAACTGGTAATTTCAGGCAATTAGCTACTTGTTTGGGCTTAAAGATAATCAACATTCATTTTGACTTTTTTTTTTTCAGTAAAATGTTCAGTTGAAATTTCACTCAATTACTTACTTCACACAAAGTGAAGTGGAGAATTGAAGCAATTATCTACATGATTCAAACAAAAAGATGACCTCTTTGACCTCAATTATAGTACCTGTATATTTTAAGCAAACTATGCATTTTGCTTGAAAATTGGAAAAAATGTTAGTGTTAAATATTTACAAATGTTATATTTATTTAGAAAACTTCTTAAATCCTCAACTTTCCCTTTGCTTTATGTGGTCTGAATGTTAACTGAAATTAGTGATAACTAATGAAATCAGTGATTCACTGATTTTTGATAAGAAAGATATTATTTGAAAATATGAATTGTTTGAAAGTATGAAACTAATTTTTTTTGAGAACAAACTTATCAACAAAGAGGGAAACATGTGAGATACAGGATGTGTCTCATATTTACTGTTAAGATTTTTTTCTAAAGGTGTTTGATAATGAAAATGGGAATCTCAAATTAGCATTTGAAGTGGAAGTAAGACAAACAATGTGGAGCATACTAATAAGCAGCTACAAACAGGGGTGGTTGACTAATTACATGGCTTCTTCCACATTGCAAACATGCATTTTTATTCCAACATCAGTTAATTGAAACTTTGAACAGAAAGGAAGCAACAATATTCTTTTATAGCTAAAAGTGCTTTAAAGCAATAGAAAATCTAACACGATCAATTTTATATCATTATTTAGAAAGGCAGGAATCCAGAAAGGCAAATCTAACCTTATAGTGTGAGTATGACACAAGTTGGAGATGCAGTTAAGTTTAAATGTTAGAGTAAAAGGATCATTTAAACCACAAGAAACAGATTATATGACTATTATGAATTTTGGCCACATGTGATAGGTAAACCAATGACAAAATGGATATCCATTGGAATAATTGGAATAATTAGACATTTATAAAATTTCCTACATCATCAGCTTCCTCCTCCCCCAAAGTAATAGTAGGCATTATCTTTTATGATTCTCAAAATTATTCTACATAATACATATAATTAATTAAATTAGTTTAGAAATTGAGAAAATGAAAGCTAAGACAACAAAAATGACCAAAGTTACACAGAATATGGTGCAAACCATAAATTACAAGTCTCTAGGAAACTACATCATCCTGCTACTTGCTTAGGAGAAAGGGGGTACTGAGGCATTTCATCAAAAGAACTATTAGTTAATAGATAAAACCATTTAAAAATAAATTTATTATTTTATGACAGTTTATTTTGGAATCTAACTTGGCCCACTGGCTTTGGGAAAATACTTAAAGTTGTTGGACTTAACTTTATAAATATAAAATATAAGTATAAAAAGTATGCAAATCCACAAATATTGTACTTGATGTTTCTATCTTCCTATAGATGTAATTAAAGTAATATCTTTTGTTTATAAGGTAGTAAAGAAAATAAACATGAATAAAGACTTATGTAATCAGTAAAAGTACATGCATGATTTAAAAAAGGATAGTCTTTAGAGTTATTTGGACAGGAACTAGTATATTCCATCATGATGCATGATAGATACATGAAATGCCAACAAAGAGTAGACATAGGTTTGTGATTATTTTAGATTTATTCTTATGTGTATGAGTGTCTACCTGCATGTATAAATATTCACCTTGTGTGTTACTTGTGTCTATCGTACCCAGAAGAGGACTTCAGATATCCTGAAACTGAAATTATGAAAGGTTGTGAGTCAGTATGTAGATATTGCAAAGAAAATTCAAGTCTTCTGTAAGAGCCACAAATGTTCTTGATTGGCGAGCCATTTCTTCTGTCCTGAGCCTTGTAGTTTTATAGCTTACATTTTACTTTGGGAATTAAATAATAGTCAAGTGATTTCACAGTAAATATGTAAATACAGACTAGAAGTGTTATGAAAAAAATATATGTGATACTAAAGGGGCAAAAGGCAAAAATTCTACCTAATTAATCAAATATGAAGCCTTAAGAGGGAATTCAAGTTGAAATAGCCTACCACAGAAACAGAATTATTAGGAGTGATACATAATGAAAGGGTGAGATGCAGGAATAATAGTATTATTGGAATAATGCAAAATACAAAAGCAAATTACCAGAATATGATGATAGACTGATATGCAGACACCAGTTCCTACAAGAAGTTGGATGTTTCTGAATTTAGGTTTGGTCTTGAATGTGATAATTTATATTTTAATTTTCTAAATCTAGGAAGTAACATGACAATCTATATCCAACCAAATGTAGGTTAATATTAGGAAAGTTATCTTACCCTTATTTCAAAACCCAATCTAAACCTTTAATTCCAAATTCCCATCTTTGATAGTCCTGTATTCTGCCAAGAATAGTCCATTCTTCATACCCACAGCAAGTAGTCTGTTTTCTTTCAGTATTACTAATACATGAGACTTTCATCTATATGAGATCATGAACTGTTTCTCACAGATGTCTTATTCTCCTTTGTAACATATCTGCATGAGTAAGTCATCTGTAAGAAAGAATAGAGATTAAGAGAGAACAGCCTTAGCAAATTTATAAGCTAGAATCATATCTTAGGTCAAGAAAGAATGTCAAGGAGTTCACTTGGAAGCTCTCAAAATAGTGTAGGTGAGAAATGATGGAAAAGTAAGCTGGCAGCCTTGCAAACAATAGAGAACAAACAGTCAATAAATTCACTCATTTTGAATTTTACTTTGCCAATAGCCATTAATATTTCCTATGGGTCAGAGACCAAGTAAATACTGAAGATACACAATCAACAAGACAGATACTGTTTTTTTTTCCAAATCACTTGGGAATTACTTGTTGGTGCTAAGCACTGATTATGTAGCTGTTACAATTTGAAGTCAAGTTCTATAAGAATAAATGCATATACTATTGAACAATGATATGCAAAATATTATCAAATATACTAATTTAAGGAAGAGTTGCCAAAGATAGCTTTTGTGTCTCTTGATATAACATAACAGACTTTTGACTTCATCTACGTATAAATTATATACTTCATATTTTAAAATTTATGACCAAATTCCCTACCATAAAACTAGATGTACAAAGTGACTATGAATGTCAACTGGAATAATGGTCTATTGGAACAAAAAATTAATAATTAAATACTTCATTGAAATTCTATCAATCATAAGATATTCTTTGTAAGGCATTTTTCAGAGTCCCTCCCTCCCTCCCTTCCTTCCTTCTCTTTCTCATATCCCTCCTCCACCTTCTTCCTTCTCACTCCCTGTACTTTTTGTCACAGAATATGTATGAACAACGCAAGAGATTGTGCACATAATACGTGCTAGGAATCTTCCTGTGCATTGGGTCTTAGGCTGGATCAACAAAGTGAAATAACAAGAAAGGAAAGTAAATGGATACAGGATAAGATTTAACAAACATATATTCTTTTGATTTGTGGCTTCTATGAGAAGAACAGATTCTGGATCAAATGTTGCCATGAACAATTTACCATATAGACTAATGATGCTGACATCAGCTTGTAGCCAAATACTGCTGGCAGGCGGGTAGCTAAAGTCTTTCCTTAATATACTCTGTCAGGCATTTGAAACAATATTTCTAGCACTTCTCCTCATTATAAATGTGACATAGCAAAGAAAGCATTCTGAAGATTCTGAGAGGGAAGATTCAGAACAGGGAAGAGAGCTACAGGATTGGGTGTTGTCGGTTTTAGCATGATCATGCCAAACTCTTTGTAGAACTAACTTTTTCCCCACACTGATAACTCAGCCTCAATGGGGGAAAATACCAGAAATATAGAATATCTTTTATATTCTTTATATAAACTATACTTGCTCATTGTTTTAGCACTTGAACAGACTAAAGGAAGAAACAATCATAAGTAGTTTATCCAGAAATAATTCTTCTTACTTAGTATTGAAAAAAGAAAAGTTGCCAGAGCCTGTATTGATACCCAATTCATTTATATAACAGTTATAGAGTCAGACTGATTAAATATTTTCTGGCACTTTGATTTTTATCTCAGAAAATAAGACAGGATTATTTATTATGACGAATGGATATTTCTAAATAAGGATACTTATTCAAGTACAAAACATGCACCATATATAATAGACCTAATTTTATTTTACCTATTATACATGGAAGTAAAAATACAGATTATTTTAGAAATTCAAGCAGAAAAGCAAAAGTAATCTGCTTTTAAAATTGGAGGCATATTAGCTTCTGTGCTAGATGGAGATCACCTAATATAAACAGAGTCTCATGCCTCTAGGAAGTGTTTGAGTGTTGGTTCTAATCAAATTGAGATCAATAGTGCACTGTTCCCTTTTTCTACACAAGACACTAAATAAATGTATGACAGTAATTCAGGTCTGGGTAAATAGCCATATTAGAGGAAGACAATTAGGACTGATAAGTATCATTATTTGAGATGTTAACATGAATGCAAACACTGAATAGGTACATTTTGAAGACTCCCCTCACGTTTCTAGTCATTCGTGTATGGTTTATAAAATAGCAAGGGCTTGAATATGTCTGAATAAGAATGAGGGAGACTCAATATTCTAGGAAGAAAAACTGTGGGTGAGTAAATGGATGAGCCTGTTGATTGCCCATAACATATGGTGGTTTGGAGTGACCTTATGTGGCCTAAAACTCTGAAGACCTCTGCTTATTTTCTGGTGATAGGCTTAATATTTTTACTGAAAAAATGTGTTGTATTAACTATTTTAGACTACTGGAGCTTAGTATTGCCACTACAATTGATTTACTAGAGATAATATATTAGCCACCATGTTTTCAGAGGCTTGCATGAATATATCTTAAAATTTTACATATTTTTATAAATACAGATTGTTGCTATTCTTTTGGTAGCTTAGATCCTGCCAATTCTTCCATAAGTATAGAAAAATATTTAGATTTCACAGTACTATCATAACCACATGATAGAAATTTTTATTATAGGACATTGGTAGACTAGGAAAATTATGCTATGTTAGTAGATAGAGTATGAATCATTTGTTTATTGATATCAAGATCTTATCATATTAAACTCAAATCCCTATTCCTTGTACTAAAATAATGCTCTAGGATGACAAAGAAATATTTTTCTGTAAATTTTATAAACATTTTTTTCATATATGTTGTGAATATATATTATACCTTTTATTAAGCATTCTCATACTAGCACCACAGTTTAATAACAATATTGCAAGGAAAATAACAGAGAATATACTTTTAAAAATTATAATAGGAACACAGTCAAAGTTCTGATGGGCTATGAGAGGAGTTTGAGTTTCACAAGTACAGCAAACTACAGCGTCTACTCTGGAATAAGTTTAACTTCAAAAATTTTAAAAGGACACTCCGAAAAGGAGGTGGTAATCTGTTATGTTATAGTGCCAGTTAATAGGAATTATTGATAGATGGCCCTTAAATCAGAGGAGTGACAGAGAACAAGGAAAATGGACAAGGTAATAAAGGGCAACAGAAAGAGAATAGAGTTGGAGACCGGGCTTGGTAAGGATACAGTGAGGTACTAAGGAGAGAACGCAAGGAACAGAAAGGGGCAAATTCCAAGGGGACAGCATGGGGTAAGTGTGTCAAGGAGGAGTACAAAAGGGCAGAAGGAGCCTAAATCAAGATGGGGCGAGAGGACAATGGCAAGGCAGAAGTAGGAGGGATTTTGGAAGTAAGGAATAAGAATTGGGTGGAGTACAATTTGATACATTCTGTGTAAAGAAGATGGATGATCTCTATAGATAATTTAATTTCTATTAAATTGAGTTATTTATTTAATTTCCATTTCTTGGCTCCAGTGAAGATAAACAATGCAGCTCCTTAAATCTGGGGGAGGGCAAGAATATGCAGTGTGTGTGTGTGTGTTTGTAAATGTGTTAATAAATAATTGTATTATTTTACTACTCATTTGCTTTCTATAAAACAAGTGTAATTAAGATTAAGCAACTGGATAATTAGCAATGGCATGCAGCCACCTGGTGAGGAAGTATCATAGTTACTAAACACACTAGTCTTATGGATATCATTTCTACTTAAGATGTTTAAATCATTTCTATTTGAACATGTTTAAAGTACTACTACTTTTTGGGAAGTTCTTCCAGCTCAAATTAGTGGTAATGTTACAGTGTAATTATGTGACAATCAAAAATTCCATAGCAGACCCAAAATGGTCATAAGAAATCATAAAAATCAGTGCAGAAGATGCAATATTATGTTGTATATTTAGAGAAATACTTCCAGCATTAGTGTTAGTTGTATTTACACAAATATCATATACTGGTATTGCATTTCAAAGAAAGTGTTTTCCCATATATATTGTAGCCACGTTCTTTCAGTTCAAAGAAAATAAGTCTAAGAGAACTCAAAGAATCATTCTCATTTCTCTTGTTTATTTATAATATATTTTATAGCCTGTGAAGTAATTTCTCTACTACTTAATAAAGCAATTGAAAGAATATGTGGCCACATCCAAATAAAAGATATAAGTTAAAATATGCAAATTTGGATATATTTACTTTTTACTTTATCTATCAAAATACTATAGGTGGATATCTCAAGGAAATAGCATCTAAGAGAAATTATTATTATTCCAGGCTTTGATTTTCAGATGCTCTGCACAATTGCAGGGAGTATGTTGCTTGTGTTGCATAGAAACTCTGGAAGGACAGTGACTCAGAATGTTAGTGGGAGGGAAAGATCAGGTGACAAAACAGACTATTGCTAAAACAAGTGTAAGTGTGCTTATACAATGAGGACATAAACACCTCCACCCATAGCTATGATTACAAGAGCTAGTTTGATTGCAAACATGTCTACCTATTGAAATCTTCTGCTTGTGCTTCAGAATACCTCCTTGCAAACTCTCCTTTTTTCACTCACTACTCCACCATCAATACTATCAACGTTACCTTTCAGTATTTTTCTGAAACACAGCCTACTATGCAGTCTAGCAAGGCTTGAATTCACTATCCTATCTCATCCTCCCAGTTACTAGAATAGCAGGTTTATGTTGCTATATCTGTCTTTTATTAAATTATTAGTCATACTTTGTGTATCTGGGTGTGTGTATCCTTTTGTTTATGTATTGGATAGTCTTACACGACAGGCTTCTTAAGGAATACATTTATATATAAAATGCATACAGTAATGTAATTACAACCTGTAGTTGAACATGAAATGAACATTTTCATCACTGCACAAAAACTTCAGGTCTTTGAGTAAGAACCTTCCCCTTTAGTCTCCAGTAACCACCTAGCCACTTTCCTCTTCTGAATTAACTATTTTCCAAGATGTTATCCATAATTTAGAGAGTGAAGCTTTTGGGGTATGACTTTTTTTAACCTTAAAAGAATGAGTTTGTAATTTTCCATTTTTGGTTTCCATTTAGTTCTATTCATTTAATTGTTACTAGTATTCATTTCAGTCAATGTTACACACATAGTTTATCTTTTTTCCATAGTTGGGAATTTCCAGTTTAAGAATTATTGGAGAATTGTCTAAACGAACTTTCACATACATCAAAAGGCCATAGTTTAAACTTGTAATATAAGTTATTCTGGAGTCCAAGGCAGGAGGATCCTAAATTCAAGGCTACACAGCATATTCAAACCAGACTGGGAGATTTAGTGACACAATTAAAAGAACTTGAATAGGGCACAGATACAGGTCAGTGACAGAGCACTTATCTAGCATGCATGGGACACTGAGTTCAGTCTCCTGAATGGTACCAGAAAACAAAGCAAGACAAAAACAAGTTAAAGCCTATAAACATTCACACTACTTACTGTGGGAACAGACATTGAAATCCCCCTGAGTGAATGTATTTGAGTGGGATGCTAAGTCATAGAAGTGTATTTTAAGACTTTAGGGAATAGGCAGGCAAATGTCCAAATTGGCCATGCCACTTGAACTTCCAGGAACAATTTAGAATAGTTCTGTTTATGGTCATACTCTTCAGAAAATTTTATTTCTTGAGTTTTCATGGTAGTTTTGTTTTACATTACTCTAGTAAGAGTGTAGTGGTATCTTACTGTGGTTTTAATTGAAGATTTTCATAATTTCTAATAACATTTAATAGACCCTTATTCATTTTCCCCTTATAGTATATCATCTTTGTAGAGGGATTGTCAAATTGTTTAAACATAAAAATGACATAAATTTCAAATTATTTTCTCCTTAAAAGCTTTGTCTTTTCATCTCAATAGTATTTTAAGATCAAATATTATAAAACTTAATAAAGTCTAATTCTTTATGAATTCATTGCTAAATCTAAAATCTTTGCTTAACCAGGCATCAAATTTCTTCTTTGAATCTTTCCTCATAAAAAGTTTATAAATATTAAATTATATCCACACATATATACTTAGTTATTCTTTGTACATTTGTAAAGAATGGATCAAAGTTCATTGTGTTTTACGTGGTTATCCAATTTTATAACATAATTCATCAAGATGTCTATTCTTTCTTCATTAAATTGCCATTTTACCTTTGTTTAAAGGCAACTGGCTGTGTATGTATTCTGCTTCTTTATCCTTAATATTTCTTAACCTAAATAGTACAGCCTGGTAATTAGTACATCTTTAAAAATCTTGAAGTTTCACAGTACAAACCTTCTAACTTTTGCTTTTTCAACATACCTATTAATATGTGTTACTTACACAAAATAATAGATGTTGCTGCATCCTCATTTATGTATATCATATTTAGTCTGCATATGTTCTTTTGTCTCCCTCTCTGCTTACTCATCCCATGCACACCGTTTCTGTTCTTCTACCCAAATAGTCCTCTTTGTAACTTAATGTCTTTTTCTAGGTTACACATATTCAATAAGTTATACAAATATTTATTTTTGGTTAGTTAGACTTTTTATGATATTCTCCAGGTTCATCCATTTTCCTATAAATGATGCTAAGATTGAGTTCATAATTTTGCTATAATGAATAATGCACAGCAAATATGGGTGTTTCAGGTATTTCTACTTTGATTCTTTGGAGATATAACTTGGAAGAGTAGAGCAAGATCACATGGTAGTTCTAATTTAATGAACCTGTTTAATTATTTCTATAGTTTCTATACTAATTTGTATTCATCTAAGTAGTATGTAGGGTCTACATTTTCAGTATCCTTGCCAGGGTGTGTTGTTTAATTTTTTAATCATAGCCATTCTAACTAACATGACATGGAATCTCAATGTACTTTTCAGTGATAGTCACTGATGGCTATAGATGTTGGACATTTTTAGCGTATGTATTGGCTATCAGCTTCTTTTAAGAACTCTGGGTTTAATTTACTTTTTTCATTATTGGTTGTATTAAATGTTACTTTGGTGTTGACATTTTAAAGTTCTTTACTTTTGATATGAACACCGTAGCAGATAAATAGCTGGTAAAGAACTCCTCCCATTCAATAGACCTTAATTTAGTTCTTTTGCCATCCAGAGGCTTTATAATTCCATGAAATTACATTTTCTAATCCTTATTACTATTTCTCAAGAATCTGTAGTCTCATTTAAAAAGTCTCTGCCTACATTTGTATGTTGAAATATTTTCTTTGTGCTTTCTTTAAGTAGTTTCAAAGTCTATGGTTTCACATTAAGGACTTTATGATCTAATTTGAATTGACCTTTGTCCAAGTTGAGTGATGTACATACCCAGTTTTCAGAACCATTTGTAAAATAGGCTTTTGTTCTCCCAGTGAACATTTTGGGGAATTTTGTCAAAAATCAGGTGGCTGTAGTTGTATGGGTTTATTTCTCTATTTTCTATTCTATTATTTTGGACTGTATGCCTCTTTTGTGCCACTACTTCAGTGTTTTTATTATTTGACTATTTAGGAAAATTTTATATAAACAGAGAAATATATTATATACCCTTTGTGTACATTTTTCCACTTAGTATAACATTTTCAATTTTATTCCATATTATGTCATGAGTTAGTAGCTTATTTATTTTATCGCTCTATAATATGACACTGAACGTAAATCAAATAGTGCTAGTTTTGCTAGCTATAAGCTGTTGAATTTATAGGATGGAAGTTGTCTTTAATATTGCCTTATTTATTCTTTTCACATCTAAAGAACTGATATCCTCTATTTCATTTTTTTTTTTTTTTGATATAGACAACTTGTATGTTGTGGGGTTTTTTGGAAAAGATTTTATTGTTTTCCTATTTGATTTATTTTTTTTTCAAAGAGGTGACCGAATTTTATTAATGTTCTTTGTTTTCTATTTTGAATTAAATTCATAGCTGGTCTTATTTTCTTCTTCCTTTTTCATGCTTCATTTTGAATTTCTTCTGCTTCTACTTTCATAAGGTATATTTCTCAGTTGGTGGCTTGAGGTATTATTTTTCAAATCAAAGCATTTAAAATTGTCAATTTCATTCCAAGAGCTTCTTTTGATGAATTTCTCAAATTGTAATGTATTCCTTTTATTGTTGTAATGAGGTTTCTTGGTCCCAGGCGGCCAGAGGTCCCAGACCCACAGACCTGCTACCCCAGACCCCTTAGCTGCCCGCCACTGCTCAGGCCCCAGAAAGACTCAGACGCTTATATTAACTTTATGCTGTTTGGCCTGTGGCTCAGGCACATTGCTAGCTAGCTCTTACATCTTAACTCAACCCATTTCTATTAACCTGTCTGCCACATGGCCCGTGGCTCACCTGTGTTCCTTACATGTTGCTCTTTTGGGCTGCAGGCTTGGTCTGTCTGACTCCACCCTGCTTCTCCTACCTATGCTCTGCTTTCTCCTCCTACTTTTCTATGGTGCATGTCATGGGCCAAAACAGCTCCTTTATTTAAAGGTTGATATTCACAGCATACAGAAAGCATTCCCACATAATTTTATGTAATAATTTATTTTTGATATAGTGAGGATTGAATTTTGGATCTTGATCATTCTATGCAAACAGTTTACCACTGAATTATGTTCTTATTCCTGCTTTCATTTGAATTATATGAAACTATTTTAAAATCACCTTTTCTGACCTTCCTTTTAATTGACAGGGCTTATTGAGAAAGTTTTTCCCTTTAAATATGTGGGATTTTCCAGATATCTTTTGAGCACTAATTTCAAATTTAATTCCACTGTTATTAGATAGCATACTTTATATTAGTTTGAACATTGAAATGGCTAAAATTTGATTTTTGTGACCTAGGATTGAATCTATATTTGTAAATATCCTATGAACACTTAAACAGCACATACATTCTGCTTTTCATAAATGGCAATCAAATCAAATCAAGTAAGAGAGTTATTTAGATCTTCTGTATCCTTAATGATTTGTGGTCTTGTTGTTCATGCCAAGAAAGGAATGTGGAAGTCTATTTGGATTTGAGATGAAGTCATAGAATGGTTGACTCTCATCCATAAGGCCTTAGATTTAATTTCCATAGCCACCAGGAAAAGAAGAAACAAGAGAATGCTACAATTTTTGTTGCTTATTTATATTTTTTGTCTAAGTGGTTGCTGCTAAGAAGCAATTATTTTTCCACTAATTGATATCTTCTAAAAGTGAATTTAAAAGAAGAAACCTGAGGGAGTATTAGTTCCTTATGATGCCACAGTGGTATTCTTTCATATAAAGCTAGTTATCTATTGTAGGTGTAAGATACATTTCAATGTTAATACTGTACTTTTTAAGAAAAAAAAGTGTGTTTTACCTGTAAATTTAGATTAGTTTTAAATATAGTTCCTCATCTTATTGTCCTATGAGAACAGTGAGGTGTTCTATGATAGGTATTAAATTCAATTTTAATAACTGTTATAAGACTTTAACTTAAATTATTTTCACCAAATGAATTAAAATTTATGGGACAAGAAATACTACTGTTGTAGTTTTGCTGGAGAGTAGGTTTTGATCTTTGTTTTATTAAATTTCCATTCAAATACAATAGACAAGTCAAAGGTATATACAACAGAGAAGTTAGACAGAAATTCTGTTGCCTTTGGATGTTTTGAAAATAGGTTGCATTTTCAGGAATATTTTTAAGGCCATATTTTATAAAATTGATATTAAAGACATCTCCAAATTTGAATTTAAGTCAACCCCCCAAAATCTTATATGAGCTAAGGATGTAGCTTAATGGTAAAGTATGTGTATAGTTTATGAAAGGCCTTAGGGTTAATATGCAACACATACACACACACACACACACACACACACACACACACACACACACACACACACACACACACACACACAGAGAGAGAGAGAGAGAGAGAGAGAGAGAGAGAGAGAGATCCAAACGAATGCCTAAATATCCATATGCTGCTGTATTCATAGCTTCTGTGCATGAATCCCATACAAAATCCTGCAAAAAATGTCCTTGAACTGAATATGTGGAGTATTTCTCTTTGTCCCTACTCACTAAAAAGCAACATATGTATTTATGTAGTATTTACATTGCATGAGATATTATAAAAACTTCAAACATGACTTAAAGTACACACAGAAAATATACATTTTGTGCAAATACAATACAATTTTATATAGGAAACTCAGGTATTTATTTATGGAAGGTCCTTCACTGAAACTACCATAGATACTGAGAGACACGTATATTTGGTTTTATAAGAATCAAATTTATTTTAATTTTCATCTCTTTTTATGTACATATGTGCTTATGTATTTATTTATTTATGGCACAGAATTTTCCTACATGGCCTAGGCTGACTTTAAACTTGGGATCCTCTTGTTTCAGTTTACTAAATTCTTGGATTGCAAGTGTTCATCATCATGTTCATCTGTATTCCACCCTCACCATGCTTTTAAGATATAGTTACAATATAGTTCTTGCTGGTCTTGAACTTGCTACAGTTGTTCTGTCTTGGCTTTCTAAGTGCTGGTATTATATGTATATGCCACACTGATGAATTCAGTACTGAGTTTTAAAAATATTGCTTGTTCTAAAGTCTTTTATGGGCCTTTTTTGGATCGTAAATACCTCTGTGTTACTCAAAGCTGTGCTTAATTACTTTTCCCTGTTATTTGATATTCTAGATCAATGGTTCCTGTGGTTCTTGACCATTCAAAACATATATTCAAAATGGCCTTAGGAACTGAGAAGCCACTCAGTAGCCAAATTACAGTTATGAAGCATGAACAGAAATCATTTTATGGTTGAGGGTTGATACAACAACATAAAGAAAGGGTCACAGTATTTGGAAGCTTGAGAACCATTGTATAATACTTGGAAATGAAACTAATTTCTACCTTTTATTTCCCAGGAACTTAACATTATATAAATGTACAGCTTCCTTTATCATCAAGATTCTGATGAGAAAAAAGGGGGGGCTATTTAGTGAAGCAAAGCTTGTACTCAAATCTGAGAGCCTTTAAGGAGCTATCCAGGGTGCTAGTCTACATTTCCCTAAAGTTGTCATAACACTGACCAAAAAAAAAAAAAAAAAAAAAACCCTCTAAATTTCAACTTGCTTTCTCTGACACATTGACCATAAGTAACCTATCTGTCACCTATTCAGTTTCTACTTTGAATGTATAAATATGTGTATGTTTGTATTCATCTTCTGTAGACAACCAATTTTGCCCAATTTCCTAGCTGAATGCTTACCAGACCATCAGGGAAAAAAATCATTTTTATTATGTTCAGCTACATATAGTAACATAAGTTGCCAACCACTTATATTATGAAGTCTTAAAGTCCCTCTATAGTACTTGCTGTTATGAAATATTTTGTTTATAATGTCCTTTGTAGTTTAAATTTGCACCCATTTTGCAAATTCTTATTAGTTTTTTGCTCTGGGTCCTAAAGTTCTGCAACTTGACTGATTAATCTATGCTTTTGGAACCATTTTTTTTCCCTAGAGTATCTTTCTTACTTTGGCTATTTATGACTTGGAACACCAGTTCTTAGATTATACTCTCTTTACTTAATCAAAATCACATTTTATATCTTGGTAGAATTGAAAAATCTCAGTCCTCAGTCTAAATTTTATGAACCAGAAACACTGGGGATGTACTCTGTAATCTGTGTTTTGATTAGCTTTGCAAATGATCCTGACACATATTTACCAATCACTTGGAATAACATGTTAATAAGTCTGAAATTACATGGTTCAGTTTAATTTAAGTTTTATTTATAAACTTACTGAGTGATTAGAGATTAGAATTCTTTTCAATTAAAAAAGGCTGATTTGTGTATGTGTGTGCATGCATGTGTGTGTATGTGTGTGTGTGTGTGTGTGTGTGTGTGTGTGTGTGTGTGTGTGAGAGAGAGAGAGAGAGAGAGAGAGAGAGAGAGAGAGAGAGAGAGAGAGAGAGAGAGCAGAGATGAAGAGAGGGGGAAGAGGAAAGGAAAGGATGTCGGGGAGGGGAGAAAAGGCAAGGAGAGGGACAGGTTGTGTAGCCCAGTTTCTTCTGTAGCTCACAGTCCTTCTGCCTTTGTTGAATGCTAAGAATTTAGGTAAATGCATCAACAACGAGCCTCAACGATGAGAAAATTTTATGTTGAGACAAAGTCTCACTTTCTAGGCCTGAAACTCTCTATGCAGACCAGGTTTGCCTCAAATCTACAGAGATCTGGCTGCTTCTTCCTCCCATATACTAGGATTAAAAGTATTTACAGTCAGGCTAGTGGTGAAAATTCTAATGATACATTTTCTTTAGGTGATAAATGTTTTATAAACTGCACGTAAAAGACAATCAGGATTGGGATACATGAGCAGATATAAAAGTTTATAATAATTTTCATTGTATTATTACAGATTTAGGAGATAAGCCTGAAGCTTGTACATGGTTATATAGTTACTCCCATAGTCCTAATCAAAGAATGGTTAATACAATTTTCCAAGGAAAGGTCAAGATTTGGAAGAGACTTAAATTGCAAAAACTTAGTTTAGAAAGAGACACTGACTGAATAACCTGCTAAGTTTCTTCACGCAACTTTAGTAAACAATGCTGTAAAGGATATTGCATCCATATTAGCTTTATATCTGATGTTATTGCTTTGACTTATAAAAATGTATCAATTTTTTGAAATATGGCTTGCTGTCATCTGTATTTACATCATCCTAGAAATTCATTTCCTGTTCAGTAGATCAATCATTTTAACATTTGATCAACCTACTACCAGTAGGCTTTAAAAAAAACCCTACAGTTTCTCCACCCAGAAAAAAACAATATAAACATATATTTTGTTCCATCTTAAGGAGATTTAGAAATAATCCCCCCCCCAAGATTTAGGTTTTCTGTATTTTATTTATATATAAAATAGAACAACTATGTTGTAATAGATACCACTATCAGATAAAGAGTGAATTTTTATTTAAATCACATAAGAATCTTTCTTAAAAGTTTTAATAGAGTACAAATGAGGATTACCGTTCTGCCATTCTTCCTCGACTCAAATAATGCAAATAAATTTCACTTTCTACATACTAACTTTCTACTTTAATAACTGTCTAAAGATGAACTTAAGTCATACATTTATGACTTAAGTATTGTTTAATATAATTTATCATGCAGAAAATAGTGAGCTTACATTTTATTAGTAAGTATGACTTTTTTTAAAATTTGATTTGTAGAGGCCTAATATTATGATATTGAAAGTAAAAGTTCTCTGAAACTGCTAAATTATTCATACTAAAAATTCTATTTCTCTAAACAGAAGTTTCATATGTTTATTTCTAAATAAACATATTTGTAAATATTTGTTTAGGATATCTCTAAAATTTGATATTTGTATATTTTCTAGTATCATTTTAGTGATCTGAATATATATGTAATCTTTTCTAATTATTTATACTAAAATATTTGTAGAAATAGGTAGAGAATAATGCAAGATTATGTGGCTCTTTCTATAATCATTCACCAAATATTACCTTGTATATGTCAAAGTTTAGAAATCAGAACCAAAGTCATCTGTGGGTGGTCTGTGTTCTGGCGATCAAAGACCATCGCTTCATATTTCACACCCTCTCCCAGGAGTGGGGCCAAGATGGGTCAGTCAACTTTTTTTCACTTAAATTACTTGATCACCACCTTTCACCTCTGACCCAGGTCATCCAGTGTGTGTCATTTGTCAGAGTGTAAGAGTCAGTGTGGATGTTTAAGTGTACCCTTTCCCTAGTTCTGGAAATACTCAGAAAATACACTATAATGGTAGTAAAGCCTGTATTGTCAACTTTCAAGATGAACAATTAATTAAGAACTGGATATAGTGTATTACAATCCTATAACACTAAAATATTGCCAATCATTTTTTAAAATTCCAATGCTATGCTATAGTAATTGAAAATCCAGTATATGAAAAGTAGACATTTTCAGAATAAAAGCTTCCTGAAGACTTAAAAGAAAGCAACCTTCCCTCACCCCATACACTTTGCAAAAGACTGGGCAGTTCAAGTCTTCACTGATACTTGCTTTTTAATACTTAAATAAAATGCCTTTACATTTTCACTAACATTTCAAGTACCTTTTGTGGTAGTAGAATTGAGGTTTCATAAGCCCTGTTTACTATTAATTAAAACCACACAACATATCTGCCGTGCTCAGCACAGATCAAATAACTATTAAGTTTCATAAATCAGTCCACAGTTTTAACACAATGTATAGGTAGAGTACAGAAGTGTTTTTCATTCATCCATCATATTTTTTGGATACCATTTACATGTCATGAATGTAAATCTTAATGTGTTAATTTACTTTGCCAAAATCCCAAAGGAAAGATTAAAAGGTAATTAAAGATATAAAAAATATAAAAGGGTGGTTACATTTTTGGCAGGAGACAAGTGCAAGGACTTTATGGACAAAGGAATTTAATAGCAAAGATAATTCAGAGAGCATCAGAGTGGGCTAGATTAGGTTTCAATCAGACCTATCTTATTTTTATATTTCTCATTTTTCATAGCCATGATATAATATGGAAAAATTGTTGAACATTTTCAAGGCTCTGTTTCTTTTTAAGACTCAATTTCAGGAGGTATGGTTCATTGTCCCAGAATTTGGAAACTGAGGCAGGAGGATCATTTTTAATGGGAGGACATCCTGTGATATACTAAATTTAAGTTAGCTTAGGCTAATTAGGAATGATCCTAAGACTTGTTTTCAAAAATAATAAAAATAAAAGTAAATAAAGAAAATACGATTGAAAATAGCAAAGAAAAATACTAAGCCACTTAAGGATGTCCCAGGTGGTGGCAATAGCATGTGTATAGATTTTACTAGAGTATGTGATTAAGAATAATCAAGTTTAAGATGAAAGTGGAAAAGGGAAGGTAAAACATTTACATTTAGAGCTAAGAGGTTTCAATAAAATGGAGGCTCTTTCAGGAACTTTGATCACTGCCTTGCCATGGAAGAGACAGCATAAATTTACATTCAGAAATATTAACTTAAGAATGTATATGGCTAATTCAAAAAAGTATTTTAAGAGTTGATCTGAAGCAATTCCAAGGGATCAGACCAACATTAAACAACTATTTAAGAATGGCTAAATACTTATCGTCTTTTTGAAATTCATGAGAAATGGAGAGTAGTAAAATCCCAGAGTTTAGGGGCATACACACACACACACACACACACACACACACACACACACACACACACACACACACACACACAAGAGAGGCATTTGAATGACTTTGTGTTAAGAAGGTGATGAATGAAGAAACACATAGGGAAGTTAAATTTTATTTATCTGGTGGTGGAAATTAAATGTAGTAAAGTGAGGTATGAGCAACAAACTTTTTAAGTAGTGGAGGTCATTTATTATCTTGGAGAAGACTCAGAGGGCCAGGTTGGTTGAATTAAAATTAAGAATTATTTTGAGTAAACTGAATTTAAATAAAATATTACATATATAAGCAGATATATTGAAAAGGCTGTGAACATACACCTCTTGACTTCAAGAAATTTTATGACTAGAGATAATTTTGGACATCCTCAACATACACATGGGACTTAAACCTGCATCTGGGTGGGATTAGAAAAGAACTAGAAAATTGGCAAAGACAGAACTCAGGAGCTGAGAATTGAAATTTCAATGGTTGGAGATTATAAAGATGAATAACAATACAGCAAAACAGATAAGAAATCAGTGGCGTAGGAGGAAAATGTACACAGTTTTATTTTGGAGGTCAAGTGAAGAAAATAGTTAAAAGAATAAGGAGGTATAAGATGCATCAAATGATAGTAAGTAGAAGTTAGAAACTGTTTTTTGGCAGATGGGAATAATCTAGTAGGAGGAGAAAAACAGGTGATGTGGAAAAGAGGGGGGAGACTTCTAGAACTGAGCTGGTAAGCAATAGGAAATTGAGACTCAGCTCAACAAAATTGGACTTCATTAGGAACACTGTCATTTTCACCAAACATAAATTTATTCACACAAATGGACATACACACACTCACGCACATACACACATTTCAAGGTTTCTAGCCTCATGTTCTCATTTTTAAAGGTATCACTTTTGATGAGCCATATTCCTAAAGTTTTGGATTTTAAGCATAGTTAGAGGGCGTTATCAGCAGCTTGTAATTAAAATCATTGCCAACCTCTGTGGCCTCCGGTTTCTTAACACTCCACAGCAGATGGTAAAAATAATGGAAGACATAGTTCAGTGTTCTTTAGTAGCAATGCACAACAGCTTTAGATGTAGAAGGGAAAGGGGGATGATATGTTATAAACAGCGTGTTAGAAACCTCTCCAAGGTACTGAGCTGGTTTTGCTGTTATAGCAAATGTTTTCAAGTCTTTAGGTGTCAAAAAGTGGAATACCGTTTTTAATGTTAAGTATTAAAATGTTTTGCTAAGGGTGATAATCATCCAGTCCTTGTGCAAGATGGAACTTAATTTATCTCTCTTGCATTACTAGAGCTAAGGACAACACATAGAGTAGCAAAGGAGTATAGTGTGGAGATTGAAACATTATTGTCAACACACATATGTATATTTATACACAGACACATATCACACACACATATATGTGTGTGTGTGAGAGAGGTTAGCATTAGACACCCTGCCTTTGTTATCAAGGGTAGAGTCTGCTTAGTGGTGTGTGTGTATTAATTATGTGCCCTTTCCTTGGGACACACAAGATTGGACGATTTTGAGTTCATTAGCACTTCAAGGGCGACTATCAGGAGCATCTTAAGTGAGACAAACTGGGTGGAGTAGGAGGGTGGGGAGCAAGGTATACTGATTTATTTTAAATGCCTTATCTGCAGTCTCTAGGTTCTAGGAGGCTGACATAATAGTCCAAAATCCCCGCCCCAGTAGTATTGGTTACTAGATACAGAAATGGGCGTGGCTTAGTATGTAAGACACCTGAGTTGTGTTGGGTCCTGCAAGCCGGTCCTCAGGCAGAGTCTGGACTCCTGAAGCTTTTGCAGAGCCCCTGAGTTCAGGCATCCTATTTGGGAATCCTCCCGCCAGCTAGGCTGTTCAGTAGTCTTAGAAGGGCCTGCTGAGCATGTGTAGGGAGCATCGCGCATGCTCTGTGTTGTGGGCAGGTTTAGCAGGCGCGAGCTGTGGGCTTTACTACTGTTCGCCCGCCTCCCCCGCCCAGCACGCCCCTTCCCCTTCTTCCCGCCCCCAGCACGCGTTCCTCGCAACCACCCCGCCCCTCCTCCCCTACCCCCCTCCACTCCGGGCTGGGGAACCTCCATTGACGTGCCGGTGACGCCGCCGCGCCGCCGCCGCGGGGGTTCCGAGCGCCCGCACAGGTAACGCGGCGGTTGCCGCCATATTGCCGGCGTAGGGAGCGGGGAGGGGGCCCGGGAGCGGGAGGTGGGGGGGGAGCGGCGCGTGGAGGGGGGGGGCAGCTCTACGGAGCTTTGCAGGGCGGGTGGCGAGAGCGGTGCGGTTGCTCAAGGGGAGGCAGTACAGAGTTGTCTTCTCTTTGGGCACAGCAGCGTGCAGAGGACGCCCCTCTCTCCCAGCTTCTGAGGTACCCGCCGGTGAAGAGGTCAGCAATCACCGAATACGGGGCTCGGAGTCTCGGACTCCGATTCGCGTTCCGCGGCGAGGGAGCCGAAGGTTCGGGATGCATGGTGGTGCTGGAGACAATCAGCTCCTGTTCGAGTGTTTCTGAAGAGGCGATGCTACCATTCGTTCCTCTGGAGGATTCCTGGGACCAAGAAATGGAGGTGTTCGGCAGCAGCAGTGCAAGCAGCAGCGAGGTTAGTGTGGTGGGCGGGACCGGCTGGAAGTCTGCAGCCCAGTGTCCCGGGAGATCCTGGTCGGGCGGGAGAGTGGGCTTCCAGACAAGCCCCCAACCCCCTTCCCGGGGGCCCAGACCTCTGGCAAAATGAAGGCGGGAAAGGGGACGGGGCAGTGAGAGCTCCAACATGCAGAGCTTCTGACTCCCAGATGCCGCTTGGCCTCCCAAGCTCCGAGCTCCGGAGGTGCGGCCACGCTAGAGTTTGTTCTAAGTTTCCTCACTTCCAACCCAAGCGGGACTGGGGGCACGCACGGTGCCTGCCTTGCTTGACTCGTACGTTCTTGCACCATGCTGCCTCTGCTCTCTGAAAATTGGAGCTGAGGACCAGAGCTTGCCGTTTAACTCTAGTGTTTTATGAACTCAGGGAAACAAAAACACAACAAGGTGATTACCTTTGGGGACTTTAACCCAGAGGGACAAGTGTTCCTTGGTAACAGCGTTCTCATTTCTTTGCAGCCTGCTATTTTCTTTCTACCTTAAGTGAAGAACTGCCAGTCTATATATGTGCAGGTGAACTCCTGCTGCCTGTTCTCAGTTCCCCTTACTCCTGCGTTTTACTTTGACCCTTCACCTTTTCCCAGCCTTCATACCTGAGCAGTTGATGGGTACGAAAGGCAAAGTGACTCCCAAACCTTCTAAGACCGATTTTGGTAAAGCATAGACAAGTTGAACCAAAATACTTCTGTTCTCTCCTTTTCCCGCCGTTCTTTCTTCTGAAACTGTACTGGCTGTGTTTTGCACTTGGGCTGTAAGAACTTACATGTGCACAGGTATTTTATTGTTTTGTTAGAAAAAAATCGAGCCTCATTTAAACACAAAAACCTAACTATTGTGATAGAAAGTTGGTTCTTTTCCTAGTCGCTTAATCATAAACATAGCATTCCAGTAGAGGCCACCATACACCTCCTAAAATAGTTGTTGAATACCAGTTTGATTCACAAGAGAATGTTTTGAGGTAAGACTCAGAATCCTTGAAATCTCAAAGGTGAGCCTTTGTCTTTAAATATTGTTTCAGCTTTAGGAAGACATACTTTGGATTATTGTATGGTTACTTGTCATTTTTCCCTTTATATTATTTTAATTTAAACTACAATTAGGTGACATGTTAGAATAACTTGCAACAAGAGATTTTATGGAAATAAATTGAGAAGTGCTGTGCAGTGGAACCTTTTGTACAGATAAATATTTTATTTTTAAACTAACTGATTCCAAGTTGTTTTACTAGTCTACATTTCTTAAGAATTGGTTAAAAGCGAGATGAGTGAAAAATGGTAATTTTTCTTAAAATGTGGAAATTCTAACTGCATGTATAAAATGTCTAGCCAGACTATGGGGGTGGGGGATTTTGTTTCATTCATGAATCACAAGTATTTATGTAAGGAAATAGGGATCTTGAAGGTGTTTACTGTTTTATTTTTAGTTTTTTTTTAACTTTGTACTATCTTCTAAATTGTAACTAGCACACATTTTTTAGTATTTGCATTGCGTTTTAGGTGTTGTGTATGTTTAACAATAGGTCTCTCTACCTCTGAAATTTTCAGAAATACTCCAGTGGAAATTTTTAAAACCTATGAAAGGTGAAGGTAATGTGAAGATAGCATTTCTTCTTTCTTTGTCTAAAACCATTATTAAATTTAAACCAGCAAATAACTTTATTAAAAATATTCAGGGTGAAATTTTAGTGCTACATGTTAGCAGACCCATTTTGTTTTTGTTTCTTGTGCTAATGCTCTGTTCATAAGAAAACAGTTTTGCTTTACAGAATTTATTTACATCACACTTTTTGATATTGGCTTTAGAAATTCTGGCTTTTAAGTTTGCACTTTACTCAACTGTGATAGTGTGATAGTTTTTAAAACAAAGGTAATTTCATTATACTATACATGTAAATATATCATTTATTATATAATGAAATACATAAAATGTTCAGGAATCCTTAAAATCTAGGTATATAGTTGTTAATTCTGTTGTCAAAAGAAATATCTGTGCATTGAATGGTGATAAGATTGTAAATATTAAATTATAGTCATTCATATATCTGAGTGTTTTTCGGTGTCTTACCTTTCTTGCTATATGAGCAGCTGACAACTTTCGAATTATCTTTTAGCTGTGTGTGTAAATTGATTATTTCAGAATCTTAACATGTTTTCCCACAAGAAAACCATGGGCAGTAACAGTTTTAGTTAACTGCATAAGAGCAAGCTATACAGATGAAGAGCCTAATTACTGTTTGAAAATTTTCCTATGGGGAAACATGTCAAAGTTTCAATCAAAAACTAGTTTGGTTTCAGTGACTAGTAAGTAGAAAATGGGCCTGCAGCAGGGGAAATGGGCTTCATTGGCTCCTGGGGAAAAATTCCTAGAAACAGGGACCTAAGATAAGCAAGAAGCTCTGGTTCTGAGAGCTCTTGCAGGGACTGTCTCAATTAAGTCTGATGGGAACAATAACTTCAAAGGGCATCACCCCTCAGGCAGCTGCAATTTTCGCTCTTGCCTGGATTCTGTCAGGATCTGGGAAGAGGTGTTACTTGAGATGGTATTGGTTGTTCTTGAGCAAGGGTCATAAAGAACAGCTTGTTTGCGTACCATGAATTCTTCATGAATTAGTTCTGGGAACACTACAGTTTGTGTAGTAGTTTGTAAGCTTTTTGTTTTTGTTTTTTTGGTGAGAGAATATTTGGTTCCTCTTGGAAGAGTTGATTATAGTGTCTTGAAGTTGCATGTCATATAATAAATATTGTACTCGATTTCTTGTACTTTTTAATTATCAATATGTTTTTGGTTCAGGAAGTTAGTTTGGGGAGTAATTTAATTCATTGATGAAAGCAGTTTGAGCTTAAAGCTATACTCGTTAAAATTTTAACCAGAGTAGAATGAGGAAACTTGCAAGTTTTAATTAATTTTTATGATACTCTGTAGTAATAAAAGAAATAACATGAGCATTGAAAGCAGATGAATCTGTATTACAGCCCCTGGATAGATAATGTAATATTACATGTTACCTTTATAAGTGGGAAAAATGTTTTCAAAATTTTTTATGTAAAATAAATTCAGTGTTAGGTTTAATATACTTAGCAAGTTGACTTTCATATAGAATTGTCTAATAAATAATAGTTCCCTTTATTTTTGTTAAATTCTTAATTATTATCATTTATGTAAAAACACGAGGGTTTAAATAGTTATAATCATAGCTCCCACCTTTCTACAATGAGGTCTTTTTTAAAAGACCTCCCTAAGCCTGATCATTTTATTCAAAGGTATTGAAGTTCCCATTCTGAAGTTTTGTAATCACAGATGGGATGATATAGAAATAAATAAGAAGTCATGTTTACAAATCCTTCAAGGGATAGAAAGAGACAAATTTTATTCCTGCAAGTGGATAATGAGGCATTTCATTGACATTCTGTTTTGTTAGGTTTTTGTTGTTTTTGGAATTCTTATAGTGTGTATTGAGTACAGATAACACATTATAATGCAGTAATGTGAGATGCATTCCTGAATCATATTCTTCCCTTATTCATTTAATTTAGGTGAGCAAGACAGGAACTTGAGAAATTGTTATTGTAAATGACACAAGACCATTAAAGAAGGGGTGAAGTGATGGCAATGGAGGATAGATCTGATAAGGCCTCAGGAAGGAGCTTGGATGTGATCAGGGTATTTTAGAGTGATAGTATTTCCATAGTGGTGAAAGAAACAGTATAAGCAAAACTGTACTCATTTTGGCAAGGAGAGAGGTGCTGTCGCTGGAATATGAGTCTGTGTTGTAGGAGTGGGAATATTTTGTGAAATCACATGAATCCACATTCTATAGGATTTTAAAGCAAGTTTTGGCTAAAATTGTATTTTGTAAATGTAACTATGTTTTAGGACATTAGGTGATATCACATTTGTGCTTTGAAAAGTGACTTAGTGGCAGTGTGAGGGCTACATTGAAATAGGAGAAGTACTGAAGGTGGGGTGGTCAGTTAGGAGAATGGTGTATTCATAAGAAGAGAGTAGATTTTTGGAGGAGAACTGACAGGGTAGCAAGATAAATGGTCAGAGACATCTTGCCGAAGAAGACTGGGTAGAGCATAGTAACTGATTAGATGGGGAAAAGAGAAAGTAGACTGAACAGTTGGCAGTAGAAGCCTGATAGTAGGAACTAATTCAGTTTAACAGGTAGTTAGTGTGTCCTTGCTAATGTAAATCTATGCTAGCCAGTAGACTACTGGAGATAAACAGATCTTTGAAATAGCAAGAGGAAGAAAAGCAAGGTGAACATTCTTCCTTTCTAGTATTGTCTTGAACAAGAGCAAAGTCGTTCTATTTTGCCATCTTTGTTATTGTTTAAAATATTTACTACTGATGTACTTAATATTAGATGAAATTATTCATGCTTTTAACATTATTCTTGATTCACCAATATTCATTTGACATGGTGAATAGTAATGTGTGCAGAATTCTTTTCTAGAATCTGGGAAAAAGAGTCAGAAGCACCTGCATTTCTTATATACTTTTGCCAGGTTTATATTGAATAAACCTCTCTCCCATGCAGGTCCCTTACTGGTTCTTCCAAGTTTATCTTTAAGCCTGTCTGGTCTCAAAATATTCAGGTCAGTTCATTCTAGGGCAGGGCCTCTACATTTCCCTACCTTGATTAATTCATCACAAGAAGTAATCATTACCTTGATGTTCCATAATAGAGCCTACCAATGGTGAAGCTGCTTTCTTGGACCACATTATTTAAAACTACCCACTCATAGCCTTCTTATTTCTACTTTTGAGAGACAAATCAAGATATTTTTCTTCCTGGGATTGTTTTCTTGGTTGGTGCTATCATTGTATTTAGTGATGGTTCTGAAGACTTGGTAAGCACACCAAGTTCAGTACTTTGTCAGAGTTTGACATGTGCTATTTGTGTTACTTCTAAGGATTATTTACTGTTCTTGTTGATAGGTATTTTTTTGTGTGCATTTTTAAAATTTTTCTTTAGATGGGAAAAGAGTTGCACAGGAAAGAGATCTAACAGATAAACTACTTAATCTAGATTTTGCTTATCCTAGAGATTTGTTCTGAATTTCCCTGTTAGGTATCTTATTTTATTGCTGTGTTTTAGCCTGCACATTTGAAGTCTTTCTCCCCCAAAGCCTTGTGTATGTGATGCAGAAATCAAGTTTGTTGCTTAAGATTTATTTCACAGAGAATTTGAGATGGTTTATAGAAACATAATTAATAAACTCTTGCTAGTTACTTAAATGGGAAGCAGCAAATATATGGAAAGGTCGAGGGAAGATGGAAATAGGTTAAAATGGAACACAGGTAAGTGAACTTTAAGGTGCATTTTAATATAACTATAACGTTTGGCCTCTAGTTTTATTTTTCTCAATTCTGGTTGGATATTATATTAACCTAGTTTTTTTTTTTTTAAGTTGCCCATGCCAGTGCTGTATTCTTAGATATGTTGATAGTTAACTGCTTTGGAAAGGACCTTAATATCATTTTCCAAATGATTATGATATCCAGAGAGTGTAAAGAAAGCAACTCTAGGCCAAAGTAAAAGAAAAAAATAGTCCTGCAGTTCTCATTAACCAATAAGATAAAAAATCAATTTCTAGGATAGCAATTAGAGAAATTGATTTTCTCTCAATTATGATTTGCTTCTGAGTGTTTTTGACCTGTTGTTTTAAAGATGTGATTGGGACTGAAGGAGAGTTGAGCGGTTGTATGTGCTAGTGCTGTTTAGTTTTGAGTGGTTTACTTTTCAATTTTACTGAAAGACAATTGTTGAACTCTAACTTATTTAGATATAGTTGGGTTAAGTAGTTAGAAAATTGTATTAGACTTTCTTCTGCCACTTAATAAAATATCTGGGAAAATCACTTAAAAAGAGAGAAGATACTTTGCTTCACAGTTTCCATGAGTTCAGTTCATAATCATTTGGTCTCATTGTTGTGGGCTTGTGTCCAGGTAAAATATCACAGTAGGGAGGCCATGTTAGATCAAAGCTACTTTCAGTGTGGCTGCCAGGAAGCAAAGAGAGAGAGGGAGAAGGAGCAAGCAAACAAGACTTGCTGTATGGTGCACATTCAGCCAGCACCTCTCCACTACTAGGTATCACCCTCTAAAGCTTCCACTATATTTTAACACCACCTGACAACTAAGTCTTTAGCATATGGCTTTGGTGGGGGAGATTTCAGATCCAAAGCACAGAAATGTTAAAAGGAATAGTGGCCCTATAGGCTTTACAAATTCTATGTCTGTTAGCTAGCTAAACAAGTAATCCCTTGTTTTGACTTGTATTGTCAGGATTTCAGTCTGTCAGGTAGGGAATACATGCTAGAGCAGCTCAGTTCATTGCTTTGAGAGTGTGGCAACTCAAGACTCTGCAAGAATAAGTGAATACCTTTTAGAAAATATTCAGGAAAGATAGGATCACTTAGTAGATCAAATCTTTACGTGGTATTAATTTGATTTCATTTGTTCCTTGTGTGTGATGCTGTAGGTGTCAAATCTTTCGTTTCACTCTTGTGCAGTGTTCTGTTATGTGGCCTTAATAAGTTTGGCTTATTTATTTGGATTGTTACTAGTTTATACTAATTATGACAAAAGCCATTCTATAAATTTATGTGGGGATACTGATTTGAATGGAGCTTCATTTACCTTGGCAAATACTTACAAATAAAGTTGCCATTTGAATGTTTTAGTTTCTTTAAATTTTTGTAAGTACTTGATATTGCCAGTTAAAATTTAAGTATGTATTCATTCTGATAGGTGTATAGTGTTATCACATTTTTTTAAGCTTCCATTTCTGTTCTTAAAAATATTTTGGACTTTTGGAAACACTTATTTCTCTTGTATGTGTTTTTTCTAGTGAATTATCTGTTATATTTTTTGTTATTTTTAAATTGACTTGTTTTCTTATGAGTTGTAAAAATTCTGGGAACAGGTCCTTTATCAAGGACCTTTTCCTTCCATGCTGTGATCTGCATTTTTATTTTATTCTCTTAATGAAGAGTAGAGGTTTTTCATTTTAATGAAGTCTAATTTATGAATTTTTTCTTTTGTGCATCTTACTTTGGTATTATCACAGCTTCATAGGTACATTAGACTTCCTGAATTGGATATGAATCCAATAAGAGTTCTAGAGTTTGTCTTCTAAGTTTCAAGCTATTCTGAAACTAATGCTAGTTCTTAATTTAGTCATGTTTGGTTTGGTATATACCATATCTAATTGGAGAAGTATAATTATAAATTATGGCAGAAGACATAAATAACTGTTGTAGGAATAGCAGTAAACTTTAAATTTTATGCTAATTCTCATAACTTTATGATGAGGTTTTTATAATGAAGTTGTTCGAAACCTGGCTAACAATATGAACCGACTTTAAAAGGAGGCCTTTAAACTGTGTTGCCAGAGTGATCTCCTTGTCCGTGCCTCAAGTGATCTCCTAAATAGCTGAAAGAATGTTCGTTGTGTGACACCTTGTAAGATTCTTTGCTGCATTCATTCATTCATTTGTTTATTTATGTATTTGGCAGCTCTAGCTATTGAACTCAAGGCCTTGAGAGACATCTGTAAGCAGTCCTTGGTCGATTTAGACAAGACCTTGGTTAAATAACACAGAGATGACATTTTATTTTACCCATTTTATTTCATTTATTAGGGTTTATGGGTCAGGAAGATTGTTAAAACTACAGTAGCCATATTTTTCTGTAAATTATAGCATCTCTGTCTCTGAAGGTAGTGGTTTGAATTGCTGCTGTGTTTTGGCAAGGTATCCAAAATAGATAAATGTTCAAACTTGATCACATATGGTAGAAACTTAGGTATAATAATCATTTTAGCTTTTACATTTTTAAGTTCTACATTATTTGAAAGCAGTGTGTTTGACATATTTTGGTATTAAATCTTTTTGGAATTTATGATGCCACAACTAAAATATTAAAAGTGATTTGGCTGAATTAATACTAGTTCCAAAAATTAACTAAATATCATTAACCTACTAGTCTCTTAATGGAATTAACAGCTTCAAAACTCTAATGCACTGTTTTTCCTACTTTCAGGTAGTTACATTTGCAGTTTTCTGCTGTTAAAGCTATGGTCGTCTAACTAGCATTCCAAATGCATTGCAACATAAGAATCCATTTTGATGGCCGTTTTTTAAGGTCTGGAAGGACTTGTGATGCTCTTGTCTTAGTCTTGTAGGTGTTGGGATTATAAGAGTGCATCACAATATTTTCCTCATTTTTTTTTTAAGAAAAAATGCAAATATTTAAGAAACACTAGAGAAAAGTAAGTTGCACTGAGTACACACCTATGATCCCAGCTCTTGGGTAGCAGAGGCAGGGGGATCATGAGTTCAAGACCAACATGGAGTACATAGAAAATTCTATGTTGGCCTATGATAGTTTAGATAGTGAGATACTATCTAAAAAATAAAAGAAAATTAATTGGATATGATTTGTGGTAGCACAATATAATATCAGTATGTGAGAGGCAGAGGCAGGAGGATTTCTGAGAGTTTGAGGCCACTCTGGGATGTACTGGTCTATGGAGTACCAGGCCATTCATACTATATAGCAAGGGCCTGTGTCATCATCACCTTTCCCCCCAGCACACACCCAAAGCAAATGTAGGTTGATCTTTATGTAGCTTATGATATATTCCGAGTAAACAGTATCCCATGTATATACTTTGCAAGTTATAATCACATAGAGTACTTAATTTTAGTCTGTTATTTCATTGGGAGAATACCTTGTACATCCTTAAATTTATGCTTATTATTTGTACATTATGTCGACTGGAGATTAACGCCTTTAAATGCAGGGGGGTCAGATAACTGTAGGCCACAGATAACATATCACATATTCTACACCTTTAGGGAAAGTTGTGAATGTAAAATTACAGAAGTCTCACCTTGTTGACCATGTGAAAAGGGCACAATTTAACACATAGGTCATAGTTTAGATGAGAGGCTTTATTACATGCTCCCTAATGTTTTTACTAATTCTGCTAACAAAAATTAGAGTTCAGAAATACAGTTTTTAGATTATTACATTTTGAAATAAGTGCAATTCAAAGAATGATTTGCAGAAAATATGTTGATATTTTAAAAAGTCTTATGGCTAACCTAAGTTATATTTAAAAATATGTGGATGGGCTATATTCCATTGTATTTTAAAATAGAAAATTAGGGTCTATATAGGTGACTCTGGCTAGACTGCTCTACTCTTAGAGAAGACGGGTTTGATTCCCCACATCTAGGTCAGCATCTATATCATAACTATCTATAACCCTAGCTCCAGAAGATCTAATTGGATATCAACTTCTGGACTCTGGATCCTGAAATCAGACTTGTACATATGTCCTTCAATGTTAATATGATTTAAATAAATCTTTCTAAAATTAAGAGTCAGAAATGATAATAAAATGACTTACTGGAAATTATGTAATTAGTTGCTAGAAAAACTTTAAGGCATTCCAAGTCAGATAATATAGCAGTTATGGAAATAAGTTTATAAGTTTAATTCATCTACACTTCAAATATGGTCATTTCTTTCCACAAATATTTATCCTGGGCCCATTTCCAGGTAATATTCTACGTTGTGGAGTAATGGGGTAACAAAATTTGTTCTCTTCACTGTGGAACTCTTGAAAGATTTTTAATAAGATGTAATTTCTTTATTTTCTTTCTCTTTTTTTCAGACAAGGTTGCATACTAGCCCAGGGCAATTGGAACTTACTATGTAGCCGAGGTTGGCATTGAATTCACAGTAAACCTGCCTCAACATCAGATTTGCTAAGATTACTAGTATTGGCCACCATACCTGCTCAGTTAGTGTTTCTTGATAGAAATATGGCAATTTCTGTGAGACAGATTTTAGTCTGTAGGGAAAAGGAGAAGGTGTGATTTTATGACAATACAGATGAGCTGACATGCAAAGCATAGGTAATTAAAATAGTAATGATTCTAAAGGCCGTAAATATCTTTAATTTTTTCAGCTAATTCATTTCACAGCAAAACCTCATACCTACTTTTAAACACCTTACTAATGAAATAACATGGAGGTTGTATGTATTTGTTTTGTGCCCTTAGATTCTCTTTTCAGATCGGTTTGAAACAAAATAGTTTCTTTTAAAGCTAGCCTCTAAGCAATGACTATGGCTGGATGGGCTGCGTGTAAGAAAGGATCAGCAATTTGGGATAGAAACCATATGGGAATATAGTGTCATTAGAAATCTGGAAAAATATAGGCAAGTTATCTAAGCATTTTAAGTACTATATAGCTTCCTTCAATAATCTTGATTATGGAATTCAGTTGAAGAGATTAGACATAAGTGTGGACTAGCAAGATGGTGCAGCAGGTAAAGTTGTTTGCCTCCCAGCCTGATGACCTGAGTTCTATCCCTGAGACCCATGTAGTAGAAGGAGAGAACTTTTCTTACAAGTTGTCCTAAGACTTACATGCCACTTGTATGGTGGTATGAGCCTTGTTAATTCAATGTAATAAAAATTTACAAAAGATAATATCTACTGTAGAAGTGATTGTAGCTATTAAACCATTTATCCACTATCCGTCTTAGCCTCTGGTAACTACTAGGTTTCTACTTTTGTATGATCAGTTTTTTGAAACTTCTACATAGGAATGAATTCATTTTTTTTGATTGTTTGGTTTTGAGACAAAGTCTCACTGTGTATCATTGTCTGGCCTGGGTCTTTCTATGTAGACCAGGTTGGCTTTGAGATAATAGAGAACCATCTGCCTCTGCTGCTATTTTATCTTCTGTTTATATGAATTTGGCTCATTTTTGCACTTCATATAAGTAGAATTATAAAGTCTTTGTCTTTTGTTAGTCTCTTATTTCACTTTGAACAATCTCTTTAGGGTTCATCTGTTTTGTAGTATATGTCAGGATTGTTTCTCAGTAAGGCTGAATAGTATTCTATTGTGTATATTTATTCTACTGTTATTTATGGAAATACTGATATATGCTTAGGTTGCTTCCATCTTCTTCCCATTGTAAGCACTGCTGCTGTGATCATGTGCTATACAAAGATGTCTTTGAGACTCTTCTTTTAGTTCTCTTGGTTTGTTTTTACAACTAGAAGTACAATTATGTATAATATGCTCATTCTACTTTTTGAAGGAACAGCTATATTTTTATGGCAACTATGCTGTTTTACATAGTTATCCGAATTATACAAAGTTCCAGTTTATTCACATCTGTAGCAGTGATGGAATTGTCTTTTTAAAAAAGCAGATTCTGGAATATGTCCTACTATAAATTGAACTTGCATTTTTGTATTTTTTATAATTCATCTTTCAGTGAGGAACAATATATCTGAAGTAGTGATGTGGTACTAATGATAACACTTTGTAGCATGGAATTTGCTGTGTAGTGCAGACTGTCCTCAAAGCCATAGCAGTATTCCTACCTCAATTTCTCAAGCATATGTGACTATGTAAAAAAATAGGAAATCATGTGTTCTACAATGTGCCTATTAAGTTAGTAACTTATTTTTAAGAAAGCAGCATGAAAGGATACATAACTTCTTAGTCTTAACTATTTAGGCAAATGTTTTGAAAATTTAGCTGTTTTCCCTAGGTTACTTAATAACGTGTAATTTATAATTTATTGTCCATAATATGAGAACAAAAATATGAGCTTAATAAAAATATTTTTAAAGTTTTAAACCTATAAAAAATTTTCCCTAGAAAGTCTTTTAGAGGAGACCTTTTAATCTAGACACTTTTTAACAGTAATACTGATTATGGTAAGTTTTTGTTGCTACATAACTTTTTCCTGTCAATTTGTAGATCAAACAAAGATATATTTATTATCACACACTTAGCACGGACCTGGAATATGGGCATGACTCAACAAAGTCTTCTTGGTCATACAAACCTGTAATCAAGGTTTTAGCTCTTCTGCATTCTTATCTGAAGGCTCCACTGGGAAAGGTCTCCTTTTAAACCCTCAAGAGATTTTTGGCACAGCTGCTTTTTCTTTATGCCTATAAAATAGAAAGCCTGGCCTTTTTGCTGAGTGTTGGCTGGAGGTTTCCCTCAAGTTGGTTAGTACTGCAACAAGGTGATTTCAGTCCTTTGTCATATGGGCTTCAATATGACCACTTAGGTCAAGCAAGACAGTAAGGGGAGTCTCTAGACTTTTTCTTGGCATCATATAATCATGTAAATGAAATTCTTTTTCTTTGGAATCCAGCCACAGGTTGTGTTTATCCCGAAGAAGCCAACAACTGAGGTGGAGGTGGAGGTGATGCAAAACCATGAAGAGGAAGAGGTGAGAATCATGGGGGATTATCTTCGAGTTTGTTTGCTGCGTTGAATAATTTTCCAGGGCTTTGACTCAGTATACAGGCATTAATTATTATTCTAGGTATTGTGAATGTTCCTCTAAATTTAGATCTAATTTGCTCTAGTTGTTTTAAGTGAAGGATGAACAATAATAATGATAAACCTTTTTCAGAGCTGGCAGTACCCAACATGTAGTCATAAAGGTTATTTAAAAACAAAATTTCTTTAGAATAACAAATTAAGTGTGTTTTTAACATTGTATACTATATACATTGCAGTCATTTTGTTTGCTAGATATATTTTGGGGGATCCTGGAGAGTACTAGTAATGATACTATTATATTTGTTGTGAAAATTGATCACTTATATATGTTTTGTTAATGAAATTACTATTTTTACATCACCTATTAATTCTTATATTCTCTGTAGTCTCTTTCTTACTTGTATATCTTTATTTTTTGTTGTTTTCAGAGTGTTAGAAAGTTCACAATTTCTTTTCTGAGAAAATTAAAGTAATTTATAAGTACTCTTTCTTAGACTGATGAGAGCTGTTCACTTAGTTTTTGGCCCTTTTCTCTTTTACTGGTCTGAGAAGACCTTGTTATGTGAACCTGACCTTGGTCTCACAACCCTTCTTCTAGTCTCTCAAGTGCTGGGGTTCCATTTTTCACTTAATGTGGGCAACATATATTGGATTGTCTTTGCAAATTAGACATTATATTTTTAAATTAAGTTTTGTTTTCTTTAGGACATTTTGAAAAGATTATTGTTTTTACATGTGTGGAAATGATTTGGGTTTTAGTGAGCACCAGTGAATTCTCTAGTATTTCATTGATATTCTTATATGGAAAATCTGGTTTTGGAAGGTCAGTGAAGTAGGCAAAATTAGGTGGTTTGTGTGTGTGTGTGTGTGTGTGTGTGTGTGTGTGTGTGTGTGTGTGTGTGTGTGTGTGTGTGTGTGTGTGTGTGTGTGTCTGTGAGACTGGGATGATTCCAAGGATGCAGTGATGTTTTTTTGACTCATCCTGATCCATTCTATTTCTAGTTCCTCCAGACTAACAGCTTCATAATATATTAGTCATAAGATGGTATGACTAGGATGTGACCAGTAGCTCGGTAACAGAGGAAACTCAAAGTTGTAGTTTTCTTTTTGTATTATATAATTGTTTATGTATAGATAAATGTAAGAATCACTTTATTGTAAAATTTTAACTATCAGGATGTTATCTTCCTGGGTTTTGGATTCTTTGTTGAAAGTTGATTATTGTTAATGACAAATTTATAGCTTATGTTTTTAAACACCACATTTCCCAATCTGCTGAGATAAGGTATAAGACAGTGGTGTTCTATACAGAGATTGGGAACCCTGGGTGAAGAACTGATATAGAATGGCTCCCGTGTAGTTTTTATATGTTTTTTCATTGTTCTCCAGTTTGCTGCTTTCCACATTGCATTCTTAGAGCTAGCTATCCATTCTATAATGAGCACTTAGGAACTGGCTTCTTTGTATTGGCAAAATGTGTTGAAAGAATCATCTGACATGTCAGAAGTATCAGTACTTCTTCCGTTTTGTTGACGTGTAATCTTCTATTACCTATCCAGATTGTGTATAATTTATAGCATTTACTAATAACCTGCTTTGTTGTATGTATATATGTTTACTAACACAAGTCTTAGATAAATGTTCTTCCACTATTTACTGGAATCTGGTTTCTCACTTTGGCTAGTCTGAATTTTGAATATTGGTTAATATTATAGTTCAATTTTTAAAAATGTTCTTGTATTTTGATGTCGTGGTCCTTCCATGTACAGCTTGTTGTTTATGCAAATACTTGCATGAGTTCAAACCCAGAATCAAGAAATACCTCTATTGTAATTTCTTATAAATTATCTGTTTTCCAGGGGCTTTAATAACTGTTCCTCTGGCTAGAAACAGGATTTTCTTTCAAAGCCCTAGTTGACATAGCTTTGTACTGTCGGAGTTGTTCTTATAGTGACAAAGACAGTGAATAAAGTGGGATTACCTTTCTTACCATATGAATCTATTTTCCTGCCTCCTCTGATAAGAGGAGTTATTATTATTATGTTTCATTACTATTTAGTTATTATTTTTAGTTATTCTTGTTTTGATACCACTGAACTTAACATTTTGAAACCTTTTCCAGGTCAATGATCTGAAAATGGTTGATGAGCCAATGGAAGAGGGAGAACCGGAATCCCCTGTGGTAAGTACTCAGATTTCAGAGACTTTATTTGTAGCATATAAAGAAAATGTTTGGAAAAGAAAAAACTTTTATCAGTTACAGAAATGTATTTAAGTAGTTTGATAATAAACATATATTTTTGGGATAGTTTTCTGTGGTTCCAGCTGTACTCAAAGTTAGCGTAGCTGAGGATACCTTGAATTCCTGATGCTTTAACCTCCATCTTCTGATTTCCAAGATTTTAGGCATATGCCATCATACTTCATATCTGAAGTCTTAAAATTTAATATTTTCTTTTTATTCATGCACTGAGAAAATACTCTACAGCAGTTCTCCATCATTTGCCTGTGATTTTTTTTTTTTTATGAGATGGAATCTTACTTTGTAGGCCAGGCTTTCCTTAAACATTTAACATGCCTCCTGCTTCAGCCTCCCAAGTACTAGGATTACAAGCCTTAATCATTAAGCTGGCCCTATGTGTGGCCTTTGAAAAAACAGCTTTGTTGAAAATATGCAGGCCATAAGAATCACCAGTTTAATAACAAATGGCATTTTTTACTTGTTAGTATATAATAAATATAGGTATTTAAATGTAGTATCCCCTGGATTAAACTAAAAGAAATTATCTTCAACTTCAGAATAGAAAGGAGATCTATCTTTAACATAATTGGACTCTAAAGATACCTTGAAATATTTAAAATCCATTTTCTAGCTTTCAGAAAGTATTGAATTTAAAGTACTTCAGAAGTCACTAACTAGTTTTAAAGATTGTTTACCCATTAGGTCATTGTATTTAATGCCTGTATAAAAGACATCCATAAAATCTAGTTTTTGTGAAAAGTATTCTTGAGATTTTAGGGAAGGTCAGATTAATACAGGCATTTCTATTACTGTTATGATCTCATAGTTGCCATCTTTTTAGGTATTTTCATAGTCTTATTTTTTTATTTAGAAGGAACTTCAAGTAAATTATTTTGTTATTTTCTCTTCACAGTATTTGTTTATTGAAGTTTAGAGAGGTTGTAGTTTTTAACAGTTGGATAAGAGCAGCACAGATTAGAATCTGTCTCCTGTTATATGACAGTATTATGTAGATAAGAGTGCCATTTTCTTCTTATGCAGTGTTGCAGATAGTCAGAAAATCCCTTATGAAACATGTCTGTCAGTAAATTTTCTCATATAAAAACCAGCATAGGTATTTAAATTGAATTTTAAGACTGTCCTTTGAAATGTTCTTTGCTACTAACTCAGTAGATAGTGACTTTGAAACATCCCTTTCAGTTAGGGTTGACAAGATGAAAAGTATACTGTCACTGTGCATTTGCAATTAAGTTAATATCAGTAATATTTTAATTTTGAGGATTATAAAATTTATGCTCCTATCAAGAACATCTAAAGTGTACAGATCATATGAACCTTGAAGCATATAGTGATGTTTATCCTGCTTTTTTTTTAAAGATACCTAGAAAGCACCGAGAAGAATGGCTCATATTTAGCACTAATCAGCAAGGAGTCACCAAACTCCACACCACAGGACAGGAAGAAGTGTGTTTGTGTGTGTGTGTGTGTGTGTGTGTGTGTGTGTGTGTGTGTGTGTGTGTGTGTTGTGTGTAGGTGCATGCATATGTGTAATTAACACAAAGTTCAGAACATAAACTTATCAGGTATCAGATATATGCCTTTATTTTTCTGAGACAGGGTTACTCTATGTAGCCTTGGCTTTCCTGGATTTTGCTTTGTAGACCAGGCTGGGCTAGAACTCAAAGAGATCGGCTTGACTCTGCCTCCCAAGTTCTGGGATTAAAGGCCTGTCCCACCACACAGGTGATATTTGCCGTTCTAATTACAAAATGAAAGTATTCTTTTTTAGTAGGAAGACATTTAACACATATAGTACTAGATTCAAATATGATTTGCTGTATACTGCTAATCTCAGTAATAGAATGGATAGAGATTTGATTTAGTTTATGGACCAAACTTAAAACCATGTACTTTAGTGTTTGATAAAACACTTAATTAGTTTGAATCAATAAAACTACATAGGTGATAAAAATCCCATTTGTATCACTATAATGTTTTAAGTGTAGAATTTAAGAGGTATGTTTGTGAATTTCATTGGAATGTTCATAGCTAGTGTTTCTTGTTGGCTTTTCATCATTTTCAAATAGTGTGCAATTGCAGAGACTGCTGTGCATGTGTTGATTTTCTCAAAGGTTGTTCTTTAAATATGAACCTGTGGGGGCTGAGAATATAACTCACTCGTAAAATATATGCCTTCATTCTTAAGCATTGTATTTCATTCCCAACACTCCACATATACCACACAGGCATTCATGTATTCACACACAAAATTAAATTGCTGATGTTGCCTATACGGGTCTAAAGCTATGTTGTGTTTGAGTCATTAAGTGGTCTAATTTACTCCATCTCATTTATTGGTACCTTAGACTTTCATATTCACTTGATAGCTTTCATTCAGTTAAAACAAGGAAATTAAATAAAATGTTTTTTAGATTCTCTAAATAGTGCATTAAAAGGAATCAGATATAACATTTTACTACCTAATCCTCTGCTTCTAACATTATCAAGCCTAAATATATAAAAGTTTTTTTTTCCCTCATTAGTAGGTGGCTAACATGAATTAACTTCATACATGTCAAAATAAGCATAACTGTATGTGTTTATTAGTTTTGATTCATTTTTGTTTATATTTTAAATATGAAACTTTATGAGTGTTTTGTCTACATGTATGTGGACCATTTGCATGCCCTTGGTTGTCAGAAGAGGGTGTTGGTTCCCTTGGAACTGTTGTAGAGATGGCTATTAGCTACAATGTAAGTGCTGGGAATTGAAAAGTTTTCATAACCTCTCAGCCATCTCTCTAGCTCAATTTATGTGGTTAATATTTACTTTTTAAAGCTTCATAAAATATTTCTTATTTAGTGCTACCAATACTTTAGGTATTTTAAAGACTGCTTACTGTTACCTTGTTGATGCCAATCCTTTAAGATCATGCATTTATTTTCTATTCATCAGAAATATAAATGTCATATTTAACTAAAAGTGTACTTTGAAACCTCCAGTTAATTTCTCCATATTTTAGCTCCAAATTTCAATATTTAAAAGCCATGCTTGAAATATGTCCCAATGCTTTCAAAAATATTCTTTCTTAAGTGTGTTTTACTTAGATTCACACAAAACATTAGATAGAAAGTATTTCAAGCCTATAATAGATGCTACATGTGTAGTAGATTTTGCCTGCCTGTTTTCATTTCTGTTCCTTTTGAGTGACAATGAGGATCGAATCTTAGGGCTTCATACCTGCTAGGTAGCTGGTAGTGTTCTACCATGGGGCTACAGAAGTAGCCCTGCTTTTACTTTTTATTTTCAAATAGAAGCTCACTAAATTGTTCAGGTTGGACTTGAACTCACTCTGTAGGCTTTAATTTACTTGTGTAGATGGGATTGTAAGCATGTGCTGCTGGGCTTGGTTACCTTTGCATTTTCATGGCCAATAAGCCTTGGCTGTGCTTTAATATTTTGTTCTCTTGTAGTGGTGGTAATCAATTTTCTTTCTGTTAAACTTCCTTTTTTTCAAAATCTCAAAAACGCTTGTACTACAAATGCGAAAACTCTTTGAGGAGTAAACATTACTCAATAGTGCTAGACAATTACTATTAAGTGTAATTTATGCTTCACGTTAAATTACACAAAGATTATAGATATATTTAGTAACTTAATTTCATACATATTTTATCTTTTTAAAGATCCTATGTGAGTGAGTTCTGAAATAGAGTTTTTATTTCCATTTTATAGATGAGGGAACCAAGACTGATATAATTAGAATAAACCAACCTTAGTAAGAATTAGATTGCTGTCATCCTTTGGTCTCTAGTCATCAGTATATAATTTTGCAGTATAAGTTTTCTGTGATTATTTTCCAGTGTGTTCATTATTTGATGTGTTTAGTTCAAGCTGGTAGCACTCTGTTACTTACATCATTATTATTGTTAGCCTCTGTTCAGAAAGCATTAATAATATTGGCATGACTCTTAGTGACACTGCAGTATTCCCAGCGTGTTAACTGACTCCACATGTGCTTTAACAAGTCTACAACAAAACAGCTTCCTTTTGAATTTTAGAGCTTAAAAAAAAACCAAAATATTTTTTTCTTCCTTGAAATAAAACAAGTGTTTGAACAGATGGATGTTGCACTATTATACAAACCTCAATGTATTTGCCTGTAAATATCCCTCTTTTTTGTTTTTCTGGTTTTTTTTAGTCTTTTGTTCCAGAGGCTAGTCTTATAGTATTGTGAAGCTTTTTGTATTTGAGGTATAAAAGACTGCTACTAGATTGTCATCATCCTATTCATCCTAAAAGTTGATCTCTTCCCCATTAGCAAATCAGTTGTCAAATGAATGAAGCAGCAGTATATTTGTTAACTGCTTTGTGCGTATCAATGCATTTTTCTAGTGTTACAGCATTCTTGGCTTCCTTTATTTAAAACAAAAAACATCAGAATATAGAAGGTGTGGTTCAACCTTCTTAATTTTTTTTATTAATATTAAATATACTTTAAAGTTTTGGAAAAGTACCTAACATTGTAAGCACTTGTGCCTCAAGTTTGTCATTTAATGTAAAAAGTGTAGTGAACTCTGTTTGAAAGTTATTAAATTTTATTTTGCAGTAACAACTTTATTTTCACAGATCATCTAAGAATAGGCACTGTATATATTTTCTAGGACTGCCCTAACGAAGGACCTCATTCTGGGTGTTCTAAACAGCAGAAATTAATTTTCTCACAATTTTGGATTCTATTAAGTCTGACATTAAGGTGTTGGCAAAATTGATTTTTCTAAGGACTTTCTCCTGAGTCTGTATGGTCTATGGCTTCACACCCTTCCTGCTGTGTGTGTGTGTGTGTGTGTGTGTGTGTGTGTGTGTGTGTGTGTGTGTGTGTGTGTGTGTGTGTGTGTGTGTGTGTGTACAGGCTTACTGGCATAGGGGTTTTTTTAGTCATTTGAAATTGGGTGACAGCCATATGATGTTACTATTTCTTAATAATCTTCTTAATCATCCCCAATACCACTCTTGAGAGTATGTATCTGACTTTCTGTGCCATTGATGTTATTTTAGCTATCAAGAAGACTAGCTCATTGGGACCATTCTCTTGTCCACTTTAGTCACAGCTACCATTGATTAATCATAGAATCAAAGGACCGATAGATAAAGAACATTTGACTTGACATTGTAGAACTCAAGCTTTGAGTGTGTCAGTTTTGTTTGCTAGACAGTGATGGAGGTAGATCAGAGAGTATATACCTTCAGCTTTGCTATTTTGCTATAGGGAATTAATGCATATTAAAAAAGAAGTAAGTTACTGTGCTTTATTTAGGAGCTAAAATTATAAGTCACTTGAGTATAGTCATAATACCTGAGAGGAGTCTTCTATTATGGGGTAGAAATATTCCCTGGGGAGCATTCTTTTCTTTCTAACCTAGATCGTAGAAAACTTGTATATCATTTACATCAAATTATTAATAAAAGTTCATGGCATGGGAGCATATCTGAGTTCTGTAAATTATATTTTTGTGAATTTCCTTTGCATTGATCTGGATAGTAAAATAATAACAGTAAATTCCTATTCAAAAGGATTTTTGAGATTTTTATGTTTGCTTTCTCACAATTTGCAAGGTTCTGTCTTTACTTTCTCTGGTTCTGTCTTATAAGTTACACTTCAGTGAGGAGTATCTTAGTTCCTCAGCTGACTTTGTGTGTTCAACCCCAGCTGATACATCTCTAACATAGCCTCTACACCTAAGGCTTAAAGAGCTTAGTGAAGAGTGATTGGAAATATCCTAAGAGTCAGAAGACTATACTAGCTGATGCAAGATAGTGTTCTCTATATGGGACAGGGAAGCTGCACCCATGAAAACTTAATGATAAGGTTGCATAAACAAGACCTAAACAATGATAACACTAGTTGACATGCCATTATGGGGTAGAAATCTAACAAGGCCCCACCCCTAGATGAAGTGCTACAGGCAGTTAATGACTGCTGAGAGAAGAGAATGTCTCCCTCTCCCAGATGAGTTCATTAATTGATTATCCAGTGCCAAGTCACCAACCCTAACAACATACACATATGAGCAACACTAGATGAACTCAGTAGGTTTATATGTGTGTGTAATAATAATAATAGTAATAGAGAGTATGAATTTATGAATTTAAGAGGGAGCAAGGTAGGGGATACAAAAGAGGGGTTTGAGGAAGGATGAAGGAATTATGTAAATTACCAATTAAAATTAAAAATTAAATCCTAGTTCTTCTTTTTATTTATTTATTTAAAAAGGTTTTTTTTACCATGTATACCAAGTCTTAGTTCTTAATATTATTGTGTTATTGTTATCTGCTTGTAAAGTTGTTCCATAAATTTATTTCACATGCTTTCATTTACATGAAATTATATAGTAAGAGCTGGGCTTGGTGCCACATAAATGTAATCTCAATACACAGAAGGCAGAGGCAAGAGAATTCCCAAAAGTTTGAGGCACATCTGATCCACATAGCAAGTTGCAGTCTATCTAGGTATACATAGCAAGACTGCCTCAAATGAGCAACACCACCACCAACAAAAACCAACAACAAAAGAAGTGCAATAATATCTGTTAAATCAGGAGATGGGAATTAGTTCATAAAACAAAGTACTAAAGTGATAAAGAGTTTATTACTGTATAATTTTATGGTGTGATTTTAATTTAAAATGGATCTAATCAGAAGATGATGGAACTGGATATTAGTATGATTTGGATTTTTTTTTTTTGCAGTATGAAAATCTGAAAGAAATTCCTATTACACAACATGTTAAAGAAGGATATGAGAAAGCAGATCCTGCACAGTTTGACTTGCTCAAGGTTCTTGGTCAGGGATCTTTTGGAAAGGTAATAAATGCTTTTTTCTACATTTACTTTGCTTTCTTGATATTAAACAAACAATGTATATACATAATTTTATGGCTCTCAAAGGATGCAAAAATTAGTTTAGTTTTATCTGTTTTTATTCAGATTTCTTTATACTTTTCTATAGCAGTCAAGGTTTTCTAATCACCTGAGCTTATATTTCTCTGGGTAAAAAAACGTGGCATGTTCATTTTTGGTTGTCTAAGTTACATAATTGTTTTTTATTAAAATATTTTATATGTGCTTTTTCATGCTCACGAACATAACTGGCTACCTCTTAGTGATGTTTTCTCTGTTTCTTTGCTCTGTATGAAAATTTAAAATTTATGATATAATTTATGTATGGAATCAGGAGCAAACCCATTCTTTCTTACAGAAAAGTAGAACTAGCATCAGTGATTTGGAAATGATGTGAGATTCTTGCTTTGAAAAATCTTTTGAGAAAATTTAATTCATATGCATGTTGTTTATTAAGTAGTTGGTAAATGTTTCTCAGAAAGGAAGTATGTGCTTCTGGATCATGTAGCTTGTTTGCCTAAAATTGAATTGCCTAATATTAAATGCATATAGTAAGTAATAGCCTTTAGGAAACAGCTGCAGTCACTATTTGTGGGGAGAAAGATGGGAGAATCAAGTACCACAGTAGTTGAAATTTAATCACAAAGAGGAAAATTAAGAGAATTCGGTAGTGATTTCAATGATTTAAAGACATTTTTAAGGAAATATATTTACTGAGTACTCAATATGTGTGCAGTAGTTTTATGAAATATATTGGTAATCATAAACTAGACATTAATTATTTGAATGTATTCTGGTGTCTATATAGTATAGAATATATGAAATACATAGAAATATTTTAGGACACAAAAAATGAGATAGTTTATGGTTTGTCCATGAGTGACATAAGGTGATTGTGATGAATGATCTTGGTTGTCACCTTGACACACCTAAAAAGAGAACCTCAGTTGAAACACTGCCATCCATCAGATTGGCACATGAGTATGTGTTTGTAAGGTATTATCTTAATGGATGGTTGGTGTAGGAAACACTCTGTGGGTGAGTTTGTTCTGTATAAAGAAGGTGGTTGAGCGAGGCAAAGGAATTGTGCCTGGGAGCAGCATTCCTACGTGGTCTCTGCTTTAGTTCCTTCCTGCTCTGGCTTCTCTCAGTGATAGACTATAATGTGCAAGGCAGACAAACCCTTTAACCCTCAAGTTGTTTCTTGTCATGGTGTCTATCACAGTAGCAGAAAATAAAGTTAGATGGGATAAAGCTTGAAAGTAGGGTGGAAAGAAAAGGTAGGATGGCCTATGAATATGTTACTGCTGTTGGAAAAGGAAGTATTATAAAACCAACTTATAAATTAGGTATCAGTAGTTTACATAATTTTATTATTGTTTCTGATATATATTAATTTAGAACAGATTTTATATCTCATGGTATGAATACATGAATATTTGACAAATAAAATACAGAAACATTTCAAATTATTACAATTTTTATTACTTAATATATAATAAAGATGTTCACCTGTGTACTTATTTCTTACTTTGTTTCATAAAAGATTTAAGAATTCCATAGATAAACAACAATCAAAATGAAGGCAAGTTGCATAATTTGGATATGGTATTGTTTGCCTATAACCCTAGCACTCAGGCAGCTGAGGAAAAAGGATGGTTCTGAGGTAAAGGCCAGCCTTGGTTGCTACAGAGCGGTTTGAGCCTAGTTTGGGTACATGATGAGACTTATTATCAAACAAATCCAAAAATTAGAGAGTAGAAAAAAGCAATCACAAGACTAAAAGCAATATAGATGGAAACAGAAAAATCAAGGGAGGAAAGATTAGATAAAACCTGGAATACGCACTCTTGTTTACAAACATATAAGATAGGGCCTGGAAGCCTTTCCTAAGCATACCAAAAATGAGAATGGCAGGCATCCATCTTAAAGAAGTTGACATATTCAAATTCAGTAGTATTAACAATATCTTTAGGTAGAAATTTATCCAACAGACCAGATACAATTTTTATTGATCTTTATAAAAGGTAATGTATAACAAAATGAATTTTTCTCAGTGTTATCTTCATGATAAATACAACATGCCAGTAAGTTGTTGGTGTAGTCCTTAAATTCAGAGAACACTTTGTGTATAAAGGTTGGATTAACAGAGACATGTTAAAGTCCCTTTTAAATCCATAGTAATAAGATACAGAAGATTTATGCAGTTCATCAAAGATATTAAGAAGGTAGCTTTTGTTTTGCATTTTAGGATGTGAACATACTTGCTTGTCAGTATTGCATCATTTGTGTAGGCATTATGTGGGTGTGACTTGTTATATGCTGAAGATATTCAAGAATTTGGCCAAGGCTGCAAATCAGATACGAGTAGGCCCATTTCCAAGAAACTTTGGGCTGTACAACCTTAAAACTTTTAGCAAAGATTCCATTGTTAAAGTACAAGCAATGGGAGTTTTAGATCTTGTAAAACTTGATGATATTAAAGGTTTTAGTCTATTTAATGGTAATAAAATCCTAATGCCAAAGTCATATAAAAACTGCACATTATGAAACAAGGTTTAATGAAATTGAGATTAGAAGAACAATTCAAAAAATGGTGTGAAGCAGAATTGATTCATTGAGAATCAACTAATTCGAAGTATAAATGAAAAGTGGACCACAGACTACCGAAATTCACAAAATCATTAGGTATTGCTTTACAATTTATACTCACAAATTGAAAACTCCAGAAGAAATAGATGAATTGATTCATATAACTTACCAGAATTAAACCAGGAGTACACAAACAACACAGATATCGTTGTCAAGAATGAGAAGCAGTAATTACTAATTAAAAAACCCAGTACCAGATGGACTTCTTATGTTTTCACTCATATGCAGAACATGTGTGTACTTGTATTTATAGAGTGGAATAAGAGTGCTGGGGAGAGGAAGAAATTCAGAAAGAGTAGGGATCATTGAACTAGAGTGAGCCACAAAAGATACGTGACATACAATCAAATGACAAGAACCGTTTGAGTAGATACTAAGGTCCAGCAAGAGGCAGTGGGGATGGGAAAAGTCAGACTGGAGGAGAATGAGGCCTAGACATCATCCTGTGTATGTATGCACGTGTCATAATGAAACCTGCGTACAGGCATAAAATACAGAAAAACGCTCCATGGGGATTCTGTAATGATCATGTGAAGTATAATGCTACAAATGACCACTAGTGAAAGGTAGTATACGTGAATAGTATGGTATCATTTTATTACATTTAATAATGTAATGCTTGTTGTCCCCTTGTCATTTCTGTTTTTATTGGTTTGAGTCTTCTCTATATTTCTCTTGGTTAGTTTGCCTAGGGATTTGTCCATTTTATTTACCTTCTCGATGAATCACTTATGCTTCATAACATTTTTATGTTTTATATTTTGTTATTGTTAGTAAAACATAAAACATAAAAATATGGCATTGTCAGACTAGGTTTATAACATCAATCGATTATACAATACATATATTCATGGATTATTAATATTCCATTTTTTGATAAGCTTTTAAATGTAGGAATTAAATCAGTTATGAACATTGGACACTTTTATATAATTAATCAATTATCAAGTGATAGTTTTAAAAATACATAGTTGTGTCTTGAAATAGTCTATAATTGCTCTTTTCTCTGCAATCAACATTTAAATATGTCTATTAAGTATTTCTTAATGGACAATATAAAAAGTCCATGTAATTGAGAGAAAAATACTTTGAGGTAACTCATTCATTTTCCTTCTGGACTGGTTCCCACAGTCTAATGTAACTAAAAAGATCATGATAAGCATAGTAACTCTGTAGTTGATTGTGAGAAGACTTAGGATTTTCCTCGTTGAAAATGGCATATTCTGGAATGAGGAAACAGTTACCTTTTCAGTTTATAAATGATGACATCTTTTATTTGACATTTAAGAATAATAGGGAACATTTGAAGAGCTATGAGAAATGACTACTTTGCGCAACCTTTTATTTCTTGAAGCATAGGCTTTTTTTATTCTTCCTTAATACTCTGTTCTTTGCAATACTATTAATGACTGTGCTCTACAACGTTAGTTCTCAGAGGTGTAATCTATGTGTCTCTAGGCATCTCCAAACTCTTTCAAGGAATCTTAATTCAAAACTATGTCATAATAATCCCAATATTGATAGAACGGCTGTAGTCTGGGACAATAAAGATAGACAACCCAAATAGTACATTTGTCATTGGGTTCTTTATTGCCTCATATTTAGTTGAAGAATGTTCTTGATGAGATATAATCAGCCAATTTCTTTATTATATCTTAACCATTGAACTCACATCTTTTTAATATTCTATATTGAACTGAAAGTACAGTAAGCCATTTTAGTTGCAGAGAAAATAATCTGTTCTCAGAGCATAATACAAGTGCAAATTTTTGACTTATGACTTGAACTAGTTTTTCATGAATCAATATTTTATTTATCTATTAATTTTAAGAGAATCTCATAACAACTTAATTCCACAACTCCTCCCATATCTACCTTTGTTTTCTTGTCCACCCAACTTCTGGGTGTTTCTTGCTTTTTTTTAACCCTTCAAATCCAGTTTGTGTTGTTCAATTACTCTTTTTAAAAAAAGATTTTTTTTATATATACACAGTGTTTTGCCTCCATGTGTGTCTTCAGGCACCAGATCTCATTGCAGATGATTGTGAGCACCATGTGTTTGCTGGGAATTGAACTGAGAGCCTCTGCAAGAGCATCTTAACCATCTCCTCAATTACTCTTGAGAGTAGGGCATGCCCTAGAGTGTGGTCAGCCTATTAGTAGATCACTCCATTAAAGAAAACTGACTATCCATTTCCTAAGGCCCAAAGGCTCCTAAAAGCTAGTGGAAGACTTTTGCCCACTTCCCATTTTCCATGCTGGGATATTATCCAACTTGAGTGTTCTGTATTGTACATTATGTCACAACTGCTGTGAGTTCATATGTGCAGCTGTCCTCCTGTGGATCACTATTCCTACTAGAAACATATGAGTTACAAACTATGGTTACTTAAATTTTAATACTGATAGTTTTTTGTTATTGTTTTTACAATAAGGAATGATATGACTTATTAGGGGAAAAGTACTGGCCATATTTTTGTCTGTTAAAGTAGAAGTTTGAAGAAAAATAGATTAAATTTTTAATTTTTAATTTATAAATTTTGTTATAAAAAGCCTTGTAAGTAAATAAAAATGTCATACCAAAATTAGTCAAGCTGAAAGTCTATACAACCGAATCACTTTTCTACAGTTCGTTAAGTTTAAATTGGCATTTGAAGTGGAAGCTGTAAAGCTTCACATTAAATTTTATACTTTCAGTATTAAATATATTTTATGGACTAGAACAACAATTAGGCTTATATACTTTTGCATAATTCATGTCCATGATTTTTTTTTTCTATAGCACCATAACATTTTTGACAACTTACATAATTTTGCAATTAGATAGCTATGTCAGCATTTGGAAGGTGTCTGTAATTAAGTGAATCAGTGTTTTCCAGTTGATCTCTGCATTAAATTTAGTATGGGTACCAAATGTATTCAAAATGCAAAAAGGGACCAGTATATTTTTGCATTAACAGAATATAGCTAAATAAAATGAATATGGTTCCAGATTATTTTTTGCAAGGAAACATCCAAAGAAACCGCTAGTTGCCAATTTCTGATGTATCTAAATATTCACAGTTATAAGTAAGATTATTAAAATGCTGTCTCTTTCCCAAATCTTACTTGGGAACCCTAATGCTGTACTTCCTGCAAAACAATTTGATTTCAGCATGTTAAATATAGAGACAGATATATGAATTCAATTGTCTTATTTTAGGCTAGATAATAAGTATTGGTAAAAATGTAGTTAGTTCGGTGTCACACTTTTTATTGACTTTTTTATTTTAGAAAATATAAATTACCTTTCAAAACATTAGAAGAAGAAGCTGGGCACTTTGGAGGCAGAGGCAGATTGATCTCTGTGAGTTCAAGGCCAGCCTGGTCTGCAAAACAAGTTTCAGGACAGACAGAGCTTTTATACAGAGAAACCCTGTCTCAAAAATCCAAAAAATAATCATTTATGTTTACATGTAACATGTTTAGTGTTACTCTATTAATAAGTATATAGTCAATATTTTTCTTTTCTGATTTTAATGTGGTAAATATGAATAGATATAACCATACAATCAAGGTCTTCGGTTTCTTCAATAATTAAAAAAAAAATTAAAGATTTTTTTAAGCCCCAAAGATCGATAAAACTGATTTTCTGTGAGAATGGAACAATTTTATATGTAGTGGAGTAAAAACATGGAAGATGGGGAGTACCTTCTTTGCTTTGAATTTCCTCATCATATGATTTGGTTTATATAACAGGAAACTTTCCCTTTACTTAGTAAAACTCTAAAACCTTTGAGCCTGGTACTTAGGGTTAATGATATTTTATTAATTTTACAGTTTACTTTTTTAATTATGAAAGTTCATTTTACCTACTGCTTTAAAAGAGTAAAAGGTATCTCTTCATCAGTATATAAACACATATCTGTCTGTTCACTGACAGACAAAACTTTGGCCTAAACTTAAGTAAGTCAAATATAGTTCTGGAGTTGTAACTCTACCTTAAGCAATATAGGGTTTATATGACATCCTGTCTTCATAATTGGTCAAGTTCTTTAGTTGATTTTATGTACCAGCTTTAAAAATATATTCCTGTGACTAAGAATAACGACTCAGCACTAATAAATTATAAGACTTTAATTTTGTTTCTTAATGCTTCCATTATAAATGGTCCTGATGATAGATGATGGGTGTGCATTGTTTGAAATTCACAGGAATATATAAGGTGAAACATATTTAAAGTGATGAATTGGCTTGAATTGAAATTCACTTAAAAATATTTTCTCTATTAGGTTTTTCTTGTTAGAAAGAAGACTGGACCTGATGCTGGGCAGCTCTATGCAATGAAGGTGTTAAGAAAGGCTTGTTTAAAAGGTATCAAATTAAAATATTATTAGAATATAGTTTGGCAAAACTGGTTTTAAGAAATACACTGTGTATTGCTTGTAAGGGGATAGTTAGAGTTGCTTTTTAGCATTGTTAATTATTACAGTTTTCTAGTTATCAATTGATACTTCTGGGGTCCTCTGTTGTCTTATAACTTAATTTGTTGGATGTGTACCTGAATAAAAGTTTAGTACCAGGAAATGTGGCATAATTCATTCAGTTTAGTCTGAATTTTAACCTTTTTATGTGTTTACTCTTTCAACATTTTTATTTTTACTGTTTTGTCTGGGTGTTACATGTTTAGAAAGCATGACTGCTCCGTACATTATGTGCACTGTCTTCTAGACTTAACAAACTAATACTGATCCTGTGGCGATAGTATATACCTGTAATCCTAGCACTTGAGAGGTGGAGTTCAAGATCATCCTACACTGTATACCATGTTTAAGATTAGCATGAACTTCCTGAAACCCAGTGAAAGAGAGAAAGGGGGACTGGGGAAAGAAAAAGGACAAAGCTTACTTAATTCACATGAAAACTTAATTAAATACATAATAGCCAAATATGCAATTTTAGCCTATCTCTAGTTCTAAATAAAATCTGGTGGTTTCTGAAAATTAGTATTATCTAGGACTACACAGACTCAATTACATTGCTTACTTATGAAATTATTAATGCATTTGTATTTTTGATTGGTAAATAGCAGATCTTTACAGAGATTATGAAGAGATTATGAACAAGTATAACATTTTGATATTTGTGTGATTTTAGTTCGGGACCGAGTTCGCACCAAGATGGAGAGGGATATTCTAGTGGAAGTAAACCATCCATTTATCGTCAAATTACACTATGGTATGAAACTCTTTTCTTATGTAATTAGAGAATTTCATTTTTTCAGATACTGTAGTAAGACATAAATACCTTGAAGTTATTTAATGTATTCAACAATTAATTACATTAATTGAATTAAATTAATTGTATTGATTATTAAAAAGATTATTAGAATATAATTTGGCAAAACTGGTTTTAAGAAATACACTGTGAACTACTTGTGGGGAGTAGAGTTGCTTTTTCACATTGCTAAGTACAGTTTTCTAGTTATCAGTTGATACTTCTGGGGTCCTCTGTTGTCATATAACTTAATTTAAAATGTATCTGAAATATATGTCATTATCTAGCTTTTAGTTGAATCTTATTGTCTCCAGTTGGTTTACTCAATTAAGGTAATATCTTCCAAAATGCCATCAAGTATCATGGAGTGGGGTCACAAAGTATCAGTCTTAAGTTGAGGAACTATTGGCAGTTGATAGCTTCGGGCTGAGTCAGTTTTCTTCAGCAATGTGGTGTCTAGGACATTCCCCATGTTTCAGTGGATAGCGCTGCACCCATGCACATGCTAGTAACGCTATGTGAACTCTTGTTTTTAAAATGAGCACATGAAGTTGAGAGGCAATAGTGTTGGGAGGCTATGAGAGCAGTTAGAGAGATGGAAATGGGAGTAAGTTTGCATTTATGTGAATGTACATATGAAAACACATGCATATATATGAAACTCCCAAGCAATGCAAATGAAAGTGTCTTCAGCTTGTTTGACCAGCGGTATTTCTAGATCAGATGAAACAGTACCTCCAGTGATCATAGACTACTATGATAAATTATGTAAAGCAGTCATGTTTATTTCCAGTTTTAATCAAGAAGGCTATGTGGTTATATTAGTTTGAACTGTTTCGTAATATTAGGGAGGAGGTCAGAAATAATGTATGGGATGAGTTTAGTAGTTAGACGTTTATGAATTTGAATCATGTCTCCATTGTTAATATATGAAAGAGATTGAAGATATGATTTTATTGGGGAATCATAGATCAAAATAAAGCATTGATGCAGTTTACTGTACCATTTCATTCTGTGCATTTAAAATGAAGCACATACTGATTTTACATTTAGTGCAGTTTTTGACAAAAATTATTTTAAATATTTACCCAATGTATTCAAACACTACAAGAAATTCTGACCCCTTTAATGCCTTTTTAATGTCTTTGAGTTTCTCACATGCTGTGAGATTAATAGTAAATCCTTATTGTGGAAAAATACTCTATTAAATGAAGTGGGCTACTGAAGTGAAATAATCTCTTAATTTCTAGTAATGTACAGAGAATGGAATTGTGCAAATGAATAACACCCTACAAAAGAGGCATCAAGTACAATTAAATATCAAAAGTATTAATAGATGATGGAGGTTAAAGATGCTGTAGGGAAATGTGAAACGTTGGAAGGTATATTAGAGGAACTGACCTTTTGAGCTTTTTAGAGTACAGTAGATATGATTGGTAGACAAATATCAGGCAACTGCTAGAACAATAAACTCCATTAACAGGAAAATTTTAGTGGTCAAAGATTTAGTTAAGCCACATGCAACAGTGAATATGTTCTAGAAAGGAATTGATAGCTATTTTAACACTTGATTAAATAGTGGATTTAATTTTGATATATTATCTAACAGTGAACCATGTTCATGTATAATTGTTTTGTAATGTTTGAGATACAATTATAAACGTGTTAATATAAAAGTATGGTAATTTTTTCAGTCATTAGGGCTAGTCTGCTACAACATTATGATTTCTAATTAGCCTTTCAGACCGAAGGAAAGCTGTATTTGATCTTGGATTTCCTCAGGGGTGGAGATGTCTTCACAAGATTATCCAAAGAGGTGAGAATTAACTTATAAATTTGTAAGTTTATTTTATTTGAGTAAAGCTAAGAAGTCATAAAGTTTTCCTGTATACATTTGAAATCATAAGCTTTTTATCACTGTATATAGTATTTAATGATATGTCAGTTGATGCTTTTTCTGTGTTTTTTAGATAATCTCAGAATTCTTTTTTCTCTTGAGACAAAGGGGCATTATGAATAACTGAGTGAAGTAAATACAAGCATACCTAAGACTTTGGCTACTCACGCTATCTAAATGCCTCTTGGTGTGTTTTATTTATTTACTTAAAGTGGATTTATTCAAGCATAATTGACATACAATAAATGGTACAACAAATCAAATTATTTGATGTCTTCTGCCCTTTTTATGTTACTATGAAATTATTATCGAAATAAAATAACATTATTGCCAAAAGTTTATAATATTCGCACTTTACCCTACTGAATCTGCTGTCTGTCAGTTTGTATTTTCTAAGATATTGTAGAAGCAAAGTCATTTTATATATTTATATATATACACTTATACATCATGTACAAGAAGCAAAGTCATTTTATATATATATATATTTACATATATCTTATGTACATGTATATATATATACATTCTTTGTTGTTTGGCTTAAATCATTTTAATTGTTTTGATTTATCCATGTCGTTGTGTGTATCAGTTCATTCGCTTTTATTGGTGAGTAGTAACCATTATATGGATGTGCTGTTTTGTTTATTTACTTGATGAATGCTTGAGTTACTGCAGTTTGGGGTATTACCAATTAAGCTGCTGTAAACATTCATGTACAGATACTGTATTGATGTATGTTTTCATGTCTCATAAATATCTAGGAGTTTGATGGCTTGGTCACATGGTTGGTGTATGCTTTAACTTTAAATACATTGCCAAACTATTTTCCAAAGGGTTTGTATAATTTTTACACTCCCCCACAGCAGCATATAAGAATATCAGTTGCTTCACATCCTTGCCAACAATTGGTGTGATCACTCTTTTTTTTTTTTAAATTTTGAACATCTGTTAAGTATATAGTGTTACCTGCTTGTGGTTCTGAATTTCATCACATTAAAGACTAGTGATATTAGGCATCTTTTCCCATATTTATTTGCTATCTTCTTTGATGCAGCGTTTAAACATTTACCCATGTTGAAGTGAATTGTTTTCTTATGAAAGTTACAGAGTTTTTCATGTAGTTTAGATGGAAGTCTCTTATCATATATAGTGTTTTTAAGTATATTCTTCTGGTTTGTTGTTTATCTTTTTTAATTTCGTATCTTTTGAGAGTAGAATTTCTTAATTTTGGTAAAGTCTTGTTTATAATTTACCCACTAAATTAATGATTTTTAATAATTCCATTTAAAAAATATTTACTTAAATCTAGGTGAAGATATTTCCTGTGCATTTTAGAGGATTCTGTAGTTTATATTTTTATTTGTATTCTGAATTCATTTTGGGTTATCTTAGTATGTGGTTATGTAGCTATGTGATAAAATCATTTTATAATTCATAGTAGTGTCCACTTCTATCACTGTTGCTGGGAAAATTATCTTAATCTTGCACTTTCATTTAAAATCAAACTTTCGTGCACATGAAGGTCTATTTCTGGATACTCCATTCTGTGATTCATTTGTTTATCTTTACAGCAGTATCCCTCTACCTTGGCTACTGAATCTTTATAATATATCTTCAAGTCAGTGATTACAATTCATGAGCTTTGCTTCTCTTGTGAAAATTGTTTAGGCTCTTGTAGGTCATTTGCATTTCTTTATTAATTTTAAAGTCAACTTCACACTTTCTAAAAAAAACTTCTACTTAGATTTAGATTGACATTTCATTCAACCTGGAGGCCAGTTTGCACAAAGTGGACATTTAAAAATACTTACTTTTCTACATACATGATTTGTCTTTCCACTATGTTAGCAGTTGTCTAATCTTAGCAAAGATTGTTTTCAGCATATAGGGCTTGTACATCTTTTGTCAGTTTTACCTTTTAGTGCTTCCTGTTTTAATGATGTAAGTGAAATTGTTCTTTTAATTTCAGTTTCAGTGGGGAAAACAATAGAGTTTTTCTTCATTGAGCTTGTATCTCATAATTCAGTAGACTTATATATTTTGGTTGCTGTATGTGTAGATTCAAAAGCTTTTATATTAATTAACTTTTGACAAGGTTATTTACTTTCCACGTTGAATATCATGCATTTATTTCTTTTATTCATAATATTGTTAACACTGGCTTAAATTTTTATTCTGATATTGAATCAATTTGATGAGAAGCAGACATTCTTGTCTTCTTAGTGATTCAAAACAGGGAGAAGCTTAGTTTCACTCAAACTTAAAGCAGTATATTTATTCTTTATAGGGTTGAGTTACCATCTACTCAGTTGTGGAGAGATGTTTTCATAGATGCTACATATTGTCACATGCATTTAATTGGGACTTTTTTCCCTGCCTAATTTCTGATATCATCAATTAAATGAAGCATATTAATTTGAAATTAAATGAAAGTGAAATGGTATCCCAACCTTGCATTTGGGAAGGAATCCCCCATAGACATCAAGTGTTACTGTTATAATAAATATTATTGGATAATATATGCTAAATGTCTTTTAAAACATTTTGTGTTTATTTTCTTTTTAATTTTTTCCTTCTGTTTTTACTGTGTGAGTACAGGTGTTTTGCCTGAATGTATGTCTGGGCATCACATTCAGATAGTGCCGGTGGAAGCTGGAAAAGGTTATTAGATTTCCCTGGAACTATAGTTACAGATGGTTGTGAACAGTCTTTGGGGTGCTAGGAATGGAATATGATTCCTGAAAGCCGTGCTATCAACTGCTGAGCCATCTTTCCATACTTGCTGTTATTTTCATAAGGAATAGTTATTTCCTTGTTTTATGTTTTTTTTTATTTACTTGTTTGTTGTATCAGGAGTAAATCTTGCTTTTTAAGTTGGATAGTTTTTTTTTCCTTAAAATTTCTAGTAGAATGTTTTTAGATTCAGTATTGCTAATAATGATTGATAGAATTCATGTGTGAAGGCAATTTGCCCTGGTAAGGTTTTGGCTAAAAGAAGTTCTTTTTGGTAAGGTGTTTAAACAAAAAGTCAGTTTATATAATAGATTTAAGACTGTTGATTATTATTATTAAAGTTTGTCTGCTAGCTGTGTCTTTCAAGGAATGTATTATTTTAATCCACTTTGTAGCTGTAGGTTTTACATTAGTTATTTTGTTGTTGCTTTTGTTGTATTAGGTTGGCATGACCAAGAGGAACTTGTAGGAGGAGTTCATTTCAGCGTGTAGTTGCAGAGGGAGAGGCTATGATGACAGGGGAGACATGACAGCAGGGTAGGAAGCTAAAGGATTTTAGTTCACTAACACTTCAGAAACAGGCAGAATGACTTGGAAGTGGGGCAGGCTGGAAATGTTCAAAGCTTGCCATCAGCAATGTTTCTTGTCCTAAATGGTTCATAACCTCTTCAAACAGTGCCAACAGCTGCGGAATAAGTCACAAATTCATGAACCTGTATGAGACATTTTTCACTCCAGAACTGTTCTTTATATTTCCTTGTCTTTTCTCATAGCTGTAGACTCCTATTTCCTTTATTTGACTCATGGGGTATTTGAAAATATGTTATTTAATTTATACATACATATTTGGTTATTTTCCAGATATCTTTCTAATATTGATTTATAACCCACTATTAATATAGTCATAAAGGATACCTTTCATGACCTGAATCCTCCTAAATTTGCTTATACTTAGCGTATTCATAGAACATGGTATATGTCTGTAAATTTTCCATGTCCATATATGAAAAGTGTGTAATCTCTTGTAAGGTGGTAGAAGATTCATTAAATATAAGTTAGATTGGGTTTTTTAATAGTTGTTGCTTTAGAAATTGAGATTATGATACATATCTATACATGTTTTTACATTTTGGAAACAAATAAAATCTATTATAATTATAGATTTGTATATCTCTTGAAATTCTATCAAAGTTGTAAAGGAACTTGTTATGGTGGTATTCTTTCAAGATAAGGAAATGGTGACATTCATAAATGATTTATTTACTGCATTAATATTAGTTTTATGGCTTTTAAAATAGCAGTATTAGCTCAGTATACATTCTTGTGTGTCTTCACTTTAAACTATTTTTACTTTTACATCTAACAATTAAATACATATGACAGTCTTGATTTTTATCCATCCTGAAAATGTGTGGTGTTTAAAGTGCAATATTAGACTTAATACAATTAATAAGTTATTTTATGTTTTGATATGGTAGTATTTAAATCTACCATCTCATTTAATAGATTGTAGGTATCATTTATTCTAAGTATTTTCCCCTCTTTCATGGATGCATTTTAATCAGTTATTCTGTTACAATTTCATTTTTGGTTCTGTTGGTAGCTTGGCATTATTAAAGATTTTGGTTTTGTTTTTTCTTTTTTATTATATTTTTATTATTTAAAAAGTTTTTTATTTACTTTATATATCAATCACAGTTTCCTCTCACATCCCTTTTCCTACTCCCTCACCTCACATCAGCCCACCACTCCAGCCATTCCTCCAAAATGGTAAGTTATCTGTTAGGTTTTATAATGTGAACTTTTAGTTTGGGGTTAAGAATAGTTAAAATTTTATAGAAACAAAACTACACACATTTAAGTATTTTCTATGACTTCTTTCTTAGCTTAGTAGCAACATACTTGCAGTTTTTTCTTTCCTTCCTTCCTTCCCTCCTTCCCTTTCTCCTCCCTTCCCTTCCTTCCTTTTTTCCTCCCTCCTGTAGGGAATTGTGCTGTTTCATGGTAAATAATTGTGCCACCCACTGGTTTAATAAAAAGAGCTGATTGGCCAAAGGCAGGCAGGAAGTATGGGCGGGGCTACCAGACTAGGAAAAGTCTGAGAGCAGAACACCAGACAGAATTCCAGAGAGAGAGGCCCAGAAGAAGCAGAGGACAACTAGGCTGCTCTAAGAAAAGGTACCGAGCCCCATGGCTGAACAAGAGACATGGGTTAGATGAAGGGTAGAGAGCTAGCAAGTGATATGCCTGGGCCTGAGGTTGATCAGCCAAAAACTAATGAAAGCGTCTGTGTGTCTCTGTAGGACTGTGGGACTGTGGGTCTGAGGGTCTGCGGACCTAAACTTTGAGGTTAGGCCCAAAAGTCTGGGCCAGAAACCTCATACTACACCCTCCCTCCCTTCTCCTTTACTTCCCTCTTTCCTTCCTTCCTCCCTCCCTCCCTTCATCTCTCCCTCCTTCCCCTCCCTCTCTTCTTTTCTCCTTCCTTCAAGACATGACAGGTATTATTGTGTAACCCAGACTGGATGTGAATACAAGTCTTCTTTCTTCAGCTTTCAGCATGTTAGGATTACAAGTGTGCACCACATGTAGTTATAAATATTTATATTGCGTGGTAGAAACTGTGAATTTAATTTTTTACATGCTGAATGTTTTGTCATTTTTTATCATTTAGGATATTACTTTTCATCGTTAGTGCTGGGGAATCAAACATTGAGTATGGGGATATTTTCAAGTACAGTAAGAACAGTCGGAGATATCAGAGGACAGATCCACTTCCTCCTCTTTTTTTCCAGACAGAGCTTTCTGTGTAACAGTCCTGGCTGTCCTGGAACTTGCTTTGAAGACCAGGCTGGCTTTGAACTCACAGAGATTCTCTTGCCTCTGCTTCCCAAGTGCTGGGACTAACAATGCAAGCCATGGCTTCTTCTGACTGTTTTTATTGTACTTGAAAATATCCCCACAATTGAGCCTCTCATATAGTATGGTTCCACTCTATACTTTAGCTGTATCCAACTCTAGGTCTTGCATTTGAGTGTTTTTATTTAAGACTAAGACAACTCTTAATATAGAGTTAAATTTCTTCACTATTCAAACAACAACCTTTCTTCATTACTTTAGCCAACATCCTTGAATTACAATGATTTATTATCTTGCTTTCCAAACAAGGCATGGTTTTTATCTTCTTGAGCTTAGTGGGTTCTTTCATTCCTTTAAGACTATATTTTCTCTTGATGACAGGTGGTTTTCTTTCATCCTTGATTGGGAATTTCTTGTTTCTGGTCAATCTTTGTGAAAGTTAAGGTATTAGATGATAAGTATTTGGTGCTTGCTTGGAAATGTAGAACTAGTTTCATCCTGGACCTGAACATCATTTTCAGGACTAATTTAGATCTACTTTTAAAGCAAAATCTTTCTGGTTATTCAGATTCTATGTGTGTGATGTAAAACATCATTTTCAGGACTAATTTAGATCTACTTTTAAAGCAAAATCTTTCTGGTTATTCAGATTCTATGTGTGTGATGTATTACCTGATATAACAGCAAGCAACACTTGCCCGATGTGAGTTACATCAATTATTTTGTGTAGCTCTTGGTTCTTTTTGTGGTTCAGCATAGTGTCCTCATTCGCACATACTATGCATCCCTAGATATCTCCCTGATTTGGAATGATTACATATCTTAAGAGGCTGTTCTGCAATTGCCTTTGCTTCAATATTCTGAATTATTTTCTTCTCTAAGACTCTCGGGTCTAACTCATTACTTGAGTAAATCTCTGAGCTCTACCTGAGTTAGACCTTCCTATACTACTACTTAGAAACTTTCCAGGTAGTAAGCTAGGAAAATTGGGGCATACCATATTTGTTACTCATATCTCAGTATTCACTGTCTTTTGTTGCTAGATGTTACTTCATATATATTGTCCTGTGTTTTTTGGATGTTTCGGGTAGGAGAGTAGCTTTTGTCTTTGTCCATTTCATTTTGTCTTGAAATGGTAGTCTGATAGCAGAGTTTTAATTGGATGACTATAGTGGAACATCTAACTTACAGAATTTATGATATTAAGTGTAGGAGAGCTTCGAACTTGTGATAAAGGAAGAATGTGCTTATGGGATGCTAGTTAGTGCTTAAGTGCCTGAGGTTTCTGGCTTATATCTGTCTAACTCTGGTGTAGAACTTGGCATGCATGAGTATATATTTTGCAATCTAGGATAGAATTTTTAGTATGTATTAGGATCTGTCTATGACCCTCATCCAAGGAAAATCTTTAAAGAAACTGTAGATGGACAATGGTATATCAAGGCTCTAGCATTCATTATTTTTTGGTTTAGATTATAGAAGTGTCACAAATGTTTTTGAAAAATTCTTACCTGTAGTCATTTCTAATTTTCTTTTAAACTCTTCAGACCTCCATTCTCGATGTGGGACTATCTAAACTCATACTAGCACAGAGATGCAGTCAGTAAGTTTTGATTCCTAAGTCTGGAATATTAGGTAAGAGCAAGCATTTTAAATGCATTTCCCAAAAGACAATAAATTAGTTTATTCATTTTGAATAGACTTTAAAAAACTGATTCAGTGATTAATTCTATAGGCAGCTTATTATAAGTAGTTGATTGTTGGTTATTTTTTACTTGTGAATAAAAAATTGAGTAATCCAGACTGAAGAAATATTTGTGCCTTAGAAACAAAATTTTAAAATTTATTTTAGTATGTATTAAGAAATTTATAAACATTGTTCCTTACATTTTAAAAGAAAAGTACCTCCCAAATTTCTTTCTCTGAAAACGCACACACACATATACTCAAATAAATCCATACATAAACACATAAAATTTTAAGCTACATCTTTCATCTTTCTAATATAAAGAAAATATCCTGGGTTTATTATTGTAAGGCTAACTGTTTTCAAAATTCATTTGCTAGTTTAATAAAATTTCAAAGTCTCAGTAGACCTTTGTGTGTATTTAAAATTTATAGCATAGTTTCACAGTTTATCTAGAGAAATAAACAAATAACAAAAATTCATTTGATCAAAAGTTTCTTAAAATTTGTTCATTTGGTTTTTGAAAAACAGTCTAGCTGTGACAGCTGACTGGCCTTAGCCATAGAATCTTTCCTACTACAGCCTCCTTGGTGCTAGGACTACATTTGTATTCTGCTGTATCTGTTTTTTATGCACAGTACATACAATAAAAACAGGTATAGTGTATAGTGTGTGTGTGTGTGTGTGTGTGTGTGTGTGTGTGTGTGAGAGAGAGAGAGAGAGAGAGAGAGAGAGAGAGAGAGAGAGAGAGAGAGAGAGAGAGAGAGAGAGAGAGAATATCATGAATTGTATTTAGTATAATAAAAGCCCTTAGCTGGAATATCAGAGAAGGGGAAATAAACCACAGCTGATTCTCACCCAGCCAACTTCTCAGGCCAAACAGGGTAAGTCCCTTCAATGGGTCCTCAGACTCACTGGTTGCTCAGACAGAATGCTGAATTTCTGCCTTCTCTTGCCTTATATTTCTTTCTCTGCCCAGCTATTTTACTTTCTGGTCAACTCTCCTAGAGCTAGGATTAAAGGTGTGAGCGTGACTGCCTGGATGTTAGGCCTTGAATTTACAGAGATCCAAAGGGATCTTTGTTTTCAGCGATGCAATAAAAGGCATGGTCACCACTCCCTGACCTTCTTGTCTTGGCTGTGGGTGACTCTGTCCTCTGATATTCCAGACTAGTTTTATTAAATATACAATCTATCAATATGTATAATATGATACATTGTGTATATATACCCATGAATCTTATTATATATGATTTAACATACAATTATGAATAAAGGATTAATCAAATATTATGTTAAAGAGATTAATCAATAAAAACATGAGAATATTGTTAGATATTTTAAAACTAATGTAAAACACCATCTGTATCCCATACCAAATAAATTTTACCTATATGATATAACTATCTTAAATGTAATCAACTGTATCCTTAAAATGCAGCTGATATTTAGTTAACAATTGAATGGACATTTGGTAAACTTTAAAATAACAAAGGGAAAAGCAAACAGCATAAAATAGACTATATAAAATTAATAACTACTTATTGAAACCAGCACATATTTGAAAAAAGACATTTGTAATTAATGTGATAAAGACAGGGCAGTTTTAATACTTGAAGGGCTTAAATGAACTGAACAAAATATTGTAGGTTAATAATGGAAAATAAACAACAAATTTCTTGTAGTTCTTGAAAATAGGAAAGGCCACGGGACATGAAAACTGTTTGCTCTATGAACAAATTTAAATCAAAACAAATTTCATACTTGCATATTAAATTAAAAATCTCATTAACAGATAATTTGGTTCTGTCATAGAAGTAGTAAGGCTAATCTGCTAAATTGCTGATGGACATGGAAACTATTGTAACCTTATTGGAAAATAATTTTATTGTATATGTCAGGAACCTAGACTGTGTTCCTTGACTCAATATTTACCGTTTCATTACTTAAGAAACCAGTCTGGTGAAATACAAAGAAGTATGTATATTTAATATCCATTTTAATATATATTTACAATATAGCATATTAAAATATTTATAGGAATTTTAGAAATAGTTTGTCTAGTATGATAACATTAGGTAAATGATGGTGGATTGATATGCATATATTTATAAAAATGTTTGAAATGTATGGGAGTATACTTATAATATTAAGTGGGAATAAAGGAGATATCCATATAATATATGTAGTAAGGATTCAAGTATCTTAACATACACATTAAGAAGAACAAGTTAAAAATGCTTTTTCTTGTACTGGGATCTTAGAGAAATTTCATTTTTAAGGGCAAAGTTCCTATGAGTAGGATAATTAACAAGTATGCCAGCATTACTAGTTGTTAGCAGAAGCATAGGGGAAAATATACAATAAGTGAGACAGAAATGGCTCCTGGGGAAAATGTCGCTTTAGGGACAAGTATTCCTGAATTCAGACCTTATGCTTCTTACTTACTAGTTACTTTGGGCAAGTTAGTTGCTCTGATTATCATTATTCACATATGTAAGAGGTTGATAATAGTATAATATAAAGTTGTTTGGAATAATGTCATAACAGAATATATAATGATGGCACATAATTAATTGTCTGGTGCATAATTGTCTTTTAGCAAGTTTATCATTTATTTCCATCATGAGGCTTTCTACAAAGACAACATCAGGATAAAATTGTGTGTTTGAAATAATATATAAGTAACCTAGGCAGTGTTTCTTACTAGATAGGCAGATCTAGAGTTTTGTCATGTATTAGGTTTCAGTGAACAATTTAATTGTTCCTCCATAGAAGTTAAATAAGTAACAAGTACTTTTATTCATAATAAGTTGAAATTGTTTTTCTACTTTTTCTATTAGAATATTCAAAGAGATGTCTCTGAAATTTAGACAATGAATAACATTACCTCTTGATTTTCTTCAGTTTTACTAGTAGCATGAGTCTGAATTGTGAAATACAGTGATCGTAATCTAAATGGCAAGTTGATTTTAACTATGTGGTATTTTATTCAAATTTGAGCATTCCAAATAAGCTAGATTTCTTTCATGAAAGTAGCATTTTTCCAGAAAAAAATATTTTGGCCTATCTGAAAACCCTTGATAACTCTATAATTTATAAATAGTGGTTGAGTAGTTACAAATGTGTGTGGAAATTAAATACTCAGCTATCAATGAATATATATATATACATATATATACTTGTATTAATAACACCGTATGCTTACACATTTTGCTACATTTAAATGAATTTGATTCTTGGAATGATGTTCTCAGTTGAATAATGTAGAAATTGTTTTTATTTTAAAAATTTAAAAACTCCGGTCCAGAGTATTAAATTATGTGTCTGATACTAAACTTCTAATTCTGATTTCAATTTTCATATAACTTTCACTTTTTCTTAACATCTTTATTTCCCAACATACAAAGATTGAGAAATTCATTGTCATTAAATTCATGAACTTTACTTACAGGTGAGAAGAGATGGGTCCCTTTTAGGTCAGATGTGAGCTTAAAATTCTGATATAAAGGATTATTAATTTATCAACTTGTAGTGATAGAATTAGAAGCTTAGAGTTAGTGGAGCTAAAGGTAAAATTGCCAAGAGGTGGTAAAAGAGAGAATGGTGGAAAAAATGGAAGTACAGATGTTAAAACAACATAGTCCTACTACTTCAATTACTCTGAATGAGTGCAGCCACTGTGCAAATGCACTGTACCAAAATTAACATTTGTGTTATAAGACTCATTAAAAACTCAACTTTTTGAACTGCATTTAATGTAAGATGATATACAACAGCATGTGTTTCAGAAATAATTGTATTTCAATTGTTAATATGTTTAAAGAGAAGAATTTTTAAATACACTAACATCATTTATTTAGAAAATTCCTCTGGTATACTTAATGGCTATGCCAATCAAGTAAGATTTAACTCTGCCTATTTATTTGCTTACTATTTGCCCAGATTTTTTTGTCTACTGGTTTTTAAAGAAGTAAATGAAAAAAATACATATTAAAAGAAATATAAAATGATGTATTGTTATTTTATTTTAGGTTCTTTTTACAGAGGAAGATGTGAAGTTCTACCTTGCAGAACTGGCCCTGGCCTTGGATCATCTGCACCGATTAGGAATTGTGTATAGGGACCTGAAACCAGAAAAGTAAAGATATATTCTCCATTTGTATCCATGCTATCTGTATTGCTTTTTAAGATTTTTTATTTCATTGACATTGTATGTGTTTGAATATTTGGCTGTGTACATGTATATGCTATGGCATATATATGGAGGTAAGAGGGACAACTTGGGGAATGCAGAGTTCTTTCTCTTCTTCAATTACATGGGTGCCAGATATCAGTTTGTCAATCTTGGTGGCTAGTCCCTTTATCCACTGAGACTTCTTTATTCTCATACATATTTTACATTTTTTGAGCTCAAACATATTTTGGCATATTTCATTAATCTTTTACAAATTATATGAATGCTATAGTTACAAAAATTTACTTGTAAAGAATAATATTCAAGATATACTCTTGTATTTAAATTAATAATTGAAAATTTCCCAGTATATCAAATAGTGACTAATTTTGTTTTTATGACTTTTATGTATTTGGATTTAGAATGCTAAATGGGAAAATAGTGACCACTTTTATATTAATGACTTTAATGTATTTTGTTCCATAATATTTAATATGAATTTTTATTTACAGCATCTTGCTTGATGAAATTGGACATATCAAATTAACAGGTTTGTAAATTTTCTTATATACTAGTAAGACCATTAATTAATTATTTTAGTATGTATTTTTTTAAACCTACTATCTTATTTTGCCTTCAGCTAAGTTGTGTTTTGTTTCGTTAGTGGATTAAGATTCATTTATAGATTTCATGATTTCAATGTTTTCTGAATACATTTTAAAATTTTACAATAGAGGCACTGTACTAACTAAAATTATTTTAGGTCAAAAAAGATTTCAGTTTTATTCTATACTGAAATGATTAATTAAGCACTTGTAACATGTGGGAAAATATAGTGATAAACTTGTTCTACATTTCCGTAATTTTGCAGTTAAGTTTCTGTTCTATATCTCTATGATTTTGTTATTTTGAGAATGTTATATAACCCAGTTTTGTGAAACCATTCAATATTTGCATTTCTTAGCACTTGTTTACAATAACTGAAGACTAAAATTGACCTTAATGTTCCTGGAGGGTTAATAAATAAGCAAGCTGTCTTATTTCTTTGTAATGAGTTTTGAACAATTAAAGGGTCAAACCATTGATTTCCCAATATAGGTTGATAACAAAGCCATATTGAGTGAGTTAATTGCAAAAAGATACATATGTTATCAGTACATAGTAAATTCTTTAAGTTTTGATAAGTTATAACCAAGAAAATGAAGATGTATTTTGTACAAGGAACTTTGAATTGGTAATAGTTTAAAGTTAGTCAATCTAAATTATGAAATATAATCTATCAATGTAAAAATAAAGGATCAACCTATTACTTTGTAGCCTAAAGTAAACATACCAGTGCCAGAGTACATACCTCCAAATACTTCAAATATATGTCATTCTCTCTTTCATATGCCTGTTTCGAGGCAGAAACTTGTAGAGTTCCTACCTTTGTCATCTAAGTGCTCTCATTTTGAGCATCTATTACCATTTATGTATTCACTGGCCTAACTTCCAAGACTATTATTACATTTTATTTTCTTAATCCAATATTATAAATGTCTTAAATAAAAAGAATGGATATAGTATAATATTAAAATTATAAAGTCATAGCACAAACTTATGCAAGTGATTTTTCTGAATAGAAATATTAAACATGGTTTGGAAATCAGTTTTGAGGGAGCCTGAAATAATTAATTGGATAAAATAGCATATGGTTTATAGTAGTTTTTAATTTTGGACATTGGGAGTAATTTGCATTTAGTAAAACTCATTGTTCAGATCCTTATTTAATTTTCCTTTTTTTAGAGGGAAGAAAGTAATTTTAATGTCCTATAGCATACAATTAAGTATACATTTCAAAATAGCCACAAAAGGTTAGATGATTCTTAACACATTAAAAGTATTTAAGGAATTGAAAATGCTAATTACTATAATTTAAAAATTGCTTTACTGCATACTATCAAATTTAATACCATAACCTGTCAATAAATATTTTATATTAATTAAAAATTTAAAGGAAATAAAATTTTAAAAAGGAATTCAATATGAAGTGATTATAATGCATGGAGGAACACTGAACACCTGTTGTTAAGTTGAAAGAAGCCATGGTACAGAGGTCACACACCTGAGTCCAATATGAAGCAGAGTTTTTGGAGATACGAAGAAAGATCAATGTTCTCCAGATTTGAGGGGGGGAGGAGTAGAGAGGGATAAATAGTCGGAGCATGGAGGGATTTTAGCATAATTAAACTACTCTGAATGATACAACTCTAATAGCAAATTAACAATTCTGAATCACCAATGTATAAACACACTATATCTTTGCATTTATCTAGAATGACTCATCAGTTTCTAGTTTTCAGTATAAATATCTCACGTATGCTGATAAGCTATTTGCAAGGTGGTTAGCAGTACTATGATACTCCCTTCTAAACTTAAATTTCCATTTTCTATTACTTCTACAGAAAATATAATTTCATATTTTTACCATTGGTTCTTTGAATGCTTTAGAAGCAAATGCAAGTTTGCCCAATGCATACTGTGATTTGTAATATTTTTAAACTATAAATTATATCAGTTTACACTTAGGCTAATATGACAACTTGGTTAAAATTTTCATCCCTCAAAATTATAGACCTGATAAAATATATTTTGAGGGAGAAATTTTCCTCAACAATCTTTCACTCTTCTTAAAGAGCTTTAACATTAAATATAGACTTATTTCTGTTTGTTTCAAATTATCTTTCTCAAGAATAATATAGGCCAAAGTAAATTGTTTGACTATTTAATTGATTATTTTGTCTTTTGGTATTTCCTATTTCCCGAGATTTTTCAACCTCTCTTGTTGGTAACATACAGATTTTGGGCTTAGCAAAGAGTCAGTGGATCAAGAAAAGAAGGCCTACTCATTTTGTGGCACTGTAGAATATATGGCTCCTGAAGTAGTGAATAGACGAGGCCATTCTCAGAGTGCTGATTGGTGGTCCTATGGTGTACTTATGGTAAGTTGTATTATTTTCCTTAATTCTATCAGTATAAGGTTACTTTGTTTAGGATTTTAGTCTTGTTTTTTTGTGTCAGCTCAGAAGGTTTCTTTTGATAATTGACTAATGCTTACACTGTTGTGATTGGCAAACTATAAGGGCTAGAGTGTTAATGTCTTCCTTTTAATTTTACTATAGGGAAAGGAAGTGGCAAGATTTTTATATAAATATTTGCATCTGAAATTTAGAAAAGTTCTAGATGATTCTGGATCTTACCAACATTTGTATGCTATTTCATTAGGTATCACAGAATTTATAACCATCTTATTTGTCCAGTTACTTCACATTTGACTTAGAAATACTAGCATTTGTATCCTGTAATTTTTTACTTCACTCAGTAACTAATATAGTGGCATTTTCATAAATGCGAAATACAGGCGGTAAGTGGCACTCTTCTTTTGAAGAGGTAGAATACTTAGATGCAATCTCTCCCTTTTTCTCTGTCTACCATCATATAAACTATGTAGATTTGAGTGAGAAAAATAGTGCTTGAGAGAGGATATTGTAGCAGCCAATTTGATGTTGTCATGGTACAAGAGAGATTAATGCATAAAGTGACTTAGGTAATGAGTTCAGCTTAAATGAACAGAGGACTGATGCTGAAGCCATTAGCCAGCTTTATTCTGAAATGTAATTATTGGTGCTATAATTTTTGTGGATATATTCATGTGCTTGTTCATGTGTTTGTTGTGGGGGCGGAGTAGAAGTTGACATGTGTCTTCATCAATTGAGATTCACTATTATTGAGAGAGGTCTTATTTTTGGAATTGTATCACATCAGTTTAGGTAGACTGACTAGGGAGCTCTAGAGGATCCACTTGTGTCTGTTGTCACAGCACTAAGATTAAGGATACATGCCTGCCACACTCAGATTTTGTTTGAGTACAGGGGATCCAAACTATGTGGCAAAAATTTTACCCACTAAAGTATTTCCCCAGTTCCTTATAATTTTTTTAGGACTTCCCTCCCTCCCTCCCTCCCTCCCTCCCTCCCTTTTCTTTCCTTTGTTTTGTTTCAATGCTAAGGATTTAACCTTAAAACTCCATTGAAGCTAGACAAGTATTGTGCCATACAAAAGAATTTTCACATTTAAACCTAGACTTAAAAATAATGGTACACATTATTTTATCTTATAGTTCTCAGTTGGATCTCAATAGTAAGATGTTTTCTTTATTCTGTGTGCAATTATCTCCATTTTTTTTCTTTTTTAAAGGTATTATTGCACATAGGTATATGTGTATATGTGTATTTTATGTTCTACTTCTTTTCCTACCTTACTTTTGGGGTACTGGATTTAATCCCAAAGGCTTGGGTATGCTAACAAGTGCCCTACTACTGACCTGTGTCTAAGACCTTTTTAAAAAATAGTTTTAGGTATGGGCGTACTAATGATATCTAGATTGGCCTTACTTAAACTAATTGTGTAGCTCTGGCAGGGTTCAAACATGTAATTCTATGGCTTCATACTCCAGAATAGATGATATTATAAGAATAAACCACCACCCCTGGCCTTACATATAATATAGAAATTCTGTTTCTTAATTTTTATATTTTTGTCTTGGGATTAGAAAAGATTTAGAGTGCTTAATTTTTAAAATTTCCTTGGCATAAGTAAATCCCAGATGCTTTGGTGCATATTTTCTTTTCTCATTATTGTTATTTGCTGAAACTTATACCTTTGTTTACAAAGTAACTTATGTGCAGTTTGCATTTAGTTTGCGAAGTTAGACATGTTAGAAGTAAAATAAAGGCAGGTGGTTCCATCTGCTGCAATTGAACTCTGCATAGAGATAGACATAGCGGGCTTGTTCTTTAAGTGACTTGATCTTGTCTTTACCTACTTCCAACTGCATCTTGCATGTTTTAATAATCATGTACCATAAGTCCTGTGTTTTAAAGCAAATGTTATATATTCTACGCTGTAATAAATTATGGTTATTTTATTTTCTAGTTTGAAATGCTTACTGGCACTTTGCCATTTCAAGGTAAAGACAGAAATGAGACCATGAATATGATACTGAAGTAAGTACAAGCACTATTTTATTTAGAGAAAAAATTCTTGCTTCTACTATTAAAATCTTAATTTGATTTTCAATAAACTTAACTATTTTTGGTTTTTTGCTTTTAACATATTGGGTACTCATTAAATTTTTTTTACTCATTTTGTTAATTTTTATTAAAAAAATGTCTTTTTTATCCATGTATCCCCCTGTCTCCTCCCTTCCCTCCTCCCAATACCTCCCAGTCAGCCTTCAGCCTCTCCCTCCCCTACCCCAAAGGGGCAGGATGTCCCAAGGTGAATCAGAATTTTTAAATTTATGTTGAGATTTATTGTCTTATTGCATCTAGCTTTAAGTGAAAAATTCTACAATGTTTTTCAGAGCAAAACTTGGAATGCCTCAATTTCTTAGTGCTGAAGCACAAAGTCTTCTAAGGATGTTATTCAAAAGGAACCCAGCAAATAGATTGGGTAATAATATTCTTCTTTAACATTTGTAACAATGTGCTACATATACTAGCCAAGTAACTGTATCTTTATGTGTTTAAGTTCACTTATGGCTACTGTATATTTATGTTTGAATTGTGAACTCTTAGTATTATATAAAATAAAACTTTTGCTTATGATTAAAACATAAATTATTCTCATTAATGAAAAGTTTTGTTCAGTATATAGTATCATATACATCATATGGGTTCTATTTTGAAAACAATGCAGTTTACTGTGTAGATAATCCTTTTAAGTGTTTGAGATTGATTATTTTGTCTCTCCTAATAAGCTTCAAAGCTATATTGCCTTTTCCTAGGTCCTGATGTGATTCTATTATCTATGCCCTGTGTTAAAATACCATGCTATTTTCACTTTGTAGAATTTAACATAGTGTATGAATATGACACATAAGTTTAACAATTGGCTTAATATTATATTAAACAGAAATTATTATTTGTTAGGAAGCATTTTAGTACTTAGTATTTCATGTTGACTTATATAGTTTATTATATGCATCAGTTTTTATTTTTATTAATAGTAGATAATAAAGGACAAGTTAATATATTACCAGACAAGAAAATATAGATATTTCACTGTAAGAAATCTAGAGAAAATATGCAGTCATGTTTATATTTAATAGCATAGGAGCTAAGTAGCAAGATTAAAAAATTATGGCATTAACATTTTTTCATATTACAGGATCAGAAGGAGTTGAAGAAGTCAAGAGACATGCTTTTTTTGCATCGATTGACTGGAATGTAAGTTGAATATAAGTGTGTTAGTAAATAACATATTAATTTGAGCAGAAACTTTTAAAGTCAATGGTAATACATATTTTACAGATAAACATCCATTTATTTTATATTGTCTGACATTTTTGTTTATAATTTTCACATAGCATGGCAATACCTTGAAGTAGTAGATGTATGGAAGTATTAAGTTTTGTCTGTCATTTCTTGTAACTGTTGTAATATGATTAATATACTTCTTCTCTAGATGAGGTAAGGATGAGATAGGGAGAAGTAAGTGAGGCTATGACAGATTCTTATAGGTAATAATAATTAACCCAGATATTCTTTAATTTCAGATTTCTCATTGTTACACATTAGAACAAATTAAGTTAAAAAAAATCTTACTATAGATAATGAAGTTTTCAAATAATATGAAATAAAAACATTGAGAGATTCTGCTAAATTATATTTTAATTTATATGATCATTGTTTTAGAAGTCACTTTTCTATTTCCTTGAAATATAATAAGTTATTTATTTGACAATTCTTTGAGTTTTAAATATAAGCATTATAGGTAATACTTTTGTTACTTGTTTTCGCCATTAGTTTCAAATATTCCAAATTCTTATTTGATTTTCCCCTTCAATCCATTAATTGTTCAAATGTAAGATTTTTGATTACTTTGTATTTACAAAGTTTCCAAAATTCATGTTACGGGTTTTCATTTTTATTGTACTATTATGAAAAATATATTTTATGTATTAAAGTGCTTCCAATTTTATTGTGAATTGTTTTGTAGCCTGTTAAATTGTCTGTCCTGGAGAATGTTCACTGTGCTTATGTGAAGCTATTAGGTGGAATCAATAGATATATGTTTAGTCCGTTTTTGTAGGGAATCTTTTAACATTGATTTTTTTTTTTCTCTTTGTTGGTTGAGTGGAGAGGTAAACTTCCTGGCTGTTATTCCACATGAGCCTTGGTCTCTCTTTAGATGATTATTATTTATATACTTGTTTAATATTGGTATCATGTACATTTAAACGTGTCAGTCTCTCTTGCTGGCTTGATCTCAATCTCACACTTCATTTTAAATTCAATTGGTATTGACTGTTACACTCCATGACTTGCCTTTCACTCTGCCCATCTTGTTATTGGTGAAATGTATTTGTCCTTAACAGAGTACAGTTTTCTTCCCTTCCCTTGTCCTTGAATAAGTCTTTGTCTTGTAATGATAAGCCAGGCATTATGACCATTAGTTTCATTTCCTTATCTCTGTTGAAGCTGGTTTGGTTAAGTGAATGGTTGTTCTACTGCATGTGTTTATGGGCAGAAATTGTCAGAGAACTTTATTCACCTGCAGTCTTGTTTACCCATCTGTGTTTTGAAAACATATACTCTTTACGAACTAAGAGTATTAAGTACTTAATCTTAGAAAGAAGCAAACTCTTTTGGATGAAATATTCATGAAAATAATCTAATTATTGATTTGGTTCATTATCTCAAAACTTTTACATTGTGATATGCTTTATAGGGTCATAGCTCTAGAGAGAATTTATTTTGGACATTACATCCTAATTGTTGTAGAATTTATTATTTATCTGAAACCTGTGTATTTTGAGTATTCTGATTGTCAATATCATTGGGTGTTTTCTCTTGCTGAGTACAGATTGTATATCCCCAAATGCCCCAACTGTTTAAGATTTGTCTGTATTTTGAAATTTAGTGTGTATGTTTCTCTGTGTAATCTGTTTCTGAGTATGTGTACATATATATGAGAAGTGAATGAATTTGAGAATAGAACTCAAGGAATATGAAACTATGTTATGTTTACTATATACCTCATTTGTACAGCTTGAATATGATTCTATACCATATTTTTAGTATGTCTGTTTTAGCTACAGCGTATCCACTTACACTATCATGTTAACAGTCAGGATCTTTCAGATGTTAGAGCATTTGAATTTTAGAAGTTGTATTAGGAATGCCCAACGTGTTAAGATTTTAAAATGTTAAATTTTTTTTTTGGTTATTGCATTATCTCTAGAAATTATATAAAAGAGAAGTGAAGCCTCCTTTCAGACCTGCTTCTGGGAAAGCAGATGATACTTTTTGTTTTGATCCTGAATTTACTGCCAAAACACCTAAAGGTAATACAAACTTGTTCATAAACTTGACTTTTTCTAGTAATTATTAAATAAAGTATTTTTTAATAAAAAATTGTTTGTACAAAATTAGTTTGGTGTTTGTGGAAATGTAGGTCTTACATATAGCAGTGGTACAATCTGCAATTGAGAAATGTTTATCACAGCAATATGGAGAAGGGTAAAATATGGAAGGTTTTTTTTTATAAATTCCTTCAGAGGCTAATAATATTCTAAGTAATGGTATTAGGTAAAACATATACTGGTTTCATTTAGAATTTTATCTAATTTACTTTTAGTGACATCTGTTTCATGTACTCCTTCAAGAAATATTGAATCCCTACTGTGTGTTTTTGGTAGTGAGGATGAAGCCTTTAATAAAAATTATTGACCACATAAAACATGTCTCTTTGGAGAGTGGAAAGTGTGGAGTCATATTTATAGTGTATCAGACAGTGACATGTAATGTTTCCTTTTTTAAAAAAAACTTTTGATATTGTAATCATAAAATGCAGTGTACTTATAGTAATATATAACTATTTAAATATTAGATAAAATGCAGTGTACTTATAGTAATATATAACTATTTAAATATTAGATTCTCCTGGTTTGCCAGCCAGTGCAAATGCTCACCAGCTCTTCAAAGGATTCAGCTTTGTTGCAAATTCTATTGCAGAAGAACATAAAATCACTCCTGTTACAAGTGCAAATGTATTATCAGTTGTCCAGGTAAATTCTGTACCATCATCACAGTGTTCAGTTTCAGGATAAGTATTTCTCTCACTTCTTAATAATGGATGTTTAATATTTATTAAAAATAAATGTTAGTGACTTCATTTTCTTAGTGTAATTGAATTAAAGGTGTTTCTGTATGTTTGAAGAACAGATAGTAATTACCTTTAACTATATTTATATTTCTATTTTTGCTAAAATGTTGGACTGATTTATAAACTAGTCAGTTCACATTGTTTTGGATTTTATAAAGTCTGTAATATAGAGTTGTTTCAGATTTTATATAGACAATTTTTAAATATTGGTAAAATTTCTGTATTCTTTATATTTTTACCTTTAAGATTATTTTGGACAAAATTGAAGAAAATGTGAAACTCATTTTCATCATTGTGTAATTTGTTTTTAAAAAACAGATTAATGGAAATGCTACTCAGTTTAGTGAAGTCTATGAGTTGAAAGAGGATATTGGTGTTGGCTCTTACTCTGTTTGCAAGCGTTGCATACATACAGCTACCAACATGGAGTTTGCAGTGAAGGTATTGTTTCTGAGCCTAATTTATTCTTTAATGTATGCATTTTTATTACAGATTAGCTCATACATAGTTTTGCTGGAACAGAATTGATAAATCAGATGATGAAAAATGTGATTTAATGTTTTTATTTTTAATTTCTTTATTTTTTCTTCTAATTTGTAACATGCTATGCTAAGATTAACAACTGTAGAAGTTACATTATTATTTTGTGTAGTCTTAGTAAAAGGTAGTATACTTGATCTAGCTCAGTTTTTTTCTGTCAGATTTCTATTATATGGAATTTTTAGATGTTGAAACAATTAGAGAATGATGCTCTTGGGTTCTTTAAACTCATGGTAGCACATGCATGTAATTCCAGTAATTGATAGTACAGTGATTGCCATATATTGGAGCCAGACTGGGCATACCTTGGGCCACAAAGCACAATCCATCTAAAATAATAACACAAAATTCTAGATAAATAGGTAGGTAGGTAGGTGAGTGGGTGAGTGGGTGGAAGGAAGGATGGACGGACGGACGGACGGACGGACGGACGGACGGACAGACAGACAGACAGACAGACAGACAGACAGACAGACAGATAGATAGATAGATAGATAGATAGATAGATAGATAGATAAATGAAAAATCATTTGGTTGTTTTTGAGAATTTTTTTCTGGTCTGTTTCTTAGATCATTGATAAAAATAAGCGAGACCCCTCTGAAGAAATTGAAATTCTGATGCGCTATAGACAGCATCCCAACATTATCACCTTAAAGGATGTAAGTATTTTCAAATCAGTGTCAACCAAGTTAATAAAGTTAGGGAATAGAATTTTAGAGCTGTAATAATTTCAATGCTGTGTCACAAATTCTCCAGTGATTCTGTGCATGTGTTCTCTTTTTAAAGAGTTTAGTAAAGAACTATAATTGTTGATAAAAGAATATTTTAATAATCTGAATATATTCTGGATAGTTAATCCAGTAATATTTGAACTAGAAATATTTTTCTCATTCTTATAAATATAAAGGAAGTTTATTCTAGAAAATTTACTTTCTTGATTATAGAGTAATTGGCTATAGAATTATGAGTCATCCCTTGAATGAATTAGTCTACAGTTTTATGAAATAAACATGTAACCCTAACCCTAACCCTCTGAATAATGACTTTTACATTATGAAATAGGCTCATTTTGTGAAAATTCAAAACTATTAACTATCTTCTTGATCAATTTCAGTTAATATGATAGTTTGATTTGTTATATTTAAACAGTAGTTTGTGTATATGCATGTATGTATGTGTATATACAAATATATCACATCAAGTAGAAATATTTTTCTTATTTTTAATACAGTACTTGAATTCAACATTTGTTTATGAAACCATACTAAACAATGAACTAATAAATGCTATGTTTACTAATACAAAGATGGTTACTTTTGAAGAAATATTTGTAATATAATGACAATAGCATATACATATTATTTGAAAAGCACAGAATTAGACTCTTTTATTTATGTGGTTTGAACCTCCAACTTCAAAAACTTCATATTATCAAACTCCATGTTTGATGTAATCTTACAGAACTGCACAGATTATTTTTCCAATTTATTCTTCAATACAGCCTATAGTACAGTAACAAGAAAGAAATTATGTGTGCGCTTTGATTCTAGAGTTATACTAACAAAGCAAAGTAGATATAACTTCTTAAAAAAGAGAGAATAGTGGTTACAAATTATGCCCATGCCCACCCCCATTCCTATGTTCTTGGCCTGAGAATAAAGAGGGAAAAAACAAAACAAAACAAATAACAAAACCTTAAAACGCATTCCTTTTTAGGTCTTTGATGATGGGAAATATGTCTACCTTGTTACGGATTTGATGAGAGGAGGAGAGCTACTGGATCATATTCTCAAGAAAAAGTGTTTCTCAGAACAGGAAGCTAGCGATGTGCTGTATGTCATAACAAAAACTATTGAATATCTTCATTCTCAAGGAGTAAGTTGTAATTGAATTCTTCCATTGATTATGGCACCTATCTTGGGGTTTTACTTTTTTGTATATTTCTATCCAGGATATCCTAATAAAACTCAGTGTTGTAGTGAAGTTTATTGAAGGTGTGTGACACACAAACGTGTTCATGTGGTGATATGTTACATATTTAATAAAAACCAAGCTGAAATAACAAAAGAGAGGAAACACCACAGTCAGATCTCACTCAGCTGTCTTCCAGCTTCCTCATCCTCGCTCCTCGTGGCTTCTACTGCCTGATCTATCTTCCTACCCTGTCTTAAATACCTTCTTCACCCAGTTGTTTCACATCCAGGTTAAGATTAAAGGCATGGGCTACTACTATTTGTCTCTCTGCTTTTATAAATTCTTTTGGACCTGCAAGCTCTTAACTTTTGTTAGACACCAAGTAAACTTTTTTTATTTCCAAAAGTGAAACCAGTAATTGAAGATGGAAATGCTTAAAAAATTAGTTATACAAATACAATTCTGTTTTCTTTTATGTTCAAGGTTGTTCATCGTGATCTTAAACCCAGTAACATTTTGTATATGGATGAATCAGCCAGTCCCGATTCAATTAAGATCTGTGATTTTGGGTTTGCAAAACAGCTTGTAGAAGATAACGGCCGTCTACTAACTCCATGCTACACTGCAAACTTTGTAGCACCTGAGGTATTCTTTAAGTTTTACTATTTCCTGTTCATTGTTTTCCTTAAATTTAGTGTTTATGAAGTCAAGTATGTTGGTGAAGACAGGCAAAAACAGACTTGTTTTCACAACTGTAAAGCTCTTTAAAAATCTGAATTATAATGATTCAATAATTTCAGATAGTTGCTAGCATCTACAACAAACAAGTATCTTATAATCAGAGTACTCTGTTCTATTAGGCTATATACTAACTTAGAAATCATATTTCAAATCGAAGTTTTATGTAACATATAGCTGCAACACACAGCAAGTCTCTTCTTTCCGTCTATTGAGGGCTGGGATTGAAAGCATTTGTCACCATACCTTACTGAGAACCATACATTCTAGGATCCAGTACAGCTTTACATTGCCTTTTGATTGGCTTTTAAATAGAAACATTGTTTTTTCCTGATAAATAGTTCTTTGTTCGTTGGAAATCAAGTGTAAGAAAAGATGAGGCTGGAAAAGTTCCAGAATACAGATTGTACATTTGAGAAGGACCTCAGGAAGCAGTACAGACAAGACTGGTGAAAGTCAGTCAGAGATTGCATTGCCTACAGAAATTTCTTTGTAACATTTGTTTTTGAGCCAGACACTGTTCTTAACATGATATAGATGGTGATAATCAATGGCAATTATTACATACTAATCCAAATGCCTAAAACTCGAATTTTGAAAAATTGAATTTGCTAAATTAGAAAAGTGTATTAAGATAATATGAAAGAATTCTTACTTCATATATATTTTATAGTTTGTATCAAATAATTGATCATTTTAAGCTGGTATTATATATACTAACTGTAAATTTATATCTTAAATTAGCTGTTAGGAAAATTATTTTCTGAAAATGAAAAAAATTACCATTTTTATTTTGATTTTTTTTTTTAACTTTTGCTTTACGATGCTATTTTTGGGGTATAGATACAATGTTTGACTTTATAAGCTCTTTGTGATGTGATTTGATCTGTAACAAATTATATCTATATGAGTAGTTAGTTTATTCTGTACATTAATGAATATCATAATATGATGAATGTACAATTTTTACCAATTTATGCTGGGCAGAAACTATGCTTTTTAAAATTAAACCTGGGGGACATATTACCAAATAGGTTCTTTTATTTGGACTATCCTCACATATTTGAGATAACATTTTGTACATAAATAATTTTAGCTTTCTAGACTTTGTCTTCAATAGTTTAAGAGAACAGAATATTTGAAGTTTGGTATCTTCTGTTAAATACATAGGCACCATATATATTCTAACTAGATTTCTTTAGTGCAAATGATAATATATTGACTACTTGTTTCAGTGGGCAAATTCTTAATCTTGGCTTAATTTTGTATGGTTCTACTCTTTGTGTTTTATAGAAACTTACTAGAAAACAATTAGGAAAGAATGTTTTTCAAAAGAACAATAAAAAATTAAAATAAACACACAGTGTATGCTTGTTTAGATTAATGATTAGGCAAATATTTTAAGATTAATGGTTAGGCAGTCATTTTAAATGAACATATGTACACGGTATGATACAGTATACAGCTGCTTTTTAATCCGAGGAGATTTCCATTGCAATAAGATACTTTGTTTATTGTAATAGTGAAAATTTTCAGGTGAGCAAGTGGAGACCAGGACTCCACAACTAGCATTTGAAGTACCTTTGGCTCACGCTTGTGTTTTGAGTGTTTTAAAATATTTTATCAAGTGCTGAAGACTGTGCCAGCAGTTAGTAAATATTTCCAAATTGTTATAAATCAAATGCATTACTCTTTTTACATTCAGATTCTGTCAAAATGTGGTATCAAGCTATATAAAAGATAGTTATATAGATAAAGGTTGAAATAACCATGCAAATATTTTAAGAAACAATTGAATTTATAGGGCTGTACTTTCATAATTTCACCACAGTACATGAAGAATCCTGTTTGTCTAATGAACTTATTAGAATCAATACAATATTCTAGTATATGAAAATATTTGAGGTTATACAAAGTAATATCTCAATTTGTATTTTTTCATAGGTTCTCACTAAACAGGGATATGATGCTGCTTGTGATATTTGGAGCTTAGGAGTCCTATTTTACACTATGTTGGCTGGGTAAGATATTTACAAATTCTTGTTATTTGAACTTTACTGCATATCTTCATTGAGAAAGAGTACAGGAAAAAATATTAGACATTTCATTAATATTTTTAAGTCAATACTTTTTCCTTGTAAAATGAGAGAGATATCAAAAAGGAAAAGTTTTCATACAGAATATACAGTGTAGAATAAACCTTTTATTACATCAAGTGGTTTACTTTTTAATGGCCTTGCTAAACTATAGCATAGCTATGTATTATAATAGGAGCATGTACACTAGACTTGTTATATAAAGTTCATTTTATTTTAAAAAAGCACTCTAGGCAACAGATTTAGTAAGATGATGATAACATATAATAATAAACAATACTAAACTAGAGAAGCATGCATATACATGTCCACCATTAATAGGATGAGGATACGCTCAAAAATGATGTAATAAGAATTAGAGTTTGTTAATGTTTATTACTCATAATAGAGAGCAGCACTTTTATTTAAAAGTGAATATTTATGTTTGTATAAATTTTCTAATTTTTAAAAAGGAATGGTTACTATCAGGTATGACATTTTTAAATATGCAATGTAACTGCTATATAAAAATATAAACTATATTAGTAACATAAAAGTGATGTTAAACTTTTAATTGGCTGTGCATGATTACATGTCAGGATTTTATATATTATAGGCTCTGTATAGAGTGGTATACTTGTCGTAAATAGTATTATAGGGTTTTAGACCATAGAATATAATTTATTACTTTCTGATTTCAAATATATGCTTTATGATTAAACAAGAAAATCTTATATATGTGTGTGTGTTTGATGTTATCTAACCTAATTGTTAGATGAAGGAATGAAAATCATTACTGCATAAAGCTATCTCCTAATACTTTTAACTATGAAACTACTTTCTAAGTCCAAAGTATAAAGAAATTTCAGTTACATCTAATAAAATGGTAAAAGAATATACCTTTTCTCAAGTTCATTTTTAAAATCCACCTTAAATTATGAATCTCTTTTCAACCCATAATTTTATGTACATAATTCAAAGCTTTAGTTTTTATATAATTGACATCAAGATTCAAATATATTTGTTTTTCATAAGTATTAACTGAAAATTGTAACTTGTTTCCAATAATTATATTCATAAAAATAAAACATTAATTAATAAGCTGACCTGGGACGATAAATATATAAGAATTGAAACTTCTTCATACTAGATATATTTTCCTGCTAACTTAAGCCTATAAAATAGAATATTTATATTTTATTGTGGTATTATTATAATACTATATGTACATTTATATAGAAGTATGCCTTTTGCATTTATTAACTGATCAAAGGAAACTAAGAAGTAATCAGCAAGATTCCATACTTCACTAAATAATTTATTTAAAATTATTAAAGTTTATTTAATTTATTTACTTAAAATTTATTATTTAAAATTATTTAAGATTAAAGTCATTGTTTGAAATTCATAGTTTTATATTTATAGTTAAGGGAAATATTAGGTAATACTCTTGGCTCCTTTTTATATTTGTATATAGACTTATAGTCATTACTTTTAATTATGTAGAAATGTACCTTTGCTTCTCATGTTTATTAATATATATATATATGTATATATATTTAACAGCTACACTCCATTTTCTAATGGACCCAATGATACTCCTGAGGAAATACTTCTGCGTATAGGCAATGGGAAGTTCTCTTTGAGTGGTGGAAACTGGGACTATATTTCAGATGGAGCTAAGGTATATTTAATTTTATTGTGTTCATATTAAATTTTGAAAATCAAAAACTATGTTCCAACATGTATTTATTATATGGGTTTCTTATGACATCATGTCCGTTTTTATTTATTTGAATTTATTTGTTGATATTATAATCACTTCATATTTCTGTTCTCTTTCTTATGTCCTTTTCCTCCCATGTAACCTACTTTCTCTTTTAAATTCTTGGCCTTTTTTCTTTAATTGGTGGTGGCTGTGGTCGTTATGCTGTGTGGGTTTGTGTGTATGTGACAAAGAGAGAGACAGAGAAAGAATCAACCCTTTTAAGTCTGTATAATCTGTATAATGTTGACTGTGTTCAGGACTGAACATCTGGTATTGGATAACCAATTGGTATACTCTTCTCTGGGAAAGACTAATTTCTCTACCTCAGGGTTGTTAGAAAGATTAAACACCTCATTATAGTATCAGTATTGTATGTAAAAACATATTGCATATGCATACAAATGTTGAAGTATTTAGGAATAATATTATTGTAGTGTGCTACATGGAGATAATCAACCACTGAGACCCTTCTACATGTAAGACACTACATCTTAATATCTTCAGACAAGCCCCTTCTAAAATTATTTGTTATTGCTTCACTTTTATTGCTATTCAAACCATTCAGAAATCCTTCAAAATCCCTGGGCAAGTAGAAGAGTTCAGTTAAGTTTTAATGAGCACGTTACAGTTTTATTTTGTTTTGTTTTCTCTTGTTAAGTTTTAAGTCTGTGTAGGTGACGTCTGTGTTTAAGTATACTTTGGTGATTAAAAGTAATGAGACAAATCCTTTAAAGGTCAAGGGGTTTTTTTATTGCATTGCTTAGTATTTTCACTATAATGTAGTATGGGAAATTTCTTTCTGATCATATTTGGGGTTTTAAATATTTCTTATATTGGTTATCTGTATCTTTCCCAATATTTTTTTTTCGGCTGCAATTTTAATAGGCTTTTAGTCTTTTTAGGTTGTATATCTTTGCCTTCCTTTCTCTACCCTCATGTATTGATTCTTAGGATCAGTGTCTTGAAAGTGTGTTCTGTTTTTTTGGTCATTGATATCCTCTTAATGGACAGCCTTCTGTCTCTTTTTGACAGTGTCTCCTATTTAGCTCTAGGAAGCCTAGAACTCACAGAACTCCTCCTGCTTCTACCTCCCACGTGTTGAAATTCAGGCCAAATAGCCTTCTATTCAAAAACCAATTTCGACCACTCAGAGGACAAAAAGCAGATGACAGTAATTCAAAAGCAAACCAAATGTTTAAATGTAGGAAAGTACAATTAGAAGTATCAACTACAAATATAAAATGTTAGATAGAGAAGAAGGAACTCAAATAGTTAGGGTTCTTAAAGAATAATAAAACCTAGGACTTTAAAATTTACTGAAGTTAAAAGTGTGGATGATTAGGTAGTGAAAAGAAAGTGGATGAAGAAAGGATAGAAGAGCAAGGAAGGAGGAAGCATATATGGGATAGAAGCATAATAAATAATAATACTGATATAAAATAATGGAATGAAAGCATAGTAAATAATATTGATATAAAATGAAGTACAAGAAAATAAAAATTGTCAACATTTCTTATTTCCTGATGATACATATTGTGGAGGTTTCAGTCTTCCTATGTTTCAATTTATTTAGTATTATTAGGCATTTGGGAAAATTTAACAATTGTTTTATTTAAATAATTGTTTTCATTCTGGTTAGGCCCCCAAAAATGACTGTTAGTTCGTTGATACCAACCCTGCTTTTTCTAGGAGGAGAAATGTATATTAACTCTGGCTGAACTGAATTTCTGGAAGTGTTTTTCTTCCAGGCCAGGCAATATAGCATCCCTTAAATTGCACCTGCTAGATGAGCCCAAGGATTTCTTAACAGTTGGATGCCCCTTCATACCAGGCATGCACTGCTAGTGCATGTGTGAGCAGAAAAAAAAATGTCTTAGGCAGGCTATGTTTCCAGTGTTCTGAGATTATATTAATCAGTCAGATCAAAGTAATATGTGCTTACAACGTCAGGCATGAAACACTGACAGGTCCTGCATGATGTAGCTTGCTGCTGGTCTCTGCTAGTATTTTCCCACAGCTGATTTATTCCTAGAGGTCCATCCAGTTGAAGGCCTTCAGATTTAATCATTTTTCTTCTGTAGTCATTCCCTTTTTTCTCACCTAAGCAGACCTGTGTTTGTGCATTGCATTGAGATTACAACAAATACCCTGGGCCCACACTGATTCTTGGGCTCAGTATTTACTTGCCCAGTTATTGAAGAAGGGGAAACTTTGGGGTTTGAAGGTAATAAAAACCCATGGTTTCTGCTCTTACTCGTCAAAATGTTTTGACTGTAAAACTTCAAATATGATTACGCTCAACACCAGTAAGCATGCTAGTACAGCAGGAGGCCTGCTGATCTCTTCCTTGCATTTATTTATTTGCTTACTTGTTTGCTTTGCCATATTCTGCACCTAGGAAATTGACAGACTTTCTTTTCTTCTTAAAGCTCTGTTGTGAGAAGGGTCTCCCTCTTCTCCTGCTTTTAGGGTCTGTCTCTGAACATTCCTGGATTTCCCTCGTCTCTGCCCAATGTGTGCTGGTATCCTCCCTTTCTTCTGACTGTCCAGCTTCTCCTATAACCACCACAATTGATGCTCTGTTGGAGATTGGTGGAGACAGGAAAATTACAGATACCTTTCTTCCATGAGCTTTCTGTTTGCCTCTTAATTACATGGCTGTATAATAAAAAAATTAGGAGGTTGGCCTTTTTCTCCCTTTCAGTATATTAAAGTTCTTGATTCTATTCAACCAGAACTGATCAGAATTCCTGTCTCCTCTCCCTACTATACTCCATCATGCCTGTTAGGCCACATTTTACTCTCATTTCTATCAGACTGACGGCCTGAGCATTTCACATTCTGAGTGAAATCATATAATTGTGTGGCTTTGCCTGGCTGGCTTCGCAAATATAATGATTCCAATTCCCTCCATGTTGTCACAAATTACAGAATTTTATCCTATTGTGAATGAATAGTTTTTCATCTTGTGCATAAATAAATTCATGTACATACATGCACGTAATATTCACTCATGCACACATACATGCACTACCATGCATTATATATGTGACATTTCCTTATCCATTTAACAGTTGACAAGCAGAGGAGTTGTTTTTATTTTTGTGGCTGTTATCAAAAGTGCTGCTGTGAATATTGTAGGTGTAGATTTCTCTTTGACATAGGGATTTTAATGAGTTATATATATATATAGTAATGGGCTTGCTGAATCAAATAAGAGTGACTTAATTTTTATGATTGACTTTAGGTTTGTTTTATCAAAATATCCAGTATCTTTATTTCATATACTTATTTTATGATTCCCTACAAATACAGAATATATATGGATTGTATACCCCAAACCCACTCTCCCCTTTCTCGTCCTACCCCTTTCCATTCCTCCCTTTATTCCCCTAGACATTTTTAATATCTCTTTTTAAATATTAAATTTCTGTTTATTTTTGCATACCCATTCTATTCCAATTTGGATATTTTGATTATTTAAGGTCCTGAAATATTTTGAACAGATTATATCTTTTCTTTTCCTTTTTTGAAAAAAACAGGATCAAACAGTGCTGGTCCCAAACTTCCATAAAGGCTTGTGATCCTCCTGGCTCAGCTCACTGAGTTCTGAGAATCCAGAAAGAGTCTTCTTTGATCTATTTTTTTTTTACTAACCATTTTTATCATTGTTCTGGGTAATGAAAGATTGTATAGATGATATCTTCCTCTATCAGGAAATCCTTGTTGAAAGGGTTTTTACTTATTTCCTAAAAGTAGTAAAGATAATTTACTCCAAGTGTTATATACATGTGTTGGTGTATTGAAACTTGTATATTACTATGAAGTTTTATTCTGTCATAGTTATTATTATAACAGAAATCAGGTATTCATAGTTACTTTGAAGAAGATTTATGACTGGACCATTATCGTAACAGTAGTTGCTACCATTGAATTTAGATTTTGCTATCCTCAGCATGTAATGCAGAAAGTCCTTATTGAGTGGATTAGGTAACTGCATGACAACTTCTCCCTTGGTTTTTATCTGTATATACAAACCATTACACCTTAGCATCTAGCTTTCTAACAAAGTTATATAGTTCTTCGCTTGCCCATTTAAGACATCCAGGGAAATTCCTGCTATCTTAAGTGGTGTTTCCCTCATTAATTACTAACAAAATCCCAGTTCTAGAAATTTGGTACACATGAATTTACAAAACTAAAACCTTTTATTACATAATGAAAAATCTGTTTCAAGATTATCTTTTGTCTTTCATTTTTTAAGACTTTCATACATTTGTAGTATTCTTGCCTCTCCCTTCTCTCTCTCCATCTTTTCCCTTTCAAATTTGTGACTTTAAAATTCACACACACACACACACACACAGAGTTGACTGCACAGAGTACAGATATGGTTTTCCTAAGTATTGATAAACATTAAAATTATTGATACTTTTATATTTTGAGGAAATGTTAATTGTATATTTTTATATACATTTCTGTATCCATTTAGGATTTACTTTCTCATATGCTTCACATGGACCCACAAAAGCGTTACACTGCGGAACAAGTATTAAAGCACTCTTGGATAACCCACAGAGAACAGTTGCCGAGGGATCAGCCAAAGACAAATTTTACTATGGTAAAACAAACAATGTGTATCTCATGTTACTCACTGATGATTAAATAAAGTATCTTTATTTCTTGAAGATAGATTTTTTTTTGTAAACATTCATGAACTCTTCATGTTTTCTTTACTATGTCTTTTCTGATAAAATTATGTGTTAGTTTATATGAATTTCTCCAAATACTGGGTTTTATGGTAGAATTTTTTATATGCATATGATATATTTTAATTATACTTACTCTAATGCCCTCTGATATTCCTTTCTCCAGTTTCCCTTAGCTTCTTGCTCTACACTGGTAATAGTAATAGTACCTTTGTCTTTTATGAGATGTGTGATGTGGTTATATAATTTATATTTAATAAAATCAGCCTGGAATATCAGAAGACAGGGCCATTTTCTCCAGCCCTTTTAGGTTTTTCTGTTGTTGTTGTTGTTGTTGTTTGGGGGGTTTTGTTTGTTTGTTTGCTTTTGAGAGAGGGTTTTCTGTGTAACAGTCCTGGCTGTCCTGGAACTTGCTTTGTAGATCAGGCTAGCCTCTAACTCACAGAGTGAAGTATTTATTTTTAGATTCTGTGTTATTTTGTTTTCCTGCAAATTACATAATTTTTTTGTGGCTAAATAAAACTTCTACCATATAAGTTTTCCAAACTCTTTGTGTGCATGTGCACATGTGTGTACACAAGTGTGTGCAAATTAGCTGATTTTATAACTTGGGTCCTTGCTATAGCAGCTATGTAAGAGGGTGTATTTCATAAGTCTTATGGTATTTCCTACAGGGATTGTTACTGAAATTGTAATGTTTTATTATAATTTTAGGAAGCAGTGGTTACAACATACTCTGGCTTGGTTCAGAAGACTTTCCACCCAATCCTAGAGCCTGTTGGTGCTTCACGTTTAGCTCAGAGACGTCAAATGAAGAAGCGAACATCAACTGGCTTGTAAGATTCATATTATTCCTCAGCTAGCTGGATGAAGAGAAAAATGTGTTGCGGGTTGCTTTTGGTTTGGCTTTCCCTAATCTTATATAAAGGGCATTTTTCCCCTGCCACATTACTTGAATATTCCATTTAAGCCTTTCTTTTTGGGAGGTTGGAATTTTAAACAAACCTACAAAGGTCCATATTTATATATCATTTTGCAGTAGTGTCCAAATGTTTACTATACAATTGATTCCAAAAGTTTTTAGCAACTTCTGTGCACATTATCTCCCCAAATTCCTTTTAAACCAATTTAACCTATTATTATTTTTTAAAAAATGGTTTAGGGATCCATTAATAGTAATCAAGATGCTTTTCATATGTTATAATGCTAAATAATGACAGTATTTTTAACATCATATACTGTTCCTGAAAAACAGAAGTATTGTAGTAGCTTGTGCATTGCCAAAGCATTCCATTCATTTGAGTCTGTCTAGATGCTAAATGTAGTGAGAGTAGTTTGGTGCCAGAGCAAAATCCATTTGTGCTAACATGTGAATTCCTGATGTGGTTGGTGCCAAAGTCCTGATAGAATAATTCAATCACTAATAATGTTTGCAGGCAGATTTGTATATTACCCATTAAGTGGCTTCATTTAGAGAACGTTTCCATAAGGCTCCTAATGTTTTACAGCTAATGGAGAATTATAGTAAAAGTGAAGATGTTTTGATCCAAAGGTTTGATGTTGGTCTTGTAATCTCCTAACTATGTCATAGTTAAGCCTTTGAATATACAGTGCATGATGTTGATGTGATCTTTGAATTTAACCAGTTGAATTTAATCATCATGTTTCCCCATTATAAATGGTATTATAAATTGTATTTCTGATTTCCCTGTCATTTGAGCTACATTGTAGCATATTGATCAATCTGAATCCTATGGTGATGTAGTTGAAGCTTTATTATAGTGGACCTGTGCACTTAGCACATATGAAACCATATAATGTATTTCAGTGTTAGACAGTTCTACATAATAGTTGTACTTCAAGAAGATAATCTAACATTTTAAATAGGAAAACAACATTGATGATTCAAACATAAATTTGAGGACATTTACAAATTATATTTATAATAAAGCAGCCAAATTGGTTTTATTAAATTTATAATTCAGAACCACTGTATAATAGATACTGTTTGCTTTAAATGCTTAAATTAAAAAAAAATAATTTTATGTTGTCAAGGAAATACTGTTAACTACTACTACTGACATGAATTATTCATGAATGTTAACTGGTGGATGTCAGCTTTGTTTAGTGACTAGAAATGTATACTTGTGTGTGTGCTAGCTGTACTGTTTGCTGTGCATTTTACTTTGCTTAGTTCAGAAAGAATTGATTACTGAGTTTATGATTTAGGTGAGGAGACATGTAATGTTCGTATTTAATAAAACAAGCTATATGTATTCTCTTTAAAGTAAGTGCTCTGTATTCATGCACAAATATCTGTTTCCTTCAGATAAGATATAAAAGTATGTATTCCTAGTTTGAGGTGTCTTTTTAAATTAATTGAATCATACTAAATAACAGCTGATCTGATGCCACATAATAACATTACTTAGTATTTTGTGAGTTTTGTGTTCCAATTTGGCTCATTTACTTCCCCTTTTGGCTTTTTACCATAAGTACTTACATTTAAAAATCTGTGTCCATGTATTACTTTGAGTTATTGTGTTTCTGTCACTGTCTTGTTTGTACAGTTACACATTCTTGTCATTTTTTTCTCAAACTCAAAGATGTAATTTTGCTATTGAATTTTTAGGACACATACTGTTTTCATATGCACTTTCCAGCTAATAAAATTAGAAACTGAAACTGGAAAATGAAAAATAATCATTAAATACCTTTCAGCCTTTGTGTAATTAATGGGTTAAAAAGATTACCGTAATTTTTAGCTGTTTGCTCAGAGGGTTGTGTGGTACAGCCTGATATGAAAGGAATACTAAGGATTAAATGGTGAATCGCATGTTTCCTTATCCCCTAGTGAGTATTGATTGACAGTGCAAAAGGCATGGGCATGCTAGAGCATTTGCCTAATTGTGAGAAACTTTCTGTTAGAAAGTCCAAATGTACTAGGTTAACAAAGTCAGTACAGAGACAACATTATTATAAAAGAAAGATATGATAATATGCCTGTTTTGTTTAAGAGGGGTGCCTGATCATGTCTTTTTGGACTAGACTAAATATGAATGGACTGAATGAAGGTTAAAACAAACTTTCTATAAGATCTTAGCATACTGTAGTTGCTAATGGGTTTGTGAACAGTTATTTGCATTGTTTGGTAGTATTTAACAGCAGCACATTTTTAGATAAAACTTTGAGGTGTTTTACTGTTCTAGAAAAGAGATGATATTGAAATTATTTTTCCTGAAAAGAAAACATTAGGTCTGCTAAGGTAGACCTAGAATTCATAATCTGAAAGCACATATTCCCATTAGGGAATAATCAGGAAGCCATTTGCAAGGAAATTAGAAAGCAGTGTTGGTGACAGATTTTTGTGGTATCAAACTTTTAACCAATTTGTTAGGAATGCCTGAATATTGTTCTTTTATTATTATTTATTTTTATTTTCTGTTGTCTTGGTATTTGTGATTAAGCAGACCAGAATCTTTTAAATAATATATATAGTTAGCTTGGAGACAGTACATTTGTTTGGAAACCCACAAAATTAACAGTGGGTGCTTGGTGTTTATGTTTCCCCACTGAAACATGTAAAAATAATACTACTCATAGAAACTCAGTTATAAAAGCAACAACAATTTAAGGCACGCTAAAAATTATACTTTAAATTAAGCAGTTTGCCCATTTCATGCATTCTCTTTGGTGTAGTTTTCTAAACCCCTCACTGTCCTAGCTGGTCACCTCCCAACAGTTCTTTCCCATTAAGATTTACCGAATCCTCAGGATTCAGTGCTTCAAAGGGACCTTACTCCTTTCTTTTTCCCAAATCAAAACTCCCATTTTAATAACAAAATGACAGGAAAGCTGTATCATTAAATTAGTGTACATTTTCCTACTAGTGGCTAATAGAGTATTAGCATTTTCCAATGAAGAATGCTAGTAATGTGTTTCTAGTTGCAGGAATTTCAAGCAGTCTCATCAAATGAGGATAATTTTAAGTTCAGTTATTGTTGAAGTTTGGGGGTTAAGGAACAGACTCAGAAGTTGCCGGGGTTAAGTCGTTCCGTACAGTGCTTTGTATTTGTGGGGTTCCTTCCTTTCTAAGCATTCTGTATTTTGTCTTATTCCAAACTTTTTCATATACTGAACTACTCTATAAAACAGTGGTATGGAGTGAGAAAGGTATTGGTAATCACTTCTTTACATGTTGTTAAATTAATATTTTTCTGTATTTTAATTTCTCACAATGCATAGTTAATAACAAAAGGGTGTTTATTCAAGTCACAATTGTATTAATAGAAAAAAAAGCACAGAAATACAAATGAAAACTAACTGAATCCCATTTCTAGACTCTGTCTAGATTTTAGGACCCAGAGATCCATTGTATTACATCGTTTTGGAACAATAATACAAGCCATACTTAATCCAGATTGACCAATTACAGTGAAATTTATTTATTGTTACATTTCAATGCTTATTAAAGAATTTCTCATATTTATCCTGAGGTCAGTGATTGCTGAGATGATTTAAATGATTAAGTATTGTGTCATCTGCAGGAATGTAATGCCATCAATGGTGATTTTTCACAACATCCATTATGATCCTAGACTCATTTTCCTGCTTTTATTCTTAAAATCTAATGGAGTCTATTCTATAATTTGTGTAAAATATTGCTCATCATCTAAAATGCAGCTTGAGTGCTAATATGTAGAAGACCTATACTTGGATACACAGTAACTCTTAGATTCCAAGTATATGTTTCTGTGAAATATGGAGAAAATTACACAAAAATAGTACTTTTAAAACAAAGAAATTTAAAATTGTTTATATTAGAATATATATATAGTTGATTACAAAAAACCTTGAGCTAAATGAAGTATATGTCTCTGTACTTATACTTTACCAAATAAAGGTTTGTTCTATATCCATATTTCTAAACCATGAACAACACCTCCATGGAATGACTGTTTTGCTTTTAATTTTTCTAGTTGTGACTATTCGTTATTCTTTATAACAGTTATTAAGCATCCAATTTTATGTGGGAATATATTAATATATGCATTCACTTAGCAGTAATTGGCATTTGAAGAATTTGTTGCCCTTTCTTTTAATCAACTAATATTGCTCAAGTAACATTTTACTTCTCACTTAAAACTTGTTGTTTCTGAAACTGATACCACTTTTATCAAAAATGTAAGCTTTTCTTAGTGCAGGAAAGTTTTTTTTACTACCAGAAAAGCAATCTAAGGAAAAAACCCACAATTTTAAAAGCTATACATAAACCTTTAATTAAATATCCAAATCCCAGCATGGTTTATGATACTTTATCTTGCATTATAGTCCTATAAAGGGGAAAGTGTATGTGGCAAAACAGAAGTGATATTGCTAGTCATGTGTTGGCCAGTTTTTATGGAAAGAGAACATAGTTTGCTACTGCCATATCTTTAAATTTTTCATTTTCTGACACATTTAAAACACGTAGGAATTCATATATTTATTGTTTTGATACAGAAGTTTATATTCAGTGGAGTTTCATTGTACTTCTCGACAAAAATGGTTGCTATAAACTGTAAACTTTTTCTAACTAACACAGGTTTTATACCATCATTTATCCCCTAACTATTTTCTTTAAGACATGGCTCCTTTGATCTTGATGTCTTCTCTCAGTGTACTCCATTTTTCATCTTGTAAGGTTAGACTTAGTAGTGCATTCTACCGTGTTCTTTTACTTCACAGTGCTGCTAAAGAAATGGCTATCCTTTTGAATTTGCAACATGCCAAAGATGACATGAAGTTATATTTATTTTTGTTCATGTTAAACTGAGTAACAATTATTAAGAAATTATGTTAAATTACTGGCATTCTCTGGGTACTAAATAAAAAGGCTGTAACTTTCAAACATTTTATACTTGACCTTGCTTGATCATTTATGGATGTAAAACTGTCTGCCTTTATTAAATACATAGCTAAGTTATACAGTTCAATGAGTGGGGAGGAGGAGATAGAGCAAATATGAGTATGTGTGTATACACAAGATTCTGGAACCAAATGTAACATATGTTTATAAATATTGCTTGGTTATGCATATTTTTGATATTTCTAGAACTATAATATTTTTCCTTTAAGATTCTTCTTCTACTAGTATCTTTATACAATGAAATAATTCAAGAAAATAAGCATGCAAATGTACAATACTTTAGACTTTATCCGGAGAATGCATTTATCTGCAAGTTAAGGTGACAGGCTTTTCTGCAGTAGGAGCATTAATATTTTTGTCTCCAAATGCTGACCAAGTTTTGCATGCTTAGGACAAATACAGAAATTTAACTTAAAAAAGAAGCAATGGCATGTTACATTATAACAACTAAGTCCACTTGTAAAACAAAAGTTCCTATGTTGTGACCAAAATCTTCATGTCCCCCTTACTTTCTCAGCTTCTTAGAGGTAAACAGGGCCCACCCCAGGTCAATTTGGGGCACCTGTACAAATTGCTTTCCCACTGGCTACCTTTAAAGAATATGCTCTGCGTTTGCTTCTCTCGTGTAAAATAAGAGAGTGTATTTTCAGTGGGTCTTGGGGAAGTTTTAGGCCTCAAAGTCTAAGTGTGTTTTAGGATAGAAGCAGGCTAGAGTTTGTTGTCCCTTTGATTCCCTTAGTGTTCTCCTTTTTACCTGAAACAACAGACTGAAAATGCTGTGGGCCTGTTTTTGAAGGTACAGTTTCTATCCTTCAGAGGATGTTTGTGGATCCTAGAACCTTCTCTATTCAAGCACAAAGCAGCATTGCACTTTGAAGCCCTTCCCTTCCTTCCTTATTGGCTAGAGCTTCTTGCTTAGGCATACATAGATAGTGCACTATATGTTTTCTTCTTTCTCTTTGAGGACTGACTCAGGCACCTTTGATATATTTCTGAACATAGCTATTTTAGATTACCTTGTTTATAAAATTTTAAATAAGCTACCATATTTGATAACAGATTATTCCGTTTATGATCAAGACACATTCTTTGTTAATAGATGCAATTTTACTCAACAAATGTGTTCTACATTTTTTGTGCCAGATACTGTTGCTGATTTTTTCACAAATATTAAGTTTTTAAAATAATGACAAATAAAGCTTTTAAAAATTAAGCATTAAAAGAAAACTATGAAAATGAGAGATATGCCAATATCTACAACTATCAGATAATTAATTTTGAGCATTAAATTTAATCTGAGCTTCTAATAGAGGTGAGAAAAGAACAACAGATTAAATAATTATGTGCCAAGCATACTAATTTTTCAAATGATGCTTTTGGCTGTTTATTTTTAAAAACAATTTAATAGCAATCTTATGATAGAACATTGAAGAAAACAATAATTAAGCCACCATGGTACAGCACATGTGTGAAGAAGACCTTTCTGGTTACAGATAGTAATACCTAACTCACGAGTTGAACATACAAAGAGAATTTATTATTTGGCTTGATGTCTTGATCACTGTTGTGGAACTATTTTTTTCCTCCATCTTTCAAGTATATTGTGGAAACTAACCCATATTCAGACTCAACATAATTCCAAGATGGAAATAACAAGTCTAACCCTCATTTCCTCTGCCTAGCTCTTGGAAAGAGATAGGGTATTTCTGATGAAAATCATGTAAGGGCATACAGGGTTATAGATGCTGTTTGTATTTTGGCTACCAATATTCTTCCTGTAACATGGTAGCTTGGGTGAGAAATGTCCTCCATAGGCTCAGGCATTTTAAGACTTATTCCCCAAGTTGGTACTGTTTGAGGTGGTTATGGGGAGGTGCAGCCTTGCTGGAAGAAAATATCTCCTACCATTTGCTTCCATGTTTCCTCACCAGGATGGACTCCTCCCTCTGGAACTGTAAGTCAAAATAAATTCTTCCATAAGTAATTTTTAATTATTTTTCATGACGTCAATAGAAATTTAAATAATAAACATGCATGCCCATTTTAAATATGTATATCTGCATAAAATGTATTTACTAGCTCACTCTTCCCTAGAGAATACATAAAGTTGCATCCTTCTGTAATTTAACTTAAGAACCAAAAACTCTGGTTATATAACACAGTCTCTTGGTTAACTTTTCTGATTGTGTCTTTTGTATGTTGATAGTTTTTTTATTTTTAGTTAATTTCTATTTTTGATGTTTCTAAATTAACCTCCTTTTCCTGTTCACTCTAATTTGTTTGTTTGTTTTATTATATAGAAGATGACATAGTTCTGAAGGCTATCACTACATAGATAAGTATACTAAATATGCCACTACTGTATCCTTACACACCTCATTGAGGTAACTAACATACTTTTGCATCACTGAAACCACAACCTCTGAGAGAAACAACTGCAAAACGGGAAAGCCAACAGCTTTATAGAGATTTCAGTCCCTATGAAAATATGTGCAAAGCTCCTCAAATCCTAGTAGACTAGGAACCATGAGCTAATAGGACATTCAGGGCCTACTCCTACTTTTGTCTAACGGGCCCTGCCTCTTAAAGTCTTTAAAGACTCCAAGTAGGGCCACAGTCTGGAAATGATGCACTAAAACATGAGCCTATTGGAAACATTTCAGATTCAAACCATAACAGTAACTAGCATCATTGTTTTTAGATTCATGTTTATATATAAAGCTAAATATTCACACAGTTCCTTTTCTTCATAAGCAAAGGTCTCAGACTTTGTACTCTCCTGCATTTTACTATATTTTGGAAATTATTAGCTTGTGGGTACTCTTTATATTCTTATTTTCAGCTTCATGTTTCTTTATTGGGTATATTTCTATTTTTATTTAAGCTCTTATGCTTTGACAGATAGTTTCCAATCACAAGTAATGTTGCAACAGAGTTTATACATACATTTTATGTTGTTGATGTATCCCTGCTTATATATTATTTACCGTAATATAAAAATCTAGAGCCCAGATTTCTTGTTTTAATAAGTTCTGTCTTAGTTCCTTTTCCTCTTACTGTGGTAAAATATCCCAGTGAAAGCAACTTAAGAGAAAATCAAGACAGAAGGGACTGAAGGCAGCTGGCCATATTCATCCACAGTTAAGCAGAGAGTAATGTTTATTCTCAGCTGGGTATCTATCTCACTTTAATATAGAACAGGATCCCAAGCCAGAAAATTGTGCTCCCCATAGTGGATCTCTTTACCTTAATTATCCTAATCAAAATAAGCTACAATAGGCATGTTCAAAGGCCCTTGTCTCCCAGGTAGTTCTAGATCTCATAAAATTGACATTTTATTAGATTATCGATCACAAATAATTGTTTTTAAGATTTTGCCAAAAAATTTTCCATTGACATTAGGCTATTTTGCATTCTTCCAAGAAATGTCAGAAAACATCTATTTTTAGATAGTAGTTGTCAGGAGCAGTAATTTCCTCTGGGAACTTGCTAGAAGTGGAGGCTGGGATCCAGCAGCCTGTGATTTAACAAGGTGATTATTCGACTGAGTTTAGTGTATGTTCAAGTTTCCAAACCCAGAATTTGCTAATTCTTATTTAATCATAGAAGATAGCATGAGGATTACTTATCTATTTTATTTTCTTTTTGGTGCCTCAATTATTATTACCTTCTCCTTTCCAGCATGAAGCTAGTTAATTTTTTTAGACAAAGCATAGACAGAATGTTAACCAAAAATCCATACTGAGCTCTTAAACAGTATGATACTGTATAAGCGATGCATCTAATAGTCTTTACCAATTTAAAAAAAAAAAAACAGTGCTAAAAAGCACAAGAACACCAACTTTGTAAGCATTTTTAAATTTTAATACATGGATAAATTTTATCTTGGTCATATCTAATACTTCCCCCTGTTCCTCTTATCACCACCTCAACATATTTTCCATCTCATTCCGAACGTCATGATTTAAAAAATAACCCACTAAGTCCAATTAGTGGTGCCAGTATTTGCACGTGTAGGATCATGTACTGGGGCATGAAAAATTTACCAGTTTCCACTCCTACCAAAGAAAAATGACTTTTCTCAGAAACCAGTTGTCAATAACTTTTAAAGTAGTTATTGGACACCCCCCCACACACATACACACATACTTCATGTTGAAAGTGTTAACATTGATTTTTGCGGAGGTCTTGTGTGAGTAACCACAGCTACTTTGAGTTCATGTGTGTAACAGCTGTGCCCTGTCCAGAGGCCAGCCTTTCACAGTGCTCCTCATCTTCCAGCCCTTTATTATAAGCATGCTAAAAATAAAATCTGCTTTTATCCTACCCTGGCTAAAGAAAACCTCGATATATTGCATTTCAGCTGGAGAGTGAGACAGATGAAAGAAGAAAATAAGAGAGTAAAAAAATGTATTTATTAGAAGTATAAAACTCAAATGAGGTCCACCGCTATAAATGTGATCTTTGTTTATTTTCTTTAGTTTTTAAGCATATCATTTTGTTTATATGTGTAATTTCATCAGAATCCCTCTTTCAATCATTGTTTTTTTTAATTTTGAATTCTTTTAGTTGACTCCTATAGTATTCATTGCAATTTTTCTTTCATACTTTATATATTTTGACAAAATTATCTGTGACTTTTTCTGAGATGACTACTTACATCTAAAATGTGTGCATGACTATCTCCCAGTATTTTCTTTGTTCAATATCACAAATGTCATGATATGAAACCTGTTTCTTAACATTTGTACCACTTTCATGTGACTGACTAGTTTTCCCCTGGTGACCAAAATTTAATTTAGAGTGTCAGATTTCTTGTGTTTCTGTCTCCTGAAAGGTGAAATTTTCACCTGGGCAAGTAATGAGTTTTTAGGAGCACAGTCTTTAATGAAATGAGACTTCACATTTGACATCTTCATAAGAAGTGACATTCTCTGTCAAGATTACACTACTCCTTTGTATCTCCTTGCAATCTCAGAAACCAACTTAAATGCCTTTAGTTAGGTTGGCTATTCTATAATATATTGTAACATTGTGTAAGAATTAACTTTATCATCCATTCACATATTTAATCATAGGACTGCCACCAGCTTTTTATTATATAGATATACATACCTGCCAATGCATAGAGAAGGCTCACTTGGGAGATGAGTTAGTTTTCAGTTACTATTGATATTCAAAGAAAACTTGATTACCAGTTTTTTTAATTTTATAGCGAGGGTAACACAAAGAATTGTGTTTTAGATTGGTTCTTAAGACTATTGAAAGATGCATGAAGCTGAGAACAAATGCATTTCTATCACATTTAATTAGATTGGGTTTGAATAGAATATTAACTTTTGGTTCTATTTGGGTTGATTCATAAGTATAATTAATATAGATAAAATCAGTGTCATGTAAGTACATTAAAAACCATAACCTATAAATTAAACTAACAGTCTTTTCCTTAAAATGACATACAATTTACTTGTGGTGCTTTTTATCTTATTTAATTTCTTCACGTTTTTTTTTTTTTTTAATATTGTTGTTTCACGTTCAGTTTAAAGGAATCTTGACCCGATTTATTATCATCCCACAAGATTACATAACGATTTCAGTCCATGGTTCTGTATGTTATTGTAGATTTGGTAACAGAAATTAAGTTTAGGTAACCTCCAGCAAGTCCAGTTTATTTGCTAGTTTTATGTCAACTTGGGACAAGTTAAGTCCTCTTAGAAGAAAAACCTCAGTTGAGAATATGCCCCCACTAGGCTTACCTATGAGCAAGTTGTGATTCATTTGCTTGATTACCATTGTGGAAAGGTTCAGAATACTGTGGACAGTGCCATCCCTGGACAAGTGGTTCTGAGTGATGTAAGAAAATAGGCTGAAAAAGCTACCAGGAGAAAGCCAATAGCAGCATTCTTCCATGGCCTTCACACCCTGCCCTAATTTCCTTTGGTGATAGAATGTGATGTAAAGGATGAGGGAGATAAACCCTTTCTTCCTGAATTGCTTTTTGTCATATTGTTCATCATAGTAAATTTAGTCTTAATCTAATTACCAGTTCTAAGTTCCTGCCCTTAGTTCTTCCATGTTTTCTCTGGTGGATGAATGATAAGATTGCTTTGTATCACCAACGTATCAGGAAAGGGAGAAGTTAATAAAATAGAAAACCTTGGACACCAATAGCTGTGTTACCTCTGGTCACCACAGAAATAACTGTCAGTTCATCCTTACTGGCAAGAGTCATGTAGAAGTCTAGATTTTCTCCTTTCTTATGCTGTAAGACATGACGAAAGCTGTCAGGATGATTTTCAGTATGGGTGGAATGGAGAGACCAGACTTTCATTTCTTGCTAATCTGTAATGACAACTCACTGACCCATTGGAGATGAAAGTCTATATTACCATTTAAATTTTGCACCAATGGGGCAATCTCACACCCAGTGTTTGGTTAATGTTAGAGAAGACATAGTTTCCACCATTAAATAGCAGTTATCAGGCAACCCTACCTTCCTTTTGGGTATTAGTGAATGGTATGTGTGGAGTATTTTGTAACCCACTGTTTCTTTAGCCAGTGTGGTAGATATTTACTAAGGGGTGGAAGATCTGTGTTTTTTCAGTTTTGTTTTTACATTTAGAACTTTACTTTCTGTGCCTTTGTGTGTATACATATATGGGTGTACACATGCCATACCATCTTTGTGGAGATCAATTTGTGGGAGTTAGTTCTTTCTTCTCTCCACATGGATCCCAGGTATTGAAGTGCAGTTGTAAGGTTTGCTGGAAGGTGCCTTTATTCTTTTAAGATATTTTACCAGCCCAAGAGCTATAATTCGTACTCCTAACCAGCACTATTAAGAATATCCTGAGATCTCTTTAGAGGCTGAGGGGGAACTAGAATTTTTGCCTTTACCTGGCACTGAAGGGATGGCATCTTTACTTATTCTAGGTGAAGTGTGGTGTCAGAAATCCAGTGTGAACAAATGGTTTAAATCAAATCCAGTGGGATATAGGCAGCTCAGAAATTGTGAGAGTGTGGGTGTAGCCAACCAATGACTTGTCCAGCCTGAGTTCCATGCCATGGGAGGGAGCCCACCTCTGGTGTTGCCTGGAGGCCCAGGACCCAGAGAGCTAGGATAGAACAAACACAACTGGCAAAAATGAGTGAATGAATGAATGAATAAAAATGAATGAAATGATTCCTAATGATATTTTGCTATACTTATAGATTGGTGCCTAACCCACCTGTCACCAAAGAGCCTTCATCCAACAACTGATGGAATCAGATGCAGAGAGGAGGAAGGATTGTAGAGGCCAGCAGTGTCAAGGACACCACAAGAATATCCACAGAATCAACTAACCTGTTCTCATAGGAGCTCACAGAGACTGACCTGCCAACCAGGGAGCCTGCATGAGACTGACTTAGGCCCTCTGTATAAATATAGATGTGTGTGTGACAATTGTGTAACTTAGTCTTCTTGTGGGGCTCTTAACAGTGGGAGCAGGGCTGTCTTTGACTCTTTTGCTGGCCTTTAGGACCCTTATCCTCATGCTAGGTTTCCTTATCCAGCCTTAATGGGAGTTGAGGTACCTAGTCTCACTGCAATTTGATATGTCATGTATGGTTGATGTTCATGAAGACCTGCCTTCTTCTGAATAAAAACATGTTTCCATGGGGGAGGCAGATGGGAAAATGGGGGGAGGGACTGCGAAGAGAGGAAGAAGGAGAAACAGTGTTCAACTTGTGAAAAAATAAATAAAATACCTATTAAAAGAAAAGACTCATAAATTTTAATTGTGTTTAACAGTTTAAGGACAGTAAAAGTAAATTTAATGTGCCAATTAATTATCAGATTGTCAGTTGGTTTAGAAACATTCAGCCATTTTGTCTATACTATAAAGAGTTTACTTCAGATATGATATATGTTAGTATAAGTTGAAAACAAAAGATTGGAAATATATGTGCATATATTAATATATATTAGACATTGAATATACTATGATAAAAAGGCAATCTATGCATGGAGAGATACAAATCTTAAATGTGTATGCATCAGATAGTAAAAGTGCAAAACTCAAGAAAAAAAAACTAATGAAACTTAAAAGAACCATAGAAAGTTCCCAATTATATTTGGAACTGTCAGCAAGCTTCACAACATTTAAAAGATAAAATAAACATAAATTACAAAGTATTTAGGCAAACTCAACTATGTAATCAGTCAACAAGATCTACAGTACATTTATATTACAGTCTATTTTCAGACTGAAGAATACACATTCCTTTCAAGTATTACCAGAGCACATATACAAATTAGACCATTTGTTCCATCTATAAACAAATCTTAAAACACCTAAAACCATTACAATTATTTAAAATATGTTAACTGTCAACCAACAATGAAGTGACAACAGAAAGCATTAAAGAAATTATACAGGAGGGTTTGGAGAAAGACTTGTAAACAACAGAACATATGGTGTAATTATTAACAAAACGTATGTACTGTATATTTTTAAAAGAAGACATTGAATGTTTTCACAGTAAAGGAAGTCAAATGATCATGATATGTTGATTTGAACTTTACACGATGCATGAATTGACTAAAATGATAAATGATAATCTATAAATATGTGCAAGTTTTCTGTACCAGTTTAATTTGAAGATATGCAAGTCATAGGCCAAAGAATTTTGGAAGGAAGCTGAAAATAATGAAGCAAGTGTGAGGGAAGAAACAAAACAAAGTAAAATATCTCCTAGTGTATCAAGAAAGAAGTGAGTAGCACTGTATGAATATATTAGGAAAAAAGATTCTAAATAGTCTGTTCTCATTTCAGTAATTTGACTAAAAATAAAATCGAAACTAGTAGGAGGAAGAGAATAGTAAATATGAGTGCAAATCAATGAAACTGCACCTAAGAACAAATAGTATCAATAAAGAGATTGATAAGGTTGGCACATCTAGCAAGGTAACCAAAGAAATATAAAGTAACTACCAGAAAAGAGGTCATGTATGTACACATATCTTGTTTGCAACTGAATGGTAGTAATAGACTATTGCAGATACCTCTATACTAAAACATTTGACAGCATTTAGGAAATAGTTCAAGACCTTGAAAAGCAAGCTACAATATGAACGGGATAATGTAAATTGTAACTTCAGAGAATTAAATGCGTGATTTAAAACACTTGCCAATTACTTTATGAAATTAGAACTACTTTACCAACAAAGACTACAAATAGAGCCAAATATCAATATTTCTCATGAACATTGGTAAAAAAAACATCTTTAGTGATGTATTAGCAAGATAGTTATATTTAAGAGTCATACCCAGGTATATTTTGAGAAGAGAAGGCTGGTTTAATAGCCAATATATCTAAAAGCTAAGGCAGAAAAAAAAATCATATGAACATATTTAACAAAATGATGTAAGAAAATTCAACAGGGTGCTAAATACTCAGGCAAAGGGGAAAATAGGGGAGACTGCAAATCCTTTAACATATTTAAACATAGGAATGTTCCCTCTCAGACTGGGATGTCAACATACCGGCTCTCACCGTTACTCAATATAGAGAAGTTCTAGACAATAGAACAAAGTAAGAAAATAACATGATCCCAATTTGAATTGACAAGACTATGTACATCGAAATCCCCAAGGAATAAACTAAAAAGGCTTCTAAAAATAAGGGAGTTAAGCACTGTGGCTAGGTATGTGGCCAAAATGCAAAAACATACTGCATTAATATCAGTTGTGTCAAATTGAAACTACAGTTTAGTCTCAAAAATGAAAATACATCAGTGGAAGCCAACTATTTTTAAAACTGCAGAAAACAGTCAAATTTAAAAATTAAAATATTTAAATAATTGAAAAGAAATGGTGTTAATTCATTAGAACTAGAAGAGTCAACACAGTAAAATCAATTCTCTTCAACTTTATCTGTGTATTTAATAAACCACTAGCAAATTCCTAACATCTTTATAATATTCTTTCCTCTTTCCTCACATCCTCACAGCATTTTTTGTTGTTGGGGTGTTTGGGGGTAGAAGTACCTTGTTAAGCAGATTGGTATTCATTACTTATTTTTTTTCTTTAATTTCTTTTTTCTTATTTATAAAAAAGTGTTTTTTATTCATGTATCCCCCTGCTCCCCTTCCCTTCCCTCCTCCCAATCCCTCCTGGTCAGCCTTCAGCCTCACCTCTCCCCATCCTCCGATCCCCTCCCCCCAAAGAGGTCCCAAGGTGGGTCAGCTCAGCATGGTACATCCACACCAGGCAAGTCCAATTTCTTCATCTCAAAGTCAAGGCTGGGTTAGGTTTTCCCCTGCAGGGAATGGGCTCCAAAGTGCCAGCCCACACACAGGAACACAGTCTGATCCCACCCCTCAAGGCTCCACAGACTGCTCATGCCAATGGACAGTTGCCTACCCTTGGAGGGCCTAGCTCCTTTTCCTGATGGATCTCCAGTGACTATTCTGGATTCAGTGAGCTCCCCAGAGATCCAGCTAGCCATCATTGTGAGAATTTTCCTCATAATCCCTATCCTCTTGCTCATACAGACTCTCCTCCCCTGCTCTCAGCTGGACCAGGAGCTCTGTCCAGTGTTCAGTCATGGATCTCTGCCTCCACCTCTATTTGTTGGATGTAGGTTCTGTGATGACACTTAGGGTGGTGACTCCTTTGATTATAGGGGAAGTCCTGTTTAGGTACCTCCTCCACTATTGTTTGGAAACCTGGCCAGGGACATCCAGAGAGTTTTTGGACATTTCCCTAGCACCCGGTTTCTTTCCAACCCCACATTGGCTTCTTCTATTGAGATACACATCTCTTTTCCTCCTTCTCACCAGTGTTTTTAAGGAAAAGCTAAATTAACTGGAATAGTTAAAACAATTTGAAAAGGAATGTTGCAGTGGGAAAGATTCAGTTCAAGACTTTCTATATTTCTATAGTAGCCAAAACTTATATTGGCTGAAGAGCACAAGTGGAGAGCAAGGGAGGGAGAGAGAATATCCAGAAGCAAAGACATAAGTGTGACAACAGTAGAAAAACAGTTTCATAGAGAAACGGTAACTTTTTCTTAAAAATAGTGAAGCAAAGACCAATTGAGTGTCCACAGTCCAAAAAAAAAAAAAAGAAAAAAGAAAACAAAAGACAAAAGAGAGAGAAAGCCTTCTTATGATCCTCATACAATGTATAAAATCAACTCTTCTAACTCAAATCATGGATATTGTTTCACACAGGGTTTCTATTGCTGTGATAAAATACCATTGACCAGAGGCCAGTCAGTGGGAAAAAAGTTTATTTCATTCTGCAACTCTCAAATCACACCATCATTGAACAAAGTCAGGGCAAGAACAAGATGCACAAGCTGGTGTCGAGGCCATGGAGGGTGCTGCTTACAGTTTTTTCTTTGGCTTGCTCAGCTTGATTTCTTTCTTTAAAAGTGTTTCTTTTATTTTTGATAAACAACATAATCACATCTGTCTCCCTTTCCCTTCTGCCACTCCACATCCTCACATACAACCCTAAGTAATTCTGGGGGTAGGAGAAATAATCTTCCTCAGGGAAGACCACCAATTGGCCAGTCCTGGAGACAGATACAAGCAAGTATCTCTGTAGTAGAATATAGACAGAGTCCTTTGGGTATGTGCCCATGGGTCAAACTGGCTCATATTGTAGTTTTATTTCAGTCTTTATGAGAAACCTTCATACTGGTTTTTATAATGGCTAAACAAAGCAGTTTGCACTCATACCAACTGAGTACATGTGTTTCTCCACATCCCCACCAGAATTTGTTGTCCTTTGATTTTTTTTTTTTTTGTTGTTGTTGTTGTCAATGTTAGCTCTGCTACTTGGGATAAGAGAGAATCTTAAACTACTTTTTATTTGCATTTCCCAGATTTGTAATTATGTTGAGCACTTTTATAATCTACTATTTTATAATTACTATCGAATTACTAATAGTAATTACTATTACTATAATTACTGTTGAATTCACTTTAAAAATGTAACTTAAAACATTTGTAGGGAAATACCCCACAAGGCTGGATAATACTACCCTTAAAAGCTGTAGGTTATTAAACAAAAATCCCAATGCCAGGTATGAGATATCTCCTTATTTATTCATTGTAGATTGCCTTCCAAGATCCATTACTTAACTATCCCCAGGTACTTGGTTAGGTTTCCAGTACCAATAATGATTTCCCCCTTATTGGATAAGCCCTGCATTAAATTAGGAAGGTACTGGTTACCAAAAAAGGCCCCCAAATAATACTGGCAGCTTCCTCCAGGGTGGCTGTCATTCATAGTGCCAAAAGGTGCTATCAAAACTTCAAGGGAGGGGGCTGGAGAAAAAGCATCAACAGGAAACCACAACTATGAAATTCTGCCAAGTACAAACCAGCCTGACATGCAAGATGTGGATACTTGTTCAGTATTGCAACATCAATCATTGGATTCAAGGGTTATTCCACAAGGGAGAATCAATATCTGGTTAGAACCCTGTAAACCAGGTCAAAAACCTGTGGCTGTAGAAGTCATTACACTCACCTCCACCAAGGATTAATGGTCTTTGGCTAAATTGATGTATCAACAAATTACTTACTAAATACATACATGTATGTTCAGACAAATGCTATTGTAATACTAAAATCTGAAAAGCCACTTCAGTGAATACAGAGACTCATGACATCTCAAGGTTCCTAGAGTAAATGACAAATAAGGAGTGCTCATTTCTAAACAAAGCATTTATGCAATATCCTCTGCAGCTTAGGAACTGTTGTGAAAGAATGTAAAATAGAAAGACTGGGAAATACAGGCTCTGGGAAAGACAAGACATGATTACAAGATCATGAACTCATATCACAGCACCTGTGTTTGCTGATGCTGGGACTGAAGAAGAATGAGTTTTTCAGCTGTCAAGCAGGGATGTGATGGGGTAGAGGTTCAGGGAGTACGACCCCTTAGTGCATAATTATTGGTTACTGATTGATTCAGGGAGAGCTAGAATCATTATCAGTTTATTATCTGCTAGTTAGCCCACCACACCATGGATTGTTCAAAATCCATGGTCACATGGATGGCCTTGTTTAAACACAGTAGGTCACAAAACAAATAGAAAGGAATATGGGAAAGCATTGTATGTGTATGAAATTACTAACAAAAATTAATTTGAAAATTTACAAAAATTTGCTCTGAAATAGATTTTGTCAACAGGATTAAAATAAAAACTAAATGTTGGGTCAAGTAATTTTAAGTCACATATTTGGCCAAAGTCTCATGTCCAAAATATGTAAAGACCTCTTAGGATGCAACCAAGTCAATCTAATAAACAGGAAAAAAAGGCATGAGGAAATATTTCACTGAAGGGGATATGGAGATGAAAGATAAAGATATGAGAAAATATTCAAATATCATTAACCATCAGAGAAATGCAAGTTGAAGTCACAAGATACACTATTGTACATAACTTTAAGTACAGCACTAATAAAAAGATGTCATTTAAAGAGAATATTGCTAATACATTGCTGATGGAAATGTAAAAATGCACAGGCACTCATACAAATTTTGCAGGTTCTTAAAGACCCAAACCATGTGATCCAGCTATTTCACTACTGTGGATTTAATTCAGTGAAATGAAAACATATACAAAAATCTGTACATGAATACTTACTGCTACCTTTTTCCTAGTAGTTGGATATTGGAAGCAAACTTAATGTCATTGAAAAGGGGAACTGTTAAACCATTGTTTAATAGATAAACATTTACATAATGGAATACTACTTAGCAATATAAAAGAAATTAAAAGGTACATATTATTGTAATGAATTTCCAGAGAATTATGCTCAGAGCAAATGCCAATTACAAAAGGTTCTACATTGTGTGGTTATGTTAATAAAACATTTTTGAAATGACAAAATTATAGAGACATGGAATTTGAGAGGGAGGCAGCAATAAGGAACCTGGTCCAGCTGTAAAAGACCAACATGAGTAATGCTGCATTGGCCCACGTACTTTGTTGCTTGAGTGTATCAGCATCAGTAGCTTGGCTATGATAATTTCCTACAATATACAAGCTGTTACCCTTAGGGGAATGTGTTGAGCGTACGTCATATCCCTGAAACATAAAATGTCATTCTATAAGTATCTCAAAGCAATAGTTAAAAACGTGAATTGAAAGTACCATAAAATTATATAGCTTGTAAAATCTGGATCAGAGATTATTTTTGCAGGTGATATAATCCTCACCAGGTTTGTGTAATGGTACATTCACTAAAAATAGCTTAAAATATCAGAGGACAGAGCCAAGCTATGAATATCAGGGAGCGGTGGCCCACACCCCTCATCCCAGCCCTAGGGAGGCAGAGATTCTCTGGATCTCTGTGTGTTCAAGGCCAAACAGAGCCAGATGGTGATTACATCCACCTTTAATCATAGCTCTAAGAAGGTTGAACAAGTAAGTAAAATAGCTGGCTGGGGGAAAGAAATATAAAGAGCAGAAGGCAGAAGTTCTCCTTTTTGTCTGTATGCCCAGTCTCAGGACTCATGGGGATAGGACCTACCCTGTTGGCTGTGGTTTGTTCCCAGTCTCTCTTACATTTAAGCTTTTCCCTAATATCTGGCTCTGGATTTTATTATAATACTAAATAGAATTTGTACAATAGGCTTGTGCTAGCTACGTTAACTATTGAGAACTTTCTTTTAACTTACATGTTCTGATTTATCATAATTGTTGATGAAAAAGATCTTCATATTTCTGCTTCTTTAAGAATAGTCTTACAGTCCCCTGGAAGGTCTAAAGGTCAGTATGGAAAAAGATTAATGCTTATCATAATTTTTTTTCTTGTCTGCATCCCTCTTTTTCCCTCAATAGGAAAAACAAAGCAATGAAAATGTACCACAAAATTAGAAAAAAAGATGAATTCATGTGTGATTATAAATGGAGTTCCTTTCTGAGTAAATAAAATCTGCTTTAAATTTGGAGGTTGAGAGTGTATTCAGCCCTGATTGAGAAGCAAAATTCATTGCTATGCACAATTAAAATTACAAGGTCCTCACCCCTTCTCATCCATTGCCCTGGCTTCTAATATCAGCTTTCTCAGGAATCCATTTTATCTCCCTAATTCCTCATTCAAGCTAACACTTAATCTCTCCTTATTTCTCTGACTAAATCATCAGTCCCCTGTTCTAGTCTCATTAAACAGCTGATTAACTTGATAAATGTACCCCTGCAATTTGTTTCTCTCCAGCACTCACTTCTACTTCAGTCTTAATAACATTTGCATTTCAAGCACCTTGTGTGGCCACTAGATTTTTTTTTTCTTTTCATTAAGAAGCAGACTTTTCCTTTTCCATCTGATATCCCATTGCACAACTTATGCAACCATTGTTTATGAGTACAGCTGTCTCAAAATCATTATCTAAGGCTTCCAGGTACTACGGAAAGTAGCTGAGGTACCATTTGCCTTTAGCAAATTTCAATACTCAAGAAGTATACCAGATCATTACTCTCCAGGTCCTTTCCTCTGCCTGCTTGCTCCCTAGAATGCACACAAAGTTTGAGGTAAAGCCTTAATGAGGTAAGGATATATGGAAAGTCAATGGAATTTTCTATTTCAGGATAAGATACACACACAAACTCTGTGATTATTTTGCTTATAGCTTTGCTCAGAGTCTGTGCAAAACAGATCTCAGATTGTCTCAGAAAGCCATGCCACTCTGTAATCACTGATTTTTAGTGTTTCTCCCAGAATATTTTTTATAAAATAAGATATATATAATATAGAGAAATCTTTACAAAATGTTCTCATTGCCTAGGGGCCCAAAATGTCAATTTGTATTTTCTTGTATTCCTCAGTATTTAAAAATATATAATGACTTCATTAATATTAAAAATTAATTAACTAACATAATGAATATAGGAAATATAATACCGTATGAGATGGGATATGTTCAAATAAATTGCTATTGAAAAACTATAAACAATAGTCTTGGAAGAGAAGGAAACTCCAAACAAATCATCAGATTATAGTAATGATTGCCTTGTAAGTGATTTTCATATGCTAGGTACTGACATAAGATCTTTATGTTCATAATTTGATTTAAACAACATGGCATCCATACAAACTAGTAACTATTATATGCATATCTTTTTCTAATATGGAGACAAAATTTTAGAAAGGACAAGTAAATCATCTTGAGTCACATAGTTTACAAAAAACTAAGGTGATAGCTAAACTCAGCTTTCTCAGGTAACAATGTTGTATGCAACTTATCTCTTATGACTGCCCTTATTTGGATGGACCTCTGACAGATTATAAAGGAAATGGAAGCATTTTTCCAAACAGAGAAAACATGAATAATTTGTTAAAGGAATAAGGGATCTCTCTCTCTCTCTCTCTCTCTCTCTCTCTCTCTCTCTCTCTCTCTCTCTCCCTCTCTCTCTCTCTCTGTGTGTGTGTGTGTACATGATGTGCATATGTGGATGCATGTGTGTAGTGAAGGAGTGAAGAATCTCAGACTGAGTGAGATAGCTGTGGATCCTATGGCAGGCTCTGCATAGTGTGCCTTTTCTTCATTTTTCTTCCATAAAGAGAGAGGAAGACTACAGTGATGTGGGAATGCCTTTCTGTATGCTGTGCATATCAGTCTTTAAATAAAGCACTGTTTTGGCCATGGCAGGCACCATAGAAGAAGTAGGTGGGGAATCAGAATAGTTAGGAGAAGGAGGGCGGAGTCAGAGAGAGATCGACCTACCTACCAAAGGAGCAACATGTAAGGAACACAGGTGAGCCAAGGGCCACGTGGCAGACAGATGAATAGAAATGGGTTGATTTAAGATGTAAGAGCTAACTAGCAATGTGCCTGACCCATAGGCCAAACAACATAAAGTTAATATAAGTGTCTGAGTCATTTCTGGGGGAGAGGGGACTAAGAAGCAGTGGGTGGCTAAGGGGTCTGGGACTGCAGGTCTATGTCTGGGACCTCTGGCTGACCCGGAGTCAAGAAACCTTATTGTAACACTATAGTTTGTTTATCCTAATAAAATGGAAAGCCTAATGAAGTGGTAAGGGATTAGCTGTTAAGCTGAGATTTTTATAGTTAAAAGAACCTAAATTCTGAATGAGCAAGAAGTATAGCTCATGACCTAGTATGTGTGAACTTAAGATTTCCTTTATTGTAATTTAAAAAGCAGCTTAAGTTAGTTTCAACACTGTTCATAGTTAAACATTTTATCAAGTCCGTTTTAATTTATCATTCAAGGAATTTGCTATAAATCAACTTGGGCCCTCTCTCATGCATTTACTCCATTTATTTCATGGTATAATTTAAGATCAATTCCAGATTTTCATAAGATGTATGTATACATGAGGTTCAAAAGGTTAGGAAAGCTCTCTTGCCTTGGTTCCCTGAAGATCTACCCGTGTTACTACTGGGGAAGAGAAAAGAGACCAAAGGGAGGAAGATATAAAAGGATAGTAAGATACTAGTGGATGATCATGATCAAAGTAATTTGCATGCTTGGGAAAGTAAGTCAGAATGAGATCTGTTACTTTATGCAACTTATATATGGAAGCATATATTCCTTACTGAAATGCTCTGAAGAAAGTACCTTCTTACCAAGGTTAAACTACTTCTCTGGACTTTTGTCTAGAGGTTTAATATTTTCTCACTTGGCTTTCTTTCTTCGGTTTAGCCTTAGAAATAATTGTCCTCTTAGTTAAAAAAAAAAAAAAGTTTGTAAACCTATTGCAGCAGCTAAAAGTGCTTTCCACATTAAAAGTTCGGAAATGTTCTTAAGTGACTATAACTGGTTGTTAAAGAACTATCACCATTCATGAAAAATCAATGCCAAATAAATCAAAGACCTAGACATGAAACCTGAGAGGGACACCTGGGACAATGGCAGCGTTAGAAGAAAACATAGGCAGCACCCTACAAAACATAGGTGTAGAAAAGAGTTTTCTGGATAGGACTCCATTTCCTCAGGAATTAAGGCCTGTAATTGGCAAATGAAATCTCATTAATCTAAAAAGCTTCTGCACGGCTAAAGAAATAATCAACTGAATGAAAAGAAAGTTCACAGAATGGGAGAGAATCTTTTCCACCTATACATTTAACAGAGAATCAATATCTAGAATATGCAGAGAACTTAGAAAACCAAAAACCAAGAAACAAATATCATTTGGCTTACAATAAAAAGATTTTGGTCCTTGCTCAGATTTGAATTCTACTACCAGATAAAGAAATTAAGCAGATCTTCTATATCGTCAATTCAAGATAGAATCATCTATAACTATTCTACAAAACATACCAGAACACTGCACTCAACACTTGGATATTTTTTCAATAAACCCAAGACATATTTAACTTCCACAGTACTAGAAGGTTCTCTGCAGGCAAAGAAGGTAGGCTGCAGGTAGGTAAAGTATCAATGATCTAACCTAACTGTGAACCCTATCAACTACAATATTGTTACACTGCATGTTCCTCAGAATTGCACCATTCCCTGAAAATTGAAACATTTCCTCCAGGAGGAAAGAGAGGCTAATGAGCCTCAAGAGGTAAATAAAAGGTCCTAAACACTACATGAAAGAGAGAACAAAAACTTGGAAGATTCTTGAGGGACCCTACTCAACAGTATAAAAGGATGTTGCTCAGGAGGAAGACTGATGGGCAAAGCTTCCAAAAGAAAAAAGTTGTTTGGACAGTTCCAGGGTTGTATCTGGAGTCATCCACCATGTTGGGGGTGGGCATTTTTGTGATGCAGCTGCTCCTTGTATATATCCTCTCACTCAATTCTTAGTAACCCCAATAAAAATCCATTGGAGGAACTGTGACTTTCATCTGTTTTTGGCTCTTTTTATGTGCTGAGTGGGCACGTGTATGTTGCATCTCTCCAGAAAAAGTTTCTTATACAACAAATGTTACCCTGACAGGCTCAATGTGCCCACTGATACAACAGTGGCATAACTTTTATGGGATACCCAACCCCTTCTTGCTTGTACTTGATGACTTGCTATATTGGACAGACTCTACACCCGATACTTTAAACCCAGTACCAAACCCATTGCTGGGGAAATCTAGAATAGATTCAAAGTGGTCCCTCACTGCGGTCTAAGTACTAATATCCATAGACAAATGCTACACTTATCCTTAACCAGAGAAGTACTGCTTTGCAGTGAATGGCAGTGAATGGCATGAATTATTGATACTTATGATTAGTTTAGAATAAATGATTGTTTGAGTGTTCAGGCCTTCACAGAAACTCCTCTGATGTTCAGAGAACATTATATATGTAAACAAGGGCAGAAAGAACGTAAGAGTGAGAAGATAGGGAGGAGAAATGGGAAACTCTATCTTCAGGGTATGACAAAGACATTACAGTCATGATTTTACAGCAAGCAGCTGGGACTGTTTGTAGCAACTGTGTACCTAAGACTAAATAACCGATCACTAATCAAGAATGGGCTCAGGTGGTTTTACTCTGCCCTGTTAAGCTACTGGCACCTGATGGACTCTAGGGTTAGAAAAGTCATAGCTTTTAGTTATGTAGAAAATGGAAAGCCCAGCAGGCTACAATGACTAGTTACAAACTTGTGGTGAAACAGATGATTCAGGAGAAAATTAAGACAGTAAAAACAAACAAAGGCATTAGTATGTGAAAAGGAAAGGGCAGGTAGAGGGATGATGGAAATAGTAAGGAAATAAGAGAGTTAGACTGATAATAAACAAAATAGACTATATATGCATACAGGAAACAGATGAATTGTTTTAGTAAATTTGAATAAAGTTAAAAGAGTTAAAACAACTGTCCATAAATATTTTTCTGAAGAAGACAAACAGCCAAAGGCCATATTTAAAAATGTTCAACACCAGACGGTAACTAATAGAATAAAAATCAAACCATAATAACATACCACATACTAGGCTGAGTAAACCAAATAAGCATTGGTAAAGATGTGGAAAACTGTGACCATTGTTCAGCCCTAGTGGAAATGTAAATTGGCATATTTGCAGAAACACTATGTGTATTGGCTGGCTTTGTGTCAACTTGATACAAACTAGAGACATCAGAGAGGAAGGAGCCTCAGTTGAGGAAATACCCCCATGAGATCCAACTATAAGGCATTTTCTCAATTACTGATTAATGAGAGAGGGCCCATCCCATTGTGAGTTGTGCAACCACTGACTGCTAGTTTTGTGTTCTATAAGAAAGCAGACTGAGTTACCTCACTAAGGATTATATTTTCTAGTTCCATCCATTTGCCTGCAAATCTTAGGATTTATTTTTACTGTTGAGTAGTACTCCATTGTGTAAATATCTTAGACTTTTTAAAAATTCGTTCTTCAGTTGAGGGGCATCTAGGTTGTTTCCAGGTTCTGGCTATCATCCTGATTGAAGTAACACAGACTCAGAAAGATAAACATGGCATGTACTCTCTCATAAATGGATGGTAGATGTAAAACAAAGGATAACTAGACTACAATCCACAATCTATAAACATCTAAGTGTAGTGGGATTTGTTCCTTCTACTGGTTTAATGGAAAGGTGATTGGCCAGAAGGCAGACAGGAAGTGTGAAAAGAAAACTAAGGGACTAAGACTAAGAAAACTCTGGGAACAGGAAGAACAGATTAAACACATCAGAAGAGACACCAAAAAGACACCATCGAGAGATGCCAACAGAGACAGACAAAGAAGACAACCATAGTGTTCTGAGAAAAGGTACTAAACCACATAACAGATTAATGGAAATAGATTGAGTAAAGATGAAAGAGCTAGCTAGCAATATGTCTGAGTCATAGGCCAATCAGCATAAAATTAATACAAGCTTCTGTGTGTTTCTTTGGAAATTTGGGACTGCTTGTCTAGATCTTGGGGCTAGTCTGGGTCAGAAACTACCTATTACAGCTAGGTAACAAGAGGAACCTAAGAGAAACATCCATGGATCCCTCTAGAAAGAGGAAATAAGATTTCCTGAGTAAACTGGGACCATGAATGGGAAGGGTGAAGGGTAAGTGGGAAGAGAACATGAGGGAATGGGATGGTTGAGTTTAGGGAGGGAAAGAGAGAGAGAACAATGAAATAGTTATCTTGATAGAGGAAGCCATTGTGGGGTTAGAGAGAAACCTGGTGCAAGGGAAATACCCAAGAAGCCACAAAGATGATGCCAGTTAAAATTCTAAGCAATGGTAGAGAAGATGCCTAAACTGGCCTTCCCCTATAACCAAATTGATGACCACCTTAATTGTCATTATAGAACCTTCATCCAGCAACCGATGAAAACGGATGCAGATATCTACAGTTAAGCATTGGGCCAAGCTCCCAGTCCAGCTGAAGAGAGAGAGAGGGAGGAGAGATTATATGAGCAAAGGGATCAAGATCATGATGAGGAGACCTACAGAAACAGATGACTGGAGCTATTGGGAGCTCAGTGACTCTAAACTGACAGTTGGGGAACCTGCATAAAAATGCACTAGGCCCTCTGAATGTGGATGGCAATCAAAAGGCATGGGCAGTTTGTGAGGCCTCTGGCACTGGGATTGGAGCCCATTTCATATAGAGGAACACCTTGTTCAGCCTTGATACTGAGGATAAGGGCTTGGTCCTACCTCGATAGGCCACACTCCATTGACTCACCCTGGGAGTCCTTACCTTCTTTGAAGAATGGATGGGTAGATGAGGTAGGGGGAAGCTGGGGGATGACTAGGAAGAGGGGAACGAGGGGGAACAATGGGAGGTATGTTTAAAATCTTTTAAATAAAAAAAGGTTAAAAAATAAAGAAAGCAGGCTGAGCAAGCAAGAGGAAACAAGTCAGTAAGCATCCCTCCCCTCCATTGCCTCTGCATCATCCTGCCTCCAGCATCTTGTCTTGTTTGAGATCCTGTCCTGACTTTCTTCGGTTTTGAACAGCAACGTGGAAGTATAAACTAAGTAAATCCTTTCTTCTCCAATTTGCTTTTGGTCCTGGCGTTTCATTACAGCAATAGAATTTCTAAGACACTATGGGCCTAAGGAAAATGGAATTTCTTTTTTTCCCTTCCTTCCTTCATTCCCTCCCTCCCTTCCTTTTTCCTTTCTTCCTCCTTCTGTCCATCCCTCCCTCCCTCCCTTCCTTTCTTTTTTGAGACAGGATCTCTCTATGTAGTTCTGGCTATCCTGGAACTCAGAGTTGGGTGCTGGCCCTGAACTCACAAAGATCCACCTGTAATTTCCTACCAAGTCTTGGATTTAAAACCCTGTACCACAAAACTCGACCTGGAAGTTTTAACTTGTGCTGTATATTTTTTTGAACTGTCTGATAGAAAAGCAATGTAAGTTTAACCATATTTATATGTTTTCTGAACATATTTCTATCAATCTAATTGTCCTGTGATACTCATCAACATCACATGTAGAATCAGACTCAGACTCTATTAAAATGCAGTTTTTTACAACAACAAAGACTAGCATGACATGGAAACCTGAAGAGTGCAACAGTAATACCCATACATTTGCAGTAACCAACTGCTCTTTATTTGGGTTTAAAGCTTGCCCAATAAAGGGAAAGTCATCTCTGGTACTGGAAAACTGCCAATTGTCCAGGTCAAGTAAAGGTATGAATCTTGAAGAAGAATCTACATCCACTACTTTATTAAACCAGTGTAATTTATAACTAATGCTAAATATGTATTCTTACATCTACAAATAAGTGTAGCTTCTCAAAGTCTCATGTAATAAATTTAACTCTGCAATAGACAAGAGACATTACAGAAAATTATAACTGATGAAATTGCAGAGAACAACTTATAGCATGGTTTTCAGTCTCAAAATGATACACGTACAACCCAACTCTTGCATCCTCACCTCAGGGAACATTGAAAAAGAGAGAGCAGAAACACTGCAAGAGCCACAGTAACAGGAAGTTTCCTGTGAGATTGCATCTCCTAGAAAAATCAGAGAAACTGTAGCCAAGAAGTGTCATCATCACAGCTGCTTAAACAAAATCTGACTAAAGATGCCACTAATAGGGCATGCTAATATGGAAGAAGGAAATCTGATGTGGGAATGCCTTTCTGTATGCTGTGAATATCAATCTTTAAATAAAGGAGCTGTTTTGGGCCATGACAGGCACCATAGAAGAAGTAGGAGGAGAAATCAGAACATAGGTAGGAGGAGCAGGGCAGAGTCAGGCAGATCGAGCAAGCTGCCCAAGGATCAACATGTAAGGAACACAGGTGAGCCACGGGCCACATGGCAGACAGTTTAATGGAAATGGGTTGAGTTAAGATGTAAGAGCTAGCTAGCAATGTGCCTGAGCCATAGGCCAAACAGCATAAAGTTAATATAAGTGTCTGAGCCATTTCTGGGGGCCTGAGCAGCAGCTGCGGGCTGCTAAGGGGTCTGTCGCGGCAGGACTGTGGGTCTGGGCCTCTGGCCGCCCGGGACCAAGAAACCCCATTGCAACAGAAATCTCATGGAGGCTTCAACCCTAGACAAAGAACAATTGAGCAATGCTGGAGGGGGGAAAAGTCTTGCCAAGGTGAGAACCTCCAAGTGGCTATCCAAGATCAGTGATCAGCCCTGAAATCTTGTACATACAACTAACATTCTGAGTAGGTTTTGCATGTATGTTTACATATGTAACAATAACAAATAAAAAGAGGTCATTAATTTAATAGAGAGAAAGAGAATACTTGTGAGGGGTTGGAAAGAAGAAAGGGAATGTGAAACTGTTGTAATTATATTTTAATTTCAAAAAATAAAAATATTAAGATTACATCTAAAAACTGTGGTTCTGGCTGGAAAGATGACTAAGCAGGTTAAAGTGTCTGCTGCAAGAGTTGCATACCCTGAGTTTCATCCTGGAGCCTCCATAATAAAGCCAAATGTGTTGGCTGGCACCTACAGTTTGAACACTCTTTTAATTATATTGAAACAGAGACAGAAGAATAGCCCAGGAGCTCCTAGTGATGCTGGGGTCTCTAATTTCATAGAACTATCTGTGACACTGACCTTTCAACATGTTGCTTTGGGGGTGGTTATCGTGCAATTGATTCTAAGAGTATATGTTGAAAGAAACTTGGCATCCAGAGTATTCGAGACACCTTTTCCCTAGGAGTATGGAGAAAAGCCACAAGGCATAGGTTTTCCTGAATAACTCCCAGTTTTAGGAAAATCTGATTTTTATTGAGCTTGTACTTTTATACTTATTAATTTTCTCTCCATTTTCACAAAAGGAGAAAATATACTTGAGATAGCTTCTGAAATTCCAAAAAGTACCCAATTGATGAATCAATACATTGGACTCTTTTTCTTTTCTTTTTTTACATTTCCAAATCCCTCAATCCCTCCTGCCAAAGTAATATAATAATAAGAAAAAAAAAGTGTGGTACATGAAGGAACACACATCTAATTAAATTGCCCTGTCCCTTAGAAAAAGTAAAAGTGGCCTGAAATCGAAATTGTTCCAAGAAATAAAGCATTTGAAATAGTGGATTGACCTTCCAGGTTCCAACATACACCCTCAACTCCTCTCCCTCCACAAGGGTACTTGATATATTCATTCAGTTATAAGAGCATTTTAATTGGCAACAGTAACAGGTTTGACTCATTCTATTAGGAAATACATTTCAGAAGGAGAAGGCTGAATCAATGCTGTTTCAGCATGGTAATAACAGGACAACAAGAAGTGTTGCTAAATGTACAAATAAGAATGACACATAGGCTGAAGACATGGCCCAGTAAATACTTACTATGCAAGCATGAGGAACATCCATATGGGAAAAGAAGGCCTGGATGCTGGTGTATTTTGTAACTCCAGTGCCAGGGAAATAAGACAGAGGCAGACAGATCTGTGGAGCCTAGCCAAGCTGATAAGCTCCAGATTCAAAATAGACTCTGCCTCAGAAGATAAGCTGGAGCAGCCAGATTGTACAGCAGACAAAAGTGATTATCAGACAAAGTTGATGCTCTGAGTTCCATTCCCAGACCTCACAGTTGAAGTAATGAGCAAAATCTACCAAGTTGTCTTCTGACCTCTACACATGAGCTGGGGAACATGGTTCCTGCAGCATTTGTGATCCTTTACTCATGCACACACATCATACACACACACACACACACACACACACACACACACACACACACACACACACACACACACAAAACCCACATAGACATACACACACGAACAACTAATATTTCCACTGTGGATTATGATTTTCTGAATGCTGTTGTATTTCCCATTTTTTGGCTGCAAAACCTTTCCGAAAATTTTATAAGATGAGAAAACTGAGGCCTGGAGAGCCTGAAAGATCCGACAAAAGTAGCAATTCAAACAACATACTTGTGTTTGGTAACAACTCGTCGCTAAGGCCTTTTGTGTGTCTAATGTCACTGAAGTTTCAAAGCCATCCCACGAAGTGGGTACAATTACGGCCTTGAAGTTTGAGAGAAGCAAAATGAGTGACACAGGGCTACAAAGCTAATAAGTGGAAGAACCAGAATTCCAATCACAATTATCCTGATTTCAAAGAAGAGAGTGATATTTTCATTGTACTCTCTCCTAACATCAGAGGGCTTAGAAGATCTTGTGTCCCAGTTATTTGTAAGGTACCAGATTGCTATAATTTGGGTGGTCATTTGCCTTTGTGAGGAGACACTGGTGCCCAACAAACAGTGGTCTGCCTTGTAGCCCAATTAGCTTAGCCTAGCTTGCTTTACTGCTTTATCTTTTGTTGACTGACCGTGGCTGGTTATAATTGCGAGTGTCTTGTGCTATTTCTGCACAGGGCTGCATACGCTATTCAGAACTTCTTCAAATTGCTTGATATGTCTTTAGTCATCCTGTAGCTGTCTCATAAATGCTATTGACAGGCTCACAAAGCATAAGATTTCTATCATAACCCTTACCTCATTTCTTTAGACAAGACTTATTTGGACAAAATTATTTTAATACTGCTTTTTCAATGAATTAGGTAATCAGATGGATAGAATAACTGGCCAATTTGCCTTTCACAATAAGAAAGCATCTGTGGATGGTACCTCAAACAATGACAAAAAGAAAAAGGACAGACATATTTCTGTTTTGATATTATGGAAGTCATAATAGAGCAGGGAAAACACAACAAATGAAATTATCTCAAATTTAAAACAGAAAATTAAAAAATAGCTAAAATGACAGAAATGATGAGGCTGAAGATAATGCTTAGTGTTAGAAAATTTGCCTAGCAGGTACAAGTTCCCTGGTTAAGTATCTAGGACAGGAAAAAAAAATAAAACTCAAGAAAAGAAGTAAACACGATCCCCGACTTTCCTCACCATCCTAGGGGAGAAGTTATAGGAAAAGAACTGGTTAAAAAATGTAAAATACAGAAATGCCAAGCAGATATATTCTTAATGAATTTTGAGCTACTAACATTAGCTGTAGGCAGCAGAAAGAAGCTGATTGTTTGCTTGTCTTTGAGTTAGCTCTAGCCCTGGGACCCTTGTTTCTCTTTACATTCCAGGATACATATTTTATGCTGTCTTCTATGTATGATTGTTATTTATATAGCCACCTCCATTCCCAGACTGTGAGCTCTCTGTCTCCAATACAGTTCCTTCTATAATAGTCACTCAGTAAAGGTTTGTTGAACAGAACAAGTGAATGAAGGAAAGATGAATGAGTGATTCATGTACGTTTACCAGGGTGGGAAGAAGGGGGAATTTTGTGGTTTTCTCTGTATTTGGATAATCTCAATCAAGTTTTTGTTTTCTGTTTGTTTTACTCCCCTACTGCATCTTTGTAAAGTGTGTGGCAATTTCTTAACCCATTCTAGTCTGCTTATTTGGTCTTTTTTACTTTCCTCCCTTGCCTGCCAAATAAGTAGAAATAAATCCACACGAGATGTTTTAAATGTCTGGAACCTAGCGCTGTGCTATGATATAAGCACCTTACCTGGTGCATTTACCACCAATACTTTAATTAGAAAGACATAGCTTAAAAATGATTCTCTGTAACTTATCTGTTTATTTCTTCCTTTTAGATATAGCCTCCTTCCCTGCTTCACCCAATAACGTGGGAACTCTGTGGACTAAGCCTAGAAACAGTGGGACCTCAGTGTAACAAGTTAACATAGAGAATGTATTTAGTGGTTCACTCTGGGGGGGGGGGTGGTAAAAGAAACAAACGCTCTACTTTAGGTGGCTTATAGTTCCATGAAATATAGCACAAGTCTGCAAAATGGTACTTTGTGGTTTCAGGGAAGGTAATACCCACCTCAGATCATCCGAGGAATCTAGAAACATTGCTTGGAAAAGATAGTATTTGGATCACATTGCATGACTTTTGCTAGGAATAAATGAAGTTAAAGAAGTAAAGAGAGAAATCTCATAAACATGTGGGGATGGAAAAATGACTACTATTCACACAAGACACCAGAGCCCAGCTTGAGGAACTTCTTTTTTCTATATTTACAAACAGAAGTTAAGTCAAAATAGTCTTAGTGAGAGGTTTAAACCCAGCACTGGAAGAGCCATTATGACTGATTTGATAATAAGTCATTTACTCTTCACAAAAGGCCTTATGACATAAGAGTGATACAGAATGTCTATTTAGCTCACAAAAGCAATGGTAGATTCAAAACTTGAAGTCAACATGTCTGACTAACATCATAGCTCAAGGTTTATTTGCTTATTTTTACTTAAAAGGGGAATTTGTACATACCACTAAGACAGACAGACCTTAATACAGTTTTTTTAATGGAAAGGAAGATAATGCCACACTAGATATTCACAAGATAAAAACTGGAGAATACATAGAGTGCACATATATACCCATACAGGTTTATGTTGATGGATTAGCATTACTAATCATTACAACAACCTCATAAGAAAGTGAATCATGATCATATTTTAGATATTATTAAAATGTAGCAACTATCACATATGTACTAAATTCAGTTCAATATGGTGGTACTATAGTGTTATCAAGAACAAGATAGGCATATATAGTCTGTGAAACTTTTACAAGCTAATAAAATGTTTAAATCTTTTAATGACATATTTATCCACTTATATTAAGAGTTTCAAATTATTTATATTCTCTGACTTGGTAATTCCACTTTCAGTACTCCATACAAAAGGAATACCAAAAACCATCAGGTGCTTGTGTATTCTTCAGCATTTTGTATAAGAGCTTGGACTTAAGCTTCATGCAGCTTACAATACACATGTGTATATTAAAGCAGAGAGACACAAATTTTATATTTGCTGTGACACAAATACAGTAACCTTTAAACAAATATTTCTTAAATGAATTAATGAAAAACAAATATGAAAACACTTAATGCTTAACAAGTGGACTTAAGTATATTGCAGTGCATTTGTATAATGAAGATAACTATTAGCACTTGAAGTATAGAGTAATGGGTTGAGGACTTCTCTATGTGGTAGAGCATGGATCTAGCAAGTAGAAGAGCTTGGGGTCAGCCCAAAACATTAAAAAGACTGACTGAGTGAGTGAATATTTATGAAATTTGAAGGGATGCACTTGAAAGTTAAAAAGAAGAACATAAAATAACATCAGATATGATCTTAGCTATAACAAATAAAAAGAAAGGCAGATTCTAGAAGAGAAAGGCATTCTGATTCATTTGTGAAAAGAAATATAGCAAATATGCTTGTCTGTGTTTAGTCTATTAACTAAAGGATGGAAATAAAGAACATGCTCAGAGTGACCAGCTTGGGAATAAGAGGCTACTGGAAGAGACTTGAGCTTTCTGTGTGTCCTATAGCATTTCAAGTTTTACAGTGGGCACATTTATTTTGCACTTAAAAATCAGAACTGGAAAGATTTAGAACACATAGAATCATTTTCATTTACTGTACAGTGTAAATTTGGCTCCTTTCTCTCCAAATGCTTGCCCAAATATTTTAAGAAGAGCAGTGACTTTTAAAGGGAATAAATAAAACAAGGTAAAAGAAAAAAGTGTTCAGACATGCAGAGTTTGGAAGTTGCCACTCCTGTACTCACAAATATGAAAATCAACTGGTGACTGATTGTCTTCAGGGATAAAAACTCCCAAGGAACCATTATCTAGGGACCTTCATTCTTTCAGAAGTTTTATCTCCAGAAACCTTATCTGATGTACAGAATGAAAAGCAGTAAAACAACCCTTTGCAGTCTTATCATGGGGAAATCTCTAAATATTTTATATAGGCCCACACCATTCTATTCAAGATGCCTGCACTAACAGAAATTATATTAACAAAACCTAATTGACTTACATTTCCCAAGACCTAGACCATTTGGATGAAGAGAAATTCCCAGCTTGAGACTGCAAAGCCTTCCTGTGGTACCCAAGGGAGGGAATGAAAAAACATTTGTGAAATAAGTAGTTTCACTAAAAGATGGATAACATGATAACCATAGCACAATATGTAATCTTTTCTACACCAGCATGGCTTCTGCTGTGCTAAAAAGACATGGCAAAAGCAAGAACTGTAAGGGTTACATGCTATTTAAGAAGAGGTCCCTAGGGAAATCCAGACACAAAAGTGGAGTCACCATCGAAGATCCTGGAGTAATTTTCAGCTTCTAAAACACCTTCAGCTAAGGAAAACAGAATGACCACTGTACTCTTAAACACAAACCTTACAGTAATGTTCCATTTACTTGAATGTTCCTTACTAAACACATAATGACTAACCTTCAACCTAAGACTATTCAAGGTACATGTTACAAGAGAAAAAAAGTACTTTTGAAGGGATAAATCATCATCTTAACTAGATTCAGAAACAACAGGGATATTAAAATAATCAGACTGGGATTTTCTGATAACTCTGATTAATATGTTACTCTTAAAATAGAAAAAGTTTGCAATACGTAATGATAGAAATGTAGCAAGCAGAGAGATAGAAAAATGAAGAAGGATGTGAAAGAAGATTTTTACAAGCCAGAATTTAAAGAGGACCACAAAGATTATCCTGGTAAAGGACATAAAATATAAGAAAGAATTCTTAAAAGTTAACAATAAGAAAATATACAAACCCTTTTTAAAAAGGCAAAATATTTGTACAAAACCTTTACCAAGGGAGATGCATAGAACATAAATATCAGCTGAGAAACTGCGACTACCTGCCTACGGAAACAAATCCAAATACTGACAATACCAAATGCTTTCATGAATATGTGTTTATTTCTCTGGAGAACATAAAATTGTGCCGATACTCTGGAAGACAGTTGATAGTTTCTTAGAATACAAAACACACTATTATGTTCAACTCAGAGACTATTCTCCCTAGTATTTACTCAAAAGTTAAAAATATATATCTACACAAAATCCTACATTAGATACTTAGAGAAACTTACTCATAATTGCTCAAAGTGGTAATTAAGCCAGATACTGCTCAGTGGGTAAGAAATATGTTGACTCTCGAAGTAAAAGAAAAACTCAACCCTGAATGTAATGATCTATAAAGCCTAAAAAGACAATATGAAACCTTCTGTGTGTATAAGAATAAAATGAGAGAATCTGAAGGCATTAGGTATTGTGAGATTTAACTATGCACTGTTTCAGAGAAGGTAAATCTGCAGATAGAGAAAGATCAGGGGTTTTCAGGGATTAGGGATAATGGAAAAATGAATACTTAAAGCATGGCAATTTTAGGTAGTGCATCTATAGCTATTTTGTATTATAGTAACACACATCCTTTTATATGTTTGTCAAAATTCATAAAACTGTAACACCTGGTGAGCCCCAGGGTATACGTGCATTGTCATTGATAGAGTTGTTGCTAGTTTATCAAGAGGAGATTGAACGTGGGCAAAGAAGGAATCCAGGAACTGTGCTTTATTAGCATTTATTCTGTGTGCCCTGGATTGCACTAAAACACACAAAGAGGAGAGTCTGGGAATAAAATACTGTTAACTAGCTATGTATCTGTAGCAAGAACCACCTAGGCAGTAGGATTTTGGAGTCCAGGGGCTGAAGGCTACCCTTTAATTTACTAATAAATTTGTTTCAATCACCACCACCACTACAGAATATTGTAACCAAAATTCAAAATGCTTTGATGAACTCACACGTGGAATTCTTAGAAAGCATCAATGGAAACTTCTTAAATTAAATAACAAAAAGCAAGATGAAGGCCCACCTCCAGAATATGACGTCCAACTGTAAGCTCACATAAGCAATGTGAGACACAAGTAAAGAAACAATGAGGAGGAGAAGAGAAAAAAAAAATCAGAAGAAAGATTTGAAACACCAGTGACAGGTTACAAAGTGAGGAAGCTTCAAGCATTCTCAGGAGAATTGATAGCAAAACAACAGCATGCATATCAAAGCCAAGGCAAGGATGACATCCCAGAATAAGCTACCTTACAAAGGAACAGAGATAAGATTTACATTATATTGCATTTCAGAAATCCTCTACCAAGAAAAGACTGTAGTGAAATGTTTAGAGTGTTGAAAGAAAAAACTGGCAACCTACAATTTGGGATATAGTGAAACTATTATTTGGAAGTAAGAGGGGGGGGGGAGATTAGTTCCTATACAAACAAAAGTTGAGGAAATTACTTGCCAGTGTATATTTGCCTTGTAAGGAGCTGCAAGACAAGATATTTGATGTAGGGAAAAAATATTGGTCAGAAGTTCAAATCTGTATAATAAATGAAGCAAAAATGTTATATTAAAAATAAATATATTAAGTATTTTGATGAGTTATTAACTGATCTAATGTAGTAATTCAAGAGAATAAAGGAGACCACCTACTGGCTGAGCATTTTATGGGAAAGAGGCAGACTGTTCTGCTACGGCCCGAACTAGGAACTAGATACCATTCACTCTGAGCTAGGATTCTGCCATAGGTAGGAGCTGCATCAAGGTATTTGATAGCTGACTTGTATTGGGTCATTCTTTCACACGTTAATGATATTATATGTAATATTATGTATATTATAAACTATACATAATAAAACATCCTCATGATCCTTCTTCCTCTGTTTCCAGAATAACTGGGCAATGGCATGTGTCAGTATACCTGGATAAAATTATATTTTTACTTTTTGAACATACAATGCAGTGGCATAAAATATATCCATAATGTCACTGCAGTAATCACCTTATTCCATTCCTGATCCGTCTGATCACCTTAAGCATTAGTTGTGTTTCCAGTAAACAACAATTTTCTAGGCTCTAACATCCCTCAATTCCTACTGTGGATCCTTTTAACACACATAAGGATAAAGCCAAGAGCTCTGGTCCCAAGACTCGAAAATTAGTCCCTCTTAGCTACAGTTTATTTCCCTGTCTCTTTGTGTGTAATTTTTATGATTGTTTTCCCGACTATATTGCTGCTTGTATGCGTCATCCACATATCTCTCAGGTATTGCCTGTCTGCAAGCCTTGTCTCTTTGTTTTCTGCAGATTGTTTTTCTGATATTAGCTTTGGCTTCAGTCTCAGGAGCCAATGCCGTTCTCTTCAATATTATAGTGCTTTCTTTCTTCTGCTCACTGCTGTCTTTCCATGAATCACCAGAGACAAATTTGCCTGCTAGGTTTTTGCAATTTTGCCATCTAGTGACCACATATAGAACTTCTACCGTGTGTTTCTGCAGTTGCAATTTTGACTTTATTGACATATATTTCTGCTAAAAAATACTATTGTCCAGGTGCTGTTTTAGGCACTTCACATAATGATGCTATTGGATGTAACCCTTTATTGTAAATTTGGCCATATGATCACAATATGTAGATGTGAGGATGCTTAAAATTGTTATAAAGCATTCCCTTTTTGGAGGGATGCCAGTGACAACATGAAAATCTGAACTACCAGAGAGACTGTACTCTATTTGGGCCACCAGCTTGAGGGTGATTTATGAATATTAGGTAGATGTGGAGGAAGAAGGATATCTAGTAATGCTCCACAAAACTATATCACAAATTACTAGGCCTCAAAGGACGTCATTAAGTAGTTTGGAAGCTAATATCAGAGATTAATGTTAATGATAAGAGGTGGCAGCGGCTTATAGGATCTGCTTAATAGAGGTAGAAGAATACTCTTTTGCCAGAAATGGTCTAGGCAAGGGCATTTATCTAGTATAGGGAAGGTTTGAAATAAATGGGGAAATGTCATGGGGCCATAGCCCTAGACAAAGAAACACAGACATCCAAGCAATGCTGAGAGCAGAAAACCCCTCATTGGTTCTCTAATACAAACGGTCAAAACCAAATACATACAAATAAAACTAAATGGACTTAGTGGGTTTTATATATGTGTGTAACAGTAACAAAGAGAAATGGATCATGAATTTGAAGGGGAGAGGGAAGGAGAAGATATGCGAGGGGCTGAAGAGAGACAAGGGGAGGACAAATGATGTAATTGTATTTTCATTAAAAAAAACAGATAAAATGTATGCATGTGTTAAGAACCAATGATAAAAACTTTTACTTATTTTGAATTACTAGTAGATTAATTTAAATCATCTGTTTCCCTTTAAACTTCTCTGGAAACAGACTCATGGACACAATCTCAGGATTGTACTTTTTAGGTGATTCTAAATCTAGTCAAGGTGACAGCTGAAATGAATACACTACAGTCCCAAAATTGTCAGCCAGAACAAACTTTTCTCCCTAAGTTGCTTTTGTGAAGCATTTTGTCATAGAAATGGGAAAAAGAGACTAATACATGGAAGAGCTTTTTAATATACTTATGTTATTTGCATTTTCTCTTCTGGGAATTATCTGTAGGTTTATAAATATTTTCATAAGTTCTTAATGTTATTAGTACTGGTTTATATGAGTTTCTAAAATGTTTTCCCATTTTGCAATTGGCCTTTGAACTTTTTTTAAATAATAAAATTTATAATTTAACTATTAGTTGTTAACATTGCTTAGGTTTCCAAAAGAACAGAGTATCTCCCTGAGGAAGCCACAGACATCTTGTATTATCACTCTGTCATGTGTCCTTCACATACATTGCGCATGCACAAATATAATACGCATATCTATGTACATATTATACAATGTCACTTTCTTTTTAATGAATCATCTGTACCTTAATATTTTCACTTCACAATATATTTTGAGTATTGTTTGGCATGAATATATAAAATATTTCCTCATTCATCTTTGTGAATATTTCTCCATGCCCTATGTTTTTGTCTTATGAATATTTTATTGAGATAAAATTCTCATATAAAGTTAATCTAAGTCAAATAATTCAGGTTCTAATATATTCAGAAAATTATGGTTTCATCACCACTAATTCATAAACATTTCATCAACCTAAAAAGTTATGTGCATTAATATACACATTCTATACTTCTCTATGGAAAGGACCTAGCAATCTTGTATTGCTTTCTATTACTTTTAAATTTCATATAAATGTAATTATAAAATATATGTACTTTCTGATGTTTTTACTTAAAATGTTTTTAAGATCTGTTCAAAATTTAATATTAATATTTAAGATCTGTTCAATATGTTGCAATATTTATTATTTCATTAACTTTTGTTGCAAATTATTTTATAAGAATATACCATTTTATATTATCAATATTATCAATTATCCAGTTTTCATTAGCATTTGGTTGTTTTTCTTTCTTGCCCTAAATGCTGCAATAAATAAACTAGTCCTGATATTTTTGCTTTCTAACTGTACTTTGTGAGTGCTTTAGCTCTTCCATAATGGACGGGAGCAGCATTACATCTGTCAATTTACTGGGGAAGCGTCGCCATGTTAACTACCTCTATAGCTATATTTCCTTTATTTTTTAAAAAATAATTTTAGTAAACTGTTGAAACCCATTTTTTGGTAATCAACGTTCCTCAGATTGCTGAAATCTTCTGATTAATTTCTTAGAATCCTGAAAATATTTATTCTGGCATTTTTTTTTACAATATTTTGAGGAAAAGTGAATTTTTAAAGGTCCTTATTCCATTAATTTCACTGACACAAACACCTTCATGTTAACTACTGTATAGTTATTTTCATGTCATTTTGAACAAGATGCCCGGCAGACACAGTTGAGGATGGAAAGGCTTATTTGAACTTTCAGAGCCTCGTGAGTAGGAGGGCACATTAAAGCACCCCGTGGATCCTGGCAACCAGAGTGGAATATAGAGGCTCCTCACAACACAGAAGACCACTAAACAGAAAATGAGGGAGGTGCCCAGGGAGTAGCTCTAGTCATTTTCTTCTCTCAGCAAATTCCCGTCTCCTAAAGGTTTCCAGCTTTTCCAACTTGCTAATACATGTGTTATGTACCAGGAATGTCTCTCTTCTGCCCCCTGTCTATTGATAGTACTACCATTTGGGAAATACTCAAAATTTTAGGATTGTAAGGGCCATTTATGTTTCAAACCATAGCAACCAGTTCCTATGATCTCTTAGATTCTATTTAGTTTTCAAAATTATAAACAACTTATACAAGGAATTAGAATGTGCTAATTTGTAACTTTTTCAACCTGAATGTTAAACATTGCTTCTCACTGAAGACTGATATATAAATGTTTCCCCACACCGTATATGGTGTTTGACTTATAGTTTGGATTCCTAGGTTGTTATGGGTATAATTTAAGACAAGTGTGCTATAGAGTTTGTATATTTATTTTCTAGTACAGTGCTATATAATTAATATGTTCACATGAGTTAGTAAGTGGATTATAGCATTAAGGAAATTAATACACTCTTTTCTATGGAACAATTTAACACTGTATATAACTGCTCATTAGATAATGAGGTGCAATGGAGAGAGGAATGCATATTAGTAATGTTCTAAGCAAAGTCACCTCATATTAAGATACATGTTAGAGCTTATCTTAGTAAATATTTTGCTGCCACTTATAAAAGAACACCACTTGAAAGGTAATTTATAAAGAATATAATTCTATTTGATTTATGGTTTGGGGAATGGCTATGCATGAGCAATTTATTTCTTCTGCCTCTTATATATGGATGAAACATGACCTCTTTGCTTTCTGACCTCCAGTCTGGTTTTACTATCCTGTAACCATATCTTCCCTACCACAATGGCCTGAAACTCCCCAGAACCACAAGCCAAAACAAACCCTTTCTTCCTTGAATTGCTTTTTATGATGGTATTTTATCACAGAAACAGCTAGGTAACTAATCTAGATCTCAAGTCACACTTTGGGATTTTTTTTCTAGAGGACTAGCTCTATAAGTTTCTACATGAGATAGTACAAATGGCTCTCTTCTATGTCCAGAGGCAACGATTTTCTTGCTAATGTAGGTGAAGGACATTGTAACTGCAAGTAAACCACCAAAGAGACTAAGAGGGTCAGAAGTCAGAAGTTATTTTGTTCATATCTTTTGTTTATCAACACAGACACCTGTAGTGGATTTATGATGTTACATTGTAAATAATTGTCCTGCCTATGAGTTTAATAAAAAGTGCTGATTGGCAAAGGCAGACAGGAAACATGGGCGGGGCTACCAGACTAAGAAAACTCGGGGAACCAGAAGAACAGAGCAGAAATGCCGCAGAGATTCCCGAGTTGCCAGACAAGCCAGCAGATGCAGAGGACAACTATGCTGCTCTGAGAAAAGGTACCAGACCCCATGGCTGAACAGGAAGAATCATGGGTTAGTTTAAGGGTAAAGAGTTAGCAAGTTATATGCCTGGGCCTTAGGTGGATCAGCCTAAAACTATTGTAAGCATCTGTGTGTCTCTGTGGGTCTGTGGGTCTGTGGGCCTAAACCTTGAGGCTGGGCCTGAAAGTCCAGGCCAGAAACCTCATACAGCGGACACCAAACACTTTCTTACCAGTACTTGTTTACATTTCTTCCACTTTATTGTTTGGTTATATCAGTTTCAACCTACCCTGGCTCTTTATGCTAGGCTTGAGATTCCATTATAATCTCATGGCTGCCATTTGGACTTGTGAACTGCTTATTTATGTACTTGGCTTGATCACATGCATGAGGAACGCAGGGATTCATGTCTACCTAGAATATCACTTGGCCAAGATCCAGAGGCCACCAGAAGTTTAGAAACTAAATATAGACAAACATGCATTATAAAACAGTTAGATGAACCTACTCACATGTCCTGTACTTCTCTTATACTGACTTGACAGGTCATTATAACATAGTTAAAATGTTTTATATGGACCCTGGGACTTCAGGAGGTTCACAATATAAGATGAAACATTCTAGAATACCACAATTCATGCAATGTGCAATCCACCAAAGATGTTCTTCTTACTCCCAACGTGTAACACGACTACTTAAAAGTCTTTTATGTTTCTTGAAAAACCTTGCCATAAATTTACAAAAGGACCTAGTTTCTAACATAGGTAAGCCTGTGATGGCATGGTGTCACATTTTATCCCTTGTACTAGCCCTACTATTGAACATTCCTATTCCAGACTCACTTAGTTAACTACTCCATACAAGCAAGCATTATTCAATACTGCTGTTTAGCACTTAGAAAACTGAGAGACAGAAATTTCAACAGGACAACTTCATGATCAACAAAGAATACTATATTAGACATATACTACAGAAATATAAAATATTTAGTAAAGAAAGCCAAGAGTGGTGTACTAAAAACTCAGAGAATGTTCCCTGGGTTCATTTACCTACATTCACCCCAGTTTTCTGGTTTTTGTCAATCCCTATAGCATATGCCTGTACACTCCACTCTGTATGCTTATACCCCTCTTCTTCACCTATCAATCTGCTGCTAAACACACAAATGAAGAAGTGCCAAGCACATTGGCATCATAGTCTACCCTGAAACCTGTCGGGATGGTCAAACACGGAATTTGTTGTTTACCCTGAAAATATTTGAGAATTATAACTACTGTCATTCAAATGTCTGTCTTTTATTGAATTTCTATTATACTTTATACATATTATCTCATTGATCCTTCGTAGTACACTATGCTTTTTATAAAATGTAGGATATTTATCTGCAGATAAAAATTAATATAAGCTGGTTAGTGATTTGAGTATCTGATTAATTCTGAACAGTGCCATTCCTGAAATAAGAATCACTGGAGGAAGATGGCTTGTTTTGTTTTTGGTGATTAGAAATTAAGAGCTCCATTTTAAGAGCATATTAAATTTGAAATGCTTCTTATATATCCAAGAACTACTTAGCAGCTATTTGAACATATTTAGGGAATATGTGCAATTTTGGCTGCCATGACATGCATTTTGAATATGATTGACTTTCTAGTTCTTCTGCTCTCAGTTCTATAAGGTGTTGAAACCAGACACCTGCTTTATAACAACCACCTTAGGTAGGCAGTTCCTCCCTACAGCCAGATTCAGCTCACTTGAGTATCACACCCCCCTAGACAGAGTGTGGAGACATGACAAAGACTCCTCTCAGTCATAGCATCACTTGTTCGAATTTGGCCAATTAGAGCACTCAGAGGAAACCTTGCTTGGGTAACACCCTCAGCCCAAATAAAGGCTTTGACTCTTAACCCCCTCTCCTACTTGCTCTGGACAAGCTGATTTAACATGCACATACAGGATAGTTTCTCACTTTCTTTTGGCTCTGTAAGACATGCTCTTCTCCCTGGGGCCCCGAGAAGTATACTTATGTTCATCCATGTCTTTTGTGCTGTTCCTTCCACTTCGCCTCACTTGAGTGACACTCTCAAACACAATGCTACTCCTGGTCAGTTCTCACGTAGGGAGTAAATTATTTTATTGAGAATAAACTAGGTATAGGTCAGACAAGACTCTGAGGACATCTGCCAGTATAAATAAATTTCCTGAGAGAGGAATGCCTGGCTAGATACCAGACACTTATGAATTAAGCTATGTACAGAGACAAAAAAGTGTGTCGCACTAAAGAATGAGGCTCAGGGTAGAGCTCTGAAGAAGTTGGAGATACTAGAGGGAATAAACACCACAGTCAGATCTTACCCAGCTGTCTTCCAGCTTCCTCAGCCTCGCTTCCCTTGGAAATGCTTCCCTCTGTGTTTCAATCCTGTCTTAAGTACCCTTTCATAAATTAAGGCGTGGCCCCACCACTGCCTGCTTGGGAGCCTGGAATTCCTTCTATAATCTGAAGTGACCTTGACTCAGTTGGGATTAAGGGTGTAGGTCACCACTCCCAGGATACTCCCTGTGCTGGGATTAAAGGTTTGAATCACCACTCTGATTTTCCTAGACTGACTGTGGTTAGAGCTCTGGGACTTCTGGAGCTTTTAGTAACCCCCCACATAGACTGTGGGTAGATTCCCTCTGATATCTCCAAAACTTCTGAAACTTTATTAAATCCCCACAAAGTGCCTTTTTATTTTTAATTTTTAATTAAATTTTAAATTTTCTTTTACAGTTTTCCCCTACCCCCTCTCCTTTCATTGCATCCTTCACCTCCTTTCTACATCCCCCCATCTACTCCTCAGAAAGGGTAAGTCCACCCATGGGAGTCAACAAAACATGACATATCAAGTTGAGGCAGAACCAAGCTCCTTCCCCCTGTATCACGGCTGAAAGAGGCATCTCACTACAGTGAATGGGTTCCAAAAGCCAGCTCATTCCCGTGGGGCCGCACAAACAGACCAGTCTACACAGCTGTCACCCACATGCAGAGGGACTAAGTTTCCCAAGCAGGCTCCCTAGCTGCTCGTCTAGAGTCAGAGAGCCCCCATGGTCTTGGGTCAGCTGTATCAGTATCTTACTGTAAATGTTCACAATCACTTCTCCTGGCCAAAGACACATAAGGGGCAAGGATACGATTCAGTTACTATGCAGGTATAGACTCCAAGATCAAATTAGATCAACAACCAAAACGACAGAACGAATACACTGCTGTTTCATTGAATACGGTTCGGAAGGGTAAAACCTCACAAGACATAGCTGCATAAGCGAGCTTTTCCCGTTGTTTGTAAGGTTGATGGCAACATCTTCTTCAAAATCTCACTGATTTTCTTTATCTTGTCATTAGTCTGCTACTTTTGGACACCATAGAGACAAACAAAAATATAAATGACATTAAACATTTTTCCAGAACTGAGAAGAGTAGGTCCGTTTGAAAAGTGGGTTAATGATTCAGATTTGTAGCTCGTAAAGCCAACGCCGGATCCTGTGCTATAAACAAAGGACAAAATCAAATACAGGCCAAAGATGTCCAAAGAAGCTTGTAAATAAGAATTCAGGATATGGCCCTTTGGAACCTCTGCAGCTGCCCCTGCCTTATCAGAGTGTTTACAATATCCTATGAGCCACTGTTCACTGATGCTGTTTGATGAACCCGATTGATATCCTAGTACAACTGGCATTCCCGATCATTGATTCTTTTGCAATATATGTCAGACTGTGTACAGGAAATTGGTTCATTCTTGTAACACTAAAATATACCTTCCTTGAACTCTTAAGTATTTAATATGTGCTCTCCATAGCTGCCCAATGAATGAAGAAAGGCGAGTGATGTCACGGCGCCTTGCTAAGAGAAACACTTCCTTTTGATCATCCCAGTAGAAGAGAAGAACACAGACCTCTTTAGATCAAGGCTCCTAAAAATGGATGTCAACAATATAATTCGAACAAACACAGGACATTTGAGCCATCCCACATGAAGTTTATATCATTTTGCTTGCATAAGCTTTTTTTTTTTTTTACTGCTGTTATGCTCTTTATTTAGGGAGGAGTTGGTTTTATAATCAGCATTCAAAGGTATAGCTTCAAATATACTACAGAGACAATCTTTAGAGCTGGGTATGTTCTTTAGAGATGATATGCTTGCCTAGCTCCATCTTTTGCAGACACACATGCACACACATGAGATGTGGGGGGAGGGAAGGGGTGGAGAAGGGGGAGAAGGGGGAGAAAGGGGAGGGAGAAACACACACACATACACAGACTGAGAGAGACAGACAGATAGAAGGACAAAGGACAAAGGCAGAGGGACACAAGGGTATTAAGAAGTTTAATAAAGTCAATGAGAGAATGACACAGGGTTAGATTTTCAGCTGTTGTAAATATTTTTACTATTATATAAACAGTTGATCTTGCAATATATAATACAAGTATATGAAGCAGAACCTGAATTAAGCATTTAGTAACCATTTTGAGCCTTTTCTAGTTCTATAGGTTAGAAACAAGATGTGTTTTGCAGGTAGATTTGGAGTTAAAGGGCTGGGAAGAGTGTGTGAAGTTTTTGAAAGCAAAAAAAGCTTCTACAAACATGTTCGGATGACTTTTACTTCTGATTCTCATGAATCTCGCTATAGCCTAAACCTATATCAAGCTCTCCCATTTGAAAATGGAAACTACACAAAATCCAGTTTCACCAAAGTTTAGGGATGCAGTGCCCCCTAGTGGACAGAGTTAAGAATGCCACTTAGTTCTTCTAAAATTGAGCAGAGGAGCTTCAAGACATAAACAAAACTGTAATGATAGAGGGAAATTTTAATTACACTGATTTGCTCAGTAGATGTTGTATACAACAACTGGGCCATGCTGACTGCAGATGGCTCAGTGACTCAAGAATATTTCTAAGCAAGCCTGAGGATCTGACTTTCACCTGCCAGGTCCACATGGTAGAAAAAGAGAAGCTACTCACATAAGCTGTCCTCTTGAACTCTAACCTCCTTATGACCTGTGTCCTGTACACACACACACACACACACACACACACACACACACACACACACACACACACACATACACGTACACAACATATACACATATACATACACACACACATAAACACGCACTCAATAATAAATAAAATTAAAAGAAAAGGTTGAAATATGTAACTGTGACCCATAGGTATGCACAATCATTATGTTTAAGACAAAATCTTTAAAATAGAATGTTTAGGGAAATAGATATTTTTACCTCCTTGTTTCAATCTTTATGCACTGTATATGTGTATCAAATTATCTACCAGTGGCCACAGAGACACGTGGAAGCATACTAGTAGCAATAAAGACTGGATGTGGCACTTTTGTCAGAGCTTCAGTATTAAATTTTTTTTGGAAAGGTAGACTAGTTAATTAAATGCAAGAATATATGAAAAGGAAGAATTTATATATGAACATATGATTTATTCATTGCAAAGAAAAAGGTTTCAAAACTGAATTGCGCTTGGCCAATCAGCATCCAGATAGCAAAAAGAGCAAAAAGTTCCATTTCAAGTGGCCTGACACAAAAGACTAATTATGACCATGTAGATAATCAACATGTAGAGTACTTAGAAAAAGTGCCATACCTATGTCTCGATCATTTGGGGGAGCTGGATCTATTGTTTTCTTATTATAGGTTGTTTTTCTTATGTTCATGTGCCTTACCTTTGTATCGGATGCCAGATATTGTAATTTTTTTTAGTGTTTTTATGGAACACAGTGTAGGTACTTAGAAATAATTTGAATAGTTTGATGCTTGTTTTGAAAAGTTTCTAGATGAAATTACAAGCTACCAAAGTGCATTGGTTAGGACTATTTTTGCCCTTTCTACTGAGGAAATCTGTAGCTGAGTAGTTCATCCAATGTCTTATATCTTAGGAAATTTTCTTTATTAAAAACCTTGCTGCTAAAGATGTCTTTGAACTTTTAAGCCTCCTTCCTCAATCACCTCTCCGTACTGGATCATGGGTATGGGCAATGATGCTCGGTTTACTCATTGTTGAGGGTGGAATCAGAATCCACTGCTTCATGTAGCTTGTGTTTTCGTGGAAGCCACACCTCAACCTCTTGAAATCCACATATAACACAGAATAAAGATAAGTAGACAGATACTCTACATCCAGGGTTTTGGGTTCTGTGCTCAATGTTTTGGGTCCTATAGCAGCCAGTATCCCATGACACCGGTCTTGTTGGCTAGGGTCATGGCACCTCCAGATTCCTGCCTATCTGGGAACCAGGACCCTGAAAAATCTGCTGTGACTATGCTGCCAGAGACATTGGTCCCTGCTGCACTTGTCCAGCCCTGCCTATCCATCCCCCTCCTAAGCTTCCAAGTGTTCCATTCAGTGGCCAACATTCTTCACATTCCTCCCTCTGTCTACCCCTCCACCTTTCTCCTCTCTCCCTCTAGGACAAAGTTCAACTATCAAATTCCTCTTCCTTACAGGCCTTCCTGTCTTCCCCTGCTCCCTATCCCCCAATGCTACAACCTACATCCTGGTACTCTTCCACACACTAGCCTCCCCCTCCCTGATCCTGTTTGTCTCTTATACTCAAACTTGCCAGTCTCCTGCCTACCTCTCTGAGAGGAAGCTGGAGCCAATGGAAATGTTTGAGTCCAGTCTCACTGTTATTTTCAGGACCTCTCAAAAATAGGAAAACAGTTGAGTTCCTTCTCTACCAATTCCTCTGTTTATATGAAAGAGTGTTGTTATCTGTCCCAGGCATGACCTTTATGTGATCCAGGCCTCCACTTTCACGGCCAAGAAGCTAAGTTTAGTTTAGGCAGCAGCTAGACAGTATGCAGACCAGACAGACCCACCTTGTGAAAATAAGGTGATGTGATAGTGCTAGCTACAAAGCCCTGCTGGGACTACTAGCTGGGTCAATAATGGCCAACAGAGAAGAGACCTTAAGGGTTTGTTACCTCCTATAAGGTATGGAAATGTTCTCAAACAAAGTTGTTAATTTTGATAAACTCTGAGAGGTTACACAGCTAACTGATGAAAACCTGGCCACTTTCTAAACCCATTACAAAAGACTATGGTTCAGTATATACTCCTTGACCCAGTACTGCGTGATTTCTATTTGGTATTATAGTAAAATTCTGAGCCAGACATTTGGGAAAACCTGAACTGTCAGAGAGACAGGAAACAAATTGTTAGGATTCCATTCTAGCTAGTCCCTGAAGCCACACCCTGCTCTGAGTTCTGAAGTCAAACTCAATTTACAATCCCCACTTCCTGACTTTGTCTTTCACCTTAATCTGCCAGAGGGACTGCATTCTCAACCCCTCCCCATTCACCCTCCCTCCTGTCTCTCTTTTCCGGTCTCCTTTTCTCTCTATTTCTTTATAATAATAAAGTCCTTTTACAGAGAGGCAGACTAAGTTCTCCTGCCTTGCCGCCACCTGCTGCTGCCTCCCACAGCACCTCCCACCACACCTCCTACCACATGGCGCATGTGGTCTCTATTCATGGCCATCTGCCAGCTAGCCTAGGTGAAGGGCGCACTGCATCATATGAGACCACACTACAAACCATAGCCAATTCTCACCTTGCCAACTCCTCAAGCTGAGTAGGTCCTACCTTCAGGAGTCCTCAGACTTCTGCCTTCTCCTCACTGCTTTCTTTCCCCACCCAGCTATTTCAATTCCTAGATCAACTTTCCCAGTGCTAGGATTGAAGGTGGGTGCCACCACCTTGACTCTGCTTGACCTTGAACTCAGAGATCTCTGCCTCCTGAGTGATGGGATTAAAGGCATGGGTCACCACTCTCTAATCTTCAGGGCTTGGCTCTGTCCTCTGCTATTCCAGGTTATTTTATTTATTAAATATACAATATATCACAACAACCCAGCCTTCCCAGTGGGAAGGCACCCATTTCATTTCTCAGACAACACCAAAAATTAGAAAGAAATTATAAATGGCCGAGGAGGGTCCCCAAACTTCCATACAGGAATTGGTGAAAATGGAGAAGAAAAACAATCATCCCAACAGGCAAGGTCCCAACAGAAGTCTATGCTTCTTGCTCTTTTGGGGGAGAGGATGTATGGATTGGGAAGGGGTAGGCTGAAGGCTGACTGGAAGGGATTAGGAGGAGGGAAGGGAGGGGGAGCAAGGGGATAGATACATGGATAAAAAAGACATTATTTTAATAATGATAAAAAAGAAGTCTATGCTCCAAGCCCAAGTCTTAGCAGCTGCCCAGAGGCCACTGGAGGCACCACAAGGGGGTCAAGGGAAGTGGACCATGATGCTCCATTCTACCAGAACTCAACTCAAGTCAACTCTGCCAGGAGTCTGTTTCAAATACAGTCAGCAGGGACACTGGTCATGGTATTTCCCTGACCCTCAGCCACCAATGAAGCCATACCTTCTCTGCTGACAGCCAGAAAATCAGAATGCCCCCAATGTGAACACATCCTCTAGGTCACACCATACAGGTCCAGCCTCACCAAAGCTGGCATCTGAGACTCCCATCCGTCAAACTCTTTCTTAAACCTGGCTGAAGACTGGCTGTGCTTAGACTTGGTGATTCTCATTGCCCTCTGTGAGCCTAGGGTGAGGTTGCAGATAGTGGGTTTCTATTCTATTCTGTTGCCTTTCCATTGGACACATGAGCTACCTGTTCTGTTTTAACATCTCACTGGGGTTCTATGGTTCCCTTGACAATTTCTGTCATGGAGGTGGACTGGACTCCTTCTTTCCCACTTGAGACCCTGACACTTCCCTGCATTCTTGTGAGGTGCTTTTTTTTTTTCACCCTTTCCTTGTCATACCTGCTTGTTCCACATATCTGCTTGGGCATGACATTCTCAGCCACTTTGGGGCCACGCTCACCATTTTTGCTGAGTACTAACAGTTCCCTTGGGGGGAGGGGGTGAGAAGATGTATGGCCAACGATGCAGACCCTGGGAGTCAGGTGAAAAACAGACTATAGACTCATGTATTCAGCAATGTGGAGAGCCTTATATACCTTCCTCATAACACCCAGGCTGTCCCTCATTGGCATGATCAGGAATTCTGACATTGTCTATTGCTAGATCCTTTGGCTGAGTGAAGGTTGGCTCCTAAGGAAGTGTTATATGTATGCTGGGGCAACTGTTTTGAGCCAATTTCCTTGAATTTATGGGCCCATCTTACTACAGGCTCCCAATCCTCTCCTGAGTCTCCCACTTTTTTTCTCCCCTTAATAGCCTCACAAATTTTTACATCAGGATGTCTTGGCACTATGGACCCTTATGCAGTAGGTCACCAAGTATGGAATACCTACTCACCACCACACAGTTCTAATTAGCCTTAAGGACCTTTCTTCCTTCCCTGCCAGACCCTATTTCCGAAACCCATCACTGAGGCCTTAAACCTCCTATTATCACCCTCCTCTTATCTCAAGTTCTTTCAATTCCTATCACCTCACCCTGTAACACCTCCAGTCTTCCGGTTCATAAGCCCTACAGGGTTTACCGTTTAGTTCAAGCCCTCTCCCTCCACAATTATTCCAACATACCCGGAGGTTAGCAAGCCATATAATCTCCTGTCTAACACTCCTTCTGCCATCACCCACTTTACTGTTCTGGACCTGAAAGAAGTCTTCTGTACTGTCCTTTACATCCTGACTCACACATTCTTGTTTCTTTCACCTGGGAGGACCCTGACACCTGGTCCTCCAGACAATTGGACTGTTCTCCCTGAGGATTTTTCCGACAGCTCTGTTTCTTGGACTACGCCTTGGCTCAGAATCACTCCACCCTTTGAACATTCCTGAAATATGTAGGCAATATCCTTCTCAGCAGTCCCACCCTGCCTGTCCCAACTGATCACTTCTTTGCTCTTGAACTACCTAGGATCCCTGCAATACTGTGTTTATGTTCCTCTCCCATTGTGCTGTATTCGAGTGTTCAACTCAGCCTGGGATATAAGATGCTCACATCTGACAGGGTCTAAGCCCTGTGGGATTTGTAGCTTCTGACCACCATGGGGCAGATTCTGTCATTTCTGGGCCTGATGGGATTCTTCCATCATTGAGTCCCTAACTTTGCCATTACAGCCAAGCCCCTATACTAAACAGCCAGAGAGACTCACTCCTAAGGGGCCCTTCATCCACTTGTCCACCCTCCACTGCCACTTCTCTTTACTGTCCCTTCTAATGGCCTCTGTCCTTGCTCTTTCAGACCCCTCTCAACCTTATTACCTTTATACAGATGAAAAGCTGAGAGTGGTCAGGGGGTTCTAGTCCAACCAATTGGGCCTTTGAACCAGGCTACTGCATCCTTGTCTAAACAACTGGACCCCACTCTCTGTGGATGGCAGCCATGTCTGAGAGCCCTAGAAGCAGCAGCTGAACTCAGGGAGCAGGCTCCCATGATCACCCTGTTCTAGCCAATTATGCTGTATTCCACCCACTGTCACTTCTGAGCCACTCTTCTCTCTCCCTCCTTGGGCGGTCATTAAGAGTCTAAGTCTTTCACTTACTGTTTCTAGAAAACCCTCAAATTACCTTGCCCTAAACCCTGCAACCCTCCTTCCTGCACCCACCATAGCCCCTGTCACTCCTTCCCAGAGGCTGTGGAGGACTTATACTTACCCAGCCTGGTTTCCTAGACCAACTGCTCATAAACCTCAAACTTCCCCTATTACTTAATGGAAGTTTTCTTATAGACAGATCAGGAATCCACCAGGTGACACATGCAGTAGTCACACTGTAACAATTGAAGTGACCCGCCTGCCAACGGGAACCTCTTCACAAAGGGTAGAATTAATCTTCTTGACTAGAGCATTCCATATAGCTAAGAGTCAACAGGCTAATATCCATACTAATTTTAAATAGGCTTTTTAAATAGCCCATACCCATTCTGTCCTTTGGAAGAAAGGGGGCTTCCTCACTACCAGGGGCCCTCCTATAATTAACGGACCTTATAGCCAAGCTCTTGGAGGCCCTTCAGCTCCCTGCAGAAGTAGGCAGAATTTACTGCAAGGTACATGAGTCCTCCAAGGACCCAGTGGCCTTAGGCAATGCCAAGGCTGATTCTGTTCTTCTGCCTTGCACATTTATCTTTGTCAGTACAGCTAGAGCAGGTGGTAATGATATATTTCCCTAGCAACTTACCTTCACTGAATCCTCAAGAAAAAGATGCCTGAGGTCTCTGGGATGACAGTTAACCAGATGCTCCTCCACTCACATCTCCTCCTGAGTGTGAGCTCACCAAGTCTTGAACCCCATCCCCATATCACCCATGCCTGAAGGAAGCAGCCAGACATAAACTGGCATCCGTATACCCAGAGTCTGGGGTGTTCTGATGAAAGCTCCTCCTCAGCACCCTGGTAAACAAAGAGTTGTTATTATGTTATGGTGGAAGCTCTACCCTAAACCTCTTCCCCCATCTCATCTCAGAAAGTCCACAAAACATGGTTTCTCCCCTAGAGATGTGCAAGACCATTTCCACAGGGTCCTTAATCTGCTGTCCAGAAAACAGACACATATTTTCAGGGGGGGGTCTCTTCCCTTTCTCTTCTGGGGGAGGTGGAATATCATCTGGGAGCACTTTACCCATTAAACCTGCACTTTTTCTTAGTTCAGTTTGATTTGGTCTGATTTGGATTACTGTGTCAATGAAGAAGCTTATTGGGGTGTGGAAACTTTTCAGCCTTTCTGGCATTGGTTATTCAGTTTGGGCACAGTTTCTATGATAGAGTTGGAGAGATCCATTGTCTCTTCAAATTTTTCAGGAAATCGGAACACTTTAGCAATTCAGAAAGGCATAATGCAAATTCAAGATAGCTCCTTTATGGCTACAATGAAACTGGTACCCTGTTAGACTATAATGCCTTTCAAAGGCACTGTTTATAGTAGCTCTGCTAATTGGAAGAATTCCTTTTATTGGATTTTCTAGTCTTCAGCAATGGTATGAAGTATTTGGTCTTTGATCTGGAACTGCTGTGGGTCCCGGTGTTGTTTGGAGAGATGTAGGGTCAAGAGTTATAGCCTCTTCTCTATGGCAATCACAGCCAGTCTTGATAGCAGGCACGGTCAATGGTGTAGATGTAACTGATGGAGAGGGCTCCTGTAAGTGTATCAACAGTTGTGTTATTCCTCTGTTGCCAATGTGTGTGTGTGTGTCTGCCTGGAAGCAGCATCTCAGGTCATCTCAGTTAGCAGCTGTACATGGCCAGAGCCATTGCCCAGGTGAAGGCTTATCTCTTATGGTTATTTAAGTTGGAAGTGCCTGCCACATTTGAGTTGGGGTGGGTGCTAGTTGAAGCTGAACTAAATGACTCTCACCTGGGAGGTGGATACAGCTTAATGCCAGAGCATGAACTCACTAAATCTGAAGTCCTGTGCTGGATCTCCAGTACCTCATAAGACAAACCAAAACAAATCAAAATAACAACAAACCAAACAAATCAAACAGAAAAAAAAATGAAAAAAAGAAAAGTTATAACTTTTCTCGATTGAAGAGCACGTAAGAATATATTGTATTATTGTTCTAACAACAAAGCTGTTTTCCCCATGGGCATGTTAAGTTGTGAGCCCTGGCAGCAGAGCATTGGCCACTCCCCTTCAGTTGTCCTGCCTGGAATCTAGCTGGAGAAAATCCCAAGCAGCTGAAGCCTGTTGGTATTCCTTTCAGCTCAAATGATCACTGGAATGAGCTAGCACGGAATAATTCCACTGCCATTAGTGTCTCCTTCCTTCATTTTCTTATTAGTTCTTTGAAAACTGTGTGCAGTTTGTTTTGATCAAATGCACCCTTCTCTCAGCTACACTCAGATTTACCCCTCTTTCTTGCTCACTGAACTTTGTTTCTTCTTCACCAATCAAGTCCAGTTTATGCTGTCTATGCATTCTCCGCTGTGTGCCTTTCCACTGCGGCATAGTAATCAACTGACCAAGGACTACATTCTTACAGAAATCTGACTCTCTCTCAGCAGCTAGCAAATGCTAACAGCTCCTCTGCTAGGGATGAGACCTTGTGTCCTCTTCCCTCTCCGTGCTAGGATTTGGTTGACTAGAGTTTGCACAGGGCTTCTACACAATGTGAATTCATTTGTGCAGTTGCCCTGTTGTATTCAGAGAATACTGTTCCCTTATACTCAACTACATTTTCTGGCACTTACAACATTTTTTGCTCTCTCTTCCACAATAATCTCCGAGTCTTGGAAGGAGGGAATGTGATATAGATGTCCCATTTAGGCCTGAATACTACACAGTCTCTTCTTCTGTGCACCTTGCCTAATTCTTGGGCAAAGCATAACAAATAGAAGCTTCTCTGATGTGGGTCGGGAGATACATTAATGTACAGGTATTACAGTAAGTCACTAAGAGTCAGTTTAATACTGCATCCACTTAGCAGCACAATGATATTAGTTTCTCTCTTCTGTGCTCTGCAAACCCATGGAGAGTGTGTTTGTGTCAGTCCACCAAGTGAGTTCTGTCTGGTGAGACAGCAACACGCTGTTGAGTCAGTGCAAAAAAATGAATGTGAGGTGTCAGAGACTGTAGTACACAGGGAGGGACTTCTGGCCCTTAGGGCACCCAAAGTTTAACAAAAGTAGTTCATTTCTAAAGATGTTTTTCTACTATAAGACCCTTCAAATTTACTGCGAGATAATTTGAATTTGCAGATCTTAGGTCCTTTGCTCATTTAGACTGTAAACTGGGAAGGTGACAGAATTTCAATTGGCACCTTTCACCTTTACCTACACAAAGGGGACCATCCTTCTCACCAGCCAGAGAATGCAACAGGGATTTTTTTTTTTTTTAAATTTCTCACACTGGGTTAGGCCTTTGGATTTCAATGGTTTTCCACTTTGTCCTGTTGGAGTCTAGTGCTTCCTTGTGGCCACTTGAAGGTACATACATGTCTCTTCTACCTCCTTTTGAAAGCAAGTGTCCCGACTGTCTCTGTCTGAACATTTTTCACTGTCATAATTATGTGTTCTTATTGCCATTTTGAGATGTTATCTAGCTGTGTATACATGAATTTTAGAGAGGTAACTAATACAAAAGTTTGTTAGTGTGATTATGTCCTAAGAAAGTATTTTTAGTAAGGGTGGATAGAGGGAACAGAAGACTATAGATAAGAAAACATAACAGTGCTTTATTTCCAAACCTTCTCCATTATGACAACTGTAATTATCCCTTCCCTATAACCTGGAGAAATCTTAGCCTTAACATCTTTCTTACAAGCTGAGATGTCTAAGTAGAGGGCCATGGGGACGAGAAAGAGTTGGAGATTGAGATGACTGCATGTTTCATCATAAAAACTATCTTAGTTCTCCCCATTCCTAGCAAGCTTTTGTGTGAAATTGGGTTCACAAAAGGATTCTGCTTTCATCCACTCATCAGTGTCCTAGAGTTCAGGAATCACATTTCATACCGAGGTACTACGAGTGAGGAACTTTCCAGAAATGAGAGTTTAAGGATTGCTTACTTGTTCTGATTCCTTTCTAGTAGATTCTGGGTGATGTTGATGTGGGAGGGAGTGACTATGATGAGAGACAAATAGTGACAGTGGATTTAAGAGATGACAATATTTCTTCTATAAGGAGTCAGGTATCTAGTGAGTGTACCTCGTGTCTAGGTGCTAAGTCATAGGACTCTAAACCAACACATGTTGTTTATTCTAGCATGTCATGAAATAGCTGAGGCCTATTCTTGATTTCAATGTAAACTTTAGTTACTTAGTTTTCATACATTTTATTTTGATAGTATTCTTCCCCTTATCCAACCCAACAAGATCCTTCCCATATCCATGCATTTTATGTTCCCTCCCTGCACGTGTGGGTCTTAAAAATCCCCAAATCAAAACAAGCAAAGAAAAATTCTATATGCCAGAAAATTATCAAAATGAATTAAAACAAAACATATCTCTCTCTCTCTCTCTCTCTCTCTCTCTCTCTCTCTCTCACACACACACACACACACACACACACACACATACACACACACACACACACACACACACACACACACACACACACACACACACACACAGAGCAACACCACAAAACCCAAGTTTTAGTTGGCCAACTATTCCTGGTAGTGGGACCTGCCTAGGCACATGGTCCATATACTCAGTAATACTCCATTAGAGAGAAAACTGATTTTTTTCCTTTCTAAGCAGGTATCATGGGAAATAGATTTTTGGCTAGTAGTGACACTTTTTGTCAATTTCTCCCTTTTATGACTGGGATTTTGTCTAGCGTGTACCTGAGTAGGCCTTGAGTGTACTGTCACCATTTCTGTGGCTTCCTGTGTCTTTCAGCTCTGTGTGTACTGAACATGCTGTTTCTTTGGGGTTAACACCTCTGGCTCTTACGATTCTTTCCTTTCTTGTTACATATAGATTTCCAAACCACGAGGAACAAGGTCTGAGAAAGAAACTCCATTTAGCACTGAGTTCTAAAGGAACTCATAACTCTTCACATTGTCCAGTTATGGGTCTCTGTGTTAATTACTGCAAGAAAAATTTCTCTGATAAGGGCTGAGATGCACTAATTTATGGTAGTGGCTGGGAGTCTCTTGTAGAGAGAACTCTATGTGTCCATGGAAGTTACAAAAGAATGGAACTAGGCTAGAAGGAAAGGTTGAAAAGGATGATGGAGAAGAACTAGGGACCTGTGATCTTTACCAAGCATATGTTTCCCAAGAGATTGGCCGGGACAAGTGGTTCAGGATGCAGAAGTACCTGTAAGTAACTTTTTATTTAAAAAAAATCTACTTACTTGTACTTTTTTGTCAAATTCATACGCACAGGTTTGAACCAATAACATTTATACTTTTATAATCTGTTTTTAATTGGATTCATGAGCCTTCCATCTGGCCTATTCTCAATACTTCAATTTTCTTTTGTTAGATTTTCCATTCTTGGCCATAAGATGGCAGCATTGCTTAATATATCATCGTTCAGTTCCTTTGTAGCATAACCCACTAAACTTATATTTATAATATAATTGTGAAATCTTTTCTATATGTATCAGCCTGATTTATTTAACCAGGAAGGTTTAGATCGTCAATATTAGTTTAAACCAGGAGAGACCTGAAGCCATTCACTTCTGGTTCTAAAATTGTAATTCAATTACTAGGGGTGTTTTCTTGAGGGAGAGACTTACTCTTGTCTCCCCACATCCTTACCACTCTCTGATAAGCTATTTAAATATGTATATTTTAAGATCTAGTGTTCTTTGACAATATATAAAATTATCTGTGATTCACTAACAACATTTAGTATGATACACAATTCAAAGTGTTTTAAAGTTTAAAGATTGGGGTGAAAATAGATTGTAATTGAAATAATAAAACCATTTAACAAATTTATAAAATTCTTTCATTTTCAAGTGAGGAAAGTCATATCATAAATAAATGTTTTTCTTGTTAGTTGTCGAGTACTTATAATACAATTATTTTTTATGCATCAGGCAATTTATTTTAATTAACAAGGAATATTATCTTTATTATAATACTTAAAACCCCATGTTTATGATAAAGCACACACACACACACAGCCATCTAAACGAGAAAATACAAACATACAAAAACAAATTCATATTTCAGAAATATTCACTATTGAGAAAATACATCACGAGCAATAAAGCCATATCAGTAATGCAATTTCTTATTTGATCCAAACATTGTAACACTGAACACATCATAAAGAGTGAGGAAAATCAAATATTTATATTAACTATAGAGTCCAACATCCTGAAATTATTGGAAGTTTAGACTGTCATATTCGTGTTTAACTCTGCATGCTTTTCTCCGGCATCTTTACACTCTCTACCCTGAACTTCCTTTGGTAGCTGAGGTTCCAATATTAAGAAATCTACTTTCATCTAACCACTGTCTTGACTATCTTAGTCATGGAACTTAAAACAATTTGTGTGTGTGTGTGTGTGTGTGTGTGTGTGTGTGTGTGTGTGTGTGTGTGTGTGAATGCACTACAATACATATGTGAACGTCAGAGGACAACTTTATAGAGTCCATTCTTTTCTTCCATGATATGGTCTCCAGGTATCAAATTTGGGTCATCAGATTTGGTGGCAAATATCATTATCCACTGAGCCATTTTGTCAGCCTCCATTGCACTTTTTGAAAGTGGGAGTTAGATACTTTAGTGAACTACTGGTTTGCAACTTACTAGGTTATTATGATTCTATTTTTTCTATCCATTTGACACAAATCAGGCTCATCTGGGTAGAGAAAATTCAATTGAACAATATCTCCATCAAACTGGTCTGAGGCAAATCTCCCTCAGCCTCCCCCATCCCACCCCCCATCCATTCCACAAGGAAGGCAAGGAGTCCCGAGGTGGGTCAGTTTAGTCTGGCATATTCAGTTGAGAAATCCTCATCCATGCTGAGGGAAATAGCTTTGCTTTAATAGCTTCTTGCAACACTGTGTGA